>CM028131.1:1002092500-1003450000 GCA_016271365.2 Neoceratodus forsteri | reverse complement strand
ATTTATGTAACTGCCGTCTGCAAAACTCTACGACCAAAGGCCACATCAGCAGAACTTTTTTTTCTTCTATTCCCCCATGGGACGGGCTGACAGTACGCTCAGCTCTCCCATTGGGAGTGGCCCTCTACCTGTGGCGGCCACACTGCCCTCTCCAGCGCCCCAGCGAATTCATAGATTTCCCATGTGGCGGGCCAGGAAGGGGAAGGCTGTCCTCCCCCTCCCCTGGTGCACACAAATCTGGTTGCTGGGGGTCAGGAGCATGGTCCAGGCTTCACGGAGCCTGCCAGTGACACCTATTTCCCTGGTTGTCCCCTCCCAGTTGTTGAGGCGCACACACTGTGGATACCCACGGCACCCTCCCTTCTCTGGCATCTCTGAACCATTCTTCCCCCTGGCCTCCACCTGCGGCAGTCATTCAGCAGGACTGCTGGGCCACCCTTCCTGGGAGTGGAGAGCTGTCCTCCAGATGTTCAATCCTCTCCCTCCCCGGCCACCCACTTGCACTGCAAACACGGGTCTATGGCATGGCAAGAGGTAAGGTACCAATGCTTCAGCCCTCCATGCCACAGGACCAGCTAAAGACTGCATCAGCAGAACTTTGAACATCCAATCTGTAGTACTGGGTGAATGTGTGATTAGAGGACCACGTAGCTGCCTTACACAACTTTAAAGCAGACACCTCACCTCTCTCTGCCCAGGAGGTGACCACAGCCCTGCTGGAGTGAGCCTTGAGAGCAGGAGGTCTCTTTACTGTGGCATAAGCCTTGGTTATACAGGCCCTCACTCACCTAGCTAGGGTGGCCTTGAAGAATTTTTGTTCCTGCCTGGCCACTCTGAAAAGGATGAACAACCTATGCGATTTCTGGAACGCAGCAGTCCATGTAATGTATGCCCTAACAACCCGCCACAAATCTAACTTGTGCCACTCCTTCTCCTTTGGGTGAGTAGACTGCAGACTGAAAGACAGAAGACAGACTTCCTGGTTCACATGGAAAGCCATGGGAACCTTCAGAATGAGCACCACCTTGTCCTTATGCATGACAAGGTATGGTTCTTTGAGGGACAAAACCTGGAGCTTGCCAATCCTTCTGGCTGAGCACACAGCAACCAAAAAACACACCTTGTATGACAGTACGTCCAATGGTACAAACAAAATTGGTTTGAAAGGCTCCTTACAGAGAGCATTCAGAACCAGAGTCAGATCCCATGGGGGAAAACAGGGGATCTGAACAGAGGTCAGCTCCTGTTGACAGCCTGCAGAAAATGAATAACTTCCTGGTTAGTCCCTTGGGACAAATCCACAGAGGCTCCAAGGGCTGACACCTGACCTCTCAAAGTGCTCAAGGCCAAACCTTTTTCCACTCCTTCCTGCAGGAAATACAAAATCTGTGGAACCATGGCTTTTAAAGGTCAGATATTTTTTTCCCCAGGCCCAAGCCGAAAAGGTGGTCCATACGTGAGCATAAGCTGCCGCCGTGGAAGTCTTCCTGGCAGCCATCAGGGTGTCCACCACCTTCTTAGAGAAATCCCGTTTCAGGAGTCTCCTCTGTTCAGGAGCCAGGCTGCAAGCTGCATCGCTCCCGAATCTGAATGCAGAACGGGGCCCTATGAGAGAAGGTCCCCCCACACTGGAAGGTGAAATGGTACTTGAGTTAGGTTCACCAAGTCAGAGAACCACGGTCTTCTGAGCCACTTCAAGCTATTAGAAGGAAGCTTCCTCTTGAGTACCTTATTTTATGTATGACCTTGGGGAAGTGCAACAGAGAAGGGAAAGCACATGTTCCGTTTCTGTCGAATTTCCACACTTGTCTCTGCCTATGGACACCGGTAGCGGCTGAAGAACCAATGAACATGAGCTCTATGGCTGTAGGCGAACAGGTCAATCGGAAGACAACTGAACCTTTGACACCAAAGGTCAAACTCCTCCAGGTTCAACATCCATTACCCTGAATGGACATTTTTGCAGCTTAACCAATCAGCTTAAATGTTCAACTCCCCCACCATGTGAACTGCGACAGAGATGAAAGATTCTCCTCTACCCACAAAGGGAGATCTATGGCTTCTTTCAGCATCTCCCTGCTCTTTGTGCTCCCTTGACCATTTATGTACACCACCATGATGGCATTGTCTGACCTTATTTTCATGGCTTTTGACTGCACCAGACTTTAAAAATGAAGAAGAGCGAGTCGCACAACCCTCATCTCCAGAGCATATATGTGCAGGTGTTGTTCCCAGGCTGACCAAGTCCACTGAATGGGAATGTGGCCCAGGACTAACCCCCATACCAGATAGGCTGGCATCGGATGTCAGAATCAACTGGGGGTCTTCCAAGGAAGACCCTTTGAGTTGGTGGGTGAGTTTGGATAATCTGAGCAGAGACTGCCACAATTGTGGTGGAATGGGAATTCTGGCCTGATAATCTTCCAAAGTCAGATCCCAGGGTGACAGTAACTCAATTTGTAGGGGCTGCATGTGAAGGTGAGCCCACGGAACTACTACCATTGCCACCATCATGAGGCCCAGAATTCGCAGAATGCGGTGAGCTGAAGCAGATGACTGGCTCCTCAAGCCACTGAACCTCTCTCAACAGGGTCCCCTTCCTGGCTGGTGAGAGGAAGACTTTTCCCTTCCCCATCCAGAATACCAATGCTAGGTACTCCAGGGTCTGTGACAGCTCAAGAGAGCTTTTCAGCAGAGTTACCACCCAGCCATGGAACTCCAAAACCTCCAGAGTCCTGGTCACTGACTTCCTTGCCAAAGGAACAGACTGCGCTCAAATGAGCAGATCATCCAGGTAGGGATAGACATGATGTTCCTCCTGCCGGAGTTGAGCTACCAGGACTATGAGCACCTTCGAGAAAACCCTGTCAGCTGCTGCTAGTCCAAATGGGAGCACCCTGTACTGGAAATGCTGTCCCAGGACTATGAATCTGAGGAACCTCTGATGAGACTGCCAAATGGAAATGTGGTGATACGGAACTCTCAAATCTATGGATGCTAGATAGTCCCCCCCGCTGGACAGACCGGATGATCGAACGCAAGGACTCCATCTTGAAGGTCGTGTGGCAAACTAACTTGTTAAGGTGTTTCAGATCTAGAATAGGCTTGAAACCCACAATCAAATAGAGTAGAATCCGTGGTCTTGCTCACCGGGAGGCACTGGCATAATCACCCCAATTTAAGTGAGGTGGTCCAGGGTCTCTGACACCATTCGTCTTTTCACAGAGTCCTTTGGAACCAGGGACAGCAGGAAGCACCCCTTTAAGGGAATTGTAGAAAATTCTACTGCATAACCTAGAGCCGGAATTTCCAAAACCCAAGCATCCGATGTTACCTGGGACCATCTTGGGTAAAAATTGTGCAGTCTTCCACCGAGGGAGGGAAGGTAGACATGGGCCCACGTACCCTCCTTGTGAGGAGCCTTTTTACCCTGGACCTCAGCTGCATCTTCGGGCAAGGGCTCCTCTGCTGTTATTGCTCTTAAAACCAGAATCAGCTCCTTTACTCCTCTGGTTCCCGTAGCTCAGAAAGGGACGAAAAATTCCTTGATGCTGCCTCTGCCAGCCGCCACCTCGACCGTTTGGAGTTGAACTGGCAGCCTCCTTAAACTTTTGGCACTAAACCAGCCTTTGCTGTTGCTTTGGCACTGGAAGGTGACCTTTCTTATCCTGGATATCTTTCAAAATATCATCCAGGCCAGAACCAAACAACAAGCCTCCCTCAAAGGCTAACAAACCAGTTGGTCTTCGAACCTGATCAGCAACCCAATGTCAAACCCACACTCGTCGCATAGCAGACACAATGTGGTAAGCAGAGCGAGCCAACATGCGCAAATTCTCCACCGTGACATCCCCTAAGAAGGTGGAGGCCATGGATACCAACTACAAAATGCTCACCCCCTCCAAATACGGGGAATGAAGTTGCCCAGGGTCGTAACCCACAAATTTAAAACTCTGGCTACAATAAAGGAGACACAGGAGGTGTGGAGATTTGCGCCATTGGAGGCGAAGACTCTTCTGCATGCAGCATCCACTCTCGTTTGTTGTGTGAATCTGTTAAGGCAAAGGGAGTCTTCAATAGAAATAGTGGTATGTCTGATGGGAGTCATGAACCGCCTTATCCGCCAGAGGAGGGGCTTCCCACTTGCAAGTATTTTTTTTCCACAAAAAGGAAAATACTGTACCTAAGGTTTCTGCAGATATTTTCCTTTTGTCCACACCTGCCCATTCCTGTTGAATAATTTGTTCTCGGTGAATAAAGTTCGGAAAACATTTTGGAGCGGAGAAATACATGGACTGGATAGGACTGACATCCACTGCCTCCATGGACTGCACCTCCTTCAACTGTAATGACCTGCACACTTCAGATATTAGTTAGGACAAAGACTTGGTAACAAACGCAGGAACGATAGGAATCCTCCTCTTTGGTGCCGTCCACTCCCCTTCCTCCTCCTCCTCCTCAGAAGGTTCATCCTCCTCGTCATTAAGAAACACAATGGGGGCTACCAGCTACCTTTAAAGCAAGGAGGTGATCTGAGTACACTGAATTCAGTTCATAATTCAGAGACCTGTAGAAGTAGGTAAGTAGAAGGAAGCGTTTTGGTTCACTGTGTTTGAGGTTGTTGTTTACTTAAGAGTACCTCCCTAGCAAATAAAAGTTTCACTAACTGGGAGAATATCTGAAGTCATTTGTGACTAGAGCGGTTACTTAAACTTTGTGAAATAGGTGTCCGATAAGGGGAGGAGCTGAAAGAGTCTTGAGGGGACTGGGGATTAAAACAGGGGATTGGAGATTAATTGAGCTGATTGTTTTTCTCAGTCCAGGGGGAATTCCTATCCACCCCAGGGCTCGTCCAGTCTAACGTATAGTACATCTTCCTGCCTCCTACCAGGAAGTACTAGTCCAAAGAAGGGGGAAGAAGAGGAGGAGAAGAGAAAAGACAAAACGACAAAAGCTTAACCAAATCAAACTGAGAGGTCAACAATAGCAGCAGAGGGTTTAGATAGTATTAAAGAAGGGAATACAGACAGATTAAAAGGAGATGATACAGGGAATGGTGCAGAGCAGCAGTCTACAAGAGGATGTTCTGGATACTGCAGTGCTGCCCCACATGCAGGTCACCTCTCTGGGCTGAGGGCAGAGGTGGTCAGTTCTCGGGCCGAGCTGGCAGGAGTACTGGTGACATTCATCCCCACCCTGAGGCCACCATATCACCAGCCATTGCTACAACAGCTACCCAGGCAGATGGCAGGATGGACTACGGTGGGCTCAGGAGGAAGGGGGGGCAGAGAGACATCCCCCATCCGGTCGAGCTTAAGAACTCCTACACTGTCTTAAGAGGAGTGGGAGAGTCCTGCAAGGGAACTTGAGGCTGCGACCAGGGAGGATGTGAGGGTCCTCCAGAAAGGAGACCCAGTGGGGGGAGGAAGAGGACCCCAGGGGAAGAAAAAGTTACTCCTGATGGGGACTTGATTGTCCAGGGAATTGATCTGGGCAAGGACAGCAGGGAGGAAAGGGAAGTTAAGTGCCTCCCAGCAGGCACAGCTCAGAGGGAGGGGGAGAGGATCCAGAAGATCACAGTGGCAAGGAGAGGTGAGGGTGGAGGTCACTGTACACCTGGGAACGAATGACCTATTCAAGGACAGGACAAAGGTGGAGCAGGTGCAGGAGGATTTCAAAGAGTTGGGAGGGCAGCTGGGGAAGGTAACAAGCTCCGTGACATTTTCGGAGGTGCCGCTGGTCCACAGCAGGGGGGAGGATGGAAATCTCCATATCGGAAGCTTCAACGCATGGCTGAAGGGCTGGTGCAGCGAGAAAAGGTATGGCTTCATTGGGGACTGGGGACCCACCTGGAAAGATGTGGCCCTGTACTCGAGTGATGGGCTGCATCTGTCCAGGAATGGGAAAAGCAGTCCTAAATGAACAGCTTAATTGCTTCCTTGCCAAGCATTTAAACTTGCTTGGGGAGAAGAGAGACTCTAGCAGCCCACCCCCACAAGATATAGAAGCCGGAAATGAGGAGCAGGAAGGCAAAATGCAGACAGTATCACCTAAATCAGACAAAGACGGAAAGGCAGATGTAGGAAGGCAAAACCAAAAGGTAAAATGGGGGAGGGAAGAAATCAACAGAGCAAAGGCGCGAGTAAAGAGCAGATAGACAGCAAAACATGGAAGGCCATGGTTACAAATGCTTGCAGCATGGGGAATAAAATCCCAGACCTGGAAGCATTGTTAGTAGAGGCAGACCTGGACACAGCAGCAATAACAGAGACCTGGTACACCACAAATCATGACTGGGATGTTAATGTACCGGGGTATGCTTTGTTCAGGAGGGATGGTGGGGTAACAAAAGGAGGAGGGTGGCCATGTATGTTAGGGAGAGTATAAAGGCAAAGGAGGTACTGGGTAGACAGGAGGAGGCTGAGGCACTGTGGGTCACCCTTGAGCCAGGCAATGGCACAGCAATCTGAGTGGGGTGATCTACAGGCCTCTAGCACAGGAGTTGTTGGACAGGGATCTAGGGGGATCAAATTCATGCAATGGCAGCAAAAGATGAGGTATTACTGCTGGGAGATTTTAATATCCCAGACGTGGACTGGGCCATACCAACAGCTGCTTCAACCTGGAGCAGAGACATCCTAGATTTCCTACAGGGGGCAGGCCTAAGACAGCTAATGAGCGATCCCACCAGAGAAGGGGCGATTCTGGACCTAGTACTGACTAATGGGGACAGAATCACAGACATCCAGGTGGAAGGTCAACTGGGGTCCAGGGACCATCACATAGTGTAGTTTAGCATAGGGACAGAGACACAATCTAGTCACACGAAGGCAAAGGTCTTAGATTTTAGGAGGGTGGATTTTGCTAAAATGGGGAGTTGTATCAAAGAGGCATTGGCGAGAAGGGAGACAGGAGGGGGAGTTGAGCAGCAGTGGGAACAACTAAAGGGAGCCATGGAGGAGGTGACGAGCCAATGCATCAGGTTGGTAAATAAGCGTAAGAGAAGAAGGAAATCACTGTGGTTCTCAAGAGAGGTGACAAATAAGGTAAGGGTCAAAAGGGCAGGTTTCAGGAAATATAAGGAGTCTCAAAGGGAGGAGGACAGGGAGGTGTACCCTAAGGAATCTAAGGGAAAGCTGTTAGGAGAGCAAAGGCACAGACGGAAGAAAGATTAGCGTAGACAGTGAATAAAGGGGACAAGGCATTAAATGGGTACATTAGTGAAAAAAGGAAGACCAGGGGAATGGATTGTAAGACTCAAAGGGGATACAGAGGAGTGTAAGAAGGAAGACATGGAAAAGGGAAAAATACTGAACAAATACTTCTGTTCAGTATTCACTAAAGAGAGGGAGGGTCGGGGACCACTGCTGGGTAACACGAGGGGGGGAGAGGTAAACAAGTCCATTCACAGTGGAGAGAGTCCTGAAGGAGCTCACAAAACTAAAGGTGGATGAAGCAATGGGGCCATATGGCATACACCTGAGGATATTAAGACAGCTGCGAAGAGAGCTAGCGGTGCCACTAACAGCACTGTTCACGGAGTCACTCACAGGGGTGGCTCCAGAGAACTAGAAGAGGTCACATGTAGTCCCTCTACACTAAAGTAGTAGTAGGGAGGAGGCAGAGAACTATAGGCCAGTCAGCCTCACCTCAGTCGTGGGTAAGATCATGGAGGTACTGCTTAAAGAAAGAACAGTGGCACACTTGGAATCCAGCAGTGCCCAGGATCACAGGCAACATGGATTCACAGTAGGAAGGTCTTGTCAGACGAAATCTGATAGATTTTGTTGACTGGGTGACAAGGAAAAAATCCGGGAGCGAAGACATCACCTCACCTGATGCCACCAAAGCCTTCGACACCATCCCACAAAAAAGGCTGGTCAACAAAATGAGTAGTCTGGATATGGGGTACAAAGTAGTAAACTGGGTTAGGAACTGGCTAATGGACAGGAAACAGAGGGTGGTGGTAAATGGGATCCAATCACGGCAAAGGGGGGTGATCAGCAGGGTACCTCAGGGATCAGTCCTGTTTAATGTCTTCATTAGTGACGTTGCGGTAGGACTGGAGGAAAAGGTCCGTCTTGTTTGCAGATGACACCAAGATCTCCAACAGGGTGGATACTCCGGATGGGGTGGAGAGAATAAGGTGGGACCTGGAGAAGCTTGAAAAATGGTCTGAAGTATGGCAACTAAAGTTCAGTTCCCAGAAGTGCAAAATAATGTACCTGGGAAGAGGGAACCCTGGGGAGAGCTACAGGATGCTGACCATCACCAAGGAAGAAAGGGACCTGGAGGTTATCATTTCTGACAACCAAAAGGTGTCTCAGCAAAGTATAAAAGCTGCAGGGAGGGACAGTGGCATGCTGGGGTGCATAGGCAGAGGTATCACTAGCAGAAGGCAGGAGGTGGTGATGCCATTGTACAAAACACTAGTAAGGCCTCACCTAAAGTACTGTGTGCAATTCTGGAGGCCGCACCTTCGTAAGGACATTGACAGGGTGGAGGTGGTCCAGACAGGGGCAGATATGATGGTACAGGGCTTGCACCAGAAAACATATGAGGGAAGACTAAAGGGCCTCAATATGTACTCGCTGGAGGAGAGGAGGGAATCGGGGGGACATGACAGAAACATTAAAGTACCTTAAGGGCATTAACAAGGTGCAGGGGGAAAGACATCTTCCAATATAAGAAATGTACAAGAATGAGGGGGCATGATATGAACTTGGAAGGTGGCAGGCTGAGGGGAAATGTGAGGAACTTTTTCTTCACAGAGAGGGTGGACACGTGGAATAGGCTGCCACAGGAGGTGGTGGGAGTGAACACAGTGGAGAGTTTTAAATATACATGGGACAGGCATAAGGGTACTTTAGAGGTAGGAAGGAGGGATGAAAAGCCATTGACCAGGTAGGGTCAGAGGTCACAAACTAGTGTAGGTCTTTTCAGACAAATGGACCTTGCGGTCCTTATCTGCCGACAATTTCTAGATTCTATCATCAGGTAGCTTCCTAGGGTCAGGATTTTCCCCAATATCCTCATCTTGACTCTCTTATGGTCAGGGTTGGGGTCTGCCTGCATATCCATATTCGCAGCCCTGTCCTACTGCAACGCACCTGGACATGCCTGTGTGGACCCCCGACCTGAAGGGTCCGGTTTGGGGTCGGGTGTGTTGACTGGATGTCCTGCGGAACATCGGGGCCAAAAAGCTCTCCTAAGAGCAACAAGAAAGATTTAAGCAATTCTGCTTTGCCACTGCCAGCTGGTACACCAGGTGCACACCACCCCCCAAGCTCAGAGGTCCGTCGGGGGGAATCGTAAGAGATGTATTAGCTTGAGAAACACAATGGGGGCAACAGGAACCCAGAGGAGAGGATTACCCTTTTGCAGGTCTTACATCTTTTAAGAATGAGAGGTCACCAATAAGCCATGGTATCAAGAAATGTTGCCCTGCAGGAGCACAATGGTTAGAAAACTGAAGGTTACTCCCCAAACTAAAATAGAATATTACTGCAACGATCCCAAACTCAGATTGTGGGGAAAAGGAGAGAAACCTGAAAAAAAGGATGCCTTTCAGCCCTTAAAGATTATTGTTACAAAAGAAAAAAGCTGTACAAGCAGAGCCGCCACATCTAGCACTGGGAAAGTATAGGTGCACAAGCACTCCCTAAGAATGTGTGCATGCGTGACGGCACGTCAGAGGGGGATGCACGCATAACACAGGCATACAATTAGCGCACCAAGGCTAAAGAAGCATATTGGAGAAAGAAGTGTGTGCCCAATGGCTACAGAGGTGCGGGGAAAACGCTGGGAAGCTGCACAACTCAGTGGAGCACAGAAAACCACCAAATCGCCTGAAGGGCAGGGGAAAAAAACTGACTGCCAATCCAAAGAGACTCTTGACAGTAACTAGGGTTTAAAAAGTTTTACAGCAGAAACCTGCCCTTCCTTTTCTTTTACTAAGGAACATTAAAGGGCTTGAAGTGTTCCTGTAAGGCAGTGAGCCAAATCAACAGGGTAATGTCCCTACAAATAAGTAGCAAAAAAAAAATGCCCCCCCCCGCTTCTCAGAAATGAAGGGGAGCCCCCAGGAGTGCCCCTGACTACATCCCCAAACAAAAAAAAGGTACTTACCGAAAGCACTTTTTTTTCCTTTAATTATATGGAAATTGGAAACTTGTTGAAAATACACACCGCTGAAGTATGTGGCAGATGTGGCCCCCAATCCAAGCACAGGCAGTGGAAATGGGGAAAGCAGGTTAGCCAATTTGAAAGCCACAGCTTAACAAACAATTTAAATTTAGGGGTGCTCCCTGTTACCAGATAGACCCAAGCTGCTATGCAGAATTGCAGCCCCAGAAAACTAAAAGCTGATGTTCCTTCAGAGAAGTTTTTCCGTTGTTTCCCCCTTCAATGGCACAGCAAAGACTGGAGAGTGCTGCTGTCCAGGATCCTCATGTGCCCAACATTCTGTTCTGCTGACAGCCTTGGGCTGTGTCATTTCCCCTAGTAGGGGTGCACAATAATCATCTGTAATGATTACCCATTGACAATGTGGAGTGCTACAGAAACATATTTTGGCCAAGATTTATCAAATGACAGCTGTCATATTCATGAGGTGTGAAAAAAATGGCTTTGCTGAAAATATGGGGCTCAACTGTCAGTCGGCCCCAACAGTGACGCAATCTGTGCCAATCAACAACTGCTGTAAAGTCAGGGACCCCGCGCTGTATTTTACAAAAGTGGGGGTCCCTGTGCCAAAGAGCTGTGAGTTGCCACAGCTGCAGGGTTGCAACAAACAGATGGAGCACCTGAGGGGTTGATGATGGATCCAGTCAAGCCCGCGCATGGCACAATCCAGCAGAGTCTCGAAGGTGGGGGGGAGGTACAGCACTTGCAAAGAGGGAACCGGGGGAGGGGGGCCAGAAGGAGCCATGGGGATGCCACAGGGGGCAGGGCAAGGCAGTACTGTAAGGTTATTCAGAAGGCACACAGCAGAGGTGCCATGCTCCACGATACAGAACTGATTGGCTCCTCAGTTAGAGGGGGCTGGGCAGGGAAGGACCATGACCTGGACTGCAGAGTGAAACAGGCTAGCACTTGCCCTAGAGGACCCACAGACCCAGACAGTGTAGCTGGGCATCCTTCTGCCACGCAAGGGGGTATGTACTAGGGGACTGGCGTGGTGCCCAGGTAACATACCCATTCACCACCTGCACCCCACAACTCCCTGCTAGTACTAGCCACAGCATGTAGGGCTCTTTGGGTCTTCTGGGGCAAGTGCCAGCCTGTTTCACTCAGAGTCCGGGTCATGGTCCCTCCCTGCCCACCCCCCTCCTCTAGCAGAGCTGATCAGTTCTGTATCATGAAGCATTGCACCTTTGTCGAGTACCTCAAAAACCTTACAGTGCCGCCATGCCCCCCTCGCCCCCTATGGCATCCCCACTGCTCCCTCTGCCCCCAATCCCCTTTGCAGGCCCCCAAACGCCACCCTGCCCACCAGTGGCCCAGGGACCTTAGACCACCTCCTGGCTGGTCTTAAGTCAGCCCCCTGTTGCGACCACAGCAGGGCTTCCAAAATTCAATAAAAGGGGATGGTGCAGCCCCACCGTGGCGCAACCACCTTTGCGACCTGATGCACGGGCAACTCTGCCACATGGGTGGCGCAACGCAACTTTGGCACATGGCATTCCGATTTCGACACAGTCTGCATCTGAAAAATTGGGATTGCTACAAACTTTGATGCAAAGTGCCACTTGCGTCAGCCATTTATCACATACACCTTGCGCCAAAGATTTTGTTCTGAAAATTGAGCTCATGGGGTCAAAATATTTAAAATGACTACAGTTATGAGCGAGCATAGAAAAATTTCAACATATGCTCGTAACTTTGCCATTTTTATGTATTTTGACCTCCAATTTTCAACATAGCCTTCTGATGATCCCATCTCATGAATAACAGTGGTGGAAATTTTCAAATCCCACCTGAAAGGTGATTTTGCAAAGTGACCCCAAACTCACCTTTTGGGACAGATTTGCATAATTCCACTGCCGCTGGTCATGAGGTGGGGTCCCAAAAAGGTCATTTTGAAAATGTGTGGTCAAAATATGTAAAAATGGCAGTTATCAAAGTTCAAACCCCACAGAAATATATTTTAACCACCACCTACCCGATTTTCTCATATCACAGTCACCAGCTCCAGCAGCAAGACATGTCTTCAATCGGAGAATGGATTTACGCCATGGGACATGTTCAGGTGAGTGAGGGGTGTGTGTGTGTGTGTGTGTGTGTGTGTGTGTGTGTGTGTGTGTTTGGGGGTTAGATTACAAGGAATATTTTCTTTGTTACAGGGTGTACTAAACAAAAATTTATATTTAAAAAAAAAAAAAAAGGATGGTTTCCTTTATTAAAGATGATATTCAGATACTGGGGACTGGGCACCCCAATGACGGGTTAGTGTTCAGTGGCACCAGCGGCAGGCACCCCGGTGCAACCACGTACATAGGAGAAATAGGCAGGCGACCTAGAGGGGAGGGGGATGAACAGAAGCGGTACTACGGGTGAGCACCCCAGCTTGCTTACATATGTTAAACTATTTAAACACTGACAAGGGCGGGCGACCTAGAAGGGAGTAGGGATGTCACGATAACACGATATGACAATATATCACAATAATTATCCCTGACAATTTATTGTTGTAGAAAAATAATATCACGAGTTTCATGCAGCATGATATACCACAATGTACAGTGAATAAAGCACCTCAGCTTGCGTTTCCTGCGGCACGTCCCTTTCCAGGTGCAATGATGATTCTGGATTCCTCACCATCCTCCTATCATATTTTTACTATTTTCCCTTAAAATTAGAAAAGCAGTGATGGCTCTGTGGCACAGAGTTTTGAGGGCTTGGGTGCCTCACCCGTCACCATGCCAGTAAACCAGGTTCAAGAATAGACCTGGGTCGCTCAAGGGCTAACTGCATGAAGGAGGGCTGAGCATCCATTGACGGCTCTCCTCCTTTGGGGAGGAGGGACAGTGCAAGTTGCTGAGTGGTCGCCATCTAGCAGAGGCTGGATGACGCAGCAGCAACAGCCTTTTGACTGTCTGGGAGCAGGGGCTAAGTCAATCAATCAAAATCTGTATTTATCCAGGCGGACACCATTGAGCAAGGCTCATTTGCAAGGTGGACCTGGTCATGAATACATCAAAGCACAGTACAGAAGCAGGTATACAAAAAGCAATAATATACAAGGAAGAAAAAGTATATACAGTGTATACAGTATAAGGTTCAAATAAATAAAAAAAATCAGTACAAGCAACATCTTTATGTCACCCACCCACACCATTGCACATGCGCCAGCCTGAGGGACACGGAAAAGAAATGGGGGGGGGGGTATGAGCACCAGTTGACTTACTTAATGGTGAACAGGAGCCCTCGGACCTCTCCCCATGTTGATCCCCATTGGAGAGATGGAAGGGAGAGTGATCGTTGGGGGAACCAGGACACCCGAAGACTGGAGCTGGTGGTGACCAGGTCCAAACAGCTATATGGGGGGAGGGAAGATTTAATTCTGATTATCATGAAAAAAAAAAAACAAATACAGAATTTAATTCTGATGATTATCGTAGCAAAAAATATCATGGCAATTTTTACCCAAATATTGTACTAAAAATTATGATACTGTGACATCCCTAGAGGGTAAGGGGAGGGGAAAAGCAGCACCAGGGGTGGGCACCAGGTCCTTTTTAATAAATAATTAACTCATGTAGGGTGAAGGAGGGGGAAGCCAGCAGATGGAAGAGCCAGAAAAAAGGGTGAGAACAATTAAAAAAAAAAAAATGCAAAGCACTTGGTGTGGGGTTGCACACTGAGCCAGAGCTTGCGCACAAGATACTGGGGAAGCTACCCAGAGGGAGACAGGCTAACAGAGAGAAAAGTTTTATGGGAATCTTATTAGTAGCAGCCCACAAAGCAATTACCAGAAAATAACTTCAGCCACAGAGTCCCTCAACACAGGAGTGGACTGCCATAATTATATCTATATATCACGTAGAAAAAAAAATTAATGACAGAGCTACGCCTATGGCTAGATGAACTCCATGGGATAGGGTTACTTTTCACGAATTATATAGGAGAGACAGAGAGTAGATCGGTCCTTCTCACAACAGGTGGATGGATACTATGACATGGGCCTGGAAAGACTACAGCTTGATGGATAAGCAATAATCGATTCACGCGCGCCAGCATATGGGGGGAACTGACAACCAATTTGTTGTGTGTTTAGTTTTCATTTATAATAGATATGACTAGTAAAATCAGTTGTTTCGGACGTGACAGTGTACAAATCGGAGACAATGATACACGTCTCCTCAAGTCTGGAGGGACCTTAAAATGGAAAGGAGACGTAAAATGGGTAAACCATGAGCAAATACAGCTTACTCAGACTTGATGTGAACACGGAACTGGTTAAGCAAATCTCAATTTCGATGAGACCAATTCCGAAGTCAAACTGTGTATATGTTGTATCTTGACTTTCATGCAATAAAAGTTAAAAAAAAAAATTTAAATGCTGGTATTGGATTAAGGTGGGGAGAAAGAAAGCAGAGGGAAAAGCAAGTGGGAGATTAGAAAAGTAAAATCCAGGTGTATTATTTGGGTTGTATAATGGTTTCCATAGTCCCAAAGTAAAGCAGATCTTGCTGAATACCTTGCTTATTAATGCACGTAAAGTCATCACTGGATGAAGCACATGTGGTACCTCTTCATAAGAGTGGGCCCAAGGATGAACCGGGAAACTACAGACCGGTGAGTCTTACTGCAACTGTGGGAAAACAATCCTCAAGGAAAGGCTGGTACAATTTGAGTATAAACCTCCAGGACAGCAGGCGTCACAGGTTTGTCTCAGGCAGATCCTGCCAGACGAACTTGGTTTATTTTTATGACTGGGTTACAAGGGCACTGTACAGGGGACATGCGGTGAATGTCCTCTACCTGGATTTCAGTAAGGCCTTTAACTCGGTGCCACACAGTAGGCTGACCTGCAAGTTGAAGAGTCTGGGAGTAGGGAAGAAACTGGTCAGATGGGTCGAGAACTGGCTGCAGGGTAGACAGCAGAAGGTAGTTTTGGGGGGGGGGCAGGCATCTGAACCCACGGCAGTAACAAGTGGTGTACCACAGGGCTCAGTGCTGGGACCAGTTCTGTTTAACATTTTTATAACAGACATTGCAGTAGGAATTAAGAGCAAGATCAGACTCTTCGCAGATGGCACAAATATTTGTGTCAAGGTAGATGGGGGGAAGGGCAAAAGTACTTCAAGAAGATTTGGCAAAACTAAAGGACCGGTCTCACACTTGGCAGCTTGGTTTCAATGCCAAGAAGTGCAAAGTGATGCATTTAGAAGGCAAGAACCCAGGACACAATTACTGACTGGAGGGTGTCCCGTTAAAATCCAAGGAGGAGAAGGATCTGGGAGTGCTGGTAACCAAGGAGATGAACCACTCTGCTCAGTGCAGGAAGGCAGTAGCGAAGGCAAACAGGATGCTAGGGTGCATAGCAAGGGGAATTACTTCTAGGAGTGGGGAGGTCGTCTTGCCCCTGTACAGGTCCCTGGTGACACTGTGCCTAGAGCACTGCGTGCAATTCTGGTGCCCCTACTTGAAAAAGGACATCAAACTACTGGAGGAGGTACAGTGCAAGGCAATAAAAATGATCCTGGGGTTGGGGGACAGATCATATGAGGAGAGACAGACAGCTCAATATGTATACCCTGGAGGAGAAAAGAAATATGAATGAGACCTTCAAGTACCTGAAGGGTTTGAACACAGTAGACACCAGGTGTATGTTCAATCTGAAGGGCGGAAGGGAAACCAGGGGACACTATATGAAGTTGGAAGGGGGCAGGTTCATGAGGGAACTGAGGAGGTGCTATTTTACAGAAAGGGCGGTGGCAGGGTAGAACGCTCTGCTGCAGAGTGTTGGGGGTTCAAGAGGGGTGGGACAGATTCAAGGGAGGGTACAAACTGGGAGGGGGCGTGAGATGGGGGGGCAGCTGCAGTCTAGTGGACTGAAGTGCTGCACACTAGAGCAGACTAGATAGACCAAATAGCCTGTATCTGCTGGTAATTTTGTATGTTCGTAAGATTGTTTTTGCCCACATATTATACATGCTGGTTAAATCTCATAACAGAAGCCTCAAAATTGGAACTGGCTCATTATAATAAGATGAGAGACACACATTTTTGGAAATTTGGCAACCATTTCTGGAGCTTTTGCCAGGGCAATTTTCAAAAAAAAAAAAAAAAAATTAAATAAAATCTTGCTAAAGGCGTCCTGTGTTGAGAGTCTGATAGCCTAACCGCACATGCCAAATTTTGGACTATTTCATCAAAACAACAGTCGTCATTAAGGTGCAAAAACTCAACTCTATCTATAGGGGGGCTACCGCAACCCCATTGATGGGACCTGTGTCCCACTGAAAATCTCATAATGCATTTCCTGACATATCACACCCCAGTCATATACCATGGGCAGCCATATAGGACTTTAATTGGCGTTTCATAGGTCTTTGATCCTGCATCCCCACTCTTCCTCCAGCTACAGTCCCCCGTCAATGCCCCTCAGCACTACAGCCCTGGCCCTTCCTTCTCTCGCCAAAAAAAAAAAAAACACTGTTCATACAACAACAGAAATCTACATGGCTCAAAGCAGTAGATCCCACTACTCACACCCAAGCCTTGCATGCTGCTTCGATGCTCCACGTGACAACACAACACCATTCTACAGCCAAACTGCCACTCCATAGCCACACTGCTGCTCCACAGGCCGCCATTCGCCAGACTGCTACTCCCGCTCACTAAACCACTACACTGCCACTCACTAAACAGCCACTCACCAGTCCGCCGCCCAGCGCTCATGATGGTTACTAAGGGACTGATCCCACAGCCATGCCTCATTTACATGAGGCCCCTACACTACAGAAACATGGCTGTGACAAAGCAATGCCCAACACAAAAATGCACCTACACTACAGAAAAGCAGGAGGGACAAAATCAAGCCGAGGCAAACACAGAAATTACTGCAAATGCGATCTAAACAAAAGAAAATCATCTTAATGTCTTACATAAAATAAACGCTAGGTAAGTGTGGTGTACAGATTTATAGATTCATAGAAGTGTGACAGCAGAAAAGGACCAAACAGGCCCACCGAGTCTGCCCATTTGTCCAGCTATCTGCTTGACCTGCGCACCCCCCACCCTTGACACTCTCTGTGGTTGTCCCATGCCTTTTGAACTCCCTCCACTGTTTCTTCTCCAACGACCGCCTCCGGAAGCCTGTTCCACCTTTCCACCACTCTCTCTGTGAAATAGTATTTCCTAATGTTACCCCTGAACTGCCCCCTCATCCTCTGATTACCCTTCATCTGGAAGATGCTTTCCACTGGCACCTGTTTATACCCTTAAGGTACCTGAAGGTCTCGATCATGTCCCCCCATCCCTCCTCTGTTCCGACGAGTACATGTTCACATCCCTCAACCTTTCTTCATAGGATAGGTGGCTTAACCCTTTTACCATCTTTTTCACTCTCCTCTGAACCCGTTCCAGCCTCCCCACATCCTTTTTGAGGTATGGTCTCCAGAACTGGACTCCATACTCCAAATTCGGTCTCACCAGATCGGTGTACAAGAGTACTAAGACCTCTCTATTTCTACTGGTGATCCCTCTTCCGATGCATTCCACTCCCCCTAGCCACTGCCCTCCCATACTGATTTTCCACCTTCAGGTCCCCCGATATAATGATGCCTAGGTCCCTTTCTTGTTCCATTACCTCCAGATCTCTGCCCCCTCATACAGTACGCTGCCCTCCGATTCCTGTAGCCAAGTTGCATGATTCTACACTTTTCTGTATTGAATGCAAGCTGCCACCTCTTTGACCATGCCTCAAGCCTCCCCAAATCTCTCTGCATTTTTTTTTTACCCCTTCCTGCGTGTCCACCCTATTGCAGATTTTGATATCGTCCGCAAAAAGACTCACACCCCCCTCAAGGCCCTCCACAATGTCCCCTACAAATATACTGAATAGTAGGGGCCCCAGCACTGATCCCTGAGTGACCCCGCTTCTGACGTTCCCCTCTCCGGATGCCACCCCATTTATCATGACCCTTTGCCTCCTGTCCCTCAGCCAGTTTCCCACCCATTAAACTACCCTCTGCCCCAGCCCCAAGCCTGACATTTTACACAGCAGTCTCCCGTAGGGCATGGAGTCAAATGCCTTCCTGAAATCCAAATAAGCCACACCTACTGCCCTCTCCTGATACACTGACCTGGTGACCATGGGGAAATAATTAGCCCCGAGATGATATTTCTGAGAACCTCCTGGTGCATTTTGATTGGTAGTGAGGCCAGGTTGACCACAAGGGGGTCGCATGCAGTCCTTGGGCCACAGGTTGCCCAACACTGCACTAGGGTGTGCAAAACCTTAGTTTCACACTATCCCATTTATTGTTCTACATACAATTATCTCTTTAAAAATCAACAGGATGTATAAGAGTCAACCTTTAGTCACTGTTGCCAACCTATGGTGCTTCTAACAGCTGAACAAATCATTAACATATTTCTGGATCTGGCTTCTGATAGTTATTTCTATGCAATGTAACTTACCATGCTGATAACCAAGACTATGATTTGGGGAGGGTGAGTG
This sequence comes from Neoceratodus forsteri, assembly GCA_016271365.2. Taxonomy (NCBI): domain Eukaryota; kingdom Metazoa; phylum Chordata; order Ceratodontiformes; family Ceratodontidae; genus Neoceratodus; species Neoceratodus forsteri. The sequence goes on along the minus strand of CM028131.1, from coordinate 1,003,431,309 downwards.
ACTCCTACCATAATACAGTTGCCATCTGGTGGCCCTTGAGGAGTAATGTGGGCAGAATACATGGCTCAACAGGGGTGGAATTCTGCTGTAGTAATGCAGGAGGCCGACAGGACACAACGGCATCACAATCCAGTCTTGTGCCAAGTGTGAAGTTGGAACAGAGTGGGTGGGCCTGTGCCCAACCACTTCTAACTGGAAAGAGAGGTCTCATATCTATGAGCTGTGCCCAGTGGAGGTTTGGGGGGGGGGGTAGAAATAGTGGCACTTGGGTGGATGATGTTACTATGCTTTGCCTGTACACTTCTGGAGCTAGTACCTCTGTGTCCTTTAGAACACCCCCACCTGGGAAAATTATGTCTACCCCTTCCCCAACTGGGAGGGGGAGCTTCTCTGGAACGGACATGAAAATAAAACTGTGAAATGCAGAGATGGTCAGGCAAATAGTCATTTGTATCTTGTTATCCCATGAATGTTAGAGAGCAAACAGCACCAAGTTATGGCAGGAAGAAAACATTAGTAAAGTCTGAAAGTAGTCCTTTGTTACTTTTTATTTCTGAAGTGCTTTTCTTTTTCTTTGTGCTCAGATAGTTTTCTACATACTGTAATCGAACTGGGGGAACTGTGAAAAAGCAGTGCTTTACCTGGAAGCAGACATATCTAATTTAGTTCATCCTACTTCATCATTGGCATGTTACATCACTCACTGTTACATCACAAGCCCTGCTTCCTGATTGGTAACGTGTCACAAGTGCCAGTCTGCCAGCACAGGCACGAAGCATCACAGGTTCGGCTGGGGGCGGTGAAAAATAGGTGTACACCAACCGAGACCACACGCAAGAGGGCAGAGGCAACGGCAGATGTCTGCAAGATCCAAGCAGACGTCATTGCATCTGTACCTCCTCAGGGAAACAGAAGTGGAAATCCTGAGGGCTGGCAGCTTAGTGACACCCCTGGACCTACACCCAAATGACGCCCACCTCATCCGAGGTCTCAGGTGGATGTTGGACTCTCCCTTCAGAGAGACCCGCTGCAGGGGGCAGCCCGGGCCCCACAGACTGAGCAGCTTGGGGGGGGGGAAGAGAGATGCTGAGTGTCAGGTCCAGGTGCAAGCAGAGGGAGTACATCACCACCCAAGCGAGAGTCACATAAAGAGAGTAACAAAAAAACAAAAGAGTGTCAAGTTACCAGTCAAGCAAATGAAGATCACTCTTCTTGGATACTAGTGATGTCACAGTCAGTGAGGTCATAATGCTGATGTTTTATTTATTTAAGAGATTTACCAGATAAGCATACTGAGCGGGGACCGCTCATTTCCACATGCGACCTGGGGGTTACATTCAATACAAGTAGGAGCACAGACAAAGGTGCTTTAACAGGTTCCGAGTAGTATAGGGTGATTGCAACAGATCCAGAATAGTTACAGTCTGGACTAACACATTAGTTATAGATTGTATAGGGAGAAACAGAACTATGTCTGCCTTCAGGTAGAGTGCTGTTCAGCGCATCACATCCAATACTGTCAGGTACAAAATCTTCTAATTAAAGTACCACACACACAAAAAAAAAGTGCTTCAGAAGTGATAGCCATATAGTTCAATATATAAAGAGAGGCTAGAGTGCGGACTCCCAATGGCTCAGTTGAAGCCGCACGTCTGCCATATTAGGGGAGGACTGAGGTACCGGCAGATAGCAGGAACCCTTCTTGACACTTACACACCAGCACACTTTTCTGACAGCAATCGAGTAACGCACTGCTTATACAAGCACAGGACAAACTAGCATACCTTGTTTTTGTTATCACAATGTGCGTCTGCGTCATCATTTCCCTGCTGTCAATGGTGCTTCTTACCTAACTGGATCAGAAGATTGCTGTCAGAACAGTGTGCTGGTGCCACCATCTATGTTTCAAGAAGGGTTCCTGCTATCTGCCAGCACGTGAGTACTCCCCTAATATGGCAGACACGCGGCTTCAACTGAGCCACTGCAGTTCGCACTCTAGCGCCTCTCTGTATATAGAACTCTATGATGATAGCAGACTACTTCTGAAAGTTACTATTAATAACAGGCAGTACACTAGCTCTTTAAGAAAACTGCCAGAGACTTGATTTGGTATGTGTACATGCAGCATAAGAGACTTTTTTTAGCAAGTTTACTAGGTTTGAAAATATACTATACCTAACTTCCTAAAGGAAGGAAAAGTAATTAGCAGGTTGTTCTCTGCAACTGGATGTTTACAGCCACCATCCCTTTCACATCTGGGCTACACAGTACCACGACATTATGAGAAAACTAGTACAGTAGTATAAGAAAATACTTACCGTCTTCCCCCTTCATTTCTGCATCTGTTGTCCCCTTGAGTTTTTCAGGGGATACTACAGTTGCTACTACTTTCACATCATTCATAGAAATGTCTCCACTGCTACCTGATAAAATTTTTTTTAACCGAGCAAGCTCTTTGGGTGCATTCTTCTTCCTCTTTTCTGCTCGCATTTTCCTCTTCCACTTACTTCTTATACTTTTGGCCATTTTCAGTTATACTGTAAGAAAAAACAAACATGTTTGGCCTCTAACTGCATTTACTGATCTTGCAAACAATTCAATGGGCAAATCATTTAAGAACATACACAACTGTGTAAATTTGTTTACCCTGAGCTACTTAAAAAACATTTTTTTATATATTTATTGAAATTTACTTACAGAATAGAAAAAGAAAATAAATCCTGATGAGGATAGCGCTTTGTAAAGCCACGCAACGTGGCTCTGGTTGGTATGATGGCAACCTAGGTTCACACGCAGATTCTGCGACAGCAGAGGCCAGTAGCATGAGGATGGGCATTCAGTCAGACATTCTCCTCCTCCAGGGAGGCAGGGTTGACAATCCTTTTGCCAGACTACCCCAATGTCACAAACATCTTGGAGATTTGGTACATGGCAAGATGCTCAAAGAAGAGAATGCAGCTGAGGTGCCCACATGTCTGAAGTGATGTACAAGGTGCTCAGAAGCAAGTGGTGTCCTGAACGAGGAAAGGAAACCCACTCACATGTCCCAATGGACTTTATTTTCTGCTTCTCCTCCACCATCCCCAGTGTCTAGTCTAAACTGGATTCAGTTCCCCAGCCAAAAATAAAGGGGTTGCAGCTGAGTCGCACCACTGGGACTTGGGAGGCAGCCATACACCCAAATGGCCTCCATCACTCACAAAAGGCACTCTTACCCATCTGTACTTTCTTTACTGATGCCTAAAACAAGGACCAATCCGAGCAGTGTGAGATCAGAGGGTGGATGTCAGTAGACTGGCCCACTGAGGCCTGGCTAAGAGTGGGTTTCACCTACCCACTTAAGAAGCAGTTTATCTGCCTCCATTTTTCGCCTGTTGTGCACATCCACAACTATTAGAATCTTCATGTCTCAAAGAGTCTGATGGGAGGAAAACCTACAGTATGTAGTGACCTAAAAAATGCACGGGACAAAACAGAAAAAATACTAATGATATGCTTGCCCAAGGGTGTTGCACTGCCACCTGAAAAACTGGGCTTCATGAGCAAGCCCCAGAATACCACACTAAGGTTGACAGAGAGTAGAGGTAGCAGCCTGTCCCTCCACCAAACGTTGTTAGACAGGCACCACAACCACATCAGCTCCTCTATTCCTCTGATACAACCTGACAAACATCCAAACTGCACCACTGGCTGTGGCGGCTTGGCGGCACACTGCACACGCAATACACCTGTTGTTCCCAGGACAGCACCATGCTAGGATTCGATTCCGATCGCTGCCTTTATACATTTTGCTGCAATACCCCTTCACATACAATATTTCCTTGGGTGGTATTCCATGGAGTTGGAATAGTAAATACGAGCGAGACACTGGATGTGCTGACATAATCGTGATGCGACTCACTGGAGGAAACGTCCCCAAGCGCTGTGGGTCAGGCACATCACGGAGGTGAGGCACGAGGATCCTGGAAAGGGAAGGAGGGTGGGCATAAGCCATCCAGCATTCACACACCACCTGTCAGTCAAACAAGAAGCAGCACTGCCACTGGCTGTGAAGGCAGCTGCTCTCCTAACCAAAGGAAGGGTGTGAACTAGTTAATGCTCAGGCCATCCTGGATGCAGTGCTCACAAACTCAGAAGCAGTAAAAGTGTTTCAGATATTGAGGAGCCGCTGGCCAACAGCGACCACAACTCTGTGTGGTTTTAGTTGGCCTTAGAGGCAGTAAAATCTAAATCCAGGACAGAACTTTTAAAATTTCAGAGGAGCTATTTCGGCAAAATGAGAGAAGAGGTCGTGGAAAACTGTCAAGGATCCATGAACATGCAGAAGACGTATGGGGGCTGGTTAAACAAGCCATATTGGAGGCTACCAAGATGTGCGTAAGGACAGTGACAAAGAAGAACAAGCATAAAAAACCCATATGGTTCACTAAGTAAAGACAGCAATTAGGACCAAAAGGGAGGCTTTCAGTAACTATAAAAGAACCTAGGGAGACAGCGAATGGGAAGTTAACATTTAGAAGAATAAAGAAGCGAAGAGTATGGTTACAGCAGCTAAGACCGCAACAGAACTTTGGCTGGAACTTCGGCTGACTGAGGGGTTAAAGCAGGGAATAAACATCTCCCCGATATATACAAGAAAAAAAAAAGAAAAGGGGAAGGATTGTTAGACTTAAAGATGGCGACAGAATCGTGGAGGAGGACGGACAGAAGGCCACAGTTCTGAATAACATTTTCTGCTCCATGTTCACTAAGGAACACATTCGCCCTATACCAGACAGTGGCATTAAGACTGCTGACAACTGGGTTCCACAAATGGAAACGTCATTAATCACCACCAGCAGGATCAGAAAGGCTCTACAGCAACTCAGAGAAGACAAATCACCAGGGCCAGATGGAATACACCCGAGGGTGCTGAAGGAACTGGCAGGAGAGTTGGAAGATCCCCTGGCACATTTGTTCAACAGTTCCCTTCAGCTGGGAGTAGTGCCCGGATACTGGAGAAGAGCAATGTGGTACCTCTCCACAAGGCAGGGAGCTGGGAGGAAGCAGGCAACTACCGACTGGTTAGCCTTGCATCGGCAGTAGGAAAACTAATGGAAACCTTAATAAAATATGGCTTGGTAGAGTACAGACACAAAAACGGTCTTCTGCATGACAGGCGACATGGGCTCATAGTGGGTGGGTCATGCCAATCAAAACTAATCACATTTTTTCCTGGGTAACTAGGGAATTAGACAAAGGCCACCCAGTGGACCTTCTCTACTTCGACTTCAGTACGTCCTTTGACTCAGTAGCGCACAACCGTCTGCTGAAAAAGTTGGAGGACCTGGGTATAGCCAAGAGCATAGTCAGGTGGGTAGGGAATTGGCTTATGGACAGAAGACAGAGGGTGGCAGTCATCCGGGTGAGATCAGAAGAAAGCAGGGTCACTAGAGGTGTGCCCCAAAGCTTAGTGTTGGGGCCAGTCCTGTTTAATGCATTTATTAGTGATATCGGCTTAGGTATTCAGGGCAAAACTGCCCTATTTGCTGACGATACCAAGTTAGGAGGAAGGGTGGACTGTGAGGAGACTGTTAGGGACCTTCAAAAAGAAGTACAGAGGCTGGAAAGATGGTCTAATGTCTGGCAGCTGAGATTAAATGCAAAAAAAAAAAAAAGTGTAAAGTGATGCATTTTGGTAAAGGGAACCCAAGGACAGTATACTGGCTCAACGAAGTCCAGGTCAGTGCCTCACAGGAAGAAAGGGACCTAGAAGTCATCATTTGCAATACCCCCAAACAGACCAGCCAATGCAACACAGCTTACAGCAAGGCCAGAAGAATGCTAGGGTGTATAGGAAGGGAATTTGACAGCAGGAGAAGGGAGATTATACTCCCAATATACGGGTCCCTGGTAAGGCCCCATCTGCAGTACTGTGTCCAGTTTTAAAGTCCACACCTTAAGAAGGATAAGAAAATGCTGGAGGCCATCCAGAGAAGGGCGACCAAGATGATTCCAAGCCTCCAAGAGCTCTCGTACGAGGAGCATCTGGAAGCACAGAATTTGTTCTCGCGGCCCGGTGGCGTGGAGGGTTGAGGCGCTGGACACCACACCTCACGCTACGCCAGCAACCTGGGTTCGGGAACAAGCCCACGCCGCCGGGGGTCGGGAAAGGATTGAGTGTCCGGAGGACAGCTCTCCTCTCCCAGGAGGGGGGGTCCACGCTCTGCACATGACTGGCCTCTGGCGGAAGCCGGAGGCACAGCCAGCACAAGCATTCAATAAGAGGCTGGGGAATGGCGACATCGGCACTGATGCCATGATGCGTGCCACTCCTCCAGTACAGGGGGGAAAATGCTCTTCAGGCTCCGGGAAGACTGAGCACTGGAGCAGACCCCTCATGGCCTCACGCCTGCCTAGCCTTCCAGCTCCCGATGCAACCTGGATTTGTCGAAGTGTAGCTGCCCCACCTCGTCCCTGCCCGGGGGGGGGGGGAAGAGATCCGCTGCTCCATGGGGTGAGGGAGAAGGTCTCAGGCAGGTGGCAGAGGCAGTGGCAGTCTCCACAGGTGCTCCTGATGGAGCGGAGCTTGGGAGGCGAGGGAAAAAAGATTTAAAAAAAAAAAAAAAAAAAGGCTAGGGAGGGGAGAGAGGGGGCATGATTGAAACATACAAGTTCCTGAGAGGGATAAATAAGGTACCCTCCTCAGGCCTGTTCAACAGAGTTACAGACTCCAACACTAGAGGTCACGGGTGGAAGCTGAGGGGAGAGAGCTTAGGAGGCATTATTTTATGGAAAGGGTCATGGAACCATGGAATGGGCTGCCAGCTGAGGTGGTGGAAGCAAAGATCATGACAACATTCAAACTGGGGTTGGACAGAGCTAAAGCGCATACAAAAGCCGCGTGAGCAGTAGGGGGCATAAAGCAGAAGGGGGAGCGAGGTCCTGTGATCCGAGTAGGTCTCGGGAACTCTGAGCAGAATACATGGACCATTAGTCTCCTTCTGCCGTCATTTTTTTCTATGTTTCTATGAGAATATTAATAACCGAAAACTGCTTAGCCTTCTCTAGTAACTAACAGGGGAAGGCTAATCAATTTTTTATTTTTAAGAATTTGTTACTGATATTCAGTAATATTACAACTCTGGCATGTACAGATGTGTGAAATATTTAATTTGTATTTAAGTGCTTCTATTTTTTAAACTGTGTTTTGTGTACACCCATGTCGTGCCTGTAAATGGACCATTTATTTGGTCCAGTGTACTTCCCCATAAACAAATAAAATGAAACGAAAATGTGGGAGGGAGGGAGGAAAAAAAAACAAAAAAAAAAACACACTGGTTATGTCCTCTCAGAGTCTGCTGACTTTTCCTATTACCCAGATAGTAGGGCATGTCAGTATATGAAATTAATTAAAAATAGTCCACCAGCATTCAAAACGGGGGTATGTAAATATTCAGGTACCTGTCTCTCACAACCTATCCATGTCATTACAGAAGTCTCCACAATTTGTTCAATATACTTACACAACACATACTGTAAGATACACCACATTCAGATGTCCTGGTTTTCTTTCCACCTCCAGGGGTCTGGGTCAGATTTTCATTTTGAGGGCCCTGGACTCACACACACACTCAAAAAAAAAACAAACAAAAACTAAAGTCTAATCGTCCTGGAGCACACCTGAGGTAAAAAGTGCTGTACTGCAGTACAGAAACAGATTACTGCAGTTCATCACTTTTTAACATGCTTGTGGTACAGAATCATCTCAAGTGCACAAACATTTCAGTAAATGCACAAAACGGTTTCTGCACTTGCAGAAGATAGCGCACGTCTGTGGGATGCATGTTGGGAAAGAACTCATGTTCTTTACTGTTGACTGTGGGTAAAAGGCACAGATCCTCACATCCCTGACAGCCCTAAACCTCCTCTCAGACTCGGACCAATAACACTGGACACCCTATAACACTGGTCTAAATGACTGGTACTGGACACATACAAAGCAAGGACAGAAAACTAAATCTATCAATTCTGCCTTAAGGCCCTAGCTGACATCATTTGTGAGGCCTTCCCATAGCTTTTCCTCAAAACCTTCCCTTCAGTTGTTACCCTTACCTAGGGCCACAGATTTTCTGGTTTCAAAAACAGGCAATTCCATTTTAAACAGCCTCACAAGCCTCGGCCCCTGTACCTGATATACTCGTGCTCTACCTCATGGGGCTGCTTCCAGTGCAAAGTTTGCCATAAGTAACGATGATGTAAAAAAATTAGAGCGCTCGAAAAATTACAAACACGGGGTCCCAAGGACTTCCCGGTTTCTGGTGCCACCCCCGCGCTCTTCAGATTTATGACGCGATGCCAGGGAGAGTGCAGGGACGTGCTCCATTATACTCTATGGGCAGCACCTTTTCAGTCTCTTTTTTATATTATAATAGCTATCTAATCATAAAAATACAAAATCACACATGCCCCCACAATGCAAAGCATCATGGGCTGCATATGCAAATCACCACAGAATGTTATGCTGGTCCAACTTTAAGCAGAATTGCATGGTGCCGAAAGGCCTCTCACACAGTTTGCAAAGGGTGCTAACAGAAGACATAGACACGTGTTTCGTCCTACCAGGACTCATCAGTATGCCTCGTCTGTTTGGCACCCCAGTGGAATGGACCAGCTACCCTTAAGGCAGTGTGCTTTGGATATATTGTGGTGAACCCATTAAAATAAAAAAACTATTTAAAAGACAAAGAACCTCTGTGCGCAAACACTGAGGCAAGGGTTACCCCAAAGGGCATTTGGCTGGGAAGCCAAGTTTCAAGAAAATACAAAATCACATCAAATGTCTTCTGTTAGCACCCTTTGCAAACTGTGTGAGAGGCCTTTCGGCACCATGCAATTCTGCTTAAAGTTGGACCAGCATAGCATTCTGTGGTGATTTGCATATGCAGCCCATGATGCTTTGCATTGTGGGGGCATGTGTGAGTTGTATTTTCTTGAAACTTGAACTTCAGCAAATGTCTGAGTAACAGTGTTGCCCGCTCTATCTTTTTCTTTTAATCATAAAACGTGGGCACGGGTCGACTAACAAGGCCCCATTGTGTTTGGAACTATTTACAGTCTCTGCATTAACCACATTATTGGGCAGGTTGTTACATTTGTCCACCACCACCTCCATAAAGATATATTTCCTGATGTCCTCCTCAAAACTCCCCCACCAGTCACCCTGAGATTATGACCCCTACTGGATGAACCATACTTATTTTGAACAATTCAGGGTAGCCCACCCTATTGTGCCCCTGAATGTATTTGTACATCTCAATCATACCCCCTTTCCCCATCTGGTTTCCAGACCCAGTGAGCACATGCTGAGGTCCCAAAGTCTTTCATTGTAGGCCTTACCCTGCTGGCCTTGGATCATTTTTGACCCTTTCTCTGGACCAACTCTAGCGTGTCTAGGTTTTTCTTCAAACACAGTACTCCAGGTGTGGTCTAACCAGCAACATGCACAGTGGCAGAATCACAGTCATTTCCCGCCTACAATTCGTGAAACCCCAGATGATGCAACCCTTACCCAGCATCATGCTTGCCATCCTATATGCTTAGCTACATTGAGAGAAGAATTTTAGACATTTTTTTTACTGTATCACCCCAGGTCCCTTTCCCCTCTAGAGTGTTCCACCTCTGCACTCAGTGTGCCTCACTTTGTAGTTTTTTTGCCACTGAACTTCAAGCTGACAATTTTGCCAGCCCACTTCTCCAGTCTCTCCATGTCCCTCTTCATATTAATCGCTTCAATACAGTCCACTCTACTGCAGAGCTTAGTTTCATCTGCAAATAAAACCCCTTTCCCCGAGGCCCTAACCATATGTCACTAATGTATAAACTGAGAATAACTTGTTCACAACAGACCCATCGGGTAACCCACTGGACACTTCTTTGATCCCTGTAGCTTTGCCAGAGAGGCCCACCCTGTGTCCTTCCCAACAACCAGTTTCCAATCCATCAAGCGAGTCCTCCCCTAAACACAGGGCGCCAACTTCCCGTACCAGTCTCCCATGTGGTAGAGTTTAAGAGTTAACAGAAATGTGGATATACGCTGTCAACTACCTGATCATGTTGACAGATTGTGTCACACAGAGCTGAAAAACTATTAAGTAGTTCATCAGACACCATCTGCTGTTTGTGAACCCATGCTGGTTTTTGTTCATAAGACCCTTGTCCTTTAGGAATTTGACAATCTATGCTTTACTTACTGTTGCTAGGATCTTTCAACGGATGTATGACTCACCAGTCTGTAATTCCCAGGATCCTCTCTGTCCACACTTTTGTCAATCAATCAATCAAAATCTTTATTTATTCAGGCGAACATCATTTTGTGCAGGGTACATCCCCCACTTAGTCCTTCTGCACTGTGCCCATTGCCAGAACCTCTAAGAAGGTAGGAAGCAGGCTGAATGCTGAGCTGTGTGTGCACTCCATTTTACACACCTGCAGCCAAGCGCCTAACAGCATCCTCCCTTCCCCACACTGTATCCTGGCGGGGTGGTGCATGAACCCTTCCCGGGAGAAGAAAGCTAGCCATACGGTGGCTTGATGCAGCTCCTGCTCATCCCCCTGACCAACCCCTGAAAACCCAGGCTCATTCCTGAACCCGGGTCTTTGGCATAGCGCGAGGTGTGGTGTCCAGCGGCTCAACCTTCAGTGTCACCAGGCCGGTACTTCAGCCCCCACTTTCATACTGTGTGACCCTGAGCAAGTCGCTTAACCTCCATGTGCTTTCAGATCACACCTGGCAACAAGCTCCAGCTTTGTGTGCCTTTCACTGGTTAACAATTTCCCCTTCCTCCCCCCAACACACTTTCCCTAACGAGTAAATGGAAAACGAAAAATACTTCAGAAATAAAAAGCAATAACGGACAATTTTTAGAAATTAATAACACTTGCTGTCAGCTATTTTTGTGCCACTAGCACTTTAATATGGTACTGGGATAATAGAAGGGACTTATAGTTGATTCTGTCTGCACATCCTGCTGCACAGAGGCGACTATACCCAACTGACTACACATATTCATGCTCATCTGGAATGCTACCCTACTCATGCTATGCAACCCTTAGTACCATTCTCCCTCAGGAATCTGTCAAGTCCTGCTCTGAAAGTCTTAACAATTCTACTAGCTTCCACGATCTCACTGGGAAAGTTATTCCAAGTGTAACCACTCTATATGTGAATTAATGCACTCCAGCATTTCCCTTTATCTTGCACCTCAGTTTTACTGCACGTCCTCCAACTTCACCTGCACTCCAATTCCACCTGCAAAAAACACAGTTTAATTTTCTTTTGCAGTCTGGAGTACTCCTCGATATCTGGAACCAGGCTAATGTTACGTCAGTCTGGGAGCCATACCACTGTGTCAAACTATAGGCCCATTTCCATTTTGTCCCCCGTCCAAGGCTCTTGAGAGGGTTGACAGTGACCAACTGCAGGATTACATCTCTAAGTATGGCTTGCTTACCAGGAACAGCATGGTTATCAAAAATTACAAAATACTACAACTGCTATGATTGAACTGATGCCCTTCGGAGAGCCTTGGATAGGGGCAAGTATGTCGAAAGTGGCCTTCTTCAATTTATCAAAGGTATTTGATATTGTAGACCATAGACTGTTAGTAAAGAAATTATGTGAGAGGAACCTGTCGCTTGATGCAGTGGCATGGTTCTCGAATTACCTGACTAATAAAACCCAAAGGGTAAAATGCAATGACCTGTTCTCTTCTACCTTGCCTCTGCACATAGGGGTTCCACAGGGGTCAGTTTTAGGACCTTTGTTGTTTAGTATTTTTATAAATGCAGTGTTCAATATTTCAAAATACTCCCGTACAATCTTATATGCTGATGATACTGTCCTTTTTTACTTCTGGGATGAATGTCATTAATATGCAGGTACACTTGCAATCGGATTTGGAAATGGTTTGAACAAAATAATTTGATCATTAATGCGAAAAAGACTAAGATTACGCTATTTGGGAGTAGACATGATTTAGGAATATGTTCGACTGACAATAATGACCCCTGGAGGTGACTGTATTGAGCAAGTGCAGCCTTAAATATTTGCAGGTCTTTTTAGACTTATTGTTGCCTTTCACATGCCACGTTGATTATGTGGTAAAAAAATATCAACTGCCATATTGGCTTTCTTTACCGAAATAAGAATAATTTTACTTTCGAGCAGGGCTCGAAATAACCGGCTGTCCACCCGTCTCGGACAGCCGTTTTTTAAAGGGGACAGCCATTTCTGTTTTTCTACCTATCCGTGGGACAGGCAGCTATTGCAAGCCAGCATACAAACTTTGTTGGGCACTAGGACCCAGGAGGCAGTCAGTCAGGTTAAGCAGAAGCGGACGTCATGCGCATCGTAATGTTACGTGGTCAGTGAAGACTGTCTCTTGCCCGATCCCATGTTGTGCTAGTTGGTTAGCTAAGCAGCATTCCTTGCTGCCAAGGTAGGCAACATTCAAACAGAGAGGGCTGGCAGTAATAACTGCGGATGCTTAAAGCACTGCTGCATGTGCAGTGGACGGTTATTGCTCGCCCGCGCTGCCACATTCCTTGTGTCTTGAGCAGTCTGAGGGGCTGCAGCATGTAGTGGGCATCGGCGGCAGTTATTCGATTTGTTACTGAGCTGTCTGTGTGGAAGTTGAACAGAAACTTAATCAACAGCCCTTTTCAGGGCTCTGGTGTGCCAGTTTCCATCTAAAACAAGTACCACTGTCACTTAATATTCAGTCGAAATTCTCGGCTTTTGCACCATATCTTTTGCTGGGCCCTTGTTTGAACAGCTGGAAACCTGTGTGGTACAATTAGACTTGTAACAAGAGGGATCGGGCAGAGTGAAAAAAGCATTTCTCAGTGATGGCTTACTCTGTAAAGTGAGCATCAATTTAAGGGCAAGGCATTGAGTATAAAAAAAGCCCATTTCAAGGCTGGGGGGGAGGCAAGCTAAAAGAAAATAAAACAAAACACAGGCAGGGCTGCAGTGATCCAACAAAAAAAAAGGGGGGGGATCTCTAAAGAGTGAGTGAGGCAGCCTATGCTAGGTAATACGAGGAGGGGAAGGAGATGCAGGAACCGATTTATTTGATGATTGCAGCTGAAAACTGCCCTTTTCATGGCTGTTAGTGGATTAAAAGAAAACGATAAATTAAGAAAAGGAAGACAAAGGCAGGCAGGGCTGCAAAGTCCCAGCAAGAGATGGGTCTGGAGAGACTTCAGCCAGAGTGCTGCTAAAACAGCCATTTTCAGGGCTCTGGGGGTTCAAAAAAAGAATAAGAAAAGACAATTGCAGCAAAGGCAAGGCTTCCTTGGAAAAAATTTCATTTAGTTGTTGTTGACCGGGAAAGGAGGACTACAAAATTCTGTCTATTTTCAACCTTGTCACAGATGGACGCCAACTGACGTTGAACCAGATTAAGCTGCTGGTGGTATTTTAGTGAAATAAAAGGAATCTAGAAATATTCCTGACTTGTGGAGGGGCTAAGAAAGAACTATAATCTGGCCCACCACCCTATTGTACACTTATCTCCAAGATACCGTCTGTAAGTTACTTCATAATTCATGTTAAAATGGCATGCACAGGTATAAGTATTGAGGGACAGGCAAAATTTGCATCCCACCTGTCCCATGGACAGGCATCTCAAAAAAATTATTTCTAGCCCTGCTTTTGAGGTTAAAAAAAAAAAACACTATTGTTGATTACGGAGTAGAAACATAGAAACACAGGCCCCCATATTGAAAAGTCCCCTGCAAAAATCGCGCATCTGTGATGCGCCAGCCCAATATAATGAGATATTCAGAAGATATGCCATAAGATGCGCTCACACATGTCCAAGCTGAATATCCCAAAGATGCGCGACCGTGCAGTGGGAGATGTGTGGCACAGCAGGTGACCTGAACCCTATGCGGAGCATGGGGAAATGCGAGATGCAAAGCCACTTGCAAGGTGCAGAAAGTTGCAATATTCAGTCAGAATATGCAAATGACCTCAATGCACATTCCAAGCCCATCTCCCACATGCGCAGCTCATTACTGGAATTTATTCAGGCCATTTGCATACCCTGGCATGCTCAGTTCCAGCTCTGCAAGGTTGCCCCACCATTCCACAAAGGTGAACAGGAGGTACTGCAGCATATCAGGCAGGTGTGATGGACTGTTTGTGTGTGCGTGGGTCGACTGCATTGGCCTGGGTGCAGTGCTATTACCCATAGCCATGTACAGGGTGGGACTGGGGTACAGGGGGCCCACCAGGACATGCAATAGGGCAGGGCACAGGGTGACACAGTCTGATCAGTAAACCACATGCACGTGATACACCAGCACCATATGCAGCACAAAGTACCTAGAGTGCCTCCCCCCCCCGTATGAGAGGAACATGGGAATGACTGCAAGGAATGGCAGTGTGCAGAGGGTGACCAGGTACCCAAGTGTGTGGGTCCCACTTGTGTACAACTATGGTTACCACCGTGATTGTGTGCCACAGATCAGTCCCTGGCCAGGACCAGGCTGCCACCCGTCCACCACGCTACTTGGGCACCCTTGCCCCAGACAGCACCCTGAGTGCATTCCACTGCCAAATGGCACCCTGCAGGCTGCATAGGTGCAGGCCATGACCCCCGGTACAACTGCTGCATTGTGGCTGTCCGCTCCATTGGTGCATCCAGGGTGTACCTGACAGCACTGGCATGTGGCTGCTGGGTGTGTGTCTACAGGGTGCGGTGTGGGAGGTTGTTCCCTGGACAGTGCTGGCGGTGACACGGCACCTGTGGCACTGGGTACGTCCATCCTGGCATGACAGCTGTGTGTGCATGCCTGGAGCACGTTCTGGTGCACCTCCGAGAGCCATCTCCGGATGGCCTGCCTGTGGGTGGCTGGCCAATTCAGGCATGACTTTTTCATGCCTAACTTTGGGCAGTGCATTTCCAAGATGCGCGGCAGATGCACCGCACATTTTTGCTGAATATAGGGATGTGCGGCATATTCATGGGAATGCCCCCTTTATTTGCACGCATACATTATCTCTGAGTGATGACACATATCCCCCTTTTGAATGTCACGCTTCAGCGCATTATTTGATATGTGCAGCGCATCTCTATTTTGCACCGCGCATCTCCTTTGAAGATGTGGGCCTCAGAAATTGTCGGCAGATAATGACCGCTGGGTCCATCCTGTCTGCCCGACTAGTTTTTCCAGCAGCTTGTAATACTATTCTAACGTTGGTATAAACAATGTCTGTAGATTTGTCAATAGTAAAAGAGATAGCCATAGATATTGTTTATATACTGCTCCAAATGGGTTACCATTATATTCTAGAATTGACTAGAATCATGCAACTACATGTAAAAAAGGCTCTTTTGGGCTATACTCCGGTTGGAGTTCAAAAACTTTTTAACTATGTTTTTAATAACAGTAAATGTTTGGAACTCGCTTCAGTCTGAGAGCTGTTTAAACTAATGTACTACAGGTTTTCTTAAAACTATACGTGGTTGTAAATGTTTTTTGTACTATTGTATCGTCTGTTTATATCTTGACTTAGACACCTCTGAAAAGGGGCTATTTTAGCTCAAAGGTTTTCTGAAATAAAGAAATGAATGAACGACTCACCAGTTCAAACATCTGTGGATACAGATCTCCTTTAGTACGCACTGTGGAACATCATGCTCGGGTATCTCAGCCTTCTCTTAGCATGGCTGAATAATCTGAGTATCTGCAATCTCCCCTTGCAGCTCCTGCTACAAGCCAATAATTTGCTAGATGGCTCTGTGCTGGATCCTCATCTCTTCTATCTCCTTTCTACACTGCTGTAACTAGAAATGGATGCAGTGATCTAGCTGATCTCTAACCAAGGCTTTGTAAGGGAGATTGCCTCTCTTGACCTGCTCCTTACCCCCACCTGATGCATCTCAATATTTTGCTCTCCTGACTACAGCAGCATATGGCCTGCCAGGCCTCAGTTTCTCATGTGCACTGATCCAGGATGGTCATGCCCAAGAGTTCCTCCCAGACACAGCTAGAGAGTATCGAACAACTTCCCCTTTAAATCATTCTTGTCTACTGTTAAAAAGCTTTGCACACCCATGATGCCTTGTACCAGGAATGAGGCCTGACAGTATGTGCTTGCTCCGCAAAGCTGTACAAAAATCTTCATATTTCTTCTCCCCTACATTCTTTCACTAATCCCATGTAGTGCTCCCCCTGCAAACTGCCCTGACGGTATCGTTACCCTGAGTATTTGAAGCTTACATTGCCGTGGGGTTCTGATATGGTGCCTGGTCCAGATAAGGCTGTACTCTGGGCAGCCCCAAGGGGACAAAAAACACATCTATTGTTTGCTGTTCTCCTTACATTTGCTGTCATACAGCTGAGCAAATGACTCTCTCCCCCCTCCTTGCTTTCACATTTTAATTAAGTTTTTATCGTCACAGTTGTCACACTTCTCTGTTACATCAGCGACCTCCCAGCCCAGAAGGTGAACAGCACCTTTAGCATGAAGGGGCCCAAGAGAACCAGTGGTCACCATTTAGATAGCCCTTGTAACATATGCTATCTTTCCATCAGTGTTGTGCAGTGTCACTAGCTGACCTCATCAGCCTATAGCTTCCCTGCGTGACTGAACCTCTGTAGGACCACCCAGAAAGAGGAGGGTGCTGATGCAGAATGCAGTGCCACCCGCCTTCAGTCGGGAAAATACAGCCCCTATCAGTGCTCCTCGACCACAGTCACTGGCTCTGTTAACCAAGGCTCACTCCCAACCAAGTCATCTGCATAGTTTATTTATTTATTTTTTTTATTTAGCTTTTGGTAACCGGGTAAGTACACTAGACAAGTAGTATGCCTATTTTCAGGAACGACCCGGGAGATTAAAACAAATGGAGTACAGGGCACAGTACATCATTACATCAGTACATCATTACAGCACATCACGGTACATAATTACAGTACAGCATCATGTGTAAGCACAGTGAAGAGCATCAACAGAGAATAGACAGTTCATCTACAGGTAAGACAGTAATAGATCATAAACACACATAATATTGTAGCTCTATCGGATACGTTGTAGTGCAACCATTGTAGCACTACCAAAGTTGGTGGTAGAGGACAGGCAGTAGCCACAAAAAATAAAAGCTCCATCTGTTGCACAGGGCGTACAGCATTGTGCAGGGGACACCCAGATTTGGGCAGGATATTCTTGCAAGTGCGATCTGGGGACTAAACAGACGAAAGGCCATTTAACTTAGGGAGGCCTAGGGCAACCACAAGCCGAGTCAAGTTTCAGGATTATCTATTTTATTTATTTGAGTTTTGGTAACCGGGTAGGACCACTGAGACAAATACAGTCCCTTTTTCAGGGTCGACCCGGGGTACAATGAAGCAATACAGGTTGTACAACGATTTAGCGAAGTATAGCAATAAACAATGACAATAGCAACAATAGTGTAAGGCTAGACAATGTAACAGTGGCTACATACCTACAGGTTCTATACTCATCAAGAATAGGCTATACAAAGGTAGTTTGTAATGGCTGCCCCAACAGAGAATTGAGAGCCGGTAAGGTTGACAGGCTAGGGTGGGGTGGGGAGGAGAGGGAGGGAGGGAGTCAGCGAGATAGGCAAGGCAGGGGCTTCACTGGGAGCAAGAGCAGGAGGAGGAGGCTACAAGGAAGGCAAGCAGATTGGACTTGAAAAGAGGAAGAGATGGACTGGTTAGGATATGAGGAGGGAGGGAGTTCCAGTCAGAAACAGCAGCAAAAGATAACAACGCCCTACCGCTGAGCCCTAAGGCAGCCCTGGAGCTAACCTTTTTAGTGTTAACCCCTCCTCCCCCAATACCCAGGTCATGGTTTCTACTACCCCATGCCACCTATCTAATGTCTTGTATTGGGGTGCACCATGCCACAATGCATTTATTGGGAGTCATGATCAAGGGTCACCACTAGATTATACAGGGTTTTAAATAATTAGCAGTTTTTTCCCTGGGCCAATACTAACTGTACAGAAAGTATTTATGTAGGTTTTCTAGAAGTGTTATGTTTGTTAAACACAGTGAGGCAAGTGCTATGCATTTTTACTATGTTTTAGCACTTTTACGAGCAAAACGCTAATCAATTTTTAGAGTTAAGTAAAACCCTGTTATAGTTTAAGTTCGTTGTCAGCTAAAGAAAAGCAATACCTGAATGGAACTGGGGGGGGCGCGCTGGGCATGTACCCTCCCCCAGAAGACTGTGGGCATGATGGCTGGCGGGGCATCTACCATACTCTGCTCCTTCGTCCCCTCTCCTAATGCACCCCAAAACACAGGTTACTCACCTGTAACAAGAGTTCTAGGAGTGGTATATGTTGTTCATCCACACTTATTGGCAGGTTCCTTGCCGCTTTCAATGTTGCCAGAAGGTCTTCAAGCTCGCTCCTCCCACCCACTCGGGCGGTAAAACCCTCGGCTCCACCCCATGAGGCCAGATCTAGCCCGTTGGAAGTTGGGTTGTGCGTCGAAGCCGGGGAGGTCGTGAGGATGAACAACATATACCACTCCTAGAACTCCTGTTACAGGTGAGTAACCTGTATTTCTAGGGACGTGGATATGTTGTTCAATCCATACTTATTGGCAGACTCCTAGCTGTTCTCCGGAAGGAGGGAGGCAAGGCACGCACCCCCTACTTAGGGAAAAAGGGCTGGAGAACCGAGGTCCCAAAACCAGCATCCCGGCGTGACTCTAGGTCAATGTGGTAATGGGAAATAAAGGTGTGTGCTGACTTCCAGGTAGCAGCACTGCAGATTTCCTGGATAGGGACATCCCTAGAAGCAGCGGTATGGCGGGTAGAATGAGCTATTATCCCTTTGGGAGACTCCATGCCCACCAACCTATAGCAGAGATCTATGCAAGAGGTGATCCACCTGCCTATCATCCACTTGGCTGCAGGTCTGCCAGGTGTGGCTTCAGCGTAGGTGACAAACAGCTGGAGAACCTCTCCCCGAACTTCAGCTGTCCACTCCTCATAATAAGAGAGCGCTCTTCTAGGGTCCAAAGTATGGAGCCTATATTCGGCCTCCGAGGTGTGATTGGGGTAGAACACCGGCAGAGTCATCACCTGGTTAAGGTGAAACTCCGACACCACCTTCAGAAGGAATTTTGGGTGGGGGCGCAGGACAACCTTGTCCCTATGGAAGACCAGATAAGGAGACTTGATGGAAAATGCCTGGAGCTCTCCCATCCTTCTGGCTGACGTAATAGCCACCAAGAAGGCGGTCTTCCACAACAGGTGAGAGATGTCACACCTGTGCATCGGTTCAAATGTCTTGCCCATGAGCTTAGCCAATACCAGCAGTAGATCCCACAGAGGTGGAGGTTCTCGCACCAGAAGGGATATGTGATCAAGGCCTTTGAAAAAGCGTCCGACCACCTTCTCCTGCGCCACCAACTGCTTGCCGTCCCGCGCCCAGTAAGCAGAGATGGCTGCTAGGTGCACCTTAAGGGTCGTCGACCGAAGCACTAGCTGAGAAAGGGACCACAGGTAGTCCAGAATGCTAGCCAAGGAACAGGAAGAAGGGTCCAACCCTTGTCCTGACACCAAATGGAGAATCTCTTCCATTTGAAGGCATAGCATTTTCTGGTCGACTCTTATGGGACACCCTCAACGATGTTGAGGACCTCGTCGAAAGACCTCAAGGCCTGGAAATCTAGCCAGGAACCAGGCCGTCAGGTGCAGGGATTGAAGGTCTGGATGGAGTACCTTCCCCTTACTGACTGAGATCAGGTCCGGGCGGGAAGGAAGCCGCCTCAGGAGCCTGGAGCTGAGGCTGAGGAGATCTGGATACCAGAACTGGCGGGGCCAGTCTGGGGCTACCAGAATCACCTGCGCCTTGTCCCTCTTCACCTTGAGAAGCACCTTGTGGATCAAGGGAAATGGAGGGAAAGTGTAGAAGAGGGCCGGGGTCCACGGCCTCGAGAAGGCATCCCCCTGCAGCGAGCCCTGCTGAGGGGGGTGGGCGTGAAACAGCCTCAGCTTCGAATTCTCCCTGGAGGCGAACAGGTCCACCTGAGGGGTGCCCCAATGAGAGAACAGATCTTGTACTACCTCTGGCAGGAGAGACCACTCGTGAGATGCAGCGCCTATCTGGCTGAGAGCATCGGCCAGACTGTTGGAGGCTCCTGCCACATGAATGGCTAGGAGATCCACCTCCAGACCGATCATGAGAGACCAAGTGCGGAGAGCTTCCTTGCACAGGGGCAAGGAGTGTGTCCCGCCCTGTCGGTTGAGGTAGTACATGGTCGTGCTGTTGTCCGTCTGGACCTGGAACACTTGACTCCGCACAAATGGAGCGAAGGCAGTGAAGGCTAGTCGGACCGCTCGAAGCTCCAGCAGGTTGATGTGGCATCGAGACTCCTGAGGGGACCAGAGGCCATAGGCTCCGAGCTCCCCCAGATGGGCACCCCAACCCATCAGAGAGGAGTCGGTCGTCAGAGTGACCGTCGGCTCAGGGCGGACAAATGGGATACCCTACTGCAGATGAGCTGGAATGAGCCACCTCTGTAGGCCGTCCCACATCTCCTGGGTCACCGCCTCTGGCTGGTCCAGAGGACCGGAGCGCTGTGACCATTGGCGGGCCAGCCCCCACTGTAGGGGATGCATATGCCAGCGGGCCCAACGGACCACGCTGGTGCAGGCCGCCATGAGGCCCAGAAAGTCCTGGGCAGGGCACAATTGCCCAACCAGAAATGATTGGGCAAAGGAGGAAAGGACCTCGGCCCTGTCCACCGGGAGCCGGGCTCTGGCTCGAAGAGAGACAAGCTCTGCCCCGATGAACTGAGTCACCTGCGATGGCACGAGTTCCGACTTGGCCTCATTGATGAGGAGGCCAATCTGAGAGCAGACCTGGAGGGCCAGATCCCTGGACCACTCCACCTCCAACCTGGAGGGGACTGCAATCAGCCAGTTGTCCAGGTAAGGGTACACCCGGACCCCTCGGCACCGCAGACATGCTGTCACCACTGCCATGCATTTGGTGAAGACCATGGGAGCTGGAGAGAGGCCAAAGGGCATGGCACGGAACTCGAAAAGAGATCCCTCTGCTCGAAAGCGGAGGAATCGCTGATGAGGCGGATGGATTGGGACGTGAAAGAACGCGTCCTGAAGGTCCAGAGAACAAAACTACACACCTAGTTCCAAGGATGGAACTGATCTGAGCCAGAGTGACCATCCTGAAGGTGCACTGCCTTAGGAACTTGTTCAGGTCGTGTAGGTCGAGAATGGGGCGCCAGCCCCCCATCCATTTTGGGACCAGGGAGTACCTGGACACAAACCCTGGGTCTGGAAGTGGATCCGCCACCTCGCTGATCACCTCCTTCTGGAGGAGCAAGGCAATGTCGGCTCGATGAGCCGACATAGAGGCTGCGGATGCCGTTACCCCGCTTGATAGGGAGGGAACTGCTCAAATTCCAGAGGCAGACCCCGCCCCACCACTTCTAGCACCCAGCGGTTCACGGTGATAGCAGACCAGGTGGAAAGGAAGTGGCGGAGCCGTCCTCCCACGGTTGGAACCCAGCGAGGAGTGACGAGGTTGGGGCAACGCCCCTCAACCCATCACTGGGCAGGCCTGGAGGAAGGGCCCGCTGAGGGACCTCTTGGACCCTTGCCTCCAGGCTTCCTACTGGAGAAAGCGGCAGACTTGGCCTTAGGGTGCCAAGTGTGTGCCTACTGGCCCTGGTGCTGCTGGGCCAGACGTGCCGCAGGGGCGGAAGGGCGAAAAGGCTTACGCTGCTGCTGGCAGCCTTTGTCCTTCTCGATCCTCTGGAGATGGCCTTCCACCCCTGGCCTGAACAAGTCAGTGCCCAGAAAGGGAACGTCTGCCAGCTTGTGCTGGTTGTCCACTGTGAAGGTGGAGATCCGCAGCCAAGCTCTGCAGCGCATGGCCACTGCGGCCGCTACTGATCGGGCACAAGAATCACCAATGTCCAACGAAGTTTGGAGCTGTTTTGCCACCGCCCTTCCCTGATCCCGCACCTGCTTGACCGTCGTCTGAAGGTCAGCCGAGAAATGAGGAATCACCTCATCCAGGGAGCCCATGAGGGCATGTGAGAAATGTGCCATCAGAAGTGCCGATCTAGCCTGACGAAGGCCTAGGGAGGAAGCAGCGTAAACCTTCCGCCCTGTGTAATCCAGCTTCTTGGATTCCTTATCAGGCGGTTTGTCCACGTCCCAAGCGTTTCCGGAGCACCGGAAAACACTGTCAGTCACTAACCCCTCGGCAGAGGGGTGCTATGAGAAACCAGAGAGTGAGCCAGTAGGGACTGCGTACTTTCAGGCCATCTTGGCCGAAGGCGCGGGACAAGATGCTGGCCGCTGCCACAACTCCGGGGCCGGGCCAACAATGGCTTTGGCTACAGGAAAGGACTCCGTGGGGGAATCCTCTCGGTCCAGTATCTCCTTGAGGGGATACTTGGCCCGTTTCGAAACGGGTTCAAGCTGCATTCCAGTGGACTCCGAGATGAGCCGAAGCAAACCTAAAATCGAGGATGGGCTCTCGTCCACTGACTGAACCCCGGAGACTCCAGGTCAAGCGGCCTGGAGAACAGGGAGGAGTCGTCATCAGTCTCCGAAGAGTCTGCAAACAGCTGCCGGGCGCCTGAGCCACCCTCCACCTGCCAAGGTCGATTGGGAGTGAGCGTGACCGACAACCTGTGGGGCAAGCCCTGACCCGACCGAGAATCCTTGGTCGGGGCCCCAGTTTTCGGTTGTGGAGGAGGGGGTTCCACCACAATGGGCGGAGCAGCCAGCTTCGGCCGAACAACCGGTGCCGGAGTCGGCTCCTCGACCACTACGAGGGGTTGTTTCGGCCACTCCAGTGACAGACACTTAATGGCTGGAGAAGACGACGGAATCGGCTTATTCCCGGACAATAAGAGCTGCTGCCACATTAAATCCTCGTAGCACCGACGCAACTTGTACCGGAGCCTATCCTCTGAAGAGGACGACGAGGATGAGCAGCGACACCGCTTTCCACGGTGCAGAGACCGAGACCGCTGACGTCGGCTGGACCTGGAAGAGGACAGAGAGAGACCTTTGGGGTTTCCAAGGGTGTGTCAGAGAGGGAACGGAGGAAACCCGCCCTTCCTTCGGTTCAGGGGCCTTAACCGGGGACTCCAGCACAGGAAAGTCCTCGGTAATCACCGGGGAACCAGTGAAGTGGGGTTGTCAGCATCGCCAGTCGACAAACGGTCCGACGGGTCGAGAAAAATCTCGACCGCGTAAACAGTTGTCTCAGCCTGCTGACCGGATGGGGACACCGTGAAGCCAGCGGCCTTAGCCGCAACCTCGACCGAAGTCTAAAGTCGACGGTCCGGTGAAGGGGATCTCTCCCACTCCCACGAACATCGACGGTGGGACTTACCTTTTGAGTCCTTCTTCTTGGACCGAATGGAATGTCTTGATGGCCCTTCTCCCTTGGTGGAGAGGGACTGGCAAAGCTCCTTAGACGAAGTCGTGTAAGGGGAGCCCAAAGAGAGTGGGATAAATGCCGCAGCCGAGGAGGAAGCAGCAGCAGCCTGGGCCGCCTCCTCCTCAAGGACAATCATCTGCTCCAACTGTTCCACGAAGCCCGCCGCTGTAGACACCGCCCAACAGGCCTCTTTCGACTTGACTGGCGGATAGTTTTTCAGGGTGCCCAAGAAGAAGCCGAGCAGCGCAGTCCTCCAGGACCGAAGCAGAGAAGGAGCTGCACAATTCGCAAGCCTGCGAATCGTGACCAAGCCCCAGGCAGTAGACGCACATGGAGTGTGGATCGGTCCGGGACATCTTCTGCCCACAAGTGCACCGACGAAAGCCGGGAGTTGATATGTCCATCGCAGCCACGAGGGAAGACGAAGACCTAAGTCTTGTAAACTTTAAAATTAGTTTCGGGTTAACCTAAGAGTTTGGATCCAGGCCTAAAACGCAGAGTGCTAAGGAGGGAACCTGAGCTTCCAAGCAGTAAGGAAGATCTGGTGTCATGCGGCGGAGCCGAGGGTTTTACCACCCGAGTGGGTGGGAAGAACCAGCCTGAAGACCTTCCGGCAACATTTAAAGCGGTAAGGAACCTGGCAATAAGTGTGGATTGAACAGCATATCCACGTCCCTAGAAACAACATTCAATGTTCCACTGATGAATTTTAGTAGACTGCTGGAGCCCTGACACAAGAAAGCCACGGCCTTCCAAAGGCAGGAGATACACATGTATGGACAGACCGGAGACCCAAGGCCATTTTGGGGGTTGGGTGGCAAACCTATACACAAAATCCTGCATTTCTACACCATCTTACTGAATTACTGTAATGGAGGAGCGCAGAATAAAGGCGACAACATTTTGTGAACTCCAAATATAAACTGGTCAGCCATTTACACTTCGATCAGGTATCTGCTATGTTTATAGGGCACTTCAGAGCAGTTTCAAACAGCGAAACTTCACTACAACCAGGCCTATCAGTGTTGCATGGCAAATTAATTATGGGATACGTCCTCCGTACTACTGCGTTACTACACGTCTTTCCTCCAATACCAACTAGCATATAAAATTACCAAATCTCTGAAGATAATGCAATTTTTAAGGAAGTCATGTAGATTCTGAAAGTCCAAAAGACAGAACCGCTATACTACTAAGGTAAACACGTGTTCGCATCCACTTTAGTTTTTACTTTGCGGGCTGCTGTTTCTTCCTTTTTCACTCACTTACGGCCGGCTCTATAAAATTTAAAACACTTATATCAACTGTCCGTAATCCGGAACCGTACGAAATAAGAAAGCAGCTCACTACTCACCTTTGGCACACCCTACACGTTACTGTCCGGACTGTGTATGATATCAGCAACAGTGTTAATTCCTGTTCTCACTAGCAACGTCATCTGCTGGGTCAGGTTACGTGCCGGAAGGAGGTGCTGGCATGCCCTGCCCGCTGCATTCTGGGAATATACGTGCTTTCCTTGGTGATTGGGAAAGGTAATAGGAGAAGGGTGCTGAGCCAAGGCTCGTTTCCAAGTGCAAGTGTTGGGAGGTCAAGTTGGTGGTGATGTATTGCGCTGGTGGACCAGGTACCGGATTGTTATAGTGAACATGACTCAGAAAAACTAACAGTAGTGGAGAATACGTAAGAACAGGGACGCACTGCAGTGCAATAGTAGAGTTATTAAAACACCCCCAAAAAAGTAAGGCACACACATAAAGGAGTGCAGTACGAAAGTCAAAACTGATTGTACAAACTGAAATTATAATTAAAGCTGCGGTTGAGAAGAGGTCCACAGTAAGTAACTTGGGATAGAGAAGGGTGTTGAAGAACGGGCGAGGGGATGAGAGTCAGAAGGCAGGACTCCAGGTTGGTAAGGGGAGTACCGACCTATTTTATTCACCTCATTTTAGGAAATACTCTTCAGAAAATGTTTTAACGATTAGCAGTACTCACCCAATATTTGTAAATACCCCGCACTACAAAGAATAGTGCTTCATAACAGCTGGTGATTTAAAAGAAGCATTTTTTCCTCCCAGATTTACCGCACTACTTATGCATCCCAATTTTGCCTTACTATATTTTTAAAACTGGTGAGTAAATTATTCCTACTTGCCACCATTATCTGGAACATTGTTGGCACTTGATTAATTCGTATCTAAAAAAAAACACTGTTTTTAAAAATGTTCTCCTCACTCTGTCCAGACATATGCACACATCTGAATTTGGTTTTACTCACCTCACTTTCAAAATGAGTACAGTACTCATCCTTTATGAAATGGATGAGTCATTTGCAGTCAGTCATTTCATTGGCTGCCAGGCATGTGTTAATATTTTTTACACACATAAAGAAGTACAGTTTTTTTCAGCTGAGTAGTGATTCAAATAAGCAGCCCAAATGGAATGTTCAAAAAAAAAAAAAAGGCAGCCATCTCTATTCTCCCACTAACTAAAAAATAATGCTGAATGTACCAGGAGCAGTTTCATCCAGCAGCCTGCCCAAGACTTACAGGCAGTTGGTCCGGTGCAGAGGGGTGGAACTTACAGGCAGTTGGCCCGGTGCAGAGGGACAGAACCCCTGTTGCATGCGCTTTGACACTGAGCTCCTTGCAGAAGCCATAGTCCGAGTCCCCAGCACTGCGTTGTAATTGCCGCTATCCCTGAGCATGAGACTGATGGTGCTTGAGCCCTCCCCCTGTTCCCAGCTGAGAGATGCTGAGTGGCAGCCGCTGGACCCGTCGCAGCTGCGCAAGACCAGTGCTTGACCCCTCTTTTCCCCCCGTTCCCAGCTGGGAGATACCAAGCAGCAGCCACAGGACCCAGTGTAGCCACTAGCCCCAAGTGCGAGACCGACGGCACTCGACTGTGGCTGAAACTGCTAACTAACTTGCAGTAGCTGGCCGGGAGCCCTCGTCACGCTAGAGAAAAAGGTTTGTTCAGCTTCTGCAAACACAAATCATAATGTATTTTTCCAAACTTAGGAGTGCTACTAGTTGGGTGGGGTGTGGAGGGGTGGTACCATGGCAACTACATAATGGAAAAAATACAGATATGGGAGCCTAAACAGCTCAAAAGTCTTCAACTAAAAAAAAACAGTAGGCGGAGGAACTATTTTATTAAAAATTAAGACAAACTTTTTAGTTTTTCACTATTAAATGCTATATATTTTAGTTAGCACATACATCTGTATTTTAGGTGGCCATTTCATAAGTGCGATAAGCCACTCCAGGGTGTGTGTTAGACACTTTAAGACATGGCTAGGAGGCTGGACGCACTCAGCCGGTTGCCTCGTGCCTCACTATGCCTCCTAGCTGTGTGTTGAAGTGTCTTAACACACACCCTGTCATGTCTTATTGCTTAAAAAACATCTTACCTGGAGCTCTGCCTGAAGGATGCTGTTCCACAGGAGGGTGAGATGGAAGTGAAGGCAGATTGATGCATCATGGGACAGCAAAAGAATGTAATCCAGAGGGAGTACAGGTAGGAGGGCAGAGAACTGATCTGGAATTTGGAGAGTGCTAGGAAGCACAGTGAGGTACTGTACGTACTGAGAGTCAAAAAGGGAAGGAAGGGTTTGAGTAGAGGGAGCAGTAATCCTTGCAGAGGGACAGTGGAAGGCAAAATGGCAAGGAGTGGAAAAGAGGATCCATCCTGGCCAGGGTAGGCTTGGTGGCAGCACTGCACGGCACATCCATGTAGTCTAACACTGAAAGGATCGTCCTGAGAACAATCTCTTGGCGGGCAGAATTTGCTGTGATACTGTTTGCCAAGTTTGGGTAGGAGCATCTTGTGTATGGCATTCATGTGTGTAGACTAGGTGTGTGCAAGTACAGCAATTACATATTTGTCAAACATAGCCCAGCTGGTATTCAACCATAATGTTGTACATTTACAAAAAGTGATGCAGACTTGCAAAAAACAACAACAAAAAGACCCCAAATAGACAAAAGAGACATTTTCTGCTCAGAATGGGTAGAGAACATTAGTAGGGTTTGGAAACAGGGTATTGTTAAGCAGAGATGCACAGTGGAGTAAGTATTAGTGGACTATTATGTAAGCTTTTTTTGCTGTTTGGTCTGAAAAGCTTACAAAAAAAGCATATCTGCTATGGAGATCGGGGGTGGTGGGCACCAAAGTAGACACTTGTGTTGGTGGCACTGGCAGATGTTTGGGGCAAAGCACTTGTGGTGGAGGTGGCACTGGCAGTACTAGCCACAGTACTAATAATAAATCAGGCAGCTATATTACTTTTATTGCCAGTAAGCAGCCATGTTCATCCCAGCAGCAGTAGTGAAGGTGATGGTGGTGACTGGTGTGCAACAGCAGTAGATACAGAGGCTGACACTTTATCAGGAGCAGCGATGGCAACACTGGAACTAGTTATGATACAGCTAGCAGGAACAAGTCGCAAAGAGTGTATCAGACAGCTGGATGGTGAACACATGCAGAATGTTGATCATGGTCTGCATCACTTCTGGAAGGCTTTGACCAAAGACTATTTTGTCTTATGACAGTTTGACATTTTCACTCGTCAGAATTCCACTCGATTTTCCTTGGAGACAGCTGGTGCTGTCTTTGAGGTAGGTGAAGACTCTTTTCATGAGGATAAGGGACACCTGATCTATTATAAAACTTTGGACCTAGTGTGCAAACTCAGTTTATACTGGCTCAGTATGATCGTCAGGGTTGAACAGCACTGCAAGAACTATGTGTGTTGTATTCCCCTGCTAAATTGGGCTGCCTCCCTAGTGAACATTACTACCAGCAGAGCCCAGCTCTACTCTCAGGCATTCTCAAAAAAAAAAACTAGAAGATGGCCACTGAGGCAAAGGTGCTATTCTGGAAGTGCTTTTTCACTGTGGTGATCTCTAACCAAATCCATTCAGGCCAGAGCCAAGATTTAAGTCGCTTAACAAAGGAATCTTGTCCTTTATAGGGGTGGAGAAATCCAGGACTACCCCATACCACCCACAGCGAGATCCTCACCCTGAGCAGCATGTCAACAGGACATTGTTGGAACTTGCAGATACCTTCAGACCATTCCAGAAGTCAAAATGAAGCAAGGAGGTTGTGAGTTCTCCGGTCCATGCATACGACTCTGTCTGCTGTTGCTGAGAGAGAGAGAGAGAGCAGCCACCAGCTTCCTTAAAGAATGAGGTGATTTAATAGAGTACACTGAATTTAATTCTTAATTTTGGGGCCTGTTTAAGTAAGTAGAAGTCAGTGTTTTGATTCTCTGTTTTTGGGGTTGACTTTTCTTAGTGTAACTTTTATTTGCCAGGGAGGAAATCTAGCTGGAAGAATATTTGCAGTCATTTGTGACTAGACCTGTTATTTAAACTCTGTGAAATATGTGTCTGATAAGGGGAGGAGCTGAAAGGGGCCTGAAGAACTGTGGATTCAAAACATGAGTTGTTTGTGGACTCTGTCTGCTGTAGCTGAGACAGAGAGCAGCCACCAGCTTCCTTAAAGCAAGGAATTGAAATGAGACTTTGACAGTAGATAAGAACCGCTTGGCCCACCTAGTCTACCCATTTCCCTACCTACTGGATAAGCTGCAGATCCTAGTTAACCAACAGCATATTTCTTCCTACCCCCACAACAATTGCCTTATGTCTGTCCCATGCCTTCTTGAATTCCCCCACTGTTTATGACCGCACAACCTCCTCAGGAAGGCCATTCCATGCATCCACCACCTTGTCTGTGAAAAAATACTTCCTCACATTGCCCCTGAGCCGGCCCCCCTCTAACTTCAAATTGTGTCTCCTTGTTCTTGCATATCTCTTTTTCTGAAAGATGCTACCCTCTTGGACTTTGTTGATTCCCTTGAGGTACTTAAAAGTTTCTATTATGTCCCCCCTCTCCCTCCTTTCCTCAAGTGTATACATATTAAGCTCCTTTAGTCTCTCTCTTCATATGACTTCTGTTGCAGACCCTGCACCATTTTCGCTGCCCTCCTCTGGACTGCCTCCATCCTGTCTATGTCCATGCAGAGATGGGGTCTCCAGAACTGCCAGTACTCCAGACGAGGTCTCACCAACTGTCTGTACAGAGGCATAACAACTTACTGTTTTCTACAGGTGATACCTCTTCCTATACATCCCAGTATCCCCCCCAGCCATCCCTACTGCCTTCTCACATTGCTTGCTAACTTTTATGTCATCTGATATGACTACCCCCAGGTCCCTTTCCATTTTTGTTGTTGTCACTACCTCCCCGCCCATTGTGTACTCTTCCCCTGGGTTTTTGTTTCCCAGGTACATTACTCTGCACTTCTTTGCATTGCATCTAAGCCGCCATACTTCAGACTATTCCTCCAACCTTGCGAAGTCCCTTCTTATCCTTTCCACTCCCCCTTGTGTATCAATCCTGTTGCAGATCTTTGTGTCGTCTGCAAAGAGGCATACTTTTCCTTCCAGTCCCTCTGCAATGTCACTTATAAAGGCATTAAAAAGGACCGGACCCAGTACTGAACCCTGCGGTAGCCCACTAGTAACTCCCCCTTTCTTTGGAGTGGACTCCGTTTACTATTACCTTCTGAGTCCTGTTGTCCAACCAATGTTTTACCCAGGCTACCACCCTGGGACCCACTCCCAGGCTGGCTAATTTGTGTATTAATTTTTTATGTGGGACTGTGTCAAATGCCTTGCTAAAGTCTAGGCAGGCCATATCCACAGCCCCTCCCTGGTCTATTACTTTGGTCACCCAGTCAAAGAACTCGATTAGATTTGTCTAACATGACCTTCCCGCTGTGAATGCGTGCTGCCTTGGGTCCTGTGCCCTACTGGCCTCTAGGTACTCAACAATTCTTTCCTTCAGAAGTGATTCCATTATTTTCTCATTTCTATATGCACACATATATATATATTTATGCAACAGGTGTCTGAATATTTCTGCACTGATAAATCCATTTATCTGTGCTACTACGTGAATAAATGTATTTATCCACATAGTAACTACATCATCACCCATTTATCCACACAGTAACTACATCACTAACTACCACCACCTGTACTGCCTTCTGCAATGGGGTGAGGATAAAAAGTGGCAAATAACAGCAGTATTTTTGGCTGGTCAGACCTACAGTGAGAATATCGCATTTATTCTCACTGTAGGTCATTTATCCTCACTGTAGGTAATAACCAAGCACTATCTGCAACTCAGCACAACTGTTCACAAAGGATTTGATTGGTTGGAGCTGGCAGCATGAGCAGCACAATCAGAATGCACCTGCTCACTTGCATTCCAGCTCCCACTGGCAGTTTCATTTCTCTCCAGCAACACACAGAACAGTTTCATTTTCTCCCCTGTTCTTTCACTGTAACTTATTTAAAAAAAATGACTTTCAGCTTCACACAATGTTAATTACCATTTCTCCTAAAGGTCCAACATGCCAGACAAAAGACACTGAATTATTTTCATTGTCTCCCCCACCCCACATTCTTTCACTTCAAATATTTAAAAAAAAAAACTTTTAGCCTCACATTAAACATTAAAGGGGAACTCTCCCATGATTTCACACCCATACTTTCCCAGCTCCTTATGTGTAACTGTTGCATGCCTCCTCCAGTTGCCAGCAGTCCTATTGCTGTCCAAATCTAGATTATAAATAAAATATACAGCCCCCAGACATACCTCTCAACTGTCCCTGATTTTCAGGGATGTCCCTGATTTTGCCTCAAAATTTTACTCTGTGCCTCCTAAAAATGGTATTTCTGTCACCAAACAGTGAGGGTTATAACTACAAAATAATGTCAAAAATTAAAGTTAGAGGCTTGTTCTTCCTTAGAAAATGTATTTTACACCAATGCCCTTATTCTACCAGCTTCCTGAGTGGATAGCAGCGATTTTGAAGATGTGTCCCTGATTTTAGTCCTTTGTCCCTGATTTATGAGGCAGGAGATTCAGAGGTATGCCCCCAGAAGTTATCAATGTGTTTGTCCTCCATTTTGCCATCAATGCTGCTGGAGGATGATGTCATCAGAACAACAGCTAGTGTTGCTGCACTAAATGCTGTTCCACCAGTAAACAGGACCCACAATGTTTGGTTCCCTACTTGAGTAATGGGGGAACCCTTTAAGTGTTGTGCACATCCTGAAGTGCAGGTCTAATAGGAACTAGGACCATATGAGTGTGATACAGCACTTATGTGACATGTATATACAGTATGCCTATAAGGAAGTGCCTGTATGTGTTGTGTTAATGTTTCTGTTAGCAAATACAATTTACCCAATAAATGACTCTGGGTACAACAAGAGTCTTAAGTGGTATTATATAGCTGTTGTATTATGTTCTGTGTGTGTTAGCATTCTCTGTTTTGATTGACACCAGCAGTGAGACACAATCTTGCAAAAATGCCCCTTTTCCTTTGTAACAAGGCAGTCCGTGATTGGATGGCTGATGTAAGGCAATAAAGAGTTCAGCTATATCAAGGAATAGGTTACCAGGACAACATCAGCTGCAGCATATGGAAGAAGGATAATGTAGTGATTAAAGCACAAGACCTGGGAAACTCTGGTTCAAATCCTACTAAAATCCCTTACTCTCTAACCCTTAACAAGTTCCCCTAACCTCTTTGGGAACTGTAATGGCCCCTCAGGTCCCTGACTTTAAAAGTGCCCCCATTCCCATTATAAATAATTAGCAGTGATGTGAGAGCTACAGCACTTCACTTTGAAGGTACTGAAAACAACCCGTGGCAGCCCCCCCCCCCACTTTGTAATGCCAGCATTTGAAGTAGGATGTCCCTCACAAATCAGATGCTACACTTCAGCTGTTGTAGGTAAAGAAACTAATTAGTCTTAGTGTTTGTAGTCTTCTGTATTTGCTTAGCTCATTCCTCCCATGTCATATGCATTATGTGTCTTAGTATTTCCAGTCAGAAACCCAGATGTAAGGAGCATTTGAAATTTAAAACAGTACACTTTATAAAGTATGTTATCTAGCTCTCCACTTTCAGGCTGCTGAAAGGGGGATGTATAATTTGTGCAAATGAGGAATTCTGTCTTGTGTGACCCTTTGGGAAACTGCTCAGGCCTACCTTGTAAATGAACCTTCTCAAGGGTGTTCACCTGGTGGCAATACTGATTGACTCATTGACTGCTAGATCGAGTGTTTGATTGTCTGATTGATTCTTTCTACTGCTTTCCACAACATGTTGCAACTGTCTCACAGAGAGAAATGAGTAGTACATAGAAACAGATTCTGTTTCCTGTGAATGAAATACTATTAGATGTATAATTTGCTCTACACTTGCAGTATTAAGGCTACAAGTACCACTCCCTGTGTGAGTTGCATAACAGAACTGTCTTAAGCCATTGCAAACTTAAACTAAAATCAGAATAGACAGCATTGATACCCTTACGTGTACTTCTGCACTGTTGCTGCAGTGACATCAGGGAACGGGAAGGGCTGTATTACAAGTGACCCATTTACATGTAAATGGAGGCTTGCTTGACATTTTATTACCTTGTGTCAGAGCCTGAAACTCTAGATATGTGTTGCAATAGCAGAAATGACTGATCTCTTATTGACATATATACAGTAACTGATGTCATGTGTAATAAATACATCAGACGTGCAAATCAGAAATATACAGTAGTCTTCTCCTTTAACTTTCTTCAAACCCCAGCACACAAAAAAGCAAACAACTCTCTCTTTTTTACTCTTACCACTCTCCCCAGCAGCACAATGGCACAATGTCCTGATGCAAAAGTTCAGTTTTACAGAACACAACGCTCAGTCATCCGGAATCAAAAATAAATAAATAAAGACATACCTATTTTTAAAAAAATGAAAATTACACTGATAGCAAAAACTTGGCCCATTACATAAATGGAACATACAATGCCCCCATCGAAAATATCTCAGATATTTTCCCTTTGAGCAGTTTGACCTATGGCATCACTCGTGGCTTCGCCACTCGTGAGGTCAAAGGTCAAGGAAAATATCAGAGAGATTTTCAATGGGGGCATTGCATATCCATATATGTATATATATTTCATTTCTATGTGTAGCTGGGTGTCCATGTAAAAAATATTATATAGGAAAAATGATTAGATCCTTGAAAAAAAGAATCCAGGAGTATGCTAGGGCAATACTAAATCAGGATGAGAAAAATGACTTGGGGTTCCATTTCAGATATTTCCATAACTCCAATGTAAACGGACTGCAGTTTATGGGCATTGAACATGTGCCACCATTACAAAGGGGAGGTAATATTATTGCAGAAGGAGAACAAATGGATAATCACATTAGATAAGATAATCCCAAGATGACTTAATGAAAAAGTGGACTTCAGGCCCTACTTATAAAATATTAGTTTAGCTTATTGCTGCTATAACAAATCGATCAGTTAGAAGTGTTGAATTTATTCAAATATTAAAAATCATATTGATGTTGTGCATATTTATAATATTTGATCCAGTTTCCTTATTTTGATACCCTCAGCGTAAAATGAAGTAATGTATGATGTATTTGCACCTAGCTCTATTTTGAACGTCAGGTTTGGTAATATTATGACATAATGTGCTATAATTAGATACAGTTTGTATGACATGAATTTTTAATGGTCAAAGGGAAATATGTTTTGCACAACTTTGTGTTATTTATTCTCTGGTATTAGTGTGTCTGCATCTTTAATTGAGCACCTTATAAGTGGAGTATGTCTGTCCTGTATGGACATGGCCCCTGAGGAAGACCCATGTGGTCAAAGCGCCGGGGCTATTGTTCAGCGTCTTGTGTCCTGAATAAACTCTTCTTTTTTTTTTTAAGATCTGAGCGTCAGTTTTTCCTTCCCGAGTGCCACCTCCTTGTTTGTGCATGATGGGATTCGAATCCTTGTTGGGCACCGGCACAGCATCCTAGAGTGCCCCATTTAAACTGCTTCTGGAACTGAACTTAAGAGTGAGAGCGACCGGACCACAGCTGCGAAACTGCTATAGCCAGAGGAATGGAAACCGACGCTGTAGCCTATTTGGAATAGAGACCAGTGAGTGCAGGACCTGCAGTCTTTTCTGCTTGGCTTATTAAGTACTGAAATAGTAAAACCTACAACTATGGCAGTGCTGCCAGGATACTCACCTGATGAAAACAGCACTAACAATGACTCTTGAAGATGCTGAAGCAGTCAGACTTGGGAGAGAAAGGACTAATTCAGAGTTAGGTTGAAAAAGTGGTTGCCAATACCCCAGAGACAGATACAGAGTGTTTTGACTTGTTTAAGACACTAGAAAAATTAAGGGGACAAGAATTAAATCATTTTTTCAGTCAGATAACTCTGGAGCGATATCTGGAGCAAGGACAGAGCCCTCGTGGCTTGCGCATAGATCCATTTCCAGCTTGAGGTTTAGACAAAGCAGGTTTTAAAACAGAATGGAAGATGCATTAACTGAATGTACTGATAAATTGATGACTGCCCAGATAAACAGATGAGACAACTGGAAAGGTTAACAAAAGAAATTGATTCCACCCCAAAAAAACTGAAGACTCACAAAGGACATCCAGATTTTGAAAAATTAAGTAAGAGTTATACAAGTAACATGAATAAAATTGAAAAAACTGTTTCAAAGAAAGAAAAC
This sequence comes from Neoceratodus forsteri, assembly GCA_016271365.2. Lineage (NCBI taxonomy): Eukaryota > Metazoa > Chordata > Ceratodontiformes > Ceratodontidae > Neoceratodus > Neoceratodus forsteri. The sequence continues at coordinate 1,003,396,232 of CM028131.1, read as the reverse complement.
CAAGTTGGCTAGAGAAAGCAGTGACTTTTAAAGGGGAGAAGTTTTTACTTGGGAGAGCAGCACCGGTACTATGAATAGAAGGAGGTCATGGAGCAGGGGGAGGTTACAAGAAGATCAATGGCTGAGTCACTGACACTGTCCTCCCGAGAACAAGTGCATGTCATATGAAGAAAGAGACGACACTGTCCTCCCGAGAACAAGTGCAGATCATATGAAGAAAGAGACCCATTCTTGATCATAAGGGGCTGTCAGCAAAGTGTTGTGAAACAACATACTGATAGTTACTTGCAGCATCTATACATAAAGAGGGTTCGGGACTCCAAGCATGCAGGTGGGGTAGGAGTTGGCATTGACATGACACAACCACCACAGCACATTTTGCACCAACTCATAACTGCTGACCCCCAACTGCCGCCTAGAAAATGGCAGTAAAGGGAGGTCAGACTACTGCGCCAGATGCACGCTGCAGTTAGGGGAGCCATTTCACTGTGGGATGTGTGTAGCCGGACAGGGCTTACTACAAGGGACACCAGGAAGGGTGTCAAGGGACACAACAGGGACGTTTACTGGTAGGCCAGAAATGGGCTGAAGGTATGGCCATGCAGAAATTTCTAACTGTACTGTCACGTGTTGCCTATTGGACAGTTGCTCCTGAAGAGGGATGTAGTGATGTCCACGCCCAGTTCCTCTGAACAGGTTATAAGAAACGGCAAACAACTTTCATATGCACCTGTAATGGACAGCATAGCAATGAATCCACTCACTGTGGCAGATTCTGATGGGAATAAGGATGTGGGTTATTCTAGCATGGATAAGAATTTTCAGTTTCCTCCTTTTTTATCAATAGAATGGTACCATTGTGATCAACAGTCTAGTGGAACCCCAGAAGATGGGAGTGAGACAAATGCAACCGCCACAGCTTTGGACCCTAAGGCAACAACATTTGTACCAGCAGAGCAAGCAATTGAGAGAAACGATAACATGAGAGGACCGAAACAAGTTTTCGACATGGACCTGTTATTTCCGAGGAGGATCTTATGGAGGACACAGCGAAGGAAGCTGGAGCTGATCTGCTAATTCCAAAGGAAGAAATAGTGTAGCCCAGATATTTTGGAAGTGAAGTTAGGCCTATCATCAGTCTTACCTGTGGCACCTCAAGTGCCTACACCAGTACCCCATACACATACTGTGCAGTTGCAGCCACTGACATATTCTGATATTTCTGCGATATCTCCAGGGGAAATTTCCTACCTGTCTGCCAGTACCTCTTTAGGGCCACCACAGAGATTTCTGTTAGAAATTTCACAAAATATCTGGAACTATCCAGACAAGTTGATGACTACAACTGTAGTCTGTAAAAGTACGGTCCCAGTGTTACTTATATCGCATTTTAGGCATTACTGTAGTCAGGTTTGGGAAATGTGTTTTTATTTTCCAAATGCTTGCTTACGTACAGCTGTTTATTAATAAGATTGCTAGGCACCAGGGATTAGATATTAAAAACAGCCCTGGTGCCAAGGGGAGTTTGCCTGCGCTAACTGGGTTATGCACCCAATTCATGGGTGGGGTCTATAGTCAAACATCTCCCACAGTGTGGGCAAAACCTGTTAGTGCCTGAGCCCTAACTTACCGCTGCACCCATGCAAATGGGGCCACCTGAACGGATGCAAGTTACTGCCTTTGCAAACCCCAGCTTGATGGGGGCTGCAGTACTGTAGCCAGCTGCGACTCTGGCCCACTGCATCTGTGGATGCTCTAGTGTCTAATGGCAGCCCCTGCCCTTTGATCGCCTGTCCCTGTAAATGACTGTGGTTCCCTGGTGTCTAGTGGCACCACCTCGCCCTCCCATCCCTGTCTGGGTAATACAGTTGGTGTCCCTGGTGTCTAGTGGTACCCCACCCCCACCCTCCGATCCCTGTCTCAAGAAGTGTAGAGATATTCCCTGTGTCCAATGGCACCCCTGATCCCATGGCACCCCTTTCCAATCCCTGACCCCATAATTGTTGAGGTATTCCTGATGTCCAGTGGCACCCCCGCCCAATCACATATCCCAGCTGAGAGCCTGTGTCCCTAGTGTCTCTCACACCTGCCCCCCACAGCCCACACTGAGCACACCACTGTCATCGACACAGGTCAGGAAGCATAGGCAAACCGGGAGAAGTTATAACATTCGCAAGTAGTGTTTTATTATTATCATAACAGTAAAATAAAAACAATGTGCAGGATAGCTCTTTTATAGGCAGTTCAAAGAAAACAAAGTCCTTCATCTGAGTGTAACTCTAAATCTTAACTCCCAATCTCTCTTTCTCTCCAACAAAAGATTGCTCTCTTTTTATAAGAAGTCTGTGCCTGGCAATTAACTTCTGCATTCTAAGCTCATTGGGATGCCTCGTTTGTCACAAAATGTATCAGCGTTCTTGTCAGTTTCTTTCCTGAGCTGGCTTGCTGATAGAACACTGTGTCCCAAGCTAGCCTTCTGCTGACAGTTTTGCAAACAAGCCTGAGGGGGACAAAAGGTCAACTTCTTTTTTTTTTTTAACCAGGAGAGACACGCTAAGCTGAAGCTTGTTTACAGGTGCAACCTGGGAGCACAACAAAGTTAAGTGACTTGCTCAGAGTCACACAGTATGCAAGTGGGGGCTGTGGGATTCAAACCCAAGTCTCCAGGTTTGCAGCTCACAGCCTTAAACCACTGCGCTATACTGCCTGCTATTTGCAGTCATTTCAACAATATATATATTTTCAAACCAGAGAACCCAGTTTCTCATAAAGATCCACATATATTTTATAACCACAGATAAGCATGGGTGAGTAAAGACGGAAACAACAAGTGAAGGCAGGGAGATAGCAGGAGGGGGAGAATCGTGAGACTGTCACAGTGATCAGTTCTTAGGTTTCATAAGAAAATTTGATTGCACAATCAGATAGTCAAGAGGCAGAAAAGGAGAGGATAGAATAGATTCTTTCTTTTAACTTTCTGTATGACAAATGGGGTAGGGTCTTATTCAACCCTGTCACAACTATCCTGCTGTCCTCCCTTACCTCCGTTGCTGGTGCCACACGGGGCAGGGGATCTCGAGACAGACTGAAGACAGCCTTCCTCACCAACTTGGCCAGCCACCGCAGGGGATGTCGGGTGGCACACACCTGTGACATTCCACATGCAGGTCAGCTGTGGAGGTGAGAGGAGGGCTGTGCTGGTCACCATACTGAATCCCCGTGTGGCACCGGTGACAGAGGTAAGGGGGGGTTGCAGGATGGTGTGTTTAGTGCAGGGGGGCCGCTAGACACCAGAGACTATGAACTCTCAACTGGGATGGGGTTGGGCGCTACTGGACACCAGGAACCCCTTGTTACTGCAGCAGCAGGCGATCAGCAGGTGGAGGTCTACTAGACACCAGACATCAATCACACTGCGGCAGCAGGCAATCAGAGGGTGGGGTGTGTCACTGGACACTAAGGACGTTTCAATTTTAAGGACGGGCATTTGGGGTGTGGGGGGGCTACTCGCCACCATGCCTGATGTGGTGGGTGGCCACAGGAGGGGTGCAAACCTGCTGCCACTTCCCATGCAGATGAGCCCATAATGGGCATGCATGTGGCCCTTAGCACCTTGCATGCCCACTGAGTGGGCTCATTTGCATGTTGCCGGCTGAATATCGCGCCTTGGCTCCCGGCACCAACAGGTCTGGGAGCACAGTTTCCTGCACTTCCCTGTGGACTGCAGACAGCACAGATCCATGTCGGGGCAGCACTACTCAACTTAGTGCTGCCCCGACAAGGCCCTATATTCAATCAGATAGCGCAGATGCGCTTATCTGAATATAGCATCCTCAGGGTTGGCACAAGGGCAAGCGCAGCGTGAACCTTTGTGCTCCACTTTTGCCCAGATTTCAGTATCAGGCCCCAGGTGTCTAGCTAGCACTGTGATGTGCTGTTTTTCCAGAGGCAAGTCCACGTTGTCAGCCAGGAGGTCAGAGCCCTGAGTTGGAGGGTGGCAGGATGTAGCATTGCCTCAACAGACAACAGTGGGGGCAGGAGTAGCCCTGTGGCAGGAGGTGGGAAGGCATAAATGTAATTATAAGAAAAAAGAAGATCACTGACAGCCTGGATAACTGGAGACTCACATGCTGTGACCAGAAAAAAGAACAGTTGTTTGAGAATACAAGAGGCAGAGGGAGAGTTGGAGAGATGAGAAAATTACACTTTCTTCAATCACTTTGCTAAGAATGGGGATGGGTCACTAGTCAGAGTTAGGTTTCAGAAAATACTTTCTGGAGATCAGAGTGGCAGTAGCAGATTTGAAGTGTCAAGAGGGAAGGGGTGGTAGAAGTTGAGGAAATTATACCAAATTTTGCCTCTAGTATTCCATGCATGAGCAGCTAATTCCAAAAAATAGAAGTTATGAAAAAGGCAAGGACTTGTGTACTTTGTAACCTGGTAAAAAGACATAATTTAGACATAGATACAGGCATGAATCTTTCCAGATAAGAGACTATCTGATAGTCAGCAGTGGACAGAACCCCATATTAAAGCATTGTTTAGAAGAGCTAAAGCAATTTTTATATGCAGTCTGTCACAAGTTTCTTCTGATTTGAGAAGGCATGGCAAGCTTATGAAATTTCTAGTATCCATCTCTTTTGCCATCAAACCTAAAAACCCAGTCCTTATCGATGGTCAAAAAAATCTCAGACAGTTTCTGTTGCATTCAGGTTCAGCAAATCTGTAGCTTTGAAATTAATTGCCTCTCTCTACCCCAATTCTTGCTTAACTCTTGCATTTCATCTGACTTTAGATTTTCTCTGGCTACTCCACTTTTTGCAGAGGATGAACTAAAATGTTTATATACAATAGCTGCTAGTTAGAAAGTCCATGCAGACTTTTTCGACAACCTTCTGCTGTCTGTAGCAGATCCCATTATTTGGTATGCTCTTTTCAAGATAATAAATATAGGGGGCCGTCCCACAGGCACGAGCAGTAGCGCTACAGCTTGCGGTGCTGACAAACCTGGTTCAAGAACGAGCCCAGAGCCTCTGAGAGTTGGCTGAGGATGAGAATGAGCATCCAGTGGACTGCTGTCCTCCTGAGTGGGTGAGTGAAGGCAGATGGCAAAAGTGCGACTCCTGGCAGTGACCAGGAGTCAGTGCGTCTGACACCTTAGCATTTGCGGGATTGGTGGCTTTCGTAGATGTCAGTACACACATGCAAGGGATCATGCGTGATGTGTTTCTGACATCATTGAACAACTAAGTCACATGGGAACAACCAAGAAGATCCCTCTGTCTGGTGCAGTATGGTGCCATGAACTCGTGGCTGCACAGTTGCCCAAAAGACATCGGCATATGTCTTGATGAGGAATGAAAGTTGATCTCTGTCTATGCCCTCTGGGGAGCCCCACTGTGAGAGGTATGTAGTGGGCCTTCCAACCCAAGCAGCAAGGAGAATGGTGGTGGGGGGGTCGTCTATGCCTAGTGGGCAGAAATGGGGTATATCCCCACCTGGCCAGAGAGAGCCTAAATGGAATTAAATTATAAAAAAGATAATAAATCTGTTTCTTTCCTCTGGTTGTGTTGCAGAATGGTAGATGATGACATGTATAAGTCCCCTTTCTAAAACATAGAACTTTTATTAGAGATAAATAACTATTGCTTTATTGCTATTTTGGCCCCTTTGTACAAGATATAGTGGAAAGAGTCTTCCATAGGGAAACTTGGCACCATCTTAATTTTCTAATCTTCTAAATAGTAGACAATTTGGCTTCAGAAAACATGAGTACCTCTCTAGTTTTACTTGAATATTCTGTCTTTGTCACAAGCAACTTAGATAAGAGTCGTTTTGTAAATGAATAATTTTTGAACCTGCAAAAAGCTTTTGATACAGTTGATCACTCAGTTTTGCTTTCTAAATATCACAAGTATGTTTTTTCAAACCGGGTAGCTTCCTGGTTCTCCACATATTTGTTAGGGAGATATTAGTTTGTTGGTTTACAGGATGCAACTTTAACTAAGTTTTCTTGTCACATGGAGTTCTCCCATTAACCCCGAGTCAGCTGTCAATCACTGAGCACATACTATATACAGTACGTGCTCATTCAGCACCTCAGTCGGCAGCTGGCCATGGTAGTGAGAGATGGGCTGTGCCAGTCACTGGCTACCTTACAAGTTTGGGGGGAGCGGGGTGGCTGGGCACTGCTGGGTGGGGGGGCCCACTAGACCACCAGGTGGTAATTATTACAGTAATTTTGGGGTCATCGGGATGGGGGGGCACTAGACTACCAGGGAAAAGGGTCTCTTTATTTTTATTTTAACAATGCTTGGGGTTTGGGGAGGGTGGGGAGCCACTGGACTACCAGGAAAAGGGTATCTTTATTTTTATTTTAACAATGCTCGGGTTTGGGGAGGTGGGAGCCACTGGACTACCAGGAAAAGGGGTTATATATTTATATTATAATGATCGTGGATCGGGAGGGTGCCACTAGACTACAAGGGAAAGGGGTGATATTTATTTTACAATGACGGGGATGAGGTGTGTGCTTCTGTACATTGCTGCATGCACTGCAGGCTTGCAGCACCCTGTCCAAGTCGCCCTCTGTGGGGCACTGCTAGGGTTGCCGCAAGCCATGGGATCAGGTTAATAGGACCCCACCCGGAGCAGAGAATCGGGTGCAGGGTCCATGGCGCAGGCGGCTTGCGTCGAGTTTTGAGAATCAGGCCCTAAGAGTTTATTAAAAGAATTAATTAACTGTGAAGGCAGGAAAGGGTTAATATTTACAAGCCTTAGTTAGAGTTGTTTTTATTACTTACTTGTTTATCTGAGGACACTCAGAAAGGACAACTAAGTGAGTGTGGTGTGAAGAGAACAAAAGGTCACAGGGAGGTCAGATTGGAAAATAAATGAGCCATAAAGAGACTTAGAAGAGGGGTCTTGACCCGCACTCGGAACTCTTTGAGAAGGAGGCCCAAACTGCATAAGAAGCTGGGATCAAGAAAGACCTAAGCTAGTCAAACAGGTTAAATTGAAGCTGCAAGGAATTATTTCCTACTGCTTAGAAAGAGAGTCTACAATTTTGATACAAGCAAGCACTTTTAGAGCAGATATGAAGTGAAAAAGACTTTGCTGAACTTTCTTTTTATAACTGATGTAAAGAAGTTGCCAAATCAGTTGTCTAAATCTGTTTCCCATTCTGAAGTCATCTGACAAAAGATTGCATTTTGAGTAAAACACTAGTATTTGTGCCTTGTTCTTTTTTTGTGTGGTCTGGCTGTATTTCCTGACTCACTCCTCTAATACCATCTGGAGAGAGAAAAATTGCTCATCATTTCAGGACAGAGTCAGTTGAGTAAAAGATGCCATGTTCACCTAAAGTTGTGCCAGCCCGCCGGTGCACAGGCAGGGCGTCCGTCTACGATGCCGATGACCCGGGTTCAGGAATGGACTTTGGATGTTGGAGGGCCGGCCAGGGAGGAGAAGGATTGAATGTCCTCAGACTGCTCTCCTTCTCCGGGGGAAGGGGTAGAGTGTCCGGCACACCACAGACCTCTAGCGGAGGCTGGGGGTTCCATCGTACTGGTGCCATCACCTGAGGAGGGCAGGGAGGATGCAGGACATCATTGCACGTCCCCTCCCCCAGGGATCTACAGTGAAAAAATTGTGGCCTCAACTCACCGTCTCTGATCGCCTGCCGCAACACTCCCGTAGCCAACCTATTTCGTCTCTGCTGATCCAGCTCAGCCTCACACCCCTCCCCCCCCGTGGGGCAATCCAGGAAGGCAAGGCCAGTAGGTGTTCCTGCCAGCATCCTTGTCCAGAGGGTATTCGACCCACGAGGAGTTAAGTCCCGGGGAGGCGAGGAGCGAAGGCCGGGTGAGTGGGGGCTGAGCAGCAGAAGCAGGCACACAGAGCAAAAAGCATACTAAATAAAAAAAAAAACATTGTTTACCTAATGTATTTTGATTATGCTGACATTTTTCTGTTTCTATGCATTCTGATTTAAAAAGATTTGATTGTCTGTAGAACAAAACTGCCAGACTATGCACTGTTTATCCTTAACATCTTTGGATCCACTGCCCAAATCTTTTCAGATAATGTTTAACTATGATTGTTTTTCACAAAGGTTTCCTCAAGCAAGCATCTTCTTACATTAACAATCTTGTTTCCTAATGCTATTCCCTAATGAACACTTAGGACCAAACGCTACACATTCCAAAACCCAGACCTGGACTTGACTCCAAGGCTTTTGCTATTTCTGGCACAAATCTTTGGAACTCCCTTCCTCTGAACTTAGTAACAGTTGGGAGTATAAACGTTATAAAATGTTACTATGGTCTCACTTGATCAGTGTGTCATTATGTAATCACTAGGCTGTTATGTTTTACATTGTATGTCATTTTAAATTTGCCATGAAAGGTATCCACAGTATGTTATACAGTATGTCCCCTCTTGCCTCGGGATCCCACTCTCAATTAGGCTCTGTCTCAGTGGATAATTATCCCTTTAAATCTATTAAATAAATAAAGGAAATCAGTGATTCTGTTCTCAACCTAGTCATAGAAATAATTCAAGAAAATCGATGAGGTGTTGAATCTCCTGACTCTATATTAGTCTACAGAAGTTATCCAAATATAAAGGGAATGGTATGCAACAGAAATGACAAAGAGAATGTAATAAATTACTTCCTGATGAACTGTGGTAACAAGATTGGATGTGTCCCAAATTCATGAGACTTGAGGGAATGTGCCTGGAAAGTTGCTAGGAGATTTTTTTTCCTTAACAGTGTTTTTATACTGGGAAAGGAAGGGCATGTCTGCACATACCTACAGTAAGTGCACCAAAGCAAGCAGTGCACAATGGCTGCTCCATTAAACACTGGTGTAGATGTACAGGGGGCTAATACAGTTCAGATCCATTGAGTTGCTGTGTCAGTGGTGAACTGATAGGCCGCAAGCATTTTCTGTCCCTGTGTGGATAAACCTTGCCTCCTGCAGCATTGTCAGGGGAGGACATCAGCGGGAGTTTCAAAACAATATTTATGCAGTAGGTATGGTATGGACACAAACGCTGTTGCGTACATCCTGATATTTGAGCTACTGTGTAAATAAATTTCATTTACGTACACAGTAGATATCATTATCAGGATTTATGTACATAGTAGATACACCATGATGCATTTATGTGTGTAGTGCATACATCCTCATAACCTGCCTCCACCCTTCCCTGGCAGCAGTCTGCCATCACTAATTCCTGAGCTTTCTTTAACAAACATTACAGTGCAGTGCCTACAGTGCAGTGCCTCTTATGCATCACCCATCCAACACAAAAGCCCCAGCTCTGTTTTATTGCAGCTTCCAGCTTAAACTCACAGTAAAAGAGCACTATTTTTTTAAGTAAAACTGCACAGAACTGCTACTTGTTTCCTTCCCACCCACTTGACCTCTTACTTTGTGATCCAGGCTTTTCTTACCTCGCTGCACTGTCGCCTTACAACAAAAATAAAACCGTTCCTTTTAAAAAAATGTTTTATCAGCTTTGCCATATCAGCTGCAGAAAGTTCAGCACTTGGTCTGTTTTGGCGTTTGCCTCCACTTCTTCGAACTTGTTCGCTGAAACCTCTTTTCCTGGCACAGTCCTGATCCTGACTCAACTTAAAAAAAAAAAAACACTCAAGGATGCAGTGCCATTAGTTTTCAGATTTGGAGGGGGAGAAGTGAAAAAAAAAGAGAGATTCATTTTCAAAAACAGATTTCCTGGCATGCATGCTCCAATCTTTCCAGCCCAACTCCAGCTTGCATCAGAAGCAGTGATTATGCCACGCCTTTACTTCCTGTACCTGGGAGTTAAATCAGTGGCGGAGCCAGGTTTGGGAGCACTTGGGAGCCAGGGGAAGGCCACTCAGTCAATCATGGGCTCCACAATTGGCACTAAACAAAGGTGGTGCCGGGGAGCCACTACTCACACTGGGGCAGCCCAGGAGGCTGACTACCTTGAACCCTGTAGCTCAGCCACTGAGTTAAATAACATTACAAAAAAAGAATCCCCGAGCAGCCTTAAACCTCAGCCGCATCAATCCTTGGCACAAAATATTTTATGCTTCTCACTGCACTCTCGTTAAGTAGTGTCGCCATAATCTTGGATAGAAGTTTTCTGTCTGTCACTGCCTCTACCAATCAACTAAGGTATCACAGCATCAGCACTGGCATCATGACAGGGCATCCATAGAAATGCCAATAGCAACAGCACAGGAAAAATAACGGACAGACACTACCTCCCCAAAAAGTCCCACTTAGTTTATTTAAAAAAAAAATGTAACTGTCTCACAAGGTGGCATCCTATTGTATAAATCAGTTATGTAGAGGGACTGTGGGAGAAAGGATTTATTTACACTTGAACTGTTTGACCTTGGGCGCATCACTTGTGGCTTATGCCACTCATGAGGTTTCCTGAGGTCAGACAGCTCTAGTGTAAATAAATCATTTATCTCACAGGTCCCTTCTGTGTATCCCTAATATATTCCACACCAGTGGTGAATAAATTGGGTAAATGTGGGATATTTATTTTCATTTACAACACCATTTATTTCATTTAGAACACAAATTATTTAGCTTGGGACATGTTATTTCCACTTAGAATCTGGAAATAGAACACAGAGAACAGTGGGGCAAATAAGAGAGTTTAGAATGGAAAGAAAGGCAGTTTTAAGGTAAAACAAGATAAAACTCCAGTAAAAGCATTACAAGTGGTGTGGTATATCTCAAATACATAATGAAGTGCAGTAGAATAATACATGTATCTCCCTAACTTGAGTGGTAAGACCTGCTTAACTAACTTGTGGCCTTGCCACTTGTGAGTTGTGAGTTAGGGGTCTTATCACTCACAAGTGGAGATAAAGTTATCGGCCCAGAGATTCAAACTGTGCCCCAAAAGTGCGCAATAGCAGGAGCAAGCGCAAGTCCATTGCGCCCATGCATAAGAGGCACGATATTCAAAAAGTGAGCCGGCCAAATTGAGCCTACAGCTGATGACTGAATATCGCACCACCTGCGCCATAGCGCAACTAGGGAGGGGAAGCTGAGCAGATCTGATGCGCCATAGCGCAACAAGGGATGTGCAGCTGAGCAGTCCAGAGGTGCCATAGCGCAACCAGGGACGCCCCCCAGCAGCAGAGCAATGCAACTCTACAACTAGGGAGGTAGGGGCCCACCACCCATGCCACAGATGGGCACAGGAACACACAGCTGAACAGACATCGTCCCCCCACACCCCATGCACTGCACAACTGGGGGAGGGCTAGAATAACCACCGGCCCATGGAGACAAGCAAACAACCCACAGCTGGCCCATGGTGCCCCATCACACCCCCAGCAAGCTGTGACTGGCACACAAGGAGGGCTGACCACCCCATGGCACACCATCCCCCTAATGCAGAGCACACCCTGCACCGTGACCCCTAGATACCCTGCCCAGGAGCAGCGACCACCACTGCAGGAAACCCCATGCATGCCACCACCCCCACTGTGACACTGCAACCCTGTGCACCACAGAACCATGCAAGGCAGCCCCACCACGAGCACCCATCAGTGGGTGGCAGCACACAGCGATGCAACAATGGCATACACAGTGTCGCCACGCACAGTCCCCCCGAGGTACTGCTGAGAGACCAACCATGCGTCGGCACATGAGGTACCCCACACAGGACAGGGCTTGCCCCGGACACCACCACCAGTGGTACAGTACCCTGCACAGTATCCCAATGACACACCCCGACCCAGCACTGGCCCCAACAGCCAGCACAGACACCCACAGTGGTGTGTGGAAGCATGCACCACACCGGATGCCACACAGTGCATGGACAGACACCCACCCATACCCAAGGGCACAACAACACAGGGACCCAGTGGCGGGGCAACCAAGCCCCCAGCATGGGCCCATGTAAACTGTGTACACACAACCCGCAGTCCTCCATGGCACTGGAGTGCCAGCCACCCTGCGCAGGCACTGTGGACCTGTACACCACCAGCATTTCCTGGAGCACAAGTCACAGACAGTGGTGCACATCCCCTGCAACACACACAAGGCACAGCATGGAGGTGGGACAACAGCTGTGGAGGCCACTGTGTCACCCGAGGCAGACATGCACCACACCAGTGACAAGAGGCAACCCAGTAGTGTGACGGGTAAAGAGGCTGCCCTGCAGGGACTGCCACCACTGACATGCCAGCGGACCGTGCAGGTCACAGACATGCATGTGTGTCAGCTGCACAGGCCATGGACAGGCTGATAGGGGCACCATGGACACAGAGCATGCACCATGGACCACTGCACACGGTCATCCAGTGCACAGGGAACAACATACACACCACAGACACTGACTGATAGCTACCCCCACACCATAGTCACCTCCATATGGACACACACAATACCCATGACCGCACTACCCTGGACGCTATGCACACCCACTGCAGCTGAGCACCTATAGCCCGCTGAAAATCAGAGACCACCACAGTATTCATATCAAAATAACTGTATTGAAAAACATATAAAAGTTAACTATTTACAAAATATATACAAGGTGGGGTGAGGCCACAAACAAGGTGGGGGTGGGTAAGGGCAGGGTGGACAAATGGGACAGGAAAGGAGGGGTGTGAGGGTGGGTCCAGGGGGGTAGGGGATTTCAGGGGCAGAGGGACTTCTAGCGGGAGCACCGCTCCCCACTCTGGCTCCATCTCTGTTGGTGCCTCCGCAGGACCCCGGTGTCATCGATCCTGCGGAGGATGTCCAGTGATGCCCTTGTCACCTGCAGGATCTCCTGAAGCGCCTCCCTGATCTCTCAGAGATGGCGTGTGCCTAGGACAGGGGAGCAAAGTCAATAGGTGTGAATGCACAGCCCCATACAGCCCGCCCACTGTGCATGGCATACGGCCGTGGGATATACCTCTGTGATGGTGTGTGACCACCCACAGTGATCACATCCACATGACCTGCCCACCCAGGCGCATACAGCCATGCGGAACGCTGCACACACCCACCGGCCAAGTCACGCACAGCACCACCGTGGCCGTCTAGTGACATGGCTGTGTGGTGCAAAGGCAGTGGCACAGCCATGTACCCAGTGCACACATGGACCACCATCAACACACTCCCAGACATGCAGTGCGACTGGACAGTGTTGACTGTAACAAGTTGCATGCATGGCAGTGGTGTTGATGGATGGTGGCCATGCCCCGCTGCCCACCCTGTTACACAGCATGCAATAGTAATCATGGAGTTATGGCACTCACCATCATCGGGCCGGTCCATTGGGCGGTGTGGACCCTTGCCCCGCCTGGCTTCCCTCTGTTCTTCCTGCTGCCGCAGATCACGGGCAAGGCGCCGTTCCTCCAGGCCTGTGGTGCAAACATGGAGAGAGGAACATCAGTACAATCCCGTAGCAAAGCCCCCCTGCCCCCAGGTGTGTGCCCTCCCACCCAGCCAGACCCACCCACCCCACACCCTGATAACACCACCAGAGCCAACCCCGGACGGTCCCTCCCCCATGTGCTGGACACATACAACTGTGATACCCATATGGAAGATAAAAGTGTGTTGACGTAACACCTACCTGGCCATGGCACCATGCCCCTCCTGGCACATGCCCTCAGGCGGGCTAGCAGCTCCGGCTCCCTCCGCCGCAGGTCTGCATACCTGTGGTGGCACTGCTCTGTGCTTCTCCCCAGTCCAGTGGCCTCCTTGAATGCAGTGGCCACCTCCTCCCACACCTGGCTCCTGGACTTGTCCAGGGGTGCCTCCCCGAACAGTGGCCCATGGTGTGGCTCCACAATGGCCAGTAGGTTGGCCAGCTCTATTTGTGACCACTGAGCAGCCCTCCTGCATGCCATGCTGTCTGCTCGATCTGCAAATATGACGCTCGGCAGCGCGGCTTCCCACGTGCAGATGCTGCGCGGTACAGCACTGCCATTCCCTATCGCGCTGTCACCGAACAGCATGATAGAGGTGCACCCATGCCTGACGCATGGCGCCTAGGGGTCAAAGGTCAGGCATAGGGTCAAGGGTCTCTGCTGCACGGACACGCACAGCGCCATTGGAACCCAATGCGCTGTAGCGCGATTGGCTGCCTGTGTGCTACTGCCAGTTGCGGCCTACCGCACAGTTGCCCCAGTGCGCCTATGATGGCCCAGTGCCACAGCACCATGTAGGTGACCATCGCTATAGCGCCACTGGCACAATGGTGGCCATGCCCTGCATTCCTTACCGTGCACAGCACATCAGCGGTGCGGCAGACGCCTGCGTCAGCAACCCAGGCATGCGCAGTGAGGTGTGTACTACGCATGTCACAGAACTGCGCCATTGGCTCAGCACGTTCAACACAATTGCGCAAAGCGTAAAAGCGCGATATTCAGCCGTCATTTGCAAATCATCTAATCAGCCAATCAATGACGCAGCACTGCAATTTGCATCCACTTAAAGTTGTGCCTCGCCTCATTTGCATGGGTTGCGCTATAAAAGTGCGACATTGGGCTGCAGTGGACATAGTCGGTTACTGCAGTCTATTGGTGAGTTGCATGCTGTTTGGGAGTGTGGACTGTGGATTTAGGGACATGCATGGGACTGCACAGTCACAGGTAACAACTGCCATTCTTACAGGCTAAATAATGACCAAGCAAGTTGTGGGAGAGGAGGAACACAGTGGTGGGAGGAGGAGGAGGCCTAATTTTACCAAGGCCGAGACCGAAGCCCTGTTTGAGGCCTACCTGGATCAGGAGCCGCTTCTCAGCGGACGGCAGGGAACACCTCAAGCCCGTGCTGCTGCATGGGAGGAGGTGGCACGTGCTGTGAACCTGCATGGCAGCCACCAGCGCTCCATGCAGGAGTGCAAGAAAAGATGGGCACAGACAGGAGGAGGATAAAGGAGAAGGTGGCTGCCATCAGGGCAGCATGAGCTGCAACAGGTGGGGGACAGCCGGAGGTGGTACACCTGAACCCACAGGAGGAGAGGATTGCTGGAAGCATGCAGTATAGTGCCATTGAGGGTGTTCCAGGTGGTGGCTTCCAGACGGGTGGTGGCCCATCACTGCATGGTAAGTCATGGTCTGTCTTTGGGGGGGCAGGGTAAGTCACATGCAGTAACTCGACTTTGCTTTCCCTTACAGATCCTGAGCGTCTGCATGGGTCAGCGGTGGTGGGCCTGTCCACTGAGGACAGTCAGCTGGAGATGGAGGAGGGCCCATCCACCTCCACAGGTATACGTGGCTCAGTGCGACAGTGGGGCCGCCTGGCTGTCCACACTGATGATGTTGTAACAGGTGCGGAGGAAGCCCTGCCTGTGTCCCAGCGTGCCGGTGTCCACTGATGCCAGCATGCTGTGCCTGGGGCCGGTGCCGAGTCCATCACCAATGATGATGTCGCTAACGTCATGGGCAGTGACATGTGTGTGCCACGGGATGGCCGCACAGCAGGACACATCGCAGCCATGGCTGTGGGTGGTGCTGCTGTGGAGGCCTGCGTGTCAGCACAGTCCCAGCCTGTGCCTTTCAGCACCAGTGGGGCAGCACTGGTGTTTGTTCAGGACAGTGGGACTGTTGCGGCCACTGCGGCAGCACCACTGAGCCCTGGGGAGCGGCAGCCAGAGGGGCAGCATCAGCAGTCGGCCAGTGGGCTTGGGGGTACAGGGTTCAGCGGCGGCATCTGTGCACCACCTGTGGACATGCCCAGACCTGGTCCTTGTGCGCAGCGCCCACCCTCAAGGGGTGCTGAGCATCAGGGCCGCACACACCCTGAGGGACAGGATGCTGAGGAGGCAGATGACCTCTTGGACGAGCACACCCGCCTACTGCAAGCATCAGTCCAGCAGCAGATGCGGCTTGCGACGTCGGTGGATGCACTGCGTGCAGCTCTGGAGTGGGCAGAGGAGCGTCGCAGCAGGGACACCGCTCTGATCCTGGCAGGGATGGACCGGTTGTGGGAGGATGTGACCACTGCCATTGACAGGCATGCACAGTCATTCAGTGCTGTCGTGGCCACAATGGGCACACAGTCATGTGCCCATGCATTGTGGACACCACGCAGTGCACTGTCCACCCCTGCTCCCGGCGTCGTGCGACACCCTCCCTGTCGACACCAGGTTCAGCTGTGGGCATCCCGAGCATGCCTGGCGCAGGCATGTTCGGTGTGCTGCAGACCCCTGCATGAGCATGGTCGCGTTCATGCAGTGGAACCCTTGGGGGACCATCAGTGCCACCCCATGAGGCCAGTGGTCAGCTGTCAGTGCTGGCGGGTCTCGGCGGGGCCGCCCACGCATCCGTGGCAGCTGGGGCACTGTGTCGCATGACTGACCTGTCTCCCAACGTGGCTACTGTCTGGTGCTGCCCTGTGTGCATTGTGTCTTTCAGTGGGCAGTGCACGGGTGGGTACCCGGCCCTACACGCGGACACACAGTCCATCTGCACACCCTCCGCTGCTGTCCACAGTTGCGTGTGCATGATGATGCCTGCATTGCGCTGTACACTAATGTGCAATGTTGCTCAGCATCTGATACACACACACATGGACAGGCAGTGGGCGTGGTGGTCTGTGGACATGTGTGTGGCTAGGGGTGGCATTCTGGGTTGGTGTGCCTCCTGCCCTTTGTGCAAGTTTGGTGCATTGTGTGTGTGTGCATGTGTGTGTGTCCGTCCGCGTGGCATGTTAGTCCTCACCCATCCCTGGTTGTGTGTGTGGTTCCATGTCCTGCCACTTCCCTTGACAGCATGCACCCCTGGTGTGTGTCCATCCGTGTTTGTGGGTTGTGCCTTAGCCACTGTTGGCTGCACATGGCCCCATGACTTACCTGGGTTGGCTGAAGTGCTTCTCTGTGATGGCGTCCCGGTGCAGCTGTGCCAGCCGGAGCAGTCGGGGTCCCTCTGCCAAGGGGGCTGCCCATCACCATCGCCGCGCGCCCATCGTCTCCCATCGCTGTCCTCTTCGACCTGTACGGGTTATGTACATTCCACTGGCTATGTTGTGCAGATGCAACAGGCCAGGAATAGCCTGCAGGCCTTTGAGGGGCTGTACTGTAGGGCACCGCCGAGGTGTCCAGGCAACGGAACTTGCCTTCAGCATCCCGAACACCCACTGATGACATACATGTGGTGGCGTGCCTCATTGTAGCGCTAGCGCGCGATGGGGTCGGGGCCGCTGGTAGGGTGTGAGCAGCCAGGGACGGAGTGGTGTCCACTGTCACCTGTGTGTAGAGGGTGGAGGTTAGTTTGGTGATCAGCATCGCCCTGCCCCGGGCCATGTAGGCCACTACCCGTGTCACCTCTGGCCATGCCCTCCCCAGGCCCTATTGTCCATGTGGTTTGCATACTCACCCACTAGGTGGCCAGTGGGGATCTCCCCACTCTCGAATCTGTGGCACAGTGCCGACTGGTGCCAGATGAAGGCATCGTGTGCTCCCCCTGGGTGCATGGCACAGACATTGATTATGCGCCCCCTGGCATCGCACACCACCTGGCAGTTGATGCTGGCATAGCCCTTGTGATTTTATGTGTCGGCCCCCTCGGGGCCAGGTGGGTGTGCGTGTGGCCCATGGGTGCTGATCTATTGCCCCTAGCCGCCAGGCATCGTGCTCCTGTGGAACTCCTGTATGTATGCTGTGCGCCCCCGGTGTGCTGGGGAAATGGATGTACTCCACAGCATGTGGCAGCAGTGCGCTGAGGAATTGGGTGAGGGCGTGACGTGGCCGACTGGGTTATGCCTGTGGTGTCCCAGTTGGTCTCTGGAAGGTACCCGTGGCGAGCATGCACATGCAAGCTGTCACTTTAGTCTCCACGGACAGGGCATGGCTCCATCATGTGGGTGCCTGCATCACATCACTGCACAGCTCACAGAGCCTCCTCAGAATTGCCCTATTCAGGCGGTACCAGCCCACAATATCAGTATCACTGTACAGCTTGAAGCTGGTGCGGGCTCGGTACTGCCTGTTGGGGGCATACCGCCGATGGGCCCTTCCACGGCCATGCCCCCCCTGCTGCCTGCCTTCTCACCCCCCTCATAACGGCCTCCATCTGGAAGGTGGCACTGGCCATGTTCCTGGCTTGTGTTCACCCCCCCCCCGGCAGCTGTTACTGTATTCCCCCTGCTGTCCTCACTGCTACTTCCCCTGCACCGGGAACACCTGCCTGTGGCGGCCTCTGTGCTGTGTGGTACTTCCCCCTTCTGCACTGGCTGTGGCTTCCCAGACCTTCCCTGTGCCTCTGTGTTCAGGGTGCCCTTTCCCTGGCCTGCCCTGTGTGTCCCTCCTGCCCTGTCTGTGTGGCTAGAGTTCAGCCTCATGTGCCTTCCCTGTAGCGTTCTTGCGCCTCTTCCTTGTTCCTTTTTATTTTGGCTCATTTCTATGGCGCAACTTCCACTTGCTCCCCTATTGCGCATGGCGCAATTTGTTGAATATTGCACTGCGCCATTTATGCATGGTTCCTCCCCCTTCAGTTGCACATGCCTTCATTATCATTGCGCTGTTGCTCAGCGTGATTTAGCGGGCGCAACTGCCTCCTGCTGAGTATCGCAGAATGGCGCAATTTCCGACTTGCGCTGGAGCAACCCTATTGCACATGGCTCAACTCTTTTTTGAATATCTGGGCCATAGTGTATAGTAGAGTGTTTATAGTGTATGGTAGAACGTTGTAATCAGTCAAAATCTCTCATTTACCAGTCTTGTTGTATCATTGTTGTTACGTCAGTAAGCTGTTATACTATCGGTAGTACGTCACAAGGATGGTACAACAGCATTGACTGTCTTTGCGCATGCGCAAGTGGCAGTATTTAGCACGTCGGAAAACGTCCGTGGCATTTTACCAATGTAACCGGAAGTTTTAATCAAGCGGTTAGTGATTATTTTGTTGTTTTTAATCTTACGCAGCACACAGCAGCACACCAGGATTTCTTTCTCAATGTAAACAAAACAAACGTAGTGTGAGGAAGTAGAATGTTTTCATGGACATTTGAGCGGGGGATCCCTGACATCATGGCGCGACCACAGCAGAAGTGACAAGCTGTTTATTTACTGTTGCCCGTATACTATAAAAGACAATGGATGGGCAACATTAAACAGCAACACTGTTGATCACTTCTTGAGGTTGTATGACAACCGTAAACCTCCCGAGCTTCACTCTCGAGGTTTACATGGTTGTCAAGACAATCTGTCGAAGTGAACAGCAGTGCTGTTCTTCACTGTTGCCCATCCATTACCCTTTATGTTCTGTATAGAATACCAGCCCTTTCAAAATGCTGTTGTACCACAGTTCCAAAGGTCATGGAATGTAATTATACCCTACTGTGGTAGAACAGCATTCTAGAACCTCTAGAGACTGCATAGCAAAAGAACTCATGCACACATATTTAACACAGTACTATACACTATAAAAAATACAGAATGAGCTACTCTATGCACAACCAGTGAGTTTTGCCTCCTCGGGGTTCTGATTCCCATGGACCTCTCAAGCTTCACTCTCGCGGTCAGAGGGAATCAGAACCCCTCTGTGGCAGAACACACTGCTTGTGCATAGTTGCCCATCCAGTATTCTCTATTTATTCCACTGAAATCCATTTTGTATTCTCTATAGGGAATTAGTGAAATCTCAATTAGAAAATGGGTTGAAAAAATCCTGGACTCTGATTGGCTGAGCAACCCATCTAGGGTTGCATTTTATGTGCCAACAGAGATGGAGTAAAAACAAGTTCCAGTGGCAGCCTCACTTTTTACTAAACAAATCCCTGTGCCATTGACAGAATTAACCCACTTCAAACAATGTATTTTTCCAACCCATTTTCAAAACAAATAAATATTTGCGCTATAGCACCATCATTCTGTCTCACCTTCGTGCTGAGCTGCAGGTCTGACTGTGTGTCCCTGCCTACTGACCACATGACTCCTCACAAGTTTCCATAAATGCATTACTCATTACAACTGTATCCCTCTTGGACCTTAGACAGTGATGGCACATAAGGCAAGAGGGGGAGGGGAACATTTTTAACTAGGAAAGGCACCCTAAACCAGAGCTTGTTTCCAGGTGTGACCTGGGAGCACAAGGAAGTTAAATGACTTGCTCATGGTCACACAGTATGCAAGTGGGGGTTGATGGGATCCAAACCCAGGTCTCCAGGTTTGTAGCTTAGTGCAAACACTTCACTGCAGTCACAACAAAGAAAGTGTGTGCGAGGGGACAGCAGACTACAAAATGAATGTGTCCGACACTCAAGCTGTCAGTTAAACAGCATTGCCCTTTACTGGTAGCTCTGCTTGCGGAAGGACTACTTTGCTGAGAAATTATTTTTTTTTACATGTTTTGTAATTTTTGTTAGTTTTTTTGCAGTTTAGCAAATACCTATTTTCTAAGCACAATAATACCCTCCAGGGTGGGTGGGATAGGCTATACCCACCCTTCCAAGGACTATAAGGCCCTCTGCCTGTGGCGTCTGGCCACATTACGCCCCCTCTGCAGGCAGGTATAGCCCAATATTACCACTCTGTTGGGTATTATTGCTATCTTAATCTTAATTAACTGAAAAACTAATTAATTTTTGAGACGTCTGGTGGCACAATTGAAGCAGTGGTTGCCTAGCTGAGGAGCTCTGGCAAACTGCGACAAGATACCCCTCAAATAAGAAGGTTAAATTCATCAGTTTGCATTCCAGCAACCAGGAGGAGTTTCACCGAACGGCTATGAAACCTCAGAAATCGAAAATGGCACTTACTCTTAAAGATGATGGCAGATCTATGGTTGATCGGTCAGAGTCCACCTCTCCCACACCTCTAACAGGGCCACTGAATGCAACTCTGCTAGGCCCTTACCATTACAATGTAAAGGCAAAATAACTAGATGCAGAACTACATGAACTCTAGGCCTTTCAGGTTGATATGAAAGAGGCCATCACAAATATGAAACGGGATATCACTCACGAAGGCTCAAACTGAAGAAAGAATAGCCCAAGTGGTAACAAAAGAGGAAAGAACATTTTTTTAGGTATGTAAATAAAAAGTGGAAGTAAAAAGAGGAAGATCAGGGCAGGAATTGTATGGTTAAAAAGTGAAGTGGGGGGCTGTGCAGAGGGAGACCAGGAAAAGGCAGATATACTGAACAAAGTAACTGAGGTAACTGGAAACTGGGCTGTCCCTGAGCACATTACTCTTTCTCAAATGCACAACCTGGTGGGTACACAAATAATTACTTATTACAATCACACATGGGTGCAGTATTTATATTTTATGGACCACACACAAACAGATGAGAGACAGAAGTAAGTGCTTCAGCTGGGACTTGAACCCAGGCTACCCAGAACACCGCTCCGATTGCGTTACCAGCTGCGCCACTGAGACAACTGGAAACTGGACTGTCCCCGAGCACATTACTCTTACTCAAATGCACAACTTGGTGGGTACACAAATCATTTTTTATTTTATTTATTGTGATCTCAGATTAACACCTTTGAAAACAAGCTCATTACATAGGTTCCACATCAGAATAACATTAACAGTGATAAAAAAAAAAAAACATAGGTATACAATAGAGCTGTAAGTGCAGGCTAATAACAAGTATGAGACTAAGTATTAATATAAACGTAAAGAAACCGACTAAGTCAGCAGATTATTATAAGTACCACAAGTTTGTGAGAGGGTTAAGGCAGTTTAAGGAAGAGAGGACAATTCAGACTGGGGGGGGGTGCCTGTAAGGCAGAGGGAGGTACTGCAGCAGACTGAGTTGTCAGGATGGAAGGCTATGTTCGGGGGTTACAGCAGCCCAGTGCAGCCAACACCCACTAAAGAAGTGGGGAAGCATGAGCCCAGGAAGGCCTTGTCGAAATTATTTTTGTTGTGGGGGGGGTTGGGGCTGAAGGCAGATGGGAGAGGATAGTAGGAGAAAAGAGGGGGTGGTGGGGAAGGGGGAGTTCGATGGAGGGAGGGAGGGAGGAAGGGAGGGAAGGAGGGATAGATTACATTAAGGCATATAACGAAGGCAAATAACAAGTGCAGGATTTGAGGGGCCATGTGGTCATGAGAGAGAGCTGCTTAGGGACATGAAAAAAAACAGCACTGAAGGGCAAAGGCAAGTAGTCACAGACAGTGTTAGCGTTGAGATGTTTTCGGAGCTCATGTTTGTAGGGGCCTAATACTGTTATCAAGGAGAAGGCAGGAGGAAGATTATTAATCCAAGTGGGAGCACGGTAGGCAAAAGCTCTTTGAACAAGAGAGGTGTGACACCGAGGAATTTTAAAGACCGTGATATCTGAGCTTCTGGTGGAACGGCTGTTATCATAGGGAATAAGGAGCTTCTGTACGCCCTTTGGCATAAGGCCCAGGCTCACTTTTTTGACCAGAAGGCACGATTGGAACCTGAGCCTATCTGTGAACTGAAGCCAGTTAGCCTGGTCATATAGGTTACATGTATGTGTAAGCTGTGAGGAACCAGTAAGTAGCATTACAGGTATCAAGACCCCCTTAGAAGCCATTAAATAAGCATAATAAAGGACCGCCACTGCTGCTATAATAAGAGCAGTGGTGGTAGGGACGTCACTAAATGGGTGTAATACCCCTGATTCCTTGTACCTACTCAGTTGGGAACCACATGGCACTTCCGCGTTTGGCCGAAAGTTTCGGCAATTTATATCAAAAGAGCCCGTGGATTAAACATTATGACCACTGCAGCCCTGTACTCCCACAGCAGCATTAAAGGTATGTGGGGACAGGAGCGGGCTGCAGTGGTTCTTTACAGGTCACCTTTAAACCACAAAAAGATAGTAAAAAAAATAAGTCTTACCACCCCATATCTGTTCTTAAGATGGGCTACAAATTATTCACTAGTGTTGTAGCCCACAGACTGGATGAGATACACCCGACCATTATACACCCTGACCAGGCTGGTTTTATCCATAGATGACGAACATCAGATAATGCAAAATGAACCCTGTTTATTGATTGAGTACACCCAGCAGAATAAGTTCCCTACACTAATCCTTAGTTTGGACATCCAGAAGGCCTTCAACAGGGCCTCCTGGAAGATTTTTTTTGGGGGTAGCCTGTTGACGTTTGATTTCCCATCCCCCTTTCAGACAAAAATGCAGAACCTTTATAATACCCCCACAAGCAATAGTCAAAGCAAATGGCTTCTATTCAGACCGCTGTGCCCTAACCAGAGGTACCAGACAGGCGTGCCCCATGCCCCCTATTTATCCCGTATGTTGAATCCCTAGCACAGTACCTATGTCAGCATACAGGTATGACAGGATTGCAAGTGGGAGGACACGCATATAAGGTGGCCTGTTATGCAGATGATCTGCTACTTTATGTCGCCTACCCAGCAAGATCTCTCCCGACATTTCTACCAAGTATGAATTTGATAAACCAGACTTCCAGTTACTGGGTAAATAATGACAAGACAGAAGAATTGCAGCTAGGTTATGTCCTGGACACAGAGACTAAACTGAGATATTCTTTTCAACTGGGGAAACCCTCAATAAAGTACAGTTCCTGGGAGTTAAAATAGCTGCAGATCTCAAAGACATCTATCAGTTATATATTTTTTCCCTCTAACCCTCTCTGTGCAAATGGATCTTCTGAAATGGCAGCATCTCCCCCTGATGTTACTAAATAAACTGGATGTTATACGCATGAATGTTTTATTATGATTCCTATATTTTTTTCAATGTCTCCCCACACACCCTCTGGATGTAGTGTTCTGGAAATGGAATAAACATATATCAAGTGTTTTGTTTTTTATGAGGGAGCTAAGAATTGCATATCAGAAGCTGCAGCTGCCCAAATTGAAGGGGGCTGACATTCCCAACGTACAAGTCTATACCCAAGCCGCTCACCTACAGGCTGTATTTCAGTGGAAACAAGCCCCTGCTGGGGCCCAGTGGGCAGACCTAGCAATTCTTTGCAACTTGCCAGATATTGACAAAGCTCTGTCTTAAACTGGACCCTTGTCATTCACTGTTCAGACAGACAGAATTCTTACCAGCCCTCCTTTGTTGACATGGCTTAAAGTATTACAGTTACACTAGAACAAGACTGGTGCGCCATGGCTCTGTATCCCAGTGTATAATACCTCCTTCCCACCAGCACGGTTAGATCATAGATTTAGCTGATGTCTTAAACGCGGACTGATATATATATATTTCAGCTTTATGATAATGGTGCAGTGAAATCTTTCTCACAACTGGCACAGAAATTCCAATTAGAGTGAGCAAACTCCTGTCGCTATTTGGAATGGAGATATTACCATGCATTATGGAATGGGAAAGAAAAACCCTGCATCCTGATTGGTCATTAGCCATGCATTAGAAGTACGTAATGCACAGCTGAAAACAAGTTCTGGCTAGCTGGACACAGGACATGAAAGAAATCACTGTGCCATTAATTAGAATGTTGACAAAT
Source organism: Neoceratodus forsteri (assembly GCA_016271365.2). Classification (NCBI taxonomy): domain Eukaryota; kingdom Metazoa; phylum Chordata; order Ceratodontiformes; family Ceratodontidae; genus Neoceratodus; species Neoceratodus forsteri. The sequence continues at coordinate 1,003,371,830 of CM028131.1, read as the reverse complement.
GTAATTATCATCATTTTTTTCCTCCAGTAAGTAAGTTTGCCACTGCCTGCGTAATTCCAGCTGCTTGGCTCCAAAATTGCAGTGTCTGTAGTCAAATGAAACTGATGTCCAAACATTTTTGTGTTTTCAGTTTTTCTATTAGATGAGATCTGATACACTCCTGCCACTTACTGCTGCCTGCCACTCACTCACACCCACCCCTTGCTCACTGACAGTAAAATAGCAGTCAGAGTTTTAAACACTAAAACACTTTCTTTTTCTCCCTCCTTGTGCTAGTCGCAGGGTTCTTGATATCTGGGATCTCCCTCCTGCGTCATTGAAAAGGCAGGAAGAACAACATTGCAACAGCCGGACATCCTCTCCTTCCCCATCAGGATCCAGCCAGTCTACTTCCTGCCTCCTTCTGAGTAGCAGGCACAGTTGCAACAGTGCTTTGTCACTGTGTGACAGAGCTGAAGTTTTTCTACAATCTCAGTTTATTTATTTTTTTCTTATTAGATCGGGAGACATCCTCCATCGAGTGCTGGGAGAAAACTTCTCTGTTCAGCATTTCAGCACCGTCCTGTGGCTCTTTTTGCCACTAGGGCTCCCAGGCTTAGCCATGCTGCTGCACAGCCTGCCCCCCAACAAGCAGGTGCTGGCAACAGCAGCAGAATGGCAGCAACAGATACAGGACCAACAGCAGCAGAAGAAAGGCAGCAACAGGACCAGGAGAAAGCAGTTTTGGTGGTTCAGACCACTGTGCCAGTGCCGGGTAACAAATCAATCCACTCGGGGACCAGATTGCAGGTGGCCCAGAATGTCAACCTTCCACAGAATCTCTGACAGTTGCAACTAGTTTTAGCAGCCTACTCTGAGGATCTTGCTGGCTTGGTGGACCCCGGAGCCGCCATGGACCACAGTGAGAATTGGCTGGGTGGCCGATCTTGGTTGGGGGGAAACGGACATCACAGGGAATGTACACTTGGCCGCCAAGCCCCAAAGCACATGAAAATCACCCTAGTGGCCATTTTGCTCAGTGCTTCCATACCACACTGTGTCCGCTACACATCCCAGCCACTCAGGGCCTTGGCATTCCATTTTCCTGGTGCTCAGGCACTTCAGGTAGCTTGCCTTCTACGCTGAATTTCGGGTAGCCCCCCCCCGCCCCAAAGACCTTCAGGCAGTTTCCCAGCTCCAAGAACTTCTTGGAATTATTAAGCAGTAACGATTTGGGACAGCCTTACAGAGGGGAGTGCAGTGATTGGCCACCTTTTTCATCTGTCTTTAGGGTTTCTATCAGCTAAGGGGAAACAGTTGAACAATCTCCTTTGCCTCAGGCCCCTTTTTCAACATACACCAAGTGCTGGTGCCAATCCCTTTTGCAGAGCACCTTACTGTTAAGCTCTGAGGATGTCTTCTGACAAGGCACCTGGAAAATCCTCAGACAAGTCATCCAGGGGCAGAAAATGCACCAAATTTAAATCCCCCCCTTTTGGCAATGTTTGCAGGGTCCCCATGCTTAAAGTATGAGTCTGTAGCCAATTTGGACTCTGCTACCACAGAAGAGGTGGCCACCTCGTCCTCTCACTCTCAGGAGATCCAACAACAGCCCAAACTGCAACTGGCTCCAGATTTAATTGAAAAATTGAACAGAGCTTTTACTTGGGATCCAACATATTTCGATTTGCAATCCCCTGCAACCCATCCCCACAAGAAATCCATGCAAAAACATAATCCATCCCCCTTGTCGATAAGGAGGACCCTCCTACATACCACCATGGGAAGAAAAAAGAAAAGGGCCAACTCCCACTCTTCCAGGGACATGCTAGTCGACATGCCCTGTCATCACAAAAGGAAGAAGCACCATGATAGATCTCCTTCTTCATCAGACTCCAGTTCTTCCTCACCCAAGGAAGGAGAACGTCAGATCATTTCCTCAGATTTGGACTCAGAATCTGCCAGGCATTTTGATCTGGACGAACTGGACTTCTTCATTAAGAGCGTCATGACAGAGATTCACCAGGACACCTCACTGGCCACTGCTAAACCAAACCAACCAACCTTCAAGATGTCCACCTCATCTAAACCATCTACAGTGTTCCCTATACCTCCAGCGATTGAGGACCTGCTTAAAGAAGAATGTCAGGGCTCAGAGAAAACTTACCCTGTACCTTGGCAGGTTAACAAATTGTTGAAATTTGACAAGAAACAGTCAGAAACATGGCTGGCTGAATTTGCCCAAAATTGATCCTCTCATCTCATCCCTAACGAAGAAGACGATCATCCCTGTGGACGGCAGGGCCACCCTTCGAGACACAGTAGACCACAAGGTTGACTCATCCTTAAAGAAGGCCTTCCAAGCCTCAGCAACTTCCTTAAAGGCAGCGATGGCTAATCTGTTTTCGGCTAGGGCCACTCTCTCCTGGGCCATGGATTTGGCTTTTCAGCTGGTGGAGGATTCAGAAAAGAACAAGGTCTCAATTCAGCAACTCCAGCTCATGGGCCTCGCCTCGGCTTATTCAGTGGATGTTTCAGAGGATGCAATCCATTGTGTTGCCAGAACTATGTTCTTTCAGACCTCTGCTAGGCGTGACCTCTGGCTATGGCCCTGGCAGACAGATACCTCCTCCAGAGTTCATCTGGTAAATGCCCCATACAAAGGCAACCTTCTGTTCGGTCCACTCTGAAAGAGGCAGTGAAGGAATCTGGAGAAACAGCTAAAGTACGCATGCCACAATCAAAAACTAGGGACAAATCTTGGTTTGGCAGATCCCAGAGGCCGTTTCATGGTCAATCCTACAACAAAGGACAGAACAGAAGTTTTTCAGGAAAATGACTCTGGTTTTCCTTGTGTAACCAATGCAACAACAGAAGCAGAGGAAGCAGCAACCATGACACCAGATCTTCTACAAAGAAATTTCCACAATGAGACCTTCTGGACCCTTCCCTGCATGGGGGCAGACTTTCCAATTTCTACAGGGAATGGGTCCATACTACAATGGCAGATAGGTCCTGGACATTGTCAACAAGGGATATTTAACTGAATTCAACACAAAGCCCACATTACCTCAAGTCATACCCTCCCCTCTTTCGACCGACCCCACCAAGAGGCAAGCGATGCTATAGGCAATTACAGACTTACTACGGAAAGGGGCCATAGAACTGGTTCCCCTCAGAGCCCAACAGGGGCGTATACTCCCTCTTCTTTATTGTCCCAAAATGGATTGGGGGGGGGTCCGACCAGTGTTGGACCTCAAATTCCTGAATCACTTTGTCCCCAGCAGAGCTTTTAAGATGCAGACCCTGTCATCCATCATCAGAGAAATCTATCAGGGGGACTTCCTGGCCTCTGTTGACTTACAGGATACTTACTTGTGAACCCCCCAGGTCTAGGGGTATGCCAAGATGTTGCATAAAGGGAGGGGGGCACCGACAGCCAGAAAACACATTCTCAGAAATAAGCTTGTTGAAGCAGGCCCGACGGTGCACGGTTGGATTTCCTCTTGCAATGCTGACAACCTGGGTTCGGGAACGGACCCAGGAGTCGGAGGGCCGGCTGGGGGAGAAGGATCGAGCATCCTAGGGACTGCTCTCCTTCTCCTGGGGGAAGGAGGGAAAGAGTGTCCAGTGCATCACAGACCCCTAGTGGAGGCTGGGGGTACCACTGCGACTGGTGCCATTACGCTTGGGGGGTTGGGCAGACGCTGGACGTCATTGCACATTCCCACCCCTATGAATCAGGCATTGGAAAAAGCCCTCCCTGGCATGACGACCCGCTCTGCTCTACCATCCACTGCCTCCGACGTCCGCCGGGGGGGGGGTCCCACTCCTGTGACCCCAACCCAGAGGGTAAGCAGGGGCTTTGCCCACAGTGTTCGCGGGGGGGGGGTAAGCCTGGGCATGAGGCGGCAGGCGGGGATGGTCCAAGCTCAAAAGGGGGGAACCGGAACAAAAAAATGAAAATAAGACATTTTTTTACTTGGGTTTTGCTGGTGGTCCTGGGGGTTGCAGGCAGTTCAAGGCTTGAGGGGGTGCAGACAGCTGCAGGGGCAATACTTGGTTAACAGAATCACAGGGTACTTTAAGTCAATTGTCCACATGGAAATTAAAAAGACAAACCGATTTAATTGTTCAACTTTTAAAACACAGCTCCATGGAGCAACCGGGTGCAATTAATGTGAGTACAATCTCTTTATGGTGGCTAAAACTGCAAGCCACAGCATCCAGATCTGTAAATCTTTCATACAGTACTACTTTTCTCTTTGAGCCGAATAAGGCTCAAGTTGATGGCAGCAACATTTTCTTGATGCAGCAAACACACTGCAGGCCAAAACTCCTCTTCACTCCTGCACAAACTTCTACTTTTCTCCAAAATATTCTTTTCCTCAAATCATATGAGAGCACCCCACGGAGCAGCATGAAGCTTTTATTGCTGCCTACAGATGTTCTCTCCAAAACGGGGGGATCTGGGGAGCTTAACGGGGGGCGGTCCGACATACTGTCTCTCAAGTCAGAGTCCAAAACACTGGAGCAGGGCACCCAAGCCAGACAACAGAAGGGTGCTCCAGGCAAAGGCCAGGGACTACTTCACAAGGAGGCTACTTGCAGACACTGATGCCCCAAGCTCCTCTGCAACCTTTTACCTGTCCCCAACAAGTCCGGTTCAGCATGACAAGGCACCACAACACTCTGGCAGGGGGGGTGACCATGGAGCAGGCTCTCACCTCCACTCCACCATGACAGGGGCTCTCATTACCAGGCTGTGAACCGGACTCCTTCCAGCTTTCCAGGAGCCTACCCAGGCCCACCTGCACCACTACCCACCCTGGTGCCGGAGTTCATGGGGTGGGTTCCACTTTAATCCCGGGGCTCCAGTTCCCAACCTTAATGCACAGAGGCACCCAGCAACCCACAGACTGGAACCCAGACTGCTCCACTACTCTGTCGGTCTTGAAGGGTGGTGGGCCAGGGTGGCCCACCCAAGCCCTGAACCTCGGCCTTCACGGACGAAACTGGCCACTTCCAACCCGCTCTCTCCCACAGGAACTCTCTCCCTTTTGGTGCCAAACATCCTTCCTTTATACCTCTTGGCCCCATGACCCCACCGACCAGCAGGGGGCCTACAGAACCAAGCGGGCACCTAACCAGGCACTACTGGTAAGCTCCCAAGAGGGGGCTTACACTTGTATATCCCCATTCTGGACTCTCACAGACAATATTGCAGATTCAAGGCTCAGGACAGTGACTTCCAAGTCAGAACCTTACCACTTGGGCTTTCCTCTGCCCCAAGAGTTTTTCCAAGGTCCTAGTGGCAGTGATTGTGCACCTGTGAAGCCAGGGGATCCAGCTCTGCTCATATTTGGATGACATCCTGATCCAATTTCTCAATTCGAAAACTGGCCTTGCAAGCGGTGGCAGAGGTTGTTCATTGCCTTTCCATGCATGGTTTTGTCATCAACAGGCAGAAGAGCTCCCTGTTGTCAGCACAGTCACTGACTCTTCTGCAGGCAGACTTCAAAACATGTTGTGGCAAGGTTTTTAAAACTTCCATGAAATTTAGGGACCTTCTGTCCCTTCTTTAGAAGTTTCAGCACACACCTCAACTTCCAGCCCAGTTATTCATGCAGCTCACAGGGACAATAGTTTCTCTGGCAGATACGGTTCCGTGGTCCTTAATTTACATGCTTCCAACTCAAGCGACCCTCCTCAAGTAGTGTTCCCAACACAGACGGAACCATAAAGTATCTATCCTGCACCAGATGAAGGTCAGTCTTATTTAGTGGGCAGCGCGATCAAACATCATGAGTGGCCGCAAGCTGGGACACACATCAGGTGAGAATCACCACTGACGATAGATTCATAGGCTAGGGTGCCCATCTGAATCTTCTTTCCGTTCAAGGCAAGTGGTCCCTGCTAGAGTCTCACCTCAGCATCAGTGTACTGGAAATGCAAGCAGTCCATTTGGCTTTCCAAACATTCAAGGACCGTGTTCACAAGCAAGATGTTCCAATCCTTACAGAGAATCAGACCATGTGGTATAAATCAGCCAACAAGGGGGCACAAGGAGCACACGCATGCTGAGAGAGACTGTCCTGTTGCTTCACTTCGCCGAAAGTCATCTGTTCAGTGTGGCCACTGCTTACATCCCAGCACAGGAAAACATCACAGCGGACTGGCTCTGTCACAAGGACATTCTGCCAGGGGAATGAAAACTGAAGAACAGTGCTTTTCAGCATCTCATCCACCACTGGGGCTCTCCACAGGTGGATCTCTTCGCTTCCAGATGAAACCCCAAAGTTCACAAGTTCTGCTCCCTCACCAGGGACAAGCTAGTGGTGGCTCAAGATGCCATCTCCCTCCACTGGGGTCGATATGGTCTGCTGTACGCCTTTCCTTCCATTCCACTTCTTCCCAGAGTTCTCCACAAGGTAGCTCAAGACCAGGCTGAACTGTTCCTAGTGTGCCCCCGTTGGCCTCTGCCCCTGTGGTTCCCACATCTGGTCCACATGGTGAGGGATCCACCACTCACCTTTCAAATAAGCCCAGATCTTCTTCATCGAGGTCCTATAATGCATCCAAATCTCTGCAATCTGTCCCTCTTGGCTTGGAGGTTGAGCAGGAGAGACTCAAGGACCTCAGCTTTTCCACGATGGTGATTGAGATAATGATACAGTCTAGACGTCAGTCCTTCTCTAAGGTGCACTACAGAATTTGGCACAAGTTTTTATTCTGGCATCAACCCAAGCAGCTAGACAATTGTACGGTGTCTTTACCACTCCTCCTTCAATTCCTTCAGGAGGGTTTTGAGATGGGTCTGCAACTGGCAATCTTAAGGGTCCAGTCCAGGTCTCTGCCTTGGGAGCACTGCTTCTTTTTTGTTTTTGTTTTAAGCTTTATATTTCTCCCCCACCCTGGCCCTGGGAGGCCCTCATCTGGCCGCTGTCCATTGCCTCCGTTACTCCAAGTCTGCACCCCTGTAACCCCATGGCTTACCCCCCGTGGCGGGCAGTGGGACCCCACCTGCCAACAGGATCCAGTTTCAGGGTGTTACCTAGGGAACGAAGCGTGACGGGGACGGCCATCAAGCCGCAACAACCAGCCACCAAAGTCTTTTACATTTTCTCTTTCCCCTGCGGGAGCATGGCATGCAGTGATGCCTGCGGTGGACTCACGCATGCATCTATGTGCGGCCCCACCAAGCATCTGCCCTGCTCCCACCCTAGTATTGTGGCAGCATAACGCTGAGCCCCAGCCTCCACCAGGAGTCAGGTGTGCACCGACCAAGGTTACTCCTCGTCCCCGGAGATGGAGAGCTGTCCATCAGACGCTTGATCCATCTCCTCCCCACCAACCCCTGGTGGCCCGCACTCATTCCTGAACATGGGTCACTGGCATTGGTGCGAGGTGTGGTGTCCAGCACCACAACCCTCAGTCACACCGGGCCGGTCTGGGAGCACTGCTTCTGATGGAAACAAGGGGATCTCTGGGGTCTCATCCTCATGTCAAGCGCTTCCTGAAAGCGGCCACCCTAAAGCATCCACTAGTGAAGGCTATTGTCCCTTCATGGTGCCTCAGTCTGGTTCTCGAGGCTCTCACCAGGGTGTCCTTCAAGCCTCTGGGGAAGGCATCACTACTCCATATCACAATGAACGTCGCCTTTCTCATTGCTATGTCAATGTCAATGTCAATTTTATTTAAAAAGACGCCCAATCCCAAAGGCTCTGGGCGCCGCACAAAACTGTACAGTATGTCATACCGTATACATTTCATTAAAATAACATACATATAAATTCAGTCTCCAAAAGCCTGCATAAATAAAAAGGTCTTCAGACGGCTCTTAAAGGCCTCTATAGTGGGGGGCCTCTCCCACTTCCAGCGGCGAGTTCAAAGAGCTGGAGCGGCAACCCAAATGATCGATCCCAGCTGATTTCAGCCTCGCTTGGAACTTTGAGGAGGCCACCATTAGAGGAGCGGAGATCCCGGACAGAGGTGGACGGTACCAGGAGATCAAAAGGTAACCAGGGCCCTGTCCATGTAGGGTCTTATAGGTGAGAAACCCACCTTGAACAATACTCTCCACCTGACAGGCAGCCAGTGCAATTTGCGCAATACCGGAGTGATATGACAGAACTTACTTTGTCCAGTCAAAGCCGGCAGCAGCATTTTGCACTAGCTGCAGTCTGCGTAAGAGAAGTTCCAGAGACCCCTAGATAGAGGGCATTACAGTAGTCAAGCCTTAGAAGTGATTAAGGCATGTACCAAAGTAGGGAGGTCCAGAGCCGAACAAGGGCTTAATCCTGGCGATTTCTCAGATGAAAAACAGGAACGAACCACAGAGAATATATGAGCCTCCATGGACAGATTCCTGTCAAAGATCACACCAAGGTTTCACACCCATGGGGAGGCCATCAATGACACAGCTCCTAGCACAATGCCAGTCGCAGAGTCAGAGGCCATCCCATCACGAGCTCTGTTCGACTCCACTACTAGTACCTCAGTCTTGTTAGGGTTCAGTCGCAGCCAGCTGGAAGACATCCAGTCATTTATCTCAGCCAGACAGATATTTATCACATCCACTGCATTAGATGTTCCTGGGGCAAAGGAAAGGTATAGTTGAGTATCATCAGCATAGCAATGAAAACTCAAACCATACCTCCTAATGATCTCCCCCAGGGGCAGCATGTATACTGTGAACAACATTGGGGCCAATACCGAACCCTGAGGGACTCCACACAAAAGGAGGTAGGGTGCGGAAGAGAAATTGCCCATCACAACCCGCTGCCTCCTGTTAGTAAGAAATGACTCAAACCATTTGATGACAATACCAGTGAGTCCACATAACTCCCTCAGGCGGAAAAGCAACACACAATGGTCCACAGTATCAAATGCTGAGGAGAGATCGAGGAGAACAAGAATTGTCTTGTCCCCCCCGATCTCTAGCCCTGAGGAGGTCATTTTGCACCCAAACTAATGCAGTTTCAGTGCTATGTCGGCCGAAAAGCTGACTGGAAGGGATCATACAACTCGTGGGTCCTGAGATGTTCCCCAACTGAAGTGATACCACCTTCTCAACAATCTTTCCCAGAAATGGAAGATTGGAGATAGACTGATTGCCCTAATCTCTGGGTCCGAGAAGCTTTCTTTAAAGGGGTCTCACCAGAGCTCCTTCAAGGCATCCGAAAGACACCCTGACTCAGGAGCACCGGACAATCAGGGCAAACACCGGGCCAACAGTGTCAATGCACCCCATCAAGAAGCGCGTTGGCACGGGATCCAGTTCACAAAAGGTATACCTCAAGTTGGCCACTATCTCAGTGACCTCACGAACCTCCACTGGCCTAAACTCCCCCCACCTAGAGAGAGTGCTCTTAAAACACAACTGACGACTACTGACAGCAATGATATTACTGGCTGAGGAAACCTCCCGCCGGATCGCAGACACCCTGTCCGAGAAAAACCGAGCAAATTCCTCACAATCCTCATTTGAGGAAACTCTTCCGGGCTGAAGACAGAGTGGATGAAGAAGTCTATCAACAGTCCGGAAGAGTGAGGCTGGTCGGCTTCTCCCAGCAGCAATCTCCCGAGACAAAAATATTGTCTTCTTTTGGTTGATTGCCTCCTGATATGCGCAATAATGTGCACACAGGACCAGTTTGTCAGCCCCCAGACGGGATTTCCTCCAGCGACGCTCTAATCTCCGACCCAGCTTCTTCATTTCCCTGAGATCGCTATCATACCAAGGCGACTCAGGTAAGAAGTTCTGGGTCGACACTGACAGGTGCGAGGAATCAATGGCGCCAGATAGCACCTCATTATAGGCTGCCTACTCCTGCGTAACTGTTCGGACGCATGCATCACCCACCTTGATAGATCAACTGCCGCCAAATAACCCTCAGGGTAAGATCTTTTAACCGGATGCAGTGAAATATCTCAGAAGGGAAGAATTCATGACGGGAGCACTAAACATGAACTTCACTGGCAGTGATCAGACCAAGCTACTCGATTAACATCAAGATTAGCGATCTGAAGTCCCAATGAAGAACACCAGGTCCAATGTGTGGCAGAGTCTGGTGAGTAAACACGCCGACAGACTGTACCAGCCCCAAAAGGACATACTCTCAGTAACCGTCGGCGCACCTTTGGCCTCCATCCTCGGCCCAAACATTGAAGTCCCCAAGAAAAATACATTTTGGGGAATCCAGTGTTTCGCCGGCAACAAACTCAGCAAAATCCTGCAGGAACCCCCCCATCGGACCAGAAGGGCGATAGATGAGGAGGATCCTGCAGCCAACGCCAAGTCCTCCATGAACGGCCACACACTCAAATGAACCTGGGGTTCCCACCGGGTGCACGGTGAAGTCCAAGTTTGATTTAAAACAAATAGCTACACCGCCTCCCCTACGATTTTCTCTGGGGCAGTGCACCACAGTGTAACCTGGGGGGACTGCAGCCTCAAAAACAGGGCCAGCATCATCTCCCACCCAGGTCTCTGTAATGCACGCCAGGTCGACCGATGAAACCAGAGCGGCAATAATAGCCGTCTTATTTCTGATCGACCTGGCGTTGCATAGCACTGCCGTCAGAGATATTGAGGGTGATGCAGCCCTAAAGGTCACCTGGCCACTTGGCCTGGTGGCCCCCCTGGAAACAGGCACCAACCCGTCTGGCTTCTTCTAGGTGCTCTATTTATTCCAGGGCGTCTCCTGGACTTAACCACCTCAATCGTTTGATCAGTCCGCTCCTGGTCATCACACAGCGCATGCGTAAAGCAATCCCCCCCAATCCCCACTTCCCTACAACGTCTGATAATAATATCAGATACAGGGAGGGGGAGAAAAGGATGCAGCGCATGCAACTGTGAATTCCCATAAACAATTCTGGGCTCTAACAGCCGTCTGTCAGAACCCCTACACATATCTAATTAAATAAGCCAAATGGCACATGTAAATCATGCAAAAAATAACCTAAATCTCTACTTTATAATAAAACTGGTTGACATACATAACTATTAAAACATAATTCCCACCTCTCACCCGCCTTTCATCCAGAGCAAACAGATTTCAGCTCCGAGTGGCTATCACATCAACCAGGCGAATCAGCAAGCTGCGTGTGCTGTCTACCAAAGAGCCCTATACTTTTTTCACAGGACTCAGTAGTTTGAGCGGACCCAAGCTTCTTACCCAAGGTAACATGCTTATTCCACTGCAATCGGGAACTGATACCCCCTTTCTTCTGCCCTAACCCCAGCAATGACAAGGAGAGAGTCTTGGATACTCTGGATCCTGAAAGGGCCTTGAAGCTGTACCTGAGATGAACTGAGGCTCTTCCAAAGACATCAAGCCTTTTCATTCTCACAGCAGGGACAAATTTGGGCAAGAAGTCTTCTGAAGACTCTGTCACTAGATGGATCTGCCATACCATCAGCATCTCCTATGAACAAGCTGGGGTTCTTCTCCTGGGTCCGGTAAAAGCCCACTCCACTAGGGCCATGGCAGCCTTATGGGCGGCATTTAGAGATGCTTCCCCGGCTGACATCTGCCGAGCTGCTACCTGGTCACCTCTGCAAACCTTCACAAAATTTTATAAGTTGGATGTGGTCGCCTTGGCTGCGGCTTCCTTTGGCCATAGGTTTCTTCAGGACGTTGTGGATTCATAACTACTTTCTACATTCTTCCCACCCTGGGATTCTCTTGTCTTACTGCTACTGTATGTCCCAGATGTCGAGAGCCCTGTGACCAGCACAAGGAAGGAGAAATCTGAATTTAAATACCTGTATATTTTCTGTCTTTGACTGCTGGTCACAGGACTGATTCCCTCTCTGAGAGTATAAAGTTGGTCAGTTGGCCTTGTTCACCTCTAACACTCTTGTTATAAGTTTTTGTTTTTATAGGAGGTTGACCGGGATTGGTCCTGTGACTTCTGTACTTGCTTTGGAACCGACTGGCTGGATTCTGGCAGGGAAGAAGAGCATGTCCGGCTGTTGCAACGTTGTTCTTCCTGCCTTTATACTGATGCAGGAGGGAGATCCAAGATGTCAAGAGCCCTGCGACCAGCAGTTAGAGAAAGAAAATTTACAGGTATTTAAATTTAGATTTTTTTTTATCTTGTTCTCAGTGAGTCCACTACAGTTTGTGTATGCTCCTACATGTCACTTCTCTCCCGCATGCTGCTCATTTTATCCCTGACATTTTTTCTGGAACTTAAAGACCTGTCCCGTTTCTAACAGACGGCACTCGACCTCCCAGTTTCACGCTCTTTGCTGTCAACTCCTTAAGGCAGAAATAACATAAAGAAACTTTTGAACAGGAATCAAGCTTTGCCTGCAACTTTCTGTCCTGTCCTACTTCTTACAGTCAGTGGCTAAGATCAACAACCATTCCCCACACACATTGTATTGTTCTCACCAGTATAGGTGCGTGATAATAACATAACAAGAGAATAATTCAGAGATTCCATTTGTTAATTGAAAGAGAAAAAGGATTTATAATAAGTAGCTTTAGTAAAAGAGAGTAGATGCTGAGAACAACAAAAACCACGTGGTGCTGAACCCTGTCTACCTAACTCAGGCAGCTTCTTGTGTAACTCTGTACCAACCTGTTATACAGCATCTTCCTATTGTAACTGACTTTTTTATATTAATAAATAAAACTAGTCTGCCCTGTAACACACACCGACAGCTGCTAGTCCTACATCTTAGCAGTCAGCGCCAAGTGTCTACGTTAAGAAGCCAGTCTGCTGGTTGGAACCTATGTATAGGGAGTTGTGATGGGGGCCTTGTGGGGAGTCATCATCAGGATCCGGACATGGGAAATCCATCTTAATCTAGCATAAAAGAGACAGAAAGTGTACAGGGCAGAGATCTGGCAGCAGTGTTTTCAGCCAGGTATTCTCCATTCAGCATCACAGTGGCAGCATGTTTTACGGGGTGCATATTCAAAACAAATAAAATAAATTTTTTTGTACAGTAGCAGTCTCTAATGTATACCTGACTGCATGTGTATGTTTAATCATCATTTGCTAGTGAGGGGGTGGTGAGGGAGGCGTTGTGAACTACTGGACATAATACAAAAACTACAGATACAGAATCCTACTTAGGACAAAAGTCCTTAATAAAGAAATGCATCAAGTCTTTATAGGTGGAGGAACTATTTTATGTAAAAACAGACATGAAAAATTTTATTTTTTTCTATTTAAAACTAAATTTTAACATTAATGAAAAATATAGAGAACCATTTTATAAGCACAAAAAGACACTCCAAGGGTGTGCATTAGACCTTTCTAACGCATAGCTAGGAGCTGAAGGCACTCGGCTTGCAATGTCGCACCTCACTACACCCCTACCTGTGCATTAGAAATGTTTAGTGCACAGCCCCATACCTCTCAACCTGCCTCACAAATCAGGGACAAGGCTTAAAAAAATCAGGGACAAAGGACCAAAATCAGGGACACATCTTCAAAATTGGAGCTATCAACTCACGAAGTTGGTAGAATAAGGGGCTTAGTGTAAAATGCATTTTCTAAGGAGGAACAAGTCTTTAACTTTAATGTTTGACATTATTTTGTGCATACAACTCCCACTGTTTGTTCATGGAAACACAATTTTTAGGAGGGGCAGGGTAAAATTTTGAGGCAAAATCAGGGACATCCCTGAAAATCAGGGACAGTTGAGAGGTATGCACACCCCTTGTGTCTTATTGCTTAGAAATCAATAGGAATTAGAGTGGACCACCCCACACTTTCTCCAGTGATATTGATTCTTGAGGAGGCTCTGACAGGCCCCATACCACACCATTTTATTTTGGTGAGTTATCAGATTCCCTTGAAAAACCAGATAGTAACAACAGATACCACCAGAAACACATGGGAGGCAGAAATTACTGTAGAACTTACAGATGTAGACTGGGCACAGGTATGGTTCAGGCAATATAAGGTAACAGACTCATGCCGGGAGGGAGTTCAGAAGGGAGGCCATCATCCGGAACTTCTGGACCCCCCATTTTACAGTGAAGTTCCATTTACATTGTAATTCGGTCTGTGTGGGGGTGGGGTGTCATGGGGTGGCCACACACACACATGTTTTGGTCATGCATGGTTCTTGCTCCTTTCTGGACACAGGTAGAAATGGTACAAAATGCAATAATAACAGATTATGGAACTCGTACGTCTCAGGAAGCAATCCTCCTATTGTACCCACCACAAATTAAGAATAAAGTATATCTATACCTATTAGGTATCCTCCTAAACACAGCAAAAAAAAAACTATTATGCTGCTATTGCTGCAACAGGCTCCTCCATCATACATGCAGTGGGAGAACACTATTTGTGACATTTATAAAATGGAAAAAATGGTGGCCCAAATATGTAATAGTCTCCCTCAATTACAAAATAAGTGGAATTTGGGATCATTCATATTATGGATAGCAGACAACATTTTAATCCATAAAATCACTGCCAGGGGGTGCCATTTCATTAAGACAAAGGGTAGATAGAGGGTAGATCTGAGGACTGAGAGTATTTAGTTATGGATAATCTGGGGAGATTGGGGGGAATGTTTTATGGGGCTCTTTAAAAACCTGTCATGTTAGTGCAATATGAAACTATGTACCACTATCCGGCTGACCCAGTAAAGTTTTTAATGTACATGATCTCATGTCCCTGCCTGTAAAAAAACAATGAACTTTAAGTTTAAACAAAAATATTAATGAGTTTTTTTAACAACCACCCCCGAAAAAAAAAAAAAAACACCTTTCCATATGATACCTACAAAACCTGCAAGTTTCAAACTTAAACTCTTTGCCATTTTTTATCTATCTAAGGCCAAAATTTAGGTAGCTAATCTGGCAAAAAACACATAATTCTGCCCATTAATATCTCAGAAAGTAAAAAACAGATCTTCATGAAATTTTGAAATTTATATATATTGCATTTTTAGTTAATACAACAAGGCACATATTATAAGCATATATACATTCCAGCTACATCAAAACCCATATCATCATTAAACTCTATAAGGTCAATACAGGATTACCTTAGTGTCTGTATGCTGTTTTTTAACCTTCAAAAGGGGGAAACATTTTGAAATACACAAAGAGAACCAACGTTGCAGTCAGTGCTTTATAGAAGTATAGGATAATAACACTTAAAAACACCTAATTAATTGATAAACCTTGCTATGTAAGCAACCATTATGTACTCCTTCTACTCATGTATCAAATTCTTGAATAATATTCTAACGCCCTCTAAAGAGCTTCATGCTGAAACCCCACACCCAAAATGGGATTAAATACAATTAACTCTACTGTTCTAAAGAAAAAACAGTATCAACTTTAGTGCTGCACATCATTAGCTAATAGTAATGGTAATGAACTCACACATATTTTAAGGAAAAAGTATCCGTTGGACCCGTTGTGGCCCTCCGTTCCTCACCAACCCACATCTGTACCATAGTCCCCCTTTCTGAAACACTTCAGTGATGACCATTTTACAATGAAAAATGCACCTATTTATAATATTTGAGAGGAGCAGGGGGGAATGAAACAAAATTTCAATCCTTGTTAAATCCACAATACAAAGGGTTTGGATATATGGCAGTGCATCCCGATGATGACAACAGAACCAGCACAGTTATGAGGGAAACTGGGAGAAAATGTACGGAAGACCCTTCTCAAGTGTCACTTTCTTCTCCCTCCGCCGCCTCGCCTATGCCTAACATTACATTCTGGACGGGGAGTTTGTCAGCAAATGCTACCGCTGCCTTTGGATCGGTAAATGTGTAGTATCGATCTTTGTAGGAAAATTGTAATCTGGCAGGGAAGGCCATGCGATACGTTAACCCTGCATTTTTTTAGCTGCTTCATCACCCCGTCAAATACCTTCCTCCTATGTCTCATAGCATAAGAGTAATCCGGGGAAAAAAGGACTCTTGACTCACCCAGCATAACTGGACCATGTTCCCTGGAGCACCTGAGAATGTGATCTCTGATGTGAGGAGAAGCAGTGGTGAATAGCACTGTGTGGGGACCATCACCTGAGCCGACCATGTGGCGTAATGTAATCCGGTCGGCCTTCAGAACTAGAATTGTAAACCCCAGTTCTACCACCTCTGGGAGCCATCTCTCCAGAAAACTGTGCAGATCGCCCTCTGTCCCCTCAGGGATTCCAGCTGCTCCAGTTGGTTTCACACTGATGTTTGGTCTTTAATTATGGTAGCAGTTGCAGCCAGTGCACGTCCCGTTATCTTGTAACTTTCTTCCACTGTTCTGGCCATTACCTCAGTTCATTGTTCTATCAACACTAATCGCTCGGTATGCTGATCCAGTTTTTTATCTAATCTCTGGATTGTTTGTGTCAGCAGAGAGATTGCATTTTACAATGAGGTGAGAGTCGCTTGGTCTCCTGCTTGGGCTGCATCTTGTGACCCACCCAGCTCCTTGGAAAGCCCAGCTCCTGCTTGATCTTGTTTACCAGCTCCTCATGTGCAACCCATCTTATCCAGACTCCATATTGATGTCCAGCTGCATTAGTCCACATATAAGAATATTGTGTCCCAATGAATAAGGCTGAAAAACTGTGTTTTAAACACTTTATTTGTACTTGCAGCTCAGAGCTCTAACAGAGCACGTCTTCCTCACTCGACCGCTGGCTCCGCCCCCCCAATGAAATTTTGAAGGGTATGTGAACCTATGACTGAGAAGGTGCATGCCAAATTTTGCAGTTCTTGGGTCTAAAAAGGCTGCTATATAAGGCTCTGAAAATGGCCATTTTTAATTAAACGTGATGCAATCCTAATATAGAGGAAATGCTGCCAGTGCCTCAGATGTGGTGAGTACTGGGCCTATTTTGCTCACCAATTTTTAAGAATTAATCTTTAAAAATGTTTTGATGAGTACCAATGCTCATCCCAAACCCGAAATGCTCCATAGATACTTCAAAAGGAGCTGTTTTTCCAAATTTAAAGCACTTCACTCAAATTATATTTTACTCACCTTATGTCAAAAATGGTGAGTACATTATTCTTGAATGGCAAAGTTATCTGGAGCACTGGCTAATGCACCTTTGTGATATGAAGATATATATGGGATATGCAATGGGGATGAGTTAAAATAAATTATTTATGTGCACAAGAGCAGTTTGACCTCTGGTAACCTCACGAGTGGTGTAAGCCACGAGTGAGGTGTCTGAGTTGAAACTGCTTGAGTGCACATAATTCATTTATTTAACTAGTTCCTCACTGCATATTCCATTTATGCAGTGGGGATACAGTTTTTTTGTGGGGCTTGTATTTATTTATTTTATACAGTTTTGTTTAAAAAATTAAGGAGATTTTTTTTGTGTTCTGTGTTGTGTGAATACACACTGTAGTTGATTGCCAGGGTGCCCCGCATGGTTGCTAGGGACACAACATCCCAATGATGAAAGTGCACCTTGTGGTTGGCCAGTTTTGGTGTGTGGGAGGGCCAAACAGTTTGAGAAAAATGGTGACTCCATTTTCTCACTTAACTAGAGCAAGTTGTAGCTGCTGTTCTTTTGGCGTGTGTGTATGTGTGTTTAATTTTTAAAATAAATTTAATATGTTTATCTGGTTGCTACTGCCTTTTCCTGTCAGTGTGCTTGTTTGCCGAGAGTCTAGTCCAGGATGTGTCGCTTCAAGCTTAGGGGTAGCGGTAGCAGACAGGAGACTGAAGCAGTCCTAAATAAGTGTTAAAGTTTGGCTGGTTGTTTTTAAAAATGCAAAAATAGATTTTTTCCTGCTATTTGAATCATTGGTGTGCTATGGAAGTGGTTCATGAGGAGAAACAGGAAGACATGCAGATCACCTTGATACAGGTGAACGAGACACGGGAAAGCAGGCGTGGGCAGGTGACTATGCGGGCAGGGGACTGGAGCACACGTGAACAAGGAGGGAAGTCACAGTGTTCATTGTGTGTTTTTAAATGTGAAAATAATGGAGTTTTCTGATTTTTGATATTGTTGGTGGGCTACGAAAGTGATGGACAAGGAGAGAGAACTGTGTGCAGTTCAGTTTACTAGAGGTGAGATAGACTTGGGAGACTGGGGGTGAATAGGGGACTGGAACAGACGTGAACAACCAGTTAGAAAAGAAATCTTATAGCAATGGAGTTTAGGAGATGGCAGTGTGTTTCAAATACATATTGTTTTCGTTCTAATTTATAAAATTGTAGGGAGTGAATCAGGCTGCTGATAACTGATGTAAAACGGAAAGGGATGAATGAATAGATTGTATTGTTAAACGAAAGTGTGAAAGTAGTGCCAGTAGGAAGGGGGATGCTTGACGGAGGGAAGTAGATTAAACCTGCATTTATTTAACACCAGTGGAAATAAATGAATTTATGTAACTGATATTTTGTCCACATGTATTGCATAAATATATGTCTATATATAATGCATGATTGGGGCTTCATGCCCATTACAAAAAGCTATCATTTATTGCCCCATATGTGCTGTAGCCAATTAGGGTATTATGACCCCAGTTAGCTAACTAGACTGTATTAATTAAGCAATAATGCACAGTAGGGTGTGTGTTGTGCTGGGATAACATCACGCCTGAGTGGGTGGATATGAGGCCGCAGGCTGAGCGCATCCACCTCTCCAGGCGTGACATTATCGCAGCACAACACAGACCCTGGAGTGCATTATTGCTATTATACAATGGCTTATTTGTTGAAAAATTTAAAACAGAATAAGAAAAATATGTTTAAAATGCTTTTTTCCCCCCATTTTTTCTTAGGGTAGATATACATATTTAAAAAAAAAGTCCATGGTTTCCAGTGTCTGCAGCAGGTGGCACTGCTGCTATGTGTTTGCCCTGTATCTTGTTTTAGGTATGTCTTTGCCTGTTTGTGTCTGGGTAAGCTTCCCACCATATTCATTTATTGCACCCTGCCTTTTCAGTCTACCAGGTAAATGACTGAAATTGTCTACTGTGCTAGTGTAACCCGGGCACTGTGTTTTTTTAGTTGTGTTTGTGTGGCCACAATGTGCTGAAGCAGACAGCCACCTCCTCAGCTTTTGAAATACCACTCGCCTGCTTATGTGCTTTGTATGCTTTTGAATGAGCAAGCCTGACCAAGCGGGAACTGAAAAGAAAAGCCGTGTGCTGTCCATTTCAAATCCAGTGACTAAGTCTTTTGTTCACTAGAAAGGCGGGTAGATGGCAACTGATGGACGTGATCGGTACGGGAAACGGACAGCCACGCGCTGTCTCTTTGAAGAAGTGCACACTTGCTCCATCATTTTTACCAGCTGCAGTGCTAAAAAAAAAAGGGGGAAATACCTTGATAGTGGAATGGAAGAGTGGATGTTAGCGCATGCTGCCGCTACAACAGGCACACTTCCTGAACATCGGGGGAGTGAGAAGCCACTGTTATGACTTTGTGTGACTTTTATTTTTTTAACACGGAGGAGTGAGGAGAAGAGAAGAAAAACGTGTTTGGGGGATTAGTGTGTCAAGTAGGAGGTTGTTGACAGTGTATGTAGTTGTGGCGGCAAGTGACTTGGGGCCAATAAAGGCAGTTTGAGAGCGGGAATCGCAGTAGCGGGCTGCAGACCAGGGATCACTGAAGCTGGCTGCGTGGAGTGATCCCCATTACAGATGATGTGGTCATCAATGTGCTGGGACTAGACCTGTGATGTTGTACTGGGATAGCATCACCGGTCCAGTCCCAGACTGACCAATCAGAGCCCAGCATTCTTTCTTGCCATTGTATAATATGTTAACACTTTAATAACACATTAATATTCAACTCACTACAAACCACAGCAAACATATAACAAGCTTATTAACACATTTAATAAGCCCCCTTAATGACACATGTAACAAGCCCCTTCATAACACATACAACAGCTGCCTTCTCGCCCCCAAGCTGCAGAAATGTACCCTACCAAAGCAGAATCTCAAATATGCTGTTCCAAGGCCCTCCATGCCGCTGCTGTTCCAAACAGTTATAGCAGGTCCCATAACGCTCTTACTGTGCCTTACTAGTAAATACTGGTCTGGCCATAGCAAGAGCTGCTTCCAACTCACTTCTGACCATAAACCATGCTGCATTATGGTCCCAAGATACTGCCAGTTTGCCGCTGTTTCCAGTGGAGGTAGTGGGGGAGGAAATGGTGATGGGGCTCAAAAATGCCTGGGATAGGCACAAGGGAATCATAGGGGTAAGGAAAGAAGGGGAAGAGATAGTGCTGTAAATCAAGCTGGATCTGCAGCAGAAAATGAAAGTCAAAAAATGGGCA
Source organism: Neoceratodus forsteri (assembly GCA_016271365.2). Classification (NCBI taxonomy): domain Eukaryota; kingdom Metazoa; phylum Chordata; order Ceratodontiformes; family Ceratodontidae; genus Neoceratodus; species Neoceratodus forsteri. Next base: position 1,003,351,592 of record CM028131.1, on the reverse strand, counting down.
GACTGTGCGGGCCCAGTGGCCCTTTTCTTCCGTCACATTCTATGTGTACTCATTCTGTATGTCCTATGTCACTCCACACAGCGCAAGAAACCAGCAGCAAGGGCAAACAAGATGCTGGGATGCATAGCTAGGGGGATCAGTAGTAGTACAGAGGAGGTTATACTGCCCTTGTACGAGTCACTGGTGAGACCAGATCTAGAGAATGAAGTTCAGTACTGGTGCCCACACCTTAAAAAGGAAATTAACTTGCTGGAGAAGGTCCAGAAGAGGGCTACAAAGATAATTTGTCAGCAGGGTAAGGCATACTAGGAGAGGTTGAGGGTACTGAACATGTATTCTCTGGAGGACGGGGGAGAGATAGAGAGAGGGGGAGGGAGGGAGAGAGAGAGAGAGGAGGGAGAGAGAGAGAGAGAGAGAGAGAGAGAGCATGATTGAGTCCTTCAAGAAGTTGAAAGTAATAAATAAGGTGGATAAGAAGGGTCTCTATAAGCTAAGGGACAACCATAACATGGGAAATAAAGAAATTGTTGTCAGATAAGGACCTCTTTGCCCATCTAGCCTGCTCTATTTTTCCCTACCTACAGTGCCACCACAGACCCTACATAGTCTCTGATTTGCATCCCCCACTTGCCCTACCTCTAAGATCCCCTTGTGTCTATCCCATGCTTTCTTGAATCCTGTAACAATTTTAGCCTTGACCACCTCTGCTTGGATGTTGTTCCAAGCATCCACCACCCTTTCCATAAAGAAATACTTCCTCACATTTCCTTTCATTCTTAGCCCCTCCAGCTTCATAGTGTGACCCCTTGTCCTCGAGCATCTCTTTCTCTGGAAAATGCTCCCTTCCTGTACCTTGTTTATACCTGTGAGGTATTTGAATGTTTCTATCATATTCCCCTTTCCCTCCTGTCTTCTAGGGAGTACATATTTAATTCCTTAAGCCTTTCTTTGGAGAGCATCGGATGCAGGCCCTGCAGTTGATTGTCCTCCTTTGTACTGCCTCTACCCTGTCTATGTCCTTTCAGAGAAGTAGGACCTCCAGAACTGGACACAATACTCAAGGTAGGGTCTCACTAGTGATCTTTAGAGGGGTATTATTACCTCCCTCTTTCTGCTGGTGATACCCCTGCTTATGCATCTGAGCATCCCGTTAGCTTTTCCCCCTGCCTTGTCACACTGTAAAATCACGTCATCAGAAGGTGTACCATCAACACAGCGACATTTACACAGCAAAGTCCACCACAGCATCAGATCTCGCCAGGTCGCTGTGGTGGACCGCTGTGAAACGGCAGCGCGACTTCTGCCCCCACCCCCAATACAACTCCAACTCGGAGTTGTATATTTAGAGATGGGGGGTGCGGGGGCAAAGAGGGAGCAATGCCGACAGTCGGCATTGTTCCCATCACTGTCAGGGAAGTCAAGGAAATCCCCTGCACTGTAACTTGGTGGAACCTCATCAGAAATGATTACCCCCAAGTCCTTTCCTGTTTTGTGACTGCTAGTACTTCTCCTCCCAGTTGATACATTGCCCCTGGGTTTCTATACCCCAAGTACATGATTTTACACTTTTTTGCATAGAAACTCAGCTGCCAAACCTGTGACCATTCTTCCAGCTTTTTTAGATCTTCTCTCATTCTTTCCACCCCATGGTGTGCCTACTCTGTTCCCAGATTTTTGTGTCTTCCTTGAACAGGCATACCTTCTCTTCCAGTCCTTCTGCAATGTCGCTTATAAAGACATTGAAGAGGACTGGGCCTAGTACTGACCCTTCTGGAACCCCACTGATCACTTTGCCCTCTCCAGAGTGGACACAATTTACCACCACCCTCTGACTCCTGTTGTCCAGCCAGCTCTCCACCCATCTTACTATTTTAGGACCCACTCCCAGGCTTCTAAATTTGCTCACAAGTCTTCTATGTGGAACAGTGTCAAAGGCCTTGCTCAAGTCCTGGTAGGCTACGTCAGCCGCTCCTCCCTATTCCACTTCCATGGTTAACCAGTCAAAGAACTCGCTTAGGTTTGTCTGGCAAGACCTCCCCCCATGAACCCATGTACCCATGTTGCCTTGGATCCTGAAGACCATTGGAAACAAGGTATTCCCCAATCCTTTCCTTCAGTAGTGATTCCATTACTTTTCCCACTACCAAAGTCAGGCTGACAGGCCTGTAATTTCCAGCCTCCTCTCTGTTTCCATTTTTGTGGAGTGGGATTACATTAGCCCTCCTTCAGTCTCTTGGGACCTGTCCCATGTCTAGTGACAGGTTGAACAGGGCTGTCAGAGGTGCAGCCAACTCCTCCTTGAGCTCCCTCAGTAACCTGGGGTGCACCCTGTCTGGTCCCATTGCCTTGTCTACTTTTAACCATAACAATTCCCTTAGGACTTTTTCCACTATAAAAGGGCTGATGTCCACCTCCCATTCCTTAATGCCTCTGTCTTTTATCATTGGCCCGCTACCTACCCCCTCCTCTATAAACACTGAATGGAAGTATTTGTTCAATATGTCCACCTTTTGAAGGGTCCTCTTCCACACACACCCCTTCTCCCCTTTCAGCCTTACTATCCCTCCCTTGGTCTTTTCTCTTTTCACTTATGTATCTAAAAATGTTTTGTTCCCCTTTTTACAGATTTGGAAATATTCTCCTCTGTTTGCACTTTTGCACTCCTAAATGCCTTCCCTTCCCTGCCTCCCTTGAGGGGGCACAGTCTTAAACTGGGAGGGAGGTTTAGGAGGGAGGTCAGGAAGCACTTCTTCACGGAGAGGGTGGTGGACTCTTGGAATGCGCTGCCAGAAGAGGTGGTCTCGTTGAAGATGGTGAGCAGGAAGGTAAGGATCACGGGTAGAGAGGATAGAAAGGATGGGAGGAGTTTGGGGGTAGGGTCAGTAGCTCAAGCTGTGGACCTTGCAATATGAGCAAACTAGATATATCAAATGGCCTTCTTCTGCTGGTTTCTTCATATGTTCATATGTTTCTCTGTTCTGTGTGTGTGTGTGCCTGTGCCCCCATTTGAAAAGGCCACTGCACAGCCGCTCCAGGCCCACTCCCAACAACAAACCACACTGCGTGACTGCCTGACCACAAACACCACTCCTGAGACTGCCACATAACTTCCACCATCTCCCTGTAAAGGAAAGACCACCGGAGCCACGTGTCCTTTTATAGGAGGCCCCTGCACTACAGGAACACTAGTGGGACAGAAAAACAATAGTCCCTTAAGAACTTACTACACTACGGAAAAGCACTAAGTACTTACTTAAAGGCACATACCACTAGTATGGAAAATCTCTACACTTTGGAAAAACACTAAAACAAATCACTACACTATGAAAAAAACAGTATTGGAAACAACAAAAAGTGTCCAACCTAATGCATTATATAAAATAAAAGATGGCAAAATCCAGCATACTCATGAAAAAATACCATCTCGGGGTTGAACAAGCTCACAATGGCCACTCGCCCTTCGGGCTTGCAGCTTTATGGTTTTGTCAGCTCCTCGATGGTATTATTTCCTTGTATGCTACACTTCGTCATCATTTATTCTGTGTGTGTGTGTGTGTGTGTATATATATATATATATATATTATTTTTTTTATTATTTATTTATTGAAACGTTTTACCAGAAAGGCACACTGAACAACAAGTTGCTTGTCTCCAGGTGTGACCTGGGGGGAAGGGAACAATAGGATGTGACAATAACGACAGAACAATAGCATTAGACAGCCAAGTGTAACAGTACAACATAAGCAGATTAGAATGGCACATAATTTATGCATTTGAAAGGTGGTTAACAGAATTAAATATGTAACATTACTGAGTTTCATTATACAGTAATAAACATTTCTCAGACAGGACTGAAAGTGCAGGAGTTCAGGTATAAATAAACTGATACCCATACCTATTTAAGTGCTAGCTTAAGTGTTAGGTAGTAAGGAGTCAGAGGTGGAAATTTTGGAAGGGAAGGAATGGCCTAGAAGCTAGCCCCTCCAGGGTGTATTGAACCCTGCCAGGGGCAGGAACTTGATAGGCACAGAGGATGAAGGATGTGAGGGTGGGAGAAGGAGAGGAGGGGCAGTAGGAAGAAAGGGGAAGGTAAGTGATTAGCAGAGTATGCAAGAAGGGGTCATTTGTAGGGGGAATTAGTTAGGGAGGGTTAAAACAGGAGCAGTTGACAGCAAGAAAGTTATGAATGGCAGAGGCTAGGGCATGGAGGAGGAGGAGGAATGACAAATTTGGGGGGCGGAGTTCCAGATTTTAGGGAATCGATGGGAAAATCCTAATTGACCTATAAGGGTGGTGCGACGGGGGATCAAAAAAAGAGTATGAGTGTCAGTAGATCTGAGAGAGTGGGAGGGAGGAGGGGGAGAGGAGAGGGAGGATAGAAGGTGGGGGTGGGGGAGTTCCCCAAGCCAGAATTTAGAAGTGAGTTTGACACAGTGAGCGAGGCATCTTATTTGCCATGGGTGGAAAGGACAAGGCATATTATAGATCGTAGTGATGAGTACGTGGAGGAGCATCAAGGGCAAAGCAACAGAAGGAGTTAGAGAGAGTCCAGTCTGGTCAAGGAGGATTTGGGAGCGGCACCATAGACTACATCGCAGTAGTCAAAAATAGGGAGGATCATCTTCTGGACTAATTTGCGCCGGGCCATAGGAGGGATGCAGCTATGGTTTCTAAATAGGGCACCAAGCTCAAAGTGCAGTTTTTTCAGAATGGTGTCGATGTGTCCAGAGAAACTGAGGTGTTGGTCCAGCCAGACCCCAAGGTATGTGAAAGAGGAGGTGTCCTCGAGGATTGTCCCATCAATGGTATTGAAAGAGGGAAGGGAGTGGAGCCTAGATAGTCTGTGCCTTGTGCCAAAAGTCATGGAAACTGTCTTTTTTGGCACTTAGGAATAGCTGATGTGAAGCAAACCATAGCTGAACTTGGAAGTCGTGCTGAAGGATGGTTGCTACATCGATAGGGCAGTTACAAGAGGTGTACAGGACAGTGTAGTCGGCGTACATATGGATAGAAGATGAGGGGGAACAGGCTATGGGGAGGTCGTTTAAGAAGATGGAGAAGAGAATGGGGCCTAGTACTGAGCCCTGGGGGACTCCTGTTGAGATTGGGGTTTTATCAAGGACCTTGATGGATTACGTTCTGCCTGAGAGGTAGGCTCTAAACCAGTCATGAGCAGGAGCAGACAGGTCAGCAGTCCTAAGGGAGTCAAGGAGAAGGGAATGAGAAACTGTGTCGAACACCTTGGCGAGGTCAACAAAGATAGCAGAGGTGATGAGGCCATTGTCAATCCTCATGAGTATGGCGTCGGTGAGCCTTAGGAGGGAGGAGGTGATGGAGTGGTTCTTCCAAAAGCCAGACTGGAATGGAGTGAAAAAGGAGGAGTCAGCTAGAAAGGAGGTTATTTGAGAGAGGGCCAGGTGTTCTTGGAGCTTGGCAAGGGTAGGGAGGAGGGAGATAGGATGGTAGTTTGCAGGGGAGGAGGGATCACCTCCCTTAGGGAGGGGGAGGACCGCAGCATGTTTCCAGAGTGAGGGGACAGTGGAGGTCCTAAAGGAAAGGTTTAGAAGAAGGGAGAGTGGGTAGGCAGTAGCAGAGGCAGAGAGGTACAGGAGTTTTGGGTCAAGATCGTCCAGAGAGGAGCCTGTTGAAGGGTTGAGGGAGAGTAAAGCAGTTAGTGTCTCTGCAGGAGAGAAGGAGGGTGGACATGGGAGGGGTTTGAGATAGGGAGGGAGGGGGAAGAGGGACTGAGGAAGGGACTTTAGAAGGGTTGAGGCACAGGAGGTGTAGTAGGCGTTAAACTCCTGAGTCACTAGATATGGTTTGTACACTGAAGAGTTGTTTATGTTAAGTGTTGGGGGTGGGGGGTGCGAGGGGGGAGAGAAAAGAGAATGGACCACTTTCCAGAATTTTGAAGGGGAGTTAATATTTTTTAGGAAGGAGGATTGGAAATATTCAGACTTGGCTAACCTGGCAGTTTTTGTACAGGCATTTCATAACCTGCGGTATAGAGTGTAGTCAGATGGAAGTTGGGAAGCCTTGTGTTTTCTCCAGATTTTATCACACTCCCTGAGGCAGGTCATTAACTCAGGGGTGATCCAGGAATGATGATTTCCATGAATTCTTGTTTGTTTGAGAGGGGCATAAGAGTTTCAGTTGGCTAGAAATTTAGCTTTGAAGTAATCAAGGGCTTGGTCAACAGTTGAGGCAGAGACTATTGGGGACCAGTCCGTGTTGGTTAGTGTAGTGAGGATGGGGTTTAAGTTTAGGGATCCAAAAGAATGAAGCTGCAGGGTTTTGTGTGGCGTTTTCGGTCTATGGACCTTCCTGACCATGAATATTGGGTGGTGATCACTGAGGGCATCCGGGAGAATGCCTGACTTTATGACTCGGTGAGGGTGGGCAGTCCAAGAGTGAGTGATTTAGGGTTCTATGATTTAGATGGGTGGGATCTTGGATGAGCTGGGAAAGACTGAGGGTGGATATGTTGTTTCTCATCTTGGAGGTAGTAGGTGATAACTAGTTTAGGCTTACATTACCTAGTAAGCATAGTTCGCCTTTGTGAGAGAGGGATGTCATAGATGTAATGAGGTCCAAAGTAGTAGAGGGCTTGGTATCTGGGTGACAATAGATTCCAGCAATGAAGATGGGGGAGAAGTAGGGCAAAGTAACATTTCTAACTAGGGCTTCATAGCTGGTTGGTAAGGAGGATGAGAAGATGGTAGTAAACTGCAGTAAGGAAAGGGTATAGAAGGCAACGACGCCTGCCCTCCCGGCTGTATCCTGCCTGAGTAGGGAGTAGCCAGGGATGTTGATGGATGGATCTGGTATTTTGGCAGTTAACCAAGTTTCGGTTTAAGATATCTGGCTCAAGGGAAGTTACCAGTGGCTGCAGGAGGTTTATTTTTGAGATGGGGCTGCATATATTTAAGTGAATAAGCTTTAGAACTTTAGGGAGGGCAGAGGGGGTGCAGGAAGGATTTGCGTTGATGGATGGATGGCTATTTGGGGGGAGGGGCCAGGGTTGGGGTGAACATTTCCTGAGTTAAGTAGAAGGAGTGCGAGTATAAGGAAGTGAAGTTTGGGGCATTTGTGGCAGGCGGAGCATTTGGGAGGGAGTGGGAAGAGTGGGGGGAAGGTGAGTGGCTAAACAGGAGGTGTAGAAAAGCAAAGTGGCTAGGTATTGTGATTAAGGAGACTGTGGGTTTCGACTTACAGTGACGTCAGCAGGCTAATGGCTGCTTAGCTGTATAGCTCCGTCTTCTCACAGACTTCAGTCCTTAATACATCACCTGCTAACAAGATGTCTTCACCTGCAAAAGCTAAAAGTAATAAACTAGGGAAACCCCTGACTACTCCGGCACAGAAACTGAAAGAATTGCTCCAGTTAGAACAGGCAAATTGTCAGGAGGAGCGAGCGCTGCCGGAGGACCTGCTACAGAAAATGCTGCATGGTGAAGGAGCCCAAGCTGACCTTGTCTCAACTATCATGCAGACTGCTCACACAGTTTTTAAAATCGACCAGATGCTTTCGGAACTCAGAAACTATCTGAATAGAATAGATCACAAAACTGAGCAGCTAGAGTTATGTGTGACCGGAACAGGCAGACATACATGACAGACTGCTGCTGTATCTGCTGGACAGGGACTGCGAGCTCACGCACCACCTCGATGACCTTGAGGGAAGGAGCAGGAGGCAGAAAATTAGGGCCTATGGTGTCTCCGAAGGTTCCGAGGACAAACACACAGACGTAATCTCCTTTCTGCAAGAATTTCTTCGGGATCTATGTACTCTCCCACAGGACTTTGATCTGGCAGTGGATCGTGCACACAGGTCCCTCGGTCCCAAGCCCCGTAGTGCTGATGCGAGGCCTAGATCCATTATTGCCAAGCTCATGTCTTACAGGGCCAAGGAGGAGTTGCTGCATAGGGCCTGGCAACAGGGAACTCTACAATTCTTGGAGCACCGCATTAACCTAGACAACGACCACACAACTTATGTTCAGGAGGCCAGGAGAGCCCTCTGGCTTATAACAAAGCAGCTCCGAGCAAAAAACATCAAGGCATAGATCCTCTACCCTGCAAGGATCAAGGTTGTCTCGGATCAAGGAAATAAAGTTTTTCAGGACCTGCTTGCTGCCTCTCCGTACCTAGAGAATCTTGGAATAATCATATTGCCCCTAACAAAAGAAAAGCTAGAGAGGGATCTCCTCACCTCAGCCTGTACAGTAGCCCAGAAAGGATCCTCCAGACCTGGGACTGTACAACAAATTCCGCAGACTAACCTGCAGCCTTGCTCCGACGATACGGAGACCCTGCACAGATGAATAAGAGAGCTGCTCACTTGCAGGAATAACCCGAGGGATCTAACCAAAATGCTGATCAGCAAGCTGCCATGGAAACCTGAAGGGTATTCACAGCAGGAATTCCTCCATTTCACCTTTTCTGGTTGTTTGAGATGCTCCCCCACCCCCCTGTTACACCTGGGTTATGCCCCCTATTGTCCCACATACACCTCACTCTGTATTCCTGGTCTATTGTACTGTGATACTGCTATTTTGCACTAACATTGTAGATATGAGCACACATCATATAAGCATGGGTGCTAGGAATGTGCTTTGCTGCTAAAATATGCTAATATTGTCATGCATGATTTATTATACCTCACTATAACACATTTATCTAGATTGTTTGTCTTTTATAGATATTCCATATATAATCTATCTAATCACTGATAAGATGACTCAGAGGGATCATCAGCGATTATTGTATACTTATATTCTCATATAATTGTATGTAGTGTGTTTTATACTCAGATATGCCACGTGTAATAGTGCCCTGTCATCAGTTCTCTTTGTCTAAGCAAGCTGACAGAGACAGAAGGCCTTTGTTATGTCTTATGTTTTATACTGTATGTAAGCTAGAAATGCCACATGTAGTTTGAACTGTCAGCATTTCTTTTGTCTAAGCTATAATGCTAATGGAAGCATATTCTGTCTCAAATGATACTCATTAGTAATTCTGTCTCCTAAGTCATTCTCCAATGGAGAATGACTTAGGACCAATACATATTGTTTCTCATATCTGTAACTATGTTGTAATCTCTGTTGTTATGCTGTTATCTGTAGTATTTAGCTGTCCACAACCTACTGTAGCCTCTCTAGAAGAGCAGAGAGCTGGAGTGCAGGGAGAGATAGAACAAGATCTTAGAGAACCTAAGATCTACAATTCTGGAGATTATGTACATTCTTCAGGAGTTGTGAGAAACCCATCTCCCTTGTGATTTTCTCAGTCACATGCTTGGTGTAAGTAGTATAATAAACTTTATTAGTACTCCTTGCTTGTATACGAATGTTTCTTGGCAGACTCCAAGACACAAGAATCTGTATTATTATTATTGTTTTTATTGTTTACCCTACACACCAAGAGTGTTTAGACAACACCCCTATCCTCACTCCGGTGTAAGCTACATTTTCCCTATGTCCCCCGTGGATCTGGTCTTCTCAGGGTTGCCATGCTGCAATCTACACATCGAGGAGGGTATTGAGCGCGAACATCAACGCCCTGTAAGTACTCTGCTTCGCAGTACCTTCTCCTTTACCCTCCTTCATGGCAAACCCCCATTCCCAGGATCTCTGTGTCTCGGGGAAGGGCAGGCGCACATTAGCCAGAAGGGACCCCATCATAGGTAGCCAAAGTTGCAGCAATCTCACCATCAAGGGCTATGTGGGTCCCTCGTATCTGTTTCCCAGCTGCTATAGATTGCCTGTAAAAGTTATACTGGCCTTGTTCCCTGAGAACCTTGCATGAATGTAACATTTGCATAAGTGTGCGATCAAGTTGTAACATCAAATATGCCGGAATATAGAAACGTGTTCTCGGGGTGCATGTGGTAGAGAGCTACTTACTTTAGTTCGAGCAGGAGACTGCTCTCACTCAAAGGAGCTGATCTGCCTTTTGCCCTCCAAAGAAGCCTGAATGCTTCTGGTCTGCCACTTTACCTACAGTAGTCACAGGGAGCCTTCTGATGGACTTTCTAGGCCTCAGGGCTGATGGAAATGGGGTTTTCTACTGTCAATCGTCATTTCTGCTGACTTATATAAAACTGGTTGGGGGGAGCCGAATATATGGTCCTTATGGCTCTCTGCAACAATGATCAGTGTACGCCCTCTGTGGGTTGTATGGGGCACGTTTCAAATAACAGCTTAAAGAAAGTATTAAGTCAGTTGGGGGGGGAGACTATGCCAACGCCAGCTGATGTTAGAAAGGCTAGCCCCAATCGGGACTTTACCCGAGGGGTCGAGGGTTGTCTCTTAATTCTCTTGAGCCCCCTCCTCTTTAATGCATTAGCATCTGTCTTACAGCTGGGAACATCTACCAGCTATCCCTTGGAAGTCGAGTCATCTCTCCCTGCATGAGTTGTCTTCAGGGCCTAAAATCTCTGCTGCCCCATGTATCATATACACTCTTGGCCTTAATATGGACTGGGTCAGAGTCCAAAGTTTATGTCCCCTTTTGGGTATTTCTAGTTCTGTTGTATTCTTATAAAGTTTTTACTGATGAAGTTCCTGTTTTCTAAGTTACATGGGTACATTACTGTTTTGAAGGGTCTGGGTTGTCAGCCATGGTATTATTCTAGTTCCCTACACCAGTTATCAGAAGGTTCACTTTTACTAATTTTTAATGGCTAATCAGTTTGCTAAAGTGCTTTCTTATAATATAAATGGTTGCTCCAGCCCCATTAAGAGGAAGCAGATACTGAGATATATAACAAAGCAGAAGTGTGATGTAAACTTTTTACAAGAGACACATTTGTCTCCCTCTGAGGTCCCAAAATTGAAGTCCAGGGGCTTCCCACATCTGTTTTACTCCTCACTGATTGCAGGCAGAAAAAGAGGGGAGTAGCTATTTTGTTATCTGACTCCTTCCCCTTTGAGCAGGAGGAGATAGTTGAAGACCCAGGGGCAAGATGCATCCTGGTGATGGGCAGGGTTCAAGACACACAAGTAACCCTGGTAAATGTCTATGCCGACCCTGGGTTCCCCTGTCTCATTGTATTCCTCTCTCTCTCTCTCTCTCAGCTCATTGCTGAGAAGACAAAGGGTGTTTTGATAATGGGAGGGGACTGCAGCCTGGTTTTCGACAGGAACCTGGACACCACCTCGCAAATCCCTAACCCAGATTTCCGCAAGGCCCGAGCCCTTAAAAAGATTTTTGACCAAGTGGGCCTTGTGGATATCTGGCGAGAGAAATACAATAGGGCTAGGGACTATACTTATTACTTCCCTAGATTTAAAATTTTCTCTCGACTGGACGCCTTTGTCACTTTCTCTAGGAATCTTTCCTGTTCCTCTTCCATGTGGGTTGGAACTTCAACCCTGTCTGACCATAGCTCTATTTTCTTAGAGGTCGACCTCTGTCTACTGAGGAAGAATACTCAGTGGAGGCTGAACACTTCTCTGCTCCAGGATAGGGAGGTGGTGGACCAATTTAAACAACATATTAAAAGTACCATAGCTGAAAATACAGTAGAAGGGGTAACACCACAGATATTATAGGACACCCTCAAAGCTACCACCAGGGGGAAGTTGATTTCTATAGCCCCTCAAAAGGAAAAAGCCAGCCTGCAGAAACAACAGGGACTTCTCAACCAAATTAGAGAGCTGAAGAAGGCTCAGAAAATGAAATGGGAGGGACATAGGGACAGGGAGTTAAAGTGGTGTAAGGGAGATTTGCAAAAAATGTAGAAAGACGAGATTGAGAGCTCCCTCTTCTATCTGAAGCAGAGGTACTACGAGGGAGGCCCCAGAGGAGCTAGACTTCTTGCATTCTGCCTCAGGCAACATGTGGCCAGAGCAACCATTACTAAGATAACATCTCCCTTAACTGGCCTCCCACTCACTAAATCAGACCAAATTGCAGAGGCCTTTGTCTCATACTACTCCAAGCTTTATAGCCCCCAGGTGGAAACAGCTACTGAGGATAAGCTTCAGTATCTTCGTCCTTGTCCCTCCCCACTCTCTCATTAGAGAAGAGTCAAGCACTTACCAGGCCAATTTCTCTGCTGGAAATCATAAACACCATTAAAAATTGGGAAGTGCCCCGACCCAGATGACTTTAGCGCAGAATTCTATAAGACCTTCGGGGCAGAGATGCCCACCCCCCCGCTCTCAGAAATTTTTTCTGAAATCTAGGAGGAGGGGAACATGGCCCCCCCCTTCTTGGCAGTATGCCACTATTTCACTTCTGCATAAAGAAAACAAAGACCCCGCGCCCGATGTGAATCATACCGCCCTATTTCTCTCCTTATGTCAGATTAGAAAATTTTCACATCTATAATAGCTTCCAGATTAAACTCCTTATTACCAGATCTAATCAACATGGACCAGACAGGATTTATTTCCGGTCGTCAGGCCCCAGATAGTGTTCGCTCTACATTAAATGTGATTGACTCCATCCACCGTACTCGTTCCCCTGCATGTCTGATGAGCCTAGATGCAGAAAAGGCCTTTGATAAGGTCTCTTGGAGTTTCCTGTTTCTAGTACTGGAGCGTATGGAGTTTCCTTGGGCCTTTATTGATAGTATCAAGACAATTTACTCTGGCCCACAGGCATATGTCAGGGTAAAAGGGGGGAATTTCCAATAGATTCAGGCTGGGTAGGGGCACTCGCCAGGGATGCCCCCTGTCCCCTCTCCTGTTCGCCCTATATATTGAACCCCTAGCTGAAGCCATTCGCAGTTCAGATTACATTCCTGGAATCATGGTCGGGGGCCATCATCAAAAATTATCCCTTTATGCAGATGATGTTCTGCTCTGCCTATCTTGACCGGAACAGACTATCCCTTAGGTGTGGTCTGCCCTTGAGGAGTTTGGAAAACACTCTGGATACTCTCTCAATCGGGCTAAGACTGAGGTCCTCAGCTTTTATTATACCCCCTCACAGGCAATTTTAGACCTACTTCCTCTGGACTGGTCCGTGAAGAAAATGAAATACTTAGGCGCCTACATCACTAAACATAACTCTCAGCTGTTTAAAGCAAACTACATCCCACTGGTAAATCAAATCAAGAAGGACTCTGATAAGTGGTCACTAATAAGCTTCCCTATGTACTCCAGGATCCAGACAATCACCATGAATATTCTCCCTAGGTTTCTTCTTCTTTTTCAGTGCCTTCCCACCTTTATTCATCAATCACACTTCCAGGCCTGGCAGAAGTTAATTTCAAAATTTATTTAGAACAATAAAAGACCCAGAATAAATGTTCGCATTCTCCAGGTCCACAAGGGTAAAGGAGGGAGATCCCTCCCAGACCTGGAGGACTACTATTTAGCAGCACAGCTGAAGGCAGCCCTGCAGTGGTACATCTCATCTTACTCATCCAGTTGGAAGGAAATAGAGAGGGAGGAGGAGGAGGAGCATGGTCTCCCACTAGGGACACGGATTATACACCCTTCCCAGCCCACATAACACCCAGCCCCCTCTGCTTTTTATTGTTGGAGACACTATAAAAGCAACCCGTATGGTCTGACAGAAGCATAAGTTAAGGTCCTCACTCTGGTCCCTCCACAAGTTAGGCTAGGATGCCAGTTTCCCCCCAGCCCTTCTCAATCATACCTTTCGGACCTGGGACAGACTGGGCCTGGAACATATGGTCAGTTTCTTCAAGGGGGTACAGTCCTAGACTTTGAGGTCATAAAGGGTAAATTTGGGTTCAGAACTCAGACCACTTTAGGTATCTACAGGCTAGGGCCTACATCAACAAATGCCAGAATGCAGACCCAGACCCCCTTAGGGCTGCCCCCTTTTTGGAAACTCTACAAGCAATTCTCTCTGCTCAGATACAGAAGGCCTAATTTCAGTAATCTATAAGTCCTTAGTTGACCTTAAAAATGAACCCTTGGATAAAATTAAATCCAGCTGGCAGAGTGGGGGTGGACTTGGGGAGTCAACTGGGGCTCTGTTTTTTACCTTGCCTCAAGGACTACCCATTCCCCACACTGGCAAGAGTTTGCTTAGAGGATTAGAGTGCGTTTCTTCTTCACCCCCTTAGATCTTAATAAAAGGGACCCAACAAGACAATCAGCTTTCTGGCAGCTATATGGAGAAGCAACAGCAAATCATTTACATATTTTCTGGTCATGTCAATGGATCAAGCCCTTTTGGGAGGGCATACTCTCAGCACTGAGAGTTCTCTTTGTTTTTGGACTCCCCTTTGGACTGGCCTAATGTAATTCTGGGTAGCCTTCCACAGGGTCTGAAAGGGGTAGACTCACTCTACCTTTGGGCTATCCTATTAGCAGCTCATAAAGGTATAACCCACTCCTGGTTGAAGGCCGAGTCGCCCACCTTCCATACCTGGGTGCAGGTGATACAGGAAATCTCAGAGCTTGAGGAACTGACATTTAAAATCAACCAGAAATCTCATATTTACACCCGCAGGTGGACAAGGTGGATGATTTGGCTAGACTCCAGACTGGGCCCTGGCTCTCAACTGGCCGTCCAGTGGGGTACTCCAAGTTTATCCTCCTAGCTCCTGTGTTGAGGAGGAGAGCATGGGTTTGCTGGGGTGGGGGTGGGATGGTGGAATGTGGGCAATCATATAGTTAACTGGCTGAAATGAAAACAACTCTTGATATTTTGATTGTTTTAAAAGGTGTATGGTACTGAAATGCAAACATGTATATTTCTAACATATATGATGATTATTGACCTTGGCTGTAGTCCCCTTTTACGTTGATATACCCGCTTGATGTCAATAAACTTGAATTTAAAAAAAAAGAGGCAGTTATGGGTTTGGGGGGAGGAATGAGTCCAGAATATTTGTGGAGGAAGAAGTTATGGCAAGAATAAAGGTAGGTGCTAGGGGAGCAGAGAAGGATGATGAGGAAGGAAGGACTGTTAGGTTGAGGGGCTGGGGTTAAGATGATGGAGAGAAGGATTAAGAAGGTGGGAAGCAAGGAGTGAGGGAAGTACATGATTTTAAAGGAGGAGGGGAGGTCACCTGCAGTCAGGGTAAGCAAGAAGGCAGGGAGGGATTTGAGACAGAGAAGCTGGCTTGCTGTGTCGATAGTAGCAGCAACTATGACAACCAAATGGCTTTAGAATGTGCTGCTTAGCAGTCAAAAGGTGGCGAGATCGTAGGAGCAAGAAAAGAAGGAGAAGTGGCACACTGTCAAATAGGAGCATCAAGCGTAGTGGGCTGAGAAAACCTGAGGACAGTTCATTTTACAGCAGATGGGAGGGCTCATAGGATGCAATGATGGGATTGTTTGTTTAGGTACACCTTACAATTTACAGTGGAAATGCCTAGCCAATGATCAGGAGGGAATGGCCTGAGATGTATTTAATAGAGGCCAGGGTCAGGGAGGGTGGGCAGGATGAAAATATGAGAGCTATGCAGTTTAAAATAGCAATGCAGCCATGCTCTGGATAAGCGATAGCAACACTCATATATATGTATATATATATATATATATATATTATATATATTCTCTGCAAAAACTGTTAATGCACCATTTAGGGTTCAACTTAATGCCATAAAAGTAAGGAAATGTGGTGTTAGGGTTTCCAATCCTAACCCCCCAAGCAGCAAAAGAACAAGACCACACAAGCAACCACAGACAGTCATCATTGGGTAAGGCAAACAATATACAACTGTTTATTGATGACACAAATGCAGTAGCACTAGCGTGCTGCTTTTGTGGATTTGTACCTGTGGTACACACACCAGAAGGCATACACAGTCTCTTCTGACTGCAGATAAAAATCCATAATACTAAAATCACAACACTATTTCTGTGTGCTGAAACACAGGCCTCTGCAACCACAGATACAAACCCACGATACCCAAATTACAAGAGTTCTTTTGTCTGCAAAAGCACAGGCCCACATGGGGCCAACACTTCTGTAGCCACAGGTATTCATCCACACTGTAAAACATATATACAGCTCTGTCTGCTGAAGCGCAAGCTCCTGACAGGCTTGTGTTTCTGCAGCCACAGGTGTAAGACATACACACTGAGCTCTGGCTACAGAAGCACAGGTGCCAAAACATCCATGATACCAAAACTGCAACAGTATTTCTGTTTCATACACACTGACTTCTGGCTTAATCAGCTCCATATAGAAAACCATGCTTTAGCAGATCCAGCTATGTAGCAAAGGAGCATCCGCTTCCCCCTTAGGCCAGCAAAAAGTATCTGTTATAACCTAATCTGAGCTTTCAAAGGTAACATTGTACTTTTTGGAGAAAAGTGCTACCCCTAAATAAAAATGTTATCCCCTTGAAAAATATTTGCAGTGTAGCATAGCTGCCAGCCAACTCCCTCAGTAAGAGTCCTAGTGAGGGAGTTGGCTGGCAGGTATGCTACACTGCAAATCTTGAAAAGAATGAAAAGTGGAGCCAGCCAAACATGAAAACCAATACTTTAAAGGAATATGGATTCCTTAAGATTTGCTAAGGAGAATATAAACTACAGGAAGGATTGTGACTCTGTATAAAGAGTGACAACACAGCAAGGGCCTCAGGAAGTGGCGTGGCCACGGAACCGTCGCCCATGAATTTTTGTGTGCATCAGGAATAAAAAAACACTTTCAGTATATGAGACTTGGCATCAGTGGAGTTCATCCAGACTTTATTTGCACTTGACGGTGCCACATGACAGTGCAGTCCCCCAAGCATTGCCCTATCCAGCTGGCTCACTGAGCTCACCACTACACTCAGCTCACTGGTATGGGATAGATAACAAAGCATTACCTACTGGGGTAAAGAGTGGCACTACACACAACATTCTTAAATAATTTTCTTTTGTTAATTCTGACCCCAGATTTTCAAAGTAGTCATTTTATGACTCCCCCTTATAAACATGACATGTGGCTTTTATACATTACTGGCCAAAACGTCATTTCGTACCACATGTGCAAAAACATGTCTCGTCCAGGATTTGAAAAGCAACACTTGTCACATTTATGAGGTGATGTGAAAAAATGGCTATGTTGAAAGTTTGGAGTCAAAATATTGAAAATTACTGAAGTTGTGAGTAAACATTGAAATATTTCAACATCCACTCATAGCTTGGTCATTGTATTATATTTTTACCCCAAATTTTGAACATAGTGTTCTTATTACCCCATGTTATGAACCCGATAAGAGAAATTTTTTGAATCCTGCCCGAAACATGATTTTGCAGAATGACTGCAAAATCACCTTTTAGACCGGGTTTGAGAAATGTCACCTACCTCTTTCATTGGGTGGGGTCCCAGAAAGGCCATCTTGAAAGTTTGGTGGAAAAATCTTGAAAATTAGCAAAGTTATGAGTGAAGTTGAAATATTTTAACATTCACTCATAACTTGGTAATTTTACCATATTTTTCCACCAAATTGTTAACATAGTCTTCTTATGACCTCATCTCTTGAACCTGGTAGGTGAAATGTTCAGATCCTGCCTGAAAGGTGATTTCACAGAGCAACTGCAAAATCACCATTCTGGACAGATTTAAAAAATGTCACCTACCTTGTTCATGAGGCGGGCCCCCAAAAAAGCCATATTGAAAATTTGGTGTAAAAATATTGAAAAATTACATAGTTATGAGTTCAGGTTCAAAATGCATTGAAGTACATTAACCTGACTTACTTTATTGTCTCATATTGCAGTCACGGTTCCAGCAGGAGGATGTGGAACAGTTTTAGATGAGTGAGGGTGTATGAGGAGGTTGGGTGGTGGGTGGGGGATCAGAGGTAGGGTGTGGGGGAGCTGAGATAAACAAGGAACCATTTTTTTATTTGCCGCTTATATATACAAAAATTTAAAAAGATCAGTGAGAGATGGTTTTCTTTTTTTACAGGGGTCCATAGCCGACATTGGGGATTGGCCACCCCAGTGTTGGGATACTCTTCAGCAGCACCAGGGGTAGGCACCCTGGTGCCACCACCTATATATTGGTGGGGCGGGGGCTCTGGAGAGGAGGGGGGGTATTCTTGTTCACTTACAATATACAGTAGGTAGGTAGGTAGGTAGGAAGATGGATAGATATATGGACTGACAGACAGACAGATGGTCGGACAGACAGACATGCAAATGTTAAAGTAATTAATTTGTGTAGAACCCTGTTGTACATTACACAATTCAAGACCAGCTGGCTGCAGATATGAGTGCATCTCCCCCTTCAGTATCAGAAGTGAGGAAAGTCCCGGCGGTCTCATACTGAGACCAAGGTTTCCTCACTTCTGTACCCTGAAGTCTTTGTATTCAAGTTTTGGTCATATTTTTAAGAAAGAAACACCAGGGAGTCATGTGATGTGCCTTAACTGAATGACAGCTTTCCCACTGGCTGTCTGAGATGACTAATACACTTTCACTATTTAGAAAAGCACCCTTCAGCATCGACAATCAACAACACATCAGCTAGTTGCCACTCATGAGTCTTCACTGCCTGGTACCCCTGAAGTATGGAAAATATGGACATTACAGATTTTAATGCTGAGTTACCTGTTACTCCGGAGCCCAGCCATGAGAGATCGCAAGCTGCAAAGAGGCATAAGCTGTCCAATTTGCCAATCTCACCACCCAGCAATAATTCTGAACCTGATGCCAGAGAGAGAGGTACTTTAAAGAACCGCGCATGATTAAAGACACAGTGCTGCATCTTGCCAACTTTCAACTTCTTAAGCCAGCACTTACAGAGCTAACGTGGCGAGTCTCGGATGCCAAGACCTGCATCAGCTGCCTTGAAGATAGGGCCAACCACACGAATGCAGAGTTGGTGAGTCTCCAGCAGAAAGTTTAGCAGCTCAAAGACCACATTGAGGACCAAGAGGGGCATAGTTGGTGGAATAATTTGGTCATTGTGTGTCTGCCTGAACATGCGGAGGGTCCCAATGCAGTAGTATTCACTCAGAAGCTGTATGAGAAGCTTGCAGGCCCTTCTCCTTATGGCCCAGTGTACATCACTGAGCAGGCTCATCGGGCCCTACGGCCAATGCCGAACACAGGAGAGTGGCCAAGACCGATCACCTTTCCTCTGCTCAACTTTTTAGACAAAACACACATTCAAGCCAAAGTAAGGGAAACCAAGGAGCTGTGGTGGGAAAGGAACAGACTCTTTATGTTCAACTGCTTAGTCCCCAAACTTGAACAAAGCAGAATGAATACAGAGAAATAAAATAAAAAGTATTTGCTACAGGTATACGCTTTTGTATGGTGTACTCTACAAGGCTTATTATCACCTCAACTGATGGTCAACAGCAATTCAAATCTGCTGCAGAAGCTAAACTGGAACTCCCGAAATTATACCCCTATCTGTTTCCCGCCTCCTGCAACCCACCTCGTTGACTGTCTCCTTGGATAGAATGAGGTACTGTGCATAGTTTGGTTGATTTTATCACTTAAGTGCGCCATAAGAGACATATTGTTATGGCTCTCTGGGGTGTATTGCAGGCTGTTGCCCCCATTTTCTAAGTTGTGAATCAGAACATTCATCTTTTATTTATTTTTTTTATTTGAAACTTTGTTAACTGGGTAAGAACACTGGAACCAGTCTATTTTCAGGTTCAACCCGACATATTTTTTTTTTTTTTTTAACTACTAGCCAGTTATTAGTAATGGCGCCTGTTGTGCCTGTATTATCTGCAACCCTGCCTATGTGATATCTGCTGGCCATTAAGGATTGGAACAGCGGGTGCAACCAGCAGCAAACAGTGCTCATAGGGGATTCACATAGAGATTATTTGAACTGATTCCTCTCACCTTCGGAGACAACACATTCCCTGTGATATCCCAAACAGTCTGCTGTGCACCACTACCCCTTCCCTTTCTTCCTTGTAAGCACTGAAACACCCCTACTGGACTAAATAACCTGCCAGTACATCACTGATGGCTCAACATCCAGTTATGGGAGATGGGGCCTCTGATCATACAAAATGACAGTTTTGAGGCACTTGGCCTACTCAGAGCCCTCTTCTCACTTGTGTGTCTGATCCATCATAAAGCACATAGAGTCATGGTACCTGATGAGATCACCTTGGGAAGCAGTGACCCTGCATCTAACTAATGCAGCACTGTAATTTTCCTGTGCCTCTCCCTTCGAGGTCCTGCACTGCTCCATGACATTTGATTTAGTCATTGAGCTACTCCACCAGACAGCTCTTTAGTAATGGAACTTGATTCCCATTCACCTGTACCAGCATGTGGAATTTAATCGGGTCTTTGTGGAGAGGATCACGGAAACGGCCCCTGGGTGGGGTGCAGGCCGCTAGCACTGTTGTGCAGACATTGGAGGACTCATTAGTGATTGTCTACTGGTCCACTTTCCCTTTCTAATCGTAAAGTGGTAAATGTATAGGATATGTAGCAGGGGGAAGGGTGTCTCACATTGTTTATTCGTGTTTTTTTTTTAAATTAAGTTCATTGCATTGATTACTGATACAATGTGTTTGGTGTGTAAAAAGGATTAACAGTTATATAAGCTAATTATTGCTGGGGTTTGTTTTCATTTTGTAATGTTCACCTTTCATCCTTCCAGGCAGCATACTTAGTTGGTGATGGGGGGTTATGATGTCTAATACTGACTAGCCTTATTTCCTTAATAGACTCAGTCTCCATAATTTGTCTCTGTAATCCTAAGGTTCAGCAGACAGAGACCCTTCCCTGCCCTATGGAGGGGGGGAGATGCTAATTATGCATCTGATTGACTTACTACTTAAGCTTGATATCTCTGTAGGTTGATACATATATTTGGGCACTGAAGGGAGAGATCCCAACTCAAAGGATGGCAGCAATATTAGCCAACTTAAGGATATCTCGGGAGGGGGGCTGATGGAGAGTGACCCCTTCATCAGTCCAACTGCAGACCTATCCATTAGAGTTTGGTCACTCAAACCAAGGAGTCAGGACGCTGTTAACCCTGGAGGGTCCTACTGTCAACTTCTTCTGGAGGTAAAGTTTGATGTTCTTTGTTTAGAATGTTATATCTCTGGTTTACTGTGTTTCTTTATTGCATGTTGGGGGAAGGGGATTTTAGAACAGTTCTACACTTACACTGGTGAGCAGGCTCTGGGCAAGAGCATATCAAAATTATTTTTCAGTATAAGAAATGAGTAGGTATCTTCCTGGTCTGTAGGGGATGCTCCAAAATTGGGGTCAGGTGACATGTCGAGTATTGGGGCCTTACCCTCTGAAATGTCATCTGGGTCATAATAAAAATCATCATTATCATCCTCTTTATCAACTCCTGTATCAGAGGGAGCAGCAGAGGGGATCTTCTTGGGGAAGGCAGAGGCCCCCAAAAAGGAACCCATACCCTGAATAGTTTGGTAAGGATGCCAGGCTTTTGCCTTATAAGGTAAATCCCCCTGTATATCTTGGGGAATACCCTCCTGGGGTTCAATGTTTTTTGATTTGTCTTTATGTTTCTTACCAACTGCAGCCTCACCCTTAGCACCGCTCGGAGGTGCAGTGGTGCTTTTCTCTTTACATAGCTTTTTAGCAGCCACCTCATCAGTGATTTGTTCAGGCTTCCTCTTTGAACTAGGAACTTCATCAGCACCTTTATTATTTTTTGGTTTAGGAACTTCATCAGCCCCTCTTGAAGCTTTATTTTTAGCAGGTACTTCATCAGCACCTGATTTTGTGTTCTTTACTTTCCAGGGCACTTCATCAGCACCTGCAACAGGCTTAGATTTTAAAGATGCCTCCTCAGCACCTTGATTGTTATTTTCATTCTTTGAAGGCCCCTCATCGGTAGCCTTGGGTCTGTGTTTGGGAACAGAGGAAGACCCTTCTTCAGCCATTGTTCTAAACCTTTTAGCTATGTTTCTTAATGTTTTTGAACAAAATTTAAAGCAAAGAACACAGTAATGATTTGGATTTAAACACAGGTCGTGGGTATCAGCGTTGGCCAGTATTTTTTGGCAGTTTAAACATTTTTTAAAACCTGTGGGTCCAGTCCTTTTCTTATGGATTTCTGACATGCCAATATACAGAAAACCCTGTAATTACACAGCCCAAATAGAGTTTTGAATAAGTATGTGGTTGGTTCCCTCATGGTAAAGAACAGCGACTTTTCTGAGGTAAAATATAAAGAAAAATGATTCCCACTTAAAAAAGGGAACTGTGAATAAAAGGGACCGAGGAAAACACTATATGCAATCATTTTTTAAACTATAAAAATAAAGAAAAGGAACTGCGGAACCAAATAAAAAATTTGGTTCCCAGGCACTGAGGGGAACTGCAAAAAAAAAATAACACTCCGCATACTACGAAATTTAGAAGCACAATATTTTATAGTTACTAAGTCCTAGGAAAGCTTTTCCTTGACCAAGAGAGAGAGTACCTCAGAGGCAGTGTTGCTCAGTTAGGCAGAGAAGAGATTCTGGAACCTTCCTCACTCTTCCTGCTCAGCACACCCTCAAGCTTCATTGCTAATCATTGCCAGTTGATCCTGGGTCCCGTAAAAGTGCCTTATTAGGCACTGTCACTTAAATTTTTTTTTTGTCTTGATATCCATTTTTTGCCCTCCTCCGCGCCCCATCCCATGAACACCAAGCTGTTCCCTGATTGATCCAGTGATGCTTCTGCTCCCCACCCACCCAGTCTTCATGCAGGAGAAACATGACTGAGTCCTTTTGGAGTGCACCCAGAAGAGGAAACGGGCATCAAGAGGTCAGGAAGGAGTCCAAAGGTCAGTTTTCTTTATTTCAATTTTTTTATCATCATTGCGCCATCGTCCAGTTAATTTAAATTGTGTCTTTTTGTTTTGCAGGTGGTCGGAGACAAGCCAGAGCCGGGAGGAGTGGTGGCCGCACCGAGAAGGAGCCCGGGGGGGAGAAGGCCTGGCCGAGACTGTGAGAGGGCATGGGAGAGACCTGGATGGAGCGAAGAGCAGGCGGCTGCATCGCGGGGCAAGGCATGGTTGGACGAGCAGATTCAGTGACCGCAGAGGAGAGCAAGAGTGCAGCAGAATCGGGGAGCAGCAGAAAACAAAATGTTTTCATTTGGTCGGGGAGCCTGGAGGAGGGAAGAGGGGCACACAGACATCAGGGCACAGATGGGGGGGGGTTGCATGATGGCAATGAATGGGCAAGGCCTAGAGCTGGACTGTGGGTGGTGGGAGGACAAGGGCATGAAAGGGTGCCCTGCCTTGAACTTTAAGTTTGTGCCCTGCTTGCAGTGAATTTGGGAACAAACACTGAATGTAATTGCAGTGAACATTTGGGAACAGAATAAAGACTAAGTGCCCTGCTTTGCAGAGATTATGGGGGAACCAGAACTTAATGTGCACTGCTATTATGTTGTGTGCCCTGCATCTTTGCAGTGAACATACAGGAACAGATAAAAACTAAGTAAGCAACCCTGCTTGCTTTGAGGTCTTGGCAACTAAGAAGTAATGTGCACTGCTAGTTGTGTGCCCTGCTCTTGACTTTGCAATGAATTTGGGAACAGAAAAAGAGACTTAAGTAAAAATGTGCCCTGCTTTGCAGAGAATGGGGGAACCAGAACTTATGTGCCCTTGATCTGCAGTGAACATGTGGGAACAGATTAAGACTTACGTTAATGTGCCCTGCTTTGCAGAGATCTGTGTGCCCTGCAGTTAGTTGTGTGCCCACATGCAGTCAAGTGAACAATTTGGGAACAGAAAAAGAGACTAAGTAATGTGCCCTACAGTTTGCAGAGATTGGGGGAACCAGAACTTATTTAATGTGCCCTGCTTGTGTGCCCTTCATCTGCAGTGAACATTTGGGAACAGAATAAGACTAAGTTAATGTGCCCTGCTTTGCAGAGATCTGTACTGTGCCCAATATTTAATGTGCCCTGCTTATGTTGTGTGCCCTGCTTCTGCTGTGAACATTTGGGAAAAAGACTAAGTAATGCTTTACAGAGATGAGGGGAACCAGGCACTGAAGAATTATGTGCCCAGTGCTTGTGTTGTCAATGATGTGTGCCCTGCACTTGCAGTGAACAATTTGGGAACAGAAAAAGACTAAGTTATGCCCTGCAGAGAATCCAAGGGGACCAGAAAATGTGCCCTGCCAAGTGTTGTGCCCTGCTCTTTGCAGTGAACTTGGGAACTACAGAATAGACTATGTGCCTACACCCTGCTTTGCAGAGATCCATGAGGGAATTAAAAAGACTTGTGCCCTGCTTTGGCAGGGAAAAAAACTATACCCCTTACTCACTGTCTGCCCTTTTTCTGGGCAGAAAATGAAAAATTGAGTGTTGTCATGCCCTGCAACTGCAGAGATTTTAACTTGAACTGCACTGTGTTGTCCCTGCTTTTTAGGGGAAGGCACTAACTGTGCCCTTGCACTTTGATTTGGACACACTACTTGTCTTACTGTGGCAGCAAGCCCACAAAAACTTAAGTAATGTGCCCTGCTATGCAGTGACTTCACTGCCTGCAGCACAGTCACAATGGGAGGGATTGCTCCACTTAGGAACAGGGTTTGGTCTGAGAAGTGCCAGCGGCTGGGCTGGGGGTCACACATCTGCTCGCTGCCATTTTATTTTTTTCAGGAAAAGCCTCATCATGTGTTAATTTAAGTAGTTGCACACCCTGACACCTTGTTTTGCTAACTTCAAACTTTTTAATAATTACAGCTTGTCAATGTGTTGAGAGTATTTCCTGTGTCTATTGCAATTGTAGAAAGGTGTTGTTCAACCATGAACAAGGTAGAAACTGATTGGAGAGCAAGTCTGGCAGAGGATACTGTAGAAACATTGATTCGCATTAAAAAGCACGGCCCCCCTCCAGCTGAATTTAACCCAGACGGGGCTGTAGACATATTTTTTAGTGGTAAACCAAGATGTTCTGGTGATTTGGCAGCTGCGGATGGTGGACCACTCCCAGGTCCCTCGAGCAAAAATATAAATTTTTGGTAATTGCTAACCAACTCAGGACAATTGCAAATCATTTTTTACTTTCATTAGCGAAGGCCACTAATCAAGTCTCTGACACTAATTTATGCCTTGCTCCAGATGCTTTCTGACACAAAAGAAAAATGGGGAGTGGCGACCTATTTTAGACCTCAGACACTTGAACAAGCATCTTCTAAAACCCAAATTCAAAACAGTCACCATAAGGTTAAGTCTGTGCAGCAGGGAGACTGGCTAGCCTCCCTAGACCTCAAAGATGCCTGCTTTCACATCCCAATAAGGCAGTCTCACAGAACGTTTCTGAGGTTCAAACTTCCTTCAGGACACTATCAGTTTGCAGCCATGCCCTTCAACCTGATATCTGCACCAAAAGTGTTCACAAAATGCCTGGCTGTAGTGGCAGAGCATTTAAGAAAAAAGGAGATTTCAGTCTATCCTTACCTGGACAACTGGCTCATAAAGGGAAAACCCCTCTACAAGTGGAGGAGGCCCTTCTCTTTGACAAGAGACACTCTGCAGTCCTTGGGATTTCTTATAAACCAAAAGAAATCCCATCTGGAGCCAACACAGCTCCTTACATTCATAGGAGCAAAGTTGGACACCCTATAAAGAAAAGCTTTCCTTCCTTTGGAAAGAATTCAAAACTTTTTGTCAGTGGCAAATTCTTTCATCCTGGGCCAGCCCAGGCCAACCAGACACTTTCTAAGGCTCCTGGGACACGTGGCATCTATGACAGCTGTGGTTCCAGGAGTCAGGTTCAGAATGAGGGACATACTGCAGCACCTAAGGTCTCACTGGTCCCAAAGCAAAAACTCACTGTCCAAACTGGTCCCAGTCACAAAGAAACTCCTTAAGTCTCTGGACTGGTGGAAGGAAGTTACCAACCTCTCAGTAGGAATTTCCTTCCAAGCACCCTCCCCTTCAAGAATCATTACTACAGATGCTTCTCTGCTTGGATGGGGAGCTTACATAGACAGTACTTCTGTCAGTGGCTCCTGGACTCCACAGGAGTCACATGCTCACCTCAGTTTGCTGGAACGCAGGGCCATTTATCTGGCACTCAAGGCGTTTGCCTCACAGATAAAGGGTCGCACAGTCCAGATCAGGACAGACAACACCACTGTAATATTCTGTATTAACAAGCAGGGTGGCACAAGGTCCAGCAATCTTTGCCTGGAAGCCATGAGAACCTGGGGCCTGGCCTATTCCCTGGGAGTCAGCCTATCAGCCATACATCTTCCAGGCAAGGACAACACCTTGGCAGACGCTCTCAGTCACATCAGCCAGGGACACAGTGAATGGTGTCTGAACAAGCAGGTATTGGCCACAGTGTTCAGAAGGTGGAGCACACCAGAAGTGGATCTTTTTGCCTCTCACCTAAACCATCAACTTCACTATATTGCCGCAGGCCTCCAGCTCTGGGAACCCTCCCAACAGATGCCTTTGTTCTGGACTGGACAGGAAAGTTTCTTTATGCCTTTCCTCCTTTTTCTCTGATTTTCAGAGTTTTGTTAAAGCTCAGCCTACAATGATTCTGGTGGCGCCAGACTGGCCAAGGCAAGCCTGGTATCCCCTATTGATAATCATCTTTCAGCAAACCCATTCGTCTCCCTTTCAGTCACTCCCTTCTGACTCTCCCTCAGACAGGGGTGACCTATCCAGATCTGAAATCTCATCACCACAAAGCTTGGTTGTTGCGGAGCTACAGTTTCCTGC
Organism: Neoceratodus forsteri; assembly: GCA_016271365.2. Taxonomy (NCBI): domain Eukaryota; kingdom Metazoa; phylum Chordata; order Ceratodontiformes; family Ceratodontidae; genus Neoceratodus; species Neoceratodus forsteri. The sequence continues at coordinate 1,003,325,007 of CM028131.1, read as the reverse complement.
CACTCAGTACTCTGAACAAGTTCTAAAGATCCTGAGGATGGCCAAAAAGCCTAGTACAAAAAAGACCCATGCAGTCAATTGGAAAAGATTTTCCCTCTGGTGCAAGAAAAAGCACATTAATTCTCTTTAGGCTTCGATTCCTAACCTTTTGGATTATTTAGTGCACTTGCAGTATTCAGGCTTGAGACCTTCGTTCCTAAAGCTTCACCTGGCTGCTACTTCGGCTTATTTTCACAGCCGGTCTTTAAACAGTTTTTCAGAGGTCTCCTCCATGTCCAGCCTTCGATCAGGGAACTTGTCCCTCCTTGGAGCATGAATCTTTGTATTGCCAAGCTCATGGAGCCACCCGTTAAACCCATGGCTTCGGCTCACCTCAAGTATGTCACTTGTAAAACTGTATTTCTAGTAGCCATTACCTCTGCAAGAAGGATTTCAGAGTTACAGGCTCTCTGCACTGAACCCAACTACATTATTTGCTTTTTATTTATTTATTTATTGAAATGTTTCACCAGGAAGGCACACTGAGCGACAAGTCACTTGTCTCCAGATGTGACCTGGGGGTAAGGGGTACAATAGGAATGAGACATTAAGCATTCAAATTACCAGATCAACATTAACATACAGTTAGTTGTAAGGCAGGTGTTACAAACAGTGTTACAACAGTATTGCACATAATAGGTAGAAAGAGTGGACAATAATAAGTGCCAGGTTAATAAGTAAACAAGTGCTTACTTGAAAGAAAAGGGGGAAGGAGAGGGAGGGGTGAGGAGGTGGGGAAGGGGAAGAGTCATGTCCCTGGAGACCCCTTCAGGATGCAAGGAACCCTGCAAGGGGACTGGGGGGACCAGAAAGAAGGGGATAAAGCAGTGTCCCAGAGAGACCCCTTCAGGATGTGGTGAACCCTGCAAGGGGGCTGTGGGGATAGACAGAAAGGGGATAAGGCTGTAGGGATTTAAAGAGGGAGGAGAGAGAAGGAGATATGACTTAATGCTAGGAGGGGGGAATAGGACCTAACCCAAGAGAGGGCCCTTCAGGATGTGGGGTACCCTGCAAGGGGGTTGGGTAAGGTCAGTAGATAGGGATCAAGAGAGTAATAGGAGAGGGAGGGAGTGAGACTAGAACCCTTGAGGGGAAGAGAATTTGCACCTTTAGAGAGGATGGGGCCTAATCAGTAGTCCAGTAGGATCCATTGGACCCTGCTTTTAGTCATGGAAAGTGAAGACAGTGGCAAGATAGAAGAGGGGAGATATGCTTAGGCTCAGTTGGACCCCTTCAGGATGCTGAGACCCTGCAAGGGGACTGCGATAGCCAGGGAGAAAGGTAGATGGGGAGGGGAAGGAGAGGAGACATGCCTAGGCACAGTAGGGTCCCTTCAGGATGCTGAGAACCCTGCAAGGGGACAGCAAAGGCTAGAGGGACAGGTAGATGGGGAGAGGGAAGGCGAGACAAGCCTAGATGCAGTAGAACCCCTTCAGGATGCTAAGAACCCTGCAAGAGGACTGCAAGCCTAGGGAGAAAGGAGGGATGGTGGAGTAAGGGAGTAGATGTGAGATACAAGCCCCTTGGGGGGTAGAAGAGGGACCCATGGGGAGCACTCGGGGGTCCCTTACATTCTGTGAGAGATCAAGGGAGGCCAATCAGTGGAGCAATTTGGGGGAAGGGGAGGAGGGGAAATTATCCCTCATAGGGATAAGATTGAGCTCAGGATGAACAGAAAATTCTTGCCTAAGGTGGTTTCAGAGTTTCACCTTAACCAATCCATCACCTTACATGTGTTCTTTACTGACAAATCCACTCCACAGGAACAAAAGCTCCACAGTCTGGATGTCAAAAGGGCCCTACTTTACTATTTGGATCATACCAAGCAGTTTAGGGGCCCATCCACACAGTTATTCCTCACCTGTGGTGAGGTAAGTAGAGGAAAACCAGCCACCAAGAGAGCTATCTCTCACTGGATGGTCTCATGTATTCGATTCTGCTATAACAAGGTTGGTAAACAGCCTCCTGAAGGCCTCAGGGCCCACTCTACTAGGGGCACTGCTGCTTCTGTGGCAGTTGCTAGGGACATACCCCTTTTGGACATCTGTAAAGCAGCTACTTGGAAGACTGTGCACACTTTCACTAAACATTATTTCTTAGATGTACAGTCTAGATCTGATGCCAAATTTTGCAAGGCAGTTCTGCAGAGCCTCTTTCCTAAGTTGGTTCTCTACTCTTCTCCCAACTGCACTGCTTTATAGTCTGCGATAGTTACTGATGCTAAAGGACCCATGGGGTGAGAAGAAAAAAGTGACTCACTGTAGTAATCTTCTTTCTTCCAAGGTGTCCTTTAGCATCAGTAAGCTCCCACCCTTCCTCCCCAGATAACCTTCACAAGAGGACTCTGACGTTTGCCTACTAACAATTTGGTCATCTTAAATTTTGGACTAGATTTTGAGCAAAGTTTCATGTTTATTATTCTGGTTCTGGTTGTTATGTATATTTTTGAATCCTGTTGGTTCATTCCTGTGTGGGCAACTGCCCATTCTAGCTTCAAAAAAAATTCTGGAGCCTTCCTCACTCTCCCTGCCCAACACATCCTCAAGCTTCAATCTGATTGGCTAATTCATAAACTCATTACCATAATCTCCAGCTCCGGGGGGGGGAGTACTACCTAGTCAGCTCCCTGCAATAGTTACTGATGTTAAAGGACACCTTGGAAAGAAAGAAGAGTACTATGGTGAGTAATTTTTCCTTCCCGCTGCTCTAGACACAATAGCAGAATTCAGCCCACTATCGGGATATAAATTAATTGTTAGTAGACTCAGGGAACGCCTCTGAATGCGGCAGTAACGAAACAGAAGGTGACAAGATTGGGCATTTCTTGGACACTCACAATGCTCAGATATTTGGGTATAGAACTAAGCTGCAATAAGGCCTTTATGAAACAAAAAAAAACCTAGATGATCTCAGGTCTGGATTTTTGGTTTGTACCAGAGGGTTAACTCAAAATCCTACTGAGCATGCTCAGAAAAAAACTTTAAATCCTTATACCTCTGGAACCGATTAATATTTTTTCACAAATTCTTCAAAAGGCATAGCCTTGGCACAGGATGTTTTTACCCTAAAAGTTTCAGAAGCAAATTCTGTATCTAGATCTGGAGAGGTGGAGAACTCTCCCTCTTACATGCTGAGTCTGCATCAACATTGTTAAGATGAATATGCTTCCAAAGATTCTTTACCCCCATTTTCATGATGAATATTTGCTTGCCCATGAAGAGTTCTCCTCCCTGCATGCTTCAATAGTGAAATTTATCTTGGCAAATAAGGGACATCGCAAGACCTATGCCAAGCTAGCCAGACCTAACAACGAGGAGGGCTGTGTCTACCTCATCTTACTGTATACTGTTACGCAGCTCAGGATTGCAAATACCTAAAATGGCACTACTGTAGAGGAGCAGGCTGATTTGATTACAAGCTACTGGCCTTTGTGGCTGACAACTGAGCAGCATCTTAGTAGAGATGCCAGGGTAGACCCGCAGACTCTCCTATATGTATCCCCCAATAGCCTTCCTAAATCACTTAAAAATACTGTGATAAATACATCCCTGAAGGTGCACCAGCAACTCTGTAAATTCCAGAATATTCCCTACACCAAGGGATTGTTTCAACCTGTCTTTAATAATCCTAACATTTAAATTGATAGCACCTCTGTAAAGCCTGACTTCTGGCCTGGCATCACTCTTCCTAATATTAGTCATCTGTCACTGGATGATAAGCTTGTTCCCTTCAGGGCCTTTAAAGTGCAAACCATAATCACTGATAAAAGTATTTGTAAGTTTTTACAGCTTACGCGTGCAATTGCTCAGTATATGGGGCCTCCTCCCTGGCTAAAGCAGGATGAGGACTTTATAACTTCACTCTGCCTTACAACAGCACTCCATTTCTGTATTATATTAAAAGAGTTTTGTACATTTTCCATGTAAATCTGATGGCAGTTTCCCCTACTGGCAAGCTGAATTTCCAAATAATCAAATCAACTGGGAGCATATATGGTCTGATATGTATGCATATATGAAAAATGACAAATCTAGACTTACCCAACTCAACATTCTTAACAATCTTTACTTATACACCTATGAAATTACATAGGATTGGTAGACTGTCATCAGATTTATGTACTAAGTGCAATTTGCAACAGGGTTCCCTACTGCATATTTTTTGGGACTGTGAAAAGTCTTGAGGTCTGTGGGAGGCAGTCAAACAAAGCAGATCCCGTATTAGGCCTTGATGATCTGTTCACCCCAGAGGTCTGTATTTTAGGTGACCTCAGTAGCATATCTGTATGGGAACGTAGATACCATATGGCAGTAATCGCAGCCTCGGCCAAAAAAGTCATCTTAAAACATTGGTTAGACCAAGAGGTAATCTCATACATGGAATGGTACCAAGACCTCATGTTTAATCTGAAAATTGAGCAAATGACTGTCAATATTCATAACAGGCATATGTCCTCAGAGTAGGTTAGGGAAAGTGTTTACCCTCTATTCTGTCACACAAGATAAAGAGTGAGTATATAACAGTATTGCCAACAGTTTCAGGGGTGGGCTTCATACATAAGAACTTGTGCTATTTTATTGGCTTCTTTTTGAAAATGCATGGGTACACCTCCATCCTGTTTACAAGATACGGTGAATGTGTTTGAAAAATTTTATGATTTTCAGTAGCAAGATAACTACATGCTTTTAGGAACTGATATGGTGTCCTTGTACACTTGCATTGGACATAATAAAGGAATCTTTGCTTGTGAGCATTTTCTCCACAAACATCCAACGAATAAATTTCTCATCAAATTCCTACTTGAAGCTCTGGACTTTGTGCTAAAACACAATTACAGTACTTCGGGTTTGATAGAGATTTCTATATTCAAGCTTGTGGAACAGCAATGGGGACTGCCGTGTGCCCCTCTTTTGCCAGTCTTTTCCTTGGTTATTGGGAGGAATGTATAGTGTTCAGTCCAGCAGTCAACCAACACACACAACATTAAATGCTGGTATCACCTTATTGATGATGTAGTCTGTGTGTGGGATGGTGGGCTCATTGAAACAATGGAATTTGTTAATTGCCTAAACAGTAACATTCTCGACCCAAAATTCAGTATGTAGGCATAGCTTGCAAAGAGTCACTGAATGTCCTGGATATAACATTGGGTGTGCAAGATAACATCGTTTTCAGTAACAATTTCTGAAAGCCAACTGCTACTAATAGTCTATTGACGGCATGAAGTAGCCACCCCAAGAACTTAATAAATTCCAGGCATAACTGCTCGAATTTAGATGATTTTAAAAATCAGTCACAAACTCTCATGCAAAACCTTTGAGACAGAGGCTATGATGAAGTTTCTCTCTCTGAAGTGTTTAGCAAAGCTCTACATACAGATAGGAAACAGTTTCTTAAACCAAAGATCAAATCCCCAACTGAACAAGTAATCACATGTTCTGTTACAGAATATAATCCCCTGTCTAACAAGGGGGGTGGGATTATCCAGCAATGTTTTCATATACTAAGGGAGACCTGGAAATGGATGCTGCAATGGGTGAATTCCCAAGGGTGTCCCTTAAATATGCCAAGAACTCAAGGGACAACTTAGTGCATAGCTACTATACAATGTCAATGTCAGATTCTTGACAGCATCCCTCTCTGCCCTTCCCCCTGTGTACCTCAAGTCCTAAAACCTACTGCACTTTTTACTGAAACTTGAATGTAAAAGTTTAACCAGATTGTAACTCTTGCTGTAACCTGAATTGTCAACTCTTTATCTGTCTGTAACTTTTATGAATGACTGTACCCAACTCCATGTATCATGTATTCTGCTTGTCTTGTATTTAGTTCTCTATTGTGTTGTCTTTACTCTGACATGGAACCTCTGTGAAAGAGTCTTTGACTCAAAGGTACTATAATCCGAGACTTGAATGAATAAAAATACTGAGGAGCCAGTCAGGAGATATTATCTCTCATGGTTACCAGAGAAGCCAGATGGAATGTATAAATGTGAAAACTGCAGTGCCTGTACTTACTATTACCAAGTCAATGTTTTTAGTGTTCCAAGTGTTAATAGGATGGTCCAAATACGTGAATTTGTAAATTGTGCTACAAATTTTGTTGTATATACTGTGATGTGACTGTCCGAAAACATATGTGGGGAGAATGATGCATCTGTTAAAGGAGCATATTCTTGAACATATCAGGAGCATTAAAAAAACATGTCGAGAACCCAGTCGGACAACATTTCCATGAATTTCACAACTGTAATCCAAAAGCTGTGCACTTCATGGGACTGGAGTTTATTATTAAAAACCAAAGAGATGAATACAGGCTTAAAAGACTTCTTCAGCAAGAGACATTTTGGATTCTTAATCTCATTGGAGTCTATGTACTTAGATTTGGATTGCCTACGCACTGCGAATCTGTGGCATGTAGGCAACCTCAAGTTGGAATGCCACATAGCGGGGATCCAGCAGACCCTGGTGGCATTCATGGAAGGGGCATGCACCCCTTCCATACATGATCCCCTGGCTGATCATGCAGCTATGTATTGCAGGTGTGTCTGGGGGCATGTCCACACTCCACACTTTTCACTAAGGTGCAGAGTGCTGGGCAAGGGGAGCACAAGATACGGCAGTGGGGACCCTGACATATCTGTTATGCACCCCCCAAGGACACCCGCTAGCTGCAGTGGGACAGGGACTCCCTCCACTATGCTGCCCCAGCTCACTGGGCTGAAAGGGAGGGCTGGGGACAGCCATTAGGGCATTTGCCCCTATTTTAATGACATGGTGGTCCCACGCCTGCCCAGAATCCCCTGCTCATGTGGAGTAGGGGATCCACTTTGGAACCCAAGAAAGTGCCTTCCTGTGTCCCTTGGACTGCCCCCCACGCAGCTGCATGCCAGAGGGTGGGGCCATTTGGAGTAGGGGATCCACTTTGGGACCCAAGAAAATGCCTGCTTATGTCCCTTGAACTGCTCCCATGCAGCTGCATGCCAGAGGGCAGGGCCATGGACAGGCACCCTGAGGGTACGCACGGTTGTGCATACCATGCACCCTGTGTCTGTCCTCAAGTGCATAGCTACGCGGGTCAGGTACGTGTGAATCGCATGTACCCAGTTGCACCTTAGTGCATAGGCCCCAATAGTCTGAAACCTCATGGTCTCAATGAAGACTGGGACCTTAAGCCTTTTCTTTAAAGTTTTCTATTCTGCTATGTAATGATTTTGAAAGCATGCATATTAGTTTATATGCTCATTTTATTTGATGGTTTCATCTTCTCCTTTCTACTCTTTTCATTCCCAATCCCCAACCTTCCTACCACATTTCCTACAGTTCCCCTTCCCCCTCCCTAACCCATTTAACCCTCACTCACCCCTATCCCTCTCTGCCTTTCCCCTTTTCTTTGCTGTTGCATGCATTTGATTTTCAAATTATTGTATTTACAACATTTTAAGTATTGTCTGAATTTATTAATAGTAATAATAAAACTTTATTTTTATGGTGCCTTTTCAAAACCAAGGCGCCTAACAATTTTAAAAGCATATCAGATCTCACATCAACTTAATTTAAGTAAGACAATAAACATCTAAAATTAAAATAAATACATCAGTCCCCAAATGCTTGGTGCCAGAGATGGGTTTTCAAAGCTTGTTTAAATCCCTCCACGGTTGTGCACTCACGTAACTGGTGGGGTAGAGAATTCCAAAGAGATTGGGCTGCATGCATAAATGCCCAGGCCCCAGAAGATTTTAAACACACCCTTGGAATGTCTAGCAGCCCCTCGCAGGCTGAGCAAAGCGATCACCCGGAGTAGTAAGGTACCAGAAGCTCTTTCAGGAAGTCAGGGCCCGGTCCGTGTAGGGCTTTATAAGTCAGAAGACCGACTTTAAAGGTGAGCCGCCATTGTACTGGCAGCCAGTGCAGACCGTTAGGCTTCCCACTATATCTTTGTTTATAGGATGAATTTCTTTCAGGGTTTACAATTCGGCTCCACTTATCTGCTTTACTCTGAGTTAGTTTTTTTTGAAAGTTCACACATAATGTTTCCTTTTTGATTATCTATTAATTCTCTCTTTATTTTTTTCTTTCAGAGTGGTGGATACATGAAACGGAATGGCTATAGTGGATTTCCAAAGAGTTCAATCTGAACCACTATGTGATTGCAACACTCCACAAATCTACCTCTTGCAACAATGTGTTTCTGTCTTTGAGCTATTGATACATTAATGGATATCTCTGCAACCTGAAATTTGTTTTAGTGCAGCCTTAGGTAGTTACTAATGTGTCTAGCTTGCATCAAATTGCTCCTTATGGTGTGACCTTTTTTTTTTATATTAGACTTGTTTTTTCTCACTTGCGAACTTTATACATTTTGTATTTTGCTGAATACCAACACTTTTTTTAAGTAGCACAGAATTTGCACCTGTGCCACATAGGTTTTGTCCTATTGTTTAAGGTGCTTAGGGTCTGCTTCCATGTCAACATGGCTATGGTGTCTTTATTATTTTAAACATCATTACCATAACAACCTATGCCATTTTAGCCTGGTGACTACTTAAGCAAAGTATCCAGCTCTAAACCCTGCCCCCTGATGAAGCTGTATCAAGTGAAGTGCCACACACCTGCCAGTGTTTGTGGTACATACTGCTCTTTACCTGACTGAGATATTTGCTCAATAGGTTTCCTAGCATTTGCAATGTTGTGAGCCTTTATTTTTCCTTCACTCTTTGCACTGCACCCTGCCTTTCTGTAGTTCTGGGTGTCGGCCAGCCTCCACAGTAACCCCAACATGATAGATGAGAGTGGGTATAACCTTTAATATAAATAGATAGGAAAAATAAGAAAAATGTGACTGGTTGTCAGCATTCTAATAGGATTTCAGTAATCTTTGTGACCCTGGCATGTCTAACCTAATTACTAGCACAGTGATTCCTCAGCATGTCCTAACTTATTTTCATTTCTGAAATACTTCTTGTAGTTGAAGCTGGCACACTGTCCCTCACTCAATCACAACAAGGCCTGGTGCTCCCTCAAGCAGTAAACAGGAGTTATATACAATAAAAGTATATTTGTGCATTTAAAGCAGCAGTGCAATGAAACTACATTTCTCCATAAAAGCCGATTTCAGCTGCAGTTAATAAAAATAGTAGTATACCTGCCAGACCTACTTTTCTAGGTGCCTCCTACGCTGTGCAAAATGATTTTTTTCTCAATCCTAGCCCTTGCCAGGTCCACAATGCTATTTATAAGGCAAATGTGGGGACCATCTCTTTTTTTGAGAAAAAACTGAAATATTTATAAAATACTCAAATTTTGGTGGAACTAACAACTTTAACTATTATATAAAACTAGAATATACCTGGAATCTTTTATAATGAAAAAAAGAGTAGGGTCACATTTTTGCCCAATGTTGTTGAATTGCTGCTGCTTTGAAACAAAAAATGTGCTTCTCCAACATTTGCGGTCACACTGACGTCTCCAGTGAGCATGCTGCACGTGTACCACAGAAACCACTTGAACATTTCCATAGCAATGCTCATGTTGCCATCTCCTAAGAATGCGCGTGACATTGAACATTATATTGTTCATATTTCATGTATCATTACTATCATGAATCCTGTTTGGCACAAGAACACGCATCACCTTTTTAACATGATGCCTGTGCTGGAATTACTTAGGTCCTTCCTCACATGCTGTTCTCTTCATTTTCCCCTGAGAAAAGCACCACACAGTAGGTATACCCAGTTGTGCTAAACAGGAGCTGTGTGTGCTCATGACAAAACAGCAACAGAAGCACTCACTAAATTGCATTTCTTTGGCAAGAACTTAGCAGAAGAACTATTTTCTTTCAAAACAGCAGACAGTACAGAAATAAATTGTTCACAACACGGTAACATTTTGTATTACTGTTTTCTTAAATAGCAATAAGGCACTCCCAAGGGGTTATTTTATAGCTAGCTAAACACCCCTATGGGGAGATAAACATATAGAATAATGCATGTGGCGATGTGCACAATGAGAATTTTATACACACCCGAGGTGTGCAATACTATTTAAACCACAAAAGTGAAGCTCCAGGGGTTTAATAAAGCATTATGCACTGAAGATGTGTAAAAAATTTAAATTACTCACACCACCCCATGTCCAGTTTTTTTTTTATAATTGCTGGTCCCAAATACGTGAATTTAGAAAATTTACCCACTCAACCACCTTTTCTGCCTCTTCCCTTAAAAAATCTAAACTTTTTTTCCAGGTCCTTGGGCTTGTGGTCCAGAGGGGGTTGTCTGCACTCTTTGGTCAACTGGGATTCAGGCTGGGAGAAACAGTGATGGAAACTGCTTCTCACTATCCTTCCTGTGGAGCGCCACAGCGCTGATGCACTCCAGCTCTCTGTGAGAGGAGTCATCAGTAGCGCAGCTCAGTGGGCAGTTCACTAAGTCAGGGTAGGACACTGCCAAACTACTGAATCTGTGTCTAGCCAGGGGAAAGAGTGAGACAGCAACATCCCCCCATTTGGCACTACCATACTCATTCCCTGCCTTGATGTAATCCTCACGACTTTTAAATCAACTTTCTGTCAGTTCAGTGTATGAGGAGGAAGAACAAACATGCTGTCTTAAGACAGCAGAAGATCCTCAATGCAGCACACAATGACAGTTATAACCAGCTGTTTATAACAGCAAATAATACATAGGTTTTCCTACGGAAAAATACTGGACCAATTATTATGCATTGTTAATGTGACCCACAGGTCATGCCATATCGCTTAATCAATTTTTGTACTTAAAGAAATGCCATGGACTATATAAGGCTCTAAGAGACATGAGTATATAAAAAAAAAAGACACAGTAAGACCTAATGAGCTAGGCAGGGGTAGAACTGTTTTTTGTTCTGAAGTGTGCGTGTAAGACATTGTAAAACAGATTTAAAAAACGGAGTACATAAATACTGTATTTGGTGAGAACTGCCCATGAAGAACATTAATGATAAGTAGTTTATTTTTAACCTCCCCTTAAAATGCAGTAGCTATCTCCATACCCACTGAGTGACCTTGAACAAGTAACTTAAGGCAAGGCAAGGCAAATTTATTTAAGAAGACGCCCATCCCGAAGGCTCTGGGCGCCGTACATCAATCAAATAAAAACAACACAGCACAATAACAATCAATAAAATATACGACTCCAAACAGTTAAAACATAATTTGCTACATAATTTGTTTCATTCTCTAAAACTAAAATAAGCCTTCAAAAATTAGACAATATAAACTATAAAACATAGTCCAGGAATGCCTGATCGTACAAAAATGCCTTGAGTCAGGCCTTAAAAACCTCAACAGACAGGGCCTCCCTAACAACTAAAGGAAGCAAATTCCACAGGATGGGAGTGGTGACACTAAATGCTCTGTCACCTGCAGTTCTTAGCCTCGCCCTGGGAATCACAAGGAGGCCCCTAGAAGAGGAACGTAGGGAATGGACCGAGACAGCAGGTGTAAGAAGGTCACTCAGGTAGCCATCCCATTCAGTCTAGCCGGCTGCACAAATGGACAGATGCAGAATCCTAATAAAAAGGAGATGGTGCATCTCAGCAGGGCTGTCCTGAGTAAGTACATTTTAAATTAAAAAAAATATATAAAATAATAGAGACCCTCCACTAGCTCATGGTAGCAACCACCCACCCACCCCACTGACCCTGCATGCAGCCCTCCCTTCAAAGTCATGGGTTACCACCACATGGTACAGCCAGGGGGACCCCACCTTCTGGGGAGCATAAGTGAGTGGAAGGCAACAGGAGGGTACACAAAGCCCAAGTGTTCCAGATGACATCCTGCTGGGCAAGTTGTTGTTTCCTCCCTCCCATCCCCCTGGACATCAGCGGATAGGGGTTCATGGTCATGTGTGCACATGGTTACATGTTGGCACAAGCAGCCAGATTATGTCATCCCTCTCCATCTGCTCCTGCTTTGCACTTCCAGCTGTAGTACCCCCAGATGGCAGTGCTGCAGTGGAGACCAGTTTCTTGCCTCCCCAGAGAAGGAGAATTTTCTCAGGAATGCTCAATCCTTCTTCCCTCCCCACCAGCCTTCTGATGAATAAGGTTCTTTCCTGAACCCACCAGTGTCACAGGTGGCAGTACTGCTGCTGCTACACTAATGGACTTGCCACCTAAAGCACTACAGCAAGTGTTGTTGACCACAAGGTCACAATATGTGGCCACCATGCCACTACGGTACTCAGAGCCCTCTTCATTGATTTCACCTCCATTTTGGGGGCATGCCCATGATTTTGGATTGGCTGTTTTAGACTATGGGTTTTGCACTGATATTACAGTCCTGCAGAGCTTGGAGAACTAGGACTGAGGTTGGCGCTCTTCTCTGTATCCATATCAGTCCTTATTAGAGGGAGAAGAAGTAGGGTCATCCTCAATTTCTAAGTCAGTCATAGCCAGTTCTTCCTCCTTGGAGTCTAACTATGACCTGCCTCTCTTGCAGTGCCTCCTCTCCATGTCAATCTAGCACATTTTTGATGTTGATGCAGGTAATCAGAGGTCTCACTGCAGCAGTCTAAGATGGGATTAGTGAGGTGAAAAAAGTCCCTTTAATTAGTATGGAAAATGAGCACTTAAAAACATTAACACTTTATTCTCTCATGGATAGCATTCATTTCAACATCTTGATACTGATGAGCAACAAAAATAGGAATAGGATACACACTGGCAGGCTCTTTTCTTCATCCCATTATAGACATTTGTTTCTTTATGTACAGTAATAAGATTTTGCTTCCCGGTCAGGATAAAGCCCTTTGAGATGCAGCATTTCATTTACAGGGTAGCAGTAGGTGAGATAGGTTATCTCTGCAGTTTTTTGCCTGCAGTTGTCCAGGATTCCTAAAATAAAATATTGAGAGTCCATAACCAACTTCAGAAAGTCTAACTGGTGCTGTTTCTACAGTGGTGGTGGGCACCAGGCAGTGGACTTTGTGTCCAGAAGTGCTAACAGTGTGTCCTAAGGATGCAACTCCTTGACAAGCATTTGTCCCAACAGATTGTCAGCACATCAAGGATGCAGTGTCCCACATCTCCAAGAGCCTTGATATTACAGTACAGTCAGCAGTTGTTATACAAGCAACATTACACACAGGTTAGTGCTCCACTGACAATGCTCAATACACATTACAGTACATGCTACACACTATTAGTCAAACAGTTTTCTAATGAACAGTACAAACATATATTGAAGAGTTTAGGTGTCTGTAGTTAGTGACCATAGGGAAATTGTGAGATCAGTTCGTATGTGAATCTGGAGTGTAATGTTTGCAGTGAGCTGGTACATTCAGTACAAGTGTTACAGTGTGCTAAATAGTATATATGTTCAGTCACATTGAGCATAGAGGTTTCATGATGTTTATGAAGGTAATTAGCATAGCTGTCAACTGCTATGAATTCCGCATAGCGCTATGAATTTTTCACACACATTTACCCTTGCTCTGCAAAGATTTATTGATGTTCCTTGTGTTAAAGCTAGTTACGGACATACAAACTACTAAAAATTGTAACTAACTTGTTAGAAACTGTACTTAAAATTAACCATAAGGTGCCCACTATTTTAAAACTTACTATTCTTTAAAATAAAAGCGTGCTATGGATTCTGTCCCTTTACTCCTCATTTCAAGGGCCAGTGCTACACATCTGAATACTGAGAGATGGAGAGTTATGGTAATTAGATTCAGCAGAGTTGGCTTCAAGAGGCAGGTTGCCCAAATCCCTGGTGGCATGGCAGACAAAGGCCTGTTTGCCCATATCTGTTTTGATCTTTGTGGTTTTGCAGCTTATGTTGTCCACTGAGCTCAATCTGTAGTAAATTAGTATGGGAATAAAAAGGGATGTGAGTGAATCTGGGGCATGATCAGTACTGCAACTGTGGAGTAGATGGCTCCACTGAAACAGTTGCATGTTGTTAGGTTTAACCAGCCTTGGTGGGCCTGGGGCTCACAGTGACTTAGGGCGTACTGGGAAACAAAGCTAAAGGTTTTGTTCAATGTGTCCAGTTGTTCTAGGCTAATTTTTGAGACTGTCATGTATACCCAATTCCCATAGTCAATGTATGGCATTTAAAGAGAAACAGGCTTCAGATTTGAAAAAAAAAAGTTTGTCATGGTGTTAATATGTTTTGCACATTTTAGCCCATTGTCTAACCAGAAACTCTGATAGTTAGGGCTGAATTCACGATCACAGAGGACTATCACAAAATCAGTGTGAAACACCAATTTTGTGACAGTCTCTTGCTTGTGATCCCCTCGAACTATTCACTGAAGGGTTGGGAGCCCTTCTGCATGGAAGGGGGTGCAGTTGGCATGTAAATGGGGCACAATGCCATTCATGTTGCCAACTACCCCCAGTGCACCCATTGCAGCTGTTTTGTGATGCAGTATTACTGTCTCCAGGAAAAACTGGCAGCTGGGGGGAAGGGAGGGAAGGGTCAGACAGCTGCATTGGTGTCAGTGCTCATCGGTGCTCATCAATGTTGAGGAATAGAAATCATTGTGGGACCGGTTGCATTCCAGCAGCACATGAGCAACTGGGGCTAGCAAGGGGGATCCACCTGACTGATAGAGACTTACAAACTATGGAGTTTGGGTTGGGGACATACTGCACTACCAGGTAGGATGATGAGGGGCACCAGACCTGACACTGTCAGCAGACCACAAGCAGCCCTGAGGTATGGGATGGGCAGGTGGGAGGTTGTGTACTGGGAACAGACTAGCTCATGCATTAGTTAGTATTGTGCACCATTACTTTAAAATCTGGGTGCCTACATTTACATACCTGAATTGGGGATGGGGTGCTCTGCTGCTTTGGTGCATATCTGTAGTTATTGTATAAATTCTTTGGGTCGATGCAATGGTCTGATCCAAATAACTGTGGCTGAAATGTGTCCCTTGAACCTTTGTACCAGGTTTAGAGGAGAATTGTCAAGCATCGTAACTGTGGGAGGAACTGATGTTGAAGTTCAGTTTGTTCTGTGTTCCAAATGATGTAGTCTGTGTATTCCTCAGTATAGAAGGTAGTTGGAAATCATCCATTTTTGTAACTTAGTGAAGTCCAATAGCAGATTGTTTGTGATTTCAGGGATCTACAGTAGTTGTTGATTTATTTGAGAATATCATCTACATAGTGGTGAATACTGGAGTATAAAGTTGAGAGGGACAGAATGATAATTTCCAAAGATATACCCAGGTTCAGGTATTTTGAACTTTTGGAAAAATTCCTTAGTTCTTGTGAAAACTAAATTTGTATACTAACCTGTAAGTTGACACTGTTTTATCTCCCAATGGGAAATTATTCTAGTTGATTTTAGAGGTGCAGATTTTAAGAACATGGAAATTATCCTCAAGGTAAACTTGGAGGCGATAAGGCATGCATGCTGAAAGCAGGTGGGAAATTATTAAAAGAGGGATACAAGATACTACCAGGTCTTGCACAGGGGTAAGACATAAAGTTTGGTAGGACCAGTAAGCCATGCTGGTGGACTCATGAGGTCCAGGAGGTGGTGAGGGAGAAGAGGGCAGCATACAGTAGGTACAAACGTTAGCGTGGGGTTATGGACAGGGAGGAGTATCTTTTAACAGCCAGGAGGGTCACCAGGGTGGTAAGATGGGCCAAGGCAGGGACAGAGCAGAGGCTGGCGCAGGGGATCAGGAGGGGGGAAAAAGGATTCTTTAGGTATATTGGAGAAAGAAGGAGAGTGAAGGGGCAGATTAGTAGGTTGAGGTCAAGCAAAGCAAACTTTATTTATATAGTGCCTTTCTTGAAACCAAGGTGCTTTACAAGTGAACCATAAAACATATAAACTGGTAAAATTACAGATATATAAATTAATTGAAATCATCTGGGAAGGCCATCTGAAAAAGATAGGTCTTAAATTCTGATTTAAATCTCACAATGGTCAGGCATTCTCTCAATCGACGAGGTAGAGAATTCCACAGGGTAGGGGCCACAGAAGAAAAGGCATGAGCACCAGATGTCTTCAAACATTCCCTGGGAATCTCTAGCAATCCCTCATCGGTGGATTGAAGAGGGCAGAGGGGGTGGTAGGGAGTCAGGAGATCTTGTCAGGAAGGGGATGGGCAGAGGGGGGCAAGAGAACAAGCAGAGGTGCTAAACAAGTACAGGTAGGGTGCCCCACGATTGGAGGGTGGTGCACATTGTGCCCATCCACAAGGGTGGTTCGGGGGAGGAGCCGAGTAACTATAGGCCTGTCAGCCTAACCACAGTGGTGAGTAAGTTGATGGAGGCCATCCTAAAGAAGAGGCTGTGGGTGACCTTGGCGGAATGGGGCTACCTGGATGTTCGCCAGCATGGCTTCATCCTGGGCAGATCATGTCAGACTAACCTTGTGGAGTTCTACGATTAGGTGATGATAGCGCTAGAGCAGGGTAGGCCAGTGGATGTCCTCTTTCTAGACTTCAGCAAGGCGTTTGATTCGGCACCTCACACTGGTCTGCTAGTTAAGTTGAGAATGGGGGTCAGGATATGGATGGTTACATGGGTTGGAAATTGGCTATCTGGATGTACTCAGAAGCTGGTGGTGGGTGAAGGCTCATCTTCCAGAAGAGTCATTAGCGGGGAACCACAGGGATCAGTCCTGGGGCCGCTCCTGTTCAACGCTTACATCTCCAACATCAGAGTAGGTATCAGGAGTGAAATGAGCCTCTTTGCAGACAACTTGAAGCTAGGGGCAGTGGTGGATGAGGAGGAGGGTAGGGTAGCCATGCAGAAGGACCTGTGTGCTCTGGTGAGGTGGTCAAGTGCCTGGAACCTGAAGTTTAACACAGGGAAGTGTAGGGTGCTACACCTGGGGTGTAGGAACCCAGAACAAGTGTACACCCTGGGAGGGGATGTACTGCAGGCTTTGAGTGGAGAAAAGGATCTGGGGGTGGTTGTGGATGCCAAAATGAACAATTCTGAGCAATGTAGGAGGGCTGCAGCCAAGGCAAATAAAATACTGGGCTGCATTGTCAGGGGGATTACCTCATGGAGCAGGGATGTGATTCTGCCTCTGTGTAATTGCCTGGTTAGGCCACACCTTGAGTACTATGTGCAGTTTTGGTGTCTGCACCTAAAGAAAGGCATTGCACTCCTGGAGAGGGTGCAGAGGGGGGCAATCAAAATGATATGGGGTCTAGGTGATAGGTCATACAAGGAGAGACTGGAGGAGCTCAGCCTGTACTCACTGGAGGAGAAGAGAGACCGGGGATATGATTGAGGTCTTGAAATACCTAAAAGGGGTATACGGGGTAGGCCTGATTAAAGTCTTTCAGAGGAAGGTTGGAGGGGCCACCAGGGGGCATAGGTGGAGGCTGGAGGGGGGAGAGAAGGAGGCAATATTTCACTGAGAGGATGGTGGAACCGTGGAATGTACTCCCTGAGGAGCTGGTGGAAGTAGCCACATTGGAGGGGTTCAAGAGGGGCTGGGACAGGTACAGGAGGAGGGTAAAGCTGAGTAATGTTATCAATCAATCAATCAAAATCTTTATTTAACCAGGCAGACATCGTTGAGCAATGCTCATTTGCAAGATGGACCTGGGTACAACTTAGATTACATAGCAATACAAGGTAGTGTAATTAAGTACATATATATATATATATATATATACATTGATGACTGGTCAACAGAAAGCACTGGAACAAGCAGGCTTGTGGCAATTTAAGTTTGAAGTGCAAAAAAGGAGCAGGTACATACATTGGACCTGAGAACAGTGAGGAGGAGGGGGAAGAGAAGGAGAGGAGGAGAGGGAAGACGATTGAGAAATAAGGAGGGCAGCAGGAAGTAGAAGTGGAGGGGGAGCGTGGGGAGGATAAAGTAATTAGGGATACAGGTGGAGGGAACCGGTAGGATAGGAGAAGGATATAGGTAAGGGGTAGTGGAGGGGACCATTAGGGAGAAGAGTAAGTGACAAGGGAGAGTGCGCAGAGAAAGTCTCAACCAGAGGGTACGAGCAATTTCTATCCTAAAGATGGGAGACTTAGACTGGGGATGAGATGAGGAAGCAGGTCGGGGGGGTGGGGAGGAAGATAATGGAGTGTCTAGGGTTAAGGAAGGCGGGGACAGAACTAAGGGGTCTTAAGAATTTGAGTACTGTGTGGGGCGGGAAGAGGTACTGTGGGGGACACTGATGCAGATCTAGGGAGGGAGAAGCAATTGCATACTTCTTTGAAAGAATGGGGATATAGAGACTTGAAGGTAGAGAGGCAGACAGGTACACGCAATTTAAGAGTTTTTTGAATTTTGTTCCATAATGAGGGCAGCACGAAACTTATGGCTGCTCTGCCGAAGTGAGATTTAGCCATAGGTACCTTGAGCGAGATATATGAGTAACTTCGTAGTGCATAGTTACCTATTGCGCTTAGAGGAAGACAGTTGGTAATATAATGTGGAAATTTTTTTGAAATAGCTCTGAAGGTCCAGCATGCAGCATTTCTGTCTCTCCTGGACTTAAGGGAGGTCCATCCTACAGCCATATACAGAGAGCAATGGTGCGTGCTGAAGGGAAGTCCCGTTATAAACCACAGTGCTCTGTGATAAAGTGTGTCCAATTTTGTCAAGCAGGAGGTAGGACACTGACTGTATAGGAAGTCCGCGTAGTCTACCAATGATAGAAATGTGGACTGGACCAGCTATGTCTTAGCATCTCTGGTTAGGAATTGACTAATTCTAAAGAAAACTCCCAGCCTCTGTCTTAGCCTTTTTATTAGATCCTCAGCATGTTCCGTGAAGGAAAGTCTGTAATCTAGCCACACTCCCAGATACTTAAATTTTGTGACATATTAAAGCTTTTCTCCTAATAAAGTGGAAATCTGAGGGACTGAGCCAGTAGTTATCTCTGGCAGTGGAACTCTGGAGAGGGATGGGGAAACCCTGAGGGGAGGCAAGGAAGGTGGTTACGGTACTCATCAAGGGTACTGATTCTCGAGCAGACTTGATAGACCATGTGGCCTAATCTGCTGGCATTTTAGTATGCTAGTACTTCTCTCCAACATTTATTATTCATTGAATCCAGATGGTAAAGGTATCCCTCCATTGTTTTACTGATTCTGTACAGAAAATTACTTCAGCCAGTGTCATCTGATGTAATTCAGGTATCTCCATCTGCTTCCATTGGGTTTTCTCAATACTAACTAGCCATACCGTACTATGTGGATAGTCATCTTTACCATAGGGAAACAGGTACTGTACATCAGAACTCCACACTGCCATTGATGTGATGTCAGAAAGTGATAACACCGCTGACGTGATGTCACATCGATGGTATTATGAGATTGAACGCTAATTAACATCCACCTGCGCAAGTTGATTTTCACTGCAAATATCAAGCACAATAAAATCCAACTTGCAACAAAATTATTCCTGCAACCTTTTTTGAAACTAGTTAGATCCAAGTATTACAGAAAATAAAAGATGGGAAACTCAATTATTGTACTAAAATTCCATCTCCGAGATCTTGTGGCATCATGGAACCTCTAAAGCTTTGTTGTCATGATTATGTCACCAGGCTTCCTCAGTGGAATTATTTAAGTAATAAAGCATGACAGGCTGTGGGTTGTTGTGGTATAACAGTACACCTTGGGTACATTGTGAGGCATGAGGCATCACCAAGTGCATTCAACCACCCAAGAAGTCCAGTTGTATCAGAACAAAGCACACCCTGAAGTGTCTTATTGCAAAATGGGGTCACAATGTAATAATAAGTAAATGAAATGTTTTTAGTTACAAAAATGGATTTAATCAGGAATGTATGGATGCTATAGAACACAAGTGATGCAGACAGCTTGGCACCATGGCCATGCATACCCGGCAATGGCTGTGTCAGGCATTCCATCTGTGGCCATACCGAGGTCCTCAGGGCACAGTGTGTCCTTTTACAATTAGGAAGCTGGCCTGGGTTCTTTTACAGTTCTCAGAAAACAGGGCAAAACATAAACAATAATTAGCATGGTGCCACTGCTTGTGGAATATTATGAAGAGTGCCCCATGGGAGTAGTAACTTTAAATGGTACACAGGTCTGGCATACAGGAATAGCTATCAGATAGGAATAATGAACTCAACCTGACAATGCAATGAAAAAGAGGTTTTATTGTGAGCCATAAGGAATATAGCCAGACCAGGCTGTCTTCAGTAACGAGAGAAGGGAGCATTATAGCATGTTGCTAAAGAAGGGTGACTACTGTGATAGAGCACAGCTTTCAAAGGACTTAGTAGCCATTGTTTTAGATGCAAAAAAAAAAAAAATCAGCAAAGCAGGCCTTGTATTTGGACAACTAATAGTTGTTGAGAACAGGGTATTTTTTATCATCAGAACCTCTCTATCTAATGAAACCACTGTTCATGGCAAAACATTGGTGGTGCTGAGGAACAGGTCTGGTTATTTCCCTTATGTTTAGAAATAAATCATCTTTTTTATCCTATTATTGGGTTGAGTGCATTATTCCTTTTTGATAGAAATACAGAATCACACACACCCCAATAATGCAAAGTATTATGGGATATATTTGCAAATCACCATGAATGGGTTTAGACTGGTTCTGCTTTAGACAGAAATGCATGGTGCCAAATGGCTTCACACACACATTGCAAGGGTTGAAAACAGAAAACATAAACATGTTTCATCCTTGTTAGGGCCAATTAGTGTGCCTCAATGGCATCTCAATCTAGAGGAAATGAACCAGCCCTTATGATGGTCTTATGGGTTTGGGTCATGGTGAGCCCAAAATAGGAAAGCAATCTAGAAAGACAACGAACCTCAGCACAAAAGCACTGCAGCTATTTCATTGCTGCTGTAGTGGATTGTATAGCAACAGGACTCCTTGTTGTTTGATCTCTTATTTCAGCTCTGTGAGCAAGGAGGGTTCAGCACAATTGTTCTGGAGTAGAATGATCCCAGGGAAGAATTGGACAGTAGCATGATAAGGTTTAAAGTCAATTTGCAACAGTTTGGATATTTTCCCTTTTTTGCTCTCTGATCCCATTCCCCTAACCATAATTCTGGGATATGGCACTACGCATGAAACAGAAGTTGCTGAATGAAAATATATATATATATTTTTTACATTGACATATCACAGTTACTAGTTCGGCAGAAGATTTATACAAGTAGTATTACAGGTTAGATAGCCATCACAGTCAGGTCCCAGACAGTTTTGACTGGTACTGTATGAGACAAAAATCTAAGGGATATACCCTCTTTCTCTACAATATAGCAATAGCACTGCTATCTAAACCATCAGACTGGCTCTCCCTAACCATACCATGGTGCCCTAGGAATCCCAAGCCCCCTGTCCCACCCTTCTTTGATGGAGCAGCCTCAGCCAGATTCACTAGAGAAGGGCACAGGACTTCACAGACTGTCTGCAGGATTTTCCACCCCACTGGATGGTGCCCGTCCTTTTACAGCAATAGCATGACAGCACCCGTTCAGGATATGAAACATGAGGTAAACTTGAGAGCTCACTGCATCTTTCCTAACATTTGGGTCTCAATGTCTCAGTGACACCCTTGACCAAATGGCCCCATTGCCCCCTTTCTCTGAGCTTTCTATATGGAGAATCTTCAGTCTATCTTCTGGATCCCTGGGATTCACTGGTGATCACCATCAGGCCCAGCCCTTGAGAGGGAGCTGCCAACAGGTCCTCACCATCCCAGCTGGAATCCAGCCTCCAGAGAGACTCGTCCTGGAAAGGACACATGCCATCTACTATCCCAGACTTTAGACTTTGCTACAACTTCAAGCCTGGCAAGCCCTCTCCATCCAATGACATTCAGAGCTCTTAAAAGGGAAACCCATCTCTCCTGTATGGAGTCTTCTACTGCATTCTGACTACACCCTCTGACTATCTGGACTCTGCCTGGATACCTATATTTATACCCCTGAGAGCAGGCAATCCAGATAGCATGGAGCCTTGCAGGTGCTTTAAGGGGACACCTTACTGTATGGTTTATCCAGTATCGCTCTGACATACTCTGCATCTCTGAAACCTGGCCAAAATTCCAAACTCTTCCCTCACCATTCCTGACTTTAACCTCTTCCGACAGGACAGAGGCAAGCGAGACGGTGGAGTAGCCCTGTACATTAGGCAATCCATCTCCAGCACTATATTCTTCAAAGAATCCAGCCCCTCCTCCCACAAACTTATCCTGGCCCAACTATCCCTTCCTTCCTCTGCTCCCATCTATGTTGGTGCCCTATATGGCCTGCCAAGCTCCATCATCATGGTTATTTCCTCTATCTCTGCTCTTACCACCAATGGGGAACTCCTGCTACTAGAAGATTTTAATCTTGACTGGCTCTCCCCAACTGCCAAGCCTACTACCCTAACAATTGAGGCCCTCAGCCTCTCCCAACTCATTCAAGAATCCACCCATCTAAACCCTTGGTCCCAAAACTGCTCACTCCTTGACTGGATTCTATCCTCCCACCCCCACCACATCTCCACCTCGGGCATCCTCTCTGATGCTTTAAGTGATCACTTTGTCACTTACTGTATTCACAAAATCCACACTCCTCACTCCCCTCCTAAGTTCATTTGGTCCCACCCCTCCACTCCATCACTGCCCTACAGCACAACCTCCTAAATGCGGACTGGATGCCAGTGTTTAGTGCTCCAGATGTGGACTGTGCTTTATCCCACTTCCTACACATCCTTAACCTTACCTGGGACCATCATGCTCCCCTTAGAAAACTCAGGGTTAAATGTCACCATCACCCTTGGATCACTCTTGACCTCAGTGCCTTGTGTCATGCTAAGGACAAAGCCAGGTGACTTTATAAAGCATCCAATGCCCCAAATGACCTTTTATCTTACAAACCATTCAGAAACAGGTGCACGAAGGTTATTCGGCTAGCTAAAGTCTCCTACTTCAAATCCCAGCTTGAGCTAAACCAAAACTCCCCTGCTTCCTTCTGGAAAGTGATCCACTCCCTCATACATTCCCCTTCCCAGCAAGCTTGCCCAGTCCTCAACATTGATGGCTCCCCTGTCTCTGACCCAGCCGCTGTTGCTGATGCATTCAACAAGTTCTTTCTCTCCTATGCCCTGCCCGACTACCCTCTCCCCCCCCGTAGCAGACACCGCTCCCTGCCCACCCAAATCTCCTCCCCCTCCATTGGCTACCTCTTTCCCACTTTCACCCCTCTTGAAGTTTATACTGCCCTCATGGCTCTCAGTCCCTCCAAATCTAGCTCAGACGGTCTCCACCCTAGACTGCTCCACATGTCCGCACCTGCAATAGTCACCCCTTTGACGCACATACTAAACCTTTCTCTCACCACTGCTACTGTTCCCAAAGCCTGGAAATCAGCCAAAGTCCTACCACTTCACAAGGGTGGTGATCCCTCATCACCGGGTAATTACAGACCCATCTCTCTCCTCCCCTCCCTAGCCAAAAGTCCAGGAATCCCTCATTCTTGCAAAGCTCTCTAACTTGCTCTTCTCAAACAACTCTCTTATCACCTGTGCAATCTGGTTTTCACAAACAATACTCCACCATTACTTCCCTGTTGGGGTTCACCAACTCCATCCTTACCGCCATGAACCAAAGCCAAATCACTGCCACCATGTTTATTGATTTGGCTAAAGCCTTTGACTCCATATCCCACCCTCTACTTCTACACAAACTTTCTTCTTTTGGCCTTGCAATACCCACAGTTGACTGGTTTCGCTCTTATCTCCATAATAGGCAACAGTCTGTACAAATAGGCAACGCTCTCTCTTCTCCTGTCCCTATTCTGTCCAGGGTCTCCCAAGGCTCCATTCTTGGCCCCATCCTTTTCTCTTTTTATAAATGATCTCCCATCAGTTTGTCACTCCTCTAACATGCATATGTATGCAGATGACACTGTCATTTTTTCCTCTAGTCCATCATATAACAGTGTCCTCCCCAACCTCCAACATGATTTCAACAGAGTACAGTCTTGGTTCCAATCAAACCAGCTAAAACTCAATGCCAAAAAGACTGTTGCCATGTTTTTCATCTCCAGGCAAAAGCTGGCATCCCTCCCCGTCTCCCCCTGTGATCACCACCCTGGATAGCTCACCCCTTGAGAGGGTCCCCGCCTTCAAATACCTAAGCATCTGACTGGACAGCCACCTTGACTTCATGCATATTAATACCATCTGCACCAAGCTCCAGCCCAAACTCGCAGTCCTCTACCGCCATAAAGCCAGCCTTCCTCTCCACACTAGGCGTGAACTAGTAAAACAATCTTGCCTGTACTTGATTATGCTAACTTTGTCTATGGCACCACCCCCACCTCTTCCCTCTCTAAATTACTGTAGACACCCTTAACTCCTTCTACCGCTTTGCTGCTGCCTCCCCTTCCCTTACTCACCACTGTCTCCTCTATGCTCCCCTCTCCCTTACCCCCCTGTCTCACAGGAGAACCATCCACTGCACCTCCCTAATTGCAAAGTACTGTTCGGCTCCCTTCCTCTCTACCTCTCCACCCATCTCTTTCCTACTGAATCCACATCCTACTCACTTTGCCAGAGAGATTCATGCACCTTCTCCATCCCTCACCCTCACTCCACTGCTGGCCAGTCTGTCTTCTCATACTGCCTCCCTCTCCTCTGGAATAAACTTCCTTCTGACCTTCATCTGGCCTCTCCTCTCTCATCCTTCAGAAGACTCCTCCGCCTCCTCCCCCCCAGTTCCTCCAATGCTGCTAACCCCTGCATCCCTCTTTTGATTCCAAGCACTTGCCCCCCATTCACAACATGTTATTTTATTTTTTTTCTACATGTTCGTCACCCCCCAACACTGCTTCTTCATTTCCTTGCTGGCTTGACCTGTTCCACCCTGCATCCCATACTCAGCCCCTGTTTACTCCGGTTCCCTCATGAAGGGTCCTAAATTTGTCTCTAGGTATCCCCGGCAAACCTATTAGATTTTTGTTATGTTTTTCATGCCTGAATGAATGTTGTTTTCCTATGTAACACTGTGACTAAGCTATATTTAAGCTCTTGTAGATAAGTTGTAAAGTTCTGAAATGTAACTTACACTGTAATTCCCATAATTCCTGCCTCTCTCTGTAAATCATTCTGAATTTGTAACTTGTACTGTAATTTTTTTCAGCCACTGTGTAAACATCACCTGAGCCACACCTGGAAACAAGCCTCGGCTCAGTGTGCCTTTCCTTTTTTTTTTCGGTCACCAAATTTTAAATAAAAATAAATGAAAGGAAAAGTGGCATTAAGCAACTTAGTAGTATATGCTAGTATATATTTAGAGTCACTATGCGTCGTCACCATAGCATTTCCATTTGTCATGTTTCAAAACATACTGTACAAATTGCAGTTTACAGTGCAATTACAGAGATGGCTGTGTATGTAGTCTTGTGAGCCTGCTTCCTGTCTGTGGCAGAAAGGAAGTGCAGTTTGACTCATGTGAAGATGTTTGAGTATGTAAGACTGCAGGTTGGTGTGCTGTTGGTGGTGCCCCCGACATACACACACACACACAGAGTAGTTAAATTGTAAATGCTTAGGTGGGGGAACTTTCAACTCTAGATTTGTAGATGCAGAACTACTGTCATCCCGTGGTGATGCAACTCTCCTATTGCTTTCACTGAATAAAGATAACAGAGATGCAGGAACTGTCATGCAGTGTTACAAGGGGTAGGACCTGAATGTCTGTTCAACTGAACTTCAGAACACAGTATGCAGTTCTGGCATCTTCATTCACCAGCTGTTGCTGACAAGCTAATTATGATCTAATCAGTTAACAATTTCTCCCCTGGCCTCAACTACAATAATCTGGTCAGTTTACCTTTTAAAAAGACTTATAATCTAATTTAAAAGCTTTACATTGCTGAAGCACCCATAATGGAACAATTAGTGCATAGGGCCCTGAGCAATTAAAGGTGGCAGCCATTGTTGTGATGGAAATTCAGAATGAGTGAAGTGTCTGTCATGAATTCTGCATGGGATTTGGCCATATTCTCAAAGTCCACTGCCTGAACTTTTTGCAAATGTGCATTTGTTGGGCATTTACACATGGATTTCAAAACTTATTTAGCCAATGAGGAAGCAGGACATTTCGGACCCATTTTATAAGTTCCCTCTCTATTATTCTATTTATAAGGATACACAGCCAAGAGGCTCAGAAATATTGTTGTAAATCGAAAAGGACATGTCCTCTGCTTTCCTTTGCTGCCATCACAATTTTATATTTTCCCCAGGTCTGTTTGACAGATCATGAAGTCTTAAGATTGACATTTTCTAAGTTGCAATCAATTTCTGAGGAAGATATGTTATTAATACCCGGAATAGATGCCAGTAATAGGCAATGCATTTACTGTAGTAGAATTTTTAAGAAATGCCCTTTGGGAACAAATTCCAAACTTATTAAAGCATGTAGTGTAATTATTTTAAAATATTAATCACAGAGGAAATTACAAAATCTTTCTTCAAGTCTGACAGCTATTTCTGACTGCCTGCTTTAAGACCTGGGGCCAGACTATTGAAATTTTTTGCATGTACAATTTGCAGCAAATTTTAAAACACCTCTTTGGCAAAAAAAAAACAGCCCATTGTTTCTAGGACCAGCACCCTTACTTGTGATCAATGAAGGATAATTTGGTATATCCTCTGAATGGTAGAACACAGGGAGATCATTTGGGTTCACCAACTTACTCTATAAAATCTGGTTTCTCAGTAATTGATCTGGCCCTTTGGCAAGGTCCGACCAACTGAGGGAGGACTTGGTTGTAGTAAATAGAGTAGAAAGTGATAATTTTCCAATTACTTTGCATAAAATAATTCAACAAAAGAATGAGAACTGTCCAGCCCCTACTCCGATTATAATTCGATATTCCAGGAAAATTGAATGGTCCTGGGATTTGCAACAAGAGATTTTGTCTTTGATCCCCTCTTTTTTTGATACTTGGGCCAATTTTATTATGGACCCATTACAGATTTATGAAAAACTGAAATCTCTTTTCAATATTCTCAAACCTAATTTATATAAAACCATAATTAAGCCAAGTGCCCAAGTGACCCCTGGATGGTTTGATTCTGAGTATAAAATACATAAAAGGCAGTTGTATAAAATATCTAGAAAAGCTATGGTAAGTGCAGATTGGGCTAGTGCTATTAAACTTAAAATAGTGAAGAAAAATTATAGAAACTTAGTGAAGCAAAATAAAATCATTTAATGAACACCAATGGGGTAGGATGCATGCTGCAGGTGTGGGTAATGATATCAAATCTTTTTGGTCCTTAGTTGCCAAGTGCTGTAAGGGGTGGTCCAGTGTTTTGGACCATTATATTGAAGCAAATAGATGGCTTGAGTTTTATGGCGATATGTTATTAGATCCAGATATGGTGCTTGCATGGGATCCTATAGATATGAATACTATCAAGATTCAATTTGTTCCATTCTCAAGATTAGAGGTGCTTAAAGCAATTCAGAACATCAAACCTAACAAGGCCTTGGGACCCTGATAGGAGTCCTGGGGAAGTTTTTCTGTCCCTATCTGAAGTTTGGGCAAATTATTTGCATCCTTTCTTTAATCATTGTGTTTGTAATGATTATATTCCTAAGTCATGGGCAGGTGCCATCACCTTCCCAATCTATAAAAAGGGCCCAAAGGATGACCCCACAATGTACCAGCCTATAAGCCTGTTGGATATACAGGGCAACATTTTTGCCCAGTTATTACTAGTCAGACTTAGGGATGAGTTAGAATTATTAGGGGGGTCTTGCTCCAGCTCACATCAGATTTCGAGAGGGTTATTCTACACTTGACAATTGTTTTATACTCTCACATTTGATTGAAAAGTACTTAGTTGTAAGGCAACAAAAATTATATGTAGTCTTTATGGACTACAGTTCAGCATTTGATACAATAAATAGATGAACACTATGGGAAATAATGCTAACTCGTGGCATTTCCCCTGTATTGGTTAACAGTCTTAGAAATCTTTATTCTAATACATGGGCTCAGATCCGTTACTGGATAGAATTAAAACTAAAAAAAGGGTCAGACAGGGATGCATTCTTGCACCCATACTCTTCTCTATTTATTTGGATGATTTACTAATTCAATTGCAGTTATTACAATCAGATTCTCCAAAAATTGGTAATAATGTCTGCTCTGTACTTGCTTATGCCGATGACCTTGTTTTGTGTTCTCTCATGGTCTCAGGTCTTCAGAAGAAATTGGACCTTCTGTCAACTGTGTCAGAATCTTTATCATTGAAAATTAATCTTAGTAAAACAAAAGTAATGGTGTTTTGTGTTAGAAATAATAGGTATTGATGGAAATTGATGGACGATTATTTGGAGACAGTTTCGTTATACATGTATCTGGGTATATTATATTCAAATAAAGGTTTCTGGTGTGGCCACTGTGATTACATACTTTCTAAAACTAATACAAAAGTAGGGGCCCTGGCAGAATTTAGCTATGCCTACAGTGGGTACTCTCTTAGACTTTTGTTATCCACCATATAGGTGAAGTATAATGCTCAATCCTTGTACTGGGTAGAAATATGGGGATTAAAACCTCTTGATCAACTAGAAATTCCAGCTAATAAACCCCTGAGGAAAGTCATTGACTGTCATAGATCTACTCCAGCCTACCTCCTAAGGGTGGAATTGGGAATTTCTAAATTATAGGCTTTGGCCGACTCAAGACTCATCATTTTTTGGATCAGGTTACTAAGACTGCCTAAGGAAAGATGGGCCAAGTTATGTTTAATGGAGAAAGAGCTCTGGGTATTACGTCAACATAGGCAGTCAATTTGACCTTCCCATCTGTATAAATGCCTTGATAAATATTTACTGTCTTTTTTGCTGAAGTATAAACATCAGTGTGTGAGTATCAGTGAGAGATATAATATTTTTGTTAACAATAAAATTTCATAGAGAGTTGGATTTAGCACGTATTGCTGCCTCAAATTATGCTAATTGGTACATCCATAGTATTGATAATCACGTACATAGATTTTATCTCGATGTCTTGGAAAATCCAGACATTTGTAAAACATATACATGATTCAGGCTTGAGCTGTTTGAATCTAATGTTAAAAATGCTTTATATAGGAAATCTAGCAACCCTGTGGTTGTGATCAGGGTGAAAGGGAGGATTTGGCTCATGTTTTTCTGGGGTGTTCATGGTATTCTAAAATTAGGCACAAGTGGCTACTTCCACTGATCTCTGGAATAGTGACATCTAGTGACACAGAGCTTACTAAAGTGTTCCTCTCCTCAGAGGATCAAACCATTATACATATTGTGGGAAAATTTTTATTCCTGACTAGGAAAATTTGGAAGAACAAAGTGAGCAATTAATAAAGCTCATTTTTTGGTTGTGTGGTACTTGATTCTCTCACTGTTGCTCACCCCGGCCTCATTCACCTGACTTCTTGCTGCTATTTTGACGGTTTGCACAAATCTGAAGATATTTGCACTTTTGAGATTGGCGCTATATTAAGTGTATTTTATTGTAAACAATATTGTCATTTTTGTCCTTGTATGTATGTATGTATGTTTTTTGTACTTTGTTGTGATCATTCTTAAAGATTGAACAAATAAAATCAAACTGAACTACTTGTAATCAGTTCTGATCAGGTCCCTAGAAATTCTGGACAGGTAGAGAAAGAGCATTTTAATGTGCTATCACAACCAAAATGCACATGCAAATATTTTGAAACCTGACCCTTGCCATTGTCCACCAGAATGCGGTGAGTGCAGTGGGAGTGAGTGGAAGGACACTTGTTTAAAAAAAAAATTCATTTTATATGCTGCAACTTGCATTACCAGCATTGTGGTCACCAGTTCTGTAACTGTCATATGCAGAAATAAAAGGCTTCTAATCCAGTGCTGCCAGTCTTACATCTTTCATGAATACTGAAATGGGCCCACTTCAACGTAATATAAAAATATTTTTTGATTCTTTGTTTTAAAACCTGAAAGACCCAATGGTTCATATCGTTAAGAGAATTAAAAAAAATGCATAAAGCCAGGAAACTGTAAGAGCAGAATCTGACAACAATATCTCATGAAAGAGGTTTAAGTGCACACTTGTACTCTACATACAGTACAGCAGGAGTTATGATGAGCAATAATGCTTCCAGTTCCTATCCCTGTTCTACTGATAACATGAGCAGGCTATTTAAGGATGCTGGTCACGTCATTACCTACATACTATGAGTTTGGTACATGTGACTTGATGTAGACATGTGACTTTGCAGTCTCGTATCTTACATTCATGTTTCTTTCTCCATGTTATTCAATTACGAGGCAAGCCAGCCTGGTTCATACCATTTCTTCCTGACCTGAATAAAAAATGCTGTTTTGGTTTGGATGAATGCCAGGTCATGCATGGTTGAGCTCAAAACAATAAAAGATATCAAGTTGCTCTTCCAGTTTTACAGCCTTAACAAATGAAGCATTTTTCTTCATTTCCAGGTGTAGAAGTACATTTTTCGGCATCAATATGATGCTTTTGTGCATACTGTTTATCAAGTCTGTTAATAGAACTCACACTGTTTTCTTATTTCCAGATAAATGTCAGTTATTCAGTCAGTTTCTTTATAATTTTAGCTTTAGTGTCATGTCATAATGTAATATTTAAGCAATATACCACGAAAGAGTGTGGGTGATGCCCGGATTTACCCACGCATGGTGTGGTTTGGTCACAAGGCCACAGGCTGAGTGTTTAAACCGCATCAGAAGCAGGTAAATCCTTGCATCACCCACACCCTTGAGAGGGATACTGTGATTATACAATGTCCCACTTCATTTTTTTTTGTATGGAAAATACAGAAAAATTAAGTTTTGTGGCATTTTAAATGATTTTTATATAATGTAGTCTTTTACCACAAAACTAAAATAGTCTAATCCACTTCTGAGAGTAATAGGTTCAGATTCAGTTTCAAAATGCTGTGAGTTGAGCAATCATTCTCAGCCCCAGTCAGGTTTTGTCAGAGAAAGGGAGACTGGAGAGACAGTGGTCACTGTAAGGGAAGTGGGAGGGAGTGACTGGTGCGAGCCGTTAACAGAACGGAAGAGCCAAAGCGAGGAAGCTGTTATTTGAGACAGCAGTTATGGCTATGGAGGCAGGAAACTGCTCTATTGTTCAGGGCAAAAAAAAATAGCATAACAGCAGCAGTGGATCTATTAGAAGTATGGCTCCTGTACTGTGTGACTGCTGTGTCGGCCACCTATCTTTGGAAATGTTGCAGTCAGAGGCTGAAAGGATGTTTGTGCTATGGATAAGGAGGGTACATATTTAGTGATTGGGGAGTGTTATGCCGTGAGTTGGAGACAGCTGTATTGGGAAGTGGTGTACCAGGAGCTGGAGACTGCGTGCCGTTTATTAGTGACTCAACATGGTGGCTTTTCTGTTTCTGTTTTCAGGGTTGGAGTGATTTGACATAGTGGGGATGGCAGATGTGGCTGACTGGTGCTTCTTTCTGTGGGGTGATAGTACGATTTACAGATTGTAAATCATGCTAGCCAATCAGGAAGCAGTATTTTAAGAGCCATTGTATAATTAAGCAATATACCATAAGAGGGTGTGAGTGATGCCAGAATTTACCCTTGCCTGGTGTGGTTTGGTGGTAGCACATTAAAACGGCGACTGAGGAATGGCAACCCGTGAAGAGGGCGATGGAGCCTCAGTGCCAACACTTTTAGGTGATCAGTAGTTCTCCACATCCCTGAGATATGCCCCCCCCCAGAGGTAGTATAATAAAGAAAGGGGTATATGGGGGTAAAGCCCCCCTCAAAAAAACACTTTGTTCAATGACGTGCTGGGGGATTTGCACCCTCTTCAGGGGTTGCCATTCTCCAGTCGCCGTTATGACATGGGACCGGTTTGGTCACAAGGCCACAGGCTGAGTGAGGAAACCACACCAGATGTGGGTAAATCCTGGCATCACCCACACCCTTAAGCGGCATATTGCGATAATGCAATGCGTTTTTGGTTTTGAAAATTTTTTTTTTCCTTTTTAATTAGTTGTATTGATTTTATTGGTCCACTAGAAAATAGTCCCTTGTTGCTAGGGAGACTGTGCCCTAGTTTCCTTATTTCTATGGGCTTGTTAATGGAATGAGACACTTTTCTCCTCTGTGCCCCCATCATGTTGTTAATCATTTCTACATGTCTGTGAATGGAGAATGGCAACCCGTCCCTTCTGTGCTCCATCTGCTCCACGTTGAAAACTGCATACTAGTGGAGGTTCGATGTGTCCCTGAAGGTAGAGAGGGCACGTGTACCTGTTTAGTTCAAGATATATTTTAAATGTTGGAGGAGTTCTGAACTATGGAAACTTGTTTTTAATGAAAAAGGAGGACTAAAAATTGTAAAACTCACTGTTGAAAAGTTGAACCCAGATAACGGTCATGCGCTATTGCATATGCATAATCAGCGGATATGCATAGCCGCATGCGCAGTATTACGGATCCACTTTTCAACCATGAGTTTAACAATTGTAAGCTCTCATTTTTGATTAGAAACCACTTTCTCTAGTACAGAATTTCCCCATCTCTTAATATATATCTTTATCTGAATAAAAATGCTGGGAGACGTGCACAGACTGCTGTTGCTCCGTCGCTCAGGGAAAAAATGTGGTAATGGACTGGTTCAGACATTAATAAAAAGGTTTAGAGCTGAGCCAGGTTAAATGGTTATGGGGAGGGAGAGAGAGTGAGAGAAGTGAAATATGCTGTTTTGGTCCTGATTTGTATTTTGTGCCTATTGTGTGAGGTTCTTTTTTTTATTGTGAGTGTTACACCCTTGCAGTTTTGTGGTTTACAGTAAGTGAGACGCAATATGGCAGCCACTTCATTTGAAGTTGGCATTGGAATGATATGTGTAAAGGGTGGGTGGCTGGCTGGCTGGCACTTTTTCCCACAGGGTGATAGTATGGTTTACACATTGTAAATCATGCCAGCCAGCCAATCAGTATTTTCATGCCTACTGTATACTAAATATATGAAGAAGGATGCATGACTTTTTTGCAGCATACTTTGCTACTGAAAACTGGAGTTATGTTATATAACATGAATTAAATGCATACAACCTGACCAGTAAGATTATTCTTTTTCAAAGTCATTGAAGGGATTGTACAAATTGATAACATAATTTTTCTTTTTTGTTGGTTTGAAGCTACTTTACCTATTACTTTAATATTGTCTTTAATAAAGGATATCAGAAACAAAATGCAAACACATAGGCATTGTGGAACACAAACCACACACACACCTGTGGTTTTGTAAGAAGCTTAATATCAATGTTAAAGTCATGGAGTTTTGCTATTGTACCATAGATATAATATCCCCTACATTTTTCATTTGTTCATGTGATCAATTTGCATTCTTTCTAGATATGGATTCCAAAGTAAAAAAAAAAAAAATAGCTGAGATGTAGCCGAACAAGTATCTCTTGTTCTTGTAATTTTTAATGTAAGGTAATGCCCTGGTTTTGTATCAAGTGCTATGATGAACTCAATTCACCCCACTCCAAAATGAGGCTGGGTAGGTGGAAACCGGACAAAAGCCTAAACATGCTGTGCCACTGGCCTACTTAACAGACAGTTATAGGTTAGGCTGTGCTAGAAGTGGGGCTTGTACTGACTGAACTAGGTCAAAGTAGGTCACTGCAGAGGGAAAATATGAGGCGTCTGAACATTTGCCTGTGTTACCCTGCGAGGAAAGTACATGTGAGAAGAATTTCGTGCAGGCAGAAGTGCTTGCATATCCGATGGGGTCCTCTCTGCAGTTTGTGTACTATAGTATACGAATAAATAGTGACTGCATTTCCTTCAAAGCAGGGTTGACATGAAAGATGGCTAAGAAAAAAGGTTATTTTGTTCCTTATCACCCAATAACCTGCTTAAAGAACACACAGGTAGACAGACACAAACTCAGGAATTACTATAGCCATGTGAACACAAAGTCTAATAAACAAGAACTCTGTACATATGTTTAAATATCCTTGTAGCAAGCTAGGATAAACCAAAAATTTACTTCGGCTATTGTGAGCTTTTGCAACTGTCTGACTATGTATATGTGTGAGTAATTACATTGGCACTGGCAGCATTCCCGGGTTGTGCCAGAAAATAGGCAAATAATTGCCTAGTGCACCCTACTTGGTTAACAAAAACTAAATAAATAATCATAATTATTTTCATGAGTATGTCCTAGCCTCTTCACTCATGAGTGTTGGAGCCATGAGTAAGTAATGAGGCTAGGACATATGAGTGAAAAATAAATGATTATACTGCCAGAGCCAGTGCAATAACTGGTTTATACAACAAAGTGATGTGTGATTTTAAGAGGTTGATGATATGCATAATATAAGAAATAACATGTTATTTGTCATGCGTTTATATATGTCATCAGGCTAAACAAACCCACTGCAAAAGTTCAAGGGCCCTGCTGCAGACCATGACTAGAGAACCAAGGGTCCTAACAACTGCTTTTATGTAGTTTATTTAGGCTTATTATGGTGGATTTGGGTGCAACATAGACAGCACTGATGTTTAGCTGTTGGGCCCCAAACCCAATGCAAAGCATCACTGGTAGCAGTTTGCATATATCTGTGTAGGAAGGACTGGCTGAAAAGGGTTTTCAACAAAAGTTGCCTGAAATCTTTTTCATTTGTCCTGGTACAGACTGAGCAACAAACTACAGACATATTTCATCTATTTGAAACTCCTTTATGTCAGCATGCCATACACAAGGATTTGCATACTTCTACCCATGATGCTTTGCATTGTATTTTGAGCTGGTTCCCTGTTTTGTGTTGCCAGTCATAGATACATAGATTGTGTAAGACAAAAAATGACAAAGTCCAGCAAGTCTGCACTGCTGTTCCTACCTAGAATTCCTCAATCCTTTTGGAGCTCCTAGAACCCCCACCCTCAGAGCCCCCACACCCTTGTCCTTTTTGCTTCTGATTGCCTATATATATATATATATATATATATATATATATAGAGAGAGAGAGAGAGAGAGAGAGTGTGCGTGCTATCTATCTATATAGATATATAGACAGACAGACAGATATTCCCATTGGGTTTTGAACCGTGAGATAGTTCTAGTATTAATCTCATTACTGGGAAGATTGTTTTGCTTATCCCCCATAAAGAAGTATTTTCTTAAATCCTTCCTGAACCTTCTTCCTGATAACTGGAGTTTGTAGCCCCTGGTGGTTATGTTGCTCCACAGTTTAAATAAATCCAAAGAATCCACACTGTTTTGTCCCTGCGTGTGTTTGTAGGTTTCTGGCACACTCCACACTCCTGTCCTTTATTGAGTATGTGCTTAGGCTACCTAATCTTCTCTGATAGGTGCTCCCTTGCTGTCCCTGGATCATTTGCGTTGCCCTCCATTGAATAGTTTTTATCCCTTTCTTATCCTTTCTGAGATGAGGATTCTCAAATTGCATGTAGTACTACAGGTGCAAACTAACCAGTGACCTATACAGTGGCAATAGCACCCCTGCGTTTTAACTAGAGAAACCCTGCCTGATACATTCCAGCTTCCTACTAGCTTTCCCATGTGCTGTCCCATGTTGAGACGCATACCTCTCAACCCTCTGCCTCAAAAATCAGGGACACATCTTAAACAAGCATTTGTCAATGCCGAATGTTGTCTTGCTGGCTTTGGCATTGGTAACGCAGGAGTTAGAGAGATGCAGAATAGGCATGGCAGTGAAGTATTGAACTGATGCCAACCCACCCCCACCCTGCAGAGACTGACAGGCATTAGGGTGTCCCTTTGGGTGTTTGGTAGTGCAGTGCAGGAAAACATTTTGGGCAGGATGTGAGAAATGACAGCTGTACAGTTCATAAGGAGGTGTAAAAAAAATGCCAGTGTTGAAAATGTGGCATGTAAATATAGAAATTGCGAAGTTACAGGAGTGCGTGGGAAATATACAGCATGCGCTTGCAACACTGCCATTTATGGGTGTTCGACGCAAATTTTTCAACATAGGCATTTTAGCACCTCTGCTCATGTACAGTGTCACTGTTATTTCCTCAAAGTGTCCCAAGAAGTGATTCGCTTAGCGACCACGCTATTCTGTGCGGAAGTGCGAAAACACATTTTGGGCAGGATATGTGAAATGGCGGCTGTACTGTTCATCAAGAGGTGTGGAAAAATGGTAATAGGTAAAAATCCAGAGTGAAAATATCACAAATGCATGATAGATGCAGTGTGCGTGCAATCTGCCAACCGCCTTCGTAACACAGTCATTTTATGGAGTATCATCACCAAATTTCAACATAGGCATTTTAGGACCTCTGCTCATGAACTGTGTCACTGTCATTTTCATAGTATTGCCCAAACACTGATTTCCTACAGCGACTGCTGCGCTATTGTGAGCGGGCTTGCGGAAACACATTTGAGCAGGTTGTAGAAAATGATAGCTGTACTTTCTACAGGAAGTATATAAAATGGCAGTGCTGAAAATCTGGCATTAAAATGTTATTAATTCGCGAAGTTAGACCTGCATAGCAACTGCATAGCGGCTTGCTCATAAAACAGGCATTTGTTGGATTTTTTCCACCAAATTTGGAACATAGGCTTTTGAGAGGCCACCTCATGAACACTGGCACTGTCATTTCATTAATGGGTCCTGAAAGGTGATTTCGCGCAGTGACTGCGAAATCACCTTTCGAGGCCGATTAATGCCATGACAGTGATAGAATTCATGAGGAGGGGCCCCAAAAACCCCATGTTGAAAATTTGGTGCCAAAATTCCAACAAATGCCCGAGATATGCAGCAAAGTTGAAAAAACCCTGTTAATTCCATTATACAGCTTACCGGCATTTCCTTAGTTCACGGTCAGCTTTGAAGAGTGTAGACGTGTTCCCAGTCCACCGAAGATCGTCGCATCGGACTCTGGAGGTAAGTATGGGGTGAGGAATGAGGGGGTTGTGGGGAGGCAGGGTGCACAGTGGGTGGGTGCGTGTGGGGGGCAGGAGACTACGAGGTACTGTTTTTATGTTACAGGGGAAGGAAAAAAAACTAACATCGCGGGACAGTTTTTTTTTTTCAGGGACTTGGCATGCTGGGGTGGGCTGCCAGCATGATACCTAACTGTTTTGGGGAGGGGGTTGCTGCAGCAAGCGGGGATTGGGCACCCTTGTCGGCAGACAATAGGGGGTTAATTATGCCGACGGGATTGGGCACCCGCCGGCACACATGACAGCCGGGGGCAAGACCAGGATGGAGCACCCCTCAGCATATAAGAAATGCTGGGTTGATTTATGCCGACGGGAGTGGGGTCCCCATCGCACAGAGTGAAAGTGGAGGGGAGGCAAGAACCGAGGGGGATTTAGCACCCCTCAACATATAGAAATGGGGGCTGCTGTATGCCGACGGAGTGGGCTCCCCTGTCAGCAAATGTGTGCAGCCACAGTAAGCCAGCTGGGGGATTGGGCACCCCTGGAAGTCGGCCATTAGGCGAAAGCGGTCACGATAATGCGTTATCGTGGCGTAGCATGAAGGGTCCGCTGCATCTTGACGAGTTGTGCTCGGATTGCAGCGGACCTTTCCTTAGATGTGCTCCCCACATTAACATGCATGGTGTGGCTGCCGGCATGCAGGCTGATTGGGGAATGAGGGACGCACCTACTGATGCATGCCCTGCATTCGCCCAACAGCGGCCGCGCCTCCAAAGCTGCACTACCGCAAGATGTTGACTTGCGCGCAGGCACGGCAAACCAACATAAAAAGGTAATATCAGTTCATGTAGATGTTGCAGTAGGTGGTTTAGTGATAATAAAAAACATTTTCTGATGGGGGAAGTAAACTGTTAAACTATTTTCTGGTATGATTTTATGTTTCAAGTCTTTACTCTTCAGTGGCAAAATGCCAAATTTTGGAGGGACAGAGGAAATCTGTAATGTAAAATCAGGGACATCCCTGAAAATCAGGGACAGTTGAGAGGTATGTTGAGAAGAGGATTTTAAATTGCTATGTATTATAACCCTTAGGTCCCTGCTTAACTGTAACTCTATTGATGCTATATTCTGTCTGAAGATTATTGCTGCCAATGTGCCTCACTTCACATTTTTGGTGTTGAATTTTAACTGCTATATTCTGGACCAGTGCTCCAGCTTTTCTACATCTCTTTTCATGCTATTAATCCCCTCGTCATTGTCTACCCTCCTGTAGAGTTTAATGTTGTCTATGGACTTACTTTACCTGATAATCTACATACTGAAGAGTACTGGTCCCAGGACTGATCCCTGAGGCACTCTACTTGTGACCTTTCTGACATTAGAACATTTACCATTCAGAAACACTGTCTGGATTCTGACAACTAGTCGCCCATCCACGGAGGTAGTCCTCTCCCTAGTCCTATTCCCCCACCTTCTGAATAATTCATTTATTTATTTAAAAGTTTCACCAGGAAAGGCATATTGAGCAGTGAGTGCTCATTTCCAGATGAATCCTGAGGGAGGGGGACTGGGGATCAGTAAGGATACAAGCAGCAAATAGAGAAATACAGTATGACAATTAAGAAAAACAATCAGCAAAAATACAATAAGCATAATTGATAGTCATATTACAATCAAGGGGAATATTAGAGCTCTTGAGAGGGTTCAGAAGAAGGCAACTAGAAATATTAGGGAAGTTAGAGGTCTAAACTATGAGCAGAGGCTTCAACATTTGGGTATGTTTTCACTAGAGTACCGTAGATTGAGGGGCGATATGTTCCTGACCTACAGGGCCCTATCAGACACACAAATGTGGGAACAATTGGGCTTGGTACTGAGGGTCCAGCCACATAATACCCAAGCTCACTCATTCCAATTATTTAAAGACAAATTCACTACTAAAAAAAGAAAATTCTGGTTTAACATCAGGGTGACAGAGATCGGGAATATATTACCATGCTTGGTTATGAATAGCAAAACCATGACCGAGTTTAAAAACAAGCTTGATAACTTTCTTATTAGTAAAGGCATCCAGGGATATTCTTAATCTTAAGCGAGCTTAATGGACTAACGTCTTTATATGCTCAGTACAACCTGTGTTACCTAAGACACAAAACAAATACCAGGAAGTTATACAACAAGGAATTTCATGAGTAACCTAGATAAGTGCTACCGTGTAACAAAACAAGAAAGGTAATTTGGGGGGAGAGCTGTTCTTAAACACAGCTGCAGGAAGGTGAGCAGAGGTCTTTTAGAAGGGTGGTGAGGACACAAGGGGAGGAGGCGTGACAGATGGGTGGGGGAAGGGAGTTCCATAGTTTGGGGAAGCGGTGGGAGAAGGCCACCTAGCCTGCAAAGGTGGACCTGGGTGAAACGGCTAAGGTGCATCAGTCGAGGTTTCTAAGGGAGTGAGAGGAAGGCAGCATGAGGGAAAGTGAAGAGGAGAGATATGGGGGGGGAGAGTGGAACCTATCCTCTAGGGAGGGAAGGGAGAGAGACTGGTATAGGTCACAGTGATGAGTGCAGTGGGAAGTCAAGAGCAAAATGGCAGAAGGAATGGAAGAGAGTGTCTAGCCTGGTCAGGGAAGATTTTGGAGTGGCACTGTAGACTACATCACCGTAGTCAAAAATAGGAAGGATCATCTTCTGGACAAGTGCACAGCGAGCTGGCAATGGAATACACCCACAGTTTCTGATTGTGAATAAGCCTTCTGAGACATCAAATCAAAGGCCTTACAGAAGTCCGGGTACAGCATGTCTACTGCCTGCTCCCTATCCACCATCTGTGTTACCGAGTTGAAGAAGTTAGTTAAGTTAATGTGACACAATCTTACTATGTTGAAATCTGCTGAGTTCTGTCTGTAAGACTGTTTTCTTCCAAGACGTCTACTATCTGTTCCATTATGATTGAATGTAGCAGCTTGCCTACTATCAACATCAAGCTCACTGGTATGTGGTTGCCTGTGTTTTCCCTAACCCCACTCTTGTGCAGAGGGAACCACATTTTCTACCCTCCAGTCCTTATCATCTTATCATTAGATATACCAAAGGGGCAGCTAGCAACTGACTGGCCTCCTTCAATATCCTTGGGTGCAGCCCAACTTGTCCTGGGGATTTGGTCACATTAAGGTCTTGCAGACTTTTTATAACTCTTTCCCTTGTTACACACCCAATCTCATCCTATTACTACCACTACCCTGGAATCTGTTTTTGCTGTCAGAAGGTGGCACAGTACTTCCTGAGATCACAGACCTGAAGTTCTTCTGTAATATGTATCTCTTTCTTCATCCTCCTCAGCTTCTTCACTCCTACTTTATTCTTTCTGTGTTATCCTTTGTTATTTTCTTCTTATATGCCTATAAAAATGTCATTTTTTGACTCCTTTGGCAATCCTTAGTTCTATGCTCACTTTAGCCCACCTTACAGTGGCCTCAGATTTTGCTGATTTATCTTTATATACAGCACTGTTGGATGCATTTTGGTCCCTTTTATCTAACCTAAAAGCCTTTCTTTTGTCATATTCTGCCTCTTTCATTTACATACTGAACTAAAGTGTCTTTCTCTGTTTCTTGGTCTTATTTACAAGTTTTGTACAAGCATGGGTGGCTCACAATATTGCCCTTTAATTGCTGCCCTCTTGTTTTTTGCCCCATCTATTTTGTAAAGCGTAGAAGTCCAGTTGTAAATCTGGAGTGGTAGCCAGAGGATTGTGCTAACTGAGGGCCCGGTATTGGAGATGTTTTCCCCTCACCAACCCCACCCCCCAAAATAATTAACAATTGGAATGATTGTATAACATGGGCTTGTATCCATATAAAGCACATAGCTGAGTGGTGGGTTAGGAAGTGGCACAGTATATAATTACCCACTGTCAGGTGAGTGAGGGGTTGGCTATAGGTCAGGTAAATATCAATGAGCACACTGGACAAGTATATTGAACTTGTTCCCCTCCTCTTTCCTGTTAACTACTGTACTGGAGTCTGGGGTGTAAAGAGAGTATAAAGAGGCAATTCCTCAATATTAAGCATGGAGCTGGGGGATAAGGTTGGAGAGATTTATAAAAAATGTTGTCAGATGGGGACTGGCCAGATGCCCACTATGAATTGTATGTTAATGGAGGACCCAGAGAAAGGGGACGAGATATGATAGGGTAGGGGATGTAGCCATGATATTGTCCTCAGCCACCTGAAAAAGGGGGAAGGGGCATTTTTTAACCTTTTCCTAGGGGTTATCAGAATACGAATGTTGGCAGAATGGGATCTGAATACCAAACAGCATACTACTTACAGTATTCAGGGAATCCTATTTGTTATGCACATTGGAGCCAAGGATCCCAGGATAGAGTACTACCTGGTTGGTGTCCAGGTATCTGCATTAGAGCAGGACAAGGATCTTGGAGTAATGATCACTAGTGACCTGAAGCACTCCAAGCAGTGCAAGAATGGAGCAGCAAGGGCAAACAAGATGCTGGGATGCATAGCTAGGTGGATCAGTAGTAGGAGATAGGAGGCTATACTGTACTTGTACAGGTCACTGGTGAGACCACATCTAGAGTATGGAGTTCAGTATTGGTGTGCACACCTTGGAAAGGACATTAACCTGCTGGAGAAGGTTCAGAGGAGGGCTACAAAGATGATAGCAGGTCAGCAGGGAAAGGCATACGAAGAGAGGTTGAGGGCACTGAACATAGACTCTCTGGTGTCAGGAGAGAGAGGGGGACATGATTGAGACCTTCAAATACTTGAAATGGATAAATAAGGTGGAGAAGGAGGGTCTTTTAAGATAAGTGGCAGCCATAACATGAGGGGGCACAGTCTTAAGCTGGAGGGGGGAGGTATAAGAGGGAGGTCAGAAAATACTTCTTCATGGAGAGTGTGGTGAATTTGATGAGCTACCTGACTGCTAGCCATTATTTGTAAATATAATTCTTGTAAGTCTGTGTATATATACATGCCACAAAATGCCAGTGTTAATTCAAGTGGACATAGAGAAAAGACTGGATTTTATTTATTTATTTATTTATTTTAGTCTTTGGTAACTGGGTAAGGCCCACTAGGCACAAGTGCCTGCTTTCAGGGGCAACCTCGGAGCACTGGGTGGTTAAGTGACTTGCTCAGAGTCACACAGTATGCAAGTGGAGGTTGTGAGAATCAAACTCAGGTCTGGTCTGCTAGATGTACCAAGCTCATTCCTCTAACCTCTAGGCTATACTGCCAGCCCAAAAAAAGGTTTTGACCTTCCTTTGACCTGGAAAGCCAACTTACTTGCCAGGAATCTGACACGCTATTGTCAAAGGCTTTGAGATAACTGATCAAAGGGGTATTTCTAATAGCTGACCAAGGAAAACAGAGGTGAATAAAATGTTCAGGAGATGGCCCCTTTTTAACTTCAAAAAAAGCAGGATGCTGTGATCCAAGGTATTGCCTTTGATGAGCTTAAAGGAAAAAAAACAGGAAACTTCCTTCTAACAGACCTGTGTGAGACTGTAAAGTCAGATGTCATAAATGTAGGCTGGGTAACATCGCCAGGTGGCAGAACATTGTGTTGGGGAACCAACCTCTATCCACAGACAGGTATATAAAGCCCCAGCTCAGGGCATTTGGACACACACTTTCATCTGGACACTCTGTCAGACACACTAGGAACAAACTGCTGAAACCCATTGTGGCTGCCTGGACTAAAGGAACTGAAAACCTTCATCTACTTTTTCTGGACTTCAATTTACTGCACATATAAGGTAGACTTTCAGCTAACAGTTTTAGTGCATTTTTCTGTATATAATGTTCCCATTTTGTTCCTGCATATTGTAACCCAACTAGAGTATTCTCTTTTTAGTTGTACTGTATTTAAGTATTTTAGTAAAAACATTTGTTTTTTCTAAACAAATTCTGCCTGTGTGAGATTTCTATATTTGTGTGTGACTGTAGAAGGTTTTTTTAATAATCTGTGACAACTGTTAACTGCTTAGAGGGGCCACCATAAGCAACCAAATTGTGAAAAGGTTCTGTAAGGATAGGGAGAATACCAAAGTCTCAGGGATGAGTCTGCAGGGATTTTAAATGGCTCTATAATGCTGGTTCAACAATCCTTTTGTCGACTGGCATCTCGCCGACAGGAATCATGTCAACCGCAAGTTGCAGTTGACATGATTCCTGTCTCAGTTCTTTTTTTATCGGGAGCTTCACCCCCCAAAGCCCCCATGCAGGGCTCTACTCCTGCCCCCCCATCTTTTGGATTCTCAACTCCAGTCAGAGTTGATTTGGGGTAGGGGTGCAGGACCGGGAAACAGTGTGCCCCTGTCTCAGGCACACCAACACAGCGACCTGTCAGCAAAGTGTCAATTTTGCCAACAGGAGTGTATTTCACTGTGCTGGTGTCACCATACATGGCTACTACCATTTTGAACCAGGCTGTTGCATGTCCTGTAGGGAGAAGTCCAAGTCAGGTTTTCCACTGCTGTCCCCGAAGAGAGTGTGACACCTGGGTCTTTTTCCTTTGTGTACTAGCAGGAAGGGTTCATACTTGGCTACAAGGCTCGAGACTGGTATTGTGCCCTTATCCAGAGTTAGAGGGATGCCCTGGGACCTCGTGGTGGAGGTGCAGCCATGACCTCGGCAAGCATTCTAAAAGTACGAGAAGGGTAGCCCTGTCCACCCCCCATCACAGACTGCACTTAGGGCTGGGCACTGTGAGCTCAGTGGACCTGACTCTCAGGAGTGGGTTCATGACAATGGGCACTTGGAATGCACTGCCAGAAGAGGTGATCTTGTTGAAGATGGTGGGCAGCTTCAAAAGAGTCTAGGATAGGCATAGGGGAATGTAAGGATCATGAGTAGGGAGGATGGAGGAGTTGGAGGGGGGGCAAGGTCAGTAGCTTAAGCTCTTGACCCTGCAATACGAGCAGACTAGATAGACCAAATGGCCTTCTTTTGCTGTATGTTCATATGAATTCACACAGTACCACTTGTCTTTGATAAGGGTCCTTATGATACTGTAGCTGTCTTTGCTAGGAAGCAGATATATGGGAACATGTGAAAAAGGAAATTATTTTAAACCCCTAGAAGCCTGGTTTCCAGCAATAAGGAGTGGGTTTAAATATGTGACAAAAACAAATAGAAAAATGGGAACATGGTAATACAGTAATTTAAGATCAGAAGGAACTCTTGGTCATTCAGGTCCCCCAGCCCTCTCCATCCCTACTTCAGAAGGGAAGGTTTACTTCCTTCCTGAAGTTAAACTCTGAAGAAACTTTGGTTTGTATCAATTTGTTCATAAGCTAAAGAGAAGCAATGCATTCATTTTTCATGCTAATTTATAAGAATATGTGACATATGTTCACATTATTACCTTGGTCACCTCATGTAGTTAGTACGGTTTAGGTTACAATCTGATTATAAAGTAAGGCCCCCATTTTCAGAAGGTTTGCATGTCACTGTCCATGTTAGTGACATGCTAATTGGCAATAGTGTGACCGGATGGGGAGGAGACCATTTTCTGCTT
Organism: Neoceratodus forsteri; assembly: GCA_016271365.2. Lineage (NCBI taxonomy): Eukaryota > Metazoa > Chordata > Ceratodontiformes > Ceratodontidae > Neoceratodus > Neoceratodus forsteri. The sequence goes on along the minus strand of CM028131.1, from coordinate 1,003,280,525 downwards.
CCCTCTGTGCATGGTGCTACCCCACCAGTGCAAACGTGTATAACTGCCACTGTGGCAATGCAAGTGAGGGTTCTCCTGCTGCATACAGGGTGCAGCAGTATCTACAGAGGTTTAGAAAAATAGCCCTATTTGCAGACAACTGTCTGCCCTGAGGGAGGAAGTTGCCCGTCTTCAGGCCACACTGAACAGTAGTAAGCAAACCTTCCCCCAGGCCGCACTGGACAGTAGTAAGGAAACCTTCCCCCAGGCCACACTGGACAGTAGAAAGGGAACCTCCCCCATCCAGGGTGCACTAGCACCACCACCACCACTACCTCAGAGGTTGCGAAGAAAGCACAGCAGTTGGACCACAGTGGGCTCAGGGAGGGTGAGGAGGGTGGAACAGAGGCACACCCAGTCAATTGTTCCACTCCACAATCCATACACCATTCTGGGGGAGCATAGCTCCCCTATGGATGCACCCACAGAGAAGACTGATGATATCTGTCACAAGGGAGGCCCACAGAAAGGAGGCAGAGGGCACCAAAGGGAAAGGAAGCAGCTCCTGGTGGGGGACTCAATTATTAGGGGTATAGAACTGGGGGGAGCTGGGAAAAATGAAGTAAGATGCCTGCCTGGTGCCATGGCTTGGAGGGACAGGAAGCGCATCCTCAGGATCACGAGAACAGCTGCAAGGGGTTCCGAGCTGGACGTAATTGTCCATCTAGGGACAAATGACTTGGTTCATCATGAGATTAGAGCAGTGCAGGAGAACATTGCAGAGTTGGGGAGGGACCTAAGACGAGTAGCACACACAGTATCCTTCTTAGAGGTGCTGCCTGTCAAAAGTATGGGGGAGGTGAGGGCAATTGGCACCATGCAGTTTAATGAATGGTTGAAAAAATGGTGCGGAGCACAGGGGTTTGGCTTCATTGGGGACTGGGGTTCCACCTGGAGGGACACCACCCTATACTGGCAGGATGGTCTGCATCTGTCCAGGAAGGGAACAAGTCTTTTGAGCAATCGGTTTAAATGCTTCATTGGCAAGCTTTTAAACTAGTCAAAGGGGGAGGCACTGACAAGCAGCAGGAAAATCCCAGCCTCTCCCTACAAAACAGGGTACTAAATGAGAAAAGACTGAGGTAGAACGGTCAGTGGGAGATGCTGCAACAGAAGGTAAAGCCATCAAAAAATGGAGAGCAATGAGTACTAATGCCCATAGTCTGGGTAACAAGCTTCCTGAATTAGTGGCCTTGATGGAGGAGGAACATCTGGATATCGTGGCAGTCACAGAAACATGGTACACACAAAACCATGACTGGGACATAAACATACCAGGATACACTGTCTACAGGAGGGACAGGGAGGGTAAAAGAGGAGGAGGAGTAGTTCTTTACATAAGGGAAGGAATAAAAGCAACAGAACAAAGGGTAAACAGGGAGGAGAAGAAGCACTGTGGGTAAATTTGGAGACAGGCAATGGCACCACAATACGCACAGGGGTTATATCGAACCCTTCTCAGGGGAGAAATGGACAGGAAATGATAGAAAGTATACTTAGAATGGCAGAAAAAGGGAGCTATTGCTGATGGGTGACCTGAATATGCGGATGTTAACTGGAGTGCAGTTGCAGCTGCCACTTGAAGAGTGCAGTTATTCTAGATGCCCTACAGGGGCATGCCTTAGACAACTAGTACTGGAGCCCACTCGAGAGGGGAGCAATATTAGACTTGATTCTCTCAAATGGAGATGGAGAGGATTACAGATGTAAGTGGGTAGCCATCTGGGAACTAGCGACCATCGAACAGTATGGTTCACAATAAACACAGCAATAGAGGTCAAGCCATACAAGACAAAAGTACTGGACTTTAGGAGGCTGACTTTGCCAAATGGGTGAGTGCCTAAGGAATGCACTAGCAAATGGGCAGGAAGGAGGGTGGAAGAAAAATGGGAATAATAAAACTGCCATCACAGAGGTAACGAGCCTTTGTGTGAAGCAAATAAACAAAACAAGATGATATAAGAAACCACTATGGTTCTCAAAGGAAGTGGCAGTGAAGGTTCAAGATAAAAAGAAAGCATTCAGGAAGTACAAGGAATCGCAGAAGGAGCAGGACAGAGAACTGTATCAGTTAAAGCAAAAGGAAGCTGGGAAGGCAGTCAGAACAGCAAGGGCCCAAACCGAGGAAAAGATAGCCAACTCAGTTAGAAGGGGATAAAACCTTTTATAGGTACATCAGGGAGCGAAGGAAGACCAAGGGAGGGATAGTGAGGCTTAATAAAGGGGAGGGAGGGTGGGCAGAGGGAGACTGTGAAAAGGCAGAGATACTAAACAAATATTTTTGCTCAGTATTTACAAAGGAAGAGGGGGAGGTACATAAAACAAACAGTAGTAACACGCTGGATACAGAAGTTGATACCAGCCCATTTACAGAAGAAAGGGTTCTGAAAGAACTCTTAAAACTGAAGGTGGACAAAGCAATGGGGCCTGATGGGATTCATCCCAGAATTCTAAAAGAACTAAGGGTAGAACTAGTGACACCACTGACTACCCTTTTTAACAAATCATGGGAGGATGGGGTGGTGCCGAGGACTGGGAGGGCAGATGTGATTCACCTTCACAAAAGTGGGAGCAAGGCAGAAGCAGGAAACTATAGACCTGTTAATTTAACCTCAGTGATAGGGAAAATGATGGAATCACTTCTAAAGGAAAGAATTGTCCAGTATCTAGAGGCCAGAGGGCACAGGACCCTAGGCAGCATGGATTCACAGCGGAAGGTCATGCCAGACAGAATCTGATAGATTTCTTTGACTGGGTGACCAAAGTAGTAGATCAGGGAGGGGCTGTGGACATGGCCTACCTAGACTTTAGCAAGGCATTTGACACAGTCCCACACAAAGATTAATATACAAGTTAGCCAGCCTGGGTGTGGGTCCCAAGATGACAGCCTGGGTAAAGAATGGCTGGAGAATAGGACACAGAGAGTAATAGTAAATGGAGTCCACTCAGAAGAAAGGAGGGTTACTAGTGGGGTACCGCAGGGTTCAGTATTAGGACCGGTCCTCTTCAATGTCTTTATAAGCGACATTGCAGAAGGACTGGAAGGAAAAGTATGTCTCTTTGCAGATGACACTAAGATCTGCAACAAAGTTGATGCACAGGGTGGGGTGGAAAGGATGAGAAGGGACTTGGCAAGGTTAGAGGAATGGTCAAATGTATGGCAGCTTAGATTCAGTGCTAAGAAGTGCAGGTAATGCACTTGGAAACAAAAACCAGGGAAGAGTACATAATGGGAGTGAGATACTAACAACAACAAAATGGAGAGGGACCTGGGGGTAGTCATATCAGATGACCTAAAGATGGGCAAGCAATGTGAGAGGGCAGCAAGGAGGGCTGGGGGATACTGGGATGCATAGGGAGAGGCATCACCAGTAGAAAACAGGAAGTTATTATCCTCTGTACAGACAGCTGGTGAGACCCCTCTGGAGTACTGTGTGCAGTTCTGGAGACCTAATCTCCCAAAGACATAGACAGGATGGAAGCTGTCCAGAGGAGGGCAACTAAAATGGTGCAGGGTCTGCACGGAAGACATATGAAGAGAGACTTAAGGGAGCTTAATATGTATAGCCTCGAGGAAAGGAGGGAGAGGGGACATGATAGAAACTTTCAAGTACCTCAAAGGAATCAACAAAGTCCAGAGGTAGCATCTTTCAAAAAAAGAGGTGTGCAAGAACAAGAGGGCACAATTTGAAGATAGAGGGGACGGCTCGGAGGTAATTTAAGGAAGTATTTTTTCACAGAGAGGGTTGTGGATGCATGGAATGGCCTTCCGGAGGAGGTTGTGGAGTCAAAATCAGTGGTGGAATTCAAGCATGCATGGGATAGTCATAAGGCAGTTCTGGGGGGTGGGGGTAGGAAGAAGTAGGCTGCTGGTTAACTAGAATCTGCAGCTTATCCAGTAGGTAGGGAAATGGGCAGGCTGGGTGGGCCAAGCGGTCCTTATCTGCAGTCAAATTCTATGTTTCTATGTTTCAAACAGATGGGATTGCATTTTTTTACCACATTCCAAACCCTGACTGTATCCATGCTCAGTGAGTTGGGGGTAGGGTTCAAGAGTGCAGATGGAGGTGGGAGGGCATTAGACTACCAGGGACTCAGGCAGTAGTAGATGTGGGCTGAACCAGGGGAACATGGCTCCAGAAGTAGCAGTAGGAGCCTCCAATGAATTGTGGCCATGTCCAGCACTGGAGGTGGGTGTTGTAATAGGAACAGGGGATTGGGGTGGGGGCCACTAGACACAAGGAATGGCTCCATGACAGTGGTTAGAGGCATCACACTGGTAATTTGGGGTGGGGGTGGCACAGCTCCATGCAATGCCACTGCGTAGTTATGCACAGCATTGTATGGTGATACTGATGAGTCCATAATGGCATGCAAATGGCCTCTTAGCACACCTTATATGCCCTATGGGTTCATTAGCACACTGATGACTTAAAGTAGTTCACAGGACTAAAGGCACTATCCCATGTGGGATGGGGTAGCTCCCTTTGCCCCTGTGAGCCACTGACCTGCAGGAGACTGTGACTGTGGATCACATGGTCCCTGTGCAGACATGCAGCATGCACCAGTCAGAGTGCACTGCCATTCTGAAAATGTCCCCATGGCCAGTAGTGGGCTAACTTACTTGCAGCACTAAAGGGTGTGCATAGTTAATGGCTGGCTCTGAAAATGGGGGCCTAAGTCTTTATCGCTGCAATTCTAAAACAAATCCATGTCATGGGTTAAATATATTTCAAACTGCAAATTGAACATAATTTAGTTCATTCTGTTACTAGTGCTCTTGTGTGAGTTTTCCCTAGTCCATTTTAGGTTTCAATCAGCATAGGGCCAGCCCAGTGGTGTGGCATGGTGCTGCTATCTAGGGAGACTGTGGCTCACTTATGATCCCTGAAATGCCATGCTGGAGCCAGCTGGGGGACAGGAACATTGCAGAGGTAAGGTACTCAGCATCTGGGGTGGGCTGCCAGGATTCACATGCACCCTGTCAGCCAATCACAGTGGCATTGGTGTCAGCTGCGAAGGCAGTCACTTGTACACCCTCCTGGCCAGAGAAAGGATGCAACTGTGGCAGATGTGATCATCGGGGTTGGGGACAGGGAAAACTGATTGATTGAGTGACTGATTTCAAAGGTTTCATAAGGAAAGACAGACTGAGCTGCTAACAGCTTGTTTCCAGATGCGTCTTGGGGGTAGGGGATGAGGAAAATCATATACAGGAAATACAATGTATCATGGAGAGTAATCAGAATTTAAAGACAAACCAGAATAATGTATGTACAGATAATGAAGGAAACAGAGTGTCAGGGCAAAGTGAGTGGCGTGAGGGGAAGGAAGAGGGTCAAGGACAGTTACAGGAGGTAGAAGAAAAATCACGAAGGAGAGATTTTAAGGAGAAAGCTGAAGTGGCAAAGCAAATTGACAAGGGAAGGGAGGACCAAAGTTTAGCAAAGCAGTATAAGCAGATTGACCAGCAGTAGATTTTCTAGACAGAATGGTGAGGGAATGGGAAGTATTTTTGCGTAGAGAATAGTATGAAGATGAGGGGAAGTATAAAAGAGACAAGTATAAAAAGTAAAGGTGCACCTGTTATGCCTAACCCAAACCAACAATTCTCAACGGCAGCTGCTATGAGTTTTTCTGCAGCCACCAAGCTGTAAGCAATCCACTGAGCGCTAACACCTCAGAAGTGAATGGTGCTTGTAAACATCTTAAGCACTGGGGAAGGAACACTTCCTTTTTGATTTGCACAATGTTATGCAGGACTCTGCCACAGAGGTTAGGTGGCGAAAGTAGTTGTTCTTGATGAGCGAACCAATCAGGCAGCCCCAGTTGCACGCACAACAGTTCACTCAAAGATGGCTTGTGGTGCCCTGCTGTGCAGCTGAGGAGAAGGGTTAACATCTGGAGAATCAGGAGCCTTGTTTAATGAGTAGCTGTGCTTGTGTTTCTTCTGTTAGCTGTGTTGTGTCCTGGTGGGGGGGGGGGGGGACAACAGATGCCCAGTGAATGCAAATTAGGGTGGAACAACTAATTGCAGCTCATTCTAGGTAAACACTACTTAGTTATACATTCCTCTTGGGTGACCCCCCCCCCCCAAAGTGACATGCACATCACACACTTAAGAACATCAGCAGCATTACTCTGATGTGCTGCTGTGACAGAGCTGTCAATCTGAGTTTTCAGTAGGGAAGCAATCAGGTGCCTCCCTTCCAGTGGCAAGTTATGTGTATATTTGTTAGTTGTGCCTTTCAGTGTGGGGTCACTAAAGGAAGACAACTCAGAGGAGGCCCCCTGAGGAAGCTCTAACGAGCAAAGTGCCAGGGCACTCTATAGAGTGCATCTTCAGGCTGACACTGGGATTATTCAATTTGCACTTTAATATCTTTACATCTGATATTGCACTCTGTGTTGTCACTTGTCCTTGCACTTTATAAAGCGCTATATGCCTTGTGCCAATTGCTGCAATTGTAAGCAAAAGCCAAATCGTTAGCAAATGAAAATCTGGCAGTCCTAGTTACAGTGTGGGCTTATTTTTATGTTGTTGGTTTTTTTTTTTAAATCAGAGGAGAAGCAGCTGATGCTGAGTGAGTTGATATTATATAATTACTGGCCAGCTTTTGCAGTTGCTTAATGACTGTTATAAATTTTGTTTAAACCTGATTATGTGTAATCATGAGTTATCAGTCAGAAACTTGCATTACTAAAGATGCCAGCCCCAGTAGCACAGCTGCCTCTCATTCAAAAAATTAGTGTCCCTCTCAGAAAAGCATCCCCATTTTTACAGTTTAAAAACAAACGCATTTTAAAGTTGACATAAACTGAACTAGGAGTTCCATGTTGGGTTTATATAACTGAACTGTCCCTATGACTCTCTAAACCCATCCCTTATTAAAAATGCAGGACAGTAAATAAAAATAATATGGGCTGGTATGTGTAACACAGAAGTTTATACAGATCTTTGGTGTGGGATGCTTTTATAAATCCCTAGAGCTTCGCTCTTGCGGTTTATGTAGCATCCCACACCTCGGGGGCATATATAATTCTGGTTACATGTACCTACCAATGTATTATTCTCTATTTTATTGGGTTGCTATCAGTTGATGTTCCCACAACTGCAGTTTTCTTTTGCAGTATGTTCTCAATAATGGCCCAATAAAGGTATGTGTGAATGGGGTGCAATCTGTAGACTCTCCTACAACTGCATGAATCTTCAACAGTAAACCTGTGATGTGATGTGTGTGTTGGGGTGATATCAGCAGATTCCCTAAACTTCATGCAGAGTTTAATAAAGGGCTCCGGCGAGCACTGTGATGCAGTGCAGTGGGGCATTGCTCCACATGCTGGAAATCTAGTTTCAAACTGTGAGCCTGGGACATCATGAGCAAAGGCAGTAGGGAGGACTCCAGAGCTGCCTTTGAATGCTCTTGTCTCAGGCGAGTTGTACCACATGACTTTTATAGCAGATGCTGGCACTGGCGTGATGGTGGTGCCCTTGGAGATAAGCGAAAGCTTGTGTTTTGGGGCTTTCACCCCATGAAGCAGATGCACAGTGATGTTCACTGTGCCAGAGCTTGCTTTATGAGTGGCCATATTCTCACAAAGCAGATGTGAAACGATTCTCACTGTGCCAGACCTATAACTTGTTTCGTGATTGGCCATATTCTCACAAAGCAGATGTGAAATGACTCTCGCTGTGCCAGACCTGTAGCTTGTTTCGTGATTGGCCATATTCTCACAAAGCAGATGAGAAATGACTCTCTGTGCCAGACCTGTAGCTTGTTTCGTGATTGGCCATATTCTCACAAAGCAGATGAGAAATGACTCTCACTGTGCCAGACCTATAGCGTGTTTCATAATTGGCCATATTCTCACAAAGCAGATGAGAAATGACTCTCACTGTGCCAGGCCTATAGCTTGTTTCGTGACTGGCCATATTCTTTGTGAAGCAGATGCACAGTGATGTTCACTGTGCCAGAGCTTGCTTTCAAACCCTGGTCTATAGCTCACCGACCCTCCCATAGCCTGGTGCCCTATCCCCGGCCTAGGCTATACCACCACCAAGTTTCCAGGCAGAGATTTCATTACAATCTCAGAGTCCCTCTCTTGCTTCTGCTATACTGCCACCTAGTGGACTTAAACTGCTCAGTTGTCACAACCTGCTCAAGGTACCTCTTCCTACCACTAGAGGATACACAGAGACACTCCTCCACAAACGTGTGCCCCCACCCCCAGCACCACAGAGTCACCTTGCCATTTCCAGCTTTTTTTTTTGTCAAGTCTCTTTCTCGCCTCCAGACCAGAACTCTCTCAGGCTACCTCACTCACCTGAACAGCTCTACCGACGCTGTGTTCCCTGCTATCTTCAAAGTCATTACGACTCCCCGGGGACATGGGGGGCTACAGCCCCAGAGAGATCGAAGGGGCAGTGGCAGAGGCAGAGAACCAGTGTTGGGCATGTGGCGGCGGCACTGGAGGAGCCGTCGTCTATGCAACAGGAGGGGCTTTTTCCCCTTGTATGTCCTCCTCCCCCTTCCCTGTGTGTGGTGCATGTCCCGACACTGTGGCGCACGGCAACCCTGCCTGCGTTGGGCCACGCTGTCTACGTGCGGTCCAGCGCTCTGCAGCACCCCTGGTCTCCACCAGGGGCCGCTGGAGTACCAGACATCCCAGTACCCTCCCCCCGGGGAGGAGAGCAGCCCACTGGGTGCTCAATCCAATCCCTTCCCTGCCGACCGCCGGCATCCAAGCTCGCTCCCTAACCTGGGTCGCTGGTGTGGCACCCAGCGCCTCAACCCTCAGTGCCACTGGGCCGGCTGCACTTCCAGCTTTCTAAAACTCACCCATCGCGAATTTCAGCCATAACTGATAGTTACCCTCCCGACCCCCTGGGAACACTCAAAGTTGTAGTTTACATTAGTGGCAATCAGTAAATATGTCTCAGACTAGCAGTGGACTTATCGTAATTCTTCTTTTCATGACTTCTATGTTAATAGGCACAAACAAATACAGGTAAACATCACGCACCTACCCCCCACACTAGCAATGCCCCACTATACACACAGGTCAAAAACAGACTGTAGTGTCCCTAGAAATAATTTAACGTCTGCAAACCCCCAGTGTACCCAACCCTTATTACCCCATTACTACCAGCACTCAATCTGTCCCACCTTGTCCTAACCCTGAAACCCCATATGAACAGGGAAAAAAAACAGGTGTACACACAAGCTGAAGCTCAAATTAACCCTTGCTGAGCCGTGGACTGATATATCAGTCCAGAATTCCTATATGTTCTAATTCTGTCGGCAGCCCAAGGGTTAATAAAAAAATTATCTGCTGCACCCTGATGTTTCTCTTACTCTCTGGCAACATACATCCCAATCCTGGTCCTACTGGGATAACACAAGTCAGGGTAAACAACATCAGGGCTTTAAAGATGGCCTCCATAAATATCTGCAGTCTCCTTCCTAAGGTAGACCAGGTCCAAGTCTGGGTCTGCCAGCATAATCCAGACGTGTCCTCTATTGTGGAAACATGGCTCACCCCTAAAATAACAGACTCAGCCCTATCACTCTGCGGGTACACCCTCTTCAGGTTAGACAGAATTGGCAAAAGAGGTGGGGGCTGTCTCATTTACATCAGGGACACCCTTTGTGGCCATGCCCTTCCCAAAATTGACTCTGGAAAGGAGATTCCGATTCTAGCCACTAGGTTACTTGGCAACAACAATAAATCCCTTACCGTAATATCAATACATGCCCCCAAGAGAACAAACATGTGGTTTCAATGAACTAATCGACTACTTTAAAGAACTGCGCCATAACTGGGAACTTGTAATACTAGGGGACTTTAATATTAACTGGATGTCTAATGATGCAGCCCCCTTCACGGATACCTTATCCAGCTCGGGTATTTCCCAAATGGCTGATTCCCCGACTAGGATCAATTACTAGACTGGTACAATGACCCTGCTCGATCAGATACTTACAAACCGCCCTGAGAGAATCTCAGACACCTCAGTCCTCGCTGACTCACTAAGTGACCACTCCCCAGTCACCTGCCTCCGGACCAACAAAACCAAAAACCCTCCCCCTAACATAGCCACAAGTCACGTCCTTAAAAGAGGGCAAGTCAACTCATTTAAATCCCATCTTAGCTTGATTGGTCCCCCCTCAATGCCCTCCAAGATGTTGACCAGGCCCTAGATCACTTTATCACCACCTTTAATACAATACGCAATATCTATACACCTGTAAAATAATGTTAAACAATGGGCCTTAACAACACATGGATCACTCAAAAGCTACTAGATCTTATGGGAACACGGGACCATCTCTGGCACATAGCTAAAGCCACTGGCAGGTTAGCAGACATCCAGTGGTACAGGGCAGTAAGAAATGCCTGTACCTGTGAGATCAGGCTAGCTAAAGCAAAGCACTTTAAAGACAACCTAAGCAACACATTGGGGGATGGAAAAAATTTTTGGAGCAACATAAAAGACATCACAGGACAGGACAAGAAGTCAGCCCCCTCTATGCTACTAGTAAATGGGGAAATCATGCAAGACCCAAAAACTATAGTGGACACCTTCAATGTCGTTTTCTCATACCTCAGTCACACCCTGCCCCCGGACTTCTTAATTATCGATAAAAAAGACGTGAAAGCTTCCCCGGTTGACCATAATTTGCCCCTCACTGGAACCCTTCAAATTTATTTCAAACAAATCTCCAACTCAGAAGACAAAAAATATCTCCAGCGCACACTTGGCAAATCCAGGCACAGTACTGACTCCTTCGACCTTAAGCTGATAGCCTTTTCCCTTGATGAACTAATACAGTCACTCACTAGAATACTAAATCTATCCCTTAGATTTGGGAAATTCCCCAAAAAGTGGAAATCTGCTATGGTCACACCAGTTCACAAAAGTGGAGATCAGGCTCTACATGCCGACTACAGGCCGATCTCCATCCTACCCCCCCCCTTTCTAAAGCCCTTGAATGCATAGTCTCCGACCAACTGGTGGACTACCTAAACAAATATAACATCTAGTGCCCCCAACATGGCTTCCGGAAGGCCCACAGTACTACCACAGCATTACTGGAATACTCGGACTTCATCCATGAAGCACATGACAACAGTTAGATAGTGAGGGTCGATATACATAGACCTCACTAAAACATTTGACACGGTCAAATCATAGTATCCTACTTAACAAACCTCTTGCCTCTGGGCTATCTCCAGACACTGTTGGATGGTTTAACAGCTACTTTAGATACAGAACACAACAAGTAAAAATCAATGGGACCCTCTCAGACAGTAGGGGGATGACAACTGGTGTCCCACAAGGCTCCATTCTGGGCCCTCTCCTTTTCAGCCTGTTCCTTAACTCCCTCCCTCGAGCTTGCCCTGATAATATCCTGCTTTACATAGACGATGCTGTTGTCTACTCCTCTAGTCCATCCCCACACTTGCTGGAATCCAACCTCCAAAGTAGTTTTACTCAAGACAAACTTCTCTTAAACTACAAAAAACAAAAATAATACTGTTTGCTAACCACCAAAGCAAATACAAAGCCAGCCAGCTATCCTCAATAACAAAAAGGAGCCACTTGATCAGGTCAGCACCTTCAAATGTCTGGACATCACACTTGATAGCTCCCTCTCCTATGCTCATCACATAGAGCAAGTTGTTAAGACAGCCAGCACCAGAATATGACTGCTTTACAGGCACCGGCACAATATGACTTTTGAAGCACTGTCTCTGGCAGTCAACAGCTCTATAATCTCTGTAATAGATAATGGATTAATTTTGTATTGTGCTGCAACAGATACAGCTCTAAAAAGGGTCAAAACAGCCCTAAGCAAATCATGTTGGCTGATCCTAGGTGTGCCCAGGCACATTCACACTTCTGACCTATGCACCCAGATCAAGTGACCCAATCTTCAGGGGAGGATAAAGTACCAGGCCTACCTCTTTGGAAAAAACTCTCCTTGAACTAATACCTCCAGCCATTCAAAACCTGCTTAAACCCACACCAGACTAGAGGTAAAACAAGAATCGTGCTGCAAATCCCCTTCCACCACACTGTCCTTGCCCAGCGATCCTTTGCCTACAAAGCACCATAATGGCTTAATGAACTCCCATTGGATGTAGTTAATGTGCCAAAGCTTGGAACCTTTAAGAAATCACTGTGCCAACACCTGACTAAGCTTGGCACTTGTGACTGCAGGTCATAATACCTCTCTTCCCCACTCTCTTACATGTCTATCCCCTTTTGCACCACCGATAACCATCACACATCATGCCCCTTATTCTTCCTCTCTCTCCCTCACCCTCCCACCTCCCACCCCACCCACCCAATACATGCCTTCTTCTGTCCCCTTACCCCCTCACTACGGCACTATCCTCGCCACTCTCATAATAAAACTTACCTAGGGAGGCTCAGAAGCTGTAATCAAGTACAGGGCTTTGGGTAGACTAGATGGGCCTAGCAGTCCTTATCTGCTGACAATTTCTGTGTTTCTATGTTACCTCTTTCTGCTCCCACCCTTCCCCTCACCCTTATTTTTACCACCATCCCCATTCGTTTCTCCCCCATTTAACTCCATGACAAAGACAACCCATGTCTGCTCTATCAAACTGTTACATTTCTCATGTGTATTATCATCTGTATTTGCTGTACTGTATCCATGATTTTTTTCCTCCCTGCAGTTATCAGTGTATGTAACATTTGTCTGTATTTACCAATGTATGTACCTTTAGTCCTTAATCACTTCAAATTTTCTTTTTCTTGTACCTAAACATGACGTGGAACCTGTGTAAGCGAGCTCCTAGCTCAAAGGTGTAACTCCAAGAATTTAAATAAATATATGAGTGGCCATATGGCACCAGAGCAGGCATGTTACAGTCCTTCCTTGGAAGGAATTAAATCTGCCCTGGATCTCAGGGCTTCATTTAGCCTGCTCCAGGACCCCTTTTCCATTTTCTCCCCCATTAATCCGGGACCCCAGAACACGATCATGCATGCGCTCCGTGGCTCCGGTGATAGCCCCTTTCTCTCACCCTGTCCTAATGCCTGGTTTCACTTTTGGCTTGGCGATACCTAGCCTCTGCCAGATGGCAGCCAAGAGTCAGGGAAACCCACATCCCTCCTCAGTAGAGGACAGCTACCTTGTGGACGTTCAATCTAGCTCCTCGCCCTCCCCCTGGCCATACCCCAATGACGCAGGCTCGTTTCTGAATCTGGGTCACCAGCATAGGAGGAGGTAAGGCACGCAGTGCCTCGGCCCTCCATGCCACTGGGCTGGCGAAGCTCCGAGGTCTTTGAAGTTGTGATTTTGACAGCTCTGAAAATTCTTGGGTTGATTTTGCAGAACGTACCCTGTGCTGTCAAGAACTGGTTCAAGTAACTCGTATCACTATTCCCGCTGACCGGAAAAGTCGCTGCAAGTCTTGAACTTTTAAGCAACCAGCCTCAATCTGTCTTGGGACTGATGTTTTATTACCTATGTTATTCCATCTGTGCTTAATTTTTCTTCTGCAATAAATGCCCTAATGTACCCATTTCTCAGCAGACATGCTAAGTGGTACTGCATAAACTGCATTAACTTTTTTTTTTCTCTCTACAGGAATGTCTTCTTCAAAAGGACAGCACCATAATGTTTTCATGTTCTTCAGCTGTATACTGAGTTTACATATCCTAGTTCTGGGTAATATCTGGCTGCTATCCCTTCCCTCTCTTTCTTTTTCCCTTTCCAGCACTGTGGCACTTGTCACTCTGACCAAGCTTCAGGCCACTATGGTGTTTCCTCTCCCCTGGTGCTACACTGACTGGTCACCACTGTAGTCCAGTTCCATTCCTCTCCCCCACAGAGGAGTACTCCTATGACCAGGTTGAGTCATCTAATACTTAATATTTCCCAACTATTTCATGTTTCGTACTATTACTGTGTGTTCCAATAGTATTCATTTTCATAACCTGGTGGTGATGTGAAGTACACAATTATTTATTTATTATTTTATTTAGTTTTTGTTGACTGGGTAAGTGCACTAGACAAATCCTGCCTATTTTCAGGCATGACCCAGGGGAAGGGGATACAGATGAATGCCAACTGACCTTGAACCAGATTAAGCTGTTGGTGGTATTTTTAGTGAATGAGGGAAATTTAGGCATGGGGCTTAATGTTTACCTGCTGCCCCTTTAAGAACACTACTTGTTGTTAGAAGTATTGCACTGCCTGGCAGTGCCATGTTATTCCAGGGACAGTCTGGGAAACCCCTCTCTCTGAGGCATGGCCTCATGATGTGCTGAAGCTACTGTTGCTGAATAAACAGCTTTCCATTTTTATTTTATGTGTCCAACTCAGTTATTCACACGGTCCAGAAAGATACCATCCTCCAGTGAGAGATGGGCAGGACAGACCTGAAGAGAAGGTAAAGGTCCTAATGGCAGACCAACACCAAAATGCCACACTCAAAGCAGAAGGTAGAACCACGGCAAAAGATGCCTACTTCAAATAGCTTCAATTAAGGGCACACTTGCAACAATTACTATATCTTTCTGCTGAACAGAGTACAGTGCAGCCCACTTATAAGAACATCGGATATAAGAACATCCTGCATATAATCACATTTGCTTCATGTACGGATCTTGCTCCATTATTTTCAATGGGAGCAAAACCCGTTTATAAGAACACCTGGATCGGTTATAAGAACATTTTTTTTGTCAAACGATGTACTCTGTGAGGTCCTAGCAACATTATTTCACACTGCTTTAGTCATTCATTCAGTTGATGCTAGCCGTTCAATTTGCCATTCACACCTCATTAACTCCACTACAGCCGTGCCTCGTATCTTCTTTGATCTTAAGTGATCTTATTTGTCCTTACTCAGTAGCAAATAATGACTATGTCCATTTCTAATGGCAACTAAATCACACACATTAACATTTAATGAGCCGCTATCAGTCCCTATCCTAGTGAACCACACATTTATTAAATCTCATTGCTGGCTAATTAAAGAGCAATTGTTAAACATTTCTCTGTGTCTGAGACCTTGAATGTCAGCCCCGAACATCCCAACTCCCCAAGATCAGCGCTCCTGATGCTATGACTGCAGACAGTGCTTTAAAAAGGCAGGTTTCGGTGCGAATATCACCCCCGAACAACCCGACTCGCCAAGATCAGTGCTCCTGATGCTATGACAGTGGAAGAATTTGAGCAGTATGTTAAAGTGCAGAGCAGAAGGCTTAGAGTGAGCATTTAATCAGTTCGACTCCTTTATTAAATTAATGGCATCTGTCACACAGTAAAGTTTTTTTTTACACTTTAACTTGATTGTTTGTCTTATTTGGGCTTACCACATACTGCGTGGGGCAGGCACCACCTAGCGGTATGTGGCAACAATTGGTTTAATGTAAGCCTGCTTATAGTAACAACCGCTTATAAGAACATTTTCTCTTGGCAAATATGATGTTGTTATAAGCGGGCTCTACTGTATTATCTAAAGAGCAACAATTACGGTGATATGAGAAAAATCCCAAAGCCCCCCTACTGGTGTCTTGTTGGTACTGGACTTAGTCCAGATTTCAAATTTTTCCATGGTCTAGATTTGTAAGGGTAAGGATTATAATTCATAGCTCCGAAAAACTTTTGGAGAAAGTCTGCTACAGTCCCATAGCATTCCCCCGTTTGCCCTCAAGCCCAGAACCCTAACGTACTGCAGGTTCTAAATGATACCAGCATACCTCCTAACATGTGGGATATCACATGGTTGTGTGCACATAGTAAACTTGGGGTTAAAGGTTCATTCAACCTTAAGGAGATAGAAGAAAGAACGTGCCTCAGGTCCTCCTGTATGGGGGTACAGAGGACCATTTCTTGTTTAGTTGTCTATTTGTCAAAAGGTTCTGGTGAACATTAGCTGAGGCCTGGAGAACTTATTTTTTTATTGACTTTTTTAACAGATAAAGACTTTGTGGTATTTTGCATCATACAGTAGATGGATGAAATTCCATGCAATCACCTTGCAAGTTATGTTCGCAGTTGTCACTTATCACTTGTGGCAAGCACGTTGCACATGTTACCTACAAAAGAAGCTTCTAATGAGTTGCCAGGTAGTCCAGCAGGTCACTTCTAAATTTGCTCCTACCTGCCTCCAAATGTAGCTGCTTCTCCTAATGAAACCCCATCCCATGCACTGTCACTTGCCAACTGCACCCCTACCTAACCCAATCCTTACACCATCTGATCGTGGTGCTTCTGCCCTCTAAGGTCCCCTTTTACACATGCACATGCCAGCACCTTACCCACCACATGGTCTCTACATGCATGTGCCTCTCCTCCATTCCAATGTGCCATAAAATTGCACAGACTTAACCTCTGACAATGCCCAGATGGGCTGCTACCTTTGTATAGCTCCTAGTGCCTATGTTATGCTTTGTATTATTTGACATACTGAATGTTAACTTTTGTTCACTCTGTATTACCAAAATGGGTTACTCATTCTGTTTTATGTCATTGAATCAATATTGTCCAGCCTTTGTTAATCAGTGTTTAATACTGTCTTTGACATGGTGTAAACAAAATGTTATTCTGAAGAGGAACGTTTCTAAATGAGCATTTCTGCTCAAAAGTATATTTCCGAACTTTGAAATAAATAAAATAATACATAGCTCTGACAGAAGGCACCCACCTGTCACTTACGCAGTTTCAGAAAAAATAGTCAGATTGTCCATGGGTCTTGGGGGAAGGACAGTACAGTAAATCATTTGGGTGGATCACACTATGGTTCTCCTGATACTGGAACCATTCTTTCAAATACGTGTACTGTTATTTTGTAATATGGCATTGATTTTTCCTTTCTCTGAACTTGAGTTTGTGTATTCAATAATTTTAATTACAGAAATGGGTTATATTTCTATCCCTAAAGAATGATTGGATTTGGTTTGATATTTCTTTACTATATGAACTGTATATGAGGATTACTCACCTGTAACTATAGTGCTAGGAATAGCATATGGTGCACATCCACACTTTGGTAGTCTTCCTTTCCCTTTAATTCCAGCCGGAACATCTTCAAGCTAAGTTCCTCCCACCAACCTGGGTGGTATGCTCAGCTCTGCCCCATGACATCAGATCTTGCATGCTGGAAGCAGGGATCTGTGCTACACTTGCCAGGGGATGTCGGGTGGGTTGTGTGGATGTGCATCATATACCACTCCTAGAACTATGGTTCAGCTGAATAACCCTCATTTCTAGGGGTGGGGATATTGTGCACAAGCCACACTAATGGCAGACTCCTAGCAGTTCTCCAGGAGGAGGGGGCAAGGCGCACAACCCCTATCTGGCAAACAGGGACTGAAGAACTGAGGTCCCAAAACCAGCATCCCAGCATGACTAGAGGTCGATGTGGTAGTGGGAAATGAAGGTGTGTGCTGACTTCCAGGTAGCAGCCCTGCAGATCTGCATAGGGATGTCCCTGGAAGCAGCCACCTTGGCAGCGGTATGTCTGGTGGAATCAGCCCTTAGCCATACGGAAGGCTCTCTACCAGTAGCTATAGCAGAGGTCGATGCAGGAGACAATGTACCTGCCAATCGTCTACGTAGCTGCCATTCTGCCAGGTGCAGTGTCAGCATAGGTGACAAAGAGCTTGCGAACCTCTCCCCAATCTCCAGCCATGCGTTCCTTATAGTAAGCGAGTGCTCACCTCAGGTCCAAAGTATACAAACTGTGCTCAGCCTCTGAGGTTGGATTGGCAAAATACACCAGGAGATTAGTCACCTGACTAAGGTGAAACTCCGACACAACCTTTGGGAGGAACTTCGGGTGGGGGCGAAGGACAACCTTGTCCTTGTGGAACACCAGATAAGGAGACTACACCGAGAGCACCTGGAGCACGCTGATCCTTCTGGCAGAGGTGATTACCACCAAGAAAGTGGTCTTCCACGACAAGTGTAACATCTCACACCCATACATTGGTTCGAACAGCTTGCCCATGAACACTGCCAGTACCAGCAACAAGGCCCAAGGTGGTGGTGGTTCACACAACAGTGGGGACAGGTGATCAAAGCCTTTGAAGAAACACCTGATCACTGTTTCCTGTGCCACTATCAGCATACCAGCCCAAGCTTGATATGCAGAGATATCTGCCAGGTGCACCTTGAGGGTCATTGACCTCAAGCCCAACTGAAAGAGGGACCACAGGTAGTCAAGAATGCTAGCCAAAAGGTAGGCCAAGGGATCTAGTTCCCTGCCTTGGCACCAAATACAAAACCACTTCCATCTGAAGACACAGCACTGACAGGTTGATTCTTTCCAGGAGGCCTTCACAACATGGAGAACATCTTCGGAGAGACCCAATGGCTGGAACTCTAGTCACTCAGAAACCACTCTGTCAGGTGCAGGGACTGAAGGTCAGAGTGCAGGACCTTCCCCTTGTGACAAGAGAGTAGGTCCAGTCATGGGGTAATCACCATGGAGGCCTGCTGCTGAGGAGATCCGGGTACAGAAACTGGCGGGCCAGTCTAGGGCTACCAGGATCATCCACGCCTTGTCCCTCCTTACCTTGACCAACACTCTGTGGATCAGGGAAAGGGAGGGAAGGCATAGAGGAGGTCTGGGGTCCAGGGCCTCATGAAGGCATCCCACACAAGTGTCCCACATTGGGGGGGGGGCACAGAACAGCCTCAGCTTAGCATTCTCCCAGGAGGCGAACAGGTTGATCAGGGAAGTGCTCCACTGGGAGAATAGGTGGTTCACCATCTCCTGATGCAGGGACCACTCGTGAGATACCTTGCCCACCTGACTGAGGGCATTTGCTGGCTGGCTGCAGGCTCCTGCTACATGAATCACCAGGAGGCATCAAGCTGCACATAACTGTCCAGGTGCGGCGAGCCTCTTGGCACAAATGAATGGATTGCATACCACCCTACTCATTCAGGTAGTACATGGACGTGGTACTGTCCATCTGGACCTGTGTGACCTGACCCCAAACAAGTTAAGCAAATTCCATCAGAGCGAGGTGCACTGCACAAAGTTCCAGCTGGCTAATGTGGTAACAAGACACCCTGAGGGTCCAGAACCCGTGGGCCCCCAGGTGGGCTCACCATCCCACCAGAGACGTGTCAGTTGTCACGGAGACCATCCGCTCTGGGCAGATGAACGAGATTCATTCCAAGAGATGTTCTGGGATCGGCCACCACTGGATGGCATCCCATACTAGCTGGGTCACTGTGACAGGTTGGTCCAGGTGACCAAGGTGCTGAGAACACTGACGGGCTAGCTCCCACTGCAGGTGGCACATCTGCCAGCAGGCCCATCTGACCACGCTGATACAGGATGCCATTTACCCCAGCAGCTGCAGGAAGAATGCTGCCACCATTGCAGTGCACTTGGAAAAGACCATAAGAGCAGAGGAGAGGCTGAAAGGCATGATCTGGAACTCATAGAGAACTCCCTCTGTGAAGAAGACAGAACGGAATGTGGATGAAGGTGACTTGGAGGTCCAGCAAGCAGAACCACATGCCCTGCTCCAGGGATGGAATGATTTGGTTCAGAGTGACCAGCCAGAACTTGTGCTTCCTCAAGAACTGATTGAGATGGTGAAGATCCAGTATAGGGAGCCAGCCCCCTCGTTTTGGGACCAGGAAGTACCTGGACACAAAGTCCTGACCAGCTGTGTTGTCCAGGACACAGGGTATGGCTCCTTTCTCTAGGAATTGAGCAAGCATGTCCTACAACACCACGGACTCCCATGGAACATGGGGTTGGTATGGTGGGAGAGCCTCAAAGTCAAGAGGCAACTCTCTGCCCACCGCTTCCAGAATCCATTTGTCAGAGGTGATGGCGGACCAGTTGTGCCAGAAATGGGGAAGCCAACTCCCCCATAGGGAGACAAGGCAGGGACTGGATGGGAGTGAGGTAGACACCTCCTAAGCCATCAATGGGCAGCCTTGGAGGGGGCAGTGGCACCAGCTGCTGGAGGGGCACCACCACCCCTTCCCTGGTTTCTTGGAGCTCTGGCCAGCGAACTTAGTCTTAGGTTGCCAGACCTCCGATTGCCCTGTTGGGGCTGCTGTGACAGAAAGGGCTGAACCTGAAAGGGTTTCTTCTTCAGCTGCTTCCTTGACTAGTCTTTCTGTGAGGACATCATAGAATCGAGGATGGCATTGGATTTTTCAGTCCTGGTAAGATGCCCATCCACCCCAGTGTTGAAGTGGACATTGGCCAGTTTGTGCTGTGTGTCTGATGTAAAGATGGAAATCTGCAGCCAGGACCCAAGATGCATCGTGACAGCTGCTGCCATGGACCGGGTGCATGAGTCGCCAATGTCCAAAGCCACCTGGAGCTGCTGTTTAGCCAGCGCTCAACTGTAGTCTCTTACCACCTTAACCACTGACTGCAAATCCACAGAAAGGTGAGGGAGGACATGGCCAAGGACTCCCATCGGGGATTGACTCATATTGGCCATCATCAAGGTGTAACTCGCCTGACAGAGACCCAGGGAGGATGCAGTATACACTTTCTTCACTGTGTGGTTCAACTTCCTGGACTCCTTGTCAGGGGACTTGTCCACATCCCAACACTGCCAGTTTTGCATAAAATGGAGTCAACCAGCAACCTGTCAGCTGAGAGGTGCTCCAAGAAACCAGACAAAAAACTAGTCAGGACCGCATACTTGTAGTCCATATGGGCCGAAGGCACCATGCAGGAGGTTGGATGCTGCCAGAGCTCCAGTACAGGTCCCAGGATGGCCTCTGCCACCAGGATGGCAACCCCTGGGAAATCATCCCTGTCCAGTATTTCCAGAAGGGGGTACCTAACCTGCTTCTGGAATGGTTGTAAGGGGATCTCCATAGATCTGGAGATCAACTGGAGCATAGCCCCAAAGGACACTGGCCTGTGGTCAGTGGTCAACTCTTTGGCCAATTCACGGTCGAAGCCTGGGGTCCTCCAGGATTGCATGGAGGACCCATCAGAGTCTGAAGACTCCTTAAAGACCACCCCTGTCACTTCTCACCATGTACCACCCAGGAATCATCCAAGTGGTAATCTCTACAGACAACCGGCTCAGCAGGTGGGTGGCCGGATGGGAGGCCTTGGTAGGGGCTGCATACAACGGTTGCCAGGGCAGTGATTCCACCCTAATCAGGGAAAAGGCTGCTACCAGAGACACTGGGCATGGCAGGACTGGGGAAGACCAGACTGGGGGTGACCTGGGAAGTGCCGGGTCAAGGGAAGGAGGCCTACCCTGCCTGAGAATTGCTGCCACATCAGCTCCTCATAACGCTGATGCAATCTGCTATGGAGTCTCTCCTCTTCTGAAGACGAGGAGGAACAGGAGCACTTGTGGTGCCTCTGGGCCAGATTGAGAGTGGGTGTGGGAAGATTCTGTGGACTGCAATCTTGACCAAGGCTGGGATCTTGACCAACTTGAATGTCAATGGCATGGAGAGGCAGGCAACTCCTGAGAGGAGACAACTGGGCCCACCAGCTGCTTCCGACCCTCCTGTGAGAGTCAGTTGGACCGAATTCCTGGAGATCAAGTCGTCATCGACCCCTTCACACAATGGGTTGGCCAGTTTGATACAAGTCTCCACTGCTTGGTCAGCCTGTGTCACAGCTAATAAGCCCTATGGGTTACCATGGAGCCAGGGGCCTGGCCCTCGACCACAATAGACTCCGTTGAAGCCAAGCGCTCGACAGGTGTCGAGTGGTCAATGGAATTGCAGGAACAGGAAGAAGATGCTGGTTCCCAGTCCCACTACTAATGGTGGGACTTTTTTTAGATGATGACTTCTCACTACGGGAAGGGCCCTCCCCAAGGCTCTAGAGGGATTTGCAGATCTCCCAGAATGTCCCTGTGAAGAACTCCCCAATGCTGGCCCCATCAGTAGCAGTGCTGACACTGAGGCACCCACCACCTCTTCTTCCATGGCTGCAAGCTGGGCTGCCCAGCCCACTGCTGTGGACACTGCTTTACAGGCATCTTTCGAGTGGACTGGAAGTCCCATTTGGCTGGCCGACAGAGGAGATGACACATGTAGCAATCCTCTAAGCAGGAAGGCAAAAGCATTTTGCAAAGACTTCAGCTCTGACCATTGTGCTCTGACAGAGGCAGTAGATGCATGTGAGTGCGGGTCCGTCCTGGACTGATTTTAGTCGCACTGAATGCAACGCTTAAATCCCGGACCAGGCTTCTTCTCATTCCATAACGAAGCAGAAACTGAGAAAACACAATAAAGTTTGAAGACAAAATACCAATGGTGCACTTAAGAGCAGAGGCTTACACTGCACATGGAGCTGCGAAGGAGTGGACTGGATTCTTTCAGTGGAAAGGAAGATCAGATGTCATGGGGTAGAGCCAAGGAGTATACCACCCAGTTGGGTGGGAGGAGCATAGCTTGAAGATGTTCCAGCTGGAATTAAAGGGAAAGTTAGACTGCTGAAGTGTGGATAGTGCACCATATCCACACCCCTAGAAATGATTTGTTTGTTTGATTCTTTGTACTTCTGCATGATTTGTTTTTGTTTTCAGTAAAGTTCCACTACTCTGCTCAAAAAGTGCCATGGGATCTTTAATTTCCACCTTGACTGTGACCAGAGATAGACAGAAGGGACCCTACAGTAATATCTCATCAAAGGGATAGGACCTCAACAATGCAGCAACCCCGGTACTGCACCGTCAGTTCTTGGCAATACCTCATGTACCTGTTGGAGGTCTTAAACCCACAGCTGACCCAGAGATAACTGTGCTACCTACTGAGCCACTGACACTGAATTCATTATAGATCAAGGAAATGCCCCTGACCAACTGGAGCACTCCTTTCCTCTGCATGTGAGACACCCTTATTCGGTAAAGCGCATCTCACCTGTAATGCCCTGGAAATAGACATGTTTACAGGAGTTTTTTTTTTAAATAATGCTTAAAATGTTCATTCTAGATCAGTAATATATTTACATCAGCTGGCACACTGGCGCAGACCAGGAGCGTGCTCAGGGAGTTGGAGGGTCAGCCAGGGCGGGGGGGGGAGTGTGGCAAGGAGCTGGACTGTTCTCCTCATCCAGGGTAGGGAAGGTGATGAGCTCGGCACTTGACTGGCTCCTAGCAGTGGCTGAAGGACAGCGCACCAAGACATCATGAGTAGAGTGGAGGGTGCGGTAGATGCCCAGGATGCGGCAGGTGGCAGCATGCAGCACATTGCCATTGATATCATTGTACACTGGCTCCTCCATTCCAGAAAGGCAAGAAAAATGGGAAAATATGTATCTGACATGGCTAGATGACTTCAGACAGATACAGACCCCGCACATAGCACCTAGGCCCATACTGCAATAGTGGGATGGTTAGTCCTGGTGGAGTGTTGGGGTGACGAGGCTGAGGTGGTTGGCACGAATGGAGGCCACCTGGAACCAGTTGTAGTATAAAGACAATTATCTGCAAAAGATTATATATATTTATACTTCCCTCAAAGGCACTCTTAGAATTATAGATCGCAGGAGCATCCTTGATCAATCACAGCGCTTCCTTTAGTTGTGTGTGAGGTACTTTTATTGCCATAAGAGTATCTCACGCGCTGAACACTGTAACAGGCTTCTCAATGACTGCTCGTGCTGCTAACTTTATTAAATAAAAAAAATTAGCAATCTATAATAATTTTCTGAGTCCAGATGGAGAGCCTTTTATGGCTATAACAGTGTCACCTCTTGAGTCTTTAGGACCACAGACCTAAGAACACGTGAGGCGATACTTTTATAGCCATAAGAGGCCCTCCAACCAGACCAATAAACTTACACAGGAGTATTCTCACAAACCGCTAACCTTTCGGTCACAGTTCTCTCACACAAACTGCACACAAGACCATTCTTAGAATCCTAAAAGTGACATCAGGGGAGGTAAAAACATATAGATGATTCCCTTTCAAGGCTCGAGTTCAAAGTTAGTTTGGGTCTCTGCTGGAAACAGCTACATGAATGGTTCAGGGGAAAGAGCTTAAAACATTGTTTTAAAACTCATATCTGTCATGATCCAGCCCTTCACGCATACTCTGTTTTTGTGTGAGCAAATTGCTTCCCTCCAATGTCACAGAAGGGTCTCCAAGTCCTGCCTCCTGTGTTTAGTGCTGCTTTGCTTCCTCATAGTTTAAATGCTGATAACTTCATTGCTAAGCAAGTGTACTCTGCCACACTGGTGGCCTCCATCAGTATTTCTTGTTCTGGAATGCAACTGGATCAGGGTCAACCACCCTTGTCACCATCAGCCACAATGTACTATGGACTTCGAAGGGCATTTTCTTCAGTAGTTGCTCAACCCACACACTTGCAGGTTGCTCAGTCTGCATACTTTCAGGCTGGTTACTACACCTGGATCAAAACGCAGTGCTTTGAATACCATAAAAAGTTTGCATTGTATGTCATAACATCCACAGCACAGCATAATATTTTTTAAGCTTTGTTTTCCTTCCCAGACTCGCATATTGTACTCATGCTATACTCCCATTGAATGGGACATTTACCAATGCTGCTTTAGTCATGAAATGCATTCTTACTGGGGTACACACATTTATGACAATATCTTCATTCTCCAACCCGAGTCAATCCATCCTATTCAGTGGTTAATTACACAGGGAACCAAATTAACTTGATAATGTTCTTACAAAATTATATTACAGT
The DNA here is from genome assembly GCA_016271365.2 of Neoceratodus forsteri. Classification (NCBI taxonomy): domain Eukaryota; kingdom Metazoa; phylum Chordata; order Ceratodontiformes; family Ceratodontidae; genus Neoceratodus; species Neoceratodus forsteri. The sequence goes on along the minus strand of CM028131.1, from coordinate 1,003,255,817 downwards.
TTCTGCTCCCGTCACCATTTTGTACTGAATACTGAAGGAGCTCCACTCCCAGAGTCGAAGGCCACCCCTGCAGCTCTAGAAGTGAGGTGACAGTCACCCATCCTAAACATCTGCAACGTAACCACTGACCCTTTAAACTGATGGTCATCCATTTAAGTAAAGACAATGGGTATTACCTAGGTAACGTGGAATGTCAGTCATCAGCTGTGATTTAGAGAGCAAGAACCGAATCGTTGTTTTGAAAGTTCAATGATTCTACCACTATAGCAATACAACAGTTCCCTCCGATTACAGGAAGCAGCAACAAAAACTTAATAGTTTAGCGTAATGTGCAGTAAATACAGGTTACTCACCTGTAACAGGAGTTCTAGGAGTAGTATATGTTGTTCATCCACACTTCTTGGCAGGTACCTTGCCGCTTTAAGAAGTGCCAGAAAGTCTTCAAGCTGGCTCCTCCCACCCACCCGGGTGGTAAAACCCTCGGCTCCGCCCCATGATACCAGATCTAGCCCGCTGGAAGCCAGGTTGCGTGTCAAAGCCGGGGAGGTCGGGTGGGTCATGTGGATGAACAACATATACCATTCCTAGAACTCCTGCTACAGGTGAGTAACCTGTATTTCTAGGGACGTGGATATGTTGTTCAATCTACCTTCTTGGCAGACTCCTAGCAGTTCTCCGTGAGGGAGAGGAGGCAAAGCAGCACCTGTATACTTACTTGGGAATAAGGACTGGAGAACAAAGTCCCAAAACCAGCATCCAGGCTGACTCTAGGGCAATGTGGTAATGGGAAATAAAGGTGTGTGCTGACTTCCAGGTAGCAGCCCTGCAGATTTCCTGGATTGGGACGTCCCTAGAAGCAGCCACCAAAGCAGCTGTATGGTGGGTTGAATGAGCTCTTATCCCTCTGGGTGGCTCCATGCCCGCCAACCTATAGCAGAGATCTATGCAGGAAGTGACCCACCTGCTTATCGTCCACTTGGCTGCAGGTCTGCCAGGTGCGGCTTCAGCGTAGGTGACAAACAGCTGGCGAACCTCTCCCCGAACTTCAGCCGTCCACTCCTTATAATAAGCGAGCGCTCTTCTAGGGTCCAGAGTATGCAGCCTATATTCGGCCTCCGAGGTGTGACTGGGGTAGAACACCGGCAGAGTCAACACCTGATTCAGGTGAAACTCCGACACCACCTTCGGAAGGAGTTTCTGGTGGGGGCGGACAACCTTGTTCCTGTGGAAGACCAGATATGGAGACTCTATGGAAAGCACCTGGAGGTTTCCCATCCTTCTGGCTGACGTGATAACCACCAAGAGAAGGTCTTCCACGACAAGCGGGAGATATTGCACTTATGCATCGGTTTGAATGGCTTGCCCATGAGCTTGGCCAATACCAACAGTAGATCCCATGGAGGTGGAGGTTCTTGTACCGGAGGATATATGTGATCTAAGCCTTTGGAAACACGCCAGACCACCTTCTCCTGCACCACCAACTGCTTGCCGGCCCGCGCCTGGTAAGCAGAGATGGCTGCCAGGTGCACCTTAAGGGTCATCGACCGAAGCCCTAGCTGAGAAAGGGACCACAGGTAGTCCAAAATGCTAGCCAATGGGCAGGATGAAGGGTCCAACCCCTTGCCCTGACACCAAATGGAGAATCTCTTCCATTTAAAGGCATAACATTTTCTGGTCGACTCCTTAAGGGACACCTCAATGATGTTGAGGATCTTGTCGGAAAGGCCCAAGGCACCGGCCTGCCAGCACAGCGGTTGGATTTCCGCTTGTGATGCCGGCGATCCGGGTTCAGGAATGGACTCAGGTCGCTGGAGGGCCAGCCAGGGGAGAAGGATGGAGCAACGAGGACTGCTCTCCTTCTCTGGGTGGGGTGGGTGGGACACCATCCGGTGCTTGGCGGACCCCTGGTGGAGGCCAGGGTTACCACAACTGCCGGCACTGACAGTACTCAGGAGGCAGGAGTGGGCCTTGGGGCGCCATTCACGTCCCGCCTCCCCACAAGGAAAAAACAAAAACACTCCTGCTCTCGCTGCCACAATGAAGCCTGCTCCGGCTGTACTAGGTGCTCAGGCAGACTCCCGTCTTTCCCAAGTTCACGGCGCCCTTGGTTAAGGCGCAGTGACCCTACCCTAGGGGAGAAGCCAGGGGGTTCAGGGAGGACGGCTACAATGTGAGCAGCCACAGCCGGAGTCCGTGTCCGGGCTGATAGTCTAAGCGCGAGGCTGTAGGGGGCAAAAATTGTAAACTGGAATGGCCCAAGGCCTGGCACTCTAGCCACTCAGGAACCAGGCCATCAGGTGCAGGGATTGAAGTTCCGGGTGGAACACCTTCCCCTTGTTGACTGAGATCAGGTCCGGGTGAGCTGGAAGCCGCCTCGGCAGCCTGGAGCTGAGGCTGAGGAGACTGGATACCAGAACTGGCAAGGCCAGTCTTGGGCTACCAGAATCACCTGCGCCTTGTCCCTCTTAGCCTTGAGAAGCACCTTGTGGATCAAGGGAAATGGACGAAAGGCATAGAAGAGGCCCGGGGTCCACAGCCTCGAGAAGGCATTCCCCTGCAGCGAGCCCCGCTGAGGGAGGCGGACATGAAACAGCCTCAGCTTCGCATTCTCCCTGGAGGCGAACAGGTCCACTTGAGGGGTGCCCCAATGGGAGAACAGGTCTTGAACTACCTCTGGCAGGAAAGACCACTCGTGACAGCATTGGCAAGACTGTTCGAGGCTCCTGCCACATGGATGGCTAGGAGATCCGCCTCCAGGCTGATCATGAGAGATCAAATGCGGATAGCTTCCTTGCACAGGGGCAAGGAGTGCGTCCCGCCCTAACGGTTGAGAAAGTACATGGTCGTGGTGTTGTCCGTCTGGACCTGAACCACTTGACCCTGTACAAACGGAGCAAAGGTGGTGAGGGCTAACCACACCGCTCGAAGCTCCAGCAGGTTGATGTGGCATCAGGACTCCTGAGGGGACCAGAGGCCATGGGCCCTGAGCTCCCCCAGGTGGGCAGCCCAACTCAAAGAGGCATCGATTATCAGGATGACTGTCAGCTTGGGGCAGACAAACGGGATACCCTCCTGCAGATGAGCTGGGATGAGCCACCACTGCAGGCCGTCCCACATCTTCTGGGTCACGGATACTGGCTAGTCCACAGAACCAGAGCGCTGAGACCACTGGCGGGCCAGCCCCCATTGCAGGGGGCGCATATGTCAGTGGGCCCAATGGACCACGCTGGTGCAGGCCACCATGAGACCCAGAAGGCGCAGGACATCCCAGGCAGGGCGCAACTGCCCAACCAGAAATGATCGGGCAAAGGAGAAATGAACCTCAGCCCTGTCCGCCGGGAGTCGAGCTCTAGCTCGAAGGGAGTCATGCTCTGCCCCGATGAATTGAATCACCTGCGATGGCACGAGTTCCGAATTGGTCTTGTTGATCAGGAGGCCAAGTTGAGAGCAGACCTGGAGGGCCAGATCTCTGGACCGCTCCACCTCCAACCTGGAGGGGGCTGCTGTCAGCCAATCATCCAGGTAAGGGTATACCTGGACCCCTCAGCACTGCAGGAATGCTGTCACCACTGCCATGTATTTGGTGAAGACCCTGGGAACTGGAGAGAGGCCGAAGGGCATGGCCTGGAACTCGTAAAGAGATCCCTCCGCTCTGAAGCGGAGGAATCGCCGAGATGGACGAATTGGGATGTGAAAGAATGCGTCCTGAAGATCCAGAGAACAAAACCACATGCCTAATTCCAGGGATGGTATGATCTGAGCCAGAGTGACCATCCTGAAGGTGCGCGGCCTTAGGAACTTGTTCAGGTCATGCTGATCGAGAATGGGGCGCCAGCCCCACGTCCGTTTTGGGACCAAGAAGTACCTGGACACAAACTGTGGGCATGGAGGAGGATCCGACACGTTGCTGACCACCCCCTTTTGGAGGAGCAGAGCTATGTCTGGGATGTATAGGGAGAGGCATCAGCAGCAGAAAACAGGAAGTTGTTATCCCTCTGTACAGACAGTTGGTGAGACCCCATCTGGAATACTGTGTCCAGTTCTGGAGACCCCATTTCCAAGGACATAGACAGGATAGAGGTAGTCAGAGGAGGGCAACTAAGATGGTGCAGGGTCTGCAAAAGAGGCCGTATGAGGAGAGACTAAAGGAGCTTAATATGTATACCCTTGAGGAAAGAAGGAGAGGGGACATGATAGAAACTTCAAGTACCTCAAGGGAATCAACAAAGTCCAAGAGGTAGCATCTTTCAGAAAAAGACTTGCAAGAACAAGGGACACAATTTAAAGATAGAAGGAGAGGTTCAGGGGCAATGTGAGGAAGTATTATTTCACAGAGAGGTGGTGGATGCATGGAACAGCCTTCCTGAGGAAGTTGTGGGTCTAAAACTGTGGGAGAATTCAAGAATGCATGGGACAAACATAAGGCAATTCTTGTGGGGGACAGGAAGATATAGGCTGTTGGTTAACTAGGATCTGCAGCCTATCCTGTAGGTAGGAAAATGGGCAGACTAGATGGGCCTAGCGGTCCTTATCTGCCGTCAAAGTCTATGTTTCTGTTTCTATGTCAGCTCTGCGAGCCCGACAAAGAGGCTGTGGAACAGAGCCCCAGGGGCCTGGCTCGGAAGGAGGGTCTGCTTTCAATTCCAGAGGCAGACCCTTGCTGACCACTTCCAACACCCAACGGTCTGTGGTTATAGCAGACCAGGCGGAAAGGAAGTGGCTGAGCTGGCCCCAGAGTGATGAGGTTGGGGGCGGCACCCCTCAACCCGTCACTGGGCAGTCTTGGAGGAAGGGCCGGCCGAGGAGCCGCCTGGACCCTTCCCTCCAGGTTTCCTGTCAGAGGAAGCAGCAGGCTTGGCCTTGGAGCACCAAGCGTGAGCCTTCTGGCCCTGCTGCTGGGTCGGTCATGCTGCAGAAGGGCAAAAGGGCTCACGCTGTTGCTGGCGGCCTTTGTCCTTCTGGGCAGATGTGACCAAGTCCAAGGTGGCATTGGACTTCTCAATTTGCTGGAGGTGGCCCTCCAACCCGGGCCCAAACAAGTCGGTGCCCAAGAAGGGGACGTCTGCCAACTTGTGCTGGGTATCTGCTGTGAAGGTCGAGATCCGCAGCCAAGCTCTGCGGCGCATGGCTACAGCGGCCACCACTGACTGGGCACAAGATTCTCCGATATCCAGGGCAATCTGGAGCTGTTGCTTGGCCATCGCCCTTCCCTGATCCTGCACCTGCTTGACCATCATTTGAAGGTGAGCTGGGAGATGAGGAAGCACCTCATCCACTGAGCCCAAAAGGGCGTGTGAAAAATGTGCCATCAGTAGAGCCGAGCTAGTCTGTCGAAGGCCTATGGCGGTGGCAGCATAAACTTTGCACCCAGAGTAGTCCAACTTTTTGGACTCCTCGTCCGGGGGCTTCTCTACATCCCTGGCATTTCCAGAGCGCTGGAAAATGCTACCGGTCACCGGCCCTTCAGCTGAGGGATACTCTGAAAAAACAGAGAGGGAACTGGTCGGGACTGTGTACTTGCGGGCCATCCTGGCCGAAGGCGCAGGACAGGAGGCAGTCCGCTACCACAACTCCAAGACCAGACCAACAATGGCCTCGGCCACGGGAAAGGCCTCCGTAGGGGATTCCCCTCGGTCAAAAATCTCCGTGAGGGCATATTTGGCCCATTTCTGCATGGGTTCCAGCTGCATCCCAGTAGATTCTGAGATAAACTGAAGAATACCGAGGAACGAGGATGGGCTCTTGTCCACCGACAGACCCCTGGAGGATTCCAGGCTGAGGGGCCTGGAATACAGAGAGGAGTCTTCAGACTCCGAGGAGTCCGCAAACAGCTGCTGACCACCTGAGCCACCCTCCACTCACCGAGGCCGATCAGGGGTGAGGGTGACCAACAACCTGTGGGGCAAGCACTGTCCTGACAGAGAATCTTTGGTAGGGGCCCCAGTCTTCAGCTGAGGAGGCAGCGATTCCACCACAATGGGTGGAGCAGCGGGTTTCGGACTAGCAATCGGCACCAGAGTCGGCTCCTCAACCAAGGAACCGAGGGCAGGAGATCGCTTCCGCCGCTCGGGCAACAGCCACTTTATTGCCAGCGAAGGCGACGGAGTCAGCTTGTTGCCGGCCAATAAGAGCTGCTGCCACATAAGATCCTCATAGCGCCGACACAACTTGTGCCGAAGCCTCTCCTCCTCTAAGGAGGAGCAGCACCGCCGCTTTCCGTGATCTCGGGACCGAGACCGCCAACCGAGACCGGGACTTGCCCGACACGGAAGAGGACCGAAACTGTTGGGGTCACCGATGGTGGGTCGAAGAAGGGGCAGGGGAGACCGCACATCCTCTGGTTCGGGGTCCTTGACCAGGGACATCGGCTCGGAAGGCCGAGGCAAGTCCTTGGTAGGCACCAGGGGAACCGGTGAAGGAGGGTTGTCGGCCTCTCCAGTCGAAAGCCCGTCTAACGGGCTGAGGAAGATTTCGACAGCATCGACGTGTGTCTCGGTCGGCTGGCCTGACAGGGACACCAAGTAGCCAGCGGCCTTGGCCGCAACCTCGACTGAAGTCGATAGTGGACGGTCCGGGGAGTGAGATCTCTCCTGCTCCCACGAACGTTGACGGTAGGACTTACCATTTGGGTCCTTCTTCTTTGACTGAGAGGAGTGAGTCCCTGAAGGCCCCTCTCCCGTGGTGGAGAGGGACTGGCAAAGCTCCCAAAAGAAGCAGTGTAGGAGGAGCCCAAGGAAAGCGGGATAAATGGCGACACCAAGGATGATGAAGTCATGGCCTGGGCCGCCTCCTCCTTGAGGGTGATTAACTGATCCAGCTGCTCCACGGAGCCCGCCGCCGTGGACACTGCCCACCGGGCCTCCTTCGACTTCACTGGCGGAAACCGTTTCTCTGGTCGCCTCAGATGGAATCGGGCAGCGCGGTCTTCGATAACCGATGGCAAAAAGGACTTGCACAAATCGCAAGCCTGTGGATCATAGCCAAGACCACAGCAGTAGACGCACGTGGCGTGCGGATTGGTTCAAGACATCTTCTGCCCGCAAGGGCACCGACGGAAGCCGGAAGTAGATTTCTAGTCCATCACAGCCACAAGGGAAAGTGAAGACTGAAGTCGCATAAACTTCAAGACAATTTTCGGTAAAACCAAAGGTTTAAGATCTAGGCCTAGAGATGCAAGAGCGCTAAGGAGGTAACCTGAGCTTCCAAGTGGTAAGGAAGATCTGGTGTCATGGGGCGGAGCCGAGGGTTTTACCACCCGGGTGGGTGGGAGGAGCCAGCTTGAAGACTTTCTGGCACATCTTAAAGCGGCAAGGTACCTGCCAAGAAGTGTGGATTGAACAACATATCCACATCCCTAGAAATATATAGTAATCTGAATCACCAGGGAACATTAAAGAGAATGCATGTGTGAACATGGAGCTCAGAAGAGGCTTAAGCCCTTAACTTAAAGGGAAACAGGCAGCACTAAGTACCTCACACCCGACTGCTGGCTTCCAAGCTGACATTTTTTATAACCAGAAATTCCAGAATCCCCTACAGTTGACATTAAAGCAGGGCTGCATAGTGGGAGATTCAATAGTCTGCAGTGCATGTTAAGAGACTTTATAAACTCTGATCAGAAGTTTGCCAGTCCCGCTGTTCTCCTAGGGCTAAATATAGTCCTCTGCGACTGTACTTGGCACCAGAAGGACAGTGGGACCAACAAACAAAAGATCAGAGCATATAAAAACTCTAACATGCACTGCATGCTGTGGAATCGCACACTGCTGAAGCCATTATCTGATGCCAGATTTAAGGACTCTGGGATTTCTTGTAACTTGTAAGTCAGCAGAATCAGTCTGATACAATCTACTATACTGCAGTAAATAAACATTTTTGCACACAAAGTGCAAAATTGGGAAGAGCCCCACACTTGGGTGTGTGTCTCTTTGTGCTGACTGCTCCCCTGAAGAAAGCACTGTATGTACTCCAATGTGATCAGTGTAAACTAAGAGAGAATGCCAAATTATACCTGCAGCAAAGGTGTAAAACATTAAGAGGCCATGCTGTCAATTGACAAGTGGTCACATAAATAGTCTTTGAACCTGCCCCATAACCAATTTATGTGGAATGGTGTTTTGACCTTTAACGTGATCTAATCAGTGGCCATCCAATCAACAAACGTGGCTATTTTACACCTCTTCTGAAGCAATACTGCTACACATACAAAAAAAAAAAAAAAACACAAAACAATAATGCTAGGTTTGCTCTGAGTGAGCGAAATGCTGGTGCAGAAGAGGTGATATCAACTTTAATTTCATAGTGGTCACTGAAAGCAACAAGCACTGTTTAGTCATTTGAACTCTGTGTCCACTATGCTTCATGTAACTGCTACACATGGCAGTTGTAATAAAGTATGCGTTTATTTCTTGGAAGTCTATCACTGGATATCAAGGGCAGACACGTAGACAATTACTGGTAAAATTTCACAAGCACACTATTTGCATGGAAGTTTATTTAAAATACATTTGAAAATCCATAATGATCTGTACACTGAATCAAACAATACTGAAAAACACTAAGCTACAGGTACACGAACAGCCTACATTACTCTTAGGAACTTGCCCCATCTCTAAAGCAGCAGAGTAAAAGTGAGACTTGTTTTGCAAACATAAATTAGGTTTTCCCATTACTTCTAGCTTACCCATGTTGCACATTACTACACATTATCATACAGATAAGGAATACACTTAACTTAGAATCATCCCCTTTAATATAATACTTCCTGCCGAAAAGAAAAACAGAATGTTTCTTTTAGTGTTTGTTTACTTTTTGTTAAATGCTTGTAAAAGGCGAAGGAGATGCAGAAACAGATTAATAATATCCAAATAAAGGTTAATTGCAGCAAGTATATATTCTTCTGGGGACAATTTGTGCATCAGCAGGTGTGTGTCATAGATGATAAAACCACAGAAAAGAATTGCTCCAGCGCCTGCAAACACAAGCTCCACTGTCTCGCTGTAGAAAAAGAGCTACAGGAGAGAAAAGAGAAACAAAAATATTATTGCAGTCATGATGATAAACTGTCCCAAATTATACTTCTAGGTTACCACCCCAACAGTTTCTTGTTTGGTTGTGTCTCTTCTTTCTGTGGACGTTAACTGTCAGAACCTCCATCAACTGTGACTCATGCCTATCTCCCATCACAGGAGCCAACTGACCACCTTCTCTGGCGCATCAGAGCCTCCTTCGACCTTCCCTTAGTTGTGTTAACCCCCTGGCTTATCCTGGGGAAAGGGAACCTACAGTCCTATCCCCACTAAATCCAGCGACTAATACTGAAAGAAGGAAGTACATGGGGTCATCAGAAGTGGGGGAGAAGCCCTCTAGAGATGTGGCAGCAAGGAACAGCATCATTTGGCTAAACAGGGCCAACCACTCTCCTCGCTCCATCTCTTGATGTCATAATGCTGTGTGTACAGCCTCCTCTCCTGCTTGCGAACCCATACTGTGCTGCCACCTGTGGTCACCCTGAATGTGTGTGCATAAGCATAAGATGATGGGCAGTTGTACTGGAGCATGAGATGCGGAGTGTATCTGTGTGATATGGGCTGTCGAGAGTTTGGCTATAAAGTGTATATATGTGTGTAAGACAGGCTGTGAAGTGTGTAAGTGTGTTAGGCTGTCATGCATGTATGTATCTCAAATGTGTGTGTGTGTGTGTGTGTGTGTGTGAGTGAGAGATGGGCTCGTGTGTGTATGAGTTGGGCACTGGGCATGTATGCAAGGCAGTGAATGTGCGTGGGTTTGCAGTGTAAGTGAATGAAGGTGAATAAACAAACAATGGGAGAGTAGCAACCCGGTCGTGGCTGTGCCCAATTAATGAATTTGTTCAAATCCTAGATGATTTTAAGGGTGAACCATCACAACTTTACTACTCAATACCTGGGATGCATCTTTCTTAAACCTCCTGACTAGAAAGTTCAAGCTTCAGACTTTTTAATTTAGACAAATCTCTGAGCATGAAAGGGACAATGTTTTACTACAGAGCATGGTACAATGAGCTCCCTTTGGCTGTTTCCTCTATCGCCAGATAGGGCCCATTCAAAATAGCCCTCTAAGACCACATACTTTCCACCCGCTACTGGCAGTGTACCAGCCAATATGGGCTGCAACTCAACACCAACACCTGGCTACCGCGCTTTGGCCAGGCCTGCCAGGTCCTGTCTCAGTATTAGAGCTGTGATGCAGGTGCCTACAAGTGCACCTGACCATCAGCACACACCCACACCTCAGAGTAGGTTCGGGCTAAAGTGCCTGTACCCTACTGCTGCTAACTCTCAACAATAGACTGACTGTGCAATGACAAAGTCGGCTTCCCGATAGCTTCGTAAATGTACAGGACGTAACCTACACACTACCTGAACTGTATATTGTCACTTATATTCTCCTTAGACGGACTTGCTTTAGCTACTCCCCCAACCCCCACTGTTGTATTGTACTGTTTATAGCCTATGTTTTCCTTTACCACTTTGAATTATTGCATTATACATGCTATTATTATGTTGTGGACTATGTTGATGTTTGTATTTTGACGAGGAGCCTTTGTAAATGAGTCTTTGACTCAAAGGTCGTAAGTCCGGTTTACTCAATCAATCAATAAATAAATGTCAAGTTAGTTTCTTGACCACAAGTAGGAGACAATGTCCAAACCAAAATTAGAATCAAAGATTTAGATTTTATTAACTAGAGAATAATTCATTGGGTGGAGTGTATTACGAGAATATGGAACCAGCTACCCTCCTCCATCCATCTCTCCCCCTTCCTCCCCCCATTAGACACCAGTGAACATACCTCCCTACTGCTCCTGCCAACCCTCTTCCTAAACCCTTTCTTACCCTTGCCTGGCTTTTGACCACCACATGCCTCTCCCTTCTCCCTAATCTCATAGTTCCAGCAACCTTGTTATAGTTTTATCAACCTGTTCTGACTCCTCCTTTCAGCACCAGCTCAGCCTCCCTTCACTTTGACATCATGCACTTTCTGAGTTTTCCCAATCTGTACAGATGATATGTATGCTAATTTATTTGTACTTCATATACAACGTTTTGCCATTTTGTCTGTCCTGCACTCAACTTGTGCTCTCTACCTCATTGTCACTGTAAACACATGGCTGTATTTTGTTTGTAATTGTGCTTCTCCCCTTCCCCTTTCCTCTGGATCTCACCTGGAAACTAGCCTCAGCTCAGTGTGCCTCTCTCGGTTACAGATTTGTAAATAAATTTAATACAAACCCAAAGTGTGTGATGCTACATGAAACCTGAGAGTGAAGCTCAAGGAGTTTATCCAGCATCACACACTGAGGGTGAGTATTACATTCAAGTGATACTCTCCACCCATGCATTAGTTTTTGCAATTTCTGGTGTAGCAGTTTTTTCCAACCAGAAATTATAAAAACTAAGAGACATTAACACAAGCACTTTTTGCACATATATTATTGAAATAAAGGCATCAGGGAGTTGTAATATGAATGAATTCAATGTGAAGTACCTTAATAAGTGCAAGGATTGGCATTTTCCTATTAAACTGCAAAATCAGAAACTCTCAAAATAATGGTAAAATGGCAACACAGTTTAAATTGGAGCAGACAAAATTTCAATTTTTTAAGCTTCTAAGAATCAAACAAACTGCACTCTTTTTGGCACAGTGCTGCCAATATTTCGATTCTGTGAATAAAAGTCCCCAAAAACGTATAGATATTGCAAAAAAAAAAAAAAGTTTTCTTCTTGTGTTGTCTTCTGACTGTGAGTGCAACGGTTCTCACAGCCATAGCTCACATGTTTAATACTACAGCTGCGCAGCTGTGAGAACGGGGCTTGCATGCAGAAAGTTTGAGGCGGTGCGTGTCTCCTGTGATGACCACCAGGTTATTAAGGGAAATACTAACTGAACAAGCCCATAGAAAAACCTGCTCACCAGTTATGCAAAAAGGTCTAATATAAAGATGGCAAATATACTGTGAAATACCTGAGGAAACAGTTTCATGACCAGCGTCATGGTCAGGCCCTTGTACTTCCAGTGTTTGGGATGGAGTTTACGTCCGCCATGCTCCCTGTACCTGTAAACCTCATCACAAACCCACAACACAGGTTTTCACAGGGGCCAAGAGGATTTTGAGTCAAAACTCTCCTGCTTTAAAGTTGGCACTTTATTAAGAACTCACTGCACTGCATGCACAGGTTGTTGGCTCCCCTTCCCGGGAGGAGGGGGTGTTAATAAGCAACACTTGGACCCAATAAAAGGAGAGAGGAGAAGTACACTGTACAGGTCACTGGTAAGATTATACCTTGAGTACTGTGTACAGTTCTGGAGGCCCCACCTCTGGAAGGACAAAAGACAGAGTGGAGGCAGTACAGAGGCGGAAACCAAAATGGTGCGGAGACTGCAGCAAAAGCCTTATGAGGGGAGACTAAGTGAACTGAGCATGTACTCACTGGAGGAAAGAAGGGAAAGGGGAGATATAATAGAAACATTCAAGTACATAAAGGGTATTAATAAGGTACAGGAAAGCAGCATTTGCCACAGAAAGACAGACTCAAGGACAAGGGGTCATGCTATGAAGCTAGGGGGTGGAGGCTCAGAGGGGATGTGAGGAAATACTTCTTCATAGAGAGGGTGGTGGAAGCCTGGAGCGGCCTCTCAGCAGAGGTGTTAGGTGCCAAAACAGTCATAGGATTCAAGCATGCATGGGGCAGACATAAGGGGACCTTGGAAGTAACACAAGGGGTGGAGACGGCTGGAGATTGTAAAGGGTCTGCAGTGGCATATTAGGCAGGGAAATGGGCAGACTAGATGGGCCAAAGGGTCTCTATCTGCCAACAACTTCCATGAAAAAATTACTTACCACAGTAATGTTGTTTCTTCCAGGGGATCCCTCAGTATGCTCGACTTATGCAGGACAGCCAGCTGGGTTAAGCTGCCCTGGAGATAGAATGCATGCTAATGAAGGAATGGCATTAGCCAGTTAGGTTGTAGTTGACGACTGCTGCCTGCAGGTGTAGCTATTAGTCAGATTCATTTTGCTGCCTGAGGGGCAAAAGGCCCCAAACCCTAACCCTGTTCTAGAGCTAAGGAAAAACAAACTGCCTACAGGTGAACTATATACACAGTGCTTCACTATGACACAACACACGTTGTGGCCTTCAAGCAAGAAATTTAGCCTGTGGCAGGGACTGCAGAACTGTTTACTGCAAGGTTATGTGAGGGAAGGTTGGGTAGGAGGTCAAGCACACAGCGTCATCCCGTGGAAGAAACAACATTATTGATGGAATTTATTGATTGATGTGATATTTATTGTATGTACAGGGGCCTTGAACTACTGAAAGGCGCCTTTTTAAAAACAGACTTGACATTACTATGGCAGGTAACTTTTTCTTCTCACCCCCAGAATCCCTCAGTATGCTCGACTTACATAGATTATAAAGCAGTCTTGTTGGGAGAAGGGAACAGAACCTACTTTGGGGAAAAAGGTACTGCAGGACTGCAGTGCCAAATCTGGCATCTGATCTGGACTGTACATCTAAGCAGTATTACTTTATGAAGATATGTACAGTCCTCCAAGTAGCTGCTTTGCAGATGTCAAGCAAGGGTATGTCCCTTGCTGCTGCCACTGAGGCTGGAGTGCCCCTAGTGAAGTGTGCCCTGAGGTGGTTGTCTGCTAGCCTTACTGTAGCAGAACTGGATGCAAGACACTATAGCCAGAGAGAGATGGTCTTTTAGAGACTGCTCTGCTTTTGCCCACCTCACCACAGGTGAGGAACAGTTGGGTGTGAAAGGATCTGAGCTGCTTGGTGTGCTCTAGATAGTAGGTCAGTGCCCTTTTGACATCCAGGCTGTGGAGTCTGTGCTCACAAGGAGTAGATTTGTCTATAAAAAAAGACAGGGAGAGTTATAGATTGGTTTAGGTGGAATTCAGACACCACTTTGGGAAGAAATTTCCTGTTGGTCCTGAGAATTACTTTATCCGTGTGAGAAATAATGTAGTTAGGTTCAGTACAAAGAGCTTGCAGCTCTGATATCCTCCTAGCCAATGTCACAGCCACCAGGAATACTGTTTTCCACGTGTCATACTTTAAGTCTGCTGTAGCCATAGGTTCGAATAGGGACTCCATTAACTTGGCTATATGCAGATTCAAATCCCAGGGTTCCCCAAGTGGGGTGGAAGGTGCAGCAGACCTTTAAAGATTTTTTTGAAAATGGGGTGAGAAATTACAGTTTTTTCCTTATCTGCTGAAATGTAAGCTGAGAGGGTTGCCAGGTGGGCTTTCAGGGATGAAGCCCTACGGTCTGATGCTTGCAGAGAACAAGACAGTCCAGTATAGAGGAAGATGAACAAGATAGTGCAGTATAGAGGACAGCCCAGCTTGAGGGGGGTCAATCTGTCTGTCTTTACACCAGAAGGAGAACCTCATTCATTTGGAAGCATAGGTTTTGTTGGTACTTGGTTTCTTAGCGAGCCTTAAGAATCCTCAGGATTTCTGAGTACTGTGAGTCTGGGAACTCTAACTCTTCAAGTACTAGGCCTTGAGGCGAAGTGACCCTATGTTGGGAAATGTTCTCCCTACCTGAGGCATGGCCAGGAGACTGTGACTCAAGGTTAGGTGAATGGGCTGTTTGGCTGACAGGGCAAGGAGCAGGGGGTACCATGGCTGCCTTGCCCAGTCCGGAGCCACAGGGATCATTGTTGCTGGTTGCCTTCTGAGCTTGACTAGCACTCTGAGAATCAGGGAAAATGGAGGAAAAGCATACAGGAACCTCCCTGTCCAGTTGAGGGACAGGACATCCACTGGCACTGAACCCAGCGTTATAGGCCTGCAACAGTACAGGGGGAATCTGATGATTGTCTTAGGAGGCGAAAAGGTCCATCTCTGGGGTGTCCCTCCTTCTGAAGACTGTCACAAGCACTTGTTTGTTCACTTGTGGTGACCCTGGCTGATGCAGCTTAGGGAGTCTGCCAGCAGATTGTCCTTGCTGTTTCAAGACAGTGGGAAACAAAGATGACGGCTACACTGGTCTGCCGTCTGCTCGGGCTCTGACTACCCGCTCTGTAATTTTGTCCTATAACGCTGTCTGAGACGCTCGAGATAGCATTTTCATCTTTCATATACAGTATTAGCCATTGTAAAACTGATTATCAGGGGAGAGTTTTGCTTTTATTTTACTTTAGTTAGTTTTAGCATAGAGACTTGCTGTTAGGCAGGGCTTTACGGTGAGTTAACATAGGAGGGTAGGTTTTCTTTTTAGAGAGGACCTCAGAGATAGTCCGGGAGTTTGTGCTGCAGTCTCAACATTCCTATCGGTAACTTGGAGAAATTTTCTTCAGGAACTGGCACTCACCCAAGGAAAGCAGATTGTGGAATGGTTGCAGCGGAGGGTCTGAGCTGCCAGCTGGTCTTTGCTGTGGGACTGCTGTGTGGACTGGACTAAGGTGTCCATTGCCATGGGCCGCCTCAGAGGTGAAGTAGGAGTCCGCTGGGCCAGATAGCGGTTGAGCAGTGGGGTAACTGGTTTGGCAGTAGGTGGGAGCTCCGCTGCCCTCCATGAGAATCAGGCCTGTTTCCCACTACTTTGGAATTCGAGCGAGATTAGCAGACCCTGGGCCTTAGAGAGGTGGACCATTTGATTCCATCTATGGGGGAAGAGGAGCATTTTTCTTCAGGATGTCTTCCTGGTTCATCACCCTCCTTTTCCGTTCCTTTGCAAACTCTCTGCCCGCAGAACTCCTGCAGTTGGTTCAGGAGAACTAGCTAGGTGTCAGACTTGGTGACAGCTGGTCTTCTGCCTCCTCCTTGGACTCTCTTTGCTAATGGAGTGTGTCCCCATACCTCTGGAGATTGTTGTTGAGACGGCTTTAGTGAGAGTTAAACCGCCCTCTGACTGTTTCTGAATGGGACTTTTTCCTTTTTACCAATGTTGCTCAATAATGAAGGTGCTGTATTAAAACCTATCGAATTTGGGTGGTGAGAGCACTTAAAATTCTGCTTGCACCCTATCCAGTTACAGCCTTTACTGGCTTGGATTTTGGACTGGACAGTCTACTTACTTGGGACATACTGTTCTTTGTTTAAATTGCTGCAGCTCACATTTGTTGTTGCTCTCTCTTCTGTTGACTCTCATATAATTATTTATTTTGTGGTTGGATGGAGGGGGGGTTGTTCCTGCTGAGACTGGGTTTAATGGGTGTTTGATTTAGGAGACTGTGTGATGCATTTGGTGCTTGTACAAACAGAGTGCATGAAGAGTGTGTGTTTTAGGGTTGGTTAGTTTTAATTTTAAGGAAACTTTGATTTGTTTTTGGTTAAAATTCTCTCTTAGTAAGAGTTTTGGTTTGGTGTAAGGTGCCAGGTCGGGGATGTACTGGACCTTCGTCCAGGCGTGGATCACTTACGCTGCCTCTCTGCTTCGGGACCTCCGCCCCAGTACCATCTACTACTTCCAGCACAGCAGGGAGGTCAGAATTACAAGAGGGTGGGTGGTTCACAGATGGTCGAGGGCAGCTGAGGAGGGGGTGGTGAGTAGCACTGAGGTTGTGAGGTGCAGGAGATGCCCTGGTTTTAAATGAGCTAGGGAGAGGCCAGACGTGTTTGGTCTCCGTACCCAGGAGTCCCACCAGACTGAGTGGGCAGGAACTCAGAGGACCGGCTATGTCCTCTAACCCTCTTCGGGCAGTGCTTTGTAATGCCAGGTCGATGAGGAACAAGACTGCCATTTTTGCGGACTTGATTTCCTCAGTCAACCTGGCATGCATCACGGAAATCTGGCTGGGTGATGACGCTGGCTCAGTTCTAGAGGCCGCCGCCCCCTCTGAGTACTCTATAGTGTACTGCCCAAGGAGGGATTGTGGGGGTGGGGGAGTGGCCATCGTTTTTAGATCCAGCCTGTGCTTCATGTGCACCCGGTTGGTATTACCAGGGCTTTTGAGTGTGTCACCGTGCATGGGGGTTCAGGTACAGGTTGCAGGATTCTTCTTGTTTACCGCCCTCCGGGTTGGAAGGAGAACTCCTGCAGAAGGTAGCAGACTGTCATCATCCAGGTGTTGGAGCCCCCCAGGTGTTTAATCCTGGGGGACTTCAGCACCTAGGTTGACGAGGAATCCTTGCATTTCAGTTACAACCTCATCCAGCTGATGTCATCACTGGGCCTGGCACAAGTTGCCGCTGCGACCCACCAGCACGGCCACACACTCAACCCGGTGTTCCGGCTGGGTCTTGAGGCTGATAACCTCAGGACTGATGGGGTTTGTTGGTCCGATCACTGAACCATGGGGTTCATGTTTGGAGCCCCCCCAATAGTCCTTCCCCGGCGGAGACAGTCAGCTACCGCCCTTTAAAGGGCTTGCACCCAGAAGGACTACTGGTGCTGGCTGACATATCTAGAGTTGATGCAGTGTGTGCGAGTGGCGCCGGTGAGGCGGTTGCCACCTATAATAGGGAGGTTTCCAAGGCACTGGATGCCATCGCGCCAGACCGTATACAACCCAGATCCTCTCACTTGAGATCCCCTTGGTTTGATGGGGATCTCAAGGTGATGAAGATCAAGGGCGAGAAGTTACAGCATTGCTGGCAGAAGATCCGGCTGGAGGCCGACAGACTGGTCCTGCGTGCCCCCTACGGTGATTATCAGGAGGCAATCTCCTGTAAGAAGGCAGAATTCCTGTCCAGGGAGATTGAAGCAGGGAAGAACAGACCTTCTCAACTTTTTCAGACTGTGGACAGGCTTCTCCATCCTGCCGGTCTACAGCAGAAGACGACTTTTTTATCCACATTATGTGAAGAGTTTGCTTTGTTCTTCTCTGACAGAGTGTCGTCCATCCGGTCGGGGATTCCATCAGGAGACTATCACCTTGCAGTGACCGGGCTGGGAGGAACAGAGGCACTCTGCCCGTCTGGGAAGAGTTTAGGCCAGTGGAGGTGTCTGAAGTGACTAGGGTGATCTTAGAGCTGAAGCACACTTCTTGTGAACTGGATCCAGCCCCAATGCGTTTCTTAATGCGATGCACAGAAGCTGTTGGCCCGGTGTTTGCCAGGATTGCTGGGTGCTTGATGGTGGAAGGGGTATTCCCAGCAGCCTTGAAGTGCTGGTGAGACCCCTTCTTAAGAAACCTTCCCTCGACCCCAATGTCCTGGCGAATTACCATCCAATCTCCAACCTACCATTTTTGTGTAAGGTTGTCGAGAAATTGGTGGCACAGAAGCTTGAGGATCGCCTCGTGTCCTTTGACATCTATGAGCCATTTCAGTCAGGTTTTCAGGCTAGACACAGCACATAAACAGCACTAGTTAGGGTGCACAATGATCTGCTCAGGGCTAGAGATGGAGGAGACAGGTCAGTTCTTGTGCTCCTCGACCTCTCAACAGCATTCAACACTGTGGACCATGTTGTGCTTCTCGATCGGTTCTGTGAGTTTTGTGGACTCACCAGTACTGTCATCAGATGGTTTGAGTCCTATCTCTCTGATAGGGTGCAGCGGGTAATGATGGGGGGAATTTCACCTCCTCCCCAATGCCCCTGTCATGTGGAGTACCACAGGGCTCGATCCTGTCACCAGCGCTGTTCGCAGTGTACATGCTGCCCCTGAATGAGATCATTTGGCAATATAGCGTGGAGTTTCACTGCTATGCAGATGACATCCAGCTGTATATGTCATTTGCACCCAGAACATCCGGTGCTGTTGATGTGTTTAACAACTATCTAGCTAAAATCAATGACTGGATGGCGTCCAGCTGGCTGAGACTTAACCCAGACAAGACAGAGGTGCTGGTGACTGAGCCGGGTCGCGGGCGTGATGGATTGTCACCTGGTGCGACCACAGGGCTTTTCCTGGGGTCTGCTCCATTGGCAGGTTCCCTGAGGGTGTGATCCTGAACTGCAGGCTGACCTCTGAAGGTCAGGTATCACCTGTGGAGGAGAGTGTTTTTTTTTTTTTTTTTAACCACCTCTGGAACATCACCAGGATCAAGTCCCTCATTCCACCCGAGGATCTGTAGACTCTGGTACATGCCTTTGTGACCTCTAGGCTCGACTACTATAACTCTCTGTACTTCAGCGTCGTGGGAGGGACCTTCTGTAGGCTACAGCTAGTGCAGAATGCAGTGGCCTGGTTGCTGACAGGCCTACCCAGGTCCTGCCATATGACCCCAGTCCTATGTGCTCTGCACTGGCTGCCGGTCAGGTGAAGGGACCTTTTTCAAGATGGGCTTGCTCACCTATAAGGCCCTATATGGATGGGGTCCTGGCTACCTGCCAAAAGAAGAGACTTGACCCCTGACTCCAACAGAATCTTTTCTGTGAGGGTCAGAGGCTTGAAATTCCTGTGGCCCTGCTATGTAGGGAATTTCTTGAACTGCAAGGTAAGCCCTTGACCCACTAACTCCAGAACCCACTTGTCTGTAGTGATGTGCTGCCACTCATGGAGATAGTGGGCTTAGCCTTCCCCCTACTGTAGAGGGGAGATGACCTGGGCATTCCCGTCACGGGTTTTGCTTGGAGAGAGATTCTGGTGAGGGGGTGGGGTTAATATACTTCTGAGCCCTCCTACCCCTCCCTCTAAAGTATACTCTCATCTAGGAGTAATCCAAAGCCATGAGCACAGGGTAGAAGGCCCTAGGATAGTAACCCCCTCCTTCCCTGGGGCTTGTAGGAAGTGGAGACTTTCTCTTTTGCAGCATTACCCTTGTAGGTGTTTTTTGTATTCTTCCACCTTTTTCATGTATACCTCTCTTTTGTTCCCAAAGAGACCTGTTCTCGCGGGGAAATCCATACCTTTTGTTTGGGTGTCTTGGGAGAGGTTGGTGGTTCTCAACCAGGCAAACCTCCTGAGAGAGAGAGAGAAATTACCTGAGCCAAGGATCTGGGAGGCAGTGTCACCAGCATCTACAGCTATATAAAACTGGTACTTTGTGGCATCTAAGACAGTTTTGACTGTTTCTGCCAGGTCATGGGCTATGTCATCTAAAGCTTTCTGGTCAATAGCCAAGACTGAGCTCCACAGTGCCTTTTGGTACTGCGCAGTGTATGCCATACAAGTAGAAAGGCGAAGCAACAGAGAAGCTGTAGTGTAAGACTTTTTGCCCATATTGTCCAGTTTTCTAGACTCCTTATCTGGAGGCTGGGAAGACAGAGGTACTTTAGCCTTGTCACAGGCCGCAGCTTGTACCACACCCTCATGGTCAGGATGGGTATAGAGGCACTCAGCATTTGTTTTGACCAGCTGGTACTTTTTTCCTATTTTTTTGTCCACACCTGAAATGGTAGTGGGATTCTGCAGAGGTCTGAAGGTGCCTTGCAGAGGGACTTGTGTACTGGGAGAAGCAACTTCCTGGAAGGAGGGAGACCCATCAAGTCGAGGAAGTCTGCCTCTTCATCATCCTCAGTAGTCTCTTGAAGAGAGAGGTCGAGAGTGTCCACCATCTGCTGGACGAATGCATAATGGGAGGAAAAATCCTCCTGACCATGAGAAGGGGAACCAAATACCTGGTCTGGAGACACGTCAGGCTCTATGGGTTCCCCCTCCTCATCACCACCTTCTTCATAGAAAAAAAACTGGCCTTGGTGGGTTAGATGGGATAGGTGCAGAAGGGCCAGATGGAGCCCCCCAAAAGTTGCCCATAGCATGAAAAGTATTATACACTTGCCAAACCTTAGGCATGTCCTCAGGTAAGGGCATTTTTGGTTGTAACACTGGCACCTCCCATTGCTCTTCAGCAGGAGGGGCAGTGATATGTTTTTCTTTTTGTTTCATTTTAGCAGGAACCAGGTCAGTAACCTGCTCAGTTTGTCTTTTTTGCTTTGCATGGTCTGAATTATTTTCGTCAGAAGACTGATTCTCTAGGGGTCCCTGGATGACCTATCTTTGGATCTGTCACAGGAGGAGGACCTCTCTTCAAATATTTTATGAGAGGGAGGCAGACTGAGAGGCCATGATTTCCAACCTTTTGGCCCGTTTCTTGACTGTATAAGAGCAAAACTTAGTGCAAAGTTCACAGTTAGCAAAAATATGGCTTGGACCTAGACACTTTAAACAGAATGTGGCCGTCCGCCTTTGCCACGCTCTTAAAACACTTCAAACAATTTTTAAATCTTGTAGGTCCAGTCCTCTTTTCGGTTCAACCTACATGCCAATCTCGTCAGAAGACCTAAAATTTGGTTCCTAAAAGGGAAAAGAATAAAGCTCGCAGTTGATTCCCAAACGCAATGGAAACTTGAGTATCGGTTCCTGTACAAGAAAAAAGAAAAGAAAATCAAGCGCTAAAAACCGTTCCCACAAAAACAGAGGAACCAATAAAAAATAAATATAGGTAATGAATATAAGAAAAAAGTACATCAGAACATTTTTTTTTTTTTTTTTTAAGTCAGTGAAAGAAAGCGCAGGAACCGCAGAAAACCCATCAGGGAAGATTCCTCAGTTCCTGGGAACCGAGGAAAAAAATGCTAAAACAGTAAGAAAAGCATTAAAAACCTTTAGAAAAACCCACTAAAGGTAGCAGAACTTTAAAGAAAAATAAGCAACTTTAAAGAAATGAACTTCTTCAAGCAATGAGTATAGGACAGAGCTCCAGGACAACTTGTTCAGTCAGGCGGAGAAATTAATCTAACAGCTACACCTACAGCATGTAATCTTCAACTACAACCTGACTGGCTAATACCATTCCTTCATTAGCATACATTCCATCTCCAGGGCAGATTAAGCCAGTTGGGTAACCTGCATACGTCAAGTATACTGACGGATTCCTGGGGTGAGAAGTTTATGTTTCTATGAGCAGGCTTACTACAGGCAGAGACTGAACTGCAATATAAGGGGTGCTAGCTGCACATTCGAGCAGACTCGATAGACCTCTAGGCCTTTATCTGCTGGCAAATTTCATATGTTCGTATGCAACAGCCTCGTGTAAAACTGAATACTAAGGAACATACTAAGGGAATGTTAGGAGCAAGGAGGCTTATAGCCCATAGTAGCTCCAAATATTACTTATAATAGATCAAATTTTTATTTGACATTAAGAAGTTATCTAATCTGTAAGCCATGCGTCTGAGTTGGCCCTCTGAGTGAGACCTTACTGTACTGCATGCTCTGCTAGTTGGCAGTCCCTCAAGGGGAGGGGGGGAGTATTACCAAGCACCACCTGGACCCAATCAAGGGATGGGGTGGGGAAGCTAAGAAAGGTTGCTACAGGTACAGACTGAATTGCGAGAACCATGTGTAAAACTGAATGTAAACCTTTTTTTTTTTTGACATAAAGCAGATGTTCTTTTGACCTAAACTAGTGTCCAAAGTGTTTCATCACTGAGTCTTCCCCAAGAAGCCACTCAGTTTGCAACCCTGTCACAGCATTGGTACTAGGAAAATTTTATGAATAAATTATTCAAAATAGTTGATGAAAAAAAGCACACATTCCTCCCTTCAGATATGACTGATTTAAACACAGACTTTAGAGTTCTTTGCTGGTATGCCCCCCAGGTTTGGACCATCATACCTTTCAGAGCTGATCTTAAATTATGTAGGAATTATTGAGGTAATCTGTCCGTTTTTTTTAATTTTGAATACTTAGCTGGGTTCAAGCTTCGGGGTACTAAGTAAGTCACTTCCTGATGGCTGAAGAAAATATGTTTTAAAGCTCTTTGATAAGAATGTGCTCTCCTCTCAAGTATCACCCAGTGTACTAGTCTACCTGGTCACCTCTTTGGTCAGTAAGTGAACTACTGTCAGGCTTCTTGCGGTCATAGGTCATGCTTTCTGCCAGGGATTGCTCTCATTTTTCAAGTCTCTGTCACATGTTTGCCCAAGGAACAATAAAAATGTACAGTTCTTTTATTCATTTGACTTAACTGATTATGTGAATACAGAAACATAGAATCTGTCAGCAGATAAAGACTGCCTGGTCCACCCAGTCTGCTCATTTTTCCCCTACCTACAGTATCACCATAGACCCTATTTGATCTCCAGCTCTTTCTCCCTCCTCCCATTCTTTTCTATTAAGATTCCCTTAGGAGCCAGCCTAGTGGCACAGAGGGCTGAGGCGCTGACGCCTTACCTCGAACCACACTGGCGACCTGGCTTCGGGAACGGACTTAGGGCACTGGGGGAAGGAGAGAACTGAGCATCTGTAAGACTGCTCTTCTCTCCAGGGGTGGGCTGTGGGAGTGCGTCGCTCTGCAGTGACCTCTGTTGGAGACTGGGGGCAAAGCAAACGCAGCGCAAAGGAGGGAACGTCACCAGAAAACAGAAAATGGCTCTGCACTCAACTGGATGACAGCCGCCCGGCAGTCCGACGCAGTCAATGTTTCAAGCCATCCGTCCCTCAGCAGTACCCTAGGGCCAAGTAGTGCACTTGCCTGCCTCAGGTGCCTTTCCCCTCGGAGGAGGGGGGCCTGCCTGGCAAAGGGTTACATCCGGTTTACCCTTGAGATGTCTGCAATGTGAGGGACGGGTGCCGGGAACAGGGTGGACTGGGTGTAGCCTTGGCTGAGTGGCTGAGACTGGCAGCACGTAAAGGGGGAAAAAGATAATACAAAAAAAAAAAAAAGATTCCCTTAGGCCTATTCCATGCATTCTTGAATCTCACCATTGTTTTCGCTCCAACCACCTCAGCCAGCAGGCTGTTCCATGAATCCACCAACATACTTCCTCACATCTCTCCTGAAACTTCCCCTTCCCCAGCTTCACAGCAAGTCCCCTTGTTCATGTCCATCATTTTTTTCTGAAAAATACTTCCCTCCTGTACTTTATTCACCTCAGTGAGGTATTTAAAGGTCTCTATCATATCCCCCCCTCTCTTCCAGCGTGCACATACAGAGTTCCTTTAGTCTCTCCTCATAGAGCTTCTGATGCAGACCTCACACCATTTTAGTTGCCCTCATCTGGACCGCCTCCACTCTGTCTATGTCCTTATAGAAATGTGGCCTCCAGAACTGTACACAGTATTCAAATAAGTCTTATCAGCTGTCTATACAAGGACAGCACCACCTCCCTCTTTCCACTGGTGATACCTCTCCCTATGCACCCCAGTATCTCACTAGCCCGCCCAACTGCTCTGTCGCATTGCCTGGCTTACTTTAGGTCATCAGAGATTATAACCCCCAGGTCTGTCTCCTGCTTGGTGGTCATTAATAACATTCCTCCCATTTTGTACTCTGCCCCTTGGTTTCTGTGCCCCAAGTGCATTAATTTGCACTTTTTTGCACTGAAATCCCACTTCTATGCTCTTGATGGCTTTTTAGGTTCTCTCAGGTCTCTTCTTATCTTTCCACCCTCTCTGAAGTATACACCCTATTGCAGATTTTGGCAGTCCTTCCTTTCAAGCTCCTCTGCAATGTTACCTATAAAGATATTAAAGAGGACCAGTCCCAGTACTGATCTCTGAGGCACCCCACTGATCACCTTCCCCTCCTTGGAGTGAACTCCATCTACCACCACCCTCTGCCTCTTATCCCCCAACTAATTTCTCACCTAGTTTACCACTCTTTGACCCACTCCTAAGCTACTGAGCTTGCATAATCTTCTATGTGGAGCAGTTTCAAATGCCTGACTGAAATCTAGACAGGCCACATCCACCGCTCCACCCTGCTCTAATTCCTTGGTCACCCAGTCAAAGAAATCCCCCGGTGAACTCATGCCGTCTTGGGTCTTGTAACCCATTTGATTCAAGATATTCCACTATCATCTTCTTCAGCAGTGACATGGTTAAATGATTAATATGGTTGAATTAGCTGGTTAGTTTGTGACCAGACCTCATTGCTGGTACTGAACTGGTGCTGTTTAGACAGCTTCCAAGTCAACAATCCTCAAATGAGGTAGATCTCCTGACTTTGAACACTAAAATCAGGGAGATTTTCACAGGGTCCTAATGTGTATGCCTAACTGAATGTAAGCTCTAGAAATGCATTGCTAGTCATTTAAAGACAAGATGAATAGTCTGTTATTTGATTCTGATGATTTTGGGGCATCTACTGGTGTCATAAAAAACAGAATCTTTAAAAAAGGCAAAATCAGGAAGACTCCCTGAAAATAGGGAGACTTTGAAGAAACTGTATGTGTTAAAGTGAGTCTGCTGCTGGAAACAGCCTTGTTGTGGGGCACCTCCACAAGCACCCCCAATACAGTTTTCAATCTCTCTTTTTAGCTCTGTTGGCTATCGTTGCTGTCATTCTCTTCATTTTCTTCTCCTACATCTCTAATGCCCAGCTTCTGCACCTGGAGTTTGAACCTTTCCGAATGTACTGTAGTTCCATTCGGTCATGGTTCAGACCCCTTTGCTAACCTTTCCTTCCATGTAGCTGACAAACTCTTTTTCTCTCTCTCTCTCCTTCTCCTTCTGTTTCCTCCTACTTCTGCCTCAGGATATTTAGTTGAAATACCATGCCTGGCTTGCTAAATTAGTTCCACCCCCAAGTTTTTTAAACAAGCTCTTAATCTTAACTGATCTGTGTTCCATCCAATAAGGCTACAAGAGCTATCTCTTTAGTCTCCCTCTAGCCCAAGCATACAAGAATTTATGACCTAACTCTGTTGCTATGGTTCGAAGGTCTTAAAAAAAATTCTTAAAATTATTTTTTCCCTCGGGCTAGAAAGCTGTACATTAAAGGAGTGCATAGGAGCCATCTGAGTGCAAAGCAGGTAGAGCAAGTAATGGAACAAAGAAAAAAAATGGTAAAAAATGACAAAACATCTTTTCTTTACTCTCCCAGCTAATTTTTTTTTAAAGGGGACAGGAAATTTGTGCTAATTGGCAGCTATTTATAAAGTTCTTATTCTCAGAAATGATGCATTTCCCTAAATTATTCATATTTAACTGTACCTGAGTAACCAGTTACACAAGCAACTATATTTTGCACTGTTTTGTTTTTATGGACAGCATGCTGTCTTCACGAAACCAGCAGTTTGGAATTTTACTATGTTACGATTTGTGCACAGAATGGTAATTATGAGCTGTTGGCCTATCAGAACTATGTTAAAAGTTCTGTGCACAAACTATGACATAGTTAAAACTCCAAATTACTGGTTCCATAAAGAGAATAGTAAAAGAATGCTGCCTATAAGAACAAAACCATGCCAAATGCAGTTTTTCACATCACTTTTTATTTAGATACAGTTAAATATGGATACATTAGGAGAATGCATATGATTTCTGGGAATAAGAACTTCTTAAACAGCTGCAAAGTAGAATTGATTTCTTGTCCTCTCTAAGCCCATCATCAGACTAATATTTTTTTTTGGAGGGGGGCTAAAACACTACTATCTCATTTCATGGTTACCAATCACGGGCAACGGCATTATTTTTAAGCAATAAGGCATGACCAAGGGTTATGTTAATGGTCTGTTAATCACCTTCTAGGGGTGTACTGTGGCACGAGGTGTAGCCGAGTGCCACATGCCCCTAGAGGGTGATTAACTGACCATTAACATAATCCCTGTGAGTGCCTTATTGCTATTTTAATAAAAAATGTTTTTAAACAGTGTTAAACCTTGTTCAGCACATGACTAAGCTCTACATGTATGTTAATAAAAGATTAACATAAGGCTGTTAGAATGTTTGCAGCCAATCAGAAAGATCCATTTCTCAGACCCTTTTTATAATGGTTTTTGAGATATTTCTCTTTATGATACTCCCATCCTTCTCCAGTCAATGGTGTAACCATGACTACACCCATCCCCCAAGCAGGTGAGCGGCTGCATTCACAGCCAATACCAAGACTGCTCCATGGTTGACTGGCGAAGGGCGTGTGAATGCCAGGTTACCTATGTCCTCCCTGAGAGCCAAGGGCCACTCCTCCAGGATGAGCCTAATAGTCAAAATGAGCCTGACCAACACATTAGGCCTCATGACCATAATGTGCCTCACCCTCCACAATGCAGGATGCACTTCGCTTCCACGATGCACCTTGTCTACACTATGTGCCTAGCCTCTGTAATGTGCCTCACCTCCACAATACAGGATATGTGGCATATGCCTCACCTCCATGGCACACCTCACTGATATGACCCACCTCACCGCGCCCTGCCTCTATGATGTGCTTGGCCTATAACAGGTGAGAAGAACAGACCACAGCTGTGCTGTTTTGTACTGTAGACAGGCTTTTACATCCTGTTTATCTGAAAGGAAAAGATGAAACATCCTTGGAGAAGTGCGATCATCTAACTGATTTTTAAGGCCATGACTGACTGCATTCAGAACCAGGTATCCTCTGCCATTCAAGTCCGAAGTGACAGTTGTGGGGAAAGCTACCCAGGAGCTTGAAGCGAGTTCAGCCAGCTGGATGTGGAAAGAACTGTCCAGGTGGTTGTTGGGCTGCACTGTACTACGTCTAGGCTGGATCCTGTTCAATTCCATCTTGTGAAGGCTTGGGTGATAGAACTTTCCCCACCATAGCAGGCATTACAAATGTTTCCTTGAGCAACTCTGACTGCTCTGAGGAAGGTTGTTGCGAGATCTCAGCTAAAGAAGCAGTCTTTAGATCCCAATATTATTGATACTGACCCATCTTCAACTTGCCATTTCTGATAAACAGTTGTTGAGAAGGTGGTGGCACTACAGCTGGTTGATCGCTGGGAGAGACATAACATCTCTGAGCCCTTCCAGTCCACTTACCATCAATGACACAGGTACAGAGACTGTCTTGTTTAAAGTGTGATGATTTTCTTGCAAGGGAATCTGAAGAGGAGTCGGTAGTGACCCTTTTTGATCTTCTGACTTCATTTGACTCAGTGGACCACACGATGCTCGTTGAGAGAATCTGGGAATATGTGGGATTGTCTGTGGTTGTAGTTTCATGGTTCCCATCCTTCTTGGCAGATTGGGAGCAGTCAGTAGCAATGGATCTGTTCCTGTCACACCGACTTATTTATTTGCTTTTGTTAACCAGGTAAGCACACTAGACAGCCAAGTGCCTATTTTCAGGTGCACAAAAAAAACATTCCGGTGGATAAGTGCGTGCAGGAAATTTAACATGAATTAATAGTCAGCAAATGACCGCACCGCACGAGCTGTTACTCGAGAAGCAGCTTTATTTTTAAATAATTAAAAAAAAAAAGACAAATGCTACAAACGAAGTACCACAGCATCACAGCACAATACCTCTACCGGTTTCGAATCTCATGACGATGCATGAGATGCAAAACCCGATGAGTATTGAT
Source organism: Neoceratodus forsteri (assembly GCA_016271365.2). NCBI lineage: Eukaryota > Metazoa > Chordata > Ceratodontiformes > Ceratodontidae > Neoceratodus > Neoceratodus forsteri. The sequence continues at coordinate 1,003,227,649 of CM028131.1, read as the reverse complement.
ACTCTGTCTCATGTACTTTGTTTGTAACATTGTCTTTAAATTATTCAAAAATAAAGCTGCTTCTCAAGTAACTTAGCCTGTGTGGTATGGTCATTTGTCGACTATTATTTTCAGGTGCAACCCCGGAGGATTACAATGGTACATACATGAACATCAAGCAAAAACAGGGTACATATAATAAATAGCATCAGGCATACAGATTACATCAGGAGGTAGATAGCAGCATAATTCAGGCATGGGCGACAGATGTCTACAGACGGCCCGGGAGATTAACAAGTTACATCAATATCAGGCGAATCAAGGTACATACTTTATTTTATTTATTTAGTTTTTGTTGACCGGATAAGTGCACTAGACAAGTCCTGCCTATTTTCAGGCATGACCCGGGGGGGAAGGGGATACAGATGAATGCCAACAGACCTTGAACCAGGTTAAGCTGTTGGTGGTATTTTTAGTGAATGAGGGAAATTCCCCTACTCTTTTCGATAAGTGCCATGGGATCTTTAACATCCACCTGAACTACCACCAATCCAGTCAGATGGGACCTCGGTTTAACGTCTCATCCGAAAGACAGCACCTCAGAAGTGCAGTACCCCTCTCATGCTGTACTACAGTGTCAGTACTGGGATATTAACCCAAATGCCAGATGTGGGAACTGAACCCACAGCCCTCTGATCTCCCAGCCTCAGAGGCGAGTGTGCTACCTACTGAGCCACTGACACTAAATACGACACTGATACAAGAGCATCAGGCACATAGATAACATCAAGAGGTAGGTAACAGATAGTACAGGCATGGTCAACAGATGTCTACATGTAGGGTCTGCCATACCCTCAGGTGGGTACGAGTAGCAAGTTGCATGAGTAGTACAACAGATTTTGGGAGAACAGGGCAGGGGAAACACAAAAATATAGTTTTGTAGGCATCCTTTACAGGGACAGGTTGAGCAGGGAAGGGACCCAGTTCCTTTGGTACATCAGATGGCAACGAGCTTGGCAGGCGGACAAAGTGCTTGCAGTAGCTGGGGACACATCCCCCAGCAGTCGAAACCAGGTTATAGCGGCTCAGGTGCAGACAGGCAGAGGCCGATTTTAGAAAGCCCCATAGGGAGGCTCTGAAACAGGAATGGAAGGGGGGAGGAGCGAGTTCTGGCAGGAAGGGAATTCCACAGCCTGGGTGAGTAGGCAGCGAAGGCCCGATCACCCAGTTGGGTGCGAGTTTTAGGAACCAGGAGGACCTGAGAGTCACTGGATCTTAAGTGGTAGGAGGGGTTTCCAGGCTTGAGGGATATGGCGGGTGCAGGAGGGATGGCAGTTCTGACAATGTTGTCGATGAAGTTGCCAAGGATGAAGGTGTGGTGGGTCTCCGGAGGAAGCCACTCCAGACAGGAGTACAGATCACATCAGTGCGTGAGGCGAGGAGCAGACAGTGCAAAGCAGCATACACTGTTGTACACTATATCCCCATTTAGAGAGACTGGTTTTTGGGACGTGGGCAAAGGATACCAGGCCGTAGCACAGCATGGGCAGGAGGACCCTCTTGACCGTAGTGTTCTTCAGAGGTCCATCCTCTCATTTGCTGTTTGTTGTGTCTATGATGCCACTGGTAGAGATCATCAGGAAATACCATACTGAGTATCACTGCTATGCAGATTATACACAGCTGTACATCTTCTTTGCACTAAGACAAGGCCAGGCCGATTGCACCATGCTGCTTCTGAAGCAAAGCCTGGCAGAAATTAAGGACTCCAATTGGCTGTCTCGGGAGTCCAAGTGAAATGAAGCTGCTTCTGGTGAGACCAGATAAAGAGGTCTCTGCCATTATAAGCAGCTGAGGGTTATCAGTCTTTGACTGCATTCAGCTCAAGGCTGGAAAGGTCATTAGAAACCTGGGAATAGTTCTTGATGAAAGTCTGTCCTGAAATCTCAGGTAACGTCCACAGTCTAGGGCTGCATTTATCAAATTTAGGAATATGCCAGGGTTGCAACCCTTCCTAAAACCAAGAGATCTGAAAACACAGATACAGACATTCACTTTCACACACCTCGATTACTGTAATGGGCCCTACACAGGTCTCCCTAATGTTCAGATTTTACACTTACAGCTACTGAAAAATTCATCATGTGGCTTCCGAGCTCAGTCTGAAGATCAGACCATATTATACCGGCACTATGCAAACTGACCTGGCTGCCAGTAGAGCAGACACTCAAATAAAAGATTATAATATTGGCAGTCAAAGCCCTGAATGGTCCGAGTCCTGCATTGCTTTATTTACAATTTCTGGCTGGGAGAGGAAACAGACCTTTAAACAGCTTATTTTCAGGTGCATCCTGGGGTAAGCTGAATTGGATACATAATTAAAAAGGATATAAACAGCCAGCTCCGTGAGGCTGAATGGTAGGGGACCACTCTGGCATGCCTGCGGCAAGTGTTCGCACCACAAGGTAAGAACATCAGCAGTAGAGCAAGCAAGACAGTTCTTCCTCCAGAGATGCAAGGATGGAGGGAGGATGGAGCACTGATTTAGCAGTGGCTCTTGGTAGTGGCATGGTGGTGCCACTGGCAGGGAGGGTCTCCATGTGCTGCTGGGCACCCCTCCCAGGCCAGTTGCAAGCATGCTCGTCCATGGGGGAGGAAATGGGGAGAAAACTAGAAACAGACTGGCCCATATGGAAGCGCTCAGGATGACCACTTCTGTGTGCACTCCCCCACACCACAAGAACCTCCATGGTGGGTGCCTGTCACTCAGCCCTGGAGCCAGGGTAACTGGGGATCTGACACTGGATAGTGCGTTCAGGTGAGTGAGTCTAGTGGGTACTTGGAGCAACCACCTGGTGGACCTGAAGGAGAGGAGCACCCAGGGACAAGGGTGGTAAGAAAGGAATGGCAAAAATTAAAAAAAAGAAAAGAAGTAAATAAGATATAGCTATGTTTCAAGCATATGATACAAGTGAGTATAATACAGGCAGAATATTTATCACACCCATTTAGAAACACAGAAAGTGAAAGACAGAAAAGAACCGGTAGGCCCATCCAGTCTGCTGTTTCCCCTGCCTAACACTACATCCTACTTGGTCCAAGTTGTCCCTCCATCCTCCTCCTTTACCTCTACTTATAATGACTATGTGCCTAGCCCATCCATGTAAGAACATATGAAATTTGCCAGCAAATAAAGGCCTAGAGATCTATCAAGTCTGCTCGAATGTGCAGCTAGCACCCCTTATTCTGCAGCTGCCCCTCCCTTCCACCCTTCCCCTACATTGACCCTCCCCCTTGTCCTGCCCATCCCCTTTTGAAGCAGTCCATATTCTACTGGATACCACTTCTGCAGGTAACGCATTCCACCCAGCTACTACCCTCTCTGTAAAAAAAGTGTCTCCTCATCTCCCTCCTGAACCTTCCTCCCTCCAGTCTCATATCATGGTCCCTGGTGTCCCTCCCCTCCCTCCCTTTAAACAGTCCCCTGTACCCGTCTTGTTTATTCCTTTCATGTACTTAAAGGTTTCATGTTTGAAACTGCCCACAGTCTTTCGCCCCACCACCTCTTCTGGTAGGCTGTTCAAGGTGTCTACCACCATTTCTGTGAAGTACTTCCTCACATCCCTCTTAAACTCCACCCCCCCCAGTTTCCTAGCATGCCCCTGTGTACTGCTGCTCCTCCTCCTTTTAAAGAGGCTCCCGTCCTGCACTTTGTTCACCCCTGTGTGGTACTTATAGGACTCTATCATGTCCCCTCTCACTCTCGTCTCTTCCAGGCAATACATGTTGAGCATCCACAGTCTCTCCTCATGGCTTCTCGTGCAACCCTTGCGCCATTTTGGTTGCCCTCCTCTGGACCACCTCCACCCTGTTGATGTCTTTGCAGAGGTGTGTCCTCCAGAACTGGACGCAGTACTTCAGATGAGGTCTCACCAGTGAGTGATACAGTGGCAATACCACCTCCTTTCTCCTGCTAGAGATCCCCCTCCCCACGTATCCCACCATCTGGCTCACCTTGCCTACTGCCCCTACGCACTGCCCTGCCACACTGAGATCATCAGATATGATTACCTCAAGGTCCCTCTCTTGCTTGGTAATTGTAAGTACCCCCCGTCCCCCATCTCATACACAGGCCCAGAGTTGCCCCGCCCCAGGTGCATGACTTTGCACTTTTTGGCAATGAAACCCAGCTGCTACTCCCTAGACCACTCCTCTAGTTTCCCCAGATCCCTTTGCATTCTCTCCACCCCTCCTGGGTATCCACCCTATTACAGATTTTTGTGTCATCTGCAAAGAGACACCTTCTCCTCCAGTTCCTCAGCAATGTCACTTATGAAGACATTGAAGAGGACAGGGTCCAGTACCGATCCCTGCGGTACTCCATTGGTCACTCTCCCTTCCTCTAAGTGACTGCCATTTACCACCACTCTCTGCCTCCTATCCTTCCACCAGTTTGATACCCAGCACATCACCTTCTCCTCCACTCCCAGGTTGCTAAGTTTTTTTTACCACCCTCCTTTGTGGTACAGTGTCAAAGGTCTTACTGATGTCCAGATAGGTCACATCCACTGCCCTCCCATGATCCACCTCCCTAGTTACCCTGTCAAAGAAATCTATGTGATTTGTTTGACATGATATCCCCCATGTTGCCAGTGGTCCTACAGCCCATATGTCTCAAGGTACGCCATCAGTCTCTCCTTCAGCAAGGGTTGCCATTAATTTACCCACCACTGATGTGAGACTGACTGATCTGTAATTGCTGTCCTTTTGCCTGTTGCTGCTCTTGTGCAGAGGGACCACACTGGCCCTCCTCCATTCCACTGGAACCAACCTTGTCTGTAATGAGGTGCTAAATAGTGTTGCCAGAGGGACGACTACCACCTTGCTCAGTTCCTTATGTATCCGTGGGTGGATCCCATCTAGCCCCATCGCCTTGTTTTCCTTTAAGGCTTCTAGCTCACAGTGGACTCTCTTCCGTAAATGGACTTGGGTCCCCCACTTCACTTGTTAAGAAACCAGAAAAGTTTAAGTGAGCTGCTGAAACCCCATCCCCAATGCCCTGGTAGAGCCCTTCATTCTGGAGTCTGGGGCTGAGTATCCCCTACTCATGGATAAAATCTGCAAGGGACAGGGCATTTGCTATAGCAGACCTGATATTTTGGAAGTCCATTCGAATACATGTCTGCAACTTTGTTTTTAATAGCTACTTAAAAGCAGAGGTCCGAAAATTGCTCTTTGATCAGGCCTACCATTACCAAATTACATAATCACATCCAAGATTTCATCTTTAAACATTTAATAGTAAATCATATGTCTTTTATTGTATTTATTATGTGTCATTTATTATATTTATGTTTCTTAATGTACAGTGTTGTACGTTTTTAAGAAAGGTGACAGCTTAACAATAAATACTAATCCTAAGAGTGTTCACCTCTTGCAGTCTTAGGGTGTCATAACTGCGCAACTCCTGTTTGCAATTCTCTAACACAAAGGATGCATGAGGCGATACTACCGATGTATGAAGAGATGCCTAGACATACATATTCACATAGCAGAAGTCCGTTTCCCTCAAAATTCTAGAAGTCAGTTCCACAGAAGGGGTGTAAAGGAAGAAAAATTTATTTCACCAGTAGATAGATGTTACACTGGTAGACGTTATAAGAGGGATAATTAAAGAGCAACTGTCACATCTTGGCTGCTCCAAGCAGGCAACTCATACATGTAGTTGCCTGCCCTAGGAGCCTTTTCAGCTGTAAATGACTGTTTTGTACTCTGTGGTTTTAAAAATATATGCCTTGTAAAACTCGGTTCATAACTTCTGTGTACGAGTCGAGTGATCACCAAGCGCTGCATCCCTACCCCTGAAAACTGCATAATTATGACGCGAGGCTGGGAATGGGGCTGCAGCACTGTCTATGGAGAATGTAAAGGGATCGGCAGGGCTGCCTAAATGCACTAAGATCATCTTTGTTGGCATGTTTACATGTATGGGGCCCATATATATGTTATGTATTAAGCCCATACATGTAAACATGCCAGCAAAGATGATCTCAGTGCCTTTAGGCAGCCCGCCCCCCCAATTCCATTTACATTCTCCATAGACAGTGCTGCAACCCTGTTCTCTACCTTGTGTCATAATTATGCAGTTTTCAGGGGCCGGGCTGCAGTGCTCGGTGATCGCCCAGCTCGGCTCATACATGGAAGTTACAAGCTGGGTTTTACGAGGCAAAGATTTTTAAAACCAAGGAGTGCAAAACAGTCATTTATAGCTGAAAAGGCTCCTACACAGTACAAGTTGCCTGCCCTGACCATGTCAGCTGCTCTTTAAACCATTTACGTTAGTGTTTGCACAAGGCAGTCATTTGTTATTAAAAGCTAATAGAGAGGCCGGACTGGTGGTGCTGAGGGTTGAGGTGCTGGACACCACACCTCGCACCATGCCGGCGACCCCAGTTCGAGAACGAGCCCGGGCCGCCGGGAGTCGGCAGGGGAGAGACAGGATAGTGTGTCTGGGGGACAGCTCTCCTCTCTCTCTGGGGTGGGATTCAGGCTTGCCCACTGCAGTGGCCCCCAATGGAGACCGGAGGTACTGCGCACGCTAGGGGCAACATGCAGTAGGATGACAGCTGCGGCAGGTGACCTGACGCCATTGCACATCTGAGCTCTCGAGGGGCAGCGGGTGGGGATTGAGAGCATAACAAGACTAGGAAAAAACCTCCAGCTACCTGGTGAGATGACGAGGACCCCTGCGGCGTACCCACATCCCAATGTCGGCCCTGTGCGCCTAGGAATCCCCATGGCCGACCCGATGACAAGGTAGGTCCCTCTAATCCTGGTACCGGCCGCCAAGGGAGGGCGGAACCACCCCTGGGGGTGATCCAGGGGGATGGGCCTACCATGTCGTTCGGGGGGGGGGGGTGTCCTGGGAATGCAAGGATTCAGACAGGGAGTGAGAGGCATAGTCCCATGGGTACCTCCAAAGGATACCCAGGCAGCAAGATTGAGAAAAAGAGTTAAAAAAAAAAAAATAATAATAATAAAAAAAAAAAAAAAATCCAATAGAGGACACAGAACTCCCCATTATTTTTCGGTTCTCTTTTTTTAAGATAAAACAAAGCATTACTTACTCTTAGGAAGCCTGCAATGACCAGAATCCACAGACAAGTAAAAAGCCTGCAAAACAAATAACTCAAGTTACATTAACTTTTTTTTTTTTTTTTTTTTAATAGTTTATTTACCCAGGAAAACCCAGCTGAGAAGCAATGTAATTTCTAGCGGGGTCCTGCTTTTACCCATTTCCACAGCTTGGCAGACTGGAGCACTGAGAGGTTATAGGGCATGTGAATATATTTTTTTATACTGTTAAATGTCACTGTGTTTTCCTTTCCATGTCACAGAAACATAGATGGGGAAAAAAAAAAACTCACTGTCGATCTACTCTGCCTGGTTCCTGCCTAGGTCCTCACCACTCTAGCACTGTTTCAAGGCCTTATATCGACCTATCTTCCCTTAGTTCTGCATAGACTATCTCAATTCTCCTGTTTGCTCCATCCCTTTCTCCATCATGTTCACCAGTTCTATGTGTCTATCCTACTCTCTTTTGAAACATGCGGCAGGTTTAATACTGATCAGCTCCACTGGCAGAAGGATTCCATTTTTCTGTCACCACAGGGCTCGAAATATAACCTTTCCGCATTTCTGTGGAACTGCAGAAAGGCTATCAGAAAGTCAGTTTGGATCCCAGCATTTCCGTCTGGAAATGTTATGCCACTCTGCACAGAGCGCTTAACCAACTCCCTAGTCAGGGGCGGGATGCTTATTCTCCAGACTGGCCATGGCATTCTGTTTGGAAACAGGCATCGAGGGTCCTTGATGGAGTTTTCCGAAGACATGACACCCTGGCTCAAATCTGATTGGCCAGTGGTGTCTTACCATTCATTGCTTGGTTTGCTGTGATGCAGATCAGAGTGTGGGCAGTACATTGATCTCCTTGGGTGCGATCTGCAAATTCACATTTTTTCCAGAGAGGAGCATACTCTACCCAAAATGGAGAGGTGAGAGGTACATTCTACTTCAAAAAAAGAAAAAGAATATTTCTAGGGACACCTGCAATGTTGGAGGGGGTGCTGGGAAAGGAAAAAGGGTTAGTGGAGAAAAGGCAGCAGTGGTGGGGGACTCAGAAACGATGTTAGGGAAGGGATTTAGTAAAATAAATTTTCTGTAGCTGGAATGGCTTTAAGAAAACACAAAGTCCTCTCAACGCTTGAGGGAAAGAATATTTTGGAGTGTGGTGGGGGAAAAAATCATCTTGCAAGGAGGAGGTGGACCTGCAATTAAAATTATTCCCTGCAGCTAAAAAGGGCTTAAAAGAAAAAATAAGTCCTTTTCTACACTTGGGGATAAAACCTTTGTGGAGCGTGGTTGGGGAGAAATGGTCTTTCGAAGAGAGGGTGACCTGGAATAAAAACCATTCCCTGCAAATGAAAAAGAAAAATAAGCTCCATTTCCACACTTTGGGGGATAAAACCTCTGTGGGTTCTTGGGGTAAGAAACAATATTTAGGAAGGGGGACCTGAAATAAAAACCATTCCCTGTAACTGAAAAGGACTTAACAAAACAAAACAAAAAAAAAAAAATGAAAGCCTGTCCTTTTTACACTTGGGGATAAAATATTTGGAGTAATTGGGGAGATGATCTTTACATATCTGTAATAGAAATCAGTCTCTGCAACTTAACAGGGCTCAGTAACAAAAACAAATATTTTTGTACACTTGGAGGGATAAAGCATTCAGAATGCGGTGAGGTATAAACAGTACAATATAAGAGGACTATAATAAAAATAATTCCAAGCAACTGAAAATAGTTTTTTTTTTTTTTTTTATTTTGCATGTGGAAAGGTAACTTTTGCCCAGGAAATGTATCCAGCACATCCCACATTTCCGAAGGAAATGTACCCTCCAGGCCACTATTTCTAGCCCTGCACCCACTCTGTGAGGACGTACTTCTTCGTGCCCCTCCTAAATTTTAGCTCTGGCAGCTTATACTTGTGGCCCCTTGCAATGAACCCTGTGCTAAGCTTAAACCATTGCTGGCTATCCACCCGGTTTATACCCTTCAGATACCTGAAGATTTCAGTTATGTACCACTCTCTCTCTCTCTCCTCTCTAGCCTCCAGGACACACATATTAAGGTCAGCCAGTCTTTCCCCATGGATCCTCTCCTGCAGACAGTAAATCATTTTCATCACTGTCGATCAGACCACCTCTAGCTAGCCCTTGTCCTTACTTAGGTGAGGGATCCATAACTTCACACAGTACTCTAGGTGCGGCCTTACCAAGGACTCATACAGGGACAGAATCACTTCCTTCATTTTACTTAAATAAGGTTCTACCTATGCATCCCAGCAACCTGCTAGCTTTCCCATTTACCTTGTAACATTGGGCCGGGGTCTTAAGGCTGTGACTTGTTACAATTCCCAGATCCCTGCACTCAGAGGTCTGCTCTAGGCTTACCTCCCGCTCCCCCAACACAACATTAAGTCCTTAGGATTCCTATCCCCAAATGCACAACCTTGCACTTTTTAGCACTGCTTGTTGTCAGATCTTGGACTAGCCTTCTAATTTCCCACTGTTTCTCGTAACTGCCTTATGCACACCTCACTATCCCCCTGCCATATGAATTCCCTTCTGCACATCTCACTATCCCCCTGCCACAATAATTCCCTTATGCACACCTCGCTATCCCTCCCCCCCGGCACATATCTTAAGTGTCATACACATATAGACATATCTTGCCTTGGACTGCCTTTCCAATGTTGCAGGTGAACATACTAAAGAGTAACAGGCCCAGAAGTGACCCTTGTGGCACCCTTTACATTACCCCAGGACCTCAGAGTACTTATAACTTAGTACCACCCTTTGGGTTCTCCTTCCCAGCCCCATCTTGTGACTTTCTTCCCAACACCCAAGTCCCCTAATTTCTCAACAAGCCTTCTGTGGGGCACGGAGTCAAAAGCCTTGCCGAAGTCCAGGTGCAGGATGTCCAATGCTTGGCCCTCCGTCACTGCTTGGCAGATGGTACTTAAGAATTCTAAGAGGTTTGTCTGACACAACCTCCCTTTCCCAAAGCTGTACTGTTTGTCCTGAAGTCCATGGGACTGCAGGAAGTCGACCAGCTGCTCCTTAATTATAGTCTCAAGGAGCTTCCCTACAATGAAGTCAGGCTAACCACCTTTCCTGTCCCTATTACTGTGAAGAGGGATGATGTCTGCCACTCTAAAGTCCCTGGGAACTATGTATGCTTCACTCTAGCAGTCAAATAACTCTGCCAGCTGTGCTGTCACAGCCTGCTTCACATCCCTGAGCATCCGTGGGTGCAACCCATTCAGTCCTGGGGACTTACCCACCTTTAACCAAGGCCCTAGGAATTCTGCAGTTGCACGGCCTCAGAATTCTCTGCAGAACTTGCATCACGTTGCAGAACATCTGTACAGAATTCTGTGTTCTTCATGATTTTTCATTCAAAAATATAGCTTTGTCCATAGTTCCTGGGTCCTGTCCTCTCCTAGTTTAGCCTGAAACCCTCTATGCTTAGCATGTGATGTCATCAATTACAGCCAATGGCAGGACTGCATTCTGCCACAGCAATCAATACTTTATGTTGCAGGAACTAACAAATGCTACCGCAGAAGCCTAGGAGTCCTGCTGTAGAAATCAGTATTGAAGTGCCGCAGAGAACTAGAGGCCCCGCCTTTAACACCTGCAGATCCTTGAGCTACTGCTATATTTGTTTTCTTGCCCAACTTGAACGCTGCATTCTGGTAGTGGCCCTCACTCCTCGACTGCCAAGACCGAGCAGAAGTATTCATCAAGAAGTTTTTTGGCCCTCTTCCTCCACCCATGGCCCTCTTATTCAACCTCTCTATTCCCTTTTATTTTTTTCTCCTACCCCCAACATATCCAAAGGCTTTCTGCAATTTTAAGCTCCATGTCCACACTGGCTCTCATCAATGCCTTGCTGGCTTCTTTTGTTTTGCCGAGGTGGAGTTCCCTGCTAGCCTCTGTCTGGTCAATCTTGCAAACCTGAATGTTGCCTTTTTTTGCTCTCTGTGCTACCCTGACGTTTTCGTAACACCATATATGCCTCTTGCTTCTCTTCCCTTACCCTATTTGCCTGGTGCACATCTCTGATAAGTCAAGGATCCCTTGTCTGATATATTTCCACATGCTTTCTACCACAGCAAGTCTGCAATTCCCTTCCCCATCATCTACCTTAGCTCCTCATCCATCTTCCTACAGTTCGCCCTCCTAATGTCCAGCAGCATCGAAGACATCTTTTGTGTGTGTGTGTGTGTGTGTGTGTGTGTGTGTGTGTGTGTGTGTGTGTGTGTGTGCTTTCAGAGCTATGTCAGACCACACTGTGTTGAGGTCGCTAAACCTGAGCGCAGCCTCCACTGTTAACCCCCCCAGTGTTTTCCCAGTTGGACAATATGAGGTTGAGTATCGCCCGCTTCTCTAATCTGCTCCTCATCCATCTTCCTGCAGTCCGCCCTCCTAATATCCAGCAGCATCGAAGACATCTTTTTTTTTTGTGTGTGTGTGTGTGTGTGCTTTCAGAGCTATGTCAGACCACACTGTGTTGTGGTCGCTAAACCCGACACAGCCTCCACTGTTAACCCCCCCCCCCAGTGTTTTCACAGTTGGACAGTATGAGGTTGAGTATTGCCCCTTTCTCTAATCTGCTCCTCAACATACAAAATCATTATACAGTCCTGAAAGGTATCTTTAGTTAGGACTGCTATCAGAGCACAGTGGAAGTTAAGCTGAATAAGGTAGCTAGAACATTTCTAACTGGGGGGAGGTAGCAGATACTATATTAGAAGTGTAGGGTCTGCAAGGTAAATTGAAACCTTCAGTCAGGGGATAAAAGGCACAGTGCTTGGCAGTGTGCTGGTCTGAGTTGGGGAAAGGCAGCTGAAAATTGTCTGTACAGTTATCTGGGAGGATAATTTAACTGGGGGTGTGGCTTACGAAGAAGTGAAGCAACTGTCTATGCTTTGACCCCTTATCCTGTTATGTGCCAACCCTTCAGAATGTTTCTTAAAACTTTCATTGTGCATAAGGGAATCGCATGTCTTTAAGCCTACCTAAACAAATGCAATTAAACGCTTGTTGTCCAAATACTCTGTGGAGAAAGAGATTAAATAACTGAGGCATCAGACTAAATGCATACAAAAACCTGCTGAAGAGCTGTAACTATAACCCCTATCAGGGACAGCTTTTTTTTTTTTACTTTTTGACGTATAACATACCCTGCTCCAAACTTGCTGAAATCTCTCTTTGACTGGAATGTGTAGGCAGTAAGACCAAGAAACACAGCCGTGGTAAGAACAAAGGCTTGAAGAACTACCGAGTGTTCATAGAAGGTCACTGTAGAAAAACAAAAGGGGAGAGAGAGTTATGTCAAATACTAGGCTACTACTAAAACCAGAAAAGCTAAATAAAATATTACATTAAAATGTTTCTAAAAATAGAGACCTTTAGGCACTCCTCCTTTGTCTGAGTTGTACCAACTCTGTGTCCCCAAGGCCTTTGTTTTATCCTAACAGTAACCCAAGTTAGTGTTTAGTACCCTTTTCTCAACCATACTACATATTTTTGTACTTCCTTATTTATCCCCAAGATTTTATTTGTTACATTTGTATGTTGTTATATTTTAGTTTAACAGTATTGCACTATTTATTTGCACAGTACTCTATTGTTGTCTGTACTAATTTCTGCTATCTGTATTTTTACATCCTATACTCGCATCCTCTATGCTGCTCCTGGCTCACACCTGGAAACAAGCCTCGGTTCTGTGTGCCTTTCCCAGTTACCAATTTTAAATAAAATAAACAAATGTAAGTACTGCACAAAGTGTTACCATCAAGCAATAAACTGGACTGTGAACTGAATGATGCCAGACTAATCTGATCTACTTTACTGACTGTGTTACAAAGACAGTGGACAGGGACCAGGAAGCAGATGTGCTGTGTCTGGACTTCAGCAACGCATCTGACTTTGTACCACGCAGCAGAGGCCGGCACATAAGCACAGTGGTAGGGCTATCATCCACAACACCAGTGACTCATGTTCGGGAATGAGCACAGGTCATCGGGAGCTGGCAGGGATTGCAGGATTGAGTATTCCCACAGATTTCTTCCCTCCTGCAGTGTGCGTGCGTGTGTGTGTGTCTCCTGCTTCTTGCCACATGACTGTTACCTGGGGGAGGCTAGGTGGTAGCGCTAAGAGGCAGGGCTATCGGCAGACGTTTTCACATGGACGTGCTGATACATGTGTATGTGCATCACTGCACACTGACACCCTAGGGAGGCAAATAACCAAGGAGAGTGGCCCTAGCCTGATCTGGTATCCACCGCAGATACATGACCAATGTGGCAAGACACAGACCACCATGTGTGGTCCTGGGCATGTGGTGCTTAACCAGTAAGTCCACAAGAAGGTTAGTGATGGGGCTTGGGGGGTGCTGCTGCAGGGACCAGGGGATCTGGGAGCATGAACAAAAAAAAAAAAAAAAAAAATGCTGAAGGACCTGGGGTAGGGGAGAACTGAACAGATGGATTGGGAACTGGTTGTGGGGCAGGACTCAGAGGATAGTAACAGCAAATTCTCTGGTGAGCACTTGTGGGGTTCCACAGGGATCATTTCTGGGAGCTGTGTTATTCAATTTTCTTTTTTTTTTTTTATTTTAAATTTTAAGACTTAAGCTGTAAATAACAAAACAAAGATGGTGCAACCTGATGGTACAGCTGTCAAGAGACTGGTACGTTGCTGTAATAAAGGTAAAAATTGGTCCATATAAAAAAAACAGAAGGTAAGATATACGGATAGGGTAACAACAGAAAGTGTGAGACTCAGTAACAAGAAGGAATTTACAGGTGTGCTAGTAGAGTGGAAGCTGGTGCCAAGATCCTCACCTCTCCCTTCCTCCCCAGTTCATACCCACATTAGGGGGTATTCTCTGCTAAAGTACCCTAAATTAACTATGAACCCTGTCTCCTCTGGGCAGTAAATTGTCCCTACAATCTAGAATAAATATCAACCAGGGCTGCCAACAAGTCTGTAGGGCAGACCCTTTGTTAAGGAAGGCAAATGTAATCTTTTCCACTATATATCATGTATACAAAGCTACCAGTCAAACAAGGTGGGTGGGAGTGGCTTGAGACAATTTTGGGTAATCTCCCCCACACCATGCAATCAACTTGGAACAGCAAAAAATAAACTGCTCCCGAATGAAGTCTGAAATGTTCAAAAATAAAATGCTCTGTGCCACGATCAGGCCTACTGAACCAAAAAGATTTTCATAGGCACTACAGAGATCCACCCAGTATGCCACTAAAATAGGGCAGCTCCAAAGAATGTGTGAATGAGTGGCCACTTTTTCTCCATAATCCTGCCAACAACATGTTCCGAATTGTGGGACATGCTTGCCCTGAATTTTAGAGGTAATAAAGTATCAGATAACAGTCTTCCATGAAAAATCCCTCCATATACTAGAGAAGGTTACAAAATGGGAAGAGCTAAGGGCCACTGCCCAGGGGTGGTCAGTAAGTTTGAAGTCCAACTCAGTTTGCAATCTCGGTCTTATTGGGTCAGTCAAGGCTAATGACTGGGCATAAAAGGATTTATAGATTACTGAAATAAGGTGACCAGGTATATCGCTTGACACTATCAGGCATTAAGAGGACTGCAAAACAAGATGTAAATGAAGAGCATGTGGGCTGTTGATGTGTGTACATAAGATCGAACATGAAAAAAATTCGAAAAAAATCTGAGTGGCATAGTGCAAACTGCTGGGAGAGTTCAGAAAAAGGACAAATGCCTTCCATGGATATAAAATGAAAAGTAAAAGCTAAACCCTTATGTTCCCAGTCACAGAAAGACACACACATCAAGCCTGGAAGGAGCAAAGAAAGTATCTGTACTTAAAGTGCAAAATACACACATCTTCTCAAACGGAAGTAGGCCAGATAAGTTTATATCTTTGGTGCAAAGGTTCACAGGTGTAAATGTTACTGGAGATCTGAGAGGTTCGAGGCATTGCAAACAAGATCTTAGAAAAGGGAACCAGACTCTCCTCACAGAGCTCTATAGATTTTCAATTAGCTGAATAGGCGGTGGAGGGCCAATAACAAACTGTTTGTGACAGCTGTTCGAAAATAATTCTCCAGACATGGCAGGGCCAACCCCCTCGTGACTTGGGGAGCTGCAGTATCCCAAAATGGATAAGTGGCTTCCCGACTTCTGAAATAAAATGGGAGATCATCTTATTCCATTTCTGGAAATAATGCAGGGAGGGAAGCAAGGGAGTAAAGCAGCTACAGTGAACAACTGCAGAATGTTTGCCTTGTTATTTATTTATATCCAGACAGCGTTTCTAAAGAATGTAATAAAGACAACAGGATAGGTAGCAAGACCTCAGGCTTTCTGCGTAAAGGGCTAGCTTTTCTGGGGACGCAGCTAGGGTATGACAAGTGATAGTAGGGTGCTGCCAGATCAGTTGAGCCTGTGGTTTTAGATAAAGGGAAGACAAGACTAGGAAAAGGAGGCAACTCTGCCGTGTTGCCCACCCCAATGGCACTGAGGAAGAAAAGCAGCCCTTCACCTTAATGTAAGCAGAAGGAGAAGTATACGAAGAACAGAGTAGAGCCACAAAAGGGTCGGAAAATTAAACCATGTTAAAGTGAAGAGGAGAAAATCTCAAGAAACTCAAACTTCTTTTCAGCCTCAAGACTGAGAAGAAGAAAATAAGTTATCAGCAGTAGTAATACGACATAAAACATGCAGAGTACATTTCACGTTATCTTGCATTTGTCTACCAGAGATAAAGCCGGTTTGATCGGGACAGATACGAACAGAAAGAATAGTTTCAAGTCTACAGGCTAGCACTGAGGTAAACAATTTATAATCGGTGTTCAACACTGAAACTGAGCGATAAGATTCAGTGCTGGAAGGATCTCCACCAGGTTTAGGGATTGCAGAAAGTACTGCATATTGCCATGAGAGTAGAGCAGGTGCCCCAGAAAGCAGAGCACTTTAGATGGGATGTAGCAACAGTATAAGCAACTCTTAAAAGCTCAAAGAAATTAACCAGATATCCATGTGGACTGGGGCATTTGCCTGTGTGAACAGATGCAAAGCCTGCATGTAACTCTGTGTGGGAAAAGGGGCAAGCAAGATAGCTGCCTGAGGCTCTGTTGTCTAGGGCAAGAAGAGACCCCACATAAAGTTCTGAAGGACAGGCAAGGCCAGCGGGGGGTTCAGATGCATATAAGGTAGAAGTACCTAAAGGCTTGTGTAATCTGTGGGGTACAAGTAACCATTCCTGAGCTCTTATAGCAATAAACTTTGGAGGCCATGGCCTGGACTAAGCATTTCCAGGTACAATATGCAAACAATCTGGAGGCCCAAGGGCCTCAGTTGTAATAGCACTGATGCAGATAACAGACAGCAATTTTGGTTTTAACAGGTAACATGTCCTAAAGCCCCTCCTGCACTTTCTGGAGAGCAGGCATAGCCAAGGCATGTCCCTGCTGAGGTAGTAGTTGCCATCTCTCTAAATCTGCAGTCAATTGCCTTGTGTGGGCCTCTCACTCTCTTCTCACAGGCCACAAAAGAAATTAATTTGCCCCACAAGATAGTCTTTACTGTATGCCATAAGATCTCAGGGGATATCGTAGGGCCCGCGTTGTCCTGGATAATCTGAGGAAATTTTTCCCCTAATTCCTGAAATTTAGGGTTATTTAGATAGCAAGTATTAAGCCTCCAGAATGAACTCCTTCTATCCAGACCTAGATCTAAATCCAGCACCACCAGGGCATGATCAGTGTGAAGAATCAGTTGGTGTTGACATTCCTAGACCATAACCATGTACTCCTTGGTGACGTATGGTCAAAGCGAGTATGTAAGGAATGCAGATATGAACAGTGAGTGTACCAACAACCCAAGGGGTAAAGGGCACACCACACGTCTACACAGCCCAAGAAATCCAAATTTTGTTTTACAAATCTTCTGAGCAGCCGACAAGTACGAGGCTAGCAAGGCAAACGATACCAAGTGGGGATCAAGGAGAATGCTGAAGTTGCCCCAGTGTTGTATAGTGTTTTCATCTGTGACACAGTGGAGGGTTATCCAGTTCAAGATCTGCCTCTTTACAGAAGACTCCAAGATCTAAGGGAGAACGGACACAAGGGGTGGGGGAGGGACCTAAAGAGCTTTAGAAAGCTGGAGAGGTAGTCCAAGGTACAGACAGCTTAAATTTAATGCATAAAAGGTCAAGGTAATGCATATTGGCAAAACAAAAAACCTAGAACACAGTACTGGATAGGGGGAGTGAGGGTGGCTCAAACCTCTGAGATAAGGGACTTGGGAGTCATCATCAGTGACAACCTCAGGTCTACGGCCCAATGCAAAAAGGCATATGGGAAGGCAAACAGAATGCCAGGGTGTTCAGACAGGGCATTCAATAGCAGAAGGAATGAGAGGATACCGCTCCTGCACAGGCCCCTACTAAGGATACACCTGGAGTACTGTGTGCAGTTCTGGAGTCCCCACCAAAAGAACGACAGAGACCACTTTGAAAGGGTCCAAAGGAGGGCTAAAAATGATCACAGGGCAGCAATGGAATACATATGAGAAGAGGCTGGGAGGCTGGAGTGTCTCAACATATAATCCCTTAAGGCCAGGAGAGAAAGGAGAAAGATAACAGAGGCTAACAAGTTCTTTAGGCCAATTAGAGTAGACTGCAATGATACATTCATGTGGTATGAAAACACCATAACCAGGGGGCATAAATGGAAGCTGATGAGGGAGGGGAGATTCAAAAGTGATTCAAGGAAGTTCTTTTTCACAGAACGGGTGGTAGAGGGATGGAAGAGTTTAACCAAACAGGTAGTTCAAGCCATGTTAGTGACACGGTTCAACCACAGACAGATCAGCCATAAAGGGAGTGCCAGGTCTATGAGTGGTGAGTATCGACAACCTGGGAAGTGGGATACCAAGATGCCATCAGGGCAACTGGCTTCGTTAATCTGGCCTAATGTCAGATCGGATATGGAGCCAGGGAGGTAATGGGCAGAGTGGATGAACTGCTGGGTCTTTATCTGCCAACAGATTTGATGTGCCTGTAACATAGCCAAAAAATGTTATGATATTCGTAGTCACGGCATATATCTATATCATGAAATCCTGTATTTGTATTTGAAATATCTCAGACAGCATGAATAGACAGGCCTGAAGATCTCCATATGCTGGGCTCGGTTGGGTCATGCAGTCTTTTAGTTCTGTGAAAGTTTGTCTTTTCAAGTGTAAAAGTTTAAAATGAAAACAAACCTTCCACTACTAAAGTGGTTAAGAGTGCTGTTTGCACAGCCCTTTGATTTCAAAAGCCAATTTCATCCTCTTGTGCACAGCTGCTGCTGTTTAAAATACGGTGCACACAAAGTAACAATCATTTAAAAGGAAAGCAAACAAATGGTGTTTCCAGACAGACAACTTCCCTCAAAGTTCCTCAAAGAGAATTTTGTACAGTATTCATGCAGCCATTTTAACCCTTTCCCTCATCTTGCATATAGCCAGCAGAAAGAAATAAGAATTGATGAACCCATTGGGAGAGAAGCCATAATAAAAAAGGGTCTCGGGTCAATAGTCCCCGACTCCCAAGTTTATTAAGAAGGAAAACAGGGCAGGCCTCATGGTGCTAAAGCAGTAAGGGACCACTCTGGCACACACGTGGCCCAGGTTCATGCCCAGAACCACAGATATCAGTAAAGGAGGCTGCTAGGGAGGTCTATGGATCACCTTCAGGATGCATTCCTCCAGGGAAGGATGGCCCATGGCACGCTGTGGTAGTTGCAACTCCTGACGGTGGCGTGGCAGTGATGCTCTAGGCAGCATGGGTGACCAGTCACTGATAATCACATCCATAAGGCCGTTGCAGCATTCGCATATGTGAAGTGGGTGGGAAAACGGAAATGGGGGTGAGGGGGAGACTTGCATGCCAGATGGCACTTCCAAGCCTCTACATGCCTCCTGACAGGCCCCCGGCTGTCAACTTAATGACATGCCACTTCCTTCCTAGTGGCAACAGAGAAGCAGCACCTCAGCAAGAATATGACAGAATCCAGATTGACAGAGGTTCCTGTAGGCTCAGAAGGTAGAGTTCGGCAGCACTGGGTAAGTTTGGCATGATGTTGGGGCAGATGAGGAGTAAAAAAAAATAAGGCAATAAGAAAAAAAAGGAAAAACAGATTTTATGTATTCCACTGTAAACTACACTGTCTTGAGTGTAAAGGCAAACCCACAGCAGTGACAAGTAAAGTAAATCTGCATTTAAAAAGGTTTCAGGGTATTGGTAGTAGCAGATAATATAAATTTTGTTATTCACCAACTGATTCAAAATAACTGCCAATATAATCATCAGGGGTTGTTTTGTCACAGATTTTAGTCACTTATTTACCAAAATGTGTGAACAAAATAGATTTCATGGCTTTGAAGCAAAGTCAGTTATGGCACTTGAACAACTGCTGTCACTATGAACCTTCTTTAATCCACTACACAGCAACACGAAACCAGCACACTTTCACATGAAAGTTAATCTTTCAATAATATCTGAAGAAAATGTAAGAAGCCATTTTGGAGCAGCTGGTCACCAGTTGGCCATCTTGGATTTGTTGGGCACCAGAATATAACTAGCACACTTATGTGAAGGGTACTGTAACAACTCAGAAATTTTAAGGAAGCTCTACACTGGAGTGGAGTGGGTGAAGGTGGTAATAATGGTTTGTTTTGTTTCTCTTGATTCATAAGGACCAAGAGGTCTGCCATTCAGCCCTATTTGACGTGATCCTCCCGGAAATGCAATCAACACATTTTTGAAAAGCACCTTCAAACTGAAACAAAAGCAGTTTTGGAGCAACTGTGGTAATAGGATAGGATTTGGCCTTATACAGCATCTTTCATTCCTGTGTCGCAACACACTTTCCTAAGTTACTGAAACTGATCCAGTCTGCACCAAAATGTAATCAGTGCACCTTTACGTAAAGGGTAATTATGTAACGGGAACCTTTGAGCAGTTTTGCAAAAATGGTAAGGAGTATTATGGACACAACAGCCTGTAAAAAAACCCTGTGGGTGTGTTGGGTAAGATGTCTGGATAAAGATAACCCAGCCAAGTCTCTATCGGTTGTATCACGTAAAATGTGATCCTGCTACAATACGAAGTCTCAAAGACATCAGCTCATCATTCCATGGCAGAGTAGGCAACTGATCCCAAAAGCAAACCTTTAAAACACCCTCTTTGAAGGGAGACTTGATCATCATCGTGCTTTTCTTAATGCTGGATATGTGGCACACATTCGCTTCCTCAGCTTCTGACTTATCATACAGTTGCTGCTGCTGCAACTATAAGCCACATTTTCAGAAGGTTACATGGAAGCAAGGTACAGTGTTCCAGGGATGGTGATGGACACCGAGTTAATGAAGGAGGAGGGAACAGATACTGTAATTAAAATTAAATGTGTTTTTTGATCTTGGATACCAGGATTTCTAGGACAACAAGATATGGGTCAGGGTTTAATAACTTCGGCAATACTCCTTGACTGAAGCAAAGCCTATGACAGCGTGGACCATAAAGTTAAGATAAACTGTGTAACTGTGTTTGCAATGGTCCCAAAACAATTTAAGCCACTGTCAACAATTTGTAGCCATCAGGGGATGTAAATCTAGCCTCTCGTGTTTTCAGTGGCAAAGTACTGGGCCCTCAGTTATTTCTGATGTGCATCAAAACCAACTCTCATTTTCAAAAATATACTTATAAGCTGATGATGCCATTGGGTACTATGGTACTAAAAAAAAAGGAGGCAGTATAGCACACTCTGTTAAGGCTCTGAGCTACAGATCTGGTGACCTGGGTTTGAAACCCACAGCCGCCTAGGTGCATACTGTGTGATCCTGAGCAAGTCACTTAACTTCCTTGTGCTCCCAGGTCACATCTGGAAACAAGCTTTGGCTTAGTGTGCTACTCCTGGTTAAAACAATGTTCTCTTTCCCCTTTCCCTAAAGATCCGTCCGGCATTTTAACCCATTTGTAATATGACTGTCTCAAAATCCAGCACTTTCAGTATAAAAATAGAGAGTCTTCATTCAAAGAAAACTCAAGCAATGATATCTGGCTCCCTAATCTTTCTCTGGGAAAGGACTCAGTGAATTAACCCCATCTATTCTGGAAAGGCCTGTCCTGTCTGTGGTACAATCTTAGAAATACTTGGGAGTGTGGCCATACCTTTGTTTAAAATAGGATACACACATGAATAAAGCGTCAAAATAAGATCAAGAATTTTAAATTCATAAAAATTAACTTTCTAAAGAAACCAGACTGAAAATGGTCACCACAATGATTTCACCTCACACTTATTTGGGCAGGCTGCTGAGGTGCTGCTAAACACACTACGAGGTAATAACCAGACCAGGAGTAATAAACACCAAGGCCAAAGACCGAGGTGCTAATTAACTCTGCTAGTCCAGTTATTATGTCTGTGAGAAAGCAAGAACGGTTTCTCACAAACGAGCTGGCTGGATCACTGATTGAATGTTGCTTGCTGAAGTAGCAGGGTAAACTGGGTTTGCTCTCTGACTGGCTAAGTACATGCACAGCAGTCAATCAGAATGCAGAGCCACTGTCCCATTTTTGTTCTTAGCCGACTGGAATGCACAGTTACTGTCCCATTATTCAGTCTACTGTCTGGTTATCGCCGAACAACTGGACAGTAACACTGAATTCTGACTGGCTAAGAGGGATCTCTTCCAGTACAATGTACTAGGGTCTTGCCATACCATTTTCAGATGGTATAACATTATGCTCTGTACCAATGACAAGGACTGTAACCTAAAACTACTCTGTATGTACTCTTAACATTTTCACTGCCTGTAATTCTACATGCAATGTCTCTTCCAGGCCGCCCCTGAAAAAGGGACCTTCGAGGTTCAGTGGGCCTACCCGGTCATCAAAATTTAATAAATAAATAAATAAGTATACAGAGAATAATGCATATGTAGGTGTGGGATACGCAGTTTCTTTTACACACCCAAGGTGTGTGATAATGTGTTGTCACACATTCAGGGTGTGTGATAATATATAAACCTCGAGAGCGAAGCTCAAGAGGTTTATATATTGTCACACACCAAGGGTATGTAAAAAACTGCAGATCAATTGGCCCGGTGGCGCTGAGGGTTGAGGTGCTGGATGCCACACCTCACGCCACACCAGCGACCCGGGTTCGGGAACAGACTTGGGTCATTCGGGGGTCGGCTGGGGGAAGTAAGGACTGAGCGTCCAGAGGACTGCTCTCCTTCCTCAGGGGGGTTGTGCTGCGCGCGTCAGCACAGCAAGAAGGGGTTTGGTCTGCACCCAGGGTGCTTGGCTGCCTCCGTGGAGCTGGAGACAGCTGCTTCGCACATTGCACGGGCACGGGTGAGAAAAGAAATGGAAGAAAATACCAGGACCCGGCAGGACCCATGATGGCCCTGATAAGCCAGAAAATATATCCCTTGGTAGGAGGTTGTAGCCCCTGCCAGATCAGAGGAGGTGGTAAAATAATGTTGTGATTAAAAAAACTGCAGATCTCACACCTTCATGTGTGTTATTTTTTATAATAACTGGTTTTGGTGAGTGTTTTCATAGGCTAGCGTGGTTACACACAACCCAGCGTGAGGCAGTAAAAGCTGAATCAACTCACGGGTTGATATGACATTTTACAGGTCTCAAAAACAGGTTGATATCAGGGGTCACCAGTTAATATTGTACAATAATCTGGCAGGCTTTGTACTGTCCACTCTATGTGGTACACATCATTGCAATCTTTATCGTGAGCTTGAGTGGACATCGCTGGATGATAAGAGATGAATTCATCTGTTGTGCCTCACCCTTAGAAGTACAAAAGGTGCTGCTTCCCTTATCTCTGCAAACTTCTTACAACTATTACGCTCCTTAATCTGGTCAAGGATCTGCTGCAGGCCATAAACTGGTAGTATCTGCTGGTAAAGTGATCCTACTGCAACAATTTCTTTCCTTCATGTAAGTGCTTGCCCCCAAGCTGCCACCTTCACCTGTTATCAGTCTACCTACCTCCCAGCCCCATTAGCTGATCAATCCACCACCAGAGCTAGTGAGGATCCACATAAAGCAGGGAAAGTGAGAGGTGGGTCAGGCGATTTGGGGTCACACCTGGAAACAAGCTTTGGTTCAGTGTACCTTTCCCAGGTTACCAATTTTCATGTAAAAATAAACGTGTGTGTGAGATTGTGTGTGTGCGCGCACGCGATCCACCTCCTGCAAGGCACCATGCAGTGCCTCGGCAGGTCTGCGAGCATGCAGTGATGTCCTATGGAAGAAAAATGTTCCTTGGCCCATCAGGGGTTGCCACAGCTGCAGAACCTGGTGCTATCCCTCCCTAGATGAAAGCACCTTCTCTCAGCAGTGCTACGACTGTCCCCTGGCCACCCAATCCAGCTCTCAGAGCCCACTTATGAACCCCATTTGTCAGCGTAAGACTACAATGGGGGAAAAGGGTGGAAGGTGGTTACCCTTAATGCTAGGAGCCTTGGGAGGAAAACTGCAGAGTTACAGGTTCACATGGCAGAGGGAGAGGTGGACATTGCAGCCATCACAGAAACATGGGCCACCCAATACAATGATTGGGACCTGTCTGTACCAGGGTACAGGTTATTTCGTAGGGACAGGGTGATTGGGAAAGGAGGGAGGTGGCACTATATGTGAAGGAAGGACTGAAGTGTGTAGGGGAGGAGGGTAGTACGGAGCCACTTTGGATGCAAATCCAGGATTCCAAGAATAGGATTCTTAGAATGGGAGTGGTGTACAGGCCACCATCTCAGAAGGAGGAGTTAGACAGGGAACTAGCGGGACAGATCAGGAGGACCTGCGAGAAGGGTAGTGTGGTGATTGTGGGGGACTTCAACATGCCAGGAGTGGACTGGAGCACCCCAACAACCAGGAACAGAAGGGAGCAGGTACTGCTGGATGCCTTCCAGGAGAGCTTCCTGCTGCAAATGGTCAGTGAACCAACCAGGTTAGGGAATACCCTTAACCTTGTGCTGGCAAATGGGGACTTTGTGAGAGAACTTACAGTGGAGGAACCGCTGTCAGGGAGTGACCACCACTCAGTATGGCTCACATTGGATATGGGCAAGGAAGGAGTGGAATCTGGCACAATAGTGCTGGACTTCAGGAGGGCCGACTTTGGGAGGATGGGGGAAGTGGTAAAAGGGTACCTGGCCACAATTCAATCTAGTATGGACACTAACCAGAGGTGGGAGCTCATAAAGCTGGGGATAGTGGAGGCAAACTAAAACTCTGCAAAGCCCAGAGCAAGAAGGCTAGGAGAAACTGATATGGATGAGTAAGGAGGTCAGGAAAGGAGGAAGGAAGAAATAGGGAGGGGGAGGATGGAATGGAAGGTGGACAGTGGTGGTGGGGAAGAGAAGGAAGGGACAGTAGGGAAGGGTAGGAAGGTGGAAGGAGGTTGGGTGGAAGCAGGGCAAATAAGGCGGAAGCACTAAATGAGTACTCTGCTCAGTATTTACTAAAGAGAAGAGGGCGATGACACCCAAGGTGGGAGAAATGGCAGAAGCAGGGTGGGAAGTGGTGACAGATGAGGAAATCATGGAGGCAGAGTTCGAGAGGGTTTGAAGGCACTGAGGGTGGACAAGGCGCCAGGCCCAGATGGCATCCACCCCAGGGTACTGAAGGAGCTGGCAGAGGTCCTTGCAGGACCTTTGGCAGACCTATTTAATGCCTCACTACATTCGGGGTGTGTACCTCAGGACTGGAGGATGGCTCATGTGGTGCCCCTCCACAAGAGTGGCCCCCAAGGATGAACCGGGAAACTACAGACCAGTGAGCCTCACATCCATCGTGGGTAAGCTAATGGAGACTATCCTGAAGGAGAGGCTGGTGGCCCTCCTAGAGGCCAAAGGACTACAGGACAGCAGACAGCATGGCTTCACACATGGCAGATCCTGCCAAACCAACCTGGTCTGAGTTCTCATGACTGGGCACCAGGCAACTGGACAGGGGCCATGCAGTGGATGTCCTGTATCTGGACTTCGTAAGGCATTCGACTCAGTGCCACATGGAAGGCTGGGAAGAAAGTTAGTAGGCACAGGGGCAGGTGCAAAGCTGGTGAGATGGGCAGGAAACTGGCTGCAGGGAAGGCAACAGAGGGTGGTGGTGGGTGGGGAGCTCTCACCCAAGGGCAGTACAGAGCGGGTGTTCCACAGGGCTCGTGTTGGGACCAGTGTTGTTTGGGATATTCACTGCAGACATATCATGGGACATCAAGAGCAAGATCAGTCTGTTTGCTGATGATACCAAGGTAGGCACGGTGGTGGATGACCTAGGGGATGGCAGGGGTTGCAGGATGATCTGGCAAAGCTTGAAACCTGGTCAGACACTCCAGCAACTGGGCTTTAATGCCAAAAGTGCAAGGTGCTGCATTTTGGATGAAGAACCCAAGGAGGAGTTACCAGCTAGGGGAGTGCAGCTAGCCCAGACAGAGGAGGAAAAGGATCTGGGTGTGCTCATTACAGGGTCAATGAACAACTTGGCACAATGTAGGAAGGCAGCTGCAAAGGCCAACAAAATGCTGGGTTGTATTGCAAGGGGTATATCCTCAAGGAGGGAGGAGGTGATTCTGCCACTGTATAGGTTATTAGTTAGACCATACCTGGAGTACTGCATACAGTACTGGTGTCCGTATCTGAAGAGGGACATTAAGTTACTGGAGGGGGTGCAGCGCAGAGCGACAAAGATGATCAGGGGGCTGGGGGACTTATCATACGAGAGGAGGTTGAAGGAGTTGAACATGTACTCATTGGAGGAGAGGAGAGACGGGGTGACATGATTGAAATCTTTAAATACATGAAAGGAATAAACAAGACGGGTACAGAGGGGCTGTTCAAAGTAAGGGAGGGGAGGCCACCAGGGGCCATGATATGAGACTGGAGCGAGGAAGGTTCAGGAGGGAGATGAGGAGACACTTTTTTACAGAGAGGGTGGTGGCTGGGTGGAATGCGTTACCTGCTGAAGTGGTATGCAGTAGAACGGTGGACTGCTTCAAACGAGGATGGGACAAGACAAGGGGGAGGGTTAATGAAGGGGAAGGGTGGAAGGGAGGGTCAGCTGCAGAATAAGGGGTGCTAGCTGCACATTCGAGCAGACTTGATAGACCTTTAGGCCTTTATCTGCTGGCAAATTTCATATGTTCGTATGTAATGTGCTGCCAGCTGGGCCATCAGGAAACCAACAGCCATTTTAACTAGCCAGTAGTGTTCACCAATACTATAAGGCTGGAACTGAATACCATACTGCTTACTATTGAGTAACTGAGA
The DNA here is from genome assembly GCA_016271365.2 of Neoceratodus forsteri. Taxonomy (NCBI): domain Eukaryota; kingdom Metazoa; phylum Chordata; order Ceratodontiformes; family Ceratodontidae; genus Neoceratodus; species Neoceratodus forsteri. Next base: position 1,003,201,208 of record CM028131.1, on the reverse strand, counting down.
GAGCAGTGCCTACAGACGTGACACATGGCTTCTTCCAATCCGCCACAATACTGCCATTATCTCAAGAACTGCTATCATACTAGCCCATTCTCCTAAACAATGCGGACAATGGAGGTGCCCTGTGGCTCCTTGAACCTGCCAGTATACAGATGTGCAGAGGTTGGTTAAGAAATCTGTTGGTCACGGATATACAGTATTTCCCAGAATGGTTTCAGTTGTTATGCTCTGCTGCTTGTAAGCTGGCCCATTTAGTTTCTAAAACTCTTGCAGCAACAAGGGCATGCCTATCTACGTATGGAGGAGGTTGAGTATTTTCAATTTTCGTTCCAACATTTTATTCCAGGTAACATACTAAAATAGTAATTTAAAGCAGCTACGTGTGTTAGTGGCAAAACATTTCATCAGATAGTTTTCTTTTTAGCAATAATGTATTTCTCGCAAAAACATCAATATATCCATTTTTTTTCCATTTTATCCCATTTCATAACTGAGATACGCAGCTTTGAAGTTTTTAAAAGTTCCTGCTAGCTTGTTCACACCCACCATGAATACACATTTTGGCGTGATGCTGCGCTGTTTACCATCAGAAACAAGCTAGCACCACCCGAATACATTCACAGTAAGAACATAGTTTGTACAGTAAAAAAGTAACCTCAATAGAGAAAGTGGAAGCCATTTTTACATACGAACATATGAAGAAGTCATCAGAAAAAGGCAATTTGGTCTATCTAGTTTGCTCATATTGCAGGGTCCACAGCTTGAGCTACTGTCCCTGCCCCACCTCCCCATATCCTCCCTACCCATGATCTTTATCTTATCCCTATGCCTATCCCAGCCTCTCTTAAAGCTGCCTACTGTCTTCAACAAGATCACCTCTTCTGGCAGCACATTCCAAGTGTCCACCACCCTCTCTGTGAAGAAGTGCTTCCTGACCTCCCTCCTAAACCTCCTACCCTCCGGCTTAAGACTGTGCCCCAGCAGAGATCGGCAGGGAGGGGGTCCATAAGCGTCCATTGGACACTTCCCTCCTGGGGGGGGGGGTAGGTTCTGCCTGGGGACCTGCAGGCAGATTGGTAGCATGCTTGGGGGTGGGGAATGTGCTGCCTCAACAACCCCTCCACGCCTCTCCTGTCCCAGGACACTCACGCAAGGCCAAGAACTGCAGTGGGCGGGGCAAAGAAAACTGGAAAATGCCCCTGATCGACTGACTGAATGATGAGCGCCTTGATTCCCTGCCACCTGAAGCCCCAGAGCCAGCCTGGATCCAGCCCAGCAGCTCCTGAGATGAATAGCTAGCCACTGAGGCCATTTCCTCCCAGAAGAGAGGGACCCTCCCAGCATAGGGATATGCCGGGCTACTCAAGGTAGGCTGCAATGGAGAACAAGGGGGCACAATTTGAAGATGAAGGAAGAACTGCTCAGAGGTAATGTTATAAAGTGTTTTTTCACAGAGAGGGTTGTGGATGCATGGAACAGCCTTCCTGAGGAGGTTGTGGAGTTAGGAACAGTGGGAGAATTCAAAAATGCATGGGACAGACATAAGGCGATTCTAGTGGGGGGGTAGGAGGAAGTAAGCTGTTAATTAACTAGAATCTGCAGCTTATCCATCAGCTAGGGAAATGGGCAGACTGGGTGGGCCAAGCAGTCCTTATCTGCCGTCAAATTCTGTGTTTCTATGGTGAAGGTGGCAGAAGGTCAGAGGGTGGTGGGGTTGGTACTGGCGCTCCGAAGGAGTGGCAGGTCAGGGTGTGTGTGGGAGGTACATAAACAGATAACACAAAAAAAAAAAGACTGTGCCCCCTCGTGTAATGGTTGCCACTCAACTTAAAGAAACTCTCCTTATCCACATTATTTATCCCTTTCAGGTACTTGAAGGTCCCAATCATGTCCCCTCTCTCTTTCTCTCCTGTCCTCCAGGGAGTACATGTTCAGTGCCTTCAACCTCTCCTCATATGCCTTACCCTGCTGACCCACTATCATTTTTGTAGCCCTTCTCTGTACCTTCTATAGCAGGTTAGTGTCCTTTTTGAGGTGTGGGCACCAGTAGTGAACTCCATACTCTAGATGTGACCTGTACAACTGCAGTATAACCTCCTTTCTCCTACTACTGATCCCCTAGCTATGCATCCCATCATCTTGCTTGCCTTTGCTGCTGCTTTCTTGCACTGCGCAGACTGCTTCAGGTTACTACTAATCATCACTCCTAGGTCCTTCTCCTCCTCTGATGCAGATACCTGGACTCCACCAAGGTAGTACTCTGTCCTGGGATCCTTGGCTCCAATACACATAACTTTGCATTTCTTGGCATTGAAGCCGAGCTGCCAGGTTCTGGACCACCTCCCCAGCTTTTCCAGATCATCCTGTAGGTCCTGTATCCCTTCAGCTGTGTCCACTCTCCCACAAAGCTTGGTGTCATCTGCAAATAGGCACATTATTCCCTTAATGCCATCTCCAATGTCACTGATGAAGACATTGAACACCACCAGCCTCAGCACTGAGCCCTGCGGGACCTCACTGGTTTCCTCTCTGGTGCCAGATAACTCTCCCCCCACAACCACCCTCTGGGTTCTGTCCTTCAGCCAGTTTTCCACCCATGTTGCTATCTTACCCCAACCCAGAGATCCACCAACTTCCTGATCAACCTTTTGTGGGGCACAGAGTCAAAGGCCTTGCTGAAATCAAGATAGAGGATGTCTACCACTTGGCCCTTGTCTACTGTCTTAGTAATAAAAGTTGGTTCAGAAACATCTGAGGAAATTTAAAATATACCGACAGTTAATCTAAGAATATCAGGCATTCATTCTTAAAAACATTTTTGCCAATTAAATACTGCTGCTTTAAAGTAATTGATGGATGGTTGCCATAGCAAATGGGCATGGTAACCTGTAGGAGTTGTGAATCAGTCTCCTACCATTCAAACCGCCAAAAGAATTGTTTTCCATAAAAAAAAAAAAAAAATCCTTTTGTTTCTGTGCTCCATGTCATTTGCATAGCCCTGCTCCTTTTTTACTCAGTGTTGCAGCCTTCAACCTTTACATCATGTTAGGCAAACAAAGTTACATTAAAGGGACACTCAGTTTTTAGCAAACTCTTTACATTGTTTGCAAGTAGCTGTATCTAGCATTATCACATGAGTAGAAACATTCTAGTGATTTGATTGGCTGAAAGCAGTTCAGGGCCAAGTAATTACTGACCCATAATTACACTCCTGAACTACTTATAACCATTCAAGCCCTATAACATAAATACAGAAAAGTGTCATTACACTCCCACATTCTGACAAGAGCTGTCAGTTCAGACCGGTCACTTTCACCAGCAGACAGTAAAAGTGAAACAACTACACAGAATGCCAAATTATCTTTTTGGCCTACCTGCATCTCAAAAACATTTTTTCCCCAGAGGCTTTTCTATAGACTGTGCTGCTATAAATGGCATAATGTTGCCACAGCGACGGGAAAACAGCGAAGACCATCACAGCAACATTATCGATAGTTTGCCGTGATGGTCCACTGGGTTCCTGACACTGCTGCCTCCAGGGTGTTTGCCTCCTCCCCAAACCAACTCCGACTCGGAGTTGCTTATCCAAAGTGCAGGGGCCAGAGCCCCCTGTATGGGGGGGGGGGGTAAAAAGCACACACTTTTATCCAGTGACGGCACAATACCAATTGGTGGCATTGTGCCGTCACTGTACTGACAGTTGCCACAATTCGTGTCGCTGAGGCATGGTGGAACCCTATAAACACTACTGAAATAGGAGACTGAAGTTTGATTATGGAGATAGAAAAATCAGCTATTTACTGTACCCACAATGCCTCACTGTGTAAATTAGTATACAGGCTATTATATTTCTGTATTTATTACAGAAATAGGATACATCTCTCAGTAAAGAAACCTTGTCAGCTACCTACTCTATGCACAATGCCTCATCCCGAAAAAAAAAAATGAGATCTTATGTTGTTGTAGCCATTACAGATTTAGGAGCCTGCACCTCACAGTAAAGAAACTGGAAAACAACTCCCTATTGTACCCGCAATACCTTGCTATACATATCTACATATCAGGTGCCCTACTGCAGTCACCACTGCCAAAATAGCAGACTGCACCTCTAAGGAAAATTTATACTCTACCTAGAATTCCTTGTTGCTGTATGTAAATCAGTATATTAGCAGTTATACTGCTGTAACTATTACTCAAATGATAGCTAGCTGATGTAACAAAATGGGACTACTTTATCTCCAAATGCAGTTACAATAATAAATTAAAATGTTTTTGCAAGCAGTATTCTGATTCTTTTTTTACTTTTACAGCTTTAACAATGTTTCTACACATTAGTGCAATTAGACACTTCAGGGACATGTAATTATGCTGTAATAATTGCACTTCACAATTAGATGACCCTCTTGAATGAAAGCAGGCAGTGAAAATGCCCCCCCACCGAATTTTGAAGAGCAAAGACGAGATTCTGAGCATGTACATTGAGTACTGCCGCTACCTCACTGCACATGTTCAGAATCTCGACTCTGAAAATTTTTCAAAGTTGTTTGTCTCGGGAGCCCTCATTCATGTTCCCTCTTTAATACACTGTGTAGCCAGTGAAAGTGATTGACTGCTCCCTTGCATTACATCATTCTGGGGGAACAGCCACAAGCTAGCACTCAGAGAAAACGGAAGGAAAACTAGAATTATACAATGGCAAGAAAATTTTCTGGACTCTGATTGGTCAGTGTGTGCCTGAGACAGTGATGATATTACACAATCACATCACTGTGTTGATTTTATGGTGCCTGAGCTTTTTTTTTTTTTTCTTCAGAAATAAAGATACACTGCCTCACTAAAAATCTACTAAAAACATTTTTATTTTTATTTTTGTTTTGTATAACATCGAGCCATTGTATAATTGCAATAAGGCACTCCAAGGTGTGTGTTATCGTGTAATAACTCCTGGGGTGGTGGAAGCCTAGCCGGTAGGCTAGTGCTTCAACCCACCCCAGGAGTGATGTTATTACTGATAACACAAATCTTGTCGTGCCTTATTGCTTAAACAAAGCACTGATAAAACATCATGGAAAATGAATATGACAGATTTTTGTACAATACAAATTGCAGCTTCAAACATCTGAAGCATGGCTGGCAATGGAACACTATGTGAAAAAGGCATCTGGGGAACTTCCATAACTCACTTTAAAGGCTGAAGGGACTCTAGGTTCATGATGCTCTCCCCCTGCTTCATAAGCAGGTATGAGTAAGTATGCTGTGTAAACATGTACTAACTTACAGGGGTTCCTTATCCACTCTACTACTCAGGTTACCCTGGTGATTCCCCTGGTAAGCAGAACTTTGTCCAGGCTTACCTTGAAGGCCTGTAATGTCTTCATGTCCATCATCTCCACTGGTAAACCATTCTATAGGATTCCCCCCCCCAACCCGGTAGAATACGTACTTCCTAACGTTACCAACTGATTTAGCACCGCTAAGCATTAGGACATGTCCAAGTGTCCTGTTGGTGGGCACCTGTTCGTACATCTGTCTGTCCGATTTTGTCGATACCACTGAGTATACAGAAAAGTGAGATTATGTTCCCATTCAGCCTTCTTTTCTGAGAACATGTTAAGGGACAGCCTCCCCTCCTAATAGCTTTTGTCTACACAGCCCTAATCGTTTTGGTGACCCTGTGTTGCACCTTCTCGACTGCCTCAATGTTCGTTTTGTATATGTATGCCGGGAGACAGGGCTACTTTTTCTGCTCTGCTGGCTACCCCTCCCCCTTTTTGATGCATCCCCAGAATTCCGCCAGCCATACTGTAACACAGCTTATACTACTTCATCCCCTTGTCTATTATAAGCCCCCAGATCAGGCTCCTTCTTCACTGCAGCAAGAGATACCCCACACAGTGTGTAGGTCCTGCCTCTGTTTCCTCCTCATAAGTTGCACTTTGCATTTGGCAACACTGAATCTGAGACTCCAGTATACAAGTACTTTGCAAGTCTAATCTGAAACACGTCACTGCTGAAAACACATTTCAATAACGCGAGGTTCATTAGCAAACTGGTTGATTCCACTGTGATTGCTAGTTAAGTACCATATGAATGAAGGATGGATAAAATGTATTAATAAGAACTACCACTTACCTACAGTAGCTACTGTTAATGCTTCTAGGAGGGTCTGTAAACAAAATGATTACTTAAGATTAATAATTGCAAAAAGCAGTTATACTCAAGTTGTCAACAATTTTCTTGAAGCCAGTCTGATGGTAAGGCAGGCAGCATGCTACAGCGCCATGTGAAAGTCTGCAGTTTAGTCCTTGATCCTGTCACTGGGTCACTGAAGTCCAGGATGCACTGTGGAGACAGTGTGCTCGAGCTCCAAGGGGGCTGGGCAAGACTATTTCTTTCACCAGCACCACACTGTCCATTCCCCTTAGGAGGTGACGTGATGTGCGATGACACAGCATGCCTGTCACTGGGGAGGTCAGAAGTTGGGTGCTACATCAGCAACTCATCAACCTGTTGGAGTGGAATGTGGGGAACACTAGGGAGAAAAATCCATAGTGCTCCATGATAGTGAAGTGTAATGAAAACAGACCCCACTAAGGAGGCCTGATATCCTTAAGTCACACACATGACCCTTGGCCAAAACAGTTGGCCAAAAGAGAAGACATCATCCCGAAGGTAATACAACTTTGGGGGGGGTACAGAATAAAAAAAAAAAAAACTCCTTGAGTTTGCTTTTTTCCCCTTTAATGAGATAATCCCTTCTTTGTTGCTAAGCAAGTGACAGTACAGGAATACAAGTCCTGTTATTACTCAGACTGGGTATTAAACAGTACCTAAATGACAAGCTAAACAAACTCAAGCTCTTGCTCAGAACAACATGAGAAGCAGCCAAGCATTATTAACACTGCTGTCTTTTCCAAGCACCATAAAATATAAGCATTGGTTGAAGCTGCCACCAGCCCGCTGTCAAAACGCCCTGCTGATGTGTACTGGAGAAGTTAACATTTCAGTAAGTTTGCTAGTTGGGCCAGTGGAAGGGCTGAGGAACAGCAGATTTTTCTAGCCACTAGCCCAGCAAAACTCAAAATGGACCTCTGCATAAGTAATTACATATTGCCCGTACACAGATATCAGGGTTCTCCACTGCCTGGGAATATTGTAAGGGCGTTGACTGTGCCCAACAGTGCATTATTCTTTGGACCTCCTATAGTTTATTTATTTTTATTTATTTAGTTGTTTTACCAGGTATAGCACACTAAGCTGAAAGCTTTTTTACAGGAGCGACCTGGGAGCACAAGGAGGTTAAGTGACTTGCTCAGGGTCACACAGTATGCAAGTGGAAGTTGTGGGATTCAAACCCAGGTCTGGTCTGCTGGATGTCACCAGATTTGCAGCTCAGAGCCTTAGACCACTGCGCTATACTGCCTCCTAGTATGCCTCCTCTGCAAGTGCATAAGTGTTTTCTGTAGCCATTTGAAATTAAGGTTAAGCCACAGCCTCTGCTGAATGATTTATCTTATGACTCTGGGACCACCTCTCCCCCTTTGCAGGTTTCCAATAGTCTCACAAAAACAACAAGGAGCCCCATTCCAGAAATACCTTATGTGAACAAAAATGACAGCTATAAATAAATATGGTGCAACCTTTAGATCTCTTGCACCTATGATCAAGAGACTCATGAAAATGTCAGGGGTCAACAGAAGCTCTGGTTGAGCAATGGAATGTTCAGAGTTTTAAAAGGTCTATTTTGCATGTTAATTCGGTCAGGGAGACCACTCTTACAGTTGAAAGAGTGATCTCACACAGCGTTAGGGTGTGAGAACTGCAAAGCATAGGTTAGTGTTTCTGGCACCCTAAGAAAGTAAGTGCGACCACTCTTCTAACTACAAATGGTGATCTCCACTGCCACATTAAAGCAGCTGTGCAGTGAAGTTGGGCAAAACAACTGGCCCTACTTTTTTTAAACTTTGTTTTTGGTTTTTTTAACTGTAACAGATTCCTGACATTTCCCAGCTTCTTTTGCTGGTAAAACTGTTCAGTGCTAAAAGAGTTTTTTCTTAAGAAAAACAGTCTGTCTATTCATTTGGTTTAGAAGTAGCATTGTAAAGCTATCAATGGGCTAGGATTAAAAAGAAAAACATATATAGTGAACAGACTAGGAAGCGCCTAGAAAAGCAGATTTAATATGTACTATATGCTAAAACTAGCTTTTGGAAAAAACATTTTTTGTTTGCTGAACTGCTTTAATTGGTTATTGATCAAGGATGAGGTTGATCGATAATATACTAAAATAAAAAAAAATAAAAAGCTGCCCAAAGGTTGCCATATCCAATGTGCCTGGGGGTGAGACACTCTTCACAAAATAAGACACGAGTGTCTTACGTACAGGGGAAAGGAGTGCAATGGATTGGTCTAAAGCACTTCCTCCAGCTACTGTATGTTTTTGTTCCACAAGCTTCTGCATTTTGGCTATTCTGGACTGCAGAAGCCTTTAGCAGACTTTAATAGTAACCCTGCAGTCAGCCAGATGAGAAAGAAAAACATTCTTCAATACATATACTCACAAAGCCAGAGAGCAGGTACAAATTAATTGGATGCTGATGCCTATAGAAGGCCAAGGCAAGGATTATTCCTAAAGAGCCAAACGCAGATAGCAGCATCAGTGCAGGGCTGTGAAGAGACAAAAAGGTGCATGGTACATAAATACAAAGAGGGGTTTGTAGACCAGTCTCCCCACCCCTTCTTCAACAGCATCCAGGCTCTCTCTCAGCTGGCGGGTCCTTTCCAACACACCTAAATGTCTGTATACTGGCATACTGCTCTATATACACACATCTTATGTGTATTATCACAACAGTGTGTTGTGTATTATCATATATGATACATTTATAAAGCACTCCCTTCATACTGTGTATCACAAAATGGTTTATAAATAGTACAAAGACAGGACAAGGGAAAATACCCACACGTTCAAGATCAGTTACTGAAACACTTCAGTCAAAATGCATCAAATACATAGTAAATACTTGGGAATGGGTACACCTTAAGGCACACAGCAGCTGTTTCAGAAGACTGAATTTCGATCTATAAACTCACAGACAGATATTTTTGATATGACTGGATCATTTAAAGTAGCAGGAGGGGAGACTGGGACTGCAAGGAAAACGGAGATGAAGGAGACATCGCTAGCACTAACTAGTGGAGGAGAGCTGGGGCAATCAGGGGTAAGGGCAATGTAGATGGGGATGGTGAAAAGGGCATATGTTAGGAGACCAGGAACCATATCAATGTGTGTGTGTGTGTGTGTGTGTGTGTGTGTGTGTGTGTGTGTGTGTGTGTGTTGGGGGGTATCAAAGGTGAAATTATGCAGGGAATGAGTGTTGTAGGTCTGGTTAGTGTAATGGGTAAGGGTAGGGGACAGGGGTACTGGACAGTGATCTGATTAAATGCCAGAAGCCTCAGGAACAAAATGAGTGACAGGCAGTGGTGGCACAGGGTAAGATGATCTTGTTAGCCATAACAGAAACATAGGAAACAATGAGTGGGACCTTGCAGTGCCATGCTACTCACTCTACAGCACAGGAGAAAAAAAACAAAAAGGCAGGGAAGGAGGTAGTACTGTACATTAGGTATGATACAGATGTCATGGAAAATACTACTCTGGGGTGCTCCAGATCACCGAAAGAAGGCACACCCTTGAATTTCTAGAGACTCCCCCAGAATGCCCTCCTTTGCACTCCTATTACCCTCAGGCCCACATTGCTCTCATCCAGGAGGAGATTCAGACGCTCTTGTGCAAAAGGGCCATAGAACCAGTTCCCCGGCCTCAATAAGGGAAGGGGTTCTACTCCCACTTCTTTCTGGTCCCCAAAAGACAGGGGACTTGAGACCAATTCTGGATCTCAGCCGCCTGAACCTCTACACAGAGTACAGGTGCTTCAGGATGGTGACTCTGCAAGGGTTATTGCTCCTCCTTCACAAAGGGGACTGGTGCCAGCCCAGTGGTGCTGAGGGCTGAGGCGCTGGTCCCCTCACCTCGCACCACGCCGGTGACCTGTGTTCGACAACGAGCATGGGTCGCCGCGGGTTGACGGGGAAGAGATGGCTCGAGCATCCAATGGACTGCTCTCCATCTCTGGGGAGGGGGGCAAGATGCGGTCGGCGCTCGTCTGACGTGGCGGAGGCTGGGGGGTGGCGTAACAGCTGCAAGCAAGGGGCCTGGATGCTCAGCAGATGCTTGGCGGGGACGTGCACAGGTGCTCACCGCTGGCATCACTGCATGCTGATTATCCACAGGGAGGAAAAAAAACAAGGTGGAAAAAGACCCTGGTGGCTGGTCGTGGTGGCTTGATGGCTGTTCTTCCGGTGCCTTTCCTCTGGAAGTAATACCCCGACCTAACTCCATTCCGGTGGGTGAGTAGGGGGCTCCCTGCAGCCCTCCCATGGGGAGTAAGCCGTGGGAGGTGCAGAGGTGACAGCCTGAAGGAGAAAGCATGGGCGATGGCGGCCGGACAGAGAGCCGACCAGGGCCAGGGAGGGGAAAAAGATACAGCCAAAAAAAAAAAAGAGAGACTGGCTATGTTCACTAAACATATAGAATGCCTACCTCCATGTCCTAGTTTTCCTGCCCCACCACCGGTCTTCCACTTTTGTTTTCGGGGGACCACTATCAATTTCGGGCACTCCCTTTTGGCCTTTCCTCGGCTCTCTGAGTCTTCACCTAGTGCCTAGCAGTGGTGGCTGTGGCTCTTCAGAGACGGGGCTTTTATATCTTCCCCTATCTGGATGATTGGCGATGACAGCCCCCTCCAGGGCTCAGTTAATTAAGACCCTGGAGTCCACCTTTGGACTATTCAAGGTCTTGGGGATTACTCTTAACCTGCCCAATTCTTGTCTCTTGCTGAGCCAGCACCTCCATTACATAGGGTCAGTCCTAGACTCAGCCCAGGGCAAAGCCTTTCTGCCACAGGACAGGGCAGAACGTCTGACAGCACAGGCAAAGTTGGCTGCTTCCCCCATCAGGTTCCAGCCAGATCCTCCCTGCATCTGCTGGGGCACAGCGGCAGCTATAACTACAGTTCCTGCTTGCATATGACAGTCCCTCAATGGACCCTCCGGGTCCAGTGGGACCAGTGCACCGATGACTTGGATCAGCCTGTGCTTGTTTCCAATCCAGTGAGATGGGATGTGTTCTGCCACCACTCCAAGGTCCATCTCCTCATAAGGGTTCCTTTCCAAGCGGTTTCCCCGCAACAGATCCTCAGTATGAGCATTTCTGGCTTGGGCTAGGGTGCCAATTTGGCTGACCGTCAAACTCAGGGGGTTTGGTCTGAGGTGGAACAGTATCTTCACACCAATATGCTGGAGATGCGAGCAGTTCTTTATGCCATGCAGGCCTTCCAGACCCACCTTCTTCGGGGCTCGCTCCTGCTACAGACAGACAACATGTCTGTAGTCAACTACATCAACAAGCAGGGGTGGGGAACACGCTCCTACCCCCTTAGCAGAGAGACCATGAGAGTCTGGTTTTGGGCCATAAGATACAGCCTGTACTATCTGCTGTACATGTTCCAGGCATCCCAAATGTCCTGGCCGACAGTCTAAGCCTGTCCAGGTCAAGGGCCCATGAGTGGGAACTGCTATTCTGCGTGGTCGAGGACCTCTTCAGCAGGTGGGGTCATCCAGAGTTGGAACTCTCTGCATCCCCACTCAATGCAAAACTGCCCAATTTTTGCTCACTCGATCCAGGGCCTAGTGTTTTCTGGTGCATCACGTCGTCTCTTTCTTGGACAGGGAGGTTCTTGTATGCTTTCCCTCCCTTTCTTCTTCTGCAGAGGGTACTCCTCAAGCTTCAGTCAGAAGGGGCGAGATGATCCTCATAGCGCCCTTCTGGCCGCGTCAGACATGGTTTTCCCTACTGCAACAACTGGCAGTGGAGCCTCTAATTCCCTTGCCCCGTGCTCCGACTTCCTCTCCCAGGAGCAGGGCACTCTGGTCCATCTAGATCTCGGGTTACTGTATCTTCATGCATGGCTCCTACAAACCTAGCTATCATCACCCACTTCAGAGTTTCTTCCCGGGTGGCAGATGTCCTGGTGGCCGCCAGGAAACCTTCCACGTGGGCCACCTATGCCATGAAGTGAAAGCGCTTCTCCATCTGGGCCACTGCTGGGCACTTGGACCACTTCACCTGTCCGGTGAATCTAATTCTGAAGTACTTCCTATCCCTTTTGGACTCCAACTTGGGGTACTCTTCCCTTAAGGTGCACCTTTCTGCCAACTCTGCATACCATGCACCTATTGAGTGAAAAGTTGTTGTCCAGCTGGAACTTTCCTGCACTTTCTTGTGGACTGTTATGCACTTGAAACCTCCCATCAGGGACCCTGTTCCGCCATGGGATCTTCTGTTTAAGTTGGAAAAGCTCACCTTGCCTCCCTTTGAACCAGCCACAAGCTGTGAGCTACGCTTTCTGTTGTGGAAAGCTTTGTTTTTGGTTGCTGTTACTTCTGCTCAGAGGATTTCAGAGCTTCAGGTTCTGGTGTGTAAAGAGCCTTATTTGTTTTTTCACAAAGACAGGGTGTCTGTGCACAAATTCTAAGATTCTGCCTAAGGTGGTGTCTGAGTTTACATTAAATCGATCCATCCACCTGCCTGTTTATTTTCCTGAGTATTCTAATCGGAGGAGGCCCTGCTTCATACTTTGGATGTTCACCGGGTGCTCCAGTACTATTTGGGCCATGCCCACCCTGTTAGAAAAACTGATCAGTTGTTTGTTTCGTTTGCCCCCAGGAGAGAAGAGGCTTCTGTTTCCAAACAGTGTTTATCTAAGTGGTTAGCTAATTGCATTGTTTACTGCTACCAAGAGTATGACAAGCCTTTGCCTGGTCCGGTCAAAGGTTACTCCACCAGAGGTGTGGCTGCCTCTGCAACTTTAAGAATGTGTCCGCTGCAGACATTTGCATAGCTGCCGCTTGGAGTTCAGTCCATACCTTCATGGAGCACTACAGCCTGGACATTGCCTCTCGTCATAGGGCCAACTTCAGACTTGCAGTCCTTCAAGGCCTTCTTTCATAATTGTCCTCTGACTGTTGCTTTCCTCCTCCCTGCTGACCAGGTCAGTTCTGGTACTGCTTGGGATTCCCCTACCCATGTTGCCTGCTGCAAGAGCCCTCTTGAAGTAAGATAGTACAGTTACGTAAGAACTTACCGTATCAGTAGATCTTTGAAAGGAGGTCTTGTAGAAGGTGCTGCTTTCCCCCCCTCCTTCCCCGACTGCTGCTTCTCCTACTCCGCTTTCCTCAGCCCTTAGGAACCGCCTCGATTCTCCATTAATTTGCCTTTTGCGTCAGGGTCTCTGGCGGAAGAACTGAGGTAAGTCTATAGGACCTCCCCTTTTATACCACAGGACGGACGTTAGTGTGCCAACGTCAGGGGCGGTCCCACAACATTGACTGCTAGCTAGAAGATTTCTATGTGGCCCTAGCACCTGGCGGCTTAGTCCTACTGGTGTTGCCTGCTGCAAGAGCTCCTCTCGAAGATCTACTGTTACGGCAAGTTCTTACGTAACTGTACTTTCTACTTGTGGTATACATCCACACTCTTGACAGTTTTGCTGCAGATAGCTGGGTCATCAGAAGTCTTCAAGCTAAGCTCCTCCCACCACCTGGGTGATACTCCCTTCAGCTCCACCCAATGACATCAGATCTTTTGCATGCTGGAAGCAGGAATCCAGGTGCCATTTGCCAGGGGAAGCTGGGTGGGCGTGTGGATGTGAACTGTACACCACTAGTAGAAGTACGGTAACAGATGAGTAATCTATATTTCTAACAACATGGATACAGTTAACTATCCATACTCTGGCAAACTCATAGCAGTCCTATGGGAGGAGGGGGAAACGTGCACACCCCTATATGGCGAACAGAGACTGGAGAACCCAAAAGCAGCATCCTAGATGACTCACTATGTCTATGCTGTAATGGGAGATGAAGGTGTGCACTTTACTCCAAGCTGCAGCCCTGCATATCGTTACAATGAGGACATCCCTGGAAACAGCCACAAAGGCAGCAGCATGTCTGGATGAAAGACCTTGAAGCCCCTTGGAAGACTCTCTGCCAACCAACCAATAGTAAATGTCGATTCACAGACCTCTCAACCTCCGGACTCTGAAATGAGGGACACCAACCTTTGAAATGAGGGACAAAGAGGGATACCACACCATGAAATGAGGGATACCACGAGAGACATCAGAATTTCAACACTTTAATGATTTAACTAACTGTTTAACAGCATAAGAGCCTGAAACTCAATGTAATAGAACTGGGCTGGGCACACAATCACATTAGAGCCATCATGGGCTACAGAGATGCTGGGGACCATGTTGTCTGTAACCCACTTAAGTTAACTGTCTATCTGGAAGAAAGCCAGTCTCTAGTTGTCAGCCAGATGATCGAAGCCAATCATGCCATCATGCCAGGCCAGAACCAAGTTAAGTTCCTTGACGTTGAAATCCATTCTCAATCCCAACAACTCAGCAAGCCAGGCTGACACACCTGTCTAGTCTGTCTCCCTCTCTCAGGCTCTCAAAGATCACAGTTCTCGTCTCTCCTTTTACCCTTACCCTCTCTGATGCAGAAACAGCAGCACAGAGCGTAGAGCAGTCTAACACTAAGTGCAGCAGAACATCATTCTGGTCCCAACCACCCATGCTCTCATAGATCACAATTCATCATTCTTTGTCCTTTTACCCTTACCCTCTTTGATGCTTGCAGAAGAGCAGCACTGCAGAAGAGAACAGACTAAGTGCAGCAGCACAGCAGCTCTGCAGCAAATGCCCCCCCCAGCTCTTGTTCACTCCTTACCCTTCCTTAACCTCTTTGATGCAGAGCAGCACAGCAGAGAGCAGACTAAGTCCAGTAGCTGCAGCACTCAAGTACTGTCTGCAGCAGAATGTCCCTCCTCCCCTCCCAAACCAACACCAACCCGTTGCAGGAGTGGACCTACCTCACAATTAAGTGGCACACTGCACTGGGCTGGCACTCGATTCAATCCAGCAGGCAAGAAGAGGAGGCTGGTCCTTTTTCTCCACCTCCACTCGTTCGGTGCAGCTACAGCTCCTCTCTGGGCCAGCGGCGGCCACCATGACCCGACCCGAACACAAGTAACACCCAGCCGGAAAGACCGATATAGCGGCAGCTAGCCAGCTACCCTAGGCAACCTCTGCTCTGGGTACTTTTTTTGTACTCCTTAGCTTGTCTCCTTTCTCCTCCCGCTTCCTGGCGATCTCGTCCCCATACTCCACAACAAGTATTTAAGTTTCCTTTCCTTTGACCGTGCCTTATGATCACCCCAGAGAGTTCTCCTCGAGTCTTGTCTGCGTCGCTTGTCATCATGCGGCAGTGCACTGGTACACTTTAAAACCGCCAAATGTAGTCTGTGCCCCATTGGCCGACTACAGCATGGAGAAGGAGGAGCAGCAGCGACTCAAAATGGACCAACCCCCTCCACCCCAAGTCCCCAACCACTTCTGCCCATACATTCGGCCCGTACCCAGCCTCCTCATACTGTAGGCTCGTCCTCACCGCCACTGGCCATGTGCGGGGCGCTGCTCGCTCCAGGCATCAGAATCTGAGACAGCAGCCAGGGAGAAGTCAGTTGCACACATTTAAAGGGCCTGCGTCAATATCAGCACTGACATGTCACTGTCAAAAGTCGGTCTGTGAAATCCAGGACAATGACAGGTGCTGGTGGGACAGCGGAACAAGATCCAAAAATGAGGGCAAATACGGGATGTCCCGTACAATGCAGGACACTTGAGAGTACTGTCAATGCAGGATGTAATCCACCTAGCAATCTTCCACTTTGCTGCTGGTCTGCCAGGCGCAGCTTCAGCATATGTCACAAACAGCTGGAAAGCCTCACCCCAAACCCCAACCATATGCTCCTTATAGAAAGACTGTGCACTCCACAACTCCGAAGTATGGAGCCTGCAATTGTCCTCTGGGGTAGAGTTGGTAAAGTATACCGGTAAGTGAATCATCTGGCTAAGGTAACCTCTGATACTATGATCTTCGGGAGGAACATTACGTGCGGGCAAAGGATGACCTTGTCCTTGTGGAAAACCAGATAGAGACTATCGAGAGTACTTGGAGCTCACTGATGCTTCTGACTGGCATGAGGGCCACCAAGAAGGCAGTCTTCAATGGCAGATATGACATCTCTCTCCTGTGCACTGGCTCAAATGGCTTGCCCATGAGCACTGCCAATACCAGCAGCAGGTCCCACTGGAGGCAGAGATTTGTGTACCAGAGAAGGCATGTAATCCAGGCCTTTGAAAAAGCACCAAACCACCTTCTCCAGGGCCACCATAAGCATACCAGCCCATGCCTGGTATGCAGAGATTACTTCTAGGTGCACTTTAAGGGTCGTCACTTGCAACCTAGATTAAGAGGGACCATAGGTAGTTGAGGATGCTCACCATGGGGCAAGTAAGGGGCTCAAACTCCTTACTCTGGCACAAGACCAGGAACCTCTTCACTTAAAATGCATAGCAATTACGACATCTCCACAATGTGGAGGGCATCTTCCGAAAGGCCCAAAGCCTGGCATTCTAGCTGCTCAAAAACCAGGAAGAGAGGTACAGAGGTTGAAGGTCTGGATGCAGGACCTTCCCCTGTTGTCTGGTCGGCAGGTCGGGCAGAAAGGCAACCTCCAAGGAGGCCTACTGCTGAGGCTGAGAAGAACAGGACACCATAACTGCCTGGGACAGTCTAGGGTTAACAGGATCAACCATGCCTTGTTCTTCCGAGCCTTGACCATGACCTTGTAGACCAAGGAGAAGGGAGGGGCGTGTGCAGAAGACCTGGGGTCTAGGGCCTCATGAAGGCATCCCCCAACAGTGCCCCGGACTGTGGCAGGTGGGCACAAATAGCCTCAGTTTTCTGTTCTCTCATGAGGTAAACAGATCTACCAGAGGGGTGCCCCACTGGGAGAAACACCACCTCCTGATTCCGAGATCGCTCATGCGACATCTCTCCAACAAGGATCGCCAAGAGATCTGCAACCAGGCTGTGCAAGAGTGTCCATGTGCAAAGAGCCTCCTAACACACTGGAAGGGAGTGCATACCGCCTTGCCTGTTCAGGTAGAACATGGTGGTTGTGTTGTCCATCTGAACCTGAACAATCTGACCCCTGATCAATGGAACAAATTCCATCATAGCCAGATGCACTGCATGGAGCTCCAGCAGGCTGATGTGATGACATGACTCCAGGGGAGACCAGAACTCGTGGGCTCTGTGATCTCCTAGGTGTGCTCCCCATCCTACCAGACGCGCCTGTTGTGAGCATGACGGACAGTTCCGGAGGGTCAAACAGGGTTCCCTCCTCCAGACTGTGTGGATCCAGCCACCACTGTATGGCATCCCATAACCGGCTGGTCCAGGTGATCTAGGCACTGGGACTAGGTTGGCCCAATGCCCCCTGTAGGTTGCGCATCTGCCAGCAAGCCTAACGGATCACACTGGTGGAGGATGCCATGTACCACAGCAGCCTCAGGAAGTTCCAGGCAGGGTGCTAAACGCCCAATCTGAAATGATCAAGCAAAGGAGGCAAGATCTGATTCCTCCTTTCCCCAATCATTTCAGGTTGGGGGGGCCTTGGACTGCAGGGAGTCTAGTTCTGCTCCGACAAACTTGATCACCTGCGAGGGGACCAGCTCTGACTTGGTCAAGTTGACCAGATGGCCCAGGTTATGACAGGTCTAGAGGGCCAGGTCTCTGGACTTCTCCTAAGCCTCTTTGGACAGCACTGCTATCAGCCACTCATCCAAGCAGGAATATACCCTGATGCTCTTGTGCCACAGGAAGACCGCCACCACTGCCATGCACTTGGTGAAGGCCATGCGCACGTACAAGAGATCAAAAGGCATGAACTGGAACTGATACAGGACCCCCTCTGAACAGAACTAAAGATACTGGCATGGGACAGACTGGGATGTGGAAGAACCTGTGCTGGAGGTCCAGAAAGCAGAACCATGTGTCCTGCTCCAGAGATAGATAGTATGATCTGATTCAGAGTGTCATCTAGAACTTGCACTTCCGCATGAACTGGTTCAGTTCATGCAGATCCAGTATGGGACACAATCCCGTCCATTTCGGAACCAGGAAGCACCCGAACACAAATCCCCGAGGGGCCAGGGCATCTGAAACATGGACTTTTGACCCACGTTCTAGGAGCTGAGCAATGTTCACTCAAAGTGCAGACAACATGTCTTGTAACACCCTGGACTCCAGAGAAGCTCTGCGTAAGTACAGTGGGAGAACCTTGAAATCCAGAAGCATCCCTCTACCCACCACTTCAAGAACCCAACTGTCTGAGGTAGTGTTGGACCATTGTGGCAAGAAGTGGCACAATCGACCCACAACTGGGAGCAGGGATTGGATGGGGGGGATGGCATCCTACAACCCATCACTGAGCAGCCCTGGAGGGGACTCTGGCTGCAGAGGCTACAGAAGAATCAGTGCGCCCCCCCCCCTTTTTTTTGCCTTTGACTGCCGAACTTGAGTTCTGGACACCAGCACTGGAAGTACCCCTGCTGGGGCTGCTGCACAGGTTGTTGTGGCTCAAAAGACCAAAACTGAAAGGCCTTCTTTTTAGGCTTTTAGGCCTTTTGGTCCTTCTGGGACAAAGCCACAGAATCTAGGGTGGCAACGGACTTCTCAGTTCATGCAAGACGACCTTCCAGGCCAGAGTCAAAGAAGTCAGTGCCCACAAAGGGGACATCAATCAGCTTATGCTGTGTGTCTACTGTTAAGGTGGAAATATCTCAGCCAGGGCCTATGACACATGGTGATGGCCGTTACCATCGCACAGGCAGAGGAGTCACCCATGTCCAAAGCTGTCTGAAGTAGGTGTCATTTAGCCAGTGACTGACCCTGGTCTCTGATCATCTTAACTGGAAGTTTTCTGTCAGCTGGAAGATGGGGGAGGAGTTCTCCTAGCACCCTAAACAGGGAATGTCCTAAATTTGCCATCATGACAGTGTAGCTGGCCTAATAAAGATCCAGTGATGCAGCAGTCTTCTTGGGCTCTTTGTCTGGAGGTCTGTCCATGTCCCCTTGGCCTTCAGATTTACAGAAGGCAGACTCTGAAACCAACTCCATAAATAAGGCTAATTGGGGTTGCTGTACATTCGTTGTTAAGAAGGACTCCTGGATGGACTCCTGGATCCAACAAAATGTTCAATTTACTATTTTTTTTTCAGTACCTCAGACATTTCGCACAATCTATGAGCTTTTTCAAGGGAATTTTAATCTGTCATGACAGACAAATAAGGATGTTAAAACAATTTTAATAAACGTGTACTTTTTAAAACTATTACATAAAATATTTATAAAGGAGCACCCATTACCTTATGACTGAGTTGCTTTAACTACTAAATACAGAAACCTAGAAATATTGATGGCAAAAAGAGACCAAGGTTCCATCAAGTCTGCCCAGTGTTTCCTGAAACCTTCTCAGACCCCAGGACCTATCCCCCTTCTGAACTCTGCCCATTCAAATTTCTTCAGATTTTCATTTGCGCATTCTCCTTATCCCAGCCTAGTTTGAAGGCTATCACCATCTTGGCTCCCACCACCTCTGCAGGCAGCCGGTTCCAAGGTTCAACTACCCTTTCTATGAAGTAGTGCTTTCTGAGTTCCCTCTTGAAGCACCCTCCCCACATTTTCCATTCGTGTCCCCTAGTGATTGAGCTGGAAGCGCTGTTGAACAGTTCAGAGCCAGGCACTTTATTTATTTCACTAGATACTTGAAAGTTTCTATCATGTCACTAAGGTTCACTAAGGTCATACAAAGGAGCAGAAAGCATAGCCCATGATAGCTCCTGCTGAATTAGTCCCCCCCTCCCTCCTAGTTTCAAATGAGTACATATTCAGTGCTTCCAGGTGCCCTTCATACGTTAACTCGTGCATGCCCTGTACCATTTCTGTCACCCTTCTCTGTACGGTCTCTAGTCTGTTAATGTCCTCACCCTCATCTGACAAACACTCTCTGCTTTCTGTCCTTAAGCCAGTTTCCTACCCAACTAATAATACACTTTATGGTGCCCAGGTCCTCCAACTTTTTTAGCAGGAGATTATGCGGTACTGAGTCAAAGGCCTTGCTGAAGTCGAAGTAGAGGAGAGCTACTGAATGGCCCCTGTCTAATTCCCTAGTCATCCACTCAAAGAACGTAATCAGGTTCGTCTGACATGATCTACCTGCTACCAACCCGTGCTGCCTGTCATCCTGCAGGCCATTATTGTCCAGATACTCTACCAGGTCCTGTTTAATCAAGGCTTCCATCAGTTTCCCCACTACCGATGTGAGACTGTAGTAGCCAGCATCCTCTCGGTTCCCATCCTTGTGTAGAGGTACCACGTCAGTCCTTCTCCAGTCCCTTAGCACAACTCCCATCCAAAGTGAATGGTTAAATAAATATATCAAGGGGTCTGCTTATTCCCCAGCCAACTCTTTTAGCACCCTTGGATATATTCCATCCGGCACTAGTGATTTATTCTCTTTATTACTCTAGCACCTCTTTAACCCTACTGGTGGTAAATGCTGGCATTTCCATTTGTGGAACCCCCTTGTCAAGTGCTTTAATACCACTGGCAGGCACTGGGCTATTGAGTTCTTTGGTGAACACTGAACAGAAGTTGTTGTTCAGAACAGTGACCTTCTGTCTGTCATCTTCTACTATCCTGTCACCATCTCTAAGTTTAACTACCTCCCCCTTTCTTCCTTTTTTCTTGTATATACCGAAATAATTGCTTATTCCCCACCCCCACCACCGCTATCCGAAGTTCAGCCGCCACTTTTGCTCGTCTTACCGTTCTCTTGGCTTCCTTGTTCTTCTGAACATAATCTTCCCATTTGCTGTCACTTGGTTGCCTTTTAAAGTTGTGGAAGGCCTCTCTTTTGGTCCTAATCGCTGTTTTGATTTGTTTAGTGAACCATACGGGTCTTTTATGTTTACCCTTTTTTTGTTACTGCCGTTATACACAGCTGTGTAGCCTCTAAAATGGCTTGTTTAATCGAGCCCCATATATCTTCTACTTCCAGTTACTCCTGGATTCTCGCTAGTTTTCCCCCTGACTAATTCCCTCATTTTTTCAAAGTTAGCTCCTCTAATGTTTAGGACTTCTGCCCTGGATTGAGATTTTACATCCCCCTAAGGATAATTCAAACCAGACAGAACTGTGGTCAATGTTTGCCAGCAGATCACCAACTCTAACAGCACCAGTCATCTCCGAGTTGGAGAGGACCATATCCAGGATGTTGTCTAGCCTAGCTGGCTCACTCAAAAGTTGCGTGAGACAGCAATCTTGTAAGGCCTCCACCACAGCTCGACTTCTTGACGATCCAGCCGCTGGGATGTCCCAATCAACATCAGGCGTGTTCAGGTCTCCCACCACTACTGTGTCCCCTTTCTATGTCACTCTTCTGATTTCTTCCAGAAGCTTCCTGTCCCTGTCCTCTGCCTGCCCCAGAGGCCTGTTTACCACCTCAATGTGGGCCTTCTTCCCTAATGGTGAGCTTACCTGTGCCCACAGGGACTCCACTCCTTCCTTCCAGAATTCATCTAACGTAGTGGCCACTGGTCCATCCCTAACAAAGTGCTACCCCTCCCCCCTCTGACTCCCTCACTATCCTGTCTAAAGAGTGAGTACCCTGGTACCGAGAGATCCCAGTCATTGTTATTCAAGGCCCAAGTCTCCATGACGGCCACCAGGTCTACCAGGGATTCTGCCATCAATGCCTGTAGGACACTGTCCTTGTTGCCCAGGCTCCTGGCATTGATGCTCAACCCCTTCCATAAACCAGGAACCTTAATGTTTGTCCTGCTTCTTGGATTATTCTACTGGTTTCTGACATCATGACCCCCTTTCCAGTCCCTTGGAGTCTCTTCCTGCTTCCTACAATTGCACTTTGATATACAAATCTCTCCTGTAATTATTTTTATAACATGTTAACCTGCAAAAATCACAGGATAAAACTTTTAGTATGCATGATATATAATAAATTCAATAAGGTGCCACCACCACCACCATTCCGTGCAATGATTTTTACTAACTGCTATGATAGAATTTCTACCACTTTCCAGGGACAGATGTGTACCTGTCTGCGCCACTGTATTAGCTAACCGAATGTACCAAGGTACGTTATTCAAATTTTCATTGGACACCATGAAAAAGCCAAAACACAATTTGCAAACTAAGCCACTTGGTACTCATACGGATGAACAGAAACGCCAGATTTAGAATGCAAGCCAAAACAGTCAATTAAACAGTTGCAGTGTTTTACCTGAATGTTGCTCTGTATTTGTGCTAAAAATAATGGCCACTGGCATACACAGCACAGCACGTGTCATCATTTTATTATATATCATGCATACTGAAAGTTTTATCCTGTGGTTTTTGCAGGTTAATACGTCGAACATAAGTTGAACCAGTGTTCTAAATGACACTGGCCCGAGGTTGGTGGTCAGCTCTTCAACGGATTCCTGATGGAAAGTATGAGTCCTGGCCAAAGCTGACAACAATTCGTCTTTGGAGGCGCAAGATTCCTCAAAGATGGTTCTCAACTATTTTCCATCATGGACCACCTGTTATCCTCATCCTGGGTGAACTCCACTGAAAGGCAGCCTGGAAAAGTGGCCACGGGGCGAGACTACTTGATTGAGGCCCCAAACAGAGGCTACGGTGGAGATGGCTCCACCTGACGAGGTGGAGAAGCAGATGTTGGGGACTTCTGAGAAGCATGCACCAGCGTGAGAACGACTAGCAAAAGCCAAGGGACTGAAGACCAGGAGGGGTGGAGCCCTACCATTCACCACAATGGTCCACTGTTGCCAGAGATGCTCTTTGTAGCAATGTATTTTTTCACTGATGCCTCTCCAAGGAACGAGGGGGCTGAGGAACGTCGATGGCAAGGCCTCCCAGTCAAGCAGGAATGAGTGTGTATATGATGTCTTGACCACAACCATTGACCCAAGGGTCAAGTGAGCCTGCTGGTCTTCGATGGAGGCTAGCAAAATGGCTTGGCACAGCCCTCAACATTGTGTTGATTGCCAAAGCAGTATAGGCATGTGTCATGTGGATCTATGGCCAACATTTTCTGAATGAATACACAAACTTTAAATTTCAGTTGCCTCAATTTAGGAAGGGAAAGGATAATTATTTTGGCTCCATGGAGTCGATCTGTTGATCCCTTCCACTTCCTTGTCCTGAGCACTGCCCCCTGAGCTAGCAAGTTTTGTGACGTAATTATATGACGAGCATGAGGGTGCGCTCCATAGACAGTAATGAAGCCTTTTGTTTTAACTTAGGTTTTTTATATTTTATTTGTCCATTCTTTTTTCAGTTTTGTTCTTTTAGCCCCTACTGTTGGTTGCCGATCATCCACTCGGTCAGGTCGCCTCTCTACTTCCAACTCTCCCCCGAGACCCCTGACTTGCCCTTCAGAGGGTGGGGTTGTGGCACTGGCAAGATGCCGTGAAACCAGTAACTAATTGGGGGAGCTGGCGAGGGAGGCTAATTGAAGCCGGAGGCTGACTTCACTGAGAGGCAGCCGACAGTGGGATTTTCTTCCCCAGTTTTACCTGGGGCCGGGATGTGCAATGACATCCTCACGTCCGCCCCGCCCCCTCAAATACTGTTACACGCCAGTAGTTGCAGTGCCCTGGCCTCTGCCAGGGGTCCATCAAGCACCGGACGGAATCCCAACCCTCCCCCCGGAGAAGGACAGCAGTCCTCAGGACGCTCCATCCTTCTCCCCCCGGCTGGCCCTCCAGTGACCCGGGTCCATTCCTGAACCCGGGTCACTGGCATCACAAGTGGCGATCCAACCACTGTGCCAACAGGCTGGCCCTTACTTGCCCATTCTGAACAAATCAAGGCCACTCCTCAACTAACAAGGCCCTCGCTAGTTGAGCTGTGGCCCTTGATTTGTTCAGAATGGGCATTTATAATATAAAAAAAAAACTAAGTTAAAAATGCCCCATTACCCTCTATGGAGTGTGCCCCTTATGCTCTCCATATAATTGCATCAAAAACATGCTAGTGGGGGGGGCGGAGCTTAGGACAAGGAAGTGAAAGATCGGCAGATCAACTCCACGGAGCAATAATATGATCCCTTCTCTTCCTATACAGAGGCAACTGAAAATTAAAGTTTATGCATTAATTGATTTGGGAGCAGGTAAGGGTCCTTTACAGTTTATGGGGGTGTCTTAAAAACAAAACTGAGGACAGGTGCTCTTTATGCGCCATGGTGAACTAGGTTGGATAGTTTATGGGATATTTATTTGGCTCTCGGGGGAACTAAGAGTTGATGGCAGTAAACAGATGTATCATCATGTATATGTATTTTGGTAACCCCAATAGTCTTATACCATTTGCACAAACTATATCTGGACACCTGCTCTGGTAGTAACCGTTTAAAACAATATGTACTATATATTCTATGCAATAAATGCTCTGTATGAGTCTGACAGAATTAGTAAACAAAGTAACAACATTTTCTTTAAACTATGTCACACACAAAGCTGTTACTCTCCGAGGTCTGCTTGAAAACATAGAAAGAACAGTTACGTAAGGAGTTACCGTAACAGTAGATCTTTGAGGGCATCTCCTTCAGCAGGTCACACCTTTGGAACTTTAACAGTCAGGCACCAGGCTACATGGAAACATTTTTGCTAGCAGTCTTTCTGGGGCGGCCCACAGTGACACCATCATGCCAACGTCCTCCCTATATAACCGTGGGCGGCCACTCACCCTCCTCAATTCCCCGCCAGGGACCATCCACCAGAGACTTACTTCTGAGGGGACTGAAGGAGAGCTAGAGGTTCCCACCACTAGGCAAAGGGATAACAGAAGGTATACCATTCTGAGAGAGAGAGAGAGAGAGAGAGACACACAGGAGTATAGAAACTCTGAGGTCAAGGGGGAATGGAGGGTGGGACGGCATGACCTGCTGAAGGAGATTCCCTTGAAGATCTACTGTTACGGTAACTCCTTATGTAACTGTTTTGTCTTCTTTGGGGATATCTCCTTCAGCAAATCACACCTTTGGAACGAGTCCCAAGCAGCGCTGCACAGGAGAAACAGTCTGGGAAGTTGGAAAGCAAAGACCTATGAGAGGAGGCTCTATAACACAGCCAGGCCAAAACCTGCCCTTCTTCTAGAGGAAATGTCCAGACTGTAATGCTTTTTGGGCAGTACTCCAAGTTGCAGCAGCATAAATCTCAGCAGCTAAAGTGGCCATGCCTCTGACTGAGTGACTCTTAACAGGCCCAGGAAGTTCCTTACCGTACTTCCTGTAACAGAAAATATTACAGTTTGCCAACCATTTGGACAAGCACTGTTTAGAAACTGGAATGCCCTCTTTACCAGGGGCGAAAGAAACAAATAACTGTGAGGGCTTTCTACAGTCCTTCGTACGGTGTACATAATATCAAAGTATTCCATGGACATCTAAAGCATGGAGGAATGCTCCACCTGGATTGGCATGCTCCGGGTAATAAACAGGCAAGTGGATGGTTTGATTTAAAGTAAACTCAGACACCACCTCTGGTAAAAACCTAGGGTTAGTAGGCTGCTCACACATGAGAGCTTGCAGCTCTGAAATTCTTCAAGCAGAAGTAATGGCAACTAAAAATAACACTTTCCACACAAGAAAGCATAGCTCGCAGGTCGTGGCTGGCTCAAAAGGGGGCAAAGTAAACTTTTCTAAAACAAAATTCTGATCGCAAGCCGGAACTCAATTGCGAATGGGAGGCTCCAAATGAAGAATGCCTCTCAAAAACGTATGGGCCACTCTATGGCCACAAATGGGCATATGGAAGGCAGAAATGGCATACAAGTGCACCTTAATAAAGGAGTGTTGCAGTCCTGCATCTGACAAGGACTGCAAGTACTCTAGAATCAGGTTCACTGAACAAGGGAAGGGGGTCCAGATGGTGTGAAGCAGTCCACAGAGCAAAGTGCTTTCACATCATCGAATACATAGCTCTGGTGGAAGGTTTCCTGGCAGCCACCAGGACATCAGTCACTTTAGTAGAGACACCAAACCTAGCAATGACTACATCTTCAGGAGCCAGGCATGAAGATGAAGTGACCAGAGGTCCAGATGGATCAGGGTTTCCTGGTTCAGATAGCAAGCCCTTGCACAGGGCTAGGGGCACTGGAGGTTCCACCACTAATAGTTGAAGTAATGGAAACCATATTTAATGAGGCCAAAAAGGGGCCACCAGGATCATAGTGGCTCCCTACATCTGGAGCTTGATTAGAACCCTCTGAATCAGAGGGAAGGGAGGAAATGTGTAAATGAACCTACTTCTCCAAGACAGGGACAACGCATCTCGCCAGCAAATTCCAGGCCCTGGATCGAGCAAGCAGGAAAACTGCAGTTTTGCATTGTGAGGGGATGTAAAAAGGTCCAACTCTGGGTGACCCCACCTGTCAAATAGGTCTTCCACTACTGAAGTCAGAAGCTCCCACTCGTGCATTCTGGACTGCGACCAGCTTAACCCATCCGCCAGAACATTTTCGACGCCTGGAACATGGATGGCCGACAGTTCTAGTACCAAACCCTTATCGCTTCTCTGCATAGGTGGTAAGAATGAGTCCCCCCTTGCTTGCTGATATAGTGCACTACACTGATGTTGCCCATCTGCACTAGCCGACAGCCCGGGAAAGATGGCTCTGAAAGGCCTGTGGGCCTTACAGGACCGCTCTTATCTCTAAAACACTGACATGAAGAGAAGTCTCCACTGCAGTCCATGATCCTTGGGTCTGGTGAGGGCCTAAATGTGCCCCTAGCCTGTCCCCGAGGCATCCGTGGTGAGGATCTGTTGAGGGGAACGAATGAGGAAAGGGGCCCCCTTGAGCAAACTGCTGGGTTCCATCCACCACAGGAATACTTTCTTCACAGGTGATGTTACTAGGACCTTCTGTTCTAGGTTGCTGGTTTGTTGATTCTACTGGACCCTCAAAGTTTATCAGGGGATATGCATATGCAGCCTCACCAGTGGGACTGTGATAATGACTGTGGCCATCAGGCCCAGCAGTCTCAGGAAGGTCCTGGTTGTGACATACCTGTTGTAAAGCTCCTGGGCCCGAGTTATCAGGCGCTGTGCCCTGTCCCAGGGTAGAAAGGCTGAACCCTGGGCAGTGTCCAGTATAGCTCATATGTACTGGAGACGCTGGCACAGAGTCAGAACTGACTTGGACAGGTTGACTGTGATCCTCAATGCGCCAGAAAGTTGTCTGGTATATGCAAGGGTCAGAGACAGTTGCTCCTTGGACTGGGCTTTGAGCAACCAGTCATCCAGGAAGGGGAAGACGTATAGGCCCTGCCTCCTGAGGGCTGCTGCTACCACTAAGCATTTGATAGAAATCTTTGGTGCAGAAGACAAGCCCAATGGCAATACCCTGAACTGGTAATGAGCCCCCTGAAACTGGAACCTGAGGTATTTCTAGTGGGGAAGGCAAAACCTTGATGTACAGGTAGGTGTCCTGCATGTCCAGGGAGCATATCCAGTCTCCCTTCTATAGCAGAGGCAGCAAGCCTTGCAAGGTTACCGTCAGGAGCTTTTTGTACTGGATGTAGAAGTTTGGGTTTCTTAAGTCCAGAATTGGTCTCAAATCCCCTGTGGACTTGGGAATGAGGAAGAAGTGGGAATAAAACCTCATGTTCCTTTGGACCTCAGGAACGGATGCTATGGCTATTTTCAGCAGCAGAATTAAGCACCTCCTCCAGCAACACTGGTATATGGCCTGGAGGGTGAGTAGACAGATCAGGAGGAAGGTCTGGAGGCAACTCCAGAAATTCTAGACCAGTGCTGGGCAATATACATTGTATTGGGATCCATTATGGTGGCTCTCAAGAAGCTCCAAGATCCACCAACAATAAAGTGAACAAAAAGTACAATAATTACACTCATCAGCTGTAAGTATCTTCATTGATTCGAAAATGCAACCTTT
Source organism: Neoceratodus forsteri (assembly GCA_016271365.2). Lineage (NCBI taxonomy): Eukaryota > Metazoa > Chordata > Ceratodontiformes > Ceratodontidae > Neoceratodus > Neoceratodus forsteri. The sequence continues at coordinate 1,003,173,194 of CM028131.1, read as the reverse complement.
GCCCCAAGAGCCAGCAAAAATCTCTTGAGATCCATCAATGGATCTAGATCCATGTATTGGCCACCACTGTTCTAGAGCATGTCCTTGTTCTATCTGTTGCAGGACCCGGGCATCTGCTGTAATCTCTTTCCTCCTGTCCAGGTGAAAGGAAAAGCGACCCCCTACCACTACAACCTAGGTTACTGGAGGGATGGGGTCGAGCAAGGAGTCAGGCTGAAGCACAGCCTGTGGCCAGGGCCACTCCTGCACCTCTTGGGGCTTTTCTTGTGGTGGAGGAAGGGGTAGGTAGGGCATTTGCTGCTTTGAGCTTATCCGGCTGTCTGGCCCCTGACTTTGATCTACATGTGGCATGCCAAAAGGGCAGCTGCTGCCCACTTTTCGGATGAGTGTGGTAGGGAGAGTGGACAGACCGCAGAGTCCTCTCAGAGGCCTGCAGGTCTTTAAAGATATCCTTCACATCCACCCCAAAGAGCTGGTTACTTCTGAAGGGGGTATTCAGTCAGTAGCAAACCCAGATACTCTGAGCCAGGAATGCCTCCTTAGGCACATTCCCACGGCAGATGCTCTGGCAGAGGCATCCGTAACATCATAAGCAGCTCTCAAGAGATGCTTACCCACATCTGCCCTGAACTGAAGGGCTTTAAGAAGCTCCTGTCTCTAGGCAGACTCTGGGAGGGTCTGAGCTGAGCTTTGGCCTTCTTCCAGAGAGTATTCTGGAAATCTGACCATGTGGGCCAAATAATTAGTAATCCTGATAGCCAAAGTGGAAGAGGCAAAGACCCTCTTGCTCATGAGGTCCAGCTTTCTGGACTCCTTGACCTGGGGGAGAGAACTGAGGTGTTGAGGCCTCTTAGACCGACCATGGGCTGCATTTATAACCACTGAGTCAGCCTTGGTGGTTCTGCACAGTAAGGCTTCCCAGACAGGGCCTGGTATAATTTGTCCACCTTTCTGAGCATAGCAGGGACCATACTGGGCTGGCATCAAATAGCCATGGCAGCATCCTCAAAGGCATTCAGGAGAGGAGGAATAATAAGTGGAGGAGAATCTGCCAATGCCAGGTACTCAGTCAGGTTTCTACGAGTAACATCCTGCTCGACAGTATCAAACCAATGGCAGTCCGCATCTGTTTCATGACCAAAATGAAAGAGGGGTCATCTGGAGGGGACCTCAGGGTGCAGTTGGTGAGTTCCCCGAGGAGACAGTGGAAACAGAAAGAAGAGTTAGTAAGAATTTATAGTAACAGTAGATCTTTGAGGAAGGTTCCTGCAATAGGTCTTCGCATACAGGACTAGCGCCACCTGGCGTCTGGACCACATGGCAAACTTTTCCAGCAATGCCTGGCAGGGGACCGCCTACCAGACGTCAAGTGACCGACGTCAGTGTGACCCTACTGTATATAGAGGGTGGTCTCCACGCCCGCCCTCCAGTTCTCCCACCGGAGTCCTAAAGGAAACATAGGAGAAGGAAACAGATTCTGGAGTCCCAAATAATATGGGGGAAGGAGGGTGGGAAAAATATGACCTACTGCAGGAACCTCTCTCGAAGATCTACTGTTACGGTAAGTCCTTACGTAACTGTACTATCTTACTTTAAGAGGGTTCCTGCAGTAGGTCATCACATATAGGACTGAATCCCAAGCAGTCCCTCCAAAGAGAGACCGAGAGAGACACGAGAGGAGGAGAAACCCAAAAAGTAAAGGTTACTGAAAGGAACCAGCTTAGGACAGAAGGCCCTGCAGAACGGCGAGGCCAAACCCAGCCCTCCACCTAGACGCAATGTCCCGACTGTAATGCTCGGTAAAGATATGGACCAAACTCCAAGTTGCTGCTGCACAGATCTCTGCTGCAGAAACATTTAGAAGAAAAGTGGCTGAAGCAGCCATGCCTCTAGTGGAATGACCTCTAACATGCCCAAGCAGAGGTTTGTCATACTTCTGATAACAGAAGCAAATGCAGTTAGCAAGCCACTTAGAGAGGCACTGTTTGTAAACCGCCTTCCCCAATGACTTGAGGGCAAAGGAAACAAAGAGCTGGTCATCCTTACAGGAATCTTTGGTCCAGTGAATATAGCACCTTAGGATCCGGTGCACATCTAAGGTATGCAAGAATGCCTCACTTCTATTCCCGGGAGCCGGATGACAGACCAGTAGTTCCACTACCTAATTCAGTGTGAACTCCTACACCACTTTAGGTAAAAACTTGGGATTTGTTCTGAGGATCGCCCGGTCTCTATGAAAAATCAAATAAGGCTCCTTGTACACCAGTGCCTGAAGCTCAGAAATTCTTCGAGCAGAAGTAACAGCTACTAAAAACAGCACTTTCCAAGAAAGATAGTGCAAGTTACAGCTAATCGCTGGTTCAAAAGGAGGGAGAGTAAGTTTCTCCAACACAAAATTCAAATCCCAAGGTGGTGTGGGGCACGGACTGGGGGTTTCAGATGGAGAATCCCTTTCAGAAAGGATTTGTAGATCTCCAACTGAGCCGACGGCTTACCATTCACGAGCATGTGATAGGCCGAAATGGCACACAAATGGACTTTCAGAGAGGAATATGACAATCCTGAATCAAAGAGATGAAGCAGGTACTCCATGACATTAGGGGCTGAACAAGTGAAAGGGTCCCAACCCTTGGAAGCTGCCCAAATAGAAAAACACTTCCACTTCATGGCGTAAGTGGATCTGGTGGAGGGCTTTCGAGCCTCCACTATGACTTGGGCTGCTCTGGTGGAAACCCCAAAATGTGATTTCACTATGTCTGCAGGAACTACCCATGCAGATGCAAGGTCCTGAGCCCTGGGTGCACAAGCCGACCTTGGTTCTGAGTGAGGAGGGTGTGCGTCAATGGAAGCAGAACCGGGGGTTCCCTCACCAACTGTTGAAGAAGCGGGAATCAAATTTGTCTTGGCCAGAGAGAAGCAATTAGGATCATGTGGGCACTCTCTGCCTGGAGCTTGAGGAGCACCCTCTGGAGAATGGGAAATGGGAGGAAAGCATATAAGAATCTCCATGTCCGAGAGAGACAACGCGTCGTGCCAGAAAGCACCATGCTCTGGAATGAGCGAGGAAAAACTGGGAAGCTTTGCGTTGGATGGGGAGGCAAAAAGATCAAGTTCCAGACGGCCCCATCTCTGAAACAGAGAATCTGCCACTTCCTGATTGAGTTCCCATTCATGAGCGTAGGTGTAAGACCTGCTGAGGCTGTCCGCCAGGACATTTTGCACCCCTGGAACGTGTACTGCCGTGAGAGACAGACCGTGCTGGACTGCCCAGTTCCACACTCTCATCACTTCCCTGCAAAGGGGGTACTATCGAGTGCCTCCCTGCTTGTTGATATACCAGACTACCAACATGTTGTCCGTCTGGATCAGCATTAATCCCCTTGGGAGAAAGGACTGAAATGCTTGAAGCACATACAGTACCACCCTCATCTCCAACACACTGACGTGTAATATCATCTCCAAGTGGGACCAATGTCCCTGGGCTTGGTGGTCCCCTATTGAGCCCCCCCCCCATCCTAGATTGGAAGTATCTGTAATCAGAGTGCCTAGGGGGGCTGGGTCCCGAAATGGAAGACCCACAGTCAGGTTTGAGAGATCCCTCCACCATTGAAGGTCCTTCTGGAGAGTGGAGGAGATAAGGACTGGATGGTCCAAATCATCCTGAAGCTGATCCCACTGGACCCGTAAGGATCACTGAGAAGCTCTCATGTGGAGCCTTGCTAGGGGAACCGAGGAAATGGAGGCTGCCATCAAACCCAGCAACCAAAGGGCCTCTCGGGTTGGGAGGTTATCTGGAATATACTACCAGAGTGACTTGTCTGATCAGAGAATCCCTCCTATCTGAGGGGAGGAAAGCGCTGCCCTGGGTTGTGTCCAAAACTGCCCCTATGAACTGCAGTTTCTGAGTAGGGACTAGTGAGGACTTGGGGATGCTGACCATGATCCCCAAACTGGAAACAACTCCAGTGTGACAGAGAGCCTCCACAAGAGAATCCCTGGACAGGGCTGAAATCAGCCAATCATCCAGGAAGGGGAAAACCCCTATGCCTGGTCATCGTAGGGCTGCAGCCACCACCACAAGGCACTTGCTAAAAACTCTGGGTGCCGAGGAAAGGCCAAAGGGGGGGGCCCAAAATTGGAAATGCTCCCCTTGGAAGGCAGGTAGGCATCCTGCATGTCCAGAGCACTCAACCAATGAGTCTCCTGAAGAAGTGGCAGGAGACTCTGGAGGATTAACATTCTGAATTTCTTGTACTCGACGAACAGATCGAGTCTGCTAAGGTCAAGTATGGGTCTTTAGGTTACCTGTCTTTTTAGGAACCAGAAAAAAGTGGGAGTAAAACCCCCACCCTCTGTGATGAAGAGGGACCAGTTCTATTGCTTCTTTTACCAATAGAGCCTGTACTTCCTCCCTTACTAGAATGATCTGGTCTCAAGAGTAGGCTAACCTTCTTGGTGGAGACTCTGGAGGCAGTTCCAAGAACTCCAGGGTGTGTCCTTTGGACATTAATTGCAGGACCCAAGCATCAGAGGTGATGCTTTGCCACTCCTGCGTGTGGTGGGCAAACCTCCCCCCCCATCGGCTCCTCGCACTGGGCCTGAGGAGGGAGTGGGGCGAGGGAGTCAGGAGGTGGCACGATGGGCAGGGGGAGGACCCCCTGAGCATTTCTGGTTTTTGAAGGCAGGTGGGGAAGAGAAAGTGCCCATGGCCTTGCGCTTGCCCCAACGATGGCTCTGGGCCTGCTTATACTGCCTCCAGGTCCTTTTCCGAAAGGGCTGCTGACCTTGTGCGCCCAATCGGTACATGGACTTTACAGACCTAAGGGCCTGGCTGTGGTCCTGTAGGTCCGTAATGATGTCCTTGGTGTCACCACCAAAAGGTACTGAGCCTCAGAAGGGGGCATCGTGGATTGCTGTCTGGACCTCGTTGGTGAGGCCAGAGATGCGAAGCCAAGCATGCCGCCGAAGGGAGACAGCGGTCACCGAGGCATGGGCTACTGCATTGACAGAGTCGTAGGTAGCACGAAGAGCATGTCTTCAGGAGATTTTTGACAGACGGATATCCTTGGCGATCTCCTCTTTGAGGTCCAAATGATCCAGAGATTGAATTCGGTCCTCAAGCTGGGCCAGGGTGGCTTTCTGGTGAGACACCATGTGGGCTACATAATTTAGGGAATGCAGGGCACATGTAGCCAACGAGTAGACCTTTTTACCGTACTGGTTAATCTGCCGTGACTCCTTATCCGGAGGAGAAGTGCTCATGTGCTTGGGTGCTGAGGAGTGGTCATGAGCAGCTGAAATCACTACGGAGTCCACCTTGGGGTGTGAATTCAAAAAGGGAGCCCCCACAGGCACCCGGTAATTCTGTCTGCCCTTTTGGAGATGGCCGGATGGAATGCGGCAGTTGCCAGACAGTATTGGTGAGGTTTTCATGAGGTCCAATCCAAGGAGGTACAGTGATCAGGGGGACAGAGACTCCAAGTCGAGGTGCTCAGCGAACCTTTGCCACATGGGATCCTGTTCCTCAGACTCCCAACTATAGAAATGTTGAATGGACCTCAAGAGGTCTGAAAAGGAAGTATCCTCTGGAGGGGACTTCGGAGAGGTCTTTCCTCTAGGGACCTGGGATTTTTGATCTGAAGACTCCTCAGTCAAGTCCTCCACCGAGTCCAGATCGCCTCCTGGTGTTTCTAAATCTGGAAGAGGAATATCCTAGGGTGTAGTCCCCATAACGTGAACAGTGGACCGAAACGCGCTCATTGGGGGTGGGGACCTGTGAGGAGAATGGGGTGGGAGTTGACTCTCCAGGTCCGTAACAAGTTCTGTCCTCGCCTCCTTCCACCAGGACTGAATAAAAGCCTTAAAGTCTGGCTGTGGCACCGGAGAGGGTGGAGGAGGGGGAGGATAAGGAGGATGTGGGATAGCATGGGAAGGAGGGTAATGGTACCCATGGTATCTTGAAAAAGAATATCCTGGATAGGGGGAGTATCCAGGGTAATAATGACCCGCCAACCAGTCTGGTGGTGGAGCTGCTGGGGGGGTGGTCCACGGGGTACCCCGAGGGGTAGTGCGGGACTAAGGCTCTCGAATAAAGACCCGTCAGAGGAGCTAGGGCCCACCATGGTATAGATAGGAGGTGGGGCTAGCTAATGTCGTGATTACCGATGTCGGAACCAGCGCCGCTGGGCCCTATGTAACAAATGGATCTGGCGGGGGGCGCAGATGTCGGGTCCCCGACGTGGAAACCTGGTCTGCTGTGACATCCGATGGTGGGGGCAGACGAAAAGACTCAGAGGAGACTGATGTTGGAGAGTCCAGCATAGGGACATGCCCCGCCAGCTCCGACAGAGGAACCGAGTCCGCATCGAGATGGTAGCCGGAGCTGGGATGGTTCCCCCCGAAGGATCTGGAGACACCGCCGATGCTGGACCTAACGGTGGCGGAGGGACCTCCTTCCTGAAGACCTGAACGGTGAGTGGTGGTCGGAACCTGATGTATGAACCACGCCAAGGTGACTGCGCTTAACTTCCCCGGCGAAGCCGATAAGACGGGCTACTGGTGGGGGAGAAGAGGGAAGAGAGCTAGCCTTCCCCGGGCTCTGCTGGACATCGGGTGAGGCAACAGCAGTCCACGAAGGGAGAGCCTTGTCTGGGCGGTGGCCGGAGGCGACTGACTTAGCAGACGATGGAACCGGGCAGTAAGGGGCCGAATCCCCTTCTGGCTTATCGGCTGAGGCCGGGCGGGTCGCCGAGGAGCGGAAAGCCGACTTATCGGCGGCCGGGCAGTCTCCTGAGGAGCAGGGGACTGACTTAGCGGCAGAGGTGGGGCGATCGCTGGAGGAGTCGGCAGCCAACTTGCCCGCGGAGACCGGGAGAAGAATCTTGGGTGGTCCCTCAGCATCCCCGGACGCAGCATGGACAACTCTGACAAGATGCGGTGGGGGAGAGGCCTTGCTAGTTGAGGGTCTGCTGGCTTCAGGCTTGGAACCAGATGGACGCTCCTTCTCCCAGTGATTCTCTTTCTTGTGTCTTTTATCCGGAGAAGAATACGAGTCCTAGAGCTGCTCCATTTGCTTTCTGAGCGAGGCCAGCCGCGACTTGAGAAGGTGGGCCTCCAGAACCTGCTGTCTCCGTTTGCGGGTAGCCTAGTTGACCGGCTAGCAATCTGTGCAAGTCGCAGTGGGATGGTCCCAACCTAGGCAAATGATGCACTAGTGGTGGGCATCCTTGTGAGGTATCTGGGTGCCACAACCCTCACACTTCTTCTGGAGCGGAGAAGACATGAAAATGAAGACAACTCAATTAAATTCAAAAAAATGCACAAATAAGACACAATGCTACTGATGATCGCTGTGGAAGTTTACCGCATAAGGTAACGCACGGCTAACGGGTGGAAAGTACTGAGGGACGGGGACCGCTACCACTATATAGGGTCACACCGACGGTCACGTGACATCAGGTGGGTGGTCCCCAGCCAGGCATTGCTGGAAAAGTTTGCCATGCGGTCCAGACGCCAGGTGGCGCTAGTCCTATATGTGATGACCTACTGCAGGAACCCTCTCGATGTAAGATCTGGGGGGGGGGGCTCACAGCACCCCATCCTCATCCTCCTCATCATCATGAGGGAGAAGATAAGGGCGGTACTCATGTCCTCATCTCCTGGTTCAGAAATGGGTGACAAGGACGTCGACGGCCTGGAGAGAGGTGGCCGCAACAATGAGGAAGGAGTCGGCGCCGGGGCTGGTTTAGTAAGCTCTGTTAGTGATGAGCCGGGGGAGGGGGGAGCAACTCAATGCATGAACTTCTAGGAGGAGGACAGCATGGTCTGGACATCAATAGCCATCGGTGCCAGAGACGGTGGGTACTGAGGCCCCAGCGTTGGCAAGGTAGATTGAGAAAAAGGTGCTGAGGCCTCGGCAACGGAAAGATAGGCTAAGGGAATTGGCGGGGGAGGCCAAGTCCCCGGTGCCAGAAAAATGGCCAGAGGCGTCAACTGAAGGGGCCTAAAGCCCAACATTGAGTGGCCATCGCCAGCAAAAACAGGTACGGCTGAGCTCCCTGGCTGTAGCCCAAGCAAAAAGATGAGTGAAAGCAGGGGACGAAGCGTCAGCCAGGACGGGAAAAGCCCCAACGATGATGGGCTTGTGTCTGCTGAGAGAGAACTGACGGGCCTAACTGCCAGTGTCCCCACTGTAGCAGACAAGGTGAGGAAGGCAGTAGGAACTGTTGGCAGGGGAGAAGGAAAACCCGCCGATGACAGACTAACGCCAGCCAGAGGACCAGCAGGAAGAGCTGCCAGGGCTGACCCTGTAGAGGAGAGGAGAGGGTGTGGGCGGCAGCAGGGTTGTTGCCAGACCAGCCAACGACGCCACAGTGGTCGGCGCTGGAAGCAGTGACTGAGAACACTCCCGGGAGGGCCTGTCTTTCTCCCAGTGCTTATGCTTCTCAGATGATTTGTTCTGGGCCTTAGAAGAACGAGAGCTCGAGGGAGGGGTTGAGGACAAGGCTGTGGACACTGAGGAACTTCTGGCCTGAAGCTCCTTCTCCATTTGAGCAACCTTCTGTTCCATTAAGAAGGATCTGAGAGAATTCTGATGACGCCACCAGGTAGCCCGACTGAAGCCATGGCAGATCTGGCAAGCCTTAACATCGTGGTCAGTGCTAAGGCAGTAGACACAGGCCTTGTGGTTGTTCCTGATCTTTTTGCCACACCCGCAGCACCAAAACAAATTTTCAGAATCAGTCAGCATAAACAAGAAAACAAATATCGGATTGGGGGTAACGTGGTAGTGAAACTAGGGTGAGATAGAAAATTCTCAAAAGGTAAGAATGGCAGCTGACTGAAGCAACGGCATCTCCGTGGAGTGCGATGTGCGATGGTCGACTGCGAGAAAAGAACTGAAGAGGGCACGGGGCTGCCCACAGATATATAGGGAGGATGTCGGCGTGATGATGCCACCGTGGGCTGTACCAGGAAGACTGCTAGCAAAAATGTTTCTGTGTGGTCCTGGTGCCTGATGCTATAGTTCCAAAAGGTGTGAACTGCTGAAGGAGATGTCCCCGAGGAAGATCTGTTTTTTTCCTAAAAGACAAAAAAAAAAAAAAAAAAAATCACTCGTACACAGGCCAGAAACCCAGAATGCGCTCAGTCTGCACCTGTTCCACTGTGTAGTTTAAAACTGCATTACATGATCACTTAAAGATGAAAAATAGAAACAGAATCATCGACAGTGACAGCAGAAAAAGACTGGAGGTCCATCCAGTCTGCTAAAGTTCCTTATAATCCATGGAATCTACAGTTCCTCCAGAGTACTAACCCTCCCCTTCCTCTCTCTGTTCTCCTCCTCCTTGGTCCTGTCACCACCGGTAACCACTGTTCCCTTTATTGTGTCCCAGCCCTGCTTGAATCCCCTGACTATTTGCACACCCACCGCCTCAGCTGACAGACTGATCCAAGGTTCCACCACCCTTTCCATAAAGTAGTGCTTCCTCACACCTCTCCTGAACCTACCTCCTGTTAATTTCCATTTGTGTCCACGTGACCGCGAATTGGTATTCAGGCAAAACAGTTCCCCACAGTTCACTTTGTTAATTCCTTTAAGGAATTTGAAGGTCCACTCTCCCTTCTGGTCTCCAGTGAGTACATTTTACGAACATACAAAAATGCCAGGAGAAATAGGCCTCATAGTCTGTCGAGTCTGCTCAATTGTACAGCTAGCCCCTTCATCTCGCAGCTGCCCCTCCCACTTCTCCCCTCCTTAGATTCACCCTCCCCCTCATCTTGTCCCATCCCCTCTTGAAACTGCCCACCATCTTACAGGTCACCACCTCCTGTGATAGAGGGTTCCACTTGCCTACCACCCTTTCCGTGAAGAACGGTCTCCTTAACTCCCTCCTGAATCTTCCCCCCCCCTCCAGTCTGAGACTGTGCCCTCTCGTGTCCCTCCCTCTTCTTAATTGGAAGGTCCCCTCTGTTAGAGTCTTATTTATCCCTTTCAGGTACTTAAAAGTCTCAATCATGTCCCCCCTATCCCTCCTCTCCTCCAAGGAATAAATATCTTGCTCAGCCTTTCCTCTTGCCCCCCAATCCCTGGATCATCTTTGTCGCTCTACGCTGCACCTCCTCCAACAATCTGACATCCCTCCTCAGGTACGGGCGCCAGAACTGCATGCAGTACTCCAGGTGCGGCCTGATCAGTGACCTGTACAGGGGGAGGACTACCTCCCTACTTCTGGAAGAGATTCCCCTCACTGCGCACCCCAGCATCTTGCTGGCCTTCGCTGCAGCCTTCCTACACTGAGCAGAGTTGTTCATGCTCCCAGTTATAAGTACCCCTAGGTCCTTTTCCTCCACAGTGCCACCCAACTGTACCCCTCCCAGCTGATAGTCCCTCCCCTGGTTATTTCCTCCAAAGTGCATTACCTTGCACTTCTTGGCACTGAACCCAGCTGCCATGTTTCTGACCATTCCTGCAGTTTAGTTAGGTCGTCCTGTAGCCCCTTCCATCCCTCAATGTCATCCACCACCGCCCCCCTTTTGGCGTCATCTGCAAACAGACTGATCTTACTTCGGATCCCATGTGAGATATCAGCTATGAATAACCCGAACAACACCGGCCCCAGCACTGATCCCTGTGGCACCCCGCTTGTTACTGCCCTCGGTGCTGAGAGTTCCTCTCCCACTACCACCCTCTGCTGCCTATCCCTTAGCCAATTCGTTATTCATTTCATCATCTTCACTCCCGGCCCCACAGCTTCCAGCTTCCCCCCAGCTGCCTTGAGGTGCTTCTCATAGTATCTGCCCTGCTGGCCCTGAATCATTTTTTTACTCTGCGCTGCACTGTCTCCAATCTATCCTTATCCTTTCTGAGGTGAGGACTCCAGAACTGGGTGCAGTACTCTAGGTGAGGCCTCACCAGGGATCCATACAGTGGTTTCTTCTGCTATCTGTACCCCTCCCTATACATCCCATCATCCTATCAGCCTTGCCATAGGCCTTATTGCATTGACTCGATTGCTTAAGTGAGTTGCTAATGATAACTCCCAGAACCCGTTCCTCAGCTGTAGTGCCAAGTCTTTCTCCTCCCACCCAGTATTCTGTCTTGGTGTTCTTTTTCCCTAGGTGCATTACCTTGCACTTTCTAGTACTGAATTTTAACTGCCAGACCTTTGATCACCCCTCTAGCTTTTGTAGGTCTCTCTGTATTTCCCTTATTCCCTCATCACAATCCACCTTCCCACATAGTTTTGTGTCATCTGCAAAGACACAACCTGCTCTGGATTCCTTCTCCAATGTCACTAATGAACATGTTGAAGAGGATTGGACCCAGGACCGAACCCTGTGGAACCCCACTCATAACCTCCCTCTCTTCTGATTTAACTCCACTGACCACCACCCTCTGCTGCCTCCCCTCTAGCCAGTTACCCACCCACTTCACTATGGGTTTAGCTGCACCCAGGTCTTCCATCTTCTTGAGCAATCGTTTGTGAGGTACTGAGTCAAAACCCTTGCTGAAGTCAAAGTAGAGCTGATATACAGCATGGCCCTTGATTAATTCCTTTGGCACCCAGTCAAAGAAAACTATCAGGTTAGTGTGACAAGATCTTCTTGCTCTCCAGGTAATCTACGAGGTCCTCTTTGGTCAGTGACTCCATCAGCTTCCCTACGATAGAGGTTAGACTGATAGGCCTGTAGTTCCCTGGTTGCTCCTTATACCCCCCCAAACAAATTTATGAAGCAGTAAAACGTCTGCCACCTTCCAATTCCTTGGAACTTCCCCAGACCTAAGTGAGCTGTTGAACAGACATACCAGTTGTTTAGCCAGCTCTGCAACCCATCTGGTCCTGGGGCCTTATCTATCTTTAAGGGCAGTTAGGCCTTTCAGAACCCTTTCACTAGTAAACAATGGCCGTCTTATTTCAGTGATTCCCTTACTGGCTGTTTGATGCAACTCTCTGGTATGAACCCGCTGTCCTCCTTAGTGAAAACTGAGCAAAAGTAGTCATTTGGGATGGCGATCTTTTGCCCATCCTCCTCGATCACCCTACCTCCCTCAACTAGTCCTACAAGTCCCCTACCCTTTTTCCACTAATATATCTGCAAAAAGTACAGTTACATACTTATCATAACAGTAGATCTTTGAGATTATCTCTCACAGCAGGTCATACACTTGGGACTTCCGCTGAAGGGCGCTATTCCACAGCAGCTTTCTCAAGCAATGTGACCAGGGACCGCCCACAGTGACATCAGTCCAGGTGCATGTATAAATATGTGGGCGGCCCCAAAGACTCCTCAGTTCCCGGCCAGCAACCAAGTCGCGAGGTGGGTCTCAGAGGGGAACCAAGGAGGACCTAGGAAGGCTTCACCTGTTAAAGATGGAATCAGAAAATGGCTCTCTGGCAAAAGCAGGGGGATGGAGGGAGGGAGGGATGATGATCTGCTGCAAGAGCTCCTCTCAAAGATCTACTGTTACGGTAAGTACGTAACTGTATTATCTTCATCAAGTGCATCTCTTGCAGCAGGTCATACACTTGAGATGATTCCCAAGCATTTAAAGATGCAGATAGATGGTCAGGAGAGGAGGCCATGGAGGACGACCTGGCCGAAGCTAGCTCTCCTCTTGGGAGGCTATGTCTAGGCTGTAGTGTTTAGGAAGGTGTGGACATTTGACCATGTGGCGACTTCATAAATATCAGATATAGAAATACCTTTAAAACATGCAGTAGAAGTAGCCATGGATCTAGTGGAGTGAGCTTTAATAGTGCCTGGTAATGGCTTATTGTATTTCTTATAACAATAAGTAATGCAATTAGCCAGCCACTTGGATAAGGTCTGCTTGGTAACAGGGCTGCCTTCCTTTCCAGGGGTGAATGCCACGAAAAGTTGTTCTGTCTGTGGCACTCTTCGGTACGAGCAATACAACAGCACAGTATTCTGTGGACATCTAAGGTATGACACAATATTTCACCTGGGTATAAGCTGTGGATAAAGCACGGGAAGGTGAATTGTCTGATTTAAAGTAAATTCCGACACTACCTTGTGTAAAAACTTCAGGTTTGTTCAGAGTGAGACCCTGTCTTTGTGGAAAATCAAGTAGGGTTCATGGTTCACGATAGCCTGTAGTTCCGAAATTCTTCTGGCAGAAGTGATAGCTACTAGGAACAAAGCTTTCCACGAGAGAAAGTGGAGGTCACAGGTTGCTGCAGGCTTGAAAGGAGGCAGAGTTAGTTTTTCCAATATAAAATTGAGGTCTCAGGGTGGGACCAGACTATGAATAGGCAGTTTGAGGTGTAGCAAACCACACAAAAACATTTTTGCTGCATCTAACCGAGTGACCAGATAGCTGCCAATGGGCTCACGGTAGGACGATATGGCCTCCATGTGCACCCTAATGGAAGAGTATCCTAGGCCACTATTAAACAGTGTGCAGTAGTCTAGAACCGTGGCACTGGGACAGGAGTACAGGTCTAGGATGTTGTCCACAGCCCATAGGACAAATCGTTTCCATTTAGAAGCATATGGTTTTTCTGGTGGAAGGCTTTTTGGAGGCTAGCAATATATTGGCGACAGACAAGGAGACGTTACGCCAGGCTATGACGACGTCCTCAGGAGCCAGGCGTGAAGGTGAAGGGACTTTAGTTTGGGATGCAGAAGAGTCCCGTGGTGTTCTGTCAGTAGATTGGGGGGCAGGGGGAGGGGGTCCACAACAGAGTTGTTGGAGGAGGGGAACCATATCTGGCAAGACCAGTAGGGGGCCATCATGATCATGTTCGACCGCTAGAGTTGGAGCTTTATGAGTATCCATTGTATGAGAGAGATGGGAGGAAAGGCATAAAGAAAGCACCTGTTTCAAGACAGGGATAAGGCGTCACAGCAGCGACCCTGGTGGTCTGGAACAGTAATGTGGGAGTTTGGCATTTGTGGGTGTGGCGAAGTGGTCGATCTCTGGTGTCCCCAGAGAGCAAGCACCTCTTGGAGTACATCCGAAGCCAATTTCAATTCATGGGCTTCAGCATGTTGGCTCAAGTGATCTGCTATCTCGTGCACTGCTATTAGATGAATTTGAAGTAACAGCACCTTGTGACATACTCTCAGAATTTTCCGGCACAGAGGGAGAGAGAGAGAGAGAGACACTGCGTGGCCCACCCCCCCCGGCTTGTTGATGTAATAAACCACGCAGGTGTTATCCGATTTCAGAAGTAACAGCCCTGGCGATAGGAAGGGCTGGACGGCATGAAGAGCAAGGTAAATGGCTCGCATTTCCAGAATATTAATATGCAAGGTGGACTACCTGGGTGTCCATCATCCCTGGGTCTGATGGTGGCCCATACGTGCACCCCAGCCCAATTTAGAGGCATTGTTAGTGAGAGTTTGGGTTGGCAGTGGAGAGTGGAAGGGAACTCCCGCTAAGAGGTGTAGAGGGTCGAGCCACCGGGTGAGGGCCCTTCGCAGGGCAGGAGTGATTCAAACTAATTCTGTGCGTTGCTGCCATTGGCTATTCAAGGCCCACTGGACAGGGCGCATGTGTAACGGGTGTAAGGCACTGTGGACAGCATGGCTGCCCTGTGTCCCAGGAGCTGTAAATATTGCCGGGCCATTATGTGAGTGGCCTCAAGACAGTGTTGGACAGTTTTTGTACTCTGTCCTCTGGAAGGAAAGCCTTGCCCAGAGAGGTGTCCAGGACTGCCTCTATATACTGAAGATGTTGGGACGGCATCATGTGGGACTCGGCAACATTTACGGTGTTGCCTAGTGCCGAGAAAAGTCAAACAGTATGATCCAAGGTGTGCAGAAGCTCTTCGAGAGGAGGCTTTGATGAGGCAGTCATCCAGATATGGAAAGACGTAGAGGCAGTGGCGGTGGATAGCTGCTGCCACCACTGCTAAGCATTTGGTGAAGACCCAAGGGGCCGATGAAAGGCCGAAGGGCAGGGCTCTGAACTGATAGTGGTGGCTGAGCAGGTTAAAACGGAGATACTGACAATGGGCCTTGTGAATTTTATGCAGGCAGGCGTCCTTCATGTCCAGAGAGCACAGCCAATCCCCTTGATGAAGTAAAGGGAGCACTGTGGGTAATGTGACCATACCTAACTTTTTGTACTGCATGTACTAGTTGAATCCCCTGAGATCCAAAATTGGGCAGAGATCTCCAGTATGTTTTGGGACAAGGAAAAAGTCAGAATAAAACATGGTGCCCACGGCCTACTGGGGCACTGGCTGCACTGCTCTCTTCTGGACGAGAGAGTCCAACTCTGCTCGGAGGACAGGTGTATGCTCAGGCAATTAAGCGGCACACTTGGGCAGATGAGGCAGGGGATGTGTGCAAGTAGTTTGAGGGGTATGGCCTGTATGTATTAGCTGGCATACCCACTTGTCTGTCGTTACTGTATATGCTTCCAAGCCTCCAGATGAAGAGAGAAGCAGCCTCCCACAGCCTTCAGAGCTTGGGTAGGAGGACACAAGAGGCTGACGGAGGAGTCAGACTGCGGGGGGTTTGCGGTGGTAGCAACCCTGATTGTCTTGGCTGCGGGGATGGGGTCCCAGCAAGTGGCTGGGTAGGCTTCTGTTTAAATAGACTTGTCCCTTTCTGTCTGGTAGATCGACTAAATTGAAACTGGCGACACTGTGTACTCTGTGGTTCAGAATGGTATATAGTATGTACTGAGCGTAACATCCTGCCTGAAGCCTGTAGTTCATTAAGTATGTCTTGTGCATCAGCACTAAATAATTTATGGCCACAGAAAGGGGCATTCAAGATCGACTGCTGTACATCGGGTGTAAGCCAGAAACCTGGAGCCAAGCATGGTATCTTAAGGAGACCCCTGTAGCTGAGGAGCAGGCAGAGGCATTCACCATGTCATAGCCTGTGTGGAGGTGGAGGAGGATGCTGGTGCCAGCACAAAGTGTAGTGAGAAGCTGGTCAGTATCTGGGCTCTGAGGAATTTTGCCGACTGTTTCAAGGGCGGCTGCCCAGAGCTTCTTTTGATATTTGAGCATATGCCTCATGTAACTGAGAATTCTCATGGCCAGGATGGGACAGACATATACCCTCTTACCCATGAGGTCCAGTTTTCTGGACTCCTTATCCGGAGGGAGTGTACTTGGTTGTTTAGGACATTTAGTCCTGTCGTGTTGCATTATCACTAACGAGTCCACCTGGGGAGCAGCCGAAAAGTAGGGTTGGTCCAGAGGCGCCTGGTACAAACGGTTGGATTTCTTGGGACCAGGGGAACCGTATAGGGCTCATGCGATGCGCGGTATTAGCATCGTTTTATGCTTGTATAAGAGGTGGCATGACGGTGGCCGGATCCTCCGGCAGATCCAAGTAACCTGCTAGGTTCCTCCTTTGCTGGTCCTGCTCTGTGGTAGCAAAACACACAACTTGTTTAATTGGGTCATTACCTCCAAGAAGGGGGAATCATCTAGAGGAGACCTAAGCATGTATGTGCCAGGGTCTTCACCTGTAGAAGATACGGTGGAGGTGCTGGATGGTGTGCGAACTCCATCATCCTCTTCCTGGTCCTCGTCCTCCTCCTCTTCTGCATAATCAGTGTCATCATCCTCTGGATCTGAAAGAGAAGGAGAAGGAGGAACAACAAGCATGTGACAAGGTTTCTTATAAGACCCCACTGACAGAGGAGCCTGAGGTATCTGTGGAGGGGGATGCATTGACTGCATGACCTTCAAAACCGTCTTCACAATAGTTGGCACGTCGACGGAGAGAGCAGTTGATGGAGGTGGGCTGGGTCTTCACCAGTCTTCATCTGGAGGCTTGGAAGCATGTAATGACAGACAGTGCCAGAGCCTGTCATGCGAGAGGGAGACAGCACAGAGGAGATAGGATGCAGCTGCGGGTATAGCCATGAGACAGTGGCCGAGCCCCAGGACGATTCCACCTGTATCGACAGGCCGTGATATGTCAAAGGCCTCGTCAGTAGCAGCAGCAATGGTAGGTCCATTGACGAAAAGCCCATACCCATGCTGGAGGGTGAGGGCACTGCAAATACCATGTCCGTTTTAAGGATGTGGACCAGTACAGGCACAGAAACCATCGACGAGGAAGGGAAGCCTGTCAACAGGAGCTGTTGAGGCAGAGCCAGAGCCATTAAAGTCCAGACCAGCTCTGTCGACAAGAGGACAGAGTGCTTATCGATGGCTGCAGCAGGGCTTCATTTTGGGCTACCTGAAAACCATCATAAGTGCACTCAACACCCTCTGTATCTTTCAGGCCATTGACAGCAGGGCCGATGCCATCGGTGGACAAGGGGACTTACATTTATCCTTGGAATGCTTGTCCCTTTCTCTGTATTTATCTTTGCTTATATGATGTTTGGGCTTCGATGCCTGGGAGCTTGTCGACGGCGACAGCAAGGACAAGGAGCAGGAGTGTAACTCCTTTTCCAGGACAGCCACCTTCTGTTCCATAATATGGGCCTCCAACTCCTTCAGTCTCCGTCACCTGGTTACCTTGTTGAAATCCTGGCAGTCAGCGCACAAAGTCGCGTTGTGAGTGGTCCGTAGGCACTGGACACAAAGCAAATGGCAGTCAAAATGATAAATCTTGTGACCACAACGGTAACTACAGAATAACAATTCGGGGTTCGACATAGATAAGCACCGGTACGTGCGTACTGAAAAGCGGGCACTAGCGTCATCGAAAGCAGTCATCGAAACACTGCAGCGAGAAGCGGCACATGGATGAAGTGAGCTGGTCGACGGCGGGAAAAGAACTGAGGAGTCCTCAGGGCCGCCCACGTATTTATACCTGCATCTGGCCTGACATCACTTGGGCGGCCTCCGGTCACACTGCTTGAGAAAGCTGCCATGCAAGAGTGCTCTCCAGTGGAAGTCCCGAGTGTATGACCTGCTGCAAGAGATACCCTTGATGAAGATCTGTTTTTCTCCATTCCTGACCCCTCTCTGACAGTTCTGTGCCTGCTCTGGCCTCCCTTTTTTTTTTTGTTATTTTTTTCAAACTTTATCTCCACCACCTGGAGAACTCCTTCTGGCATCCTTGGGGCTCCCAGCCTCTACCTCCAGCCATGACTTCTAGGTCCTCTCTACTTGTGCCACCCAGTAGCACCTCCGGGTCTGAACCCTCCAGAGGTAGGGCCGCCCTATCAACCCAGGGCACTCTATCTATAGGCCAAAGTGCTAGGCACACGAGTCGGCCTGTGGACAGGAAATCAGTTCAGCACTGGGAGTATGGGCTAGGAGGCCGAGGTGCCTTCATCTATCCCCAGGAGTGGGGTTTTTCTCTTGTTGTAGTTGCTGACCCTCTCTAAGTGCGGCTTAGCAAGGCAATGTAATGCTGCAACTCCGCCCCTTGCATCTGCAGCGTCACTACACCGGGCGCCTCCGACCACTGCCAGAGGCCGCTCCAGGAGCAATCGCTTCCCCACAACCCTCCCTGGGAAGAGAGAGCAGTCCCATGGATGGTCGATCTCCCCCCCTTCCCCGCCGACCCCCAGTGGCCCCGGCTCGTTCCCAAACCTGGGTCGCCAGTGTGGCGTCCAGCGCCTCAACCCTCAGCGCCACCAGGCCAGCCTGTTCTGGCCTCCCTAACAGCCCTCTTTGAGAAATTCACAGGTGTGGTGTGCTCAGCAGTTAGGTGCCGGTGCCTCGCCGGGGGTTACAAGCCCCAAGTAGTACAAAAGTTCCAAGAAGGCAGGCATTCACAAACTCTAAGAGTTAATAAAACTCATGACCAGTATGTCCATCCAAAAGGTAACATTCAGTTTTCAGCGTGTAGCGTGCCTCAGTCACACAAGGGGTTGTGTAGCTGAGGCATGCTACATGCTGAAAACTGAATGCTGTTATTTCCTTGTATCACTGCAACCTGCAGAGGAATATTTTTGGAAATTTCTGGATGGACATACTGGTCGTGAGTTTGTATCAACTCTTAAGAGTTTGTGAGTGTCTGCCTTCTTGGAACTTTTCTAACAGCCCTCTTTGCCTCCCTATTTTCCTGTAGGCAATCCTCCCATTCTACCTCCCCCTCCTTTTCCTTGTATTTATAGAAGGCCTTCTTTTTAGCCCTTACCGCTTCCCTGACCCTTGCTGAGAACCACAGTGGTCTCTTAAACCTGTTTTTCTTTGTTGCTGTTCTTATGCGTACTTTAGATGCCTCGAGGATGGCCCCCTTAATTACCCCTCATCTCTTTGCAGACCAAGGTAGACTGTCAGTGTTTTACTCGCTTTTGTGAGGGTGTCCCTAAGCGCACTTTTAGTTTCTGTAGCAGTGTCAATCAATCAATATAGAATGTAATGCTGCACTTATTTCAACTGAAAAGTACTTCATTTAAAATAATTCGCTATCAAAGCGAAACCCCCATGGTCTGTGTGGGTCTACCACACGCTCCCTATGCACTGTCACATGTCTTAATGGCACTGAAGGGCCAAAAGGCTGATTCACAGCTCAGCATACTCAAGTTCAGCTAAACAGATTTCTGAGTATGAAGAAAGCTGAACTCAGGGAAAGTGCAAACCAACGTGAAATGAGGGCTTAAAGTGATACAAATTGGGGTATTAAATTCCAGCCGCAATACCGGGTATGCGCGAGTGCCCATATGCTTTCACACATGCCTGGTATCTTGGCTGGAGTTTAACACCCCATTTCATTAATCACAACAAACAGGTAATATTGCCGCAGTGTTGGTCAGGCAACACCTGGAGTACTGTGTGCAATTTTGGAACCCTAACGTAAAAAAAAAAAAAAAGATAAGGGCAGGATAGAAACTACTCCAAGGAGAGCAACAAAAATGATCCAGGACAAGACCTATCAGGGATGATTACACAGTTTGAACATTCACTTATTAGAGGACAGGGGTGGGGGGGGCATGTTAGAAACCTACAAACATATGCAAGGACATAACTGGATGGACTGCTCAGTGTTAAATTAAGAAGTAACTTGACTATCGGGGGACACAACCTCAAAACAGCGGTGGAAACTTCAAGAAGGTCATAAGAAAATACTTCTTTGCAGAAAGGGCAGTGGATAGGTAGAACACTCAACCCAGCACAGTAATGTAATTAATGTTAAAACTATCTCAGGGTTCAAAACCCAACAGCATATTTACAAAGCGTTAATTAGAAACAAAAGGGAGGTCAGGGACTCTGGGAGCCCTGAATGAATTGAGTAATTAAAGGTAGGAACAACTTACAGTTATTCTGTCCCATACCATCATTGTATCTATAGATAAGATGCACAGGGCCGGTGACAGCACTAGGGTTTTTAAAACATGAGTCAAATTAGACCCACTGGTATAAAAAAAAATGTGGGTCAAAATGAGAAACAACTGGGTCAAAACCTAATTACAAGTACAAATTTCACCAGTACAGAAGCTTAAATTTGTCAAGTGAAAATACTTTTCTGTTTATTTTTCCATCTTTCGGCTACTGTTACAGACAGATGCACCAGTTTGGACCCACTGTCATGTGGAAAGTGGGTCATTTCTGGGCAAGCTGCGACTTTTTCCCTTTTTGCCTTATCTAGCGTTGTCCCTGCGGCAGGGCCACCTGAACCCACATGGAGAATGCCTATGAGGTTTGAAGTTATCACTAAGGATAGGCTGAAGAGTCCAATACATAATGGGAGTAAACAGCACTCAGAATCTGCACACCCGGCCTAGATTCAAACATGGGACTGAATACTGAGCGATAATGATTAACACGTTGCCGAAATCAAAGGTTACAGGTGCTCAACACTGCTAGATAAGGTATGTATCGATGCAGTTAAAAAGATAAGGTGAATGGTGTTTCGGAATGTGTAGAAGCCATTATTAGCATGTGACTTATTTCAAGAGCTAAATGTCACAAAACTATTGTTTTATAGGACACTGTAGCTTAAAGCACTGAAAAATACCAAATGGCCCCAAATCATCATGTATGCTGCTATATCAGTGGTTCAGAGCCACAAGAGGAATCTTAGTGTTAGGACCCAAGGGATGCTTGATGCAGATACTTAAGCTCCAACAAACGTTGGCACAACTCAATCTTGAAGTTGTAAAAGAGTGAGAAAGTCTCACGGTTATTTTTATTTAAGTCTCGGATTAAAACCTTTGAGCTATAAGCTCATTTACAGAGGCTCCACGACAATTAAACATAAGAGATAATAAGCAAATAAAGAATGATCACACAAGCAAAATATACAATAACACAGTAATTGATAACAGCAGCAATAATTGTGCACACAAATTACAATTAAGACTTGGTGAGGTCAACAAAATTTGGCAGATAAGGGAGGAAAAGACAGGTGTACTGGGCGGAAGGAAAAAGGGGGTCATAGTAGGGAAAAATCAGATCCCTTTGTCTGGGGGAGCGAGTCGGATAGGGGAGCAGGAGTTGGGATAGAAAGAGGTGAGTTAATAAGTGGTGCGAGATGACAAGAGAAGGAGGGGAGAGGAAGGGCGGACAGAGTTGTGGCGGTGGAGGGAAGGGGTGGGGAGATTAGAAAAGGAGAGGGTGAAAGGAGGAGGCAGGGGAACAAAGGTAATGGGGGAAGGAGGTGAGAAGTCAGTGGGGGGGTTTCAAAGGATGGCTGCAGAGGGGATAGCAGGAAAATGATAATGGAAAGAGGAGGGAGAACATAAGTAGGTATGGATGGGCAAATTGAGGGTGGTCTACTGCTGGAGTATTCAGAGTCAAAACCAGGGGGTGATTAAGTGCTGGTAAGATCAATGCCATGCTTGTTCACTTGCATTTGCTATAGGGACCAGGAGCAAGTCACTTCACTGGAGAGGAGGGCACAGAGTTTAAATTTGAATGGTCCTGTTTTAGGTTCAGCTAGAAGATCGCACAGGATGGAATTTAGCAAGTTTGGGGCACAATATCCAAAAGATCTCTGTCCTTGAGAGGTGCAGCAAAAAGGGACCTTGAAGGGGTTGCAATATAACCCTCGAATCAGCCTAGTGGGTACAGATGGGCTTAACATGGTGTGAACTCTGGGAAGGGTTAGGCCAAGGGTAGCCTTCTTGGCAAGAAGACAGAGCTGATAACGAGTACGGTTTTCCAAGTCCAGCCAGCCTGTGGGGGAATAAAAGTCACAGATGTGGGTTAGGCATGGAGCTCCCAGGAGTAGCATGCAGGCTTTATTCAATGTTAGGGCTATTCTTTTTAAGGTTGAGTCATTGGCCAAACTGTAAACGACGAGGCCGTAATCTGTAACCAATAAAACAGAACTATTTATGGCACGTTTAAGGGCTTCCACTGCGAGGCAATGTCTGTCTATACAGCTGACCAATCTTCCTATTAGTTGACCTGGAGACCTGATCAATGTGTAGCGAATAAGATAAGGAGGTGTCCAGGGTTATCCCGAGTTATTTGAATGTGTGGACCATCTCGAGAGTTTCATTCTGTTTGTTATGGATGGATAATTTGAATGTTTTGTGTCTGCTATGTATGGAGGCGAACAACATTGTTTTAGTTTTCTTGTAGTTTAGTAGCAGTCGAGAATTAATGAAGCAGTCTTCAACAAGTTTGAAATTACATTGCAGATGTTGTTCGAGGGTCTGGATGACTAGTGCAGAGGATGGCATCGTCTGCGTATAGGAGGACTTTGTCCTGACACGCTCGTGGGAGCTGGTTTAGGAACAACTTTTAACTGTGAAGGTATTCTTAAAAAAAGAAAAAAAAAACTTCTAGAGTTATTGCAGACTTACAAGAGCTAGTAATGTAAAACGAGCATGAATGGTACTGATCCACACTGCATCAGACTTTCCCAAGTCTTGTTACCACATGCATGAGAGAAGTCCCTTGGGCCTTCCACATTTTAGACGGGCCACTACATTTCACCTGGAGCAGCACACAATGTTCCCCAATTTCAATTCCTATACATTCCCACAGATTAAAACCTCATATCAAATCTTATGAAAGCTCCAGGTTTAAAACAAATAAGCAGGTTTTAAAGAGCCCCAGACACTGTTAGAAAAACTTGGAAAAAATGTAAGATTTAGACAGATCAGTTTATATTTCATGTATTTTCTATAATTACTTACCTTTTTCCTTTATTACCAAGGACAGCTGTATGAAAGAGGCTTACTGTTCCTTAGACTTTATCTGCTCTTTCTGCTATCCTACATATGACATCATAATCCAAGTTGCACCCGGAAATGAGTTTCTGGTTATGGTGCTTTCCTGGTTACCAGCTTCTAAATAAATAAATAAATAATCCTCCATTTATGGCACCGTAATTATCCACACAGCAACAGATTGTGATGTCATATGTAGGAAAGCAGCTAGAACAGATAAGGCAGTGATCCCATTTACATGAAAATGTCCTTCGTAATAAAAAAGAATGAAAAATACAGAAACAATATTAAAATATAAGCTCACTTGTGCTAAACATTACATTTTCTCAAAGTTCTCCCAGTGGTGTCAGGGTCTCTTTAAGGAATATGTTGTGAATAAGTAGTCCAGCAGAAATCTGAACTTTAAAAATAGTTTTTTTGCAAAGTTAGGTACCTTTTCAGGACTTGTACTTATTATGTCACAAGTTTAAAAAGGCACTGAAGAAGTAGTGATTTCTTAGTCCCCTATGCCCAGTGTTCCAGATAAGTTGTGTACTGGCTGTTTTATGTAGCATTTTTCATCAGAGTACATCATCTTATCTGAGAGGGCAGCATACAGTCTCCAAACCTGGAAGAAAAACCACATAAAACATCTGGGCTTGATTTTAAAACAGTCCTTAGAGTGACACAAGTTGCATTGTTCTAGGGCCGAGACAAACTCTGGGTGCATCAGGGACTCAGCAACTAATTTTATAAAAGGGTAGGTCCCTGCAACAAAGACCAAGGAGTTGCCGCAGCCGCAGGCCCGCGTCAAAGATTTGGCACACATGTGGGGATTGGCACAGGGATCCACCCCCCCTACCCGCCACAATACTAGAGGGGTTGCAAAAGTGGGGGGTGAGTATGCATGCCAGGAGGGGGCCGGGGGCAAAAGGAGCACAGGGGTGCCCTTGGGGGCATCAGGGAGATGGAGGAATAGCAGGATGAAGTGGCACCTGGCAGGGGTGCCTTTTACAATGCCAAGCAGCTGATCGTCGTCTCAAAGTCCATGGAGGGTTTGTCAGGGAAGGAAAGTGACCTGGCCCTAGGTGGGCAGAGCCCTGGCACCTGCCCCAAAGGTGCCACGATCCCCAAGCCTGTAAGCAGGAGGCAGCCTGCCACAACATGGGGGGGGGGCTTGTTACCAGGGGACTGTTGTGGTGCCTGAAGAACGTCCCTCTCCACCACTGGCAGCCCTTACCCTGCAGCCAATGCTTCTTGCCTACAGGGTTGAGGATCATGGCACCTCTGGAGCAGGTGCCAGGGCTGTGCCATCTGAGGCCAGGTCACTTTCCCTCTCTGCCAACCCTCTACAAAATGAATCAAGCCAATCAGCTGCCTGGCATTGCAAAAGGTACCCTTACCAGGTGCTACATCACCACTCTGCTATTCCACTGTCTCCTCGATGCCCACTAGGGCAGCCCCGTGCTCTTTCTACCACTGGACCTGTCCTGGCAGGTCCCCCTCCAATCACCACATTGTCTCATACCGGCACAGGGCCCTTAGACCACCTCCTGGCTTGTCTAACCTGAGCACCCTGTTGCGTCCATGGCAGGTCTTGCAAAATTCAAAAAAAGGGGATGGTGCAGCCCTGCCATGGCGCAAGCCTCCTTGCAACCTGGCGCAAGGGCGCTTCTGTTGCAAGGGTGGTGCACGTCGGTTTTGGTGCAAGGCATCCTAATTTCAATGCAGCCTGTGTTTGAAAATTGGGACTGCCGCAAACTCTGACGCAAGATGCCACTTGCATCATGCCCATTTGGCACAGGCACCTTGTGTCAAAGCCTTCTGTTTTAAATTCAGGCCCCTTGTTATTCTTGGGTTTGGAGGGGCAGAGTATACTGACAAGGGAAGAATTTATGCCTCTCACCCCTATTTTGACAACTGTTACACTGCCTGTATTATACGCTTATAGGTGTACTTTAGAAAGTCTTTCATATTTATTATAACCTCCTGATGCAGCTTTAGTGAGAGATCTGCAAGGTAAAAGGCTCGTTCACTTGGCTGACTTATTTCGGCACCCTGTGATGCACTGTGGACATGCCTGCTGAAACACTGTGGATCAGCGTTCAGACGGCATGGCCAGGGGACCGCTGTACAGACCCCCATTGAAGTTCCGGCGATTCGAGGACCGTTCCGGCAGGGAAGGGGGCGTGGGTGTGGGTCGGGCTCCCCAGGACAGCAGCCAAAGATCGGGGATGGTCTTCCGACCAGAGTTCAGCTAAACTTTTTTCTGGTTCTGTGAATAAAGCTGAACTCGGGAAAGTGTTTTTAATTGTAAACCGAGGGCTAAAAAGCAGAAAAAAAAAAACCCACGGACTCAGAGTTGAGCTGTGACACTGAGCATGCACTTATGCACATGCATATAGGCATTACAAGAAAATACAAAATCACACATACCCACACTATGCAAAGCATCATGGACTGCATATGCAAATCACCACAGAATGTTATGCTGGTTCAACTTTAAGCAGAATTGCATGGTGCCGAAAGGCCTCTCACACAATTTGCAAAGGGTGCTAACAGATGACATAGACACGTGTTTCGTCCTACCAGAACTCATCAGTATGCCTCGTCTGTTTGACACCCCAGTGGAATGAACCAGCTATCCTAAGACGGTCTGTCTGGGTTATATTGTGGTGAACCCATTAAAATGAAAAACTATTTAAAAGACAAAGAACCTCTGCGTGCAAACACTGAGGCAAGGGTTACCCCAAAGGGCATTTGGCTGGGAAGCCAAGTGTCAAGAAAATACAAAATCACACATACCCACACAATGCAAAGCATCATGGACTGCATATGCAAATCACCACAAAAAGTTATGCTGGTTCAACTTTAAGCAGAATTACATGGTGCCAAAAGGCCTCTCACACAATTTGCAAAGGGTTTGCTAACAGATGACAGACATGTGTTTCGTCCTACCAGGACTCATCAGTATGCCTAGTCATATAGGCATGCTCAGTGTCATGGCTTGGCCCCGAGGCCGTGGCTTTTTTTTTATTGCTTTAGCCCTCGGCTTACAATAAAAAACACTTCTCAGAGTTCAGTTTTATTCACAGAGCCAGGACAAAAGTTTTGCTGAACCCAGGTCAGAAAAATACATGTAAGTGCTGCCATGACAACCTGAAGTGCAGGCTGGGAAAAAGCCTGTCGCAAGGTTGTGGGTGGTGCAGGCGTTTCACACGGCAAAGTAAAACATCGCAAAACCCCTGCAACTCTATGCGATCCCAGGAAAAGAGGGATCACGGCCACAACTAAACAAAAACCAAAACAGCCAAACTGCGGCATTCAGACAGGCACAGCGGCAATGCTCTTGCTGCTGTGCACCTCTAATAATGCTGCAGAATTGGCCGTGTGAATGAGCCTAAAGCTGAGAGGTTCAAACTCCCTAACGATGTGTGAGATGACACTCAAACCAATAAGTGGTCTCATAAAGCAGGCTGATCAATAAATACGTATACATTTTAACCTTATGGGGCATAGACTGAGTCAGTCAGCAGTGAACCATCTTGAGGTGAATGGAGATGGATACGTGAGGGCTGGGCTTCACTCCCTGCTGTATCCCCTTCCCCAGGTTGCACCTGGAAATGAACCCCAGCTAGTGTGCCCATTCTGACCACCAATTTTAGATAAAGAACATAAATAGTTTGCCACACTTTCCCTTCTCTTACTGAATGGACTGACTTGATTTTCTCTGTTTAAAATGTCATATTAAGACACACCTTTTCTCACTGGCCTTTGGACCTTGATTTTCTAAAAACAGGAAAACAATAGTCTGGTCTGAACACTTTTGTAAAGTTAGCTTAATTATGGGTCGAGTAGCCCATTTAATGTTAAACCTCAAAATTTTGCACTTCAATAACTTTACAACCATTAAAAGGCTTTGCACAAAATTTGGTATTCACTGTCCTGTGGGGTAGATCTCTTGACATGGCAAGTTTCATTCTGGTTGGATGTGCGGAGTCCAAGATCTGGATAGTGTAAAAAATTGAAAAGTCACCACTTTTTGCAGTTTTTTTCTTCATTGCCTTGCACCCAGATGGTGTGGAGTTTTGGCATGATTTTTCTATAGTAGAAAGAACTTGGGTAACAAAACTGCCAGTGATTGTTTGGTGCAAAATATTAACCTGTTGCAAAGTTATTCAGTTTTTAAATTCCCATTATTTCCTATGGGAAGTTTATGTTTCAAGACAGAGGTTAAAATTTCGACAAAGGATATGATCTTGCGGAAAAGGATTAATTCTCACGAGAGACGTTCTTTTTTCGTGAGGAAAATATGAGGTTTCGTGAGCCGCTATCTTTTTTTTTTTCACTAACTAAAAAATGTGGAAAATACTTAAAAATGGTGCCATTTTACAAAACAAACACCAGACCCTAGCTAAACAGACTGGGTTTAGCTAGATTATGGCGTTTGTTTTTCACAATTAGCAGCAGAAATACTTTTCTTGAATTCTGCAGCCACAGCTGAAATCCTGCTGCCAGCTGCAGTGCGAGGCATGAGCCACGGTTTCCCTGATGTTTGCTTCCAACTCCCCCCCCCCATTCCACTGCCTGTCCTCTTTGGTGTCTAGTGGCACCCTCACCCGCCGATCGCCCTCCCCATTATTTTTTTGTTGATCCTTGGTGTCTAGTGGCACCCCCCACCCTCCGATCACTGTCCCCCTTATTTTTATGTTGATCCTTGGTGTCCACTGCCGACTAAGGTGCATGTGGAAGGATCGGTACTGTTAGGCTTTGTTTGATTTCCCCTTTAGGAGCACTACTGGATTGGGGGAGAAGGAGGTATTTGTGAGCTCTGGGAAGCGGTGGCTCTCTCAGCAACAACAAGCGGGTGCTGGATGGCATCAAAAAGGACTCAGGCAGCAGTGACAGAGTTGGATAAGGCCCTGCCCCATTTGTTATGCAGAAAGAGTTTAAACGCAAGGGTCTGTTCTATCCTGTTCTTTTCTGTCTCTTGTCTGTCTGGCTGTGCAACATTTTCTTGTGAAACCTAGGAACTGATCACTCCAGTGGTTTTGCAATTCTCTGCCTTCCCTTGCTATTTCTGCCTTTTCTTCCCCCTTGCATATCTGCAGTTATAAAAATATATGTGCATCTCTGTATGAAACTGTAAGTGATACTGGGATCCTTTTGTTTAAAACAGTACGTAGTTATACTGTTGAAATGACTGCAAAAAGCTATCTGGAACTCAAGGGGTTAACCTGAGATGCAGTTTTTAAGCTTTTTGCAGAGCTGTAAACAAGAGGTCAGTTCTGGGTCACTATGTTCTTTTTGCTGCACCTGCACTGAAACTGACAAGAACATTTCTGCCAAACCTAACAAACAGAAAATTATTTCTTCCCTCACATCCACATCAGGGAAACAGCTTACAAACAACATAGACATAATACAGGAAGTACAACATATTTCACAAATGTTCTCTGAACATCTAATGTCTAACAGTGGTAGAGCACAGTGGCTGACCTCTTGTGACTTCCCAACCATATCAACAGAACACCAACATCTCCTAGTAGTACAATAAATCACTAAATTGGAAAGAGTAATGGCCAAATTAAAAATAGGCTCTGCGCCTGAATTAGATGGCATTCCATACTAATTATATCATCATTTGATGAGACATGTATCAGAGGAAATGGTTGCCCTCTTTAATACCATGCTAACCTCACATTCTATTACTGATAGTATGAAGGTGGGCCTAATGGTGTTGCTTTTTAAATCAGGTGATTGGACCTTACTTAATAATTGGTGCCCCATTACACTGCTTAACGCTGATGTAAAGATTCTCACAAAACTAATCAGTACTAGGTTAGCACTCGCTGCTGCATCTTTTATACATCCAGCTCAGGCATGTGGAATTCTGAGGAGAATCATGCAAGGTAACCTGATTCTGTTAAGATAACTTTTACAAAAGGAACAAGGGGATTTTCAGGCTTTTTGCTGTCTTTAGACCAGGCCAAGACTTTTGATTTTGTAGGACGCCAATATCTATGGGAATGCTTGCAACCCTATGGCATCCCTGAAACCTTCATTAAATGGATTTGGGCATGTTATGAACCCCTACTGTAATGGATGGCTGGGCCGGGAATGTAAAATGCATGAGGAGAAATGCAGGGCTGCCCTTTAAACCCCCTACTCTATGTATTAACACTGGACCCCCTGATAAGGAAAGTTAACTTATCACAGGAAATTACAGGGCTCTTACTCTCCAGTTCAGATACAGAAATTTGCACGATTGCACATGCAGATGATATCTGCCTGATTTTAGCGGATGTTGATGCCTGGATACAGGCAGGGAAAATTTTGTCAGAATTTGTGCATACCACGGGAGCGAAAGTTAACTTTGCTAAAAGCAAGTGATTATTAATCAGAGAGACAGGGTACACATCGGACACTATCTTAAATATCCTAGTTGCTAAAGAACCATGTAGGATACTAGGCGTTCTATTTGGGGCAGGAGATATGGCTCTCTTAAATTGGCAGCAACAACTCAATTTGGCCCAGGAGAAAGTGGACACTTGGATCAAATGGAGGATGTCCAAATTAAAAAGAGTGTACATGCCTAAAACTTTTTTATTAGCCTGCTTACTACGTCTTAGTTGTATATTTCTGCTGCCACAAAACCTTGAAACCAAAATGTATGCTTGTTTTTTTCAGTGTATTTGGGGAAGTCACCTCAACCCTATTAAAAGAGGGATCTTATTTCTCGACAAAGCTCTAGGCAGTCTGAGAATGGTCAACCCCACACCATTCTTCTTTTCCATGTTTATTATGGTGTACTGACACAAGGTCGACACCACTAAGTTGAAGTCCAGCACAGCGACAGATTTTGCCAGGATGCGGCAAGTCGCTGTGCTGGAACTCTGTAAACACCGGCGGTGCGGCTCTCGGTGGTGCACCCCCACCCGGTCCAACTCCAACTTGGAATTAGATATTTAGAGACCGGGGGTGTGGGGGTTTGGAGCCGAGTCCCCAGTGGAAGAGCACTGATATCCCAGACAGTCGGCATTGTGGCTGTCGGCATGAGCGCTGTTGAAGCGCTATAGTAAAACCATTTTATTACATACAATCTGAAACCAATTTTACTTAGTAAGGACAAGTTGTGGATACCTTGGGTAAAAGATTTCTTAGACCCCCTACTTCTCACGTGGCCAGAACATGGGATAATTCTCAAACAAATATCTATCTCAGATCTTCCGGCACATTTCAGGGGATGTTTCAATAAACTGAAACTCTGGATGCCTTCCAGACATCAAGTGGAAACTGGTCAGAGGAAAACCACATATGACTATATTATGCAAAAATGGTTTCTGGCATAACCACATTACAGTAATAGGGCCCAGCAGGAAAAAAACAATAATAGGACGGATGTTGAATTCCCCTAGAATCCTGAAACAGATGTGGGATGTGACTTGGTTATCTTTGCATTGTCACCTCAATGTCAAAGGTAATTTAAAACATAAAGGACTAGAGGAAAGGTATTGCCCTAGACAGTCGTGCACAGGACAAATCGAAACCATGCTACATCTGTGTTTCGAATGCCCCTACATTCAAAACTTTTGGGACATTTTAATACAGAAATGGCCAACTTCCCCTTTTCGTACCATCTCCCCAGACATTTTGTGGTTAGGCCTTTTTCCTAGAGACTGGCAGAAATATGAGATACAGACAATATGGGTGATTTTAGCATGTTGTAAGTTTTACATTTGGCATGGGAGATGCCGCTTAACCCTCCAACAATTGGAAATATCAGAAACTCAGTTATTTTATATGGCGGAAAATACCATGGTAAACATAAAATGTAAAGAACTTTCTTTGTTCTCTGCCCAGGTACACCAAAAATGGTAGAGAGATATTACATACTGTAGATCTCAAATTCCAGAAATAGGAAGTTGCAACGCCTGTTTTTCGAAAAAAAAAAAAAAAAAAAATTTCAGCGAGTATGCCTTTCCTGTGGCCCCTAGAAGGCAACGATGGGTATATAGAGAGATAGTACATAAAAATGAGGGGGGGGGCACTACTATTTCAGGGTAATTATATAATGATGGTATAGAGATACTAAGACACTGGTAGTTGTGGTCTTAAGGATGTATATATATATATATATATATTTGTGTTCAGCAGAAAAGTTTTCTTTGATCTTCTATGCATATTTCACCCAGGTACTACTTATTCATAGATGGGACCTTAGGAATTTATTACTTTTTTTTTTTTTTTGAAATTTCTGTTTTTCCCCTCCTACTGCCCCACAGAGCCGCTTCCTTCAGGAATCGCCCATTAAGCCTGCCCCTGCCAGCACCTACCTTGCAACCTCCGGTCCCTCCATCTAGCCACAGAAACACCCCCGGGCGGGGTCGGGGGACACCCCTCCCCCCCGAATCTTGAATCTCGTCAGGGTCCTGGGTCGCAGGCAGGTGCTGGCACATCGGGACCTGGCTCAGCGTTCTGTCATCCCGGCTCTGAGGGTTCCCCCCCCATGTTCCTCATGGAACGCTGCATGCCCCTGTGTCAAGGCGTCTGCCGGCCTCTGCAACGCCCCCCCCTCCTTCCGCAAAGGAGCAGCCCCCGAGGCTGATTGGTTGCAGGCGTAGGCCAGCAGCCTATCATACCCCTGAGACTCCAGCTTGCTGTCACTTCCCCCAGCCTCCGCTAGGGGTTGCCGCTTGGCGGGATGGAAGTCCCCGCTCCCCCCAGAGAAGGCGAGCTGTCCTCGACGCCCAGCCTATCTCGCTGCCAACTCTCCTGAATCTGGTCGCCATGCAGGCAGGTATGAGTCTAGCGCTAACTCCCCAGCGCTACCAGGCTAGCGAGGAATTTATTACTTATGTTGGTCTCAGAATTTGCTTTCTGTTAGTTTGGTGCAGTTCTATGATTTTCTTAAAGCTGGAATACAATTCCCCTACTCTTCTCTTGTAATGGGAGGAGGGGGGTCCATTTTTTTTTTTTTTTAACATCTATTTAAGATTTCTGTGGCTTTAAAATATACTGTGGTATTGGATGTATGTTGGGAAACTTATATTTGATCATATTATTTCACATTATGAGTTAGTGTGATGTATTTCCAGTAGGTATATATTTTGCTGTTAAAAATAAAAATTTCCCCACTATTTCAGTGGGGAGTAGGAATCTGTTTTTTCTGTATTTCCTACCCAGTTTTGGGGTTACAGACAGACATTTTTGCTTTGATGTATGATGCAATGCTCATTTATGTTTTCCTGTTCTTCCATTATAGTTCTGTGTGCAGTAACACTTATGTATATATTTTGCTTTAAAAAAAGAAATTCACTATTCCTTTTTAGGGTAGGGGGTTGTGCACAGCAGTTAGGAATAAGAATTGGGGCAACAAATGGTTATGTTTTATGGATGTATAATGCAATACTTATTTAGATTAATTTTCTTTTGCATTACAATTTCGTATGACGTCAGTTTTAAAACCATAAAAATTTAATTGTGTTTTGGATGCAATGTTTACCTTTATTTTTCATTATCATTTTGTGTGAAGTAACACTATAACGTATATATTTTGTTTTCAAGTAGCAACAAAAAATTCCCCTACTCTTTTTCGAGACGTGCTATGTGATCTTTAATATCTCCCTGAACTACCACCAGAACAGACAGATGGGACCTCGGTTTAACGTCTCATCCGGAAGACGGCACCTCCAGTGCAGCACCCCCACTCATGCTGCACTACAGTATCAGTATTGTGATTTAACCCAAGTGCCTGGTGTGGGGATAGAACCCACAGCCTTCTGATCTTCCGGTCTCAGAGGTGAGTGTGCAACCTGCTGAGCCACTGATATGATTACTCTATTTCAAAACTATAGATGGGTGGGAGCACACCCCACAGGCATATCTCAAAAAGTAAGGAAATTCTTTGCAAAAAAAAAAAAAAAAAGTCATGCATCAGTTAAGGTTGACATCAAACCATAAAAAAAGAGGGAAATACGACGTTAGGGTTTCCCACCCTAACACTCCACCCCTACCCTGCACACACCAACAGGCGTCAGGGGTGTGCCTTGGGTGCGTCAGCCTAACACTCACCTCATTCTGTACTGTACCCATCTCAACTTGTTATTTACTTACAGAATGGGTGAGCGTTAGGGCTGATGAGATCCAAGCACCCCCTGATGCCTGTTCTTGTGTTCAGGGTGGGTGGGGTGTTAGGGTTGGGAACCCTAACGTTGTATTTCCCTCCTTTTTACAGTTTGATATCAAACCAAACTGATGCATTAACATTGATTTTTGCAAATAATTTGTATTATACTTTAACTTACTTTATCTTACATTTTTACTTTGTTATTAAAGAAATAATGCACAACAGGGTGTGTGTCGTGCTGGGATAACGTATCACCTCGGGTGGTTGGGCTCAAGGCCACAGGCCGAGTGCATCCAACACCCAAGAAGTGACATTATCCCAACACGACACACTCCCCAGAGTGCATTATTCCTATTATACAACGGCTAGTTTGAAACAAACAAAAAAAGAAAGAATTAAAAAGTTTATTAAAACTATATTTTGTGTCTTTCTTAAAAGGGTAGGTATACTATATTAAAAATAGTGCTGATTATTTGTTTTGCTCAGAAGGTGGAGCTGCTATAATGTTACTGTAGCTCTGCTCTGCCCTCTTTTTTTTTTTGTTTCTGGTCACTTGTCTGCTTGACAACCCCTGCCCTTTTAATTGTTTGATTCCTCGTTTCTATCTCTTGCCTTGCTCCCCCATGGTTGGGCTGACTTACTTCCACAGTTTTGTGTAGCCCTGCTGTTGCCAGCTTGCTGTGGTGATTCCCTGGTTCTGTTCCCTGCCCTCACGGTTCTCGTCATGTGCGGTAACGGTTCTTAATGTTTCTCCCAGTACTGACGATGGTACTATCGGGAGAGGCAGGAAGAAGCATGAAACAAAGTTACGAGGCGGCCGGTAAGCGAAAGTGCAGCTCATGGGCTGACACAGTTTCTGGTTTACAGGCTCCGATATTGGTGGCAGTTGCGAGCACTTACTGAAGCAGATCGCAGTTTCAGTGAGCTGGGGATTACGGAAGCCAAGGGAGGAACGCAGGCTACAAACAACACTGAACCCCCTCACACCCACAGGAACTTTCTTAAACTTTTTTTTCCACTTACTTGTGTGGAGGAGTGAGGGATGAAATGTGTGTCGATGGGGGAGGGGGGCATGACAACTGGAAGGATTTTAGGAGGCTCCGTTTCACTTGCGCTGGTCAGTCGAGACCAGGTCCATGAAGTCAATCATATTGACGGCTTCAGTTACAATGTTTTATGTTACTTGGCTATATAAAGATTTGGGGAGGATGTTGCGGTTTCAGGATGAGGAGATAGTACACTGTGAGTGCAGCGAATTGTGTGACACCAATCGAAAACGTGAATTTCACTTATTTCCTGGAAGCGAGGGCATGCCATGATTTGTTTCCCATGTGACTGGGACATATTTGCGCTGGAACTAGATCCGTGATGTTATGCTGGGATAACATCATGGGTCCAGCCCCAGACTGACCAATCGGAGGCCAGAATTCTTTCTTGACATTGAATAATGTAAGTTATATTAGACTATTACTTCACTCCCTAACAGGTTTCCTTAATTTGTAGTTGCTGAATAGCATGAACCATTCAAACTATGTTTGCTTACCTTCATTCCCTTTTCTTTCCGATTTTATCTGTTAATGTTTATTCATTTTTACTTGTAATTTTATTCTGCCAACTGTAAAATGTTTTTGTGATACTTTATGTGAAAGAAGCTTTATGAAATAAAACTGAAATGAACCAAATCCTCTGACAGGGGGTCAATTAAGGTGTTTAAAACAGTATGTCCCGATAGTATGCTCCAGTGAAAAAAAACAAGTATGCATTTGACAAGTTTTAAAAGTGAGAAGCAGAGCAATGCTTTATTTCATGAAACAGGGGGTTGCGGTCTCCATATGCTGTACATAACCACTCAATATGCATTTAACAAGTTTCAAAGAGGCTGTCTGAAGCAAACAGAAAATATTACTGAAGTAGCACTGGAAATGTTAATGGATTTGGACCTTTTCTTTCAGAAGTGAATGATGCAGCCAGCCAGCTTTGTTGGGCTTTTAACCATTTATGATATCTGTGCAGAATGCTGAAAAGGGGCTCAGCAAACGACTTCACAGGAGCTGGGTTGAAATTATGTTTTGTGACTAGTAGCCAGCAGGGCCAGTGGCTGGGAAATACACTCATTCCACAGGCCCATATGATACAATTAACAAAATGTTACCTCTTCCGATACTAGTCGGCAGGGCTAGTTGAAAGACGATTTATTAGCTTCAACACAAATTCAACCAGAATTTGGCCACTGGGACTGTGGCAGTTTTGACCCCTGCAAGGTACAGAATTACTGCAGATTTTGTTTCATCTACTGTTGGAGCGGAACATCAAGAGCAAGGCTCAGCTGCCTCCCATCTCTCTGAGGTATAGAATCAAGTTAAAGTAAGTCCTCGTGTCGTTCTGCTTATTACAGGAAAGTACCCCCATGAACAGTCACACAGAGTTAACCAGGGTATAAAAGTCATAAAACAAATGACCAGCCCACTTTGGCATACAGGTCTTAAAACTGCATGACCACAAACCTATTTACATACCCCGTATTTAAAGAGCCACTGACAGCACTAGGACAACTTTGAGAAAAAAAAAAAACACACAACATAATATTCAGACAGAATTCTACTTATATTTCATTTTTTCTGTAGTTTTCACTTTTATGTCTTTATTACTGAGCACATTTCTAAAACAGCGTATCTGCCTTATCTGCTCTAGCTGCTTGTCTACACTGGACATCACAACTCTATTTATGACTTCACAATCTCTTGCTGTGGAGATAATTATGATGTCATAAACAGTTGATTGTGGTACCAGGTGTAGGTGTAGACAGGCAGCCAAAGCATATAAAGCCCAGTGGAGAGTTGCCTTTTGTCATCAGTAATAAAGAAAAATTGGGGAAAGAATTACTGAAAATATATGAAATACTACACATACTGTACTGTGTCTAAATCTTACATAGTTCAATGTTTTACCAGCTATATCACGGGCTCTTTAAATATCAGTTCAGTTAGTTTCAGTTTATTTGAATATAGAAAGTTTTATTTATTTTTATTTATATGCTCTATTTATGCACCCTACCTGCGGGGCATCTCTCAGAGTCCCAGCCGCAGACACTTCACTCAGCCACCCACCTAAACCAACTACTCTGGAAGCTTCATCGGGTAGGCGAGGTCCTGGACTCTCCTGGCCCCATGGAGAGACCCCCAGACCCCAGGGAGAACCAAAGAGTCAGCCAACACTGGGCATGTGGTGGGTCGACCTGCCGTTGTTCGCCGTCGCCTCACCCGAACGTAGAGGGATTTTCTTTGTTTTCACCCCAGAACACAGATGTGCAATGACGTCCTGCCCAGCGTTCGTGCGCTCCCGCATGCACCCAGAAGACGTCCGCTGCTGCTCCAATCTCCATGCCTCTGCTACCATGCACTGCAGAAGCCCCAGCCTCCACCAAGGGTCACTAGCACATCAGAGGTGCCCCTTACCCTCCCCAGGACTAGGAGAGCTGTCCTACAGACGCTCGATCCTAGTCCTCCCCTGCCAACCCCCGACAATCCAAGCTCGTTCTCGAACTCAGGTCGCCGGTGTATCGTGAGGTGCAGTGTCCAGCGCCTCAACCCTCAGTGCCACCGGGCCAGCTTAGAAAGGGTTTTTAAAATAAACATTTCTGTCCCAAGTCCTTACAAGGATTTCACTAGGCCCTCATTCTTTAAAATGACTTTTTAAATGATTAATTTCTCACTGCCTTGCTGCCTAAATTACTTGCTGCCCACTGTTTAGTCCTTGCCTTTTTTAATTGACAATTATCCCTTAAAAGGGCTTTTCTTTCCCCTACTGAGTACTCCCAACTATCATGGTGCACCTACCTCCACCCCATGATAAAAAGTTCTGGTGTGCTGCAGTCTGCTCACATAAGAATACTTTGTGAAGGGGCTGTCTTTTTTTTTCTTTTTTTTTGTCAACAGCCAATCACATGCTGATACCAATACTGTCAAGTAAGAGCATCTTGTGATTACTCGCAATTTCGAGCATGCACTGTCATTTTATTCAGCCGGTGCCAGAGTAAGCATGGAGTCACGAGCGATCATATGACATTGCTCCTCTGACTGGTGTTAACTTGTTGCACTACTGCCAGAGGAGGGAAGGGAAACTGGAGCTCCAGTACTCTGGGCAGGCACTAATTACATGTACAGTAGATGTCTGCTATCAAAAGGGATTGCCCTGGGTGAGCTAAACTATAGGAATTTCGCACCCTGGAGTTAACCATTTTCAGACATCACAATGTAGCGTAGATACTGTGAATTCCTTTAGTGAAAATATGCCAAATGATTTAGTAGCAAAATGTTTTGTTCGTTTTCCCCACTCTCCCCCACCCCCCAAAACACACACTAGTGTGCAAGTGTTCAGCAAGTATGGGAAAGGACCTTGTTGGGGTTCTGCTCCTCACAGTCTTTCTGGCAATGCTAATGCTGTCCCTTTTAGTGCGGAGGATGCAAATTATAAGTATCATTATTATCACAGTACTGCTATTTTCCGAGTGCATCCCAAGGTATCTTGCCTTGTCTCTGAGGGGTGCTGGGCAAGTAGGTGTCTGAGACCCCCACCAAGTCCCTTTCATGAACTGGCCAGAGGGAGTGCAAGGCAGCAACTCACCCCAACCCCCCCCCCAAATTGTAAATGCATCATCCTCTTAACCATTTCTTCTTAACATAGTCTGCAAATAATACGGTTAACCTGGGAACATACAAAACAGAAAGACAGGTAACTGTTGGTCCATCGGTTTCTTTCTACACTTTTAAGTAGGCATTATCATGTATTAACTTAAGCAGGAAAACCCCACAAAGCAGGCATTATTCTGAGGTGATGAACTGAAATGTGGCGAGCATCCCAAACAGCTCAAGGCACTGAAATACTGACATAGTCAGTCTGCTACCACACAGTAACGTCCTGCCACACAGAGTAGTACGCTATTTCTAATCAATTTAGAATAAGGAAATGGTCAAAAAAGTAGGTTTTGTTGTTTGTTTGTTTAAAGGTGATAGGAAACAGCCATTTTACACCCCAAGATGCCCTCCTGTTGTCATTTCAGTATCCACCCAACATTCGGATATGTTTTTGACTTTTGTTAAATTAATAATCTAATTTTGTTGCCTTTGTAACCACTCTGAATCCCTCTCTCCTCAGCATTTTCTGCTCTCTCTCTTTTCATACTACCTGAACATTCTATGACGCCAATAACACCTTTCCAGGCCATTCAGATGAACAGCATGGAATGGTGTTCCTGATGTCACAGAATGTCTTAGAAATATGAAAAGAAAGAGCAGTAGCTAGTAAAGAGTTTAACCTCTATGTACATAGCAGATGAGAGGCACGGCTTCACCATCACTGTCTGGCATGATAAATCCAGCACAGATACAGCAGGATAAAAAAAAAATAAATAAAAATCACAAACTTTATTTCAGTGAACTAGCAACCTTGAGAAAGCGCTGTTACCGTGCAAAAATGTTTGGGTGTTCTCATGGGGAGGGGCATCTGCATCTTGCTGCTAATTCACTGAAATAAAGTTTGGGATTTTTATCCTGCTACATCTTTGCTGGATTTTTTCATGCCAAACAGTGACAGTGAAGCCGTGCCTTTCCAGCTGCTATGCGAGTACCCACTTGCCTTGGCTCTGTCTTTTACTTTAGCAGTTGCATTGTGTTGTTCATCTTTTAATCTCTATGTAGATCGGAGGGAATCCCAAAGCCAGATTATTTATTTCCTCAGAAATTGGTCAAGATATCAGAAATACATAACTGGCATGGAAATGAAGATGGAAGGGCAGTTAGCTACATTAAAATCATTTCCTATCTCCTTTAACTAGGAAGTGGTTTTTTTTTGTTTTTTTTTTATAATTTTAGCATTTCTTCCTCTTGCACTTTACATAGTAATTTAGGTTGGAAAGGACTCTAGGTACATCAGGTCCAGCCCCTCGCATAAGCAGGGATTACTAAGTATGCTACGTAGCTATGCAGCTCTAAGCACTATAAGCAATCCTGTTCCACAAGTCATAGGCAATGAGGACTGCTAGATCTGGCTTCTGATTGGCTGAAACCAATTGTGGGGTTTGTAATCCAGCAATAAAATGGTTATCAGTATGGTTACTGGGGCCAGGCTTGGCTATCAGCTGGGGTATGAGGAGCATGTTTTGGTCCTTATGAGCTGCCTAGGCCCTTTCCTCACAGCAGGGTGCTCGGTAAGTACCACGGTCAAGAACGTAACCTCATTTGTTAAGAAAAAAAAAACAAAAAGAAAATCGAGGAAAGAAAACAATATAACATGAACACTGTTCGATATTAAACTTTCCCCAGCATGTTAATATTTCATGCTTTCAACAACAACTTGTCTAATGCTTTCAATGACATAATCATATGTGTACACTTACGTTTCATGTACGAAGTTCTTGACAGGATCACTGTACATAAAAACAGCGGACGTCGCTGTAGTTAAAAGAATCTGAACACAGAGGATGGTGTAGACCTTCCGCAGAAAATCTATGGGAGAAAATAATATTTGTTGAGCTTTTTTTTTTTTGCAAGGGAAATGGCAATGTGAACCAGTTATACTGTAACAGCACTCTATCTTGTAATGTAAAGAGGTTCTTTTTGTTTGAGAGAAAAAAAAAAAAAAACAGTTGGCATTAGCAGAACTCAGTTACAGAAAAATTTCCAGAAATTGGAATTTTGGAGCCTTCCATTTTTCATTACTGAAGGCATTTTCAATAAAAAAATGTCCTTTTGACTTCAATTCTCTAAAATTACCAGCAACAGCTTAACCTGGTTCAATTTCAGTTGGTTACCATCTGTATCCCCCAGGTCGCCCCTGAAAAAGGGATTTCTAGTCTCAGTGGGCCTACCTGGTCAACAAAATTCAGTAAATAAAGAAATAAATAAATAAATCTGTTCTGATTGACTATGCATGCTCAGAAATAATATTCTGCTTATGACATCACAACCCATTGCCATGGAAATGATTCTGCTGTCACAAAAAGAAGATTATGACTTCAAAGCAGGTAAAGCAGCAGGGAAAGATGAAGTCTAAGGGGGCCAGAAAAAATTACTCACCTTAGTAATCTTGTTTCTTCTAAGGGAATCTTTCTGTATTCTGACTTGTGCAGTATGGTCTCACCATAGGACTGCCCCGGAGCCGCAATGGTTAATAGAACCTATGCAAATGATGGAATGCTAGGCTCGAGCTCAGTTTTCATACCACTGTCCCTGGTAAACAACTTCTAACCATAAGATTCTTCTGAAGCCTGCTCTAAGCAGTTTCCTATTAGTATAAACCTAACAACAGCAACAATAATCATAATACCTAGAGTTCCCTTCCCAATAAAAAGAAAAACAAACAAAAAAAAAAAAAAAACAATAATATAGTAGGGTTGTCACGGTATACCGATTTCATGGTATACTGCGGTATCAGAAGTCATGGCATTGATACCGTGGGCAATTTCTTGTACCGCGATATCCGTGATTCGCGGTATACCACAGTATTGGGACCTTTCAATTAGTTTTTTTGCATTTTCAGGGATAACAATTCAAGAAGGCTTCTTTTTTATGCAAAAGGTACTTGTTCTGCGATACCACGGTATGACGATAACCGCGGTATTGCATGTGACGGTTATCATATCGTCAGAATTTCATACCATGACAAGCCTATAATATAGTGTATACCCCGGTTTTCAGAGAAATTCTTTTTCTAAATTACATCACTAAGACTCAAGTCACAGATGCCCAAAAAAACAAGAACCAAAGATACCCCCAGGTTTGTACCAACTCTACCGCAGTAGTAGTGCGGTGACCTTAGGCTTTAGAAGAGAAGGTAGGGCTGGGAGCT
The DNA here is from genome assembly GCA_016271365.2 of Neoceratodus forsteri. Classification (NCBI taxonomy): domain Eukaryota; kingdom Metazoa; phylum Chordata; order Ceratodontiformes; family Ceratodontidae; genus Neoceratodus; species Neoceratodus forsteri. Next base: position 1,003,132,215 of record CM028131.1, on the reverse strand, counting down.
CAGAATACAGTAAGATTCCCTTAAAAGAAACAAGATTACTAAGGTGAGTAATTTTTTCTTCAAACAGGAAATCTGTATTCGGACTTAGGCAGATTACCAAACAGTGCCTTTGGAAGTGGGCTAGAACCTATTTAGGAAACAGGCTCTGCGGGACTGCTGTGCCAAACCTGGCATCACCTCTGGCCTGAACATCCAAACAGTAATGTTTGGTGAATGTGTGGACTGTTTTCCAGGTTGCAGCTTTACAGACGTCTACCAGTGAAATCTCTCTGGCAGCCGCCAGACAGGCTGCAGTTTCCCTAGTAGAGTGGGCTCTCAGGCCCACAGATGGTTGCTTTCCCACCTTACTACAACAGAAATGAATACAGGTAACGATCCACCTGGCAATGGATCGCTTGGTGGCAGGTCTACCTCTTCCCATCTCTCCAAAAGTGAGGAAGGGCTGGGTCTGATTTTCCCTGTGACCCTTTGTATGGTCCAGATAATAGTAGATTACCCTTTTTACATCCAGGTTGTGCAGTCTGCACTCACCCAAGGTAGAATGGTCAGTAAAAAACACTGGTAAGGTGATAAGACTGATGAAGGTGAAAATCTGATACCACCTTGGGGAGAAATTTTCTGTTAGTCCCGAGAATGATTTTGTCCCTGTGGACAGCAATATAACCTTGCTCTGTGGACAATGCCTGCAGCTCACTGATTTTTCTTGCAGAGGTAATAGCTACCAGGAACACTGTTTTCCAAGTTGCATATTTGAGATCTGCTGTAGCCATGGGCTCAAAAGGGGGTTGCATAAGCTGAACGATGTAAATATTCAGATCCCGCATGGCAGTAGGCTCCCTATGTGGTGGATGCAAGTGTAACAACCCCTTATAAAAACCTTTAAACACAGGCTTGGAGGCTAGTGAAGATGGCTTACCCACTGATAGGTAAGCTGAAACAGCTGCTAGATGCACCCCCAAGGTGGCAATGGTAAGACCTGTGGAGTGCAAATGGGCCATATAGTCCAAGACTACAGAAAGGTTGGCCTGGGTATGGTCCAAACCCCTACCCTGACACCAAAAGGAAAATCTTTTCCACTTTGAAGCATAAGTCTTTTTAGTAGAAGGTTTTCTGGAAACCCTGAGGATGTCCATAACTCCTTCTGAAAGTTGCAATCCTGCATATTCTAAGTCTTCAACAACCATACCTCGAGTCTGAGGGATAGCAGGTTGGGGTACATGATCCTGCCCTGAGAAGACACGAGTAGGTTGTACTTCCTGGGAAGTCCGATTGGCCTGGCTACCGACCATGATAGCAGCATGGAGTACTGAGGCTGCCTGGCCCAATCTGGGGTGCTGAGAATCATTGATGCTGGTTGGAGCCTGAGTTTATTTAACACACTCAGCAACAGGGGAAAAGGAGGGAAGGCATATAGAAACCTCCCTGTCCAATCCAGCAGGAGTGCGTCCAGAGGAACTGTGCCCTTGATAGGGGGCCTGCAACAATACTGAGGAAGCTGGAAATTGCCTGGAGATGCAAACAGATCCACCTCTAGAATGCTCAATCTCCTGAAGATGGTCTATAAGACCTGCTTGTTCAGTGACCACTCATGGTTACTCTGGTTTATTCTGCTGAGGGCATCCGCCAGGGCATTGACCTTGCCTGGAAGGTGAACAGCTGTGAGGGAAACCTTGAGGGAATAAGCCAAGGCCCAGACTTTCATTGCCTCTGTGCACAGAGGAGTTGACCTTGTTCCCCCTTGCTTGTTTATGTAGTACATGGTGGTTGTGTTGTCTATTCTGACCTGCACCACTTCCCCTCTGACTTGACTGGAGAAGAACTGAAGAGCTAACAGAACTGCCCTGAGCGCTACAAGATTTATATGCAGGAAGGATTCCTGCTGGCTCCTTGTGCCGTGAATTATAAGATCTCCCAGATGTGCCCACCATCCCAGGAGGGATGCATCTGTTGTGAGTATCAGGGAGGGGGATTGCTGTACGAAGAGAACCCCTTGTCTGAGATTGTCCCTTCCCTGCCACCACTGAAGGGCTTGCAGAAAAGTGCCTGTGACTGGAACCAGTTTTTTTTTTTTGTTTGTTTTGTTTTTTATTTATGTTTATTGTATTTTAGCATGTATAAATACATATATTACAACTCTTGTAAGGCATCACATATTGTCAAGCATTCCATATACATCCAAAGTAAATAAAGGAAAAACCAGCCTATACAGTCAGGTACTAGAATTTGGGGGGAAATCCCAAGACTAAATGTAACCCAAAAACGTATTCCACCAAGCTACAGCTTACTATGGCTTTTGGTAGTCAAATCCAAGAATAGTAAATTCTGAAAGTGATTAGATAACTCATCAACCAGTGACGATATGACACCAAATCCTGAAATGGTAATACAGAAATGTTAAGCATCCATAAAAAAAACAGCTCCACTTCCCCTATTAAACGACAGTGGAAAATGAAAGAATTACTGAACTATACAACTTGTAACTATGTAGAATAATGAGAGCAACAACAATTACTAGGTGATTATGCAGTTACTACTTGTTTATAATGCCCAGCGTCTTGTAAGCAAATAGTTCAGATCTCTCCCTCCAATTCTGCCGACTGGTGTGCTTCAGAGAACTAGAACTCCCTGGCTATGGCCTCTGTATTCTTCCCAGCTTCGAGAGGGTCATTATACTGATACACGCAACCCCCATAATATATGCACAAATGGGTCAGCATTAAGAGGGAATGAGCGACACCCAGACTTCGGAGTCTCGCTCTCACTGCGTCAAATTCTTTCCTTCTGGCCCGAGTCACAAAGGAACAGTCTGGAAACAAGTGTACAGTAGTCTCGCTATAGTTCAACGAAGTCGCCGACCTGGCAGCCTGGAGAATATGGTCCTTTATAGACGAATTAGAAGAGGTCACTAGCAGCATGGTTCTGGGAATACCTCCTCTTGGTCCTGCAGCCTGTGGGGTGATTCTAAAGGCCTTGCCAAAATGTCCCGCAAGTGTGTCCCTAGGGAGTTGAAGTGCTTCAGGGAGCAAAGCAGACAAAAACCCCAATAAATCATCTTCCTCACTTCCTTCCAACAGCCCCATACTGCGCACATGTGCTGCCCTGTTAGAATTCTCCAGGGCCTCGAGCCGATACCACAAGTTCTTGTTTTCCCGTACCAACTTGGAGGTGGTGGTTAAGTCTGGGGCTGTGATTTTTTCAGCCGAGGAAACCATTTGAGATGCAGCTTTCACCTTTGCATCCTGCTCGGCAAATCGCTGAATGATCGATTCGCTCTTTAGTTCAGTAGCCTGCACTGAGGCCTGCAGAGTTCTCCAAGGGGGCTCCATGCCGACGAAAGTCTATGTTGTTGCGGTTGCGGCCTACACTTCAACTGCCGGTGCATTTTTGGATCTAATCCCGGTGGTCTTTTGGATGCGACCCACAATCGTTTTTAGCATCAGTCAACGCCGGACACGATAGGGAACACAGTCAAAGTGTAATTTCTGCAGTCACTTCCCCAAGAAATTAAGTTTTATTCGAAATTAGAGCAGTGGTGAACAGGGCTGGTAAAAGGTGCATCTTGCCAGTATAACTGCTCAACAGTGCTCTCACTGGAACTAGTCTTGACAGAGAATCCTTTCACTGGGACCAATACTCTCTCTCTCAAGTGGAATTGTATGTCTCTCATCTGAAATCTGGCTCACAGCACAGTTCCTGTGGAAGCTGCCATGTGTCCCAACAACTGGAGGAAGTGCCTTGCTGGCCTTGAGACATGAAGCTTGATGGAGCTGGCTACCTGGATGAGGCTGTCCACCCTGTCCTGGGGCAGGAAAGCTATTCCTCTCTGTGTCCAGTTCTGCCCCTATAAATTTTAGGATTTGAACTGGCTCCAGAACAGACTTTTTGTGGTTCACTAAGATCCCTAGTGAGGACAAAACATTTTGTCTCAAGGACAATGCCTCCCTTACTTGCTGGGGAGATTGCCCTACTATCAGCCAGTCATCTAGGTAGGGAAAAACTGATACTCCTTGTCATCTCAGGTGAGCCACAACTACTGCCAGACACGCTGTGAAGACTCTTGGGGCAGATGAGAGTCCGAAAGGCATTTCCTTGAACTGGTAATGGCCTGAGAGCAGCCTGGACCTGAGGTATTTTCTGTCTGACTTTCTGACTGGGATGTGGAAGTATTTATCCTTGAGGTCTATAGATGCCAGCCAGTCTCCCTGCCTCAGGCAAGGAATAATGGTGGCCAGAGTGACCATCTTGAACTTGGGTTTTGTCAGATGCTTGTTTAAATACCTGTGATCCGGAATGGGTTGCCACTCCGATTTTTTCACTGTAAGCAAGTATCTTGAATACAGCACCTTGTCCAAGTACTTGGGAGGTACTGATTCTACTGCCTGGAGTGCAAGGAGATTTTGAAACCTCAGATTCTAACAGGGTTGTTTCTGATGGGGAAGATGGTTTGAAAGCTCTTGCCCAGAGCACTGGCAGAGCCCTGAAGTTTAGGGCAAGTCCCCGGCCCACTACCTCCAGGACCCACTTGTCTGTGGTGATGGTGTTCCATTCCTGGAAGTAGTGGGCCAACCTGCCCCCTACTGGAGATGGGGAGACAACCCGAACAATTCCCTCAGGGTGTCTGCTTCTGTTGAGCTACTGGCTGCACAGTATGGCTTGTGCAGCCACTACCCCTTTTGCCCCGCCTCTAAAGTATCCCCTGGGCTGGTACTGGGGAAAAACTTGAGGCTGGAAAAAGGGTCTATAGGGAGTTCTGCCTCTGCCACCCCTAGTATGGTGTTTCTGGTGGGTGGAACCTTTCTCTTTAACTGCTGCACTTTTATAGGCAGTTTTATACTCGTCCATCTTTTTCATGTATGCCTCTGTTTGCTCTCCAAACAGAGACACCGGATCATAAGGAAAGTCCATAGCTTTGTTTTGGGTGTCCTGCATAAAGTTAGTAGCTCTAAGCCACCCAAACCTCTTCAGAGACACAGCTGAAGCCATCTGTCTGGATGCAGTGTCCTTTACGTCCACTGTCATCCTGACTTGTGTCTTAGAAGCTTCAATGCCTCTCGTAACACCCTCTTCCATGTCAGCAGCCATGGGAAGAGGAACTGCTTTGGCCACTTCCAGAACTGTAGAACATTTGTTCTTCTGGAATCTGGCTAAGTAGGTCATGTAGGAAGCTTGTCCAATAGCCAGAGAAGAGCCAAGATAAATCTTCTTGGCAATAGAATCTATCCTCCTAGAGTTTTTCTGGAGGATGGGAGGCCAGAGGGATTCCAGCTTTGTCACAAGCTGCAGAACGCACCACACCTTCATGGCTGGGGTGTCCAAAAAGGAACTCTGCCCATTTTTAGCACCCAATACTTTCCATCTACCTTTTAGTCTGTAGGTGGAATACAAGTGGGTGTCTGCAGAATCCTCTTGGTCTGCTTTCTTAGGGACTTATGAAGTGGAAGGAGAAACCTTTTTGATGGGGGGGACGTCCATCATTTCTTTATAGTCTTCTTCCTCCTCATCCTCTACCGATTCTTGGGATGGGAGGTTGAGAGACTGAGTTACTTGCTTCATAAAAGCAAAGTAGGAATAAAAATCCTCATTTCCCTTATCAGAGGAGTCTGGTCTATGAGGATCTGGAGAGATATTGGGCTCTATAAGATCCCCATAGTCTTCATCCTCATCTTTATCATCCGGTTCGTCCGCATAACCAGTATCTGGAAAGGGCTTTTTGCCTTGGTCACCCTGGTCGGTTAAACTGAGGGCCTGTGAACCGGGAGTTCTGGGAATCGGTTGAGGATTAACTACAACCGAGGACCGCAAAGACTGAATTATTCAAATCACGTTAGCAATTTCCTCTGCAGAAGGAACCGCGGCTGGTTTCAGTTGCAGTTCCTGGTGCTTCTCTTTTCTTTTTAACCGCGACAGTCGGTTCATCAGTCTTATCCACAGTTCTTTTCTTAGCGGAGCTATCGCCCCTATCACAGGGCAGCCCCTCCGGTTCAGTTGGTTTCTCATCGACTGGATTAGCAGCCTTCTCTGCCATTTTTTTCCCCTTAGCCTTTTCTGCCTTCTTTCAAGGATAGACTGAGGGAAACTGGCATAGATTTCACAGTCTGTCTGAAGGTGGTCAAGCCCCAGACAGAATAAACAAATCAGATGGGGATCTGCTTTGGCAAAAAGTTCCTCGCACTCGGTACAGTGCTGAAAACCTGTGGGTCCTGTTCATTTTTTAGGCTTCTGTGACATAAGCCAGCCACAAAACTCAGATTTCTCTTTTTCTCATTTTTTTTTTTTTTTTGGTTGTTTAGACCATTAACAAAAACCACAGGAGTTACCCTTAAGTTTTAAGGATAGTAGTCCAAGGTTAGCCCAGTAAAAAGGACCACACAAAAAAAAAACAGGAGTTACCCTGGTTAAACGAACTAAAATAACCGACTATACTGAGTCAGGCAGAATAAAATTAACTTTCTAAAGAAATACACAAAGATAAGAAACTAGATAGTCGGTTACTTCCCTGTTGGGGAAACCGAGAAGTAAATTGACTACTTACCCTAAATGAGCTAAAATATAAACAATTACCAGCTGAAAAACAAGGATAGTGAAAAGAATACCAATAAAATTAATATACTAGTGAAAAAAAATGAGAAAATAAAACTTTCTTCAAGAGATGAAGGAGAGCTCTCCAGACACGTCTTACTGAGGCAAGCAGAGTAAAGAATCTGATAGTTAGAAGTTGTTTACCAGGGACAGTGATTTGAAAACCGAGCTCGAGCCTAGCATTCCATCATTTGCATAGGTTCTACTAACCATTTCAGCTCCGGGGCAGTCCTATGGTGAGACCATACTGCATAAGTCAGAATACAGTGAGATTTCATGTCGTTTGAAAGGGCCTGTTTTCATGCAAGCTGTTTCAGTAAAAAAGAATGAAATGCCCTACAATCCTAGTTTTCTTGAAATCTTATAATGTTTGCGTCCAGCTGATGCCGGCAATAACTGTCTGCAGAAACTTGGAAAATCACTTTAAAAAGGATGGGGAGGATTTACAGTGTCCCCAAACCATATTTTCTACCCCCTTTCATCTTCTGAATACTTTGCTCTATTTTTTGGGGTTTGTTTGTTTTCCGTTATCACTGGTCTTCGAAACCAGCTCTGTATACAAGTACTGTACCTCTTGCGCAGTTTTACTGCTCAAACTAGTGTGATCAGATCAGTCTGTGGCTCCCGACACTCCTGCTGCCATCTGTATAAGTTATTTCTCTGACTACAATTGTGCACACTGTGGAGCTACTCCCGTTTTCATCCATGTAGCAACCCACTAGTACTGTAGGAACACCTCTAAAGGTGCAACAGGGAGGCTACATACAGACAATTATACAGCAGCAGTATCTGTTAACCAGCACGTCTCTTTTTAGTGACACTTTATTTCTGGCAAAAAAACAAACAAACATATCACTATACCAATTTTTCATTTTTAATTCCTAAACTGAGATGTGATTTGAGATTTTTAACAGTCCTTGTTCCCGGACAATACTCACTATAAAAATACATAAATAAACATCCTGGTGTGATGCAGTGTTATTTACCATTAGAAATTTATCAATGCAACATTAAAAGTTAAAACAGTATCCTTAACAGCAGATATTTTTAAATATTCCGTGGCAACCATCTCTAATGACTTGAATCACTAATTACAAACACAGTCATAAAAGCTTTTTTTTTTTTTTTTGTTTTTTCACTAACCTAGGAAACCAAAGATACCGATCATGAATTGAAAGAGATCAGACATTCACTTCGGTTAACAAAGTATATGATAACAATGTATGCCAACTAAACAATACTACTGCTTTAAACCCCAAGGAGACCAAACAAAAAAAAAATAAATTAAAAAAAGCAGAGTTTCTAGAAACAGAATACGAGTTAAGCATATATCAGCCAGGGATAATGCTCTTCCTCCCTTTTATCATTCACATCTGGGTCCGTTTCATGCAAAGGGGTTACTGAAGTGTGACATAAGGGTCAAATTTGCACATTATTTCTAGATTACATTTGTGATGCATTTCAAGATATTATGACCCAAGTATGAAAAAAGAAACATATTGAGAGATAAAAGCCTCACAGATTCCCGAGATAAAAGAACTGTATTGTGGTGAGTGTAATAAGTGGCACCACACACCGTGGTGAATGTAACACCTGACACAAAACATTTGTTTTAGTAGTAAAAACTAATAAACATGTAATGAGTTATATTAAAACATGAAAAACAAATATTTATAAGAATTATATTACATTAATTGCAAATTTGATGTTTTGCACCATGTACCGTGGTGAATGTAACAAGTGACACCACATTTATGTTTCACTTACTAAAATTGTATTAAACATGCCTAACAACTAACATACTACTGCTACTGACTGACATACTGCTATAAAACATGAAAAAAATTGACAATTACATTACTGGCAAGTGTGATGCTTAACACCACATATCGTGGTGAATGTAACGAGTGACACCCACTTTTGTTTCAGGTTTACAAAGTTTAGTGAACATGCCTACTGGATAACATGCTACTCATAACTGACACAGCGCTACAAAACCTGGATAAATCTGACAATAATAACAGTAGTGACAGGTGTCACTGGTGCGCAAGTATTTTCCTGGGCTTGGAAAGACAGTGCCAAAGTTACAGCAATGCCAACACTGTGTTGCAAGATTGTCCAAACCCCAAAACACCACGCCAGATCAGGGTTCATTTTTGGGTGGGGAACTGGGACAATTGGCACACAGTTTTTAAATTTTGACCCAACTTTTCTTCTACCTTGGGGACAACCTGCTCATTGTTATGCAGGTTTTAAACTTTTGTTTTATAGATCCGGGCTCAACTGAACAATATGACCCATTATTTTTTCATTTGACCCTTACTTTTTATACCCAGTGGGTCAATGTCCCACATAGATAAGTATCTGAAATGAACCCTGCCAGATTCACCAGGGCTCATGGGACTTTTGTTCACACTAGCATTGCATTTCATTACTTCTGACGATTTGTACTTGAACCCTAACTGATGCATTGATGTTTTTTTTGCCTTCAGTTTTCTTACTTTTTTTGGAAAAGATACTAAACCACACACACACACACACACACACACACACCACTTTGTTTTGACAATGACGACTTTTAGCCAGCACTGTCAATATTTTTATTGGCAAGCAGTCCCTGGAGTACAGTTGCACCCCGCTCCAAACCAATCAGTCCCAAGTATGCAATCCTACATCCTACCTAAAACCAATCATTACCTGGCATCTAGCAGTACCCCCTCCATTATCCTGCCCCATACCATTTATTTCCTGGAGTTCAGTTTCTCACTCCATTTCCTCACCCTGCGCCAGACCAACTAGTTCCCTGTTGCCACCCCTCACAGAGCCCCCCAGTGGAGATCAGCACAAACCCTAAGCTCCTTGGCTGGCTGCTGTTGACTAAATCACAACTGCAGTTAATGAAATACAGTACAGTGTGTGTTTTCTAGATCTTGATCTGCAATAATCAGCCCAAATTAAGTTCCTGAAACACACACTGTTAGCATGTATTTCATAAATCGCAGTTGCAGTTTAGTCAGACAGCAGCCAGTCAAGGAGTTAAGTAGATATTTTTTACTGACTGCCATCTCAGTGGGGTGTGGGGGGGAGATAGCCAAAAGTGGCAGTGTGGCCACCAGGGATGGGCTCCCAATTGTCTCCTTTAATGGTGGAATTGGGGGAGGGAGTAAAGAGTGGCTACTGGGACTGGGCTCCCAGTGGCCAAATCTTTTTTTTTTTATTGTTTTTATGGTGTCAGAGTTTAGTTTGGGGGGAAGGGCGAAGCAGCAGACATAGGAAATGGGCTCCTGGTAGCCAATGCATTTATTTAATTTTTCTAGGTCAGACACTGGGGTTGAGCTACTAGTTTCTGAGTGTAAATGCGGAGGATACTGATCCATATTGGTACTTTCTGATACCGGGGTTCATCTACCAGTGTCAAACTTCAAATTGGGGGGGGGGGGCAACAGAGACGCAGTTTCTGGGAATGGGCTCCTGGTGGATGCATCTATTTTTGTACTAATTTCCCAAACTGTGGATCAACATTGAGCAACAGCCACCAGAAATGTGCACCCAGTGTAGGTTTGTAAGTGAAGTGGGGGATACCTATGTATATCAGCACTGTAGGAGTGGCCACTGGAGATGGGCTCCCAGTTTCAAAATCCAAGGGGTGGGAGAGACTGCAGCAGTGGCCACCAGGGATAGGCCCCAGTGGCCGTGTATCCCCCCCCCCCAATAACTATGTCAGACTATATCCAGATGCCCGTTAAACTAAGTACTGACCCTGGGGTGGGCTACTGGTGTTGAAATCAGGTTTGGTGTGGGGGGGGCTTATATCGGCTACAGTGAATGGGTCCCTGGTTGCTTTTTTTTTTTTTTTTTAACTTTAAAACTATCTGCTGCCGGCCCATCATCACAGTAGAGCTATCGCCTGCGACACTGATGACCTAGATTCAGGAACAAGCCTGGATCGGAGGATTGGCCAGGGGAGATTGGTTGGGCATCCCAGAAGGACGTTCTCCACCTCAGGGAGAGTGGACTCTGGCTTGCTCAATGTGCGAGTAGCACATATTGGCATGTGCAGAAAAGCACTCCATTGGCATCATGGGGAGTTAAAGCAGAAAAACTGGAAGCACCACTAACTACAGCACAGATGACGCCCACCACTCACTGCAGGCTCCATACCGGCGTACAAGGCGCTCTCCCAACACTGAACTCCAACTCCACTGTGGGTATGATCCCCTACCTAGTGGTCCCACAAGGCAAGCAGGAACACGGAAGAGGTGAGTCTCAGAGCAGGCAGGTGGCTGGGCTGGATGAGCGGTAGGGCTGATGGTGGACAGGTCAGGACTACAGGGGAAAAAGTACAATAAATAAAAAAAAAAGTAAGCAACAAATGTGCCCATACATCTTCAGATATGATGTGCGAACATATTTTTCACTTCCTGGATTAATGTATGAAACATTTCTCATTTGTGTATTTGTGCAAACAGAAAACAGCTGGTGAAACATTTGAGCAAAGTCCTTCTGCACAAGCACAACCAAGCTATTTTTCAATTAATGCAATTTAAAAAACTAAATGACTTCTTGTTTCCAAAACACCAAAAGCACCACCCTTGGAACAAAAGCTAACAAGTGTGAATGCTTCAGGTCTCAAATTCCAGCTGTTTTTGAGTTATAGGTGAGCAAAAAAAAAAAAAAAAGTAGGTCCAAAAATAATTCCATTCTAAAATAAGCATCTGATAATAAGGGTTCATCTTAGACGTGGCTATTCAACCCTATAATTTGATGCTGTATTTGTTCTCCATTTAGTGCATTCAGTATGCAATTAAATTTGGTTGCAGGCTTTGCCAACAGTTGCCAGAAGGAAAAATTATTCACCGTAGTAATGTTGTTTCTTCCAAAGGGATCCCTCACTAAGTTTAACAGCAATCATTCCCCTGGAATGAGCAGCCCTGGAGCTTTAGAATTTTGCAAATTATGGAATTTTAAACTAAATTCAAACTCCGCTCTGTGTGGTCACGCTCACCCCTGTACTAAAGCATCAGATTTATTTCTAAGGCTAGGGTGGGTTGTGACCACGGAAACTAGCTAAATGGCTACCAGTTTTTTTCCCCCAAAATTTTAAAACTAGTAAAGCAAGACACAGCAAGTCTATTTGTTATGAAAAAATAAGTCAGACCATTTAGCAACAATTGTAAAGGCACTGTAACAAGTAATACTCAAACAAGCAGAAAAGAACAAATTCTTGTCTGAACCTTCTCCAGGTTCTGGAGGGGAAGGTAGGGGTTAGGGATTGTTAAACTTAGTGAGGGATCCCTTTGGAAGGAACATTACTACAGCGAGTATTTTTTTCTTCAAACCCCAGGAATCCCTCACTTAAGTTTAACAGCAGCAGACTCCATAAGAGCAACTGGGGAGACTGGGTAAAGAACCTATTTAGGGAAAAGGTTTTGCAAGACAGCAGTGCCAACACTGGCATCCCTTCTGGACTGTTATTTCCAGACAGCAGTGTTTTATAAAAGTGCATACTGTTTTCCAGGCAGCTGCTTTACATATTTCTTGTAGGGGATATTCCTTGATGCTGCCACACAGCAGGCAGAAGTGCCTCTTGCAGAGTGTACCCTGAGGCCTCTAGGTGACAATTTACCAACTTTGTCATTACAGAACTGAATACAGAATTGAATACAGGAGATTATCCAATGAGAGGTGTTCTCCTGGATGCTGGTTTATGTTTCCCAATGTCACCACAGGTGACAAACAGCTGAGTGCTAATGGATCCTACATCCTTTGGTCCAAGTAGTAACCGACTGCCCTTTTCACATCCAGATTGTGAAGCTTTTGCTCCATCAACCTGGATATTCCTGAGAAGAAGACTGGGAGGGCAACTGACCGACTCAGATGGAATTCATACAACACTCTGGGGAGGCAGTTCCTGTTTGTCCTTAGGACTGCAGTACCTTGTCCATATGGAAGATTACGTAGTTAGGACCCATGCAGAGGGCTTGTAGCTCACTTACCCTTCTGGCAGATGTTACTGCCACCAGGAAGACTGTTGTCCAGATGATATACATCAGTGCAGGAGCTGCCTTGGGCTTAAAGGGAGCCTCCATCAGCTGGGCAATACAGATGTTTACCCGCCAGGGAGGTACAGGCTCCCTCACTGAAGGGTAAAAGTGATTAAGGCCTTTGAAAAATGTTTTAAAAATGGGTTGTGAGGCCACGGACCTGTTTTTACCAGCTGATGTGTAAGCTGACAGTACTGCCAAGTGTACCTTCAGTACGGAAGGTGTCTCGGGTATCAGTGCTGGAACTGGTCCTGTTTTATAAGTGACACTGCAGAGAAGCTGGAAGGGAAAGTCTGCCCCTTTATGGATGACACCAAAATCTGCAATAGGATGGACACTCGGGGGGTATGGGGAGAAGGATAAGCAGAGTTCTGAAGGAAACTAGAGGAGTGGTCAAGGATATGGCTGCTGGGTTTCAATGCAAAAAAAGTGCAAAATAAGGCACTTATGGCACAGAAACCCAGGGGTGGAGTACAAAATGGGTGGAGTGGTACTGATGACTACCAAGCAGGAAAAAGACCTGGGGGTAATCACATTGGATGACCTATAGGTGGCCAGGCAGCGCAACAAGGCAGTTAGGAGGGTTAGTGGGGTGCTTAAGGATGGGTATCACCAGCAGAAAGAGGGAGACAGTGTTTCCTCCGTATAGATCGCTTGCAAGACCCCACCAGGAGTACCGTGTCCAGTTCTGAAGACCACATCTCTGGAAGGACATAGACGGGAGGCGGTCCAGAAGAGGGCAACTAAAATGGTGCAGGGTCTACATCAAAAGCCCTATGAGGAGAGACTGAAGGACCTTGATATGTACACCCCGGAAGAGAGGCAGGAGATGAGGACTATAACAGAGACCTTTAAATACCCTAGGGTACATGACGGAAATATTTTTCAGAAGAAAAGGTGCTTAAGATCAAAGGGCAATACTATGAAGCTGGAGAGGGGTAGACTCAGGAGAGATATGAGGAAATATTTCTTCACAGAAAGAGTGACGAATTCCTGGAACAGCCTTCCAGCGGAGATAGTGGGGGCAAAAATAGTGGTGAGGTTCAGGAATGCATAAGACATGCACAAGGGAATTGTAGTGGAAAGGGGGGGGGAGAGAAAGAGCTGTAAATCAATTGCAGTCTGCGGTAATAATATAGGTAATTAAAAATGGGCAGACTGGGTGGGCCAAGCAGTCTTTATCTGCTGTTAAATTCTATGTCTCTGTCTTGTCACCAAACAGTGAACTTCCCTCATGGGGACAATCCATTGCTTTTGTTTGAGTGTCCAAGGGTAGGTTTGTAGTTCTAAGCCAGACAAACCTTCTTAAGGACACTGCTTGGGCCACGACTCTAGATGCAGTGTCACTTTTGTCCACTGCCACGTGGAACTCCATAATGCTCTCTGGTACCGAGCTGTGTACGCTAAATAAGCTGCCTACCTCAGCAGGAAGGAAGCTGATGTGTAAGCCTTTTTGTCCAAACTACCCAGTGTCCTGGCATTTTTCTTTCAGGAGACTGGGATGAAAGAGGCACTTTTGTCTCATCAAAGGTGACAGTCTGGATCCCTTGATCATCATCAGGATGTGAGTAAACGTACTTAGCACCCTGTTAGTCCACCTGATACTTTTTCTCAATTTTCTTGTCGATGCCAGAAGCCAAGGTCGGTGCAGGCATGACTTTGCAGGTGGCCTTCTTATAGGATTTGTAAATGGGCAGCATTAATCTCCTTGTGGGTGCTTAGCCCATCATATCCATAAAATCTACCTCCTCTTCAGTCTCACAGGAGAAGATATTGAGGGTATTACATATTACATTTCAACCTCCTCCTCCACTGGCAATGGAACTGGAATCAGAGCCTGGGGGGGGGGGCAGGCATAACCATGAAGTTCCTCACTGCTTAGAACACCTGAAGAAACTGCCCTGCCTTTGAAGGATTTGTAAATGGACAGCATTAATCTCTTTGTGGGTGCTAAGCCCATCATATCCATAAACTCTACCTCCTCTTCATCCTCCTCAGTCTCATAGGAGGAGATGTTGAGGGTATTTACCTGGTGCACCCCTTCAGCTTGACACCCCAACAGCGAAACACGAGAAAAGACCACTACAGCGACTTTTTCGTGTTTCACTTTCACCCAGTGTCCTGCCCCTCCCGGACCAACTCCAACCTGGAGTTGATAATCCTAAAGTCCTCTGCGGGTATGGGGCAGAGCCCCACATGGGGTGTGGGGGGGCACACTGCGTCTTGAGGAGGTTGGCATTTTCACTGTCGACCTCCTTGGTGCTTCCGTATTTACCAAATGCCTTACACAGGTATAATGTGAGGTACAGTCCTCAGAAGGGCTAGGAGGAGAGCCAAATTCCTGCTCAGGAGAACCATCTGGTTAAACTGGTTCTCCTTCCTCCTCCTCATAGTACAATTCAACCTCCTCCTCCTCCACAGGCAATGGTACTGGAACCAGAGCCTGGGGGGGGCAGGCATAACAGTAAAGTTCCCCATGGCTTGGAACAACTGGAGAAACTTCCCTGCCTTTGCCATGTCCTCTAGTGAGGTTCCCTTCCTACCCCCAGGCCACACTGGACGGTAGGAAGGGAACCTCCCCCATCCAGGCAGCACCAGAGCCACCACCACTACCTCAGAGGTTGCGAAGAAAACACAGCAGTTGGACCACAGTGGGCTCAGGAAGGGTGAGGATGGTGGAACAGAGGCACACCCAGTCAGTTGTTCCACTCCACAATCCATACACCGTTCTGGGGAGCATAGCTCCCTATGGATGCACCAGCAGAGGAGACTAAGGAGGCTGAGGACAGCTGTCTGAGGAGGCCCACAAGAAGGAGACAGAGGACACCACAGGAAAGGAAGCAGCTCCTGGTGGGGACTCAATTATTAGGGGATAGAACTGGGGGAGCAGGGAAAACTGAAGTAAGGTGCCTGCCTGGTGCCATGGCTTGGAGGACGGGAAGCGCATCCTCAGGTTCACGGAACAGCTGCACGGAGTTCGAGCTGGACGTCA
The DNA here is from genome assembly GCA_016271365.2 of Neoceratodus forsteri. NCBI lineage: Eukaryota > Metazoa > Chordata > Ceratodontiformes > Ceratodontidae > Neoceratodus > Neoceratodus forsteri. The sequence continues at coordinate 1,003,116,600 of CM028131.1, read as the reverse complement.
TTGTCCACCTAGGGACAAATGACTTGGCTCATCATGAGATTAGAGCAGTGCAGAAGGACTTTGTAGAATTGAGGAGGGGCCTAAGACAAGTAGCACACACAGTATCCTTCTCAGAGGTGCTGCCTGTCAATGGCATGAGTGATGCGAGGGTACTTTGCACCATGCAGTTTAATGAATGGTTGAAAAAATGGTGTGGAGCACAGGGGTTTGGCTTCATTGGGGACTGGGGTTCCACCTGGAAGGACACCAGCCTATACTGGCAGGATGGTCTGCATCTGTCCAGGAAGGGAACAAGTCTTTTGAGCAATCGGTTTAAATGCTTCATTGGCAAGCTTTTAAACTAGTCAAGGGGGGAGGCACTGATAAGCAGCAGGAAAATCCCAGCCTCTCCCTACAAAACAGGGTACTAAATGAGAAAAAGACCGAGGTAGAAAGGTCAGTGGGGGATGCTGCAACAGAAGGTAAAGCCATCAAAAAATGGAGAGCAGTGAGTACCAATGCTCGTAGTCTGAGTAACAAGCTTCCTGAATTAGTGGCCTAGATGGAGGAGGAACATCTGGATATCGTGGCAGTCACAGAAACATGGTATACAAAACCATGACTGGGATAAACATACCAGGATACACTATCTACAGGAGGGACAGGAGGGTAAAAAGAGGAGGAGGAGTAGCTCTTACATAAGGGAAGGAATCAAAGCAACAGAACAAAAGGGTAAACAGGGAGGAGAAGAAGCACTGTGGGTAAATTTGGAGACCGGCAATGGCACCACAATCCGCTAGGGTTGTATACAGACCCCTTCTCAGGGGAGGAAATGGACAAGAAATGAAAGTATACTTAGAATGGCGAAGAAAAGGGAGATATTGCTGATGGGTGATCTGAATATGCCAGATGTTAACTGGAGTGCAGCTGCAGCAGCCACTTCTAAGAGTGAGGTTATTCTAGATGCCCTACAGGGCCAAGCCTTAGACAACTAGTATTGGAGCCCACTCGAGAGGAGCAATCTTAGACCTGGTTCTCTCAAATGGAGATGAAGAAGGATCACAGATGAAAGTGGGTAGCCATCTGGGAACTAGCGACCAGCGAACAGTATGTTCACAATAAACACAGCATAGAGTCAAGCCATACAAAGACAAAGGTACTGGATTTTAGGAGGGCTGACTTTGTCAAAATTGGTGAGTGCCTAAGGAATGCACTAGCAAATGGGCAGGAAGGAGGGGTGGAAGAACAATGGGGAATAATAAAAACTGCCATCACAGAGGTAACAAGCCTTTGTGTAAAGCAAATAAACAAAACGAAACGAGGTAAGAAACCACTATGGTTCTCAAAGGAAGTGGCAGTGAAGGTTCAAGAGAAAAAGAAAGCATTCAGGAAGTACAAGGAATCACAGAAGGAACAGGACAGAGAACTGTATCAGTTAAAGCAAACGGAAGCTGGGAAGGCAGTCAGAACAGCAAAGGCCCAAACCGAGGAAAAGATAGCCAATTCAGTTAAAAAGGGGGATAAAACCTTTTATAGGTACATCAGGGAGCTAAGGAAGACCAAGGGAGGGATAGTGAGGCTTAACAAAGGGAGGGAGGGTGGGCAGAGGGTGACTGTGAAAAGGCAGAGATACTAAACAAATATTTTGCTCAGTATTTACAAAGGAAGGGGAGGTACCTAAAACAAACAGTAGAAATACTCTGGATACAGAAGTTGATACCAGCCTTTACAGAAAAAGAGGTTCTGAAAGAACTTTTTAAAACTGAAGGTGGACAAGGCAATGGGGCCTGATGGGATTCATCCCAGAATTCTAAAAAGAACTAAGGGTAGAACTAGTGACACCACTGACTACCCTCTTTAACAAATCATGGGAGGATGGGGTGGTACCTGAGGACTGGAGGAGGGAGAATGTGATTCCCTTCACAAAAGTGGGAGCAAGGCAGAAGCAGGAAACTACAGACCTGTTAGTTTAACCTCAGTGGTAGGGAAAATGATGGAATCACTTCTGAAGGAAAGAATTGTTGAGTATCTAGAGGCCAGAGGGCACAGGACCCAAGGCAGCATGGATTCACAGCGGAAGGTCATGCCAGACAAATCTGATAGATTTCTTTGACTGGGTGACCAAAGTAGTTGATCAGGGAGGGCTGTGGACATGGCCTACCTAGACTTTAGCAAGGCATTTGACACATCCCACTAAAAGATTAATATACAAGTTAGCCAGCCTGGGAGTGGGTCTCAAGATGACAGCCTGGGTAAGAATTGGCTGGAGAATAGGACACAGAGGTAATAGTAAATGGAGTCCACTCTGAAAAAGGGGGTTAGTAGTGGGGGTACACGAGGGTTCAGTATTAGGACGGTCCTCTTCAATGTCTTTAAAGCGACATTGCAGAGGACTGGAAGGAAAAATATGTCTCTTTGCAGATGACACAAAGATCTGCAACAGAGTTGATGCACAAGGTGGAGTGGAAAGGATGAGAAGGGACTTGGCAAGGTTAGAGGAATGGTCAAATGTATGGCAGCTTAGATTCAATGCTAAGAAGTGCAAGGTAATGCACCTGGGAAACAAAAACCCAGGGGAAGAGTACACAATGGGGGGTGAGATACTAACAACAACAAAAATGGAAAGGGACCTGGGGGTAGTCATATCAGATGACCTTAAGATGGGCAAGCAATGTGAGAGGGCGGCAAGGAGGGCTGGGGGATACTGGTATGCATAGGGAGAGGCATCACCAGTAGAAAACAGGAAGTTGTTATCTCTCTGTACAGACAGCTAGTGAAACCCCATCTGGAGTACTGCGTGCAGTTCTGGAGACCCAATCTCCACAAAGACATAGACAGGATGGAAGCTGTCCAGAGGAGGGCAACTAAAATGGTGCAGGGTCTGCACGGAGAGATATGAAGAGAGACTTAAGGAGCTTAATATGTATAGCCCTCGAGGAAAGGAGGAGAGGGGGACATGATAGAAACTTTCCAAGTACCTCAAGGGAATCAACAAAGTCCAAGAGGGTAGCATATTTCAAAAAGAGGTGTGCAAGAACAAGGGGCACAATTTGAAGATAGAAGAGGCGGCTCAGAGGTAATTTTAAAGTATTTTTCACAGAGAGGGTTGTGGATGTATGGAGCGGCCTTCCAGAGGAGGTTGTGGCATCAAAAACAGTGGTGGAATTCAAGCATGCATGGGACAGTCATAAGGCAATTCTAGGGGGTGGGGGTAGGAAGAAGTAGGCTGCTGGTTAACTAGGATCTGCAGCTTATCCATCAGGTAGGGAAATGGGCAGACTGGGTGGGCCAAGCGGTCCTTATCTGCCGTCAAATTCTATGTTTCTATGTTTCTCTTTCTTCAGGAGGAGGAACAGTGACATGCTTTTCTTTGTGTTTTTTCTTAGCAGGCACCATCCCCCGGTGTCTGCTCAGAGGCTCTTATGTTTTTGTGGATTAAGGGTTTCCCCTTTCGGGCACCTTGAGTTCTGAACCATCTTTAACTGCTTTATTTTTTCTGTCCCCTCTGACAGGGACTTCTACTTACTCTGAGCGGCTGGACCCTCACCTCAGCCTTTTGGTGACAATGTGGCAGACTGAGAAGCCATCACGATTTCTAATTTTTTTTTTGGTTGTTATAGAGCTCACAAATCTGGTCCGGACTTCAAACACAGCTCGTGGCAGTCTGCCTTTCCCCAAGAGCTGAAAACAAAGTTGCATGTTGGTTCCGTCCTCTTTTCTGGGTCAGTCAGTCATGCCAAACACTGAAGACCCTTAAAAAGACAAAATTTCCGGTTCCCAAATGAAACCAAATAAATAAGTAAGCCCAATAATGTTAAGAATAAGACTTAACAACTGTGGTTCAGTTCCTTAGGAAAAAACAACTATGATTATTTCTTTTCCTCAAAAGAGGTTTAAATAGTCGGAAAAAAAAACAGAATATTGTCTCAGTTCCCAAAGATGTGGAACTGACACTAATTAATGGTAAAATTGCTAACACGGTAGTGGGGGAAAAAAAAACAGTTATTAAAAAGTTTACAATGTTTTTAGAGGGTGGTTCCCTAGAGAAGGAACCGCATCACATATGCACTTCTCCGGTTCCTGGGAACCACTCAGGAACTGGAGAAACACAGTAAAATAACACAAACATAGAGAATAACTCCCTATCTAATGCAGTGTACTGAAGTGTAACCTAAAATAGTTACACATTATCTATTTTTAAGGTCTGTTTCAGAGAAAGGAAGGCACTAGAACAAGGGAACATGCAATGAAGCTTGGAGGCAGTACAGCACAGTGGGTTAAGGCTCTGAGCTGCAGATCTGGAGACCTGGGTTTGAATCCCGCAGCTGCCTAGGCGAATACTGTGTGATCCTGAGCAAGTCACTTAACTTCCTTGTGCTCCCAGGCTGCATTTGGAAACAAGCTACGGCTTAGTGTGCTACTCCTGGTTAAACAATGTTCCCTTTCTAAGAGGGGGAAGTTTATGAAAGACGTGCTGAAATGCTTCTTCATGGAAAGGGTGATGTATGACTGCAACAGCCTGCTACCAGAGGAGGTAGTGGGGAGCAAAGACTGTAGGGAGCTTCAATCATGCCCAGGCACAGGAGCATATTAGGTAGAGGAATGGGGGCTAAGAATTAAGCCTTGCCGACACGGGATAGGATGGGAAGGGTGGAGGACTTGCACTGGCCGAGTTGCACATACTGGTTTCTACAAGTGAGACAGGACTTGAACCAAGCTGTGGAGGAGGGACAGAGCCCTAAAGACAGTAGCATGCCCAGAAGGAGGTTGTGGGAGACAGAGTTAAGGGATCCGTACCATTTCCCGACTGTTAACTTCCCGACAAATTCTCGACACCGTATTCCCGACCAGGACGTTTGCCTGACATTTTTTATCCCGATTACCACTAGACTGACTGTTTAATTTTCCGACAATTAAAAACCCAACATGCATCTCAGCTCTATTTCAAACAGTAGCTGTCAGTTTTTGCTCAGAACGTCAGTTCGCTATACCGTCCGTTGCATTACTTTACTGAGCTGCACCTTTATGTCTGCCTACGACAAGCTAGGTAATTTGTCAGGAGGGTTACTGAACCCATATCCTTCAAATAACCTTCTTAGTAGGTAAATTAAAAAACATTCCTCGGTTCCTTGTTATCCCTCTATTTATTTTACAATCAGATTGCTGATCGCACAAACAAAAACCCCAGCCACAAACTGCCCACCCTTCCATGTACTCACCACTCCATATTGTTTCAAAAACATCTCTCCGATCATGGACATGTCTCACATCTGGAACCAGCAACGTATACAAAATAAATATACTGCATACTGAATCCACAGCATAAGCTCGTTCCTGGAGTAATATGTATAAGAGTAAATGTTTGCTATTCACATTGGTTTGTTTTTGGCTTATCCTTGGCTCTGCTACAGCTAGGATCTAGTTGTGACACCCCCCCCCAACCATTCAAATGGCAGAACCTTTAATAAAACTACAAAACAATGCGTGTTTTACATGAAAACATTTTTAATATTGTCCACATGGTTAGGTAATATAAACAAAATAGTAAAAACAAATTCCTGTCCCCTTTAAAGACTCAAGAGCATGTTCTAAATGTAAGACCTAGCAGTAGTTCTGTGTTCTGTGAACCAGCATGCCAGAATCAAGTACAGCATTACAGGCTGTTAAATTATGTTAGGTAGCCCGATGCTTAAATAGTTGAGATAGCAACAATCGGTATAGCGCACCTGTTGGGAATAACTTTTTTGGGAAAACAATGTCAGTATATTTCATGTCAGGAAACAAACAGTCTGGACTTCGTACCTAACCCAGTCGAACGCCTTGGTGAGGTAAACGAAAATTGCCAGTGTAATGTTACCTTTGTCAGTAGGTGAATGGATATGGTTTGTGAGGCAGAGGACGGAGTGGAGTGGGCACGTTGGAAGCCAGACTGGAATGGGCTCAGGGAGTTGGAAGAGTAGGGGAAGGAAATTAATCTGGTTAAAATTAGTTTTTCTTGGATTTTAGACAGAGTGGGTAGGAGTGATATGGGTCTGTAGTTACAGGGTAGGGAGTGGTCCCCACATTTGTGGAGAGGGATGACCTTGGCTATTTTCCAAGTGATCAGAACACTACACTGAATAATGGAGAGGTTGAGTGGGTGGGTGAGCGGGGGGTGGCTATGGCAGGGGCCAAGATCCTCAGAAGTCTGGTATCGAGGCTATCAGGACTGGATTTGGAGGGGTTGAGAGTTTTTAGGGCATGCAGAACTTCTGCAAAGGTGATGGGGACTCACTGGAAGCATTGGGGGCTTGGGTCAGGGGGGTGAGGATCAGGTTGGGGGATTAGGGTGAGGACTTTAGAGGGGGAGGAGGTCCGGGGGGAGTGCGCAGGTGGCGAAGAAGTAATTTATAGGGGAAGGCCAGGGTAAGGTCAGAGCTAGTGGGATTGGAGAAGGCCATCGTGGTGGAGGCGGTGGAACCTAGGAGAAGGTGAAGAGTTTTCCAGAAATCAGCTGGAGATGACAGAGTCGTTCAGCTTATCCCTGAATCAGTTGACATTATACACAGACAGAGTCAAATTCTGCAGCTTGTAGCAAGATAAATATTTCAAGCTTATGTTTTTAATATGAAAGACTCTAGCCAGAAACATAATGCTCTGCAGAGTTTTATTTAGCTTATGCCTTTTTCAAAGGGAAAAAAAAAAGTTACAGCTCTAGGTTATTTCACCCTGTTACTACAGCCTTCAAAAAGTGACCACGTTTGAGCATGTTATAAATAAAAGGTTGAAAAAGAATGTTGTTAGTCTGCCTTACATGTACTAGGGTCTGACACATCAGTGTTTAGATCATTAGTTCTCAGACTTTTGTCGGCACAGCTCCACAGACTGGTTTTGTTCACTGTTGCCTCTGATATTTCGCTAATTATTGCCTCTGATGTTTTACCTAGCTTTTGCCTACTCAGCTGTATCTGTCAGGTTAATTTAGCAGTACCTGTTTCACTGTGCTGCCATTTAGTCTGTTACCAATATTCGACTGCCGAGTACCACTTATATTACCTGTTGCTGAGTGTATAGACTCTCCATTTTGTCCAGCGTTGGCTCCAAATTAACCCCCCTTCCTCTCCCAGTCTTCCCAGTCTCTCTCTCTCCATGCTGTGCATGCACAGTACCCACTGCCTTTGTTCGCATTCTCCCACCTCTGATATTCCTTTGTGTGCCCCAACAATCTCCTCTCATTCACTTGCAGGCTCCTCCATCACACTACCCCGCTCAGTGCTTCCACAGCCGTTGGCTGAGTCGAGCCAACCGAACAAGGTACAGAAAAACCAGTCTCTTCTCCACAGGAGCAACTTCTGGACTGTGCTAGCCCATCCCCGCAACACGGGGACAATAGTTCCTTGCTGTCACATGACCCTAGTGTCAATCTCCCCAATTTTCCATTTGCAGCTTTTACTACCAATCCTCCAGGTGTTCCTAGTGTGCACCCTACCTGCGTCCTACTACTCCTTCCCTGTATCACCTGTCGCCACTAGGAGTCATTATTGAGCTCCCCTAAATCCCTTTAGCTGCTCTATACTTGTCCTATCCTTGCCTTTCACACCCTCCTTTCTCATCCCTCCCTGAATTAACTTATCTCCCCTTTACTAATCAGTACCTGTCTCCCCCTGTACTTCAACCTCTAACCCCTGGCACCAAAGTCCACTGCACTACCACTGCTCCACTGTGCCTGCCCTCTTTGTGTCTACTCTTTTGTTTTCTTCATAGACACTACTTCACACACAAGACTGAACTGTCAGTTCACCACTTCTCTGCTATTTCTCTGAAATGTCCTCTTTCTGTACTTTATGTTTCCACTATCCCTTCTCCCCTCAAGTCTACCATGAGTATCTTTCATGCCCTCATCCTCCCTTTCCTAATTCTTCTCCTCCTCCTCCTCCCTCCCATAGCCCCCCCTCAAAGTACCCTCCCAAACCTCAACCCCGCCTCCCACACTCTATCTCCCTTGCAACATTTCCATTCCCTCTGCCACTTCTCCCCACCCAATATATTTCCTTCACCATATCCAAATCCACCCTGGGCTACTCAACTACTCTCTCTTAAATCTTGCAAGTCATTCGACAACTTATGCCCCCCCAAACCTCCCTTACAAGCCCTCCGCAATATGTATCGCGTTAAGCACAAGAGTCATTCCCCTCTCCTGCACTTTTTAGTTTTCCCGTTTCTCCTGGCGGGTGATGTCGAGCCAAATCCTGACCCTTCTAATCCCTCATCCTTCCCCCCACAGGCCCCCAAAAGGCTTACAAATCTACCATATCAATGCACGGAACTTATACCACAAAATGGATGAGCTGAAGGTCTAGGTCTCTCAGCAAACTCCAGACATACTATGCACTACAGAAACATGGCTGTCCTCCCCAGTCCCCAACTTTCAGCTAGTTCTTCCAGACTTCTTCCTACACCAGTAGGACTGTGGTAAGCATGGTGGTGGGGTGGCTATCTATTCCCGCTTCTCCCTACAGTGCATCATCTCCCACTGTGAAGAAATCCCTGGCTCCCATGAACTCATCCTAGCAAACCTAGCCTTTCTTTTATCCTCTCCCCTCTTTGTGGGTGTTTTATATGCCTTCCCTAAACTCTCTCCCCCCCTTCCCCTCATCTCATGCACCACGGCTGCTTCCGCCCATGTACCTACGGGTGAACTTACCTTTCTAGGCGACTCCAGCTTAGACTGGCTCTCCTACCAACCCAAAACTCCCAGCAACAAATCGAATCACTAAACTTCACCCAACTTATTTAAGAGCCAACCAGCCCTAATACTAGATCTCAGTCTCATTCCCTCCTTGACTGGGTAACATCCACCCACCCTCATCGCATCAGTTCTGCTGGCAACCTACTCAATGCTCTCAGTGACCACTGCCTCACCTTTTGTATCAGAAAGGCTCGCCCTCCCCCCCCAAAATACATCCAATACCAACCCCTCAAGTCACTAAACATGAGCCAATTACTTCACGATCTGGCCCATGCAAACTGGTTCCCAGTGCTCTCTTCCATCTCCATCGACTCCGCCTTTGCCCACTTCACCTCCACCTTCCTAGCAATCTGGGACACCCATGCCCCACTCAAAACTCTACATGTAAAACGTAAGCACCACCCCTGGACCACCCCAGATATTATGTCCTTGCACAAAGCTTTGGATCTTGCCTGGCACCAATTTAAATGCACGGGTGACCAAACCTCCCTGCAATCATTTTGCACCCTCCACAATAACTGCACTTCCCAAATCCGCTGAGCCAAAGCTAATTTCTTTAAGGCATGCTTTCATCCCTCTAACAGTGCTCCCATCTTTCTTCTGGCAGGACCTCCGCTCGCTCCCGAGCCGCCCCCCCCCCATACAAGTGGTGGGTAAACTAATCTCCGATCCCTACCTTGTTGCCGAAGGCCTCAACACATTTTTCACCTCCTGTGCTGTTCCACAAGTGTCTCCCTATTTCACCTCCCAGATCCCCTCAGCCCTCCTCAGTCCCTAGGACTCCAGCTACTCCCATCATGCAGCCTAAAGTCCTAAAAGCCCTTATTTCTCTTAACCCCCCCCCCTCAAAGTCTAGCTCAGATGGTCTGCACCCTAGACTCCTCAGGATTTCGGCCCCTTCTATAATCCCACCTTTAACCTACATCTTAAATCTCTCCCTCTCTACTGCTACAGTCCCCACTGCTTGGACATCTGCTACTGCCCTCCCACTTTTCGAAGGTGGTGACCCAACTATCCCAGGTAACTACTGCCCCATCTCCCTTCTCCCCTCCCTCGCCAAAGTCCAAGAGTCCCGAATTCTTACTAGACTGAATGATTTCCTTATAACTTCTAGCACTCTCTCCCCATTTCAGTCTGTGTTCAGACAATTTCATTCCACCACCTCCTCTCTTCTACTCTTTACCAGAGCTATTCACTCTGCCATGGACCTTGGCCAGATCACCTCTGCTATCTTCATTGATCTAGCCAAGGCCTTTGACTCCATCTCCCACCATCTCCTACTTGACAAGCTCAGTTCCGTTGGTCTATCCCCTACCTCGGTAGCTTGGTTTAGGTCCTACATCTCTGGCAGCACTCAGACAGTTTCTATCAACAACTCCTCATCCCCCTCACTCCCTATCCTGGTCAGTGTCCCCCGGGGATCAATTCTTGGGCCCGTCCTTTTTTCCCCTCTCTATTAATGATCTCCCCCTGGTATGCACCCAAGCTAGTATACACATGTACGTGGACGACACTGTCCTCTTTCTGTCCGGCCTCTTCATTCAATCCCCTCTTCAAAGAGACCTCACAGCAGTTACAGCCTACTTTACTGCAAACTGCCTAAAGCACAACATAAATAAAACGGCTGCTATGACCTTCAGATTAAAACAGAAACTTGCCAGGCTACCCATCCTACCAGTTTTCTTTTCTGCAGCCAACACCCCCCCCCCCCTTGAGAATGTCCCCTCCGACAAGTACCTGGGAGTTTGGCTCGATCCCCCCCTTGACTTCTCCTTTCATTTTAATGCACTGCACTCAAAACTGCGTCCTAAACTCGGGTTGCTGTACTGCCACAAGGCCAGCCTCTCCCTCCCGGTCAGATGCGATCTCCTTGTCAAATGGATCCTCCCATCCTTTGACTACGCCGGCACTGTCTACAGTGCTGCACCTGCCACTTCCCTAGTGAGACTTGCTGTTCTGTTTGATGCCTTTTGCAGGTTCACTACTAACTAACTCTCCTTTCTCAACTCACCACTGTGATCTATATTCCTCTCTCTTCCTCCTATCCCTCGCAGAGAGATGCTCCTCACACTGCTCCTCCCTCATAGCCAAATTCTGGTTTGGGACCCTTCCACCCTATCTGGCCTCCCTCCTAACTCCGGCAACCCCTTCGCCTTACAACTCATGGTCAAACTGCACCCGAACTTTCTCACTCCCATGCGTAGAGACCGCAGCTGGCAAACTTTCCTTTTCTTTTCATCTGCCCTCCCTCTGGAATACTGTCCCTCCTCAAATTCGCCTCTCTCCGACCTTCCCTACTCTCAAACGCCTCGTAAGGCCAACCCCCTCCACTTTCTGTGTCTATTTTCTCTCCTAAAGCCTCCATTTCCTCTCACTGCTCCCTTCTGACCTGATCCACTGTATTACTGCAGTCCTTAGCCTTGTGTATAATGTATTATATTGCTGTAACAGCCTTGTATGTAATGTTCTGTTTATACTAACCCTGTATTTACCATGCATCATCCATGTTTTTGTAATACTGTATTTGCTTTTATTCCTTTGTACCCCCCTTCCCTGGGGTTGCACCTGGAAACAAGCTTTTGCTCACAGTGCCTTTCCAGGTCATCAACTTTTAAATAAACAACTGTTATCATAGCGAGCCTCTCGAAAGCCATGGAAAAAATCCTGAGCCTCCCCCAATACTGAAATCATTTTGGGCCTCCCAACATAAGAACAGAATACTCTGCACACTACATCAGAAATAAAGCGAAACCCCTTTGAGTACTAGTTGGTTCTCATTTTATTCAGCTTACTGTAATCCTCCTTTATAACCCCCTCCCCAGACCATGCTTGCTCCGTTATTTTGATTCCTGAACTATGGTTACCCCTTGTTGCAATACCTTCATGGATCAGACTGCGTTCTGTTTCCCCTCTATCTAAAATAACCTTCCTACCCACCCCCATCTTACCCTGCTGTTCAGCAACTTCTCAGGAATCCTTTTGTTCCCTCCTACTCTTGCTCCTAGTAGGTCTCTGCTTAACCCTTGTATTTGGGTTATCCTGTCATCAGTCTAGTAGGTCAGTTCTTACCTCTTATTTGCTTATGGTTCCTATTTGTTTGCACTTTTGTTCTTTTTATATTGCTTGACCGCTTTGCCGTTACCTTTTGAATTGTATTCACTCCTTACGCTTCTCCGGGTACTCCTGAAATGAACCTTGGCTCAGTGTGCCATTCCTGGTCAGCAATATGACACCTACCATTATTCTCTTTCGGTTTGCCTCATCGCGTCACACAAAATATCAAACTCAACATTCAAACAGAACTAATTTTTCAGATTTGTTTGAGCCTCCCCTGGAAAAGGTTGGGGCCTACGCAATGAGGCTGCCTTCACCATTTGAGAAACCCTGGTTTAGATCAAGATCACATAATTTTTCAGTCTTGACTTGAAATCACATTGTAGGAGCTTCAGGAGCCCCGCTGACACCCTGTTTTAAATACCCTCATTTATAATACAAATGATAGGGATGCAGGAGCTTCGGGACTACTTACTGCTTCGAGGGCCGAGCCACTGTGACCTACTGGTCTGCAACCAACACCCCCTACCCTCTCTCCTTTACTGGAATACTAACTGTATGGTTTCATTTTCAGCTTTCCAAAACTCAATTCGCGTTTCAAAATGCAGTTAAAATTTATTTAACAGTGAACTAACAAAATGTACTACAGTGTACAAGTATTCTGCCAAGTAGAGACTATGACTACCTTAGACATTAAACCTTGTACAAATTAAACGTCAAATACCTACTATATAGGGTCTACAAAATATTAAATGCCCTTACCCATCCGGATTTGGATGCTGGCACTCGCCACATTTGTTCCATAGTTAAAATCATCTTCGATAGATGATCGAGGATATTTGTCCGTAATCATCTGTCAAAAATGGAAAGAGCAATGGGTTTGATAAAACAGGATTTTTCTCAAGGTATTCAGATAACGAAACACCGTCTCTCAATCCGAGAATATTCTACAATCCTTACTTCCGCCTCTCTCTAATCAAACATAAGCAGACCGATTAGGAGCTGACACAGACCGACCAGTCGCACACAAACTAAATCGATCGCAGGACCAGTGGCCGAAACAAGCTCTATGAACACCAGCCATTCCAAGCAAAGTCGATTGGCGTTTGCCACTTGCTGGTCTGGCTGTGTCATGATCAAAATGCGTCACAATGTCGGCGTACATTTGGAGTTATTTCCATATAAATAAACAGACGAGAATGGCAACGCCACGACGACCTAGGAGGCTACGTTATATTTATTAAAATATTTCGCCGGGAGGGCGCACTGAACAACAAGTTGCTCGTCTCCCGGTGCGACCTGCGGGCACAATTGGATGAAGAATTAGACGTACAGTTTAATATTTAACATATCCGAGAAATTAGACATTCACTTACATTTGTAACATGACATACAGTTAAAAATATAATCACACAGTCGCATTTGTGACATAACATACGGTTAAATATATCATACTTGTGGAATGTGCGTTTAATTACAAGTGTAATATGTAAGCCAAAACCCAGGACCAGCCTGGGTATACTTAAGCAATAAGGCACGACAGGGTGTGGTATATCATGGGATATCGTCACACCTTGGGTGGTTGGGCACGAGGCCGTAGGCCAAGTGCGTCCAACTGTCCTGAGAAGTGACGATATACCACACCCTGGAGTGCCTTATTGCTATTATGAACTGGATTAATTGATATTTTATGTCTTTAATGCAAAAAAATAAAGTTTTTAAATATTTAAATACTGTTTTCATATGAATGCAGCTAGACATAAAAAAAAAAAAATTTGTGTACGTCATGTTTTGGCCAGTAGGTGGTGCTGTTGCAGAAGGATTTTGTTACAGTCTTCATTGTTGTGGTATTGATCGCCCGCCTCGAAGTTTAGTTTATCTACCATCGTTAATGTTGTTTTTCTTTTTCTTGTTGAGGAGGTGAAGATGAATGTGCCCTCTTCTGAGGAAGCGAGAAGGTAAGGGTCAAGCCTGAGGAGCGGGTTGTAGGTTCTGGCGCCTGGCAAGCGGCAGTGAGAGGCGGTAGTGCTTGGCGCTCTCAGTGAAGCAGTTGCGACAATGAAAGGAGAAGTTGTTTTTCTGTTTGTAGCTGCGTCTGCTTTGGGCAGCGTGTATGGGGGGCAAGTGTGAGGATGTTTTGGGGTTTTGCCTGTTAGTCTTAGTGGAGGTCGGTGGAGAACATGCGCTGGGGTGAGCAGGCTGGTGGTCGAGGAGTTTCAAGCCGTGATGATGTAGCCTATATCACACGGCTTCCAAGACCTCTCGGCCAATCAGCTTGCTCCATTTACGATCGCCTGTTCATAATAGGCATTATACAATGGCAAGAAAAAATTCCGGTCTCTGATTGGTCAGTCTTGGGCTGGACCCGTAATGTTATTTATTGCCCCTCTATTTTGTGTTGCATTTATTCTAATGGCTATGCTATGAACAGTTTCTCTAAATGCCTAAGGTATGTCTTGTTGTCTTATACCCCCCACAATGCCTCTTGAGTCTGTATGTACCTTATGCTGTGTTACCCACTGTTGGTGCATTTATTCCAATTCCTATGCTATGTACTGTTGCTTTAAATTCCCTGGTCATGTCATGTTGTTTTACGCCTCCCATGATGCTTCTTTGAACCTGTATGTACCTTACGCAGTTTTTACCCACTGTTGGAGCATGTTGCTGTGGTTTGCAATGTTGACTCTGTATTTGTTTCATGGATACCTTGGAATTCTCCCGGGTCGCACCTGAAAATAGACACTAGCTGTCTAGTGTGCTTACCTGGTTACCAAAAGCAAATAAATAAATAAATCCCAGCACAACATCAGGGGTCCAGTCTCAGCCTCACTGTGAACCTGTGGATGGTTGCTTGGACCTTACTGTTTTTTTTTTTTTTTTGCATCTCCTCTTAAGAAACAAAAATATTTTCCCACACTAATAAAAACATTCTTTAAAATTATTTTTTTTATTTTATATATAACAACAAGCCATTGTATAATAGCAATAATACCCTCCAGAGTGTGTGTCGTTTGGGATAACGTCATGCCTCAGTTGTTGGATGCACTCTGCCTGCAGCCTCATGCCCAGCCACCTGAGGCATGACGTTATCCCAGCATGACACACACCCTGTTGGGCATTATTGCTTAATTAATGCGTGGCTTACGTGCATTGTGAGGCACGAGGACACAGCCCGAGTGACCTCCAACCACCTGAGCTATGCATTAATGCCTAGTATACCCACGGATGGTCGTGGGTTATTGCACTTATAAAACCGGGCTCAATAACGGTTGAAAAACAGTTCTAAAGTGGTAGAAAAACATTTTTTGTGTGGATTTGTACCTGTGCCCCTCCGAGCAGGCAAGTAGTTCCTACATCCGGAACTGTTCCTAAATCCGGACGTGGAACCAGAAATGTAGTTTTCTTGTACTGGCCGGTATTATTTAGTGAAGAAAGACTTTGGGAATTACCAGTGAGTGGCCTCCATGTAACCTATAGTGGGTGTAGCCCATTTAAGCAATTGATAATTCAGCGCTGTCACTGTAGCACCGAACAACAGAGCACAGAGAAAGAACATTTTACAGTGAAGCATGGCATTCATAAAGTAGTAAAAAATATGTATTTGCATTTCCACCTTACAGCTACATGACCTTGCATCACAGGTAACAGGTAATTAAATAAAAAGGGACAAGTGCTGTAAGACTATAGAATATGTCCCGATTATGGGTCTGCTATCAAGTTTGCAACGCTGCATAGAAGATGTGCACCATTATTTTGAAAGATGTTGATACAGGTACGAATGAAAACCACACCGCAGGAACAGTACCACACCAAGCCACAGAAAGACCAACAAGAAAGGCTGGTCCGTTATGTCCTGGTACGGGTTTCAACCATAGCCGGGTTTTACCGATCTGGTTCGTTTCCGGCTGTAGGGTTTTCATTAGCCTTCTTTGGACTACTGCTTGCTTACATAACTATTACTTCACCAAACCACATTTATAATTTCAGTAACCAATCAAGCCAGCAGCTAGCCTGATTACGCCAAAACACCTACTGAAATCCTATGGATGTAGTCATGACAGCACCACGATGCTTGTCACAAGTTTGACAAAACTGTACAGATAGATCAGAAGTGCAGACGGGGCTTTCTCGCTGTGTGGTCATTTAATGTTGCACTGCAAGACACGCCAGCTGCTGAATTTGGTCGCTGCTAAAAAAGAAAGTGAAACAACTTTGGGTCTGGCAGCGGTCCCCTGCAAGCAGCCCCCACATGCCCGGCAGCAGTACTTATGCCTTGAGGATAAGTGTCAGGAATTCCGCTACTCCCAACGCTATCCCCTTTACAGTGTTGATCATGTTCTGCATGATTCATTTGAGCTTGTACATGTTTTTGTCATTATAACATGACAGTTATGTGTACACTGGGTATGATTTGTGATATGTGAGATCTAGATTAATGGTGCGCCGTCATTTGACATAGACAGCAAGAGAAAGGTCTCGGCAGTGAGCGTGTGAGCGTCTAGGATGTGCCGCCGCATTATTGCGATTCAGCAGAAGAGGAATGGTAGGCTTAGCATTGGTATCCTAGGCATTAATCAATGCCCACGCAAGCCTAGCCGTCCAATGGGAATGCACGTTTGTCGAGCTCCGTTTTATAAAGTTAAGAGCGGATAATTTAGCAATTATTTTTTGAAGTTAAACATTTTATTGTTTGAATAAAAAGAGTACATTCATGCATACTTACATAAAATGTAACCGTTAGGTATCAATAAAATTGATAGAAATTAATACAGTTGCCAGAGGTTAATACAATTGCCATACAGTTCACCAAGTATGGAATAAAAGGTGAGAAAAATACAGTTCATATAGTATTACACCCTAAAAGGTGGATGAAGGCAGCCCGCATGTTGTTTTGATAATTATCTTACCTTACATTATATCAGATTTCGTCAGGTATTCGGAGCGTATTACTCTTATTATTGTGGATGACTAATGACATAAGACCATCTGTCTATTAGTTTGTATGTTGTACTATATAGTATGACTTAAAATCCTTGAGATTTCTTTGTGTATTTGTGGGTGATAGTGTTTTGTAATGTTACAATTTATTAAAACAATAAAGAGATCCTGACACCACACACTGTGTTCCGACTACAGTTTAAAACATCTCCTTTGAAGGATAGGGTATTAAATGTTTTCTTATTCCCATGATAGTATGGTAAGAATACTCGCTATTTGCATGTCTGGTACCTTGTACCTTATACCACTGTACCCTCTATTGAGTGAACTTAGGTGGCATATACTTTAGGCCTTATAAGTATTCACTGTGTGTACCATAGGTGGTATCTGTCAGTCATCAAAGATACTACATACTAAAGCTGTTGAGAAAAATAAACTATTTTTATTATTTTTTATTTCAATTGTTTAACCAGGAAAGGCACACTAAGCTGAAACCTTGTTTACAGGTGTGACCTGGGAGCACAGGGAAGTTAAGTGACTTGCTCAGGGTCACACAGTATGCAAGTGGGGGCTGTGGGATTCAAACCCAGGTCTCCAGATTTGCAGCTCAGAGCCTTAAACCACTGTACTATATTGCCTCCCTACAATGGATGCAAATGGTTCTATGAGGAGCTGAGCCCCTCATTCGGTGACTATTATTATGCACTCTGTTTTGAAGCCTGTGAAGATGTTGAGCTACGGTTCTGGTAAAGATATAAGGATATTACGGTGGTTACGGTGGGGAGGGTGCCTGTGGGGTGCTCTTTTACCCTATCCTCTGTACTCAGCGGGTGACAACCTGTATCTTAAGCTTCAAAAGCTTCTCGTGCTCAGCCTATGCCTGCTGTGGGGTGCTTTACCACAAAATCTCTGAGTACAGTGGTTGCCGAGGAGTAAGATTGTATATATTTGAGGAATGCTGTCCATGTCTTGTCGTATTTTGTTAGGGTGTTGGATGAGATGTGAGACAGTCTTTCGTACTTCGCTAGCATGTTATTGTTGTCTAATAGTTCTTTAAGAATTGGAATTGTTGTGAATCTCCATTTACAAACTAAAAGTTGTTTGACTTGATACTAAAGAGCAGGGGTCGAAATAATCACCTGTCTACCTGTCCAAGACAGCCAGTTTTTCCCAGGGACAGCTAGTTTCATCTCTTTGCTTGTCCCTGGGACAGGCACCAAGTGAAAAAGCATTAGTGGGCACTAGGACCCAGGAGATGCTGCCACTTGTAAGGCTGGGCTGTGGATGTTCCAATATCCTGGTGTCACATGTTGAGAGATGTCCATTGAACTCAATGCTAAGATTTGCTAAATTAGGTTACGGGCTAGTTTCCACATATCCCTAATCTTGGGGCACGACCATAATATATGATAAAGATCTCCCTGTGTATTAGCACATTTCCAACACTCATCTGATTTTAGTAGGTTAGCTGTGAACAGAACTGCTGGTGTTCTAAACCACCAGCGGAGTATTTTATTTTGGATAAGTCTGCTGCTGGTATCTCGGATAGGTTTACGTGCCGCTTCCCAGCAGGAGTCCCATTCAGTTTCAGGTATTTCTCTACCTATTGCTTGTTCCCATTTTCCTTTTGCTTTTTGGGTTTGGTCAGGGATGTTATCTTGTATCATCGAGTGTATAAGGCTAGTTCTGCCTTTTGTTTTTGCTAATAAGGAATGAAAAGGATGTTGTTGATTAGGTGGATTTTGTACTTGTTTAACGTTCCTGATCAGTGGGGCAGCTGAGTCTCTGATCTGCAAAAAACTCCTAAAGTCTTCCTTCGGTAAATCATATCTGATTTGTAGTTCTTGAAAGGATTCCATAACTGGCAGTCCTGGTATTAATAGGTCCTGTATTGTGTTAATACCTTTTTTCTCCCAGTTTTTCCAGTGTATTGGTGTCCCCTGTATCTTAATGTTGTTGGCGCCCCATAGTGGGTTATATTTGGGATGGGCTAGGTCTGTTAATTAGCTTCTCTAATTTTTTCCAGGTGGATATGGAAGATGTTATTGTAAGTAGTGGGGTGGGTGATTTGTTATGGTTCCCATAAAGTTATATGGGAGGCCAAAGGCCCTTTATCAGGGAGGATTCTGTTGCAGACCACAGTGGGGTTGAAGCTTCAGGTGCCTGAGATCATCTTAATGTTTGAGTAGTTCTGTAGGCCAGGTAGCAGCCTTTTATCCATGGGAGTCCCCAGCCCCCTTTGGTCCAGTGTGTTCTAAGTTTATTCTTGCTGAATCTTGGTTGTTTCCCTTCCCAAATATAGTTTCCTATGATTTTGTGTATTTTTTGTGAACCAGGAGTCTGGGATAGATATGGGTGTATGTGAGACCAGATATAAGATCTTTGGAGCAATGATCATTTTTATTGCCTCTATTTTCCCCACTAGTGATAAATTAAGGGGGATCCATCTTTCTAGGTCTATCTTTATCTTGGTAATAAGTGGTTCCAGGTTAATGTTAACAATGCTTGATATGTTGGTTGTGATTTTGATTCCTAGGTACATAATGTGGTCTCTTCCCTATCTGAGATTTAGATCCGTAAGTTGCGTTTCTAGACAAAGTTTGTTCAGTGGTAAAACTTCGGTTTTATTCTGATTTAACTTTAATCCTGATAGGTTGGTGAAGGCATTTAGTAGTTGAAGCAGAGGTCGCACTGAGTTGTGTGCGTCATTCAGAATTACCAAGAGATCATCAGCATACATTAGAGCTTTGATCTCTATGTCCCCTGACCTTATCCCCCGTATGCCCTGATGCTCCCTAATGGCCACTGCCAGAGGTTCTATGGCTAGGATAAAAAGGAGTGGTGAGAGTGGGCAGCCCTGACGGGTCCCTCTCCCCAAGGTGAAAGGTCAGGAAAGGGTGTTGTTCGCTAAGATACGTGCCTTAGGGCAGTCATGTATTGCTCTGGTCATACCGACGAAAGCTGCATTGAAACTCATTTTTTGCAGTACTGAATATAAGTATTGCCATTCCATTGAGTCGATGGCTTTTTCAAAGTCGATAGCCAGTGCTGCACATGGAGTGGGAGAGGAGAGAGATAATTGCATTGTATCTACTGTAGTAGTGCTCTCATATGGTGAGAGCTATATCTTCCCTTGACGAAACCCATCTGGGAGGGGTGTATTAAGGTAGGAATGAGCTTTTCCAATCTGGTCGACAATATCTTAGCATATATTTTGCTGTCCACTTTTATTAGTGATATTGGTCTATAGCTAGCAGGCATTTCTTTGTCTTTGCCTGGTTTGGGTAGGAGTGTTATTGTTGCCTCACAGGAGGGTGCCTTTGTTTTGCACTTCTGAGAACAGCCTTTGCATAACTGGTGATACTGCTTGGGCCAAAGCTTATTAAACTCTGTTGGTAGCCCGTCCCCCCCCGGAGCTTTTTTTTTTTTAAAGAGATAGAATGGCCTCTTTTATTTCTTCACTTGTAAAATTCTTGTCTAGGTCTCTGGCCTGTGCTATTGTTATTTTTGGGAGTTTTAGCTTTTCTAGAAATGCTACAGTGTCCTCTGGGTTATTGTTCATAGACGAGATGTATAGTTGGGCATAAAAATCTCTCACTAGGTTATTTTTCTTTTTCTGATGTTTGTGTTTTACCGTTTGCATCCTTGAGGGCATTTATGTGTCTCTTGGCCTGCTGTTTTTTTAATCTGTAAACCAATAATTTCCCACATTTCTCCCACCTTTCCAATATTTATGTTTAAGACGCATGATCGCTAGTTCCGCTTTCCTAGCTGTAAGGGAATTTATTCTGTTTCTTATTTGTAGTATTTCTTTGTAAAGAGAGGACTTTGGTGAAGCCTTGGGGTTTGATTTATATTGTAGCTCTAAAGTAATTATCTTATCTTCTGAGGCTGGGATATTCTGACTGCGCCTGGCAGTAGCACAAACGTGGGCGCAGCGCAACTGGGATGCGCTGGAACCAGGACCGGGTGATGTTCAGTGGTGATGCACCACAACTCAACACTGTTGACTATGGCATGGACAGCGCACAGCACAGTGGCACTGTGCTGGCGCAAGCCACAGATAGGTAGCATAGGGATGCGCCA
Organism: Neoceratodus forsteri; assembly: GCA_016271365.2. Classification (NCBI taxonomy): domain Eukaryota; kingdom Metazoa; phylum Chordata; order Ceratodontiformes; family Ceratodontidae; genus Neoceratodus; species Neoceratodus forsteri. The sequence goes on along the minus strand of CM028131.1, from coordinate 1,003,095,815 downwards.
GCGCAAACACAGTTGCGCTGGGTGCATCACCTGCGATATTCAGTAGAGGGCATGCAAATGAGGCCATAATTTATGCAAGGCGCAAACGGGGCCATTTGCATGTCATTATGGCCCCATTTGCTTGCCTTGAGCAGGACAGCCTGGCGAATTGCGCCTGGCGCCCTGCACAGAATGACATGTGTGCAGTGGGGGTCCCGGGGCATCCCCGCCTGTAGCTGCAATCATGATAACGCTATAGAACAACCTCCCCAGTCTAGTTGTAGCCTCGCTGCTTTCCCCAATCGCCAGTAAATGTACTCTAATTCATTCCCTGGTAGTCTAATGGTACCCTGCCCTAGCCCCAATCGTGGTACATTGCCATAAAAACCTTCCTGGTAATCCAGTGGCACCACCCACCCACACAGGACACCTTTCCCACCCTGCTCCCGTCCCCATCTTCGGCAGGCGGCTGCAACTCGCCCGCATACCGCCCGGCCGCCCGCCGAATGATAGGTACAGTATGGGCTGTTAGCCCATTGGTCCACAGTCTGAACCAATAGGCTTGCAGGGCATACTGTACTAGACAGTCCCAAATATGTGAATGACTTCATACCTCATAATGGACTGATAGCAGAAATGGGGGGAGATGGGGGTTGGTGGACAGGAGCTAAATTGGGTTGAAATTGGCTTTCGGGGCATTTACAGAGGGTAATAGTGGGTGGGATAATATCCTCCCCCAGGAAGGTAATCAGTGGAGTCCCTCAAGGTTCAGTACTGGGGCCATTCTTGTTCAATGCCTACGTCTCGGATATAGGGAGGGGGTTTAGGAATAGGTTGAGTCTCTTTGCGGATGATTCAAAATTGGGAGAACTGGTGGATAGTGAAGAAGTGAGGGAGACAGTCCAGGGGGATCTGGATACCCTGGAGGGGTGGTCAAGGAGGTGGGGACTAAAATTTAATGCTGGAAAATGTAAGGTACTTCATTTGGGGGTCAATAAACCGTGCCATGTATACACCGGGGGTCACACTGCAAGCAACATTGGGAGAAAGGGATTTAGTGGTGGTGGTAGACATTAAAATGAATAATTCTGAAAATTGTAGAAAAATTGCAGCCAAGGCAAACGGTATTGGGTTGCATAGCCAAAGGAATTACATCCAAAAGTAGGGAAGTGATCCTCCCTCTGTATAATGCCTTGGTCAGGCCGCAGCTTGAGTACTGTTTATAGTTCTGGAGACCTCTTCTGAAGAAGGACATAGCACTGCTGGAGAGGGTCCAGAGGAGAGCGACCAAGATGATTCAGGGCATGGAGGGGAGGCCTTATGAGGAGAGACTGGAAGAGCTTGGGCTTTACTCACTGGAGGAGAGGAAGGATAGGGGAGACATGACAGAGGTTTTCAAGTATGTAAAGGGAATAATTAGGAGTGGAACCAGGGAGTTGTTTAGGCTGAAGAAGAGGGGGGTTACCAGGGGCCATGGGTGGAGGTTGGAGGGGGGGAAATTACAGGGGGGAAACGTATGAGGCATTTTTTCACTGAGAGGGTGGTGGAGCCATGGAATGCACTTCCCAGGAGGCTGGTGGAGGAGGGTACAGTGGAGGGCTTCAAGAAAGGTGGGATGGGTTCAAGGGGAAACTGAATCTAGAGAACACACTCTTGGGGGCTGGAGGGGTGGTGAGGTGGGCAGCCATTAGGTTTCTGGCTTTCGAGCAGACAAGACAGATCATTTGGCCTATTCTGCTGGCTTTTTAGTATGTTAGTATGTTAATAAAATTCTACTACACCAGACAAGATGGTCATTGGTCCCATCACTTTCAAAATATATGCCAGAAACTGATTTTATGTTTGATATTGTCTAAACCTGTCATTAATTCTGTGCTGCTTATAGAGTATGGTTTACGTTCATGTTACTAAATAAATAAAATCTGCTTATTACCAATTTAGAAGACTTTGCAGTCTGCATGCTGTTCTGTCTCAGCCTCATGTTCCTGTACTTATCCTTGCTTTCATCACTAGCAGACTGGTCTATTGCAATTTCCTGCTGGCTGGTCTTTGTAAAACCACCACTGACTGGCTATGTCTTCAAAATGCAGTGACACCTGTCTTTAAATGGATCAACTCTCGGATATATTACATCGGCATGAATTTCTTTGTACTGTCCAAGATTGCTCGGTACCCATTGATTGGACTCAGAGTCATTAGATTCCGATCCTTGTTTCCATATGTAAGCTTTTCAGAACTGCAGGCTGAAAAATTATGATTCCTAAGCTGAAACCTAAAGCCTATTTTTGACATAAGGATTTAGGATTTCAAATTTGAATCGGATTCCAATTCTGAAGTCATTTTAGGATTTGAACTGTAATCAGATTAGGAACTGGAAATTCCAGAATTACTAACTTAGAAAATCGGATTAGAATCAGCAAATTCTGAGCACCCATCTTGACTGCTTATCCAGAAGAGTACTGAGTTTAAAATTCTTTCTCATGTGTTCAAGGTCTTGCATGGCCTGTCACCTGGTTTTCTTGCTGAACCTTTGTCTCCAGCGACTTTGTACAGGTCACTGCATTCTTTCACCCAACATTTGTTTATGGTGCTTTGCAACAAAATCAAAACAAGAGGTGACTGGGCTGTCTGTGGCATTGGCCTCCAAGTTTGGAACTGTTTACCACAACTGTGATGGATCTTCTTTGTTTGCATTCCAGGCTAAATTACTTGGGGCCAAAGGCAGTACGAGGCTTACACAGTCATGTAATGGAAGTGTGTAGACACACGTCTAGGCCAAAGTCACATATCAGGCCAGACTGTCATCCACAGCACACTGTACATGCCATGCAGAAGTGAAGTGTGGATATGTTTGTACTGTATGCCAGCACACCACCGCATGTGGGTGTTCCTGGGCAGATGCAGTCCACACTCATGGACAGTGATCCATGGTAGGAGATGTGAATTCACAAGCCTGTCTTCAGTAGTGAGCAAAGTAATGGAAACACTACTGAAGGAAAGGATAGTGGAATACCTTGTAACCAGTGGATTACAGGTTGCAAGGCAACATGGTGTCATGGGGCGAGGTCTTGTCAGACAAACCTGATCGAGTTCTTCGACTGGGAGACCAGGGTAGTGGATCAGGGAGGAGTGGCAGATGTAGCCTACCTGGATTTCATTAAGGCTTTTGACACTGTTCAACAGAGAAGACTGGTGAACAATCTGGCCTGTCTGGGAGTATAAGTTTAACAAGTGTTGGTGACCTTTGTATGTTCCTTGTTTTAGTTACATAAGCTTAATTCAGTTTCTGTGGGAGAGTCCTGTGGTTCCAGAATATTTATTCATATATAACATAAATAGGACATCTCTACCAAGCTTGAAATCCACTGATGGAATGAACATATATTTCAAATATTCTTTGTTTTTTATTGAATACTTTCTTTGATTTATCTTCTGTTATTTATATTTTTAACAATCCCCCACTTTATATATGTGTTGACGTATGTTTCAGGACTTAAATGTCCCTTCTTCAGAACATTTTTGGGGATATATTCTAAAATACAAAAAACAAATATAAAGAACACCGTATATGATTAAATCAATTTCCTATAGAATTGATTGTCTTAATACAGGGGAACTGTTATCCAAAAACAAACTCAAATGTACTTCTTTTATATGTTATGACCATTTAATTCAAAACCTAAAGGTATAAATTAGAGAAAGAAATGGTTAGCTAGCTTTACTATTATATGGAGCAGTCTTGTGTTATAGCAAGTGAAAGGGGGGGGGAGAAAGACTTTTACTTTTCATATGAAATACCTTTGTTTGTTTTAATATACTCACCTCTTTTACTGACGCTATATTCTTAGATGATACTAAGTGTTCCTTCTGTTACCCTCTTCGTTAAATGATCTAAATAGTTTTTTTTTTCCAAAAGAGGGGTTTTATTTAGAAAAGGTTTTAAATTTCCATTATAAACAATTTCTTTCAAAACGTTAATCTTAATGTTTAATTCCCCCATTTCACTTTTATTCACCAGCATTAAGTAAATACTGACTTTACTGCTGCATATCTCAAATATATATCTATATATATATATATTGACCTTTTTAGTTTCATTATCTTTCTCTGTTACCCTGATTTTTTTGGATTACATGCAGCTCCGTATCTCTGCGAGTCCCATTGTGACTTTTATTAAATTTCAAAGAGAGTTATCACACTTTCTAAAACTTCTCAAAACTATTTGGAGCTGTCTCTATTGGAACAGACGCTACTGTGGTTTATCAAACATTTTACACCTTCTCCAAACTGCTCGGTGCTGCCGTCATTAGTACAAATGCCACCGCGAGTGAGGATCAGCTGTTTCTTTCTTGCAGCGAGAAGGGGCTGAGCCGCGGTTTACACACTCGAATTACAAGCGTGATGACGTCAAAATGACGTACTCCTGTGGCTCAGTTCCTAAAAGGAAAACTCACATGTTGCCCATAAGGGCTGGCTACCAAGAGCCAATGTGGTCCCCCTTCTTAAAAAGGATTTTATAAAATCTTTATCTAAATAAACTGTCATAGTATTTTATCTTATTTAAAAAAACAGATGTATATCACAACTTCCTTTTGTATGCGATGTTTTAGATCCACATAGGGCCGATGACAATCTATCTAGATAATACTTAAAAGAAAAACTCAGTAGAAGATTTTAAATTATTAATATATATGTAACAAATGTGTTACCTTTATATTACCTATGCTGTATTAAATGGCCGAGTTTTAAAGGGGCAGAACCTATTTTCTCACATTTTCTGATTAAAAAATATGATACATTTTGGTGTGACTATTAAGTTCAAAAAAATGAGAAAACTGAATTACTAATTCATAATTTAATTTTTTTTACAGTGACTTTATTTCAACATATAGATATTTTTGTAGATATTATGAGAAGGAGCTCCATAACAGACCTTCATTTAGACCATATTTACTTTTAAAAGTTTTTAATGTATAGATCCACCATGCCTCTCTTCTTTTTAACAGGGATTCACAATTGCACCCTCTCTTTGGTTTTCTAACTTTTTCTATCCCAAAAAATGTTAATGATGCAATTGAATGACTATGATTTAAAAAATGTTCCACAATTGGTGATTTTGTGTCTTGGCATCTAATTCTACTTTTATGTTCAGATATCCTGTCTGGGAGTTGGTTAAAAAGTTATAACTGGCATGGGTAAGAAGTTGGTTAAGCTACAGGAGTCAGAGGGTGGTAGTAAATTGTGTCCACTCTGGAGAAGGCAGGGTGGCCAGCGGGGTGCCTCAGTACTAGGCCTGGTCCTCTTCAATGTCTTTATTAGCAACATTGCGGAAGGGCTAGAAGGGATGCCTGTTCACAGGTGACCCAAAAATCTACAACAGGGTAGACACACGGGGTACGAGGGGGGGGGATGAGAGATGATTTGAAAAAGTTGGAAGAATGGTCAAGGGTTTGGCAGGAGGGTTTCAGTGCAGAAAACTGCAAAAAATCTTCCACCTGCTGCACAGAAACCCATGGGCTATGTACCAGTTGGAAGGGGAAGTACTGGCAACCACCAAACAGGAAAAGGATTTGGGGGTAATCGTTTCTGATGACTTGAAGGTAGCCAAGCAGTGTGATAGGGCAGTGGGGAAGGCAAGCAGGATGCTCGGGTGCACTGGGAGGGTATCACCAGTAGGAAGAAGGAAGTAATATTACCCCTGCACAGATCATTGGTAAGACCCCACCTCAAGTACTGTGTCCAGTTCTGGAAGACATTAATAAGGTGGAGGCGGTACAAAAGAGGAGTACCAAAATGGTGCAGGGCCTGCATCAAAAGCGCTATGAGGAGAGATTCAAGGAACTGAATATGTACTGTCTGAAGGAGAGGAGTGAAAGAGGCGATATGATAGAAACATTCAAATACCTAACAGGTATTAATAAGGTACAGGAAGGTAGCATTTTCCATAGAAAAAGAAGCTTGAGGACAAGAGGTCACACTATGAATCTCGGGGGGAGGGCGGGGCTCAGAGGAAATGTGAGGAAATACTTCTTCAGTGAGAAGGTGATGGGCACCTGGCACAGCCTTCCAGTGGAGGTGGCAGGTGCCAAAATGGTGATAGGGATTCAAGCATGCATGGGGCAGATACAAGGGGACCTTGATTGGAAGGCAAATGGAGGAGATGACCAGAGATTGTGTAGGATCTGAGGTGGCACCAAAGGCAGGGAAAACTGGGCAGACTGGGTGGGCCAAGAGGTCCATATCTGCCGACAACTTCTACGTTTCTATGTTTCCAAGGGTGGATCACTGTACCCAACACTATGGCACTGGAGGGAAAGCAGTAGCGTTGTGAAGGCCTCTACAGAAAATGTGTGCAGCACACAGATGCTCTAATGGACACTGCACACACACAACAGGCCACAATCCCAGATATCACAAATGCCGTACAAGCTGGGGGGAGGCGGTTGTGCGGTCCTGGACCTAAGTGCAGTTCCCACCATTTTACTGTATCACAATCAGACAATGCACATTGTACCAACAACAATAAAATGACATGCACACCAAGTACACATATAGCAGTGCATATAAGTGTACACACATATTGTACAGTAGCAAGGATTCAGAGTATGACATGCTCACAAATATGTACAGGGAACAATATGGTAAATCCCCATCTCCCCTCAGATCCCAGTCAGGACAACCGCAATGACAAGACACAGTAAGAATCTCCGTAATAAAAAGTGTTTATACTGAATTGTACTGTTTCTGTTCCCATGGGTGTTTGTTCCAGTAACAAGGATGCATCACACTCAGGCTTGATCCGCATGGCTACCTGGGTTGACTGAACTGGCCAAATGTTGTTTGTCCCAGTTACTGGGATGCATCACACCATGACCATGTGAATGCCTCCATGGCTCCCAAGGCTATGCCTCATGTCCTGGCCTTCTGAACCCATCAGCACCCATCAGACCTCCAAACACTCACAGCTGGCCCTCCTGGGGAGTCTTCCTTGTCTGAGTTAAACAATCTCGGGTCCCTCAACAGGGGAACCCAGTGTCATTCACATAGACATTCTGCTCCAGGCATCATCTGTCCTCCATCTTCTGCTCCTCTTCCTCCCTCTTCTGCCAGCATCTGGGCATGCTTCCCCTGAGCACCAGGGTACCCACATGGCCAAAACTGGTCTGCAACAACATTGGAAGGTGACTGTCAGTATCACTGCACAGTGACAACACTGCCTACATATGACAAATGTGCCCTCCACCCTAAACTTATCCTCAGGAGCTCCGTTACATGACAGTATCCACCTTGCTCATCCCGTACACACTGTCCACATGAATTAAGGTATCGGGGATTAACCAGGTTGGAGGTAGTGCCTTTGGCTTCATTGCCCTGGTGCATTCCGTCTCTACCAGGGCAAAGAATAGGATGTGGCACAGCACCAGCGCAGCAAATCAGCCTCACCCCACCAGATGCTGCCCATGCACATTAGATGAACTTCCCTTATGGGACCAATCAAAGCCCCAATTAACAATGTGTGCATGGCTGTGCAGCCACCATGGGTTGTATAACTTATGTATCCCACTAGAGTACAATTGGTGCATTATTAATGACATTACTGATGAAGTCAGGCTGAACAAGTAGTGGCATTGGTGGTGGCACTGTATCTGATGGGATGCTATGGGGCATGCCTGCAGTGTACTGCATATGTGCTATCTGGCAAGAATGTACAGTTTTTTTTCTAACCACAATCTGAAATGATGAGGTATTGCCAGTGGACATATGTGTATTGTGCCCAGCAGTGCACTGTATTGTACAGTTGGGATTGTGCAAGCTACCATGCACTGTTGTAGTGGTTCCCACGTACAGCCCTGCAACTGGTGATGCAGCTGCCTGTTCCACCCACTGCAGTATTCCAAGTACTGACTATATGGTGGTCTGTGCCTCACTGTATGATGCACTTGTCACCATAAACACTGTACAAGATAATGCTGTATGTGTTTTGCTAAGCCCAGGCATAAGTGACCGTTCACACCTGGTTAGGTTATAGTATATGAACCATGATGACCTGTACGCAGCGCATACATCTGCAGATGAAGTGTGTCATTCCATCTCAGCTGTGGTATTGAAATGGCGACGGCAGCAAATGCACAAGCTCCAGGCCACTTCACCCTGGCCTATTATGGCCCAAATAATTGCTGGGTGTATGATGCCACCCCCCCCTCCCCAAAACTGAAGGGCAGTATTCTATGCCATTAGTAAAACCAAAATATGGACTACTTTGGTCAGTCCTTTATTGTGCTGATGTCATGGTATGATCAACAGGCCTTGGCATACTCACTGCTTTTCTGTTTACAGGGTGAAAATAACAGCCTCGTGATGCCATTATGTGAGGTGCCCCAGAGATGACTGATGATGACCAGGAACCACTGACCCTTCATACAGAATGGGACGCCCAGCCCACCCTATCTGACAATAACCACTAATGGGGAGGGCAGTAGGGACCTATATGGATGCCTATGGGTCATCATTGGCACCTTTCCTGTGAAACATAAAGCAGGCAGCCATGCTGCCAGACTGTACCTTATAAGGAAGGACGCTTCTGTGAAATGCGACACACAGCCATGCTGCCAGACTATGCCTGATGAGGTCCAGACATGAGAAGCAGGCTAGAGGCTTAAAGGGAAGCAATCTGCATTCATATGAAATAGTTATAAGCTAGAAAGCTAATTTAAAGTGAGAGACATAAAACACATAAACTGAGATATACCATCTGTGACACGTGGACAGCTGGTTCTGACCACTGTATCATTTTTTGTAATATAAAAATGGGTTATGGACTGTCTGTCATGAGAAATGCTGAAACAGCATGTGAGTATCACACACACACACAGAGGTTTTAGATACAAGGTGTTACCTGGAAGGCCTGAAGCTAATTACAGACTTTAACTAAGTTAATTATAGGTGTAGTTGCTAAGAGGGAAAATCACAAACTTTGATAACGCTCAGAGGAAGAAGAGCAGGTTGTGACGTTTTAGTGCGAAGTCATAAAAGATGCTTTCATATCCTGGAAGGGAGAAGCTTATCATAAGATCAAAGAGAGTCATTTCTGAAGAAAGGGGGGTTACTAGTGGGGTACCGCAGGGTTCAGTCTGAAGAGAGGGGGGGTTACTAGTGGGGTACCGCAGGGTTCAGTATTGGGTCCAGTCCTTTTTAATGTCTTCATCAGTGACATTGCAGAGGGACTGGAAGGAAAAGTATGCCTTTTTGCAGATGACACAAAGATCTGCAACAGGGTTGATACACAAGGAGGCGTGGAAAGGATGAAAGGACTGGCAAGGTTGGAGGAATGGTCAGAAGTATGGCAGCTAGGATTCAATGCAAAGAAGTGCAAAATAATGCACCTGGGAAACAAGAACCCAGGGGAAGAATACACAATGGGTGGGGAGGTAGTAACAACAACAAATAAGGAAAGGGACCTGGGGGTAATCATATCAGATGACCTTAAGGTTAGCAAGCAATGTGAGAAGGCAGTAGGGAGGGCTGGGGGTATACTGGGATGTATAGGGAGAGGCATCATCAGCAGAAAACAGGAAGTTGTTATCCCTCTGTACAGACAGTTGGTGAGACCCCATCTGAGTACTGTGTCCAGTTCTGAGACCCCATCTCCGCAAGGACATAGACAGGATAGAGGCAGTCCAGAGGAGGGCAACTAAAATGGTGCAGGGTCTGCAAGAGAAGCCGATGAGGAGAGACTAAAGGAGCTTAATATGTATACCCTTGAGGAAAGAAGGGAGAGGGGGACATGATAGAAACTTTAAGTACCTCAGTGGAATCAACAAAGTCCAAGAGGTAGCATCTTTCAGAAAAAGAGACTTGCAAGAACAAGGGGACACAATTTAAAGATAGAAGGAGGGCGGTTCAGGGCAATGTGAGGACGTTATTTCACAGAGAGGGTGGTGGATGCATGGAACAGCCTTCCTGAGGAGGTTGTGGGGTCTAAAACTGTGGGAGAATTCAAGAATGCATGGGACAGACATAAGGCAATTCTTGTGGGGGGTAGGAAGAAATAGGCTGTTGGTTAACTAGGATCTGCGGCCTATCCTGTAGGTAGGGAAATGGGCAGACTAGATGGGCCTAGCGGTCCTTATCTGCCGTCAAAGTCTATGTTTCTATGTTTCATTTGAAGAACATGAGTTATGCTGAGGTTGCAGAATTTAATACTTGGAAAAGACATTCTGTTTTTATATAGATATATTTTTTTATATATTCTGACGGAGGAGCTAGGTGACCTCATGCAAATAGGTGGGGAAAACCAGCTTTTAAACATTATTGTGTTTTCCTTCAGAGACACTTTTATCTAGGCTCTGACAAAGAAACATCTTTGGAGCACTTTAAGCAGGTATTTAGAGAGAGAGAGAGACAAATCTAAGTATTGTAGTAGAAATTACACTGTTTAAACCTTGTTCTTTTAAAAGATTTGTATGTCTTGTGATATAATAGTTCTGTATTTTATGTGTTACATATTTTTTATCTATTTTTAGTAAAACTCTATTTTTAGAGCATACTTGATCTGTCTTTGATTTCTTTCCTTTACAAGTAGAGTATATATATGGTTAAAGCAGACACTATACATAAGCTTGAATGGTGATACCAAACTGGAAAAAGGTAAGCGTTTTAAATCTGAGGTCTTTATTAAAGTTTTTAAGGGTTCATTTCTGTACACCTGGTTAGGTGCCCGTAGACAAAGATATCTGGCCCCCCGAAGACAGAATTATCTGAGCCTATATATTGGGTATGCTAATAAGAGGTTCACAGTTTGAATCCCTCCAAGACTTGAGACCAAAGGTTGATCCGAACCCACAAAACAGACAAGACGGTTACCTTGTTCTGTTAACTGTTCACAAGACTGCGCTCGGAGGTTAGCACTTTGGGAGTAGAGGGCTGACCTGCTGAGTGGGTTTGTGACAGATTGGTTGGCAGTGGTGGCATAATTTTGGTATTGTAAGCTTATATTGTTCAGTGTGTCAGCTGAGACCAGGGCTCCCATATCTACAGGGATTCCGTATTTTACAGGGATTTGGAGGCATCTACAGGAAAACTCTTCCCATAGATTTGCATTTGTTATGCAGGAAAACAGGGCAATATCGCTTCCATAGGAAATAATGTAATCTACAGGAAAACACAGGAATATCACCCTGGAGTTACAGGGAAAATGCCAAATCAATATGGGAGCACTGACTGAGACCATAAGCTCACGTGTAAGGAAAGAAAAAGGCTGTGATTTATTTTTAAAAAGGAAACAGAACTATATCACTTGGCGTACAGTCAAGTTCCTACCCTTTATTTTTCTAAAGTGCAAGTTAGAGTAGCAGTAGTGAGGGAAGATGACTTCCGACTACAGCAGGCACGCTGTAGACTCCTTAAAGCAGTTGTGCGGGGACAGAGGAGTCCCCTTTGCTGTGAAAGCCAGCAAGCAGAACCTCATAGATGCCCTGATGGTAGCAGATACCCAGAGAAGCAAGTCACGGACCGTGACTGAAAAGGACCAAACCTTGAGTGTGGCAGGGCTAGCGGCCAGTGCAGTGTCCGGATCCGATGAGGAGGACAACAGGGCCACTGTCAGTGAAGGGCCACAGCAGTAGGGGAAGGTCACCAGTATCCTGGATCCAGTAGTACTCAGGCTGCAAATTGAGTTGCGCAAGATGGAACTGGAGTTCCAGGAGAAGAGAGAATGAGAGGCAGAGCGGGAACAGTGGGAGGCAGACCGTGAGGAGCGTGAGCACCAGCAAGCTGCCGAGGAGAAGAGAGAGGAGCACCAGAGGCAACATGAACTGGAGAAGCTACGACTCTGACCACTGGCACCAGAGCAGGTAAGTGGCTTGGGTTTAACTGGGACTGCAGGACTGGGTTACAAATTGAATTCCAAATAAATAGCTGAGTTTAAAGAGGGGGACGTTATGGATGCCTTTTTAAATTCTTTTGAGAAAGTTTGTTTTCAGGCTAAAATTCCTAGAGAGTCCTGCAGCTTCCAGCTATCCCCGCTACTTACCGGGAAAGCTCGGGATGCATTGGGTCAAAGGAACAATGAGGACAGTGATGATAACAGCAAACTTAAAGTTGCACTGTTAAAAAAGTTTGAATTAACTGCTGAATCATACAGAGCTAAATTCCGTAAGCTCAGGAGAAGCCCTGATATGAGCTATGAGGAGCTAGCCATGAAACAATGTCAGTTTTTAAAATGTTGGTGGGAAGGAATTGAGGCAAACTCTCTTGACAAAATTGAAAATGTGATTTTATTAGAACAGTTTTATTGGGCATGCCCAGCAGAGCTAAAAACCTGGCTAGAGGACCGAGACCCCAAAACAGTGCAAGAGGCTGCTGAACTCTCGGACCGCTATGCCAAGAGCAGACCTGCTCTGAGAGCGAATGGGGAGGGTGTGGCAGTGCAGAAGGGGGAAAGCGCGCCTTCAGGGCAGCTAAAACCCTCACTGCCTCCATCGAAACCAGTTAGCCCCAGGTTTCAGAGAAAAGATTTCTCTGAGAGAAGAAATGAATGTTGGTTGTGTAAAGAAACTGGGCATATTGCCAGACAGTGTCCCAAAAAGGTGAGCAATACACCACAGGGTGTCAGAAAGGAAGTAGGTTGTTTGTGTGTCCCTGGAAGCATGCCAGTGAACATGAGGGAACACATGCACCCAGTCATGGTGAGTGGTGTACAGACGCAAGGGTTAAGGGACACAGGGGCATCCTTGACCTTGGTAAAGGGGGATCTAGTACAGCCTGGTCAGCTTATACCCAATAAATGCATCACTGTACAGCACTTCACTGGTGAGGCGAAAACATTGCCCCTCACTAGTGTTCTCCTAGACTGGGGTGAAACAGGGAACTGTACAACAGGTGGCTGTAGCCAAAACCTTAGCAGTGGATATGATCCTGGGCAACAATCTAAAACGGGGTGGTATGTGCAGTTACCCGTAGCCAAGCAGCAAGGGAAAATTATAGTTCCCTGAACCCCACAGAAGCTATTGTAGAAACCACTCAGAGGCTGGTTCCCCAGCCTGTGTCTCCTGATATGGAGATTAATGAAGAGGGGGTAGAAATGTCCCCAGTAACAAGGAACCACACAGCTACAGAAGGTACTCCGAAGAGGGAGGGGTGACCCATTGTCAGAGGGTTGGGATTGACAGTGATCCTGAGTGCCCTGACACTAGTGCTAGGGACCCTAGTTTAGCGACTGAAGGGGACCTGTCCCATGCCTTGGGACTGTGTGAGGGGTTTGCAGCTACTCAGAGGAGTGACCCTAGTTTAGAGAAGCTGAGGGCTTGAGCAGACTCTGACGGAGCACAGGGAGGTGACAGCAGACATAAGCTTTATTGGGAAAATGGACTTATGTATACTCAGGCAGTACAGACAGAGGGAGGGGTGCTAGGCAAGCAGCTTGTTGTTCCCCCGGGGTATCGCGAGCAGTTGCTCAAAATTGCACATGATATTCCCTTGTCTGGTCATCTGGAAATCGCGCACACTACGCAGCGGTTAGCCCAGAATTTGTAGTGGCCTAACTTCACCCAGCAGGTGAAAGAGTATTGCAGGTTTTGTCACCGTTGCCAAGAAATAGGGAAGGTGGGCAAGAAGACCCAAGCTGCCCTGATTCCACTGCCCATAGTGGAGGTGCCATTCCAGATGGTGGGAATGGATACTGTGGGGCCTTTAAATACCCCCAGCTCCTCAGGGAAGAGATTCATCCTGACTGTGGTGGATTATGCCACCCGGTACCCAGAAGCAGTCACCCTATCCTCACTGAGGACAGACAAAGTGGCAGATGCCTTACTTGGGATTTTCTCCCGTGTTGGGTTTCCGCTGGAGGTAATCACCGATCAAAGGGGTTCCTTCATGTCGGACCTGATGAAATGTGTATGGGAGAAGTGTGGGGTGGTGCAGAGATGCACGACACCGTATCACCCACAAGCCAATGGGCTTGTGGAAAGATTCAGTGGTACCCTAAAGTCAGTGCTCCGGGCATTTGCTGAACAGCATGGGAGGGACTGGGATAAATACCTTCCCCACCTGTTGTTTGCATACAGGGAGGTGCCCCAAGAGTCGACAGGATTTTCCCCCTTTGAACTCTTATATGAACGCCAGGTACGTGGACCCCTAGACTTGATCCGGGAGGACTGGAAAGGCAAGCATGCCACCCAGGGAACTCCCATTGTGGATTACACCCTTAGGTTTGAGGAAAGGCTGAAGGAGCTTATGGGGACAGCCCAGAGCAACCTGGCAGCTGCCCAACAGAAACAAAAAGTGTGGTACGACCGCAGAGCCAGAGCTCGCTTGTACATGGAGGGTCAGGAAGTCATGGTCCTTATTCCGGTTCGGAAAGACAAGCTGCAGGCTGAGTGGGCAGGACCGTACAGTTAGGAAGGTAAATGACATGAACTACATTGTGGAGTTACCTGACAGAAGACAGACAGAAAGGATATACCATGCCAACTTGATGAAGCCATATGCAAATAGGGCTGACATGGTGTTTGCAGTGTGTAGTCATGGGGAGGGGACAGATGAAGGAGACCCCCTTCTGGATTTGCTGGAAGAAAGTAAGCGGGAGTCCTCTGTGGAGGCAGTAAAATTGTCTCTCCAGCTGGCTCCGGACCAGATCCAGAAAGTAAGGGAGGTTTTAGCAGACTTTGCCCCATTGTTTAACGCCAAGCCTGGACTAACCCCCTTAGCGACACACAATGTGGAGACAGGGACACAGACGCCCATACGGCGGACAGCATACCAGGTGTCAGAGGCTATTCAGAAGGACATTAGGAGGGAAGTGGAGGAGATGCTGGATTTAGGGGTAGTCCAGAGATCCCACAGCCCCTGGGCCTCACCCATAGTCCTTGTGCCTAAGCCAGATGGCTCTACTCGTTTCTGTGTGGACTGTCGTGGACTGAATGCAGTCACGAAGTCAGATGCCCACCCGATGCCCCGGACGGATGAACTCCTGGACAAGTTGGGAGGGGCGACCTACTTTATGACCATTGACCTGACCAAGGGGTATTGGCAGGTAGAGTTGACAGACAGAGCTAGGGAGAGGTCGGCCTTCATCACTCCGATAGGCTTATTTGAGTTTAAAGTAATGCCTTTCGGAATGAAGAATGCCCGGCCACTTTCCAGAGGTTGGTGAACCAGGTGTTAAATGGTGCTGAGGAGTATGCCGTGGCGTACCTGGATGACATTGCCATCTTTAGTACAAGCTGGGAGGAACACCTATCCCACCTTAGGGAAGTGCTGGACAGGATACAGAGGGCCGGGCTCACTGTCAAAGCCGAGAAGTGCCAGGTGGCCATGGGAGAAGTGGCATACCTCGGGCATGTGGTAGGCCGGGGACAGCTCCGTCTTAACCAAATAAAGATAGAGGTAATCCAGGCGTGGCCCAGACCAGAAACACAGAAGCAGGTCAGGAGTTTTCTAGGGACAGCAGGGTACTACAGAAAATTTGTACCCAATTACAGTGCCCTGGCTGCTCCCTTATCTGACCTGACAAAGAAAAGGATGCCCAAGAAAATTACCTGGGGCCCAGCCTGTGAGGAAGCTTTTTCCAAACTAAAGGAGGCACTGTGCAGTGCTCCTGTTTTGACAAGTCCTGACTATAGCCAACTCTTTATAGTTCAGACTGACGCCTCAGACATGGGTATTGGGGCAGTACTGAGTCAGACATCCAGCCAAGGGACAGATCACCCAGTAGTGTACCTGAGTAGGAAGTTACTTCTCAGGTAGCAAGCATACTCCACGGTGGAAAAAGAATGTCTTGCCATAATGTGGGCCCTAAAGAAGTTGGAGCCGTATTTGTATGGGCAGCATTTTGTGGTACAGACTGACCACAACCTCCTGGTTTGGCTGACACAGATGGGAACGAACAATGGTAGATTGCTAAGATGGAGTCTTGCTTTGCAAGGGTATGACATGGCCATTCTACATAGGGCTGGAGCGACCAATCAGAACTCAGATGGGCTGTCTCGTGTCTACGAGGAGTGAACTGATTTGGGAAGCTCATCCCATGCAGGGGATAGAGCCCCCAAATTCAGTCTGGGTGAGGAGGAATGTGACACTTGGACAGCTGGTTCTGATCACTGTATCATTTTTTGTAATATAAAAATGGGTTATGGACTGTCTCTCTTGAGAAATGCTGAAACAGCATGTGAGTATGACACACACACACACACAGGTTTTAGATACAAAGTGTTACCTGGAAGGCCCAAAGCTAATTACAGACTTTAAAGGGTACCTAAACAAACAGTTTTTTAAAACTGCAAATTCCAAAATCTGGCTTTATAGCAAGGTAAAGTAAAGGCTGCTGTTTACATTCATGCTAAAACTGCATTTATGTAAATAACATAAATGCAGTTTCATAGCTTTTGAAAAATGTAAACATCAGCCTTTCACTTTCAGATAACAGCCTTGGTTTCTCCCTAGGATGGCTACCAAGTCTGTTAAGTGATGAGTCATGATGACATCATAGGAGCCAGAGACAGAGATCCACATATATATCTATAATGCTAATTAGTTCTTCTTTCCCTCTTTATTTTGAATTGTTGTACCAGAATGATCAACACCATGTAATAACTAGTGGATTATTTTGATCAGTACACATTAGGCTATGATTTTATTAATTTTGTTTACTTTAACTTGCGGAAAATGTTTTGCAATCCAGCTGAATTTTTCTTTGGCAAACTGCATTACAGAACAACACTTCAAATACCTGATGATCTAGTAGTTATAT
This sequence comes from Neoceratodus forsteri, assembly GCA_016271365.2. NCBI lineage: Eukaryota > Metazoa > Chordata > Ceratodontiformes > Ceratodontidae > Neoceratodus > Neoceratodus forsteri. Next base: position 1,003,079,089 of record CM028131.1, on the reverse strand, counting down.
GATGCACTGAATTTTGTTTTTTGTTAATCAGGAGAGATGCACTAAGCTGAAAGCTTGTTTACAGCTGTGTCCTGGGAGCACAAGGAAGTTTAGTGATTTGCTCAGGGTCACACAGCAAAATACCAGTCTGGTTCAGTTCCAGAGGGTTCCAAAGCTCATGCTCTCTTGTTAATTCACAAATAAGGCTTTCATTTTCCATGAGAACCCCCTGCACCTAGTCTGCCTTCTGTTGCATGCCCCACCATCCATACCCTGTCCTTAGTACTGCCTGTGGCCGCATACGAGCTTGCGGTCTCACAAAGAGAATTATCACACCTCAGATTGTAATATTGTACCTCAGAGAGTTTTGCACACCTATACTGATACACATCATCAGCTGGCACTGTTAAAAATGCCTCCCAAATCACTCTACATTCCACATTCTCAATGTTTGACTTCTGCTCCCACAGTAAACAGAGTGGATCACTGCCCTTCTGCACAGTGAAGGTAGTATGTACAGTTCCCTGTTGTGTTTTTTTCCCACCTCATTAACCAACAACTAGGTCTTCCTGGAGGGGCAAGCAATAAGCATCATGACCCACCAGAAAAACTGATGCTCATGCCCTCATAAGGGCTGTACTTACAATGGATAACATTGTTATTAGCAGGAGAGGAATACTAATACATTGAGTGAATCCACCTGACTTCCATTGTCAATCTACTCCTTTACCTGTGATCTGCAGAACCCTGCAAGACAGTTCCCAGCAATTCTTCTCCAGTACTTTTCTGTACTCTACTCCACAATGCTAGTTGACTGGCTACCACCCTTCCAACTCTTGAATGAGCTGCCAGCACCTTGATCACTTCCTGACCCCATTGTCCTGGCCAACATTCTCCTTCCTATAAAACCAGTTCATGCAATTGTCCAAGACTGTCTGTGGATATTAATGTATGAAATGGCTGTCAGTACACGTTCAGTCACTTCACTACCAGTCTAGTATTGCTTGTAAAGCACTTTGGGATGCAATGTGTATGAAAATCACTATATAAATGCTGATTCTTCTTATTATTTCCCATGGAAAAAGAAGATGAGACAAGCATATATTTGAGTTTCAAGAAAGTATGAACTCTAACATTGGACTGCACAAGAACTTTGCTACAAAAAAGTGGTGGCTCTAGGGGGTGGTGAAGGGTGTGGCTGCAACCCCCCATAGTAATGTACTTGCTTGCTGCTGCTGTATTTCACTTTGTTGAAGAAGTCTGATTTATTGATTGTACAAATGTTTACATTCAGACTATGGATTACATTTGTAGGTTCTCTCAAAAATGTACTAGAAAAGAATAATAGCAGAAAATATAAAGGTTTAATAAAAATGTTAAAAAGTGCATATTAAGCATGCAAACCACCCCAGCACCCCTATTGTAACATCCTGGATCGACCATAACCACTAGACCACCAGGTTATTCAAAATTTGTACTGCACTACGGTTTGCCACAGAGAAAGTCGGTCGGATTAAAACACATTTTCAGCATGTTAAAGTGAACAAAATGAACAGAACCACAGTCTAACATGTGTATTATATAAAATAATGCACATGGTTTTGACCATGTGGGTAAAACAATTCTGTACAAAGAGAAATAAGAACTAGTTAGCACGATAGAGAGCCATATATCTCTCTGACTTTAGCTGCAATGATGTCATCACATAACAGATTTGGCGGCCATTTTAGGAAGCAGGTAAGACAGTTTTTTTGAAATTGGAAGGCTGATTTTACAATTTTCAAATGCTCTGGAACCACATTTAGGTAAATTATGTAAATGTAGTTTTAGCATTAATGAACACAGCAGCCTTTCCTTTAGTCACCTACGAAGTCATATTTTTGAATAGTTTGATGTCAAAATGTTGTTTAGGTATCCTTTAACTAAGTTAATTATAGCTGTAGTTGCTAAGAGGGAAAATCATAAACTTTGATAACGCTCAGAGGAAGAAGAGCAAGTTGTGATGTTTTAGTGCAAAGTCATAAAAGATGCTTTCATGCCCTGGAAGGGGGAAGCTTATCATAAGATCAAAGAGAGTCATTTGAAGAACATGAGTTATGCTGAGGTTGCAGAATTTAATACTTGGAAAATACATCCTGTTTTTATGTAGATATATTTTTTTATATATTCTGACAGGGAGGAGCTAGGTGACCTCATGCAAATAGGTGGGGAAAACCAGCTTTTAAACAGTATTGTGTTTTCCTTCAAAGACACTTCTGTCTAGACTGTGACAAAGAAACATCTTTGGAGCACTTTAAGCAGGTATTTAGAGAGAGAGACAAATCTAAGTATTGTAGTAGGAATTGCACTGTTTAAACCTTGTTCGTTTAAAAGATTTGTATGTCTTGTGATATAATAGTTCTGTATTTTATGTGTTAATATATTTTTATCTATTTTTAGTAAAACTCTATTTTTAGAGCTTACTTGGTCTGTCTTTGATTTCTTTCCTTTACAAGTCACGTATATATGGTTAAAGCAGACACTATACATAAGCTTGAATGGTGATACCAAACTGGAAAAAGGTAAGCGTTTTAAATCTGAGGTCTTTATTAAAGTTTTTAAGGGTTCATTTCTGTACGTCTGGTTAGGTGCCCATAGGCAAAGATATCTGGCCCCCCAAAGAGACAGAATTATCTGAGCCTGTACATTGTGTACGCTAATAAGAGGTTCACAGTTTGAATCCCTCCAAGACTTGAAACCAAAGGTTGATCTGAACCCACAAAACAGACAAGAGGGTTACCTTGTTTTGTTAACTGTTCACAAGACTGCGCTCGGAGGTTGGCACTTTGGGAGTAGAGGGCTGACCTGCTGAGTGGGTTTGTGACACCATCCACCCTGATGAAGGAGAATTTTCCCCCGAAATGATGGGATTAAGAGGTTTTTATATGAGTTCTAGTGAAGAATAAAGATACACATTAATAAATGTATACCGGGTGAGTGGCATCTTTTCACCTGTGCTCTACATAGAACATACTGTAGAAATTGATGGCAGAAGGGGACTGCAAGATCCATCTAGTCTGCCCAATATGGGTAACTACCCCCCCTTCTGACCTTTCTGTGAAATGATACCTTTGTGCCTGTCCCAGGCATTTTTGAACCCGTTTACCGTTTTGGCCTCCATCACTTCCTGGAGCTAGCAATTCCATGGGTTGACCACCCTCTCAGTGAAGAAGAACTTCCTAACATTGCTCCTGAATCGCCCACCCTCGAGCCTCATATCCTGTCCTCTAGTACTGATGCTTTTCTTCTCCTGAAGGAGCTCCTGTACCCCTACCTTATTTATACCTTTGACATACTTGAATATCGCAATCATGTCCCCCCTCTCCCTCCTTTACTCCAGGGAGTACATGTTGAGCTCCCTCAACCTACCCTCAAATACCATTTGATGCAGACCCTGAATCATTTTTGTGGCTCTCCTCTGCACCGTCGCAATTTTATTGCTGTCTTTCCTAAGGTGCGGCCTCCAGAACTGTATGCAGTACTCCAGGTGGGGGCGCACCAGCACCCTTTAAAGTGGCAGCACCACCTCCCTTCTGTGACTTGTGATTCCTCTCTGTATGCAGCCCAGCATACCACTGGCTTTTAGCACCGCCTTTTCGCACTACTTCCCCACCTTTAAGTCATCTGATATAATGACTCCTAGGTCTTGCTCCTGGTTGGTGAATGCCAGCTACTCCTCTCCCAGGTAATATCCCACCTTGGGTTTCCATTGCCTATGTGCATGACCTTGCACTTTTTGGCATTGAACTTCAACTGCCAGGTGTCTAACCACTCCTCGAGCTTCTTCAGGTCTGATTCCATGCTCTTGACTCCTTCTGGGGCACAGACACACCTTCCCTTCCAATCCATTACCGATGCTGGCTATGAACACACTGGAGAGTAGGGGCCCCAGCACTGACCCCTGAGGCACTCCACTAGTCACTTCCCTCTCCGATACCACTCCATTTACCTGAACCCATTGTGTTCTTCCCTTCAGCCAGTTGCTCACCCAACTGACCACTTCCTTACCTACGCCAATGTGGTCCAGCTTCTTTACCAGCCTTCTGTGTGGAACCGAGTCAGAGGCCTTACTGAAGTCCAGATAAACCACATCCACTGCTCCCTCTTGGTCCACTGCCTTCGTTATACAGTCAAAAAAGTCGACCAGGTTTGTCTGGCACGATCTTCCAGCCATGAAACCATGCTGTTTTGGGTCCTGTTGCCCACTGGATTCCAGATGTGCTACTGTTCTTGCCTGAGCAGTGGCTCCATCAGTTTTCCTACCACTGATGTGAGGCTCACTGGATGGTAATTTCTAGCCTCCCACCTGCTCCCTGATTTGTGAAGTGGGACCACTGTTGCCCTCTTCCAGTCTTCAGGCACTATCCCACTTTCCAGTGATTTGGTGAAGAGCTCTGCCAGGGGTGCTACTATCATGATCCCCAGTTCCTAGAGAACTGTTGAGTGAATCTCATCTGGCCCCATGGCCTTGTCCACATTTAATTTGTATAGGGCTTCCAAGACTTGTCCCTCCATGAAGGGGCTCGAGTCTACCCCTGGTCCCTGGGTGCAACTGCTTTGCAGGTTTGGGCCATCCCCTGCATTCTCCCTAGTGAACATGGAACAGAAATATTTATTTAGGACTTCTACCTTCTCACTGTCCTTCTCTGCTAGTCCCCCTTCTGAAACTGCTAGCCTTAGTATTCTTCCCTTAGTCTTTCTCCTTTCTCTCATGTACCTAAAAAAGGTTTTGTCTCCCCCTCTAACACCCTGTGCTATCCTTAGCTCAGTGTGAGCTTTAGCTTTTCTTATTACTTTTCTCGCTTCCCTCTGTGCAACTATGTACGTTTCCCTGTCTTCATCCCTGTGTGATGTCTTGTAGGCCTTTCTTTTCTCCCTTACTATAGTAGCCACCTCATTGGAGAACCAGATGGGTTTCCTTTTCTTGTTTGCCTTGCTGATCATCCTAATGCACTGCTCGGTTACCTCCTTGATAGCTCCCTTGAGGTTCTCCCACACCCCCATGCCTGAGTTTCTCTGCTAGTTTGGTTCTCATTTTGGAAAAGTCTGCCTTTCTGAAGTCCAAAACTTGGATCTTGAAATGGCTGGTATCCATAGTTGTGTTGATTTGGAAACCAACCATGCAATGATCGCTGTTGCCAAGATGGCACCCTACCACAATCCTTTCTACCCAGTCACTGTTGGTCAGAACCAAGTCCAAGACAGCTCCACCTCTGGTTGGTGAATCAACAAGTTTCTTCAGTCCTGCCCCCCTGTAGGACCATTACAAATTCCCTGCCTCTTGTTGTCGATGCTGTCTGAGAACCCCAGTTAATGTCTGATAAGTTAAAGTCCCCTACTATAATTGCCTCACCCTTGTCTGCCATTTTATGTATCATCTCCAATGTTTCTTTGTTTCCCATCTCTCCCTGTGATGGGAACTTGTAGATAACTCCTAACCTAATGGCTACCCCGTTCCCTGTCTCAGCTGTTACCCACAGTGACTCAGTGTCACCTAGTGCCCCCTGGATTTCTGTGGTTTTGATTTCCTTCTGGATGTACAATGCTACCCCCCACCCATTTTCCCCTTTCTGTCTGTCCTGTACATATTGAATCCAGGAAAGGCCATGCCCCATCCATGGCTTTCTGTGAACCAAGTTTCCATCACAGCCACTAAGTCTAGTCCATCCTCTGCTATAATGGCCATGAGGTCAGTGATTTTGTTAGCCAGGCTCCTGGCATTAGTTACCATTCCCTTCCATGTGCTACCCTCCTTCTTTTGACAAGTATGATTTCTTTCTGAAGCCCTCTTTTCTGTAGTTTCCATGACGGAACTCCTTGGCTCCAGATCATTGAGATTACCTCTTTCCTGTAATGCTTCTGTCTTGCTTGGAGTAGTTTTCTTTTTTCCCTCCCTGTGTCCATAGTGTACTGTATGTTCCTAATGCATTTGAAACATCTTTGTGGGATTTTGCAATTTGTGTCACACATGCTGCTTGTAATGCAGTGTCCTGGTTCTGAGTAACCTTTGACAGGGGAGGGATATCTGATAGCCCATTTGATGCGATGGGTGCAGGTGCCCCTTCCCCACTTAGTAGTTTAAACGGCTGATAAAGATGTCAAACTTTTGACCGAGAGCTCGTGTCCCCTTTTTTGTAAGGTGCAGGCCACTGAATCTAAAGAACTCCCTTTCCCAGAAGTTCTGCCAGTTCCCGATGCAGCCATGCCCTTTTTCCTGACACTAGTTTATCAAACAAAGGGGACATTATTATATTGGGCAATTTTAATCTTCCTGGCATAGAATGGACGTCCCTATTAGGTACCACCAACCAGGAAAGACTGTTTCTTTCATGCCTATCAGAACACGGACTCTCACAGCTCATCACTTCCTCCACCAGAGGTCCCAACATTCTTGATCTTGTTATATGTAACACTCCAGACATTATTTCTGACATACATATCAGGGCCCCTCTCGGTACTAGTGATCACTTTGCTATCCTTTTTTCTCTCTCAACAGGATACTCAAACCTAATGAAACACACTACATTTAAAAACTATGATAAAGCAAATTTTAATAAAATTAACAAAATGCGTTCTTCTAAACCCTGGGGTAAATTAATGGACCACTTATCTGCCAGTGATGCTTGGAATCTGTTATAAACAACAATCCAACAGATAGAATCACTATGGGTTCCTAGCAGAAAGAAATACAACACTAAGGGGAGGATCCCCAGATGGTTTAATAACAAAATCAAATCTTTAATAAAGCAGAAGCAGAGACTATTTAAAAAACTAAAAAAACAAGTGCTTACTCAACAAAGAAATAATTTACTCAAAATATCAAGCCACTCTATATTCCCTTAAACACACAATAAAACAAGTTAAAACAAAACTCGAATTTAGAATAGCCCACACCAAGGATTCCCACAAAACTCTATATTCATATCTAAATAGTAAAAAAGGGAACACTAGGAAGGTTGGACTACTCTTCCTTGACAATAAAATTGTCAACTCAGACATAGACACAGCAAACATTTTCAATATGTACTTCCCCTCTGTCTTCTCCCCTAAGGATGTCCCTCAACCCACTGACTTCCATCCAGCTAACACCACCATTGAATACTTTATTTCTGATGCTATGATTTTCTCAGCCTTATGCACCTTAACAAAATCATCTAGCCCCGGCCCTGACAACATTATTCCAAGAGTTCTACTAGAAACAACAAATGCAATACTAACTCCCTTGAACATTATTTTCAATAAATCTCTTGCAAATTGTCAGATTCCCACAGATTGGTTAACAGCCACAGTGACCCCCATTTTCAAAAAGGGTAATAAATCTAATGTCCAGAACTATTGACCTATAAGCCTCACCTCAGTAGTCTGCAAAATCATGGAAAAAAATATTAAAACACTTATAGAAAAAGAAATGGACACACTTAACTTAGCTGACATATCAAAACATGGTTTTAAAACAGGGCACTCATATTTCCAATCTGTTTTTTTTTTTTTTTTACAATAACATAAGTATTGGCCTAGACAATAACGTCTCATCTGACGTCATATTATTGGACTTCAGCAAGGTTTTCGACAAGGTCCCACATGGGAAATTGGTATCTGAACTGGAAGCCTTTGGCTTTTCACACTGCCTTACCAACTGGGTAAAACAATGGTTAAATAATAGAACCCAAAGGGTGAATATAAACAGCTCCCTTTCCAACCAATGCACTGTTAGTAGTGGAGTACCCCAAGGCTCTGTTCTGGGACCCCCATCCTGTTCAATCTATACATAAGCGATATGCAGATCAGTTCCCAAAACTGGTTAATAAAATTTGCAGATGACTCAAAACTTGGGGGACATGTAGACACTGATGCAAGTTTATCAAACCTTGTCTTTGACCTAAACATCATTGAACATTGGGCCCTGACCAGTGGAAAGGAATTCAATGTCGATAAGTGTATCGTTCTTCAATTTTGGTCTAAAAAATCCCCAAAAGTCAAATAAAATAAGTAGTATCCCACTAAAGGCATCAAATACTGAAAGGGACCTGGGTGTTCTTGTTAACAATAACTTTACAACCCACAATCACTGCCAAAAAATCGCTAGGACAGCTAACTCCCTTCTCAATCAAATTAAACGTTCTTTTGTCACCAGGATAGAGCAATGCCTTATTCCCCTGTATAGATCCCATATAAGACCGTACTTGGACTACAGATCACCTCTCTGGAATCCATACTAAAGCGCAACATAGTACAGCTGGAGTGTGTCCAGAGACATGCCACAAAAATGGTGTCCAGTTTATCCCATAGATCTTATTCTGAGAGACTCCAAATTACAGGACTACACACTCTTCAGAAGAGACAGTGGAGGGGGGACATTTTGTTTCTTTACAAGGTTTTACAATCCCCAGAACTTATGTTAAAATATGGTCTCACTTTCTCCACTACTAGAAGGATACTTAGGTCACATAATAAATCACAATAAAAAAAGCAAATTCCAATAAAAGAAACAATTTTCTAATGAATCGTGGACCTAGATTATGGAATTCACTTCCACAGGAAATAGTTGACCTCAGTAATTTTGAAACATTCAAGAAATATTTGGACATCTGGCTTACTACTAATCCTAACTTTATATACTAGCCCTCAATGTGTGGGGGGAGATCATGATGGGCCTCGGCCTTCTGTTTTCCAAAAATAAACGTAGTCATTTTTAAGTCAGGTTATTAAGCTCGCCGATGTCCTTCTCTCTGATTTTCTGCCTGTTGGCTCCCTTTCTCTACACAGGCAGAATCTCTAAGAAGGAGACGCTGGACGAAATGGAAGCTCGTTTTTCTCCTAGTTTTGAAAGATTTTGCTTAGTTTCTTCCACAGAGCAACTAGCCTGATCATTTGTACCAATATGGATCAGAATGTGTGTGTCTTGCTTGGTGTTTCACACAATTCCCTCAATGTGGTTTGTGTCCCTCCATGCCGATGTTCCTGGGAGTCATCTGACCACACCCTACAGATGAACCCAGAAAAAGGCAGAGGACACCACAAAAAAAAAAAGTGGGGGGGTATGCCTGCAGGGTTAAGTGCAAGTGCAGGCAGGGTTGGCTTTCAGGTAGTCCCAGAGGGACCTCATGAATAGTGAATGGGAGGGAGCACTATGAACCAGCAGTGGGAGGGAGTTTCAGAGCCTAGGTGCACAGACAGAAAAGGCCTGGTCTCCCGAGTCTGTACAGGTCTTAGGGATAGCCAGCAGAAGCATACCAATGACAGCGGCCTCAGTAGATGAGCATGAGCTTTTGGACCTGGTGCTGTACAAGCAGCAGTGTTTCCTCAATAACAGTGAAAATCTCCTCATTGCTTACTACCGTCATTTCTTCAGGACTGGATTGGTGGATATGACCAAGTGTGTATCAAGTGTCTCTCATGCTGGTTGGGTGAGAGGACTACAAAATGAAGCGAAGCTAAGCGGTTCTGTTTTGCCAACTAGTGCCAGAGACACTTGTTAAACAGTAAGAAACAACAGTTAGTATATCCACAATCATATTATATGGTATTGGATTGCCATAACATGTTTATGGGCTTACTTGAAACTTCTTTTTGTTCACGATTTCTGCCTTTTTTATTTTTCTGATGCACCACTATGTTGCAGTGGTTTGGCCGATGCAAAGTCAGAACGAGCGCATTGGACGAGCAGCACAGGGAGACGGCTGTACACAGAATAATAGGTGCAGCTGTTCTTCTCACTGATTTGCTGGATTAGATCCATGTCATATAAAGAAAGAAAGAGGGATTTTTTTTTACCTGTCATGTTTTACCAAAGCTCCTCACCCACCAACTTGGGCAACCTCACGTGAAATCTAGTTCTGCTCACTCCTGTGTGGCACTGCTTGCCTCAGATGACAAAATTAACTTTTACATCAGTGGGTGAGGGAATCAGATCTTTTGAAACTGCCTCTTCTGCTTTGTATGGGTGAATCCTCCCTAATCATTAACCTCCCCCTCTCCACATCATGTATCTTTGGTGCTTATGCAGTATGGGACCCAAAAATAAAATGATAATCTTGAGCAGGGGCCACATTTAATTCAGTCGTGGCAATTCTCTCTCATTCTCCTTCTGATTGATCACCTGGGCAGTATCATACCACCTACTGCTAGTCATCCAGCTACTGTCCTGACCACTGTCTGCTGGGTAGTAAACAAATGGACTACAAGAAATAAAGGGAATAAAGCTGGCCCATCGGTGCAGCGGTAGGACTACCTCTCACAATGTTGGTGACTTGAATTTGTGAGTGGACTGTGGTTGCTTAGGCTGGTTCTACGATGCCAGTTCGACAACAGTTTTGTCAACTGGCATCTCATCGACAGGAATTATGTCGACCGCAAGTTGCGGTCAACGTAATTCCAGTGTGTCTCCCAGTCCGTGCACCGCCAGTATTTAGGATTCTCAACTCCAGTTGGAGTTGATTCAGGGAGGGGGTGCATCACCGGGATACAGTGTGCCCCTGTGATGGGTACACCAACACAGCAACCTGTCAACAACCTATCAATTTTGTCGATGGGTTGGTAGATTGCTGTGTTGGTGTCACTGTCGGGGGAGGGGGGCATACCACTGGGGCCGGCCGGGGGGAGAGGAACTGAGAATCCCAGAGGATGCTTTACCTCTCTGGGAAGGGAGGCTATGTGATGCTGCCATTACAGTGCCATCTGGGTGAACAAAGGTGACAGGGGGAATCCAGGCCAGGTTGTGTCTATATGCTGAGGACACTAAACTCTGTGGAATTGATGATGTGGAGGGGATAAGGGAATTGCAAGGAGACCAGCAAAAGCTGGAAAATTGGTCCAAAGTCTGGTGACTGAAATTCAGTGCTAAGAAGTGCAAGGTGATGCATTTAGGGCACAAAAACCCCAGAACAGAGTACTGGATGGGAGGGGGTCAGCTGGATGCAACGTCAGAGATGAGGGACCTAGGAGTCATCAGTAGTGACTTCCTTAAATAAACCAGTCAGTGTAACAAGGCTTTCAGCAAGGTTAACAGGATGCATTAGGAGAAGGTTGACAGTCGGAAGCAGGAGGTAGTGTTACCTCTGTATAGGTCACTGGTGAGGCCACACCTGGAGTACAGTGCCCAGTTCTGGAGTCTCTACCTAAAAAAGGACAAGGACAGCGTAACCCAAATGATTCAGGGAATCAGATCCAATGAGGACTGGCTAAAGGCACCGAACATGTATTCACTCGAACCCAGATGAAAGAGGGAAGATATGATAGAGATCTTTAAGTTCCTGAAAGGATTAAACTAGGTGAACTGTGAAGAGCTACTTACAAGGAACAGAGATGCTAGAACAAGGAGTCACAAGTGTGGATTAATGGGGGGATTAAAAAGGATGTGAGAAAGTATTATTTTACAGAAAGAGTGATTGACCTATAGAACGGTCTGCTGGCCAAGGTGGTGGGTGCCAGAACCATAAACGGCTTCAAACATGGCTAGGGTAGAGCTAAGGATATAGTAGCCACTCAGTGGGATGTGGGAGGTAGAAACATGGAGAACAAAAGAGGGAATAGGGTAAAAGTAGTAGACTCCACAGAGACAGTAGTTCTTGGAGTATGATAAGTTAAGATGGGTAAACGTGATGGACTGCCAGACTTTTTCTGTCACCATCGTCTGTCTTTAAAAAAAAGCTGACTTCAAAATGTAATGTTATGCTGTTCTGATATTCTAGAGAGATTTCATATACAGGGTGCCATTAGCACTCAAGAACGTGATTTTTGTGAAGGTGAATCACCCAAAAGTACCCACCTTCTATTATCTCCCCTAAAGTACATAAACATTTGGAAACCCCAACTGGCATGCTTATAGTGTCAGGAGCTGATTCATTCTCAGAAATATACATAAATTTACAGACTATTTTTTGCACCCTTTGGTCAAAAATGTAAAATCCCATGTCCATGATTCTGTGGATCTTTTGCATAAATTGAACTCTGTGGAATGGAAGGATGGATACAGGCGGATTGGGATGACGTCACCTCCCTCTACATCTGTATAACGCATGAGCTAGGGCTGGAAGCATTTAATTTTTTCCTGCAGAATAGTACCTGTACCAGTGTACTATTCAATTATTTTTTTGTTGGAAGTGGTTAAGTTTATCACACAATAATTACATTTGTTTTGATGGGAAGTTTTATTTGCAAACATGTGGAACTGCAATGGAAGCAGCAGTAGCCACCTCGCAAATATTTATTTGGGTTTCTGAGAATTATGTTTTGTGTTAAACCCCATCAATAATCCCCCTTTTTTTTTCTAAAATAGTGCACTGGTACAGGTACATTGATGATATTTTAAGCACCTGGGATGGGAGGCTAACAGTCTGCCAATGAATTTATTGACTATATTGATAACAATCACAACTTTAAGTTTACTGCAGAAATCACAGAAAATAATGTAAAATTTCTTGATTTAGAACTTTGGATAGAAACAAATGGTAAGATCTGCTCTAAAGAATACCGTATACCCACATCAGAGATTACCATATTACATACAACCAGTGCCCTCCCACCCTCATTGACAGTATTCCTTACAGACAGGTCCTGCGCCTTAAGCAGAACTGTTCCAGGGAGGTGGATTTTTTCCAACAGGCTGAGAAACTCATCATAAGACTAGTAGAGAGAGACTGTAGAGAATAAGATTTCAGGCTGTCCTTGGAAAAAGGCATCTTAACAAACAAGAGATGACCTTTTGACCCCAAAAGTGAAAAACACAGGCGAACAGCCCATTACTTTTGTATCAGAGTATGCTAGGCTTGCTCCAAAAATCAAACATATTCTCCTTAATAACTGGGACATTTTACAAGAGTGAGAAACAAGGGGTATTTGACTTCTTACCAAGGGTAACGTACAGAAGGGTGCAAAATCTTAAATAAATTCTGGCACCCAATTATTTGCAGTCCAATCCCAAATCATATTTGAACTTTAATTGGCTACCTATTAGACGATTTGGATTACGTACCTGCGGTCACTGTTCCATCTGCAAATATAAAAAAGTAGAAAAACAATTCCAACACCCCACGCTGGGTGTAAGAGTGGAGTACAAGGAATTTATGAATTATTCTACAACTTTTGTTGTGTATGCTTTGATTTGTAGTTGCCAGATGCTGTATGTGGGAAGGACAATTCAAACTGTAAGTGAAAAGCTGCAGGAACATATAAGAGATACAAAACATGGAAAAATGAGCTCCTCTGTAGGTGCTAATTTTTTGGAATACCACAATAAGGAACCAGGGGCCCAATACTGAAAACTGTGTCCTGTGTGCAGTGTTTGCACCCAGTTAGTGCCCGATCGCAATACTAAAAGAGTGACTTAGAGTGTGAAAAAATGAATAGTGTGCACTAAGAAATAATATATGCGCCTGGCAAAGGGAGAGGTGGGGCCGTAAATACAGGCGCAATGCTATATTCAGCACATTAGCGCTGCGCAAAAAGAGTTAGCACGGTGACATTGCGCAGCACAAATACTGCCTATAAAAATACCGTTTTAATCTGGGCAAACCCCAGAAGTGGCCTGAGGTACTGCAGCCACCATACAAAATGGCGGAATTCATAGCACACATGCTATTTCTAAGAGAAGAGGCCCTGCAGAAGAAAGAGAGGGCAGAGGGCCACCCTGGGCCCATCTGAAGGCCGTAGAGTGCTATACTGCACATATATGGTACTGGTCATGGATCTCCTTTGAGAGACTTACAGATGGCCAGCTTGTTGGCTGGTACCAGCTCAATAGGGCCATACTAAGGCAGCTGTGTGTACTTCCTGCGTGATCATCTGCTCAGTACCACCCAGTGCAGCCATGCCAGCTGAGTTGAAGGTGATACGTTTCCTGGCAGCAGGATCCTTTCAGACAACGGTGAGGGATACCAACAGTGTCTCACAGTCTGCTGTCTCATGCCTACTGGCCCAAATCCTAGATGCCATGCTGCCACACGCTGTTGAGTTTTTAGTATTCCCCAGCACTGCAGTGGCGCATACAGCAATAATGCAGCAGTTTTACCAGGTTGTGCACCTACTAGGAGTACTTGGTGCCATTGACTGCATCCATGTTGCCATCCTTGCACCCCCTGACAATGATGTAGATGCCTACCTTAACAGGAAAGGCTACCACTCCATCAACTGCCAGGTAATATGTGATCCAACAGAGTGCATCGCCAATGTCTTGGCATGATACCCCGGCAGCACCCACAACATAATTCCATCCTTTGCCAGTGATCTGAAGGCGGTCACACATAGCCAGTGGACACTTTGTCAGTGAGTACATGCAGCATGGCCCCCGCATAGTCCCCCTACCAGGGAGTGTACAGGTGCAGCATAGCACACATATGCTTTCCCATGGGAAAGGGATGGTGAGCAGATACATAGGATGTGCCACAGGTCGTGGTCTGTCAGCATAAGATGGGTACCTGGACTGTGAACAGATACTAACATATGTGTTATTCCACACCTGTCCTCCATCCATCATCCATGACTGAGGACAGGTGCAATGTGGCACACACCGCTACGTGCAACATCATTGAGTGTGCCTTTGGTATGCTGAAAATGCAGTTTTGGTGCCCGTATCATTCCAGTGGTGCTCTACAATATACCCCCCCACAGGGCCTGTGCCATATTCCAAGCCCGTTGTATCCTACACAACATGGCGCTGTCCCATGGAATATGTCTGCTGATCCGAGAGGAACACACAGCATCTGACACGGAGCCACAGAAACGGGATAGTGGAGCTGCTTGAGAGGCACAACCCCCTGCATGGCCAGAAGAGCCCAGGAACATAGAGACAACATCACAAGAAATCTAACTGTCAGCAGAAGGTGAGTAGCGAATGCACAGGACATTGTTGTACATTTCCAAACTTTATTACGAGTAAACGCTACAGAAGCTGGAATTGCACAAACAGTATGAAAAGCTGAAAAAAGAAGAGAGGGTGTTGTAGGTCTTGAGACTACACATGTCAGACGGTAGAGGTGTAAACAGGGTGAGACGGGTGCCCACCACACCTGCCCATGCAGAGAACCTGAGTGTAGGGGAAGAAGGTGAGTGCTGGAAGGGGGCCAGGGTTGCCATGACACATGCAGGCATGCACAAGGGTCAAAGGAACAGGTGAGTGGGACACAGGAATGTATGTGCTGAGCCATGCGAAGGGGTATGGCCCTAGGGGGCACCTGAGACAGATCCCCATGGTGGGTCATGAGATGTATGATCAGCCAAGCAGGCACCTGTGTCTGAACCCAAGGGCAACCGCAGTGTCCACAGTACTGACTGTATGAACTACACATTGCGTGGGTGAGGCAGGGGTGGTGTGTGGGAACTTACCCACCTATGTACACCTGTGCCCACCACATGTACAGACCATGTGTCGCTGACCCTCAGGTGAGGAGGTTGTGGCCCCTGTGGATGGTGAGGGGGACAATAGGGAAGCCTACTGCGATGCTGTCACCCTGGACAAGGGGCAGCCTGTGGGGCACTGTATGCCCAAAGAGGAAGGTTGTACCCCCAGTGTACAGGGCGTGCCAGTGCAGGAGGGGGACATGTGCACATGGCCAGTGTCCAACCTGCCAGCCCGTGGCACTGGTGTTCTCTGTGGCATCCCCTGGGCACTGGGGCTGTGCATACTGACAAGGACTGGGCTGTGACCAGCCTGCAAAGTGCCCTGTATTGTGGACACAACATCCCGTACCACCCCGGTGAGCTCCCCCAAATATGCAAGCCAGGGTATCCATGAAGCTGGCCTCCTGCTCCTCGGCATGCTGTTCGGCCCTTTGCAGACTGTGCAGGAGGTGACAGACGTGGATCAGGTCATCATGTATGAGCTACCTGAACTTTGAGAGTTCCTGCTGTGAGGTGGCCTGGGATTCCACAGCAGAATGCAGCAGCTGCCTGGCCTGCAAGTCATTCCACTGTGAGGGGACACTGGCAGGTTGGACAGGGTCTCGTTGCACCCAGTTGTGCTGTGAGGCATGTGGGTGTACCACGTTTGCACAGGTCATGACAGGTGGCAGGACTGCAGTGGCTGTGTTGGTCCATGCAGGAAGGGTGCAGGAAGATGTAAGTGTTGATAGGATAGCTAATCGCACTTGGGAAGGTGGGTGGGCTGTGACAAGGGCTGTAGTTGTGGGTGGTGCAACTGTGGTGGCTTTGTTGGTACTGAGCAGTGTTGTGCCACACAGGGCAGTACTAGGGTCCTGGCCATGGGCTACTAGTATGGGGATAGGGCTGTTGTGCACCCCTGTGTGGCCACTGTGGGGAATATGGCTGACTGGGGGGGGGACTGTCATACCAGCTCTGAGATGAAAGTTGGGAGGTCCAGAGTTTCTTCATCTGCCTCCTCTCCGCTGTCCTCTGTGGAGTCCTCTCTGCTGTCTACTGCAATATCAGGACAGATGTGTGGTGGCTGGTGCACATGGCAGGATGGCCCAGCTGTGTCATCATCTGGCATTGCAGGCTCTAGTACCTGGGCTGTAGAGGGTGGGAGCAGGAACGTCAGTGTTTCACACACAACACACTACACCAAACAGTGTACTGGTGGTGCATACACGCCCCAGTGAACGGTGCCCAGTGCACAGTGTCAGTATGCAACTGATGTCTGCAGGACATCCCAACCCAGACCCACACCAGACAGACAGCAACATGTGAAGGGTGGACCGTGCAGCAGAACAGTGCTTCCATGCCATGGTACGAACACATGCCCTACACGTGCATGGCAACACGCACAGTGCAGCCCACAACACAACTCAGGGCCTCACACTCAGCACACATGACAGCACTCCCTTCAACTGTGGAACTCAGCTCCAACAGTAGTGCCTAGTGCTTCTATATGCATGGACACACCCTAGTGGTCCCGGTTGTACAATCATAACACGGGTCAGTGTCAGGGCAGCACGCTGCTTACAGGGCCACATGGCTGGTCCACAGCAGCCAGTTGTGTGGCAGAGTGGCTTGGGTGCTGTGTGACACACTGTGTGCATCATGGGCATGTGTTCAGTATGCCCCAGCAGTGGTGAGATGTTTACATGTACCCATACATGCAAGGGGGTGCACCTGGCATGTACTTATGTGACAGGCTGGCTGATATCTGCAACTTGTAACTGCCCTCTGGCATATCAGTCACCTCTACAGGGTGCAGCATGGATGCCACCACCTCTTCCGTTGGGCCCAGAAACCTGGCCAAAACACATGCACCGCACTACGGCCACCACTTGTGGCACAGTGTTCCCCAGCGCCATGCAGTGAGATTGTCCTTTGCACGCCAGCACAGGTCTCTGAATCTTTTTGTGACTGCCTCCATCGGCCTGGCCCTGCCACCAACAGTACTGACCTCCTTGAGGATTTCCTCCTAGGCCTTGCAGATGGCAGCATCTGTGCTGCACCTGCGGGAGAGAGCTGCCTCCCCTGGCCTTGTAGGCCTGTGCCAGGGAGTGTAACTCACTGGCACTAAAGCAGTGCACCCACAATCACACCTTGTCACCCATCGGACCTGCTGGGGAAAGTGGAATGACACTGGTCAGTGGTGTGTGTGAGAGTGAGCAGCATGTGGCCATACATGGCCCCACTGTGTATGTCCTGAGCAACAGAGCCCTGTACAGTGTACAGGAATTGGGCAGCTTGGTCTGTGTATGATGCAGGCCCATCCATGCCACCCGGAACACATCTGCCTGACCTGCAGGTTTCTGACATAGTAGGGTGTGTAGAACACAGAACCCCTAGGACTAGTGGCCAGCAGGATCCATGGGGGGTAGGGTGAGGTGCTCGTGTGCTAACGGTATGCACCAGTCGACCGGGTGGGTGTCAGCAACAGCCCAGCTGTGTGTAGGGACCGCAGTGGTTAATGGCTCTTAAGGGTGGGTAAACCCTGGCATGCGGGGCCAGTCACATGCACAGTACTGTAGGCACTACTCCTGCCCCCTAGGTATGGTGCTGCATGGGCTGCGATATACTGTGTACTACAGGTGCATACACTGGGACAGGAAGTCACACTGGTGCAGTGGCTTGATACACAGATGACCCTGTGGGTTGGTGCAATGCATGTGCCACACACAGTGCAGCCACAATTCATTGCCACAGTGGTGGTTGCACCCTAAAAGGACCATCCCTGGGTGTTTTTCAAATCAAATCAAATCATACTTTATTTATAAAAAGCGCCTTTCCACGACCAAGGCGCATGTACAATAAATAATTAAAATACACAAAAGATAAAACAATGTATTAAAACTAATTAGCATAACATCATTAAAAATCAGGGTATGCTGATTCCACCCCCTGCAATGGTCCCACGTGTGCCTAATTGTAGTAACGCATGTGGCTGACCATTGAACAACATCCTGTGTGGCCTGTGACAGGTATGGGCATGGTGCAGGGCCCAGGTAGCCATGTTACAGTGTCCAGCAGGTAATGATGCATCGCGTGTCCCCACATATGTAGTACTGGAACAGCTGCTGCAATGAGATCCTGCATACTGCAACAGCCTACCCACTCCAGTCACACTCTCCCAGTGCATGCCTGCGCATGGACCAGTTTTTCCCTGGTATGGCCCTGGTCATGCGTCTACTGTGTCCCATGTCACCCAGAATGCTGTGCTGCTGTGTGGTTACACGTTGAAATGACAGCCCAGCATCTGGATGCATCCGGCAGGTGCAGCCCTGTAGTCAGTTGTACACTGCTCTGTACAGTACAGGCATCCTTATGACAATCCTAGAAGCCGCAGCAACTCCCCACATTATCACCATGCAAAGGTGTGTATCTGACTAGCCAACATGAATGAATGTCTGAGATATGCAATACATCTACCTGCAGTTCTGGAAAATTCCTGCAGGATTCACTGCTGTGCAGTACTTGCCAGTTGGGTTGCATGCAATTCCACAGTGCTATCTAGGTGGTGCACGTGTCCCCTTAAATTGTAGTGAAGCAATCTGCTAGGCTAATGTATGCAGAAGAATCCAGAATGGCATACAAAATGGCTGAATTGCTCCCTGACTGCCCAGTTAGCTCATATGCCTGCCTTTTCCGAATATAGCAGTATTGCGTGTCTCTAAGTGTATTTGAGCATGCGCAAGGGTGCAACCTGCGCAACACATTTGCTCAGGCACATGGAGTTCTGCATGTCCGCCTGTGACATTATGTATCATGCACCACACATGCACGTTGTTGCACAGCACTGTGAAATTGAATGGGGATGCACAGGTTATGTGCAGACTGCACATGCGTTACATCACAAAGTCAGCATTCATCCGCGCTTATTGTGCAGCGCAACCTGGTATTGCACAGCTCATCCTATGTTTACATAGAAACATAGAATTTGATGGCAGATAAGGACCGCTTGGCCCACCCAGTCTGCCCATTTCCCTACCTAATGGATAAGCTGCAGATCCTAGTTAACCAGCAGCCTACTTCTTTCTGCCCCCACCCCCTAGAATTGCCTTATGACTGTCCCATGCATGCTTGAATTCCACCACTGTTTTTGACTCCACACTCCTCCGGAAGGCCATTCCATGCATCCACAACCCTCTCAGTGAAAAATACTTCCTTAAATTACCTCTGAGCCGACCCTCTATCTTCAAATTGTGCCCCTTGTTCTGCACACCTCTTGTTTTGAAAGATGCTACCTCTTGGACTTTGTTGACTTTGAGGTACTTGAAAGTTTCTATCATGTCCCCCCTCCCTCCTTTCCTCGAGGCTACACATGTTAAGCTCCTTAAGTCTCTCTTCATATGTCTTCCGTGCAGACCCTGCACCATTTTAGTTGCCTCCTCTGGACAGCTTCCATCCTGTCTATGTCTTTCGGAGTGGGTCTCCAGAACTGCACGCAGTACTCCAGATGGGGTCTCACCAGCTGTCTGTACAGAGGGATAATAACTTCCTGTTTTCTACTGGTGATGCCTCTCCCTATGCATCCCAGTATCCCCCCAGCCCTCCTTGCTGCCCTCTCACATTGCTTGCCCACCTTTAGGTCATCTGATATGACTACCCCCAGGTCCCTTTCCATTTTTGTTGTTGTTAGTATCTCACCCCCCATTGTGTGCTCTTCCCCTGGGTTTTTGTTTCCCAGGTGCATTACCTTGCACTTCTTAGCATTGAATCTAAGCTGCCATACATTTGACCATTCCTCTAACCTTGCCAAGTCCCTTCTCATCCTTTCCACCCCACCTTGTGCATCAACTCTGTTGCAGATCTTTGTGTCATCTGCAAAGAGACATACTTTTCCTTCCAGTCTCTCTGCAATGTCGCTTATAAAGACATTGAAGAGGACTGGTCCTAATACTGAACCTTGAGGTACCCCACTAGTAACCCCCCTTTCTTCAGAGTGGACTCCATTTACTATTACTCTCTGTGTCCTATTCTCCAGCCAATTCTTTACCCAGGCTGTCATCTGGGGACCCACTCCCAGGTTTATGACTGTGCAAACAGCGCACTCTGCCACATTGACAGAAATGTGCTATAACACAGTGCCTGAGCCTCCAAGACAAACTATGTCTACTAGAAGACAATCCAGGGCGGACCAACAAAGGGACCTCAGGTGGAGTGAGGCAGATCTCACCAATCTTGAAGAGCTGGTCAGGGCCAGGAAGGGTCAGCTTCTGGGGGAGCAGGTGGATCCTGAGCATCCCCGTGGTGAGCTGTGAGCCTTGGTGGGGCAGTGCCTCAGTGCCAGGACTTGTATGGCCCACACCGGGGAGTAGTGCTGCGATAGGTAAGGGGACCTGGTCCGGTGGGATCAAGACCACCTGCAACACTATAGTAGGATGGTGATAGATGGCACCATCCTGAGGCCAGGTAGCTGTTATGCTGTTTCAGGCACTTGTGTTTTTGGGCATGGGTAGGGTATGGGTAGTGACCCCATGTGTATAGCCTTCATGAGGCACCTGTTGGTACATCTGATGTGTCCTGCAGTCTCGCACCATCCAGTACTGCCACTATTTCAGTTAATGGTGTATCCTGTGATGTGTGGCTGGCTGGGCTTGACCTGCTAGGGTGGCTTTGCTTATTCTGCATCCTGGTGTAAGTCTCATCCCCTACTACAATCTGTGCTATGTGATTTGTTACTATTGTATGTTTTTCCTGTACCAGAGGTTGTGTTTCATATAGTGCTATGTATTCTGGTTGTGGTATGCTACAACATCACATTGTCCTGCTTGATGACACCACAGGCATTATGGCAGCTGTCCTGTACATGTGCTGTGCCAAAGCTCCACCATTGTCACCCTGCACTGCTACCTGTGCAGGTGTCTCTATGCTGAACAGATGTCTGCTTGCTGGGTCAACACAGTACCACAGCCATGTCCCTGACCTAAGAGATGGCGTAGGAATATGGTTACAGTCTGTCTGTCTGTGTGGCCACCTGTGTGTTGTATGCCCTGACCCACTTGGGGACTGCCCGATTGCATCACAGGCACATGGCACCACTGATGGGTGTGGACACCTGTGTCCACTCGCAACCATCACACACTGCATGGCATCAGCCCATGGCAGCTGTGTGAGTTGGATGCCATACCATCACTGGACCAGCATTGCAAGGGGTGGAGGGAATCCCTGGATGTGACATCCCCGTGGTCCACCTGATGTGCCCATGATGCACTCCAACACACCCAGGCAGGTTGTCCGTGCCCAGCAGGGGTGGCTCTTCTCACCATCCTGTTGGCACAGCCCATGGGGTGGGGGTGGGACTGTCCTGGGGCACACTGTGTTACATTACAGGCCTTACCACATCTTTTGTTTTTACCCTGCAGATCCTGAACCCAGAGTGGTGGGAGCAGGATGGGAACATCTTGATTGCCCTTCAGGAGAGCAGGACCAGGGCCATGATGGGGACCCCTCTGGGGCAGGGAGCCAGGAAACCTCACGTAAGTATGCTCTACTAACTTTTCAACTCCTGCCCTACCTACAGGCACATGACACAACAATAGTACACTGGCCCACCATATCCATATCACATGCCCCCATGCTGCGCTGTGCCATCCAACATGTTACACATAGCTATGAGCATGACATGAGTGGGTATCCCTTGCCAATGTCACATATACTGACACAGTCAACCATTTTGCCTGTCACGTACAGCCACCATGTCCCCTGGCATCATCAGTGGTGGCCCCTGGCCAGGTGGCACCCCTGGGATTCAGCTGGCATGCCCCTACACTGCACCTAGGCACCCCAGGTAGGCAGTGATGTGGCGTGGGCTCCCCAGGCACTATGCATGGGCCCACTACACTCTGCATGTCAGCACTTCAGCTTGGGCAGTACACCCCTAATGGTCCAGCATTCTACAGCCATATCGGTGTCCAGACAAGGGCCGTGCCTCCAGAGGGCCATGAGCCCCTGATGTCTGATATGTTTCTCGGCACACATGCTGCACTTGGCCATGCCTGGTCCACCTCCAGGGAGTGCTGGATACCAGCATACCCATGGGTTCCAGGGCTGGGGACCTATGGCCAGTGTGTTGCCCATGCATTCCCAGGGTCACCCCAGTGCTGATTGCTGGGCATCCATCCCCCCGGGCCACTGCCAGATCTGCTACTGGCCACACACTCTTGGGCTCATGGATCACCATGGTGCTGTGGCTACCACACTTCTCCACCTTTTCATCCCCAGTTGTATAACTTAGTCAGTCGCATTCATGTCCAGCTGCACAGCATGAGGGACATCTCTACAGCCCACACACCTTCAGGCTCTGATCCCAGTGTACATATGTGTTTCTTGTTTTGCTGGATGTCTGTTACCTGCATTCATACATGTGTCATTCCATGTCTTAGAGTGCTGCATTCCATTTGCATTGTACGCTGTGTGTGGGCTCACACGGTCTTGGGTCATGGTGGAGGGGGCAGTACTCATTGTCTGGTGGGACAGTTGATGGGTTTTGGGGTGGCCCTGGGGCGGCCTCCCACAATGCCTACTCCAGAGGTTGCACTGCCACTCTAGTGGCCCTGCTGTGTGAGTACACTAATGTGGTTGCAACACACACCTGTTCTGCAGCGTGCACCCCGGTCTGCCAGGGCTTGTTGCTCACCGCACTCCAGCCTGTCATCCAGTGCTGTGTTTCCCTGTATGTGTCTGTCTGTCCTGCTATGCCACATCGCAGTGCCCCAAGCTAGCCTGGTCAGCATGGTACAGATGCCCTGTGCATTGCACTCCCTTTTGCAGTCTCAGGCTCTCCTGGCAGCATGCCAGTCAGCTGTTGTGCCTCTTGCAACTGGCAGCCTATGACCACTGCCATTGCATCTGTGTGTGCCACATATGTATCTGCACCTTCCTGCTGCTGCAGTGCCCACATGGCTGACCTGTGTGGACATGCCTCCATGTGTTGAGGTCCATTGTTGTGTGGCCTGGCAGAATGCGCTGCCCCTGGGCCACTGTCAATTTGCTGCAACAGCATTGCTATGGGTGTTGGTGGGGGTCCCATCCTTCCCAGCCATGCCTTCTGGCCCCAGTACACTGTGCCATCCCTGTTGTGCCACTGTGCACAACCACTGACACGCTGTGGCAACCTACATGTCAGACACAGCTGCCCAGTTCACACTCTGTGCATGACATCCTTGGATGTTGCTCCATCTGTGCACCCACCAGTCAACTCTGTGCCCCCTGTGTGGCATTCTGCTGCATGTGTGGCAGCCACACATGCCCATATGTCCAGTGGCATTCTGTGTCTCCCCCAATGGGGCACCTGTGCCACTGTGTCCCCCTTATTCCTTTGCTGGTTGCTATGTTTGTTGGGGGTTGGTTGCTATGTGTGCTATGTCCACCGTGTCTGTACAGTTCACTTACAGCATATGCTTTCTTCTCTTAGGTGCCCACAGACCACAGCCAGCCTGAAGGTGCCGGGAGGACCGGGAGAGACAGGATCACCTACTGAGGCAGCTCATCTGGCAGCCAAGGATCATGATGAGGAAACAGGCAACCTATTTCAGCTGCCTGATGAGGCTCCTAAGAGAGATGGCGCAACACTTCCGCCCACCACCCCCATCAGAACCTAGAGCATTCCCCCATTCCACCTTACAGCACTCCACACCTGCCTTCCCATATCCCCCCTACATTTTTCCTTATTGCCTCCCCCATTCTATGTACATAGTTTTGTTTTTTTGTTCTTGTTGGCTTTTGTTTAGACACATACAGTAAAATTGTTTTGTATAACACATACTCCTGAGTCCAGCATCTTATTTGTGCTGTGTTGTCATTGTACTGTGGATTGCTGGAGTGCCCTCCCTGCCCACCTGCTACCACCCTAGTGGGGTACATTCACACTTGTCGTACCATGGGGTCTATGCTGGTGGTCCTGTAGGATGTCTGTGGATGTGCTTCCATCTGTGCAGGATTTCACACGTGACAGGCATGCCGGCTTGTTTGCTGTCACGTTTTGTCCCACAAGTGTCCCCCTGCACATCATTTGTTTGGCACAGATGATGTCCTGGCACTTCCTGTCCATTGCTGTCTGACACTACCTGTCCTTCGGACTACTACCCTTCTATGTAGGTAGCCATGGAGGCCTCTGTGTGGGTCATGTCTGTTGCTGTGCCCATGTGAGCATCACTGCTTTCCATCCCGTGTCCTGCAGTCTGCCATTTGGTGTGCTGGACCTACTCCATGTCGGGGTTCCCTGTGTTCTACCCTTGTGTGCTGGGCTGCTGTGGTGGTCTGCACCACCCATATTCTATCTTCAGTGCTGGGCAATCTTTGTGCTGCACTCTGGGCAGTGCATGCAGGCACTGTGCCTTCAAATATAGTGCACACTGACCCTTGTGCAAGTGCAACCTGTTGCACAGCACAAACTTTGCTGGATGGCAATTTTTTAAATATTGAGCCCCAGGTGGTTTAAAATGTGCACTACTGGATCATGTCCATCTGAATCCCAGAGGAAGCAACTGATGGGAGCTTTTGCTGCACAGGGAAACAAAATGGATTTTTAAAATGCAGTGTCTAAGATCAAAGGGCATGAATAAATAAATGGATTTTATTGTTTTTTTCATGATGGACAGTATGCTCATGTCTCTAGTAATATTGTTCTCCTGATTATGTGAACTAATTAGACATTGTATTGTGCCAGTCATATAAATGATTTCTGTGATTTGTTAAACAACTCTATTTAAACATTACAGTATGTAGATTTTGATATTATGTGAATTTCCTCTTTTATCTTAGTATTTTTTTCTTTGCACTTCCTCCCCCATTAACCATCCCCCTCTGTACCTCTCTAATACCTTCACTTGCATACCTGGTTTTACCCAGCCTCTCCCCCCATTTTTCCAGATTATATGGTTGTATTCCTGTTGTGCATTTGGTCAGTTTTCTAGGCAGCTAAATGTGTGTAGCTTACTTTTAATTAATTAGCAGATCCACTTTCACAAGCATTACCATGTTTCAGTGTTTTTTGCAGTGTCAACCAGCGAAAAAGACCTAGGGATACAAATAATGGGTGACCTGGGATCCTCAAATCAGACACCAGAAGCCATAGCTAGAGCAAACAGAATAATCTGGGCAATTAAAAAGAACATTATATCTAGGGATAGTAAGGAGTTGGTTCCATTATGTAGGTCTTATGTGTGCCCACACCTCAAATATGCATTCCAATTGTAGAACCTTTATAAGAAGGGGAAAAGAAACAATTTAGAACAGTCCAAAGGAACTACACAAAAATTATTAATGGACTAAATGGAAAAGGGTACGAAGACCAGATAAACTCATTAGATCTGATGTCCCTGGAAAACAAGGTACATGGGGGGGCAATCTTCTTTTTATGTATGGCATTGTGCAAGATCCTGTTCTTCGAGCCAAATTGAAAACTGAATTTAAAGCAAGGGAGATGGAGACTAGAGGGCATCCCCTGCAGATTAAGGGAAAAAGATTTAAATATGACAAGAGGAAATACTTTTATACATCCTGTATGGCTAATCAATGGAACTCTGTCCCAGTAGAGTTTGTAGTAAGTAGAACTAAGACACAGTTCAAAAAAACATTGGACAAAGACACATAGTCTGGTGGGGTCGTGAGGTATTTTCACTGGAGTTCCTATAGGAGCATATATGGGCACTTGCCTTTAAGCTCCTTTCATTTCTTAGTATGAACCTTGGAATAATAACTTAGCTTTTATGCCGTACCAGGTGCAGCATTAGGTAACCTTGCTTTTAAATACTGTAGCACTATTCACTTTGAAGCAGCATTAATCAATTTAATTAGTGCTGTTTGTTAATGACTGAGTTAATGTCACATGATACAGCTGGAGGGGTATTTAAATGGTAAAGAACACTGAGCTCACTAAGTACAGCTTCCTGAAGAAGGGGCAGTGCGCCCCGGCATGCTGAAGCATAGGGCTTGTGATGAATACAGTTTGTGCTGGTTTACTGTTATTGTTATTTTCAATAAAGTAATTTTGCATATTTTTATTTGGACCCTGTGCCCAGTTTCTTAGCTTTCACCATTGTATTGCAATACTTTTACTGCTGCAGGGGTCCCCTGACAGTTTTAAGCTTTTTTGCCAGCATAGCTGTTAATAGTCGGATTTACAGAGTGGAAATGAGCACATGGTTATAGGGGAGGGGAGGGAAGGTTTACAGGGTCAAGAATTTGGTAGATGCGTATGTAAAATGACATGCCACTTAAATCCGAGGTTCTAACTGTAAGTAGCAACTTGACGCAGGAAATAAAAAAAATATAATCCCCTCTAGGAAAGCCACTGGAACTATTAGATACAGTATTTGGGAATTTGAGTACCCCCACATTTGAGCCAACTCTAGTAATTATGTTTTGTTTAAAAACCTAGTGTATGAGGAACTGACTGGGTAGCAGGTGCTTCCGCTAAGTTTGCCCATCGCATGGAAACAATAAAAATTAATGTCCTCCCCCACTTCTTATTCCTGTTCTCAACCTCCCCATTCCAATTCCTGCCAAAGGCTGGACGGAACTGAGGAAAAAAATAACACAGTTCATTTGGGTGGGGAGACAACCACAAATTAGAAGACAGTTGCTAACCGAACCTAAAACACTGAGAAGTCGGGGTCTTCCAAATATGGACAAATATTACGAGGCAGCACAGGTATTACCTGTCCTGAAAATGTTAATGGCAGAGGATGTTGGTGGATGGCCAAATATGGAGGAGTGGGCACACCCTTATCTTCCACTGAAATTACTGCCTTGGGCTATAACTAATAATACAACCTCGGAAATCTTAAATAGGTGGACTAAACATTCCCTGTTGATGTGGTTAACGTTCAGGCAAACGTGGGAATTTCCTGGTCCAGTGTGGCAATACATTTCCTTGCAATATATAGCAAAACTGCTAAAGAAACAGGAAGAAGTGAATTTTAAATCCTGGCAACATAAAATATTGTGTTTTCTGTCACAAATGCTAAAGGGAGAGGGCAATTTAAAATCATTTGAAGTTTCAAAGATGGAGTTTAAGTTGCAGAACTCTGATGTTTACAAATTTTTACAATGTAAACATGATAATCACAGATATTCCCATTCAGGAACTTATTCAGCCCTCTACGGAGGGAATTATCCTTATGAGGGAAAGATTATCAGCTTGGTACATGAAACGTTTCACAGCACAACTGTATTCCCTACAAAGGGAGGGAAATGGACTTTTGGCATGGGAAACTATACAACATAAATGGGAATTGGAAATTATATATACGTTGCCACACCAGAGCTGGCTTCAGATCGGGGGGGGGGAGGTGTATACATAAAACTACTTACTCACAAACCTGGAGATAATTTCAGTGGAAAATCTGTACTAGATATTTCATGACACCAACAATCTCTAAGCATTATGGTACACAATCTCAAGATCAATGTTGGAGAGGTTGTGGGGATAAAGGCTCGCAATTTTACATTTTTTGCCCATGCCCCATGATCAAGGACTATTGGTTGAAAATACAACAAAACTGTAATGAAAATATTTGGGTTGACTTTACTTCCACAGTTTGAGAACCTGGTTTTAGGGCTACCCCCTTCTGAACTACGCAGACAGGGCCAGAAATACCTTTGTTATTTATATATAGCAGTGTCTAGTAAGGTTATAACTCAAAATTGGCTATCCAATACTAAACCCACACTTGGTCAATGGAGGTGGATGGTGGAATTTGAAGCAGATTAAATGACTGGAAGCTATTTCAGCTAAATTGCAGCTTAAAGTGGACAAATACAATACTAGATAGCTGCCATATTTCTCCTATGTAGAAGAGGTGGATCACACCTCAGTGTTAGAACAATATCTCACTTAAAAAGATTAGATAATTGAAGAATGAGAAGTTATGTTAATGTGGTCTGATACTTGAATCATTGGGGGTTGCCCTCTAGTCTTTTTTTTTGTTGCTTGTTTCTTTCTTCCCCACCAATGACTTCCCCCCCCCCCCAGCCCCATCACCCCGGACATCCACTGGTGCTTACCTCTGGCATTGAGATGCCATGCTGTCCGGGTGCGGTGCCTGCGGGGGACCAGCATCATCCTGCCAGTCGATGGAATTTTTGCCTCCATTTTCTCCCCTTTTCCCCAAGTGCAGAGCCGTGGCGTGCAATGATGCCAGTGGCCAAGCCACACACGCTTCCGCACGTGGCACACCAGGCGTCTGCCCGATCTCCATCCCTCTGTCTGCAGGTTCACTGTCCCAGCCCCTAGCTGCAGCTAGGGGCCAGGCAAGCAGCGGACTCTGTCCTCACCCCTCTCTGAGAGAGAGGAAAGCTGTCCTCCGGATGCTCGATCCTCTCCCTCCCCAGCCAACCCCAGGTGAACATGGGTCACTGGCGTGGCAGGAGGTAAGGCAATGATGCCTCAGCCCTCCATGCCACTGGGCCGGCTATTGCCCTCTAGTCTTAACAATCCTGGTAAGGCTTAATATGGCATGGAACTGGAGATATAAAGTTCTTTATAAAATAGATTTTAATTGATGACCTAAATACATATTAATTAATGAACATACAGCGGACACAGTTTTTCCAAAAAGTTAATAATTGTTGTGTTTATTAAAACATGAGATTTTGGAATTTGTTTCTGTAATATGAGTTGATATGTTAGAGCATTCCGCTACATTAAGACTCAGTTGCTGAGGGCACAATATAAATAGGAAATATAGTTATGCTGTTCTTTTGCCACATGTCCAGTACTGGAATGGTGAATGAAATTCTTGAAGTACACCCGGAGATTCAATGTTGGATATCCACAACCTGCAGAAGGAAGAACAGAGCATACTTTAATAAGAGCTGACTGTGATGGAAATGGACATACATTTGGGGGTACAAACAGAAAGAACTGTGCCCTGTATGAAATATCAGATTCTTTTTTCCTCTTGTCTTGATTTATCTTTGTAGGCTAAGATAGAGGTAATTTTGAATATGCTGCTGTATGCTCTAGATATGGATCTTTATATTATGCATTAATAAAAATTCAAGTTACAAAAAAAAATGACATGCCACTGACTCCTCCAAGCTCAGTGGACCAGCCAGGCACTCCCAGAAATGTACCCCCATCCCTTGGCAGTATATCCAGATGACTCACAAAGAGGGGACCCTGCTGAGGGGAAAGCTGCAGGGGGTTTTATCAGGGGTGTGTAAGCTGCTGTAGGGCAACCACAGAGAAGAGATGGCTATGTCCAAGCAGGAGATGGTGGAGAGTACCCTGATGGTAAGCTGTGCCCACCACCACCCCCCAAAGATTAAAAAAAATCTCAGAAAAAAAAATTGTAGACATGAGAACAGACTGCATGTTTGGAGAGGGGTGTCACCCTCAGTAAAGCCAAAGTCAGTTAATTCCTTATTTTTTTAAGAAGGGATTCATTCTCATCATTCATTCATTTCCATTTTCGTTATGTGACTCTGGACTGTAGGGTACCAGTCCAAAGCAACATGATGAAAATGAAACCCATCTAAAAAAATTATAACAATAAGGAACTGATTGACTTTGGATTACTTGACTTTTAAAACTAAAAACAAAATCAAGGAACTAGGTTACTGAAGGCAAGTGATCTTTGGGAAACTGCTCAGACAAGATGGGCTTCTGAAGTGAAATCCTCGTACACCGAACACAAGATGGCAGTGTTGGAATTACTATAGTCTACGGTAACTTAACTCATTTAGAAAGAAGCTCTGATTTCTATTTATTATTTCTGGTAAGCAAGATTGCCCACGTTTACCTCGCAGAAGGTTGAGGCCAGTGTTCTGGTGATTATTCAGGTAAACATTAAAGATCTCATGGCACTTCTCGAAAAGAGTAGGGGAACTTTTTATTGAGAAAATTATAACAGAAACAAGTACATATAGGATTATACATCAGAATGTCATTGTTTTTTTAAGGCAAACAAAACAATTTTTATACTTCTTGAAAGAACAAACAAAAAGAAAAATATAAAGAGAATTATGACAAAGGATATATATTGAGTTCCCCTTTGACCCAGTAAGACATGTCTTCTTGTCCTTTTCCTGATGAGAACTAAATCCTTAAAGTTCTATAAAGCCTAATTCTAACCTGCATCTTCCTTTCACATTACTCCTTCAAACAGAATTACTGGTACAGCTCTCCACCAATTTCTATCAAGGGGGAAGACATTATTGATTTCTCCTTTAAATAAATTAATGCCACTTATTTTGTAATATTCTCTACTAGGCCTCTCAAAGGTACCATTCCTTGCTGTATCACATACTGGTATCTGTTTTGCCATATACACCATTTTATTGCTGCAAACATGGCTCTTCAAGTCCCAGGAAAAAAAAAATTCCAGTCTGTACCAACTTTCCCATACACCAACTCTGTGTAAGACAGTCTTCTCAATGCAGGTATTTCCCATTTCTGAGCCAACAATCCCCACAGCTATACAGTGTAAGAACATTCAAAAAACAAATGTTGCATGGTTTCCTCTTGAGAAATACGAGTCTCTAATACAGATTCTTTCTTCTATGACTTTATGAGCATGATTCCCTGTTACATTTAATTTGCAATGGCAGCACATCCAGATAGTGTCCCACATTTTTCTTAGTATCCTAATTTCTGAAAGTTGGCTTGTCAGACATCTTGCTTCGATGTTTTGAGGACAGTTAAAACAGGGCCCATTCAAAAAATACCTTCTCAAAATATTTGTATAAAAGGCTTTCTGTTTTGTATTTGGCAATTTTAAATAGATACATCCCATTGTTTGATTTTATTAAAGATTTCAATTAAATATGTAGATGTCCCCTCGGGGATTGATGTAAATGCATTCCATTTTGGTGCTTCCCATTTATTAAAAAAATATAAGCTTCTGGCTTTTAAGCTTATTGCCCAAGCCATTTGATTCCCTACTATGAGGGAATAATATTTGAGTATACATATATGGAAAAGGAAACCAGAACAGGGTTGAGCATATTCAGGCCCCCTGTTTGACAGGCCAGTATGTTACTGACCTTTTGATAGGGTTCAGTCTGCTTCCCCACAATAATTGGAAACATAAGTTATTTAGTTTGGCTTCCTGTTTTAGGGGAAGTGAAAAAACATAGCTTAATGTTAAAAAGATTGGAATTATATAAGTTTTTAACATATAAATTCTTTTGAGTCTAGTCATAGGGTATGATTTCCATTTTAGTATTTTTTTCTTCTGCTTTGTCTAATTTTACTGTCCAATTCCTTTCAGCTACATTTGGTCCTCCAAAAGAAATTCCTAATATTTGTGCTGCGTAGGTCTGCAGTTGTATTCCCTCTATCTCCGGGACCTGTAATTCAGGTTGTATAGCTATGGATGCACCCTGTCCTGTTTTTGAGGTCGAAGGGTTATCTTCTATTCTTAAACTTGGGGCATTCCCCCATTTCCTGCCCTCTGAGAGGGTATTTGTTGAAGGTGGCATACAGGAGACAAGTTTATCTGCTTCGGTATTGCCTGTGACATTAAATTGTTCTTCATCTGGCACTAAATTGTCTGGCTGCACGGGGCCTGTTTCTTGTAGCAAGGGCTCTGTTTCTGTATTGCTTGTATTTGGCTGTTGTGTAGATGCTTCTGATCTACGAGAAAATGTTGGACGAGAACTAGCTTGCTGCTGTGCTCTATATACCGTCTCATCTTGCTCCTCTTGAGTGTGGGCAGAATTATTACGAAATGCCCTTGGACAGTTTCTGAAAGAGTGAGTTGTAGCTTCACACGAATTACAGTATGTAGGATTTGGGCATCCTAAGCTAGAGTGACCAGAGGGAACATTTTAGTTTGTCACATGCGCTATTCAGATGAGTTTGGGCGACACATCTGAAACATGATTTCAGTTGTCCAGGGTAGAAAATGAATCCTCGGTTCCTTCCGAGGTAAAAACAACTCGGCAAATGTTGAATGTTCCCATTTAATTGAGGTAGTGTCATTTGTATTCTCCATCCCCCTGTCCATAGTTGGTCTGAGTCGATGATTGCTTCAGGCAGGCCTAATACTGTACACTTAAGTTTCAGCCATCTAATAATGTCAGCTACTACCACTCCCTCATTTTTAAAAAGCACTGTTATTGTTTTTATTGCTGGCTTTGTTAAAGGGATCGCAACAAAAGGA
Source organism: Neoceratodus forsteri (assembly GCA_016271365.2). Taxonomy (NCBI): domain Eukaryota; kingdom Metazoa; phylum Chordata; order Ceratodontiformes; family Ceratodontidae; genus Neoceratodus; species Neoceratodus forsteri. The sequence continues at coordinate 1,003,046,594 of CM028131.1, read as the reverse complement.
GACCATAGTGGAGTGTATTTAACTTGCTGTTATCTATGCCAGAAAGTTTCTAGGCCTGCAGCGGTCTTAAAGCTGAGATCGGAGTTGGAATCTCCAGACGTGTGTATGAGTACATAGATTTCTGTAGGTAAAAACTGTAGGCTCTCTTTTACTAATTTTTTTCCCACATACACTTGATCCGGGAAAATGTCTAGGCCCCCTCTGTATCTAATTCGAACAGCGTTTCTCTGCTTTGCTGATTATGAGGGTGCATGAAAAAGCCCTGCATAAGTTCTGGGGCGAGGTCTTTGCTTCTCTGAAGAATTTTCCTCCTGTCCTGGGTTATTTTGTGTGTGATCAGCTGAGGTAGAAGGAGTTGCATTGTCTGGTTTCAGGAGATGCCCCTCTTCCGTTTGTTGCCTCCCCCCTCGTGGGTGCCTGGGGGGGCCTCAGTTACATTTTGGGCAATAGGAGTATTCCCAAGGTCAGGAGTTTCCGAAACCGATGGTATCCTAAGAACTGGGTTTTGAGTAAGATGCGGGCCAGTAGGAATTTCTAGTGTGTCATCCATATCTGTTAAAGTTTCCTCTTGCATGGTACTTGCATGCACTGGAGATGTCCATATTTGGGTTTCACGAGATTTTGTCCAGCCTGCCCCCTTAAGGCTTCTGCAATTGTAACTCCTGTAGTAGACATATTATAATCAAAGTTTGGGGGAGGGGGGAGAAGGACTCTCCATGGGGGGGGGGTTTGTCATATTATCTGCTTCATTTGTCCCCTCCGTTTTGTTTTCATTTATTTCTACATTTTCTTGCAGGGTTATATTAACAGGCTGCATTATGTCGTTTTGTTTTAACAAGAGAAGAGATTCAGTACCTGGTTGCTTTTCTTCCTGTGTCTTAGCTGGTGATTCGGTCTGTAATCCAGCTGTTTGCTCTGAATTACTCTGGTTGAGCAGTTGAGCAGTTTAAACTGCATGCCTGTCTCCCCTTGCACATTGTTATATCCTGCATCTGACTGTATCTCTCTCTGCACAGCCGAACCTTCATTCCCTTGTTTCAGCAAGTCCATGCTTCTCTCCATGTCCTTTCTTAATTTTTCACCCATGGACTTTTCTTTTGCTTGTGACTTTTGGCACATGCTAGAATCAGCACTTTCACTGCCAGTCACGATGCCTGGAGTCCTCTCTCTATTTGTTTTCGAACATCCAGCAGTGTTTGTTCTTTCCGGTGGAGTCTTCAGACCCTTTGATATTACTGCATCACTCGACAGCTGATGTTGTCTGACAGGCAGCCCCAGCGTTTTGACAGAAGCTGAGGAGGCCTTCAAAAAAGCTATTTTTCCACGCAAGTCTTTATGTTTAGCAGCTATTTCCAATTCTTTTTCCTCTAATTGTGATAACGCCAGTTGGACTGGCATTGGCTCTGCATTGTTATAATCCTTTTGCTATTCAGGAATATTTAATTCCTTTATTTCGTCTTCTTTGTTTCCAGTAACCTCCTTTTCCTGTTGTTGTTTTGCCCGTCTGTTTTCAATTTCTATGTCCATTTCTTCAGCCTCTAGTGGAATCAAGACAGGGGAGGAGGCCTGCTCCCACCTCCAGCATGTCCTTCCTCTACAAAGTTTCACTTGAAGTGGCCATCTTGGGAGATAGCCAGCAATTCCCCCAGTGGTGAGTAGGGGAATTTCCCCAGTGTCCTGGCCAAATTTCTCCCCATTCACTAAAAATACCACCAACAGCTTAATCTGGTTTTGTATGTCAGTTTGCATCTGTATCTTCCCCCTCTCACCCAGGACAAGGCTGAAAAGAGGCAGAATTGCCTAGTCCTCCTTTCCCGGTCAACAAAAACTAAATAAATAAATGAGAACAGGTGCACCAGAAATATCTTCTCCATTACAAGGCATTCAGTGTCATTGATTTCCCAACAGTACACTAATGGATAAGAAAAGTGCAAATCCACCACCAGAAGTAGGTCTGTTAGGAAGACGATTTATACAATGTCCATACCTTTCAGTATGTTTCGCATACAGTAGTAGGGTGTCTTCCTTTTTACTCCCAAGGTTTCCTCTCTCTGTGCAAGGTGGAGAGTGTTGTCTTACATCCACTGTGCTGAGCGAGGGATTGTGCAGACATACTGATGTCCTGGAGTTGCTGCCCAAGCCCAGGATATCAGGAGCAGAGGCCAGAATGAAGGGTTTTAGATCAGACACTCTCCTCCCAAGGCGCGGTGGGGGAGTGTTGTGCCACACTGCTCAGATTGTGACTCCTGGTAGTGGCATGGTTGAAGGGCCATTTTCAACATGGGTGGGATGATTCTGTTCCACTGAACATCCCTTCCCAGGATGCTACTGCATGGATGCAATTGAGGGAAGTGGGCAGAATACCGAAAAATGGGGAAAGCCTGCCCATGACTGTACACCAAATGATGACCCCCTGGGCTCTTCCCATGCCTCCTGGCCACTCTGTGCACTGACTCTGCCCCCTTCAACTGCTGCACTTGCAGTTGAGATGCCACATCCTTCCTGATGAGAGCAAGAAGGAAGCCAAACTGGACACAGTGAGGAGCACACTGTGGGAGTTTGTTGGTGGAGAACAGTAGTGGCAGGTCAGCTTGGCAGGTAGTAGGGGACCCCAGAAATGCATGAGGATGAAAAATTAAGTGATCAAGCAAAAAAACAAACAAAATGGAGCCACTGTAAAATAGAAATAGCTGGGATGCCTTGATGGGCCAATGGTAAGTGGACTTCCTTGCCAGACAGATAACGTGGAGTTATATCCCAGGCCTAGCTCGCCACCACTTAGGCAGCAGAAGCTAGGGTGAAAGACTGATCTAGACAATAACTACCTCGGGAAGGGTAGGGGGCTCTTGCCACTGCATTACTGCCCCCTTGTAGCCCAGGGGGAAGGAGTCATCAAAACTCCCTGCTACCAACATCACCTGGACTGCCTGACATTCAGAAGCAAGGCCAGGGGTCTGTGTTATATCAGCTGAGGAGGCTGGTGGATAGGTATGGCCAACCACCTCTCAGTTTGTCTGACAGTCATCCTACTGGGTCTGCCTCATGACTGAGGCATCTCAACATGTACACCCTGGAAGAGAGGAGCGAGAGGGGTGACATGATAGAAACCTACAAGTACCTTATGGGGTGAACACAGTGTGGGGGGGAGTCCCTTTCAGTGAGGAAGAGCACTAGAACTAGGAGACATGCGGAAAAGCTGGTTGGGGGGGGCTCAGGAGAGATGTAAGAAAGTATTTCTTCACTGGAAGGATGGTAAACACCTGGAACAGACTGTTCGTGTAAGTGCTGGAGGCTAAAACAGTGGGGGTCTTCAAACATGCTTGGGACAGACATGGGGTATATCAGAAAAGAGTCAGGGAAGCGGGAAGGACACTGGAGACCAGATAGGGTCTGCAGAGGCATATTAGGCAGGAAACATATGGGCAGACTGGGTTGGCCAAGCAGTCCTTTTCTGCCAACAAATTCTATGTTTCTATTTTGTCATGTGGAAGGAATTAGATCTAGCGTAGAAAATGGATCAATTAGCTTCCTGTCCTCCAAGGCCATCCCATGTATTTCCCTTACTCCTGTAGCTGGCCCCCTGGATGCCGGTTAATACAGGTACCACCTGTATGAGGTGAGGAGGTGGCCTGGGTTCCAGATGTGTCAGAGCACTAGGTCTTGCTAGGGGTCCCTGAAAGTTAAACTGCAAATACTGTATACACCTGCACACATGGCAATTGTCCACTAGGTGGAAGTAGAGTCAAGCACATTCTCTTTTTAAACTTTAGCCAGCTTTTCTTTATAATCAATACACTGTATAGTGTAATACACTAGGAGAAAATAAGGGAAAAAACTAATAGATACATAAAAAACTTTATGATTGTTACAGTCCCAGTGTTGGTAAGATTAAAAAAATTCTGAGAAAAACAAACAAATTAACTATGCATTTAATTAATAAATACCTTGCAGATGCAAATTCAATAAAAGGCAAACAAACTATTTTGCTCTGGTGAGCACAACAGCAATAAATCAGTCTCAGGGAACTGTTATAACTAGAAAGAAGCATTAAATTCAGTTCACATTCAAATTCAGGTTTCAGATACAGGATTTTGCATCTGAAAAAATGAAACAAAAATCATAGCCTAGTAGGAAAGATCAGAGTTTGGAGTCGGTACCTGACTTTCTGTGACTCAACAAATTTTTTCTTAGTGGCACTGCAGCATCCAACAAATACTGTTCATGCCTTTGAATCGGAGGGATCCGGTGGGAGACCAGAGCAGTGAACTGAGGGGGTTTTGCCGAACTTTGTGGAGGAGCATGCTTCTAACTTTCTGGGAGTGGAAGACATAGTTGCTGATGCTGAGTGGTAGTGTTAAAGTGCAATGGGACTGCATTTCAAGGTCAGAGGGCCCATTCTAATATTGTGAGAAAGGTGTCGTAGCATTGCTGAGTATAATTGCTCAGAATCCATTGTACGTAATCGGATGTATTGGATTTCAGGTTTTATTATTATTTTTTTTTTACTCAAGGCTAAACATCTGAATTCTGAAAACCCAATGTCAGATGTGGAATTAGAATCTGATTCCACATCTGAATACTTCTGACCTTTTTAAAACCTTCTGCACCCAGTGCAAACATAGGAGTCCATTAGAGGGCCAGGAAAACTGCTACCCCCCCCGTCTCCCTCCTCTTTCCTTAACGTGCAGCTGCTGTTGCCCTGCAGCTAGGGGCCCAATGTGGTGCTGTCTACATAGCACATTAAGGTAAGGGGAGAGCTTTTTTCCTTGGCCTACTAATGGGGTCTTTAGAGTTGTAATACATGGGGAAGGTTTTCTTGTGTATTCGGATGTGGAGTCAGATGGAGAATCAGAACTTCGAATTCCGACCTGGATTCTGATACAGTGCCTTATCTGGCATCGGAATGGAATTGACGCTGGAAAGAACAGTTACATAACTTGCTGTAACATTAGATCTCCAAGGGGATCTCAGTCATCGGGTCACAGGTAGAAACTTCACTACTGGTGAAGCAGGATCCACGCAGAACATTTTCAACAGTACCACTGGGGCCACCCACGCCAACGTCACCTGCCAGCATCACCAACCCTATAAAGGCGTGAGTGGCCCCATTCCCTCTTCAGTTCTTTCCCCCGGAGACTAGGAAGCAAACCCATACCATGGGGGACTGAGGGGAGAGAGAGAGGTGCTCAGGCCAGAGAGAAAAGAACCCAATAAAAGAGAGATGGTGGGAAGAAAGGCAGACCTGATAACTGAGATCCCCTTGAAGATCTACTGTTACTGTAAGTTCTTACATAACTGTTCTATCTTCTTCAGGGGTATCTCAGTCATCAGGTCACACTTTAGGAACAAGTCCCAAGCAGTTACAAGTGAAGCAAGACAGTCTGGGAGGAAGTTCAACCAAAACCTAGGACAAGAGACTCTGCAGGACAGCCTGGCCAAAGCCTGCTCGGGCTCCAGAGGCAATGTCTAGACTGTAGTGCTTAGCGAAGGTATCAACGGTACTCCAGGTGGCAGTCGCACAGATGTCAGTGGCTGAGACCGCCTTGAAACAGGCCACAGAAGTGGCCATGTCCCTTGTGGAGTGGTCTTTCACCACCCCTAGCAACTCTTTTTCCATGCTCTTTGTAGCAGAACACAATAAAATGTGCCAACCACTTGGACAAACATTGTTTAGAAACCTGAATGCTCTCTCTTACTGGGGCAAAAGAAGCAAAAAGCTGCTTAGGCTTTCTGCAGTCCTTAGTTTGGAGCAGATAATACTTCAAAATTCTGCGCACATCTAACATATGGAGCAGTACTTCCCCCAGACTACTGTGTTGCCCCACAGGCATGGGTTGTCCACAGCCCATGGGCAGGTGGTGTACAGTACACGGGGGTTAAAGGGCAGCAACATCATCCTACACAGTCACCTGGGCATCCCAGCCATCACCAATGGCAACCAGCCACACGTCAGCTGCAGCGGGATGGCTGACACATCTGGTCAGATAACAGTAGTCAGTGTGGGTACTGCAGACACCAGGGCAATGCCACTGTGGCTCTGGTCACACTCTTGCTCTGAAGAGTTCATATTGCATAGGGCCTGGGCTGGGGGAACCTGAACAAAGGTGGTGTGTTGGACTGGCACAGGCATGGGGACACTGACCACACAGGCTGGCTGTATGTAACATGGAAGGTTTCTGTCATCGAGGCACAGGCCAGGAAGTATAGGCAAACCAGGAGCAGTTATAAAATTCGCAAGTAGTGTTTTAGAATTATCAATAACAGTAAAATAAATAAAATTGTTCAGAATAGCTATTTACGAAGGCAGTACAAAGAAAACAATGTCCTTCATCTGAGTGTAGCTCTAAATCTAAATTTCAGTCTCTCTTAACAAACATTGCTGCTTTTTTTATAAGAAGTCTTTGCCTGGCAATTAATTTCTGCATCCGGAGCTCATTAACAGACATTCTGTTTGCCACAAAATGTATCAGAACTTTGTCAATTTCTTTCCTTGCAGGTGCAACAAAATAGAACACTGTTCTCCAGAAGTAATCTCCTGTTGACAATTCTGCAAAAGAGTTTGTGGAGGTCACACTACATATCAAAGTTAATCCCCTGAGTTCCATATAGCTTTTTGCAATTATTTCAACAATATAACTATATACATTTTCAAACCAAGTGATCCCAGTTTCACAAAAAAGATTCACACATATTTTTACAACTGCAGATATACAAGGGGGAAGAAAAGATAGAAACAGCAAGTGAAGGCAGGGAGATAGCCGGAGGAAGGGAATCATAAGACAGTGAGAGTGATCTCTCTCATACTGAGGCAGTATGATGCAGTGGTTTAAGGCTGTGAGCTGCAAATCTGGAGACCTGGGTTTGAATCCCACAGCCCCCACTTGCATACTGTGTGACCCTGAGCAAGTCACTTAACTTCCTTGTGCTCCCAGATTGCACCTGCAAACAAGCTTTCAGTTTAGTGTGTCTCACCTGGTAAAATAATTGGTAAAAAAAAAAAAAAATCAGTTCCTAGGTCTCACAAGGAAATTTGACTGTGCAGACAGACAAGAGACAGAGGAAAAACAGGATAGAACAGAGTCTTGGTTTTAACTCTTTCTATAAAACAAACGGGGCAGGCTCTTATGCAACCCTGTCACAGTTTCGGAATATGACAGTCCCAAGCCCAGGGATGGAGTGGCAACACATCACTGTCACTGTGGCATGCACACAGGTGTACAGTTATGCATGGGCAGTTTTAGCCTCCATGGACAAACCAACACCAGTGGCCCCCTGCGTCCTGCCCCAGTCACCTCTACAGGGCTATGGGGACCTGTGCGTGCACCCTGTGGACTGCAGGCCACATGCCAACAGGGATGGGCAATAACATATGTCCCCCACAACCGTCACCCAGAGAAGCAGTTGTACCATAAGGCTGGCGGGCTGTCCCCAGTTTGAGATGGGAGACCACCCACACACCTCTGACTATGCAACATACAGTGCAATGGCATGCACCCACTATGTACGCTGTGGACGGCCTGTAGGGATTATCATGAGGTACTGGTGCATGTCTTCAACTGCACTGATGTATATATGGTAGGTGCATGGCCCCAAACCTCAGTGACAGCAACAGGGCTGGGCCCTGCTTTGGGGCATGGTTCCACATGCCTATACCATTTCTCCACATGTGTGACTTATGCAGGTGCGCCACATGTCAGGCTATATACAGTACCATGCACAGGGCCAGTGTCGTCCCAGCACCATGGCCACAGGGTTGTGATGCATGAGTGACCACCCATGGCATGCTACACACCATCACCACTGATGCCACACCAGCTGCATTGTGCACTCCAGAAAGGCCACATAACCCAGCTGGCATATGGCTGCAGTGCTGCTCATAAGGATGACTGACCTGCACAGCTGTCCTGGCAATGTGGGGTGGATGGAGTTGAGGGATGCATCCGCCCCAACCAACTGGGTCATGTACTGGACATTGGTGGTGAAAGGGTATGTATGAAAAGTGGTTGGGCCAAGGATGTAATGGATAACCCCCCCGCCTCATATGGGTTCACACACCAAATTGTTTTCTCATTCACATTGCAATCTGTGGAGTAACTCCCCCACCCTAATACGAACATACAAAGAAGCCAGCAGAAGAAGGTCATTTGGTCTATCAAGTCTGCTCGTATTGCAGGGTCCACAGCTTGAGCTAATGTCCCTGCCCTCCCTCCCCACTCCTCCCATCCTCCCTACCCTTGATTCTTACCTTCCCCCATGCCTATCCCAGCCCCTGTTAAAGCTGCCCACTGTCTTCAATGAGATGACCTCTTCTGGCAGCGCATTCCAAGTGTCCACCACCCTCTCTGTGAAGAAGTGCTTCCTGACCTCCCTTCTAAACCTCCCACCCTCCAGCTTAAGACTGTGCCCCCTTGTGATATGGTTGCCACTCAGCTTAAAGAGACTCTCCTTATCAACCTTATTTATCCCTTTCAAGTACTTGAATGTTCCAATCATGTCCCCTCTCTCTCCTGTCTTCCAGGGAGTACATGTTCAGTGTCCTCAACCTCTCCTCGTATGTCGTGCCCTGCTGACTGGCTGTCATCTTTGTAGCCTTCCTCTGTACCTCCTCCAGCAGATTAATGTCCTTTTTGAGGTGTGGGCACCAGTACTGAACTCCATACTCTAGATGCAGCCTTACCAGTGACCTGTACAAGGGCAGTATAACCTCCTCTCTCCTACTACTGATCCCCCTAGCTATGCATCCCAGCATCTTGCTTGCCTTTGCTGCTGCTTTCTTGCACTGCGTGGAGTGCTTCAGATCTCTAGTGATCATCACTCCCAGGTCCTTCTCCTCCTCTGATGCAGATACTCGGACTCCACCCAGGTAATACTCTGTCCTAGGATTCTTGGCTCCAATATGCATAACTTTGCATTTCTTGGCATTGAAGCCACGCTTGACTGACAGCAACGTCCAGTGCTTAGTTCCTTGCTACCCACCAGAAGGCCAGGCCCTTCCTTTCCAAGTATAAGGTATGACCACTGTGCCTTAACTCAGCAGGCCATGAACCTAACCCACCTCCATCAACAGTACTCAGGCCATCATTTGTTAACATCCTACTGACACCCTGCAAGCCACGATGGGAGTGCTTCGACAGTAACAATGCTTATTGTACATTATGCATGTTATGGGCACATACATCCTGTAACACGACTGTAACAAAATCTAGCCAGAGCCGATATGGCTGTGGTGAGCTTGACGAAGCTCCGAGGAATGAGCACTGCCAATGGAACTGCACATGCACGGCACTTGTGCATGCGTAATTGCGTCGAATGGCATACTGCCATTCCCAAGATGGTGACACTGGTGGAACTAAGCATATGCACGTGACACGCATGCACAGTTCTAGTACAGAATGCAGAAGTAGCGGCCAAAATAGTGCCACTGTAGCTCTGTAGCAAGTGACAGTGGTGAACTGTTTCAAGCTCTGTTAGACTGTTGGAAGGACACTTCCTAAAGTCTAATGGAAGCGTGCCACGGTTGCTTGTTTTCAGAGCGACACCAAAATGGCTGTAGGCTCCACCCACAGCCATAAAAAGTGGTAAGGCCATAGCTATAGTTGGTCCCCCAGTTCTGACACCTATGGTACTGTATCACCCTACTGCTGGGGTTGATGCCAGTTCCAGACCATTCTGTGCTGTCTCTCAAAGGACATGCATATCCGCTGTCCCTGTGTGAGGAACCACACTGCATGTGGGCCACTTTCCCAGATTTCTGTATGCTCTGCCGTGGGCCCAGGTACTCTGGTTGGGAGAGTTATTGCTGGACTTTTGACCGGCAGCTGTGATGACACTGCATCTGGTTCTTGGAGGGCTGGCCCACAGGCCTTTGTCCCACTGTAACTGGGGCCCTTTGGGTGGCTACCTCATGGCAATGCAGGTGGGGGACATGGCAGGCATTGCGGTGACAGGCAGGGTAACTAACACACCACCCTACCCCATGTACACCCCTGTACATCTACCTTTGCTGGTGAGGTGATCCTCTGTGCTGTCTCGGTCAGCTTGCAGTTCCACTGTGCAGTGTAGATGATGTAACTCCCCTTAAATAGCCTGGAAGCAATCAGGCATGCTAATGTATGCAGACCTGCCTGGAATGAGATGCTAATGGGCCTGTTTGCCCATGGATTGCTGGATAAGGTGATCTGTATACCCTGGCTGAATACAGCATGACTGCAAAGCGCACTAACCGTGTCAGCGCTAGCGCACAGTGCCACAAGGTAAACAGCATGTTAGCGCCATGCCAGCATGATGACATCACCCACATATGATGTCAACTGGCTGCATGACCTCATGCATGTCAGTGTGGCACTTTCCATAGCATGACAGTGTGTGGGTCATGTGCAGATCACGCATGTGCAACCTCATTATGTGCCACCTGGGCCACGTGTGGTGTGGTGCACTGTGCACCACAGCATTGCACTGCACACACGCTGCATTGTACAGCGCAAATGTCTCACCGGCCTACACCAGAAGGGTATGCCCAGAATCTTCACAACACACCACTGGGAGTGTTACATCATGCTGCATTATGGCTGGCAGGCACAGACCAGCAAGTGCTACAGTGTGACTACTGCTGGTCTGAGGTGGAGCTGACCAACTTGATCAGTCTTGTAGTTGACAGGGAGGACCAGCTCCTGGGAGAGGTGGCAGGGGTGGAAAGGCCCCGCTGTGATGTCTAAGCCTCTGTGGGGCACTACCTGAGGTGGCGCACTAGGGTGGCACACACTGGGGACCGGTGCCCCCACTACTATAACAACTTCAAGCACCGGGAGCAGTACTGCCTGCATGATCTTCGGGCCATGGTGGCCACAGGTATGGTACCCACACCAGCTGAGTGCAGTGTGGTGTGTGGCTGGTGTGTGTAAGAGCATGTGGGCAAATGGGTACCTCAGTATGTGCATGACAGACACCCCGCTGATGCTGAGACCCTTAACGGGGTGCCCCACACACACCTGCATGTGTTGGGCCCCCCATGATGGCCGCATGTGCTAAGCAGGCACTCCATGGCACTGGGACAACCCTGTACCCACATATGGCCACTACTACCTGAGCTGACCAGAGGTGCCACAGGTATAGTGGGGCATGCCCTGGGCCACCTACACCAGTGCCACAGGTCATGCAGCCCTTATCTGGTGGCACTCCCTAGATGCCACATATGGGCTTGGAGGGAATGCCTCACACTACATGGCCATGTCATGTGCCATGGCCAGGCAGGGTGGCCACCATCATAGTTGCCCAACTTAGGGGCTACACACTGTGGAGCATGGTACTGTCAAGGAACTATATGGCATGCAGATCTGCACATCACCACATAGTAGCATCCTCACATGTTGCCTAGGACATTTGCTCTGTGCCCACGACCCACCCGCTGTGACACGCTGTGCTGGCACATGCCCCATGTATGTGGCACCTGAGTCTGCAGCACCGGTGAGCCATGCCACCACTGTTCTGCCGCAACTGTTGAGCCATCCATACCCATGTGCACAGTGCATGAATTGGGGCCACACCTGTCATGTCTTGGCCCTGCCACGTGGCTGCCAGGTTGGGGCCCACTATGGCGGTTCTGACACCCCGTTAGTGTCACCATCCCAAAGGGGGTCCAGACCACTGGGGGGTGTTCCACTCCATGCAGTGCATGCTCCTACAGTTGGTGACGTGGGTGCACTGTGGGGCTATCTTGCATGCCCTTATGTGACCGCCACAGGTGGTGGGCAGTCCCAGTTATATTTGGACACACAATTGCCTAGGGTGCATGACCTGCATAGGGCACTGTACTGTAAAGCATGGTTTTTCCCACACCTTTCTTCTCTCCCCTACAAATCTCAAGGCCAAACAGACTGCCAGGAGCACCACCAACCACAGACCAGGCAGAGGAGGCCATTACAAGACCAGTCCCTGGGCCATGATAGGGCCCCACAGCACTTCCAGTGGGAGATGGTGGACAGATCAGTACCCTGCATGGTGTGTGTCCCCAGGCCTACATGTGTGCGCAGACCATGTCAATCACCATTATGCACTGATATGCATGGGCCACATACCCATATGGATCTCTGAGTGGCTGTCCACTATGTACAGGACTATTCAGGTAGCAAGGGTAGGCTACTCCCTGCCAACGCCGCACATGCTGCCATGGGGCTTCTGACGCCAAACCGTCTTCATGACTTGACACATGACAGCAGCACTGGGGCCTCTGAGGCCCCAGGGATTTACTTAGGCTCGACCAGTGTGCCTTTCCCCTGAAACATAGCACCTAGGCCAGCCAGGAAGGGTGGGTTGGCGTGCCAGGCTAGGGAGGGTGTGCATGGTACAGGCTGTTGCCAGCAGATGTGTCAAGCTGCACAACTTCCAGGCCTAGTGCAAGTGCAATCTGGGGTGCAAAACAATCATGCATGAGAAATCCTTTAAATATCTGGTCCCTGATCTACTAAAAATCTGGGATCAAGTTTCCACCTGGGGCTCTGCTGTGGAATTGCATCCATTCCCAGGGTCACCCACAGAGGGGCATGGTCTGATAATACTGTAGGGCTATATTCAGCAGTCTCCATGGATTGCAAAAGGGTGGAGATCAAAATAAGGTCAGTCCTAGTAAATACTTTGTGTGCATGGGAGAAAAAGGAAAACTCTGTCAGTGGGATGGAGAAAATGCCATATATTGGCCACTGCACACTCCTCTGCCACATGTCAGAGAGCCGTTGAACTTTGGAGGAGGGGGACGTGCCAGTGGAGTGGATCTATCCAAAATATGGTCCCATGGGGTGAGGTCCCCCTATTAGTATCAGCAATGGGAATTCTGCCACGGTGACTATCAGCTAGTAGAAAACTTCAGAGCAGTCGTGGTTTGGGCCATACACAGACGCCAAGGTATAATGTTCCCTCTCAACCTGTGCAACCACAATAACGTATCTATCCTGCAGGTCAATGGTTTGTTTTTTTATGGTGACCGCAAGTTCTGATCTGAACCAAATAGCAGTCCCTCATGCCTCTGTTGTAAAAAAAGATGCCACTAGCTTCCCTCACCATCTCTGTGCCAGTTTGCCAGCCTCATCTTTTGTCTTGTGTCACCTGAAGCAGCAGCACATCTCCTTTCTGTTTTTTCAGAAATGACCAGACCTGTTATTCCTTTTTACCACTGTTTTCAGACCCTCTGACATTTCAGGTAATAGCATTGATATCTTCACCCATCATAACCATTCAGTTAAGGTAGTAGTACCCTATGTTGCAGTCCGTATTTCCCACTACCCCCCTCCGAGACCTTCCACACCAAGATTAATATTAGTACTTAACTTTAAACAATGAAAACTTCCATGTTGCTAATAACAATAAAACATTAACTTCCCCAAACCCCCTTCCCAATTGCCTCCCTTGCTCCTTCCCCAACCAACCGTTCAAAAATGAGTAACTGGCTCAGAACTTCCCTCACTTTCCTGGGCCCTCCCTGGGTTCACATTGTCCCTACAGTTTTTGTGGTGGAGCTGGTGTGGCTCAATCTGCCTTCTAATTAAATTCTGCAATTGGTAACAGTGTTTTGAAGCAGCCTGCAATAAAAAGAACAACTTTGTGTATTTGTGAACATATATGTAACACAAACTGTTTTGGTGGCACCGAGAACTGCTGACTCCTGTCTTACTGCATTTTCTAAACGTCCTTTTAACTGTGTCCTTATGAATTGTTATTTACAGCTCTGCAGACTGTTTTGTCCTCATGCACTACCTCTGTGGCAGCACTATGCACAGTCAGGCATGATCACATAATGGCACGTGTGCACCACACATACGCACATTTCATGGTGTGCAATACATTTCCCCAGCTCAAGGAACTGCAGGCACAGCACTATGTCATGTATACGGCTCCATAAACTGCATGCGTGCAGGGCCTACATGGAGGGTGTAAAGTGTGCAGGAAAAACCATTGCATCAGTAAGGGTCCTGGTCATAAGATGATGGATGGACTACTACCGTAGAAAGCCTTTTGTGTTACATAGTTCAGAATTTGGCATTGTACTATTAATAAAACATTTCAATAAAAATCCACAAAGCAGGTATATACACCAAGATCTGTACAAAACTAAGGGACAAAGGAACTACCCCCCAGACACATGTGCCCCTGCTGCTCCCAACACAGTACATGAGTGACATATGTCAGACATCTGCAATATGCCCCAGATGCCATGGCCAACACACAGTGCACAGAGCATGCCCCACATGGCCACCCCCCCCCGTGCAATGCCAAATCCCCACAATAAGCCCGAGCTCTGCAGCAGCTCACACTCCACAGGAGACACACCACAACCACCATGGGTATGACAATTATGGACAGCAGCATGCGACCACTGACCAGAAGAAACACTCAGACAAGGGAAATATGTTGCACATATAGCTTTATTGGCACAGGAGATAGCTGCCCCTGTGCATGCAAAATGAAAAAAGAAAGGGCCTGTCAACTGACCAGGCCACAGCTATGTGTATTGCAGTCAAGGGTGGAGGGCAATGCCCTGCAAGATATACACTGTCTTGAATAATTCCGTTTAGACCATGCCATGGCTGTATGACATGGTCCATGTCCATGTTGCCGCATGTACCCATTGGATGATGGCAATGTCAACTGAGACAAAGTTGCTATGTGATTTGGAATACTATACAACCGAGTCCTTCAAGAGGGTAGCGGGGGATGTCATGGGTGTCATTCAGTCCTCCATGTCCAGGACACTGTATCATGTCACTGTCACCCTGCTCCAGTGTGTGCATGAGCAGATAACATTCCCCACCACACAGGCCAACACATGGTCCATGAAGGAGGCATTCTATGCCATGTACTGCATGCCCAATGTATTGGGAGCCACTGACTGTTTGCAGGTAGTGATTCTGGCACCATCCATAGATGAGAAGGCATACTGCAATACTACAGAGGGTTTCACAGTATCAACTGCCAGATAGTCTGTGATTCCACGGGCATAATCACTAATGTGTGTGCCAAGTACCCAGGGTCATGCCATGATGTCTATATATTCAATGGGTCCAGGCTGAGTGCCCTCCTTGGGGCACACGGGGGCAGGGATGTATGGTTGATCAGTGAGTATCCATCCTCAATGCAGGTAATATACTGGAGGATGCCATGCAGCAGCATGGGACTAATCTTGTCATTTATCCACTACACGGGTGACACTGGATATCCATTACTGCCATACCTGCTAACCCCATACCAGAAGGCACATGGCAAGGCAGACATTGAGAAGACAACAGGGCTTCTAAAGATACAGTTCCAGTGCCTGGATCTAACAGGTGACACAAGGCTACATGCCCTTGGGAAGGTATGCAGAATGTTCACAGCATGTACCATGCTACACAACATAGCTGTGTGGCGGCATCTACCAATGCCAACAGATGGACATAGGGATGGTCCATCAGGTGTCCGGAGAGGGGAGGCCTTTCAGGGGCGAGGTGCAGAGTCACTGTCTGGATGGGCGGCAAGGCATGGTCTTGTGCAGAGGACATTCAGCTGCTAGGACGGGAGGAAGGGTAGGCAGTTGAGGCACTGTGATGATGACCCACACTGAGTGCCTCACCACCTATGGTAAGGGAGGGGCTTATTAGTGCTTGGGGTGATATATGTGCTTTTGTTTGTGGGGCTTATTAGTGCTTGTGCTTGGGAGGATGTCAGTGCTTGTGCTTGGGGGTGGCGGGCATCACTATTCCTGTCCTGGTTGCTGCCCTCTGCAAGTGGAAGCATGCATGCCCAGATGAAGCATCTTGCTGTGGACTTCCCCCCGGCTCTGCCATGTGTACCTGTGTTTGCCCTGGATGCTGGTGATATATGGCTGTCCTACTGCCCTTCAGGGTTTCTGGTGTGTGTGTGTGATATGGTGCCCTTCTGTCTGAATTTGGCTACTGGAGGGTTGTCTGTGTTGGCCCGAGCTAAAATGTCATCAACTATCCTTTCCAGGATATCCCCTATTTGGTCAGAGCCACCCCACATGCCTCTCACCTCTGTGACTGGCTCCCTTAACTGTTCTGTGTGCTCCTGCTGGGCAAGTAGCCTGTCCTGTTGCAGCTGTCATACCACTGGATAGTAGGTATGGAGTATACTCCTGTTTGCCACCCTACATGTACCGCGAATGGGATAGCTGGAGGGGCCCTTATCTCCACTGACTCTGGAAATGGTGTGTTCCCCACCGCCCCTATATTCTTCCATCCACCCTCAGCAGGCTGATGGGCTGTGTCAGGCATTTGCCTGATGGTGCTAGCAGGCCCTAGCTGCATGCCCTCCATCTCTGGCTCCCTGCAGGGTGCCATGGTGTCCAGTAGGTCGGGCTTGGATGGCTGCTTAGGGTGAGGTTGTAAATGAGGTTTGTACCTGTGTAGAGGGGGTAGAATACTGTCAGTGGTGGCAGTGTCCAACCCTTCCTTGACCTCCTGCATGTCTGGTTCCTGGCTCAAGTCCTCCAGTCTACCTTCCCCCTCCACTGTGTGCTTGGGCTTCTGCAGTGTACCTGGGGGGTGGAAGCAAACCATGTGTTGCAGGCAGTGGCATGGTTGTGGACATATCAAAGGACTGTTGTGGGCCTTCACAGGTACCACCTACCTGTGTCAGCCTGACTCGATCTGCCAGTGCCAGTCTCCAGGCACTGACTCATATCCACCGGTGTCACCACCTCCACAACAGGTGCATGCTCTGTCACAGAGTCTGTAGAGTGCAACACAGGATGGTTAGTATGGCCATGCTGTCCCGTGCCCCCCCACCACTGTCAGCCTGTCTGTGTGATTTCCTACACACCTGGTACTGTATCCATGCCCTCCTCCTCATCGTGCAGGGACACCTTTGTGAGGGTCTCTGCCACCTTCCTCTTGATCAGGGTTGGGCTATGTTCCTGTGTGTGTGGGCCACAGCCTGTGGTGGTCTATGAATGCTTGAAAGCTGCCAGCTTATGCTTGACAGTGGTCCAAAACTCACACTACTTCTGTTTAATCACTGCCAGTGCGCATGTTTCTGGCCCAGCAGCATTCACAGCAGCCTGGATGTCCATCCATAGCCTGGCTTTGTTCTCCAACAGTGTCTTCAGTTATATGCATACCCTTGAGGAAAGGAGGGAGAGGGGGGACATGATTCATATGTATACCCTTGAAGAAAGGAGGGACATGATAGAAACGTTCAAGTATCTCAAGGGAATTAACAAAGTACAAGAGGGTAGCATCTTTCAGAAAAAGAGATGTGCAAGAACAAGGGGGCACAATTTGAAGATAGAGAGGGGACGGCTCAGAGGTAATGTTAGAAAGTATTTTTTCACAGAGAGGGTTGTGAATGCATGGAACAGCCTTCCTGAGGAGGTTGTGGAGTTGGGAACAGTGGGAGAATTCAAGAATGCATGAGACAGACATAAGGCAATTCTAGTGGTGGGTAGGAGGAACTAAGCTGTTGATTAACTAGAATCTGCAGCTTATCCATCAGGTAGGGAAATGGGCAGACTAGGTGTGCCAGGCGGCCCTTATCTGCCATCAAATTCTATGTTTCTGTTTCTTCAGGGACTGTGCCCTGTACAGTATGCCATAGTGCTCCCATACAGTGCCTTCAGAAAGTATTCACACCCCCCTTGGATTTTGTCACATTGTGTTGTGTTACTACCAGAATTTGTAATGCATTGAAATGATTTGTTTCCCCCTTGATTCACACAGCATACTCAACAATTTAAAGGGGCAAAAATATTTTTATTGTGTAACAAAAATGTATGAAACATTAAAAACTGAAATATCTTGTTTACTTAAGTATTCACCACCCTGAGTAATACTTTGTAGAAGCGCCTTTGGCAGCAATTACAGCTTTGAGTCTTCTTGGGTATGTCTGTATCAGCTTTGCACATCTGGATTTGGGGATTTTCACCCATTCTGCCTTGCAGATTTGCTGAAGCTCTGTCAAGTTGGATGGGGAGCATCGGTGAACCGCAATCTTTAAGTCTTTCCACAGATTCTCAATGGGATTCAAGTCTGGGCTTTGGCTGGGCCACTCAAGGACATTCACCTTCTTGTTCTGAAGCCACTCCAGTGTTGCTTTGGCTGTATGCTTGGGGTCGTTGTCCTGTTGGAATGTAAATCTTCGCCCCAGTCCAAGGTCTATTGCAGACTGATGCAGGTTCTCCTCAAGGATGTGCCTGTATTTGGCTCCATTCATTGTTCCTTCTATCCTAACAAGTGCCCCAGTCCCTGCCACTGAAAAGCATCCCCATAACATGTTGCTGCCACCACCATGCTTCATGGTAGGGATGGTGTTACACGGGTGCTGAGCTGTGTTCGGTTTGCGCCAGGCATAGCGCTTTGCACTGAGGCCAAAGAGTTTAAATTTTGTTTAATCAGACCAGAGAATCTTTTGCCACATGGTCTCAGAGTCTGCCACATGCCTTCTTGCAAACTCCAGGCATGCTATTATGTGGCCTTTTCTCAGGAGTGGCTTCCGTCTAGCCACTCTCCCATAGAGGCTACATCTGTGAAGTGCTGCAGAAATTGTTGTCCTCTGGACAGGTTCTCCCATCTCAGCCATGGAACTCTGTAGTTCTGTCAGGGTGGTCATTGGGTTCTTGGTCACTTCTCTGACCAAGGTCCTTCTTGCCCGGTTGCTCAGTTTGGGAGGACGGCCTGCTCTAGGAAGAGTCTGGGTGGATCTGTAATCTTTCCATTTCCTAATGATGGACTTGACTGTGCTCCTGGGAACTTTCAACACCCTAGAAATGTTTTTATACCCCTCCCCAGATCTATGCCTCCTCACAATTCTATCACGGAGTTCTACGGACAGTTCCTTGGTCTTCATGGTAGCGTTTCCGCTCTGACATGCACTGTCAACAGTGGGACCATATATAGACAGGTGTATTTCCTCTGAAATCATGTCAACCATTTGAACTGACCACAGGTGGACTCCATTCAAGTTTTAGAGTGATATCACAAGGAAATTGGATGCACCTGAGCTCAATTTGGAGTGTCATAGCAAAGGGGGTGAATACTTATCAAATCAAGACATTTCAGGTTTTTATTTTAAATTACATGTACAAAAAATTCCAAAAGTTTCATTCCACTTTGACATTATAGAGTAATTTGTGTAGATACGTGACAAAAAAATCCCATATAAATGTATTTTAATTTGAGTTTGCAACATCACAAAATGTGACAAAATCCAAGGGGGGTGAATACTTTCTGAAGGCACTGTATGTCCGCAACCATGGCTGCCACCTGTCCTGTGGAGAAATTCAAGGACCACAATTGGCCAGCCTGGTGCACCCTTCCACATCCCCATGTCTCTATCCAGCCACAATCTGTGTCATTGGTGTCCAGTGGTGGCCCAGGTGCCACTGGTGGTGCCCTTCCCCTGCATTCCTGTGACACAACCTATTCCTCAGCATCCATGTTGGTATGCACTTCTGCAAATGCACACTGTCCATGTGTGTGCTGGCAGGGCAGTGCAGATGTCCATATATGGTAGGGTCAAGGGCGTGTCTGCACTCTGGATGCACACCCTTTGTCTGATCCACGAGGCACTGTGCGTGTCTGTTTGCCCCACCCATGCCTCACCTGTTCTGCACACATATTTGTGCACATCACGTACTTACACCTGCCTGTGTGGCGCATAAGTCCATGGCACTGATATGACACATACTGGTACAGTTCATGCATGTTCATGCATAGGCCCCTATATGTCAGTGTCCAGGACAAGAAGAGCTTTCTTCCACTTCTTTATTCTTTGTTTTTTTTTAAAACTAGCAAAATACTGACACCAAATAAAGTCCACAGAACAGTCTGCAATTTGCTCGTTGACCAGGGGTTGTGATTCGGTTCATGGGGGAGGCCTCCAGAAACAGTGAAAAGGGCATAACACGCTGACTCAGCTAACCTTCGAGCTGTCATACCCACTCCTCAGTGCCCCTACAACTGCCACGGATGGACACTGATGGCACTTCACTACTGCCGTCTAGGTGTAGGGGGACCTATGGAGAAGGGGCCCAGCTAAACAGTTTGTTGGCTGACTCTTCTTTTGACACTTAGGTGCTGGGTCTAGTTCTTCCTGGTCTGGATCGCCCCTCTCTCACTGCTTATTCCTGGACTAGGAACACTGAGGCTGCTGTTGAGTTTGTGAAGGTCTTAGGCAGCTTACCTTGCTTTCTGATCATTAGCCACGAGGAGTAGAGATGTGCGAACTGCCACTGGTTAACTTCTAGCCTGCTTTTCACATAGTTGAACCCTTGTCTCTTAGCCTGTAGCTACCTGCTATGGTCCGGGAATATGCTGACCACTGAGTTCCCCAATTTTATCTGTCCTTTTTTGCTAAAGGCTTGCAGCATGGCTTGGCAGTCTGGGTACCGCAACAACTGAATTAGGAAGTGATGTGGTTCACTCAATTCTGGCTTGCAGCCTGAAGATTTATGTGCACATTGCACATTGTAGTCAGCGCCATCTTCCAGACCCAGCATCTATGGAAGTCACTCTTTGAGGAACAAAATAGTCTTTCCCCTCTGCTCCTTGGGGCTGACATATAATGCGGACATTGTTCCGCTGCTTTCTGTTCTTGTAGTCATCTGCCACTGCCTCGAGGTCCTCAATGAGTTTGTGAGTGGCACAAAGTTTATGGCTTGCTTCTGTGAGGCACTCCTCTTGTTCACTGACTCTCACCTCCAAATCTTCCAAGCACTTTGTATGGGTGTCCATCATGTCACCCATCTCATTGACCATTTTCTAACTGTAAGAACTGGGCTGCAAGACTATCAAAACCTGCACACATATCGTTCTTCACGTCGAACAGTTGAAAGAGTTTGGAGTGTTGGAGCCATTGGCGTTGAGTCACTGCCATGTGCTGAAGTCTGGTCCATGCTGATGTTCACTTTGGTGTTAGCAAGGCGGGAAGAGTCCACAAGCCCGTCTTTGTCACTCCTGTCTTTTGTAGGTTTAAAGATAAGCTGCAACTGTTTATCACCAGATTTTGTGGCACTAGCCATCAAGATGTCCTTATCAGTGCAGCTAGGTCAGTTTGTGCTGTTGAAACTGCAGGGCTGCTGTGATTAAAGGCAGACTGTCCACAGAGCTCGTCTGAAAGACTGCCATCTTGCTTCTTGGTCTGGCCACACCCCATTTAATTATTTTTGTACTGCACTTTTGTGGTAGTCTTTTTAGTACACTTAGGCTGGGATATTGGAAGGGTATTAATAAGCGCTAAACAGGTCAGCGACTCGCTAGCACCACTTTGTGGGCCCAAAGCAGGAAAGGACTGCAAAATGCCATACTGGATAGCATGATTAGCAAGTCACTCACTCATTTGCAACCAGCCTTAAAATATGCTGGTGTGTCTATGCAGAGCAGCTCACAGCACCTTGCATATAGGCACACTGGCATATTGGTAGGTTTGAAGAGGAAGTAAGTACTTGTTAGTGCCACGCTAATTAGCCTTCTCAAACTAGGCTTTACAACCTATGCCAATAAACCATGGTTCCCTGTCTCTGAACACCCCTCCATTACTTTTAAAACATTTCCCTGGTGTCCAGTGGTCCCCTATACCTCCTGATCACACCTCTGGCACTATAACAACATTTCCTGGTGTCCAGTGCTCCCCTCCCTTCCAGATCACCCCTCTGGTACTTTGACAACAGTTCTCTGAAATGCAGTGGTCTCACCCACCCCCTTGGTTTGACTACCCCAGCCTGCCCACCCTAGCCCCACATGCCCCACCTGTAGTCTTGACCCCACACCTGCCCACCCTGTCTCCAGCATCCCCCCCATGGCAATTGGCACAGATCTCCACTCACCTCCATGGCCAGCCGCCAACTAACAGGTCATGATCCCATATACTGTAATCAGCTGTGACTACAGTAGGCATGTGATTGTGACCTGTCAGTGAGCATCCACCGCTTTGGTGAGTGGAGGATCTGTGCAGGTTGCCGAGGGGGGATACTAGGGACAAGGTGAGCAGATGGAGTCGAGACTATAGGGCTGGCACTAGTGCAAGGGCAGGTTGGATTGGGGTGGGAGGAAGTCAAACCACAGGTCGGTTCAGGGTGGGGGTGGAGTCAAACCAAGTGGGGCGGGAGGAACACTGAATACCAAGAAACTGATTTCAAAGTACTGGAGGGGTATTCAGGGAGCAGGAGGACCACTAGACACCAAGGAAATGTCAACATACCAGTGGGTGACCACTAGACACCAGAGAAATATTGTCAAAGTACCAGAGGGTTAATAGGGTGGGGGACCATTAGACAGTAGGGTATTCTTCGCAGTATAGTGGGAGTGTTCAGGAGGGTGGGGGACCACTAGACACCAGGGAAAGATGATAGTATCGGGGGGAGTGTTCAGGGCATTGGGCCACTAGACACCAGAGTATTTTTCATGGTATATCAGGGGGTGTTCAGAGGGAAGGAAACAACGAACAGAGACTAGGGACTACATGGTGGCAGGGGAGTTTGGGAGGGCAGGAGGCACTAGATAGCCTGTTTACTCCTGGCCCATAATGAAGCAATAATGAGATGCAAATGACCCCACAGTGCTCTTGCTAGTGCAATGGGATCATTTGAGTATTAAGTTACCAGTATGGCAGATTGGTCCAGAAAAGCAACTGCCATTAGTGGGCCCTAAAAGCCAGACTGCGATTGCAGTCACTATAGTATCCTATTAACCACATATCTCATGTTGCAAATAGGGGGCTGAGGTTTGCAATCACAGTGAGAACAGTGCCTGACTAATATACTGGAACATGCCTGTAGAACTCATAAAGTGCTCAAGCATGTTCCACTATACCACTGATTTTCTCCAGTGAGAGCCACACAGCTACAGTACCTGCCACACACACACCTAATCAAGAAATTAGCTGAACTTATTGATAACTCATTTAGTCTTTCACTGCTGAAAACTGTTTAAAATTTCTATAAAAAATAAGTTAAATTCCATCCATTTCCACTATCCAAATATATTATATAAAACAAGCAACAATAAAGGTTTGCAATACCAGTACTGAAAAAAATTGCACTTCAGGGGTGTAACAAGGTAATAATGCCAGTCGCCCTAGAAACATAGAATCTGATGGCAGGTAAAGACTGCTTAGCCCACCCAGTATGCCCAATTTCTTTTTTTTTTCACTACCTTAATTTTTGGTGTAGACCCACTTGATGTACGATGTTTTCTCTCCCCCTCTTCATTGTCCCTATGATTCCCTTGTGCCTATCCCAGGTATTTTTGAATCCCAACACTTTTCACCCCCAGTACCTCTGCTGGAAGGCTGTCCCAGGAATCCACCAATCTCTCTGTGAAGAAATACTTCATCACATCCCTCCTGAACCTATCCCTCTCCAGATTCATAACATGTCCCCTTGTTCTACAGCACCTTTTTTTCTAAAAAATACTCCCCTCCTGTACCTTATTAATCACAGTGAGGTATTTCAAGGTCTCTATCATATCCCCCCTCTCCTACAGGATGTATATATTTAGCTCCTTAAACCTCTCTTCCTAGGACTTTTGATGCAGACTGTGCACCATTTTGGTAGCCCTCCTCGGGACTGCCTCCACTCTGTCTATGTCCTTTCTGAGATGTGGTCTCCAGAACTGGACACAGTACTCAAGGTGGAGTCTTACTAGAGATCTATATAGGGGTAACACCACCTCCCTTCTTCTGATGATGATACCCCTTCCTATGCACCCCAGCATCCCACTAGCAATCCTGACTGCCCTGTCACATTGCCTGGCCACCTTTGGGTCTTTCAATTCAATTACCCCCAGGTCTATTTCCTGCTTGGTCATTGTCAGTACCCCTCCACCATTCTGTACCCTCCCCCGGGTTTCTATAGAATAAGTGCATTATTTTGCACTTTTCTGTATTAAAACCCAGCTGTCATACCCTGGACCACTCCTCCAGTTTTTCTAGATCTTTGCCCATCCTTTCACCCCCCCCCCGAATTATTCACCCTATTGCAGATCTTGGTGTCATCTGCAAAGAGGCAGACCTTCCCTTCCAGCTCTTCTACTATGTCACTACTAAAGACATTAAAGAGACCCAATTCCAGCACTGATCCCTGAGGTACCCCGCTGGTCATCCTCCCTTCCTTCCTCAGAGTGAACTCTGTTTACCACCACCCTCTGTCTCTTATCCCCTAACCAGTTTCTTATCCCGATTACCACCTTGTTGCCCACTGCCAAGCTACCCAGCTTGCTTACCAGTCTCCTATGTGAAATGGTGCTGAAAGCCTTGCTGAAATCCAGGTAGGCCACGTCCACCACTCCACCCTGATCTAACTCCTTGGTCAGCAGTCAAAGAGATGTATCAGATTTGTTTGGCATGACCATCCCCCTGTAAATCCATGCTGCCTCTGATCCTGTAGCCTGCTGGATTCCAGATGTTCCACAATCATTGCTTTTAGTAAAGTCTCCATTAACTTACCCACCACCTATGTCAGTCTGACAGGCCTGTAATTTTCCACCTCTTCCCTGCTACTACTTTTGTGAAATGGGACTACATCTGCCCTTCTTCAGTCTTTCAGGACCACTCCGGTCTCCATTGATCTGTCAAATAAGTCTGTCAGAGGTGCAGCTAGTACCTCTCTGAGCTGCCTCAGCCCTCTTGGATGCACCCCATCTGGCCCCATAGCTTTGTCCACCTTCAGGTTAATGAGTGCTTTCCAGACTCTCTCCTCAGAGAAATGACTAGGGTCCACTTCCCTCCCATCAAAGCTCCTAATGCTTTATGTGGTCTCTCCCCTTCCACTGTTAACACTGAGCAGAAGTATTTGTTCAAGATCTCTGCCTTCTCTTGGTCCACTTCTTCACAGTCCCCCCGCTTAATCCTACAATCCCTGCCTTAGTCTTCCTTTTTTCGCTAACATACCTAAAAAATGTTTTGTCCCATTTTCATACTGCCTGAGCTATCTTTTCTTCAGTTTGCGTCTTTGCGCTGTTTACTGCTTTCCCTACCTCCTTATGTTTTTCGTGATACACTACCTTATCCTCCTCTCTCTGGGTCTCCTTATATCTTTTGAATGCTACTCTCATAACCTTTGCCTTTCCTGCCACCTCTTTTGAGAATCATAGCGGTCTCCTCTTCCTTTTGCTCACTTGCTTGACACAAAGGTTTGTTACCTTCACTATTCCGTCTTTTGGTTTGGCCCACTGTTCCTCCCTCCCTCCCCCTGCCCCTGGTCATCTCCCCCGCCAAGTCATTACCAAGGCATTCAGCCATCTTTATAAAATTAGCTATTCTGAAGTCTTGGACCCTCGCCATTGTGTGGGTGGATTCCGCAGCTGTTTCTGTGTTGAACCACACTGTTCAATGATCACAGTAATCCCCAGACGGCGTCCCACTGTGATGTCTGCAATGCTGTCTCTGTCAGTAAGCACCAGGTCCAGTATTGCCCCATCATGAGTGGGTTCACTGACTAGTTGCCTGAGGAATGCCCCTGCAGGGAGTCTAGGATGTCCCTGCTTTTAGCTGAAGCTGCAGCTGGGAGGTTGAAGTCCCCCACCAGCAATACCCCCCCCACCCTTTTCAGCCATTTTGCCAATGTCTTCCAACATTTCCTTATCTTAACTCCTCCTCCTGTGCCAGAGGCATGAAGAGCATGCCTGTCTGAATAGTGGCTCCATTTCCTGTCTTAAGGGGGACCCACAACACATCAGACCACCCCGAATTCCTTGTATTTCTATTGTTTTTATGTTTCTCTTCACATAAAGCACCCAACTCTCTCCTTCCCACCCTGTCTTTTCTGAACAGCATGTAGCTGGGTATGGCCACGTCCCAGTGATGGCTGTTAGTGCACCATGACTTGGTAATGGCCACAGTATCTGGGTCAGCCTCCACCATGATGGCCTCAAGGGCTAGGATCTTCTTCCCATGACTTCTAGCATTAGTGCACATGGCCCTCCAGAATTTGTTAGCTCTTTGTTTATCCCCCCCTTTTTTCCTTTTGTTCACCCTACCTCCCTCTTCTTTGACTGCTGTTTTCCCCTCCTTTATCCTTTGCCAACCCCCTGCTTCTCTGTTTAACTTGTACCTTGGCAGGATTTTCACCTCACGGTTCTCCCCACTAGCTATCTCGGCCTGTGGTGGGGGGGGGCAGTTTCTGCCTCCCCTTTTTCCTATACCACACCCCATGGCTAGTTTAAATGTTCACTTGAAGTAACATTTAACTGTCTACTGAGAACTTTGGATCCCCTCCTGGATGGATGCAGGCCATCACCTCTGTATAGGCACTGATCCTCCCAGGTAGGCCCCTGGTCCCCAATGTAGCCATACCCTTCCTCTCTGCAGCATTCTTTCAACCATGAGTTGAAGGCTTGGTGCAGAGTTCTCACCCCCTTCCCCCCATTGCAGACAGGCAATACCACTGCAAAGCTACTGAGTGAGCTACCTGTCTAAGGCCTCTTTCCAGTTCCCTAAACTCCCTCTGCACTATTTCTGCCTGTCCCTAGCCAGGTCATTTGTCCCCGGTTGCGCAAAGTCCCCCTTCCTTCCTGCTGCCCTACCGATCCATGGGATATGTTTCCCATCCCTTTGGGTTGTGGCACCAGGTAGGTACCTGGCCTCTCTCTCTGCCCCCATTCCCTATTCCCGACTCTATCCCCCTGACAACTGAGTTCCCCACCAGAAGTTGCTTTATCCTCCTCAGGGGTCCTCTTCCCCCCTTCTTGGGGCCTCTATTTGGGAGGGCCCCCACATCTTCCCTAGCCACTACCATGGGTGCCTCCTCCTAACAGTTCCACTCCAACAGAGCAGTGTAGGAATTCTGCAATGGCATTGCTTCAGGAATGTGTCTGCAACCCACCCCCCACAGCCTTCCAGATCCCACCACCCCCACTGTCCTTGAGCCCACCATAGTCCAGTCACTCCTCGTATCTGGAATTCTTTGAGGTAATGGTGTCAGACTTGGTGGCCCCTAGGAGGGGGAGAAGGTCCTCCGACTCTTTAGCCTTGTGGCTTATTACCTCATTACCTCCTCCGGAATGCAATTTTTTTTATTCTGTTTTTCCTCCCACCATGCCCACTGGCACCCCTCTCCATTGGGCCAACAGTGCCACCTCTTCTCCTGCCAGACTCACCCCTCAACTGAAACCCGCTAGGACATACTCCAATCCAGACCTCTGGAAGCCTATGGGGCCAGCTTGTCCCTGCCAGGGGCCTCCCCTGGCCATCGTCATGGAGTGAATACCTGAGAGCTCCTTTTCTTCCCTCCCCATTGGCCAGCGTGTCTCTGCTGGGGGCCACACTGCAGCCTAGTGGAGGAGCGTCACTATGGCATCCAGAGGGGGCGTGTCCATTAAGGAGGGTCCAAGCATGGGGAGGGGCAGAGAGACCATTATCCAGAGTACCAGTGCAGCATTTTCCATGTTTGTGTACCCTGCCCACCCTTCTCCTCCTCCCTGGCCACCACCAAGAGGTGCTAGAGAGTGGTACTGCAAGCTCCACCCCCCCAGGAGCACAGCATCCAAAGAACACTCTTTCAACCTCCCTGCTGGCCTCTACATCTGACTTCCCGGGTGCGGAGCATGAACCCAAATCGCCAGCATGCCAGAGCAATCCCCCATTGCTTGGTGCCATGAAACCAGCTCTATTTGTTTCTTGTATACAAGTCTTTGCCATTATTTACTGTATATTTCAGGGTTTTATTTAACTCCAAAAATTGATTGGCGTTTTGCTCATAAAAGTGCTGAAACATTGTGAAAATGCATAGCACTTGCCTCACTGTGTTTAACAAACATAACACTTTTAGAAAACCTATATAAATACTTTCTGTACAGTTAGCATTGTCCCAAGAAAAAAACTGCTAATCAATTATTTAAAAGTCTGTATTTATCAGGCTACCATTCCAGCTAACTAACCCTCTCTCTCCTCCTTTATTTCCTAACATCTTAAAGTGACTCCTGTGACATCTACTGCTTTTTACTGAAAATTAATAAACTGCTTTAGTTGTAAGTAGGATTTTTTAATTATTTACTGTAGTTATTTATTTGGTTTTTGGTAACTGAGTAAGTACACTAGACAACAGTGTGCCTATTTTCAGGTATGACCCAGGAGAGTACATTTAACAACAACAAAAACAAATAATTTACATTAACATTTCCACAAGGGGGTCACATGACTGTTTAATGGCATGAGGACGTGTCTTCATTGGTCTGCACTCCTCAGTCTGAATAAAAGTGCTTTTTCATAGCAATCTCTTGTACAAGTGAATAATAATCTAGCATACTTCGAATATACTGTACATGCCATGGACGAATTTGTTGTGCCAACAGAAGACAAATCACAGCGGTCGGGAGGAAAGACTCCTAAGAAACAATCCTCGGCAGTACAGAGCAACGAGTCAGGCCCTATATCTCTCTCAGCCACAGAGATGACTGCGATTGGCCGAGAATTGAAAGAACAGCTAATTGAAGCCCTCTCTCCCCAATTTGAAAGACTGGAGAAAATTGACCACAGATTAGATGATCTAGACTCACAGCTGAGGCAGCAACAAGAATGGATGATGAAGTGGAGGGCTGCATATTGGCTGCAGAAGACATGCTGGCTCCAATACCAAAGCGAATGAAGGAACTAGAAAAGGAAGTGCTGGAACTCAGGGAAGTCCTGGACTATCAAGAGAACTACCACCGCAGGTCCAACCTGTGCCTCCAGGGCCTCCCTGAAGGAAAAGAGGGCTCCAATATATTGGAGTTTTGTGGGAAGCAATTACCTGCCCTGCTGGGATTGTCCCCGGAAGGAGGCAAGCTGGAGTGGGCACATAGAGCGGTGCAACCTAGACTGTCAGAAGGACAACCACCACGCCAGATAATCTTCAGATTCCACAACTACCAAGGAGGCAGGAGATGTGGAAAATGTACAAAAGCATGTCAGAGCTGCAATATGAGGGGTTGCAGCTTTTTATATTGCAAAATCACTCCCTGAAGAATGAGAAGAAAAGACAAGCGTTTAATGAGGTTATTACCGAATGTAAATGCCTGCAAGTAGAATGGTTCATGATATTTCCTGCCACCCTAAAAATTTGCCACGAAGGAGCTACCTGTAGCTTCAGGGAGGTAGATAGGGTGGCTGCATTCATGGTGGATCTTAAGAAGAAAATAGGATGAAGACAACTACGGCAAAGGAACCGCGAGTGCTAATAAGAAGAGAAAAAATATTCTCGTTTTTTTTTCTCTATGGTTTGCCTGTTCCTGACTGAGCCATACAAATGGAAAGTTATTTTTTTTTGAAAAGCATGGGAGTGAAGTACTGCTGTTTGCCCCAAGACCCAGTAACACCTAGTTGGCTGCCTGTTAATCAAACCCCTGCACACATCTCGCATTTGCTTTGTGCAGCCCTCCAGAACTGTGTAGGCCCCAGGGATAAATGGCGGACTCCCCCTTTCGATACTGAAAATCAAGGAGCTGCAAGAAAGATCATTTAAAAGAAGGACTCTATAATTGGCAAAATGCATTGCTCTAGAGTTGTGCTGTGACTGTGGGGGCCTTTTCTTTGTGTTTTTTTATGACCTACTGAAGCGACGCTACCAGACGAGCAGCGTACCTGAGTGGAGCCAGAACCTTGCAGAATGGCTGGCAGGAAGGGCCTGCACATTGAATCTGACTCATGCAGCCTGCCTCGTGGGCAATCAGGTATGCAACACTGAAATAATGGGAGATGGAGGGGGAAGGGCTTTGCCTTGCATTACCATGTAAGTAGTTAACAAAACCTTTATGAAAAAGGACAATGGTAAAGGGGAAAACACTGTATTAAAGCTTGGGTTAAAATAACTTTATTTAGGTCAAAGATTTGATTATCTTACAATGTCTTGAAGCTGGATGTGAAGCCAGAAGATTTAGGGGGGATGCAGGAGGAATGAAGGGTCCTGGAGTATTCTGGCACATGCCTATATTAATAGTACACATGGATATATCTAGGTAGAGGGGCAAATAAAGGAAAAGAGATTGGTGGGAACAATGATTTGCAAAATATCGGACCGGGTGAGGGGGAGCGAAAATTGACCATAGTTGGATCAAACCTTCACAACTGGCCAGCCCAGTGGCACTGAGGGTTGGACGCCACACCTTGCGCCATGCTGGCGACCCGAGTTCGGGAACGAGCCCGGACCACCAGGGGTCGGCAGGGGAAAGAGAGGATCAAGCGTCCAGAGGACTGCTGTCCTCTCCTCTCTCAGGGAGGGATCCAAGGGTAGCCCAGCACAGCAGTGACCCCTGGTGGAGACCGGCAGCACTGCGGAACACAGGGGGCTCACAATCGGGGAAGACGCTGGGCGGCTGCCTTCCAGACGTGAGTGGGAGCACCCACATCACGGGCTGACAGCATTGCATGTCCCACGTTTGGGACGTAAAACCTACGTACTAAAGCCCCACCAGCCCGGATAGGCGACGGCCATCCCAGTGCCGAACCACCACACACCCAACACTGGAGCCCTGCCACTGCCCTTTTAGACTCCTCGAGCGCTTCATCCTCCTTGGGGATCGGGGAGAACGTAGCGCCCTTGAAGATGACAGGGCTCACAGTGGGCGGTAGAGCGGCATAGGTGAGTGGATACGCCCAAGAGAGTTCCGGTGCCTGGGGAGACAAACAGAATAAAAAAAAAAAAAAACCTTCACAAGTTAGTTCTAGAGGGAACATACCTATTCTGTGAATGATGTATGTTATTGGGGGGAGGGGAATATGGAAGGGGAATGAATGAATATAGTTTCTTGCAGTTTGTTGAAATGCTGTATGTCGTGAGTTACTGTTCATAACTTAATGTTGGGTCCACAGAAGAATAAATTATATGTCTACGAGTAGTGCTCATTATGATAGTAGAAGGCGGGTACAGTGGTAGTGGGGGAAGGAGGGTTATGAAACAACTGTCTAATAATGGCAAATAGAGAGAAAGTGAATGTCATCTCATGGAATGTGAGGGGAATTGCATCCCCAATCAAATGGACTAGTGCCCTGACGGCTCTTAAAAAAGCATGCGCCCATGTGGCCCTGCTTCAGGAAATACATTTGACTCCATCAGAGCACCAAATGTTAGTTCGAAACTGGGTGGGTACATGCTACGCAGCCTCCTTCTCCTCACACAAAAGGGGGATGGTGGTGGTACTGCACAAGCATCTCCTCTTCAACTTGGTGTGACTGGTATAAGACAACAAAGAGGGGAAATACATCTTTGTAGAGTGAATGTTGTATGAGACGCCAGTCACCTTTGGAAGTATATATGCGCCTGCTGTTTTTGATCCTGTTTTTTATCAAAACATATTGGATTTACTGATTAGGGAGCAATTTCAGGGTCTAGTAATGGGGGGAGATTTTAATTGCACCCCGGAACCAAGCCTGGACCACTCAGAGGGAAAGGGAAGGGGGGGCAATGCATGAGGAAATGGAGGGACGGCTTAACTGATCTAGATCTATTACACACCTGGAGAATGGCCAACCCCAAACTTAGAGAATGCACCTTCTTCTCTGGTCCTCACAAGACGTGGTCCTGGCTGGATCATATCTATATAGAAGCTGGGTGGTACTCTAAGTTGGATGCTATCAAACATAGTCCCATCCACATATCAGATCATGCAATGGTAATTCCTACCATAGACATAGGGTTGAAGCAGACAGCGAGTAACTCCTGGAAATTCCCTACCTATTTAATGGGATCTGAGGAGTTTAGGACTTTCCTTCAGGATCAACTGGCATTTTATACACAAACTAATAAAGACTGCGCCCCGTCTATGCAGGTCTTCTGGGACGCTGGAAAAGCGTATCTAAGGGGGGCAATTATGGGGTATGTGGCAAGATACAAGAAGGGAAAACTTAAAAGACAGGAGGAGCTGTATTTAAAGGTCAGGGAGCTGGAACACAGGGCTGCCAGGGAAAAGGGAGAAGAGATATTACAGTTGCTGGCCGCTGCCAGAGAGACCTTGAACAATACACTAACTGAAGAAGCTCGTACCCGATTTTTCTTACTGAAACACAAATTCTATGAATGAGGAAAAAAACTGGGGCCCTTAATGGTAAGACTAATAAAGGGTAGAACGGACATCACAAGAATACATGTAATACAAGACAAAAAGGGAACCCTTATTAGAGAACTCAGGCAATTGGAGGTAAGTTTTGACAGTTCTACCAGGACCTGTACCAGGCAGAATATGAGGGCACACTAGATAAGGCATGAGACTTTTTGAATAAGGTCAAAATTCCAGGACTTAATGACCAGTAGAGGGAGAAACTGGGGTGTGAAATATTCAAGGAGGAAATCTGAAGGGCCATCCAGCATATGAAATGGGGTAAGACAAGTGGGCTGGACGGCCTACCGGCTGAATATTATAAGGGGATAGGACAAGGGATAGTGTACCTATTGTGGGAGATATTTCAGGAAACTAAAGAAGGGAATCCGCTGCCGACTACTTTGGGGGAGGCAGTTACATGCGTTATACTGAAGCCCCGGAGGGACCCTCAGAAATGTGCCTCATATAGGCCTATAACCCAACTAAATGTAGATGCTAAGATATATGCTAGGGTTCTGGCAGCCCATCTGGAGGGATTGCTCCCAAGCTTAATATGGACTGGGAGAGGGATTTATTGGTATGGTTACAACCTTTTATGGCTCCCCCCAGGCTTCGGTACTCACTAATGGGGTACTTTCTGAGCAATTTCCATTATTTAGAGGCACAAAGCAGGGGTTCCCTCTCTTCCCACTGCTATTTTCTTTGGCCATTGAACCTCTAGTGGCTGCCATTAGGAAGAGCAATAATATTGATGGGATTAAGGGAAAAGATCGTAGACAGCATAAATTGTCACTATATGCAGATGATAAGATTCTATACATAAATGACCCCGAGCGCTCTGTTCCATCCCTTCTGACACTCATTTCAGAGTTTGCTGACTTCTCAGGATATAGAATAAACTTAGACAAATCAGAGATCCTATACGTAGGACAGGGGATGGCACCTGGAACAGATATGTGGGGCTTAAAGATAGTTAGCACCTCCTTCAAATATTTGGGAATACATATAGGGAAGCAAATTTCTGATCTTTATAGCCTGAACTACACCCCTACAATTAAAACTATAATAGAGGACTTACAAAGAGGCGAGCACTTCCACTGCCCTGGATAGGACAGATGAATTTGATTAAAATGAATGTCTTGCCATGGATCCTCTATTTACTACAGACGTTTCCCATGGGCCTGCATAAGAGGAACTTCAAAAAGTTGGAGAGGGGATTTACTGAGTTCCTATAGCAGGGCAAAAGAGCGAGGATTAGCCTCCAGAAATTAAAAGCAAATACCGAAAGGGGAAGGGACTAAGTTTCCCTGATTTGAAGGATTATTATTTAGCAGTTCAAGTGTGGTTTATAAAGGATTGGGTTGCCAGGCCTGACGTGGCTAGTTGGCTGAATTTGGAAGAAGTGGGAGCTCGGGGAAGACTACCGGCATATTTAGCTAAGGGAGGACAGCGAGCCTATAATTCACTTGATCAGCCCAGCCCATTAGTAGATATGACACTTGATGGCTGGTCACAAATTAAGAGACTCCTGGGAGGTAAAGAGGAAGAAACACTGTTGTTACCGCTCGCTGGGAACTCCTTTTTAGGGCTGGGCCTTGAGGATCCTGCATTCGAGGAATGGGAAAGAAGGGGAGTGCAATGTGCTGTGGATCTGGTTAAAGGAAGGGACGTAAATTCCTTCCAAGAATTACAAGAAACCCTGGGGGTGCCGACTAATCATCTGTTCCATTTTTTTCAAGCCAGAGATTATTGCAGGCAGATAAGGAACCAAGGAAAACAGAATACACCTCTAAAACAGATGGAGGTCCTGATATGTAGAGTTAGAGGAGATCCTAAGGGAATGGTTTGAAATGTGGTCCATATTCTCAGAAGCGGCTTACGGGGTATGATATCTACTACACGGGAATTATGGGAAAGGGACATGGGCATACAGATATCTGACCATACCTGGGACCTTATTCTGGAATCGCACATGGGTCTCCTTACCTGTAATAGATACAAGGAATCAACATATAAATGTATACACAGGCTCTACTGCCCCTAGTGGTAATTCATCGGTATAGGCCAGAGATCTCTGAAATGTGTAACAGATGCAAAGTACATAGAGGTACATTTTACCACTGTTTCTGGAGCTGCCCACGGTTGCGCACCTTTTGGGAGGGGATAGCACAGAAACTGAGTGAAATGGCAGGCCTAGAGATCTCAACCTCTCCAATCAGCTTATTATTTGGTATGGAGGAGGGAGAAGGTGGGAGTGCTCACTGCAAAAGAGATGGACCAGAATAGTGCTTCTGCAGGCTAGACAAGTCATCTTAAATACCTGGGTGTCAGCAGAGATGCCCATCATTTTGCAGTGGTGCTCAGTAGCTATAAGTGCTCTGGCAATGGAAAAGAAATCAAGCCAGATGAGAGGTCGTTTGGATGCCTTCTCTGCCTCAAGGAGTTCCTTTTTAAATATTTTAAATGCAGATGAGATGATGATTATATATTCAGTGAGTTAAATTTCAGGCGAGGTACTCATTGCAAACTAACATAATGGAATATAAAACAAGTGAATGGATTATGTTATTGAGTGCTATAAGGATTAACTCTGTTGATTATGTGGACCTATGTAAATAGTTTTTTTTGTGTTTTTTTAAGACAATAGGTTGTATCGTGATTGTCTTGACAATGTAAGTATTTGTCTTATAACTGAAAATTAATAAAATTTGAAACAAAAAAACATTTCCACAAGAGCAGGTTACAGTTCACAAAAACACAGCATGGCAAAGGCAGTAAATTGCAAGCAAATGGAACAGTTGCTTATACAGGCAGCTCTTATTATACAAACAATTGTACAACAGCTATAAAGTGAGGTTTAGAAATGGGTTTACACTGAGTAAAATAGAAAGCGCATTCATGTGCATCAATATTATACATTACAGGCAGTAGACAGTCTTGTGTTACTGTATTTAAACATAGATAAGTGCTATCGCTGGAGTTGTTTCACTGCACTCTATGGCCCATTAGTGGCAATATGCTGATTTGTGGAATACCAGTGGCATAGTACATAAAGGCTGGGGACTGAGGTACCTAACAGGTCAGGAGGGGGTGAGGTGAGAAAAGGAAATAATTAGTGTAGGCAGGAGGTCAGGTGTGGGAGTCGAGGTCATGGGAGCTGGAAGCATTTATAAGTAGTGGATTGGAAGAGATGGACTTTGATGACTGACTTGAAGGACAGGGTGGAGCTGGAGCTGGGTATTCTTTGAGGAAGAGAGTTCCAGACTCTAGGTGCAAAAGATGAAAAGGCCTGTTCTCCCATTTTAGTTTGGTGGGATCATGAGATCTGAGGGAGTAGGCAGTATTGGCACTAGGAGAGGGCCGGATGCTCATAGCAGGAAAGGGGAACCATAGTTGCTTATGTATAAAGGATTACTTTTTCTGATGGAATTATATTCCAATGCAAACATAATGATATTTTAAAATAAAAGCATTTGTTACATTTATGTTTATTTAAATCATAATTGGGTCCATTTTATAATCACAATGAAACTGGTCCTCCATGGGGGTTAGCCTAATTTGCTGGCAGAATGATTGGAGTGTAGATCAGGTTACGGAAAATCTGGACGTAGGGTAGGTGTGTCACTCTGGTTCTGCTGTCTCAGTTTGAGCAACCACAAAATGAAGTTAATTTCCCACAACCTGAAATAATGGTTAAAGCCATGTAGCAATTTATTTACAGTTCTGTTCACTTACATGACTAGTAAACTGTCTACATACCTAGTCAGCACAGTTTTATCGATGTAAATATTTTGTGGCTGTTCTCAGTTAACAACAAACAGGCTACTGATGCAGTACAGCACAGCCTGGTCTCAGACTAAGCCCTTTCTTTGCATTGCTGATATTAGGAAGGCTTTAAGCATGAGGTTCAATGGGTGGAGCAACAGCATTACTCCCCCATCAGGCCTTAAAAGGCCACTCCTCCTGGACTGTTCCAGATTAGTTTTTTCGTTGCAGCCGGAGGCGCCGCCTGTCTGCCTTCCTCTTCCCGTTATTCTATTATGGGCTTTTGCCCATGCGTTGCAATCGCCTCTGCACGCCAGCTCTGTACCGCCGCTTGTGGGTCCCCCCCTCCCAGTAATGCTGCTGTGCTCGTCCGGCCCAACGCTGGTGGGTCGGATCAGCGCTTCCCCTCTGCCTCCAACTGTTTTTCTCTTCTCGATGCTGCCCTTCTTGGGGCCGTGTTTTCAGCCATGCTGCATCTCCTTTCCCCAACTGCTCCCCCTGTTAGTGGCAGCACCTGCCCCACCTGGTTTCTCCTCCTCACCTTTGTATTTCAGTGCCAACCTTCCTCTCGCTCCATTTTCCCCAATATCTTTCTGTGGTTTCCTTTTCCCTTCTCTCTCACTCCATTTGCTGCTCATGTCTCTGTCACCTTCCCTCTTCTGGGTTGTGGTGGTGTCGCCACTGTCTGGCTTTCCCTCATTCTTTCCACGCTTCTTCTCCCTTGCTCTGTCTTCCTCTGCTCTTCACCCCTTTTGCCCACTGTGCTCATCCTCGCTGCTACGGAAGATGCCTCGCTCCTCTGCTTTGGTTCTCTCCCTGGCAGCTTCCTGCACCCTGTACTTTGAGTGCCTCGGCAAGTCCTGTGCACTGGGGAACAGTATTTCCTTCACTCCTCTCAACTTCTGTTTTACCCCTCATCAATGCTCACCTCCCAGCCTCTCGTTCCTCTTCCAGAACTTCATTCCAGGGCCTGCCTTGATGTTTGGACCACATCCCCTGTCATTGCCCTGTGGTTCACATCCCAATCTCCCTTATTGCTTCCTGGCTTCCATTTACACAGGCAGTTGCTCTCTATTGCAACTTCGACTTTTGCTGTCGGTTCTTGTCTGGTCTCCTCTTCCCTCCCATTATACCTCATTTTCTTCCTGGTCCTCATGCCCTTCCTTTCCTCAGCCCTCCACGTTTTCAACCCTTCCTGTTTCTCATCTTAGGACTATCCATCCATCCATCCATCCATCCAGACTGTACGCCTGGCTGACATGCTCTGCACCCTTCCTCGGGATTTTGCCGTTCATCCCTGCCCCTGCTCTCCATGGCATTTGTCGCTACTTGCTCTTGGTTACACCATGATGCGCTTTCTTAGCTTACCTTCTTACCTTGTCTTGTCTGTGCTTCTCCTTGGTCGGCACTCACCATCCTCATCCCGTTCCCTCCATCCATCATTCTTCTCCTTCTCTGACCTCTGCTTTCTTTTGGGGCTTTCCTATCTTGCCGTCTCCTATACCACCATACCCTACTCATTCACACCGCCTAATATTCCCTCTTGCATATCACCCTACCTCCTTGTCTCCTCCTCCGACCCTATTCCCCCGTTCTAGTTAAACCTATTCAGATGTCATTCTGGTACTACCTACCACTCGGCTGCTCTCGCTCCTACCTTCGTGCAATTTTATCCACTATTAATTTGGCTCTGAATGGACTCAGTTGGCATGCACTCCCATATTTACCAATCACAGGTGGCTACCTCTTGACATGGTTCTGACTATCCTTAGCTCAGTCTGACCTCCTGGTCTACTCATTCACATTGATTAATCGAGCATACTTCCAATTGGGTCATATGCTACCTCATCAAAATCTCTCCATTCGGAGATATGCGTTCTGCGTCCACTGCTCCTTCACACGGGGCTAGCCTGTAGCCGATGGTCTCGCTCTGCACCCATGAACTCCGCATCTAGAGCGTGCGAAGCTTGGAGCAGGGTCCTTCTCCCTGGCCCATAGTGAGAATGTCTTCGCTCCGGGTGGATCTTCAATCGTCCCTCATCTCAGTGACACCTCTGAATGTAGAATTTATGACTTCCAGCTGCAAGGAGTGGGGCTCTCATCATAAGAGCCCCTTTGGCTGCCCGAGCAGGTTAGGAGGCACCCTCCATGCTATTCTCCACCAAGATCACCCCTGGTTCACCTGGTCTGTTTCATAGGCTTGCACAGGTCAGCTGAGTGCCTCAGCAGTCATCTCTCTCCTCTCTTGCTTTTCAGCGTTTAGTTGCAGAGACATCACTCACAACCCTCGACAGCTGTCCATTTAGAAGGACAGAGCAAGAGCTTCCTCTAAACTGCAATATTTTCCTCCCCCCTCGATCTCGACTCTAAATTGCAGTAGCTGAGCCATCACTAATCAAAAACATACTACAGCCTGGAGGGAAGGCGACCTAGGCCTTGGATCCCCAAAGGTTTCTTCCTGAAAGGAGGTTTTTCCTCTCCTCTGTGCCAATGGTCATAATATTAGACAGGGCTGGAGTTCACTTAGGTTCTGTGGTTTAGTTCCACCCGTGCTGATGGTCATATTATTAGACAGGGTTAGTGCTTTCATAGGTTCCATAGTTAGGTTTCCGCTGTTGGACGGAGTTGGATGGTGGCCCCAGCTGTTCCCTCTCTCCTTAGGAAGTCCACCCTTCTCCATCTTGTCTGCTTTCCTTTTATTCATCATCCTATATCGTTCTTCGGTTCTTCCCATCTACGGCTCTCTCCTTACTTTCCGGTCTCGATGTATTCCGATTTCTTGCCTCTTCGATGCTCAGTACCCTTTTGGGTATTCTTTTTGGGCTTCTTCCTAAGCTACCTTTAGCCAAGGGAATTATTCCCATGGCACCTATGGGGGGTTCCTTGCATTGTACCCCTACAGAGTGGTATATCCCATGGATAGAGAGGTGAACAGCGACAATGTATAGAAGTCACACAAGCATACATCTCATCCAGTTGCGTAAGCACATTTGAATGGGAAGGCTTTAAGCCTGAGGTTCAGTGGGTGGAGCAACAACATCACTCCCCCATCAGGCCTTAAAAGACCACTCCTTCTGGACTGTTTCGGATTCATTTCTTTGTTGCCCCACCATCCTCCCCTTCTCCTCCAGTGGCTCATCTCTCTTCCCATGTACTTCTTCTTAAGGTACCTTTAGCCAAGGGAATTATTCCCATAGCACCTATGGGGGGGGGACCCTCCTCTAGGGTTCCTTGCATCGTACCCCTACAGGGTGGTATATCCCATGGATAGAGAGGCGAACAGTCACAATGTATCAAAGTCACTCAAGCATACATCTCATCCAGTTGCGTAAGCACAATTGAAGCATTTGTCTCTCTTTCTCTTCAGATGGTAGCAAAACACACAGACAGCTTCTACCTTCTCAAACTTACTGTGGACCCTAGATAAGGTAAAAACTCCCCCACCCTTCACGCTCTGATTCTACAAGGGGTCACACTCTTCTTGGGAAACACTGGGACTCAGGCTGCTAGAATAACAGACAGACAGATCGGCACTGTGTATGGGCCTAGATATGTGCCCCTGGACAGATGACCCTTCCCCCAGAACCCAGTTACAACAAGAACACAATACATTGTAAAATGGGGACAACACTTTGGTGGATGTTTATGCCCCAGACTGACACATTTCCAGTTCTCTAACCATCCTTCCATGTGGGGTCCTTCCACCCAGTTGAAGTTGAGCCCTTACAGTGTAACTGAGGCGGTGCTCCTTCATTA
Source organism: Neoceratodus forsteri (assembly GCA_016271365.2). Classification (NCBI taxonomy): domain Eukaryota; kingdom Metazoa; phylum Chordata; order Ceratodontiformes; family Ceratodontidae; genus Neoceratodus; species Neoceratodus forsteri. Next base: position 1,003,007,085 of record CM028131.1, on the reverse strand, counting down.
TGACTCCTGGTTTCTCCAGTAGAACTCACTCCTTCCTTTGCACCTTCCCTTATCCCTAGAATGAATCAGACCCCCAAGGGCCAATCAACAATTCCCTTGAGCGGGCATTCCCACTCCTACTCTTCATACCCTTCTCCTCTAACTCCTAACTCACACCTCTGTAAATGGATGCCAAGCTCCTCCTTTTAGATGGAGGCATCAGTCACATGTCAAGGGAGTTGGCTCTGGCCTGAATATCAACCCTCAGGTGACCAAAACAGAGCTTGCACAACAGCTGGAACAGTGCCCCCTGGTGGCGGGGGAGGGGCTACAATAATAAGGCACTCCAGGGTGTATGTTGTTTTAGTATATCCCCATTTTAGGAGGTGGAACACATACCACGATATTTCAAGCCTCACATCCCACCAGCTGCATGGCAATGTTCCATTATAACAAACACTCTCTCATGCTACGGTGTTTATGCAGTCATGACTGGTGGTCACATTTTGCACATTTTCTGGATGCTACAATGGTCTCATTCATAATCTACCAATGCAGGACAGCTGCCAAGATGCAGATGGCAGGCAGTGAGGTCTAGAGGTTAGAGCACCAACATAGGAAACAGAAGACAATATGTTCGGCCCCCACCAGAGCCAAATACTCACTGTGTGATATTGAGCAAATTGCTTAACCTCTTAGTGTCCCCATCCACTCATCTGTTGAAATGAGCAAAAGCAGGACCTCACTGAAAACAAGAAGTTGCATCTCAGTTTGTCTAGCCAGCATAAATGAAACTGTAAAAACAAACTGACTTATTCTGGCACAACAGCTCAGAGAACAACTTGCAGGACAGGCATTCCTCATTCAGAAGGCCTACTGAGTAACAGCACAAGGATGGCCTGGAAACCCAGATGCACCCCGGGCGGTGGTAATGGTCCTTGATGGAATAGGCTCCAGGGATTTCATCCTAAGTCTAGCTAGACAGAAGAGGACGTTGCTCTGTGATGGTCATCAGGTGCACTTGTACCTGACTTAAGTTATGCCACCAGGATGAAGAAAAAGAATTTGATGGAGTGCGGGCAATCCTCCACAGTGTGGATATTCTACGCAGCATGCTTTTCCCGGTTCACCTCCATATCACCCACCAAGGCAAGATTTAGATCTTTTCTGATCCTGCAGAGGCCTTGAAGTGGGCACAGAGAAATGCTCCAGTACACTCTCAGATATCTGAAGCCTCAGGCTCTAAATCGGAGGAAACAAGTGGCACTTGAAGACTTTCTGGACTATGGAGTCAGATTGGCACTGTTCTTCTAATTACATGACAATCTTTTTTTTTTAATTTTCTTTTTATTGGGTGGTGGTGAGAAACATTATGAGAATTATTTCAATCACAGACTTTTCTCACATATGACATTAGAAGTTACATGGCTCTCTTCAGACTTAATGCATAGTCAGATTATATTTCTATATGAATTGTTCTAACAAGCTGTCTATGATTGCATTTCAACTATAATGTCATAGTGTTCCCTTATAATTTTGCAGTTGATGGTTCCCTTCAACCAAGGGCGAATAATCTAGATTCTGCCCACATCACCATGGCTCAATCAATGTTTCCCAGTTCCCTCAATTTTCCATCTCCCTATCGATAAAAAAGTTCAGGAGACAAAGTCTGTAGCATTGATAGAAAGATACATTACCCATGGTCTCCAAAAAAGTTCGAACTGCTTCTGTTTATTATGGAATTTTGCTGTTAGGGATTCAATTTGATAAATGTCTGCTACCAGTCCCCTCTAGCAATATATTGTTAGAATTATTGTGGAGTGCCACCGCTTTGTTATTGCCTTCTTAGCTGCCCAAATAAATATAGGAAGTAGAGTTCGATGCCATTGGGGATTATGGTGGGGATAAATGGAGATCAGTACAGATTCTACTGTAAGTTCAATTGGTTCTCCCATGCAGTCTGAGATTTCTTGTTGGAGAGAGCACCAGAATGGGGTTAATAGGGCACAAGACCAAAAAATATGGCCATGGTCTGCTATTCTACAAGAACAATTTCTCCAACAAGCCCCAAAGGAGGATGGGAGATAATTAATATTGCAGGACAGTGGAAAAAGTGACTCCTGTACTTCCATGCAAATTCGCGCCATCTAGTGGCATGGGTAATTTTAAATGCCTGTGTTGAAGCCTGGAGCCATTCCTGTTCCCGTTCCCGTATATCTCTATCTCAAGATCCCTATTCCAACCTTCCATAATAGAAATTGTAGAGTCTCCCATTCCCTCTCATAGTATTTTATAGAGAAAAACCCATCTGGTGTGGCCATAAATTCCCCTGAATATTATCTTCCAGATCCTTCCAAGCCAGAGGCAAAGGGTCTGGCAGTTTAGTATCTATGTCTTTTTGCCATAGTAGGTAATTTGTTACCTGGTTGTATCTGAAATGGTCATTATTTGATAGGCCAAAGTTAGTTTGTAGAGATTCAAATGGGAGAATCCCTGAAGGGGAAAGAAACTGTTTAAAAAAATGAAGGCCCACTTGTCTCCACCTGGAGAAAGTATGATCCAAATATGCTGGGAGAACCCAATCGTCTTCGGAAATAAGCGTATGATGAAAAAAGAAACTCCTGAAGGCTTTTTGTCTTTTTATACCACAGGTTTAATACTTGGGCAGTGAATGGGGAAAAATCTCAGAGGAGGAACAACCTAGTTTCAGGAAGTAATGTCACTTTTATGATATCGTAGAGGTCACTGATGGCAAATTCTAAATCTTTCCAAGGAGAATGGTACACCGGTGATAACCAGAGAGATAAAATCTTAAAGAAGGAAGCCATTGAGTAAAATTTGACATTTGGTAAATTAGCCCCTCCTAGGGAAAGTGGTAGTTGAAGAAGGGACATTCTAATTCTGGGTTTCTGAACATTCCAAATAAAATTTGAGATCAGCCTGCCCAGGATTTAAAACAAAAGTTAGAGGGGAAGGTGGGAATATTTTGGAATAAATACAGTAATTTTGGAAGAATTATCATGTGGGTAGTCTCAATCTTCTGAAAGAAGGACAATGGCAACTGAGCCCATACTCCTAAGTCTTTTTGAATTGGATGGATAAAGGTTCATAATTTAACAGCCCTAATAATTGTAAGTTTTTAGGGATCGTAATGCCAAGATGTTTAATTTTAGTTTTGTACCATTTAATTGGGTATTTCTCTTTGAGATCCTGGGAGGGAGTAAAAAATAATGGTAGCAAATCTGTTTTGGCTATATTTAACTGAAAGCCCAAAATCATTTTATAGTCCCCTAGGATTTTCCATAATGCTGGAAGAGAGGTTTCAGGGGAGAGGGCTGTTATCAAAATATCATTTGCAAATAATGCTATTTTATATTCCCTTTGGCCCACAGGAATCCCTTCCACATCGATATTCCCCCTAATGGCTTCAGCCAACGGTTCTATATATAGCATAAATAATAGGGGAGACAATGGGCACCCCTGTCTTGTGTCTCTTAGAATTTGAATTGGTTGAGTAAGGGAACCGTTGACCTGTATGTATGCACAAGGTTGAGCATATAAGTTTTGTATACAGGTAATAAAAAATTACAGCAAAGAACATTTTGACAAGATAGCCCATAAATACTCTCAGCTCACCTTGTCAAATGCCTTATCCGTGTCTAGGCTAATTCTAATAAATGGAATCATCCTGGTGTGGATATATTCCGGGAGAAGAGTTAGTCGACGGACATTGTCAAAGGTACTTCTTTGTTTAATGAAACCTGATTGATCCGATAGATTAAAGTGATAAGAATGGGTTCTAATCTTTTAGTCCAAATGGCCATGAATGTTTTGTAGTCCACATTTGATATCGAAATTGGGCGGTATGAGGATGGGAGGGTGGGATCTTTGTCTGGTTTAAGTAAAGGGGACAGCATTGCATAGTTCCAGGAGGGAGGTGGGATTGCTCCCTCTTTTGCTGCATGACAGGTCAACAACAAACCAGGGAGAAGCTGTGGAATAAAGGCCTTGTACCACTCCGGAGTAAATCCGTTGGGGCCTGGGCATTTCAGAGGCTTTAGTTGCTTAACCTGAAGAAGAATCTCTTCGGGTCTAATTGGTCTTTCTAACATTTCTTTTTGAGTATCAGTTAGAGTGGGTAGTAAAATATTTTTAAAGGAGGCAGCTATAAGTTCCCTCTGGTTCTGAGGTAGAGGAGGGGCCTCATATAGTGCTTCATAAAATTGGCAGAACGCCTGTTTTATATTCTCTTCTTTATATGTGAGGGTGCCCAAAGACACAGATTTTATTTTTAATATTGTAGAAGCCTGCCTACTGGCTTTAAGTTTCTGAGCCAGTACTCTGGCGCCTCTAGCTCCTCCCTCATAGTTGTAATGTCATAGGTAATTTAAGCTCTGTTATGTCCTGTAATCTATTATCTTTTGAATTTCTTGTTTTAATTCCTTTATGTGGCAGGGTAGTGTTTTATCACCCTCTCTATATATCATTTGATATCATGCTAAATGGTCTATCAGATAGTTTAATCTTGCTTGTGTTTCTTTATTTTTATGGGAGGAATATGATATCATCTCTCCACTAAGCACCACCTTCAATGTATCCCACTGTATTGGAGTTGAAACCTCCGGGGATGAATTATCATGAATTATTTGAGGAATACGTTCTTTGAAATGTTCTAAAAATTTCTGATCTTTTAATAAAGAATTATTTAATCTCCAAAGTTTGAGCTTCTTTTGTTTGCCAAGGTTAATTTTAAGGGTTAAAGTGTTATGATCAGACAAGATTCTAGGCTCTATTGTGATATCCTGAATTAAAGTGAGGTGCTCGCCCGTGATGAAAAAATAATCAAGACGTGAATATGTATTGTGTCTCCTGGAAATAAAAAGGTATAGCCAGGGGCGGAAGGAAAAATCCTTCGCCAAGCATCCTCAATGCCCAAATATGACAGGTTCCTCTTTAAATATTTAGTCACTTTGGAAAGCCTCTGTGGTTTTGGGTTTGAGGAATCAAAATGAGGGTGCAAGGAGACTTTAAAATCACCATTCATTATCAGTACACCACGGAGCTTTTCCATTACCCTCTATAAGAAGGTTTGAATTATAGGGAGTGAAGTCTGTGGGGTAGGTATGTGTTTACCAGGGTCACTGATTGTGAACAGAGCTTGCCCGTCAAAATTACGTATCGACCCTGAGGCTCAATATAGGTGTCTTGAATTTCTAGAGGCGTTGAGGTGGGGATTAGAATTACAACTCCCCTTTTGCGTCCACTCGAATGAGAGGAAGCTACAACTTGGTAATGGCCCCCCCAGTGGAGTTTTGTATGCTCCGTAGTGGACAGGTGGGATTCTTGCAAAAAGTATACATCTGCTCTCTGTTTACTTAGGTGTTGCATTATTTTGTATCATTTAATGGGAGAATGCAGGCCATTCACATTTTAGGGGGAAATTTTACAGGTATGTTAACCATTGTCTCGGGGGAACACCATTGCTCTCAAAATTCTGGTCAGCCCGCTGAGATTCGACAGGACGTTCACTAAGTCATCTAGGAATAAAATATCCTGATTTCCACCCAAGGGTCTACAGAGACCTTTTACAGCAACCTGGATGGTAGCATAGATCTTTCCTAAGTCCCACCAGTCCCAGAAGGCTATCACCAGAGAAGGGTGCACCAGTCTATACTTGTGTAAAATGTCACCAACATTCTTCGCTATTAATAATAAAAAAAATACCATAACCTTAACATTTTATTTTCAAACCTGACACAGTTCTTAACCCCAACTCTCCCAAGTGGGAGACCTATATACATGATAACTTCCACTGTGGGGGGAGATATATCCATCTCCAACCCCGATCCCAGGGAAAGAGGACTCTTTCTCCTAGGTAACTGGAAGAGTAATCCACAAATGTGGATTTAGTCCACTTGAGAGGGAACTTCCTCTCGAGGAACCAGCTGTTTAGGAGACTAGTCCTGTAATGGTGGGACGAGGGTATAACGCGATATCAAACCATAAAGAGGCTCTCCTAGTTAAGGGGAAGAGCTCCTCACTCTACATGACAATCTTAATGTGTTTTGAGTTTACTTGTTTCTAACACAGAAACATAGAATTTGATGGCAGATAAGGACCGCTTGGCCCACCTAGTCTGCCCATTTCCCTACCTAATGGATAAGCTGAAGATCCTAGTTAACCAACAGCCTACTTCCTCCTACCCCCCATCAAAATTGCCTTATGTCTGTCCCATGCATTCTTGAATTCCCCCACTGTTTTTGACTCCATGACCTCCTCAGAAAGGCCGTTCCATGCATCTACAACCCTCTCTGTGAAGAAATACTTCCTCACATTACCTCTGAGCGATCACCCCCTCTATCTTCAAATTGTGCCCTCTTGTTCTTGTGCATCTCTTTTTCTGAAAGATGCTGCCCTCTTAGACTTTGTTGATTCCCTTGAGGTACTTGAAAGTTTCTATCATGTCCCCCCCTTCCTCCTTTCCTCGAGGCTATAGTCCCTTTTCATCCTTTTCACCCCACCTTGCGTATCAACCCTGTTGCAGATCTTTGTGTCATCTGCAAAGAGACATATTTTCCCTTCCAGTCCCTCTGCAATGTCACTTATAAAGACATTAAAAAGGACCGGCCCCAGTACTGAACCCTGTGGTACCCCACTAGTAACCCACCTTTGTTCACTGTGGACTCCATTTACTATTACCCACTGTGTCCTGTTGTCCAGCTAGTGCTTTACCCAGGCTACCACCCTGGGACCCACTCCCAGGGTGGTTAATTTGTTTATTAATCTTTTGTGCAGGGCTGTGTCAAATGTCTTGCTAAAGTCTAGGTAGGCCATGTCCACAGCCCCTCCCTGGTTTACAACTTTGGTCACCCAGTCAAAGAAATCAATTAGATTTGTCTGACATGACCTTCCTGCTGTGAATCCATGCTGCCTTGGGTCCTGTGTCCCACTGGCCTCTAGGTACTCAACAATTCTTTCCTTCAGAAGTGATTCCATCATTTTCCCTACCACTGAGGTCAAACTGACAGGTCTGTAGTTCCTGCCTCTGTCTTGCTCCCACTTTTGTGAAGGAGAATCACATCTGCCTTCCTCCAGTCCTCAGGTACCACATCCTCCTCCTCCCATGATTTATTAAAAAGGGTAGTCAGTGGTGTTACTAGTTCTTCCCTTAGTTCTTTTAGAATTATGGGGTGAATCCCATCAGGCCCCATTGCTTTATCCACCTTCAGTTTTAAGAGTTATTTCAGAACCCTTTCTTCTGTGAAAGGACTAATATCAACCCCCCCATCCAGAGTACTTCTATTGACTGGATTAGGTATCTCCCCCTGCTTTTCCATTGTGAATACTGGGCAGAAGTATTCGTTCAGTATCCCTGCTTTTTCACTGTCACTCTCTGCCCAACCACCTTGCTCTTTATTCAGCCTCAGTATCCCTGCCTTAGTCTTTCTTTGCTCCCTAAGGTACCTATAAAAGGTTTTATCCCCCTTCTTAACTGAGTTAGCTGTCTTTTCCTTGGTATTGGCCTTTGCTATTCTGACTGCCTTCCCCGCTTCCTTCTGCTTGAACTGGTACAGTTCTCTGTCCTGCTCCTTCTGTGTTTCTTTATACTTCCTAAATGCTATCTTTTTCTCCCTAACCTTCCCCGCCACTTCTTTGAGAACCATAGTGTTTTACTCTTTCATTTTGATTTGTTTATTTGCTTCATACAAAGGCTTGTTGCCTCTGTGATGGCAGTTTTGATGTTTCCCCATTGTCGCTCCTCCCCACCTTCTTGCCTGTTTGCTAGTGCTTTTCTGAGGCACTCTCCCATTTTGACAAAATCAGCCCTCCTGAAGTCCAGTACCTTCACTTTTGTATGGTTTGACTCTACAGCTAAGTTAATCGTGAACCACACTGTTTGGTGGTCGCTTGTTCCCAGATGGCTACCCACTTCAAGATCAGAGATCCTCTCTCCATCCCCATTTGAGAGTACCAGGTCTAAGATTGCTCCCTCCCAAGTGGGTTCCAAAACTAGCTGTCTGAGGCATGCCCTGTAAGGCATCAAGAATGACCCTGCTCTTGGATGTGGCTGCAGCAAAGGTGCTCCAGTTAACTTCTGGCATATTCAGCTCCCCCATCAGCAATATCTCCCCTTTCTCTCCCATCCTAAGGATGCCTTCTATAATTTCCTTGTTCATTTCCTCCCCCTGAGACGGGGGTCTGTATACAACCCCTGTGTGGATTGTGGTGCCATTTCCAGTCTCCAGGGTGACACACAGTTCCTCCTCTCCTCCCTGTTTGCCTTTTAGTTCTATTGATTTGATCCCTTCCCTTATATTATTTATTTATTATTTATCTATTGAAATAGTTTCAACCAGGAAAGGCACACTGAGCAACAAGATGCTTGTCTCCCGGTGCTACCTGGGGAGGGAGGGAGGGAGTACAAGGGGGTTTGATAACACACAGGTTATCAACTGAGCAAATAACAGAGGCAAATAGCAGCATATGGATACAATTGCATTGAACCACAAGCAACAACACATGGAGTACATTGGCTATTGTATGGAGCATATAACAATTACCTGACATATAGCAGCAATACAAGGGAAAATTTAGCACACAGTAAAATGCAGGTTTAAGCAACAGGAGACATAGAACACATGATGGTGCAGGACAAAAAGGCACAGGACAAAAGTGCATAGGTTGGGGCTATATGCCAGCATTTGTAGCAAAGCTAAGGCCACTGTTCAGGCAGTGGGAAGGGGAGCAATTGGCGCATGGCCAAATCAGGTACAGGAGCAATTAGTGGTGAGGAAGTTAGCTAGGGTGGTAGAAAGAGAGTGGGCAGAGGAGGAATGCCAAATTTGAGATGGGAGATCATTCCATAGCTTGGGTAACTGGTGTGAGAAGGCGGCTTGCCATCAGTAGTCTTCCGCCTAGGGATTGATAGTTGGTGGTAGTCGCAGAATATAAGGTAATGGGTGGGGGAAGGGGCAGCTGAGAGCACGGAGGAGAGGTAGGAAGGGATGGAGCCAAGCCATAGGTTAGATACATATTTAGCACAGTGTAAAATGCGGTGGTTTCTGAGGGATGGTAGTGCCAGGGAATGGTTGAGGTCGCAGTGGTGGGTAAGGTGTGAGGCATCAAGAGCAAAGTGGCAGAAGGCATTAAAAAGTGTGTCCAGCTTAGATAGGGCGGACTTAGGGGCTGCACTGTAAACAATGTCACAGTAATCAAAGGAGGGAAGTATCATCTTCTGAACCAGTTCACGTTGGATAGGGGGAAGGAGGCTACTGCAGTTCCTATAAAGTACACTGAGCATGGGGTGTAGTTTTTTGAAATAGCATCGACATGGTCTGAGAAGGAAAGATGGCAGCTGAGCCATACCCCTAAGTAGCAGAATGAGGCGACATCTTCGATTTTTTGACCATCCAGGGTGTGGAAATAGGGAAGGGATGGGAGTCTGGACAGGCGTTGTCGTGTGCCAAAAGTCATCGTGACAGTTTTTTTACATTTAGGGAGAGCTGGTGAGAGCTGAACCATTGCTGTACTTTGTTGAAGTTGGCTTGGAGGTTAGGTTGTACCACTTCAGGGTCGGAGCCTGAGGAGAAGAGTACAGTGTCATCTGCATACGTGTGGATTGAGGTAGTAGAGCAGATGAGTGGTAAGTCATTTAGGAATATAGAGAACAGTATGGGTCCCAGAACCAACCCCTTGGGGACACCAGTATTTAAGAGAAAGGAGGAGGAGATAGCATTTGCGACTCTCAGCAAACTGGGTTCTGCCAGAGAGGTAAGATCTGAACCAGTTGGTGGCAGCAACAGAGAGGCCTGATTCAGTGAGACAAGACAGCAATATGGGATGGAAGACGGTGTCGAAGGCTTTCGCAAGGTCGACAAAGACGGCTGAGGTGATCAGCCCACTGTCCATACCAGTCAGGATGGAGTCGGTAAGCCTTATCAGGGAGGATGCAATGGAGCGTCCCTTTCTGAAACCTGACTGATAGGGTGTGAAGAAATTAGAGTCGCTGAGGAAGGAAGGAAGTTGAGTGAGCACAAGGTACTCTTGTAATTTTGCTAGTACTGGGAGGAGGGAAATAGGGTGGTAGTTAGAGGGGGAGGTGGGGGTACCTTCTTTTGGGAGGGGAATGACAGTGGTTTGCTTCCATGCTTGGGGGATGGCAGCAGCGGCAAAGGATTGGTTTAAGAGTTTGGCAAGTGGAGTTGCTATGGCAGTGGCAGAGAGGTAGAGCAGTTTAGGGTCCAAGCCATCTGGGGATTTGCCTTTTGAATGGTTGAGAGAAAGTAGTGCATCTAGGGCATCCGCTGCAGAGATGTCATTGAAGGAAAAGGAGAGAGGCCTAGTCAGGTTCGTTACGTCTGTAGAGGGTGTGATAGGTGCAGGGTTTGGCAGGGCAGAGAGCAGAGTGGCAGCACAAGTGGAGAAATATATGTTGAACTCAGTAGCGACTGCTGTTGGCTCAGTGAGAATGGAGTTGTTAATATTTAGAATTGGAGTGGGATTGGCAGCTGGTGGGGTGAAGAGGGAGTGAATGACCTTCCAGAATTTTGAGAGGTTATTTAGGTTGGACTGTAGGGAGCTGCTGAAGTACTCTGCTTTAGCTAGGCAAGTGGCTCTGGTACACTTGTGTTGGAGCATGCGGTATGCAGAGAGCTGTTGTGGGAGGCGTGAGGATTTATGTGTTTTCCAGGCTTTGTCACAGGCAGTTTGACATGCAATCAGTTCTTGGGTGATCCACGGCAGGTGGTTTCCTCGTACCCTTGTATGTCACAGCGGGGCATGTTTGTCCCAGACACTGAGGAAAGTGTCTTTAAAATGGAGAAAGGCGTCGACAATGGAGTCATAATAGGGGCGGGGACCCAGTTTGCTAATGCAAGGTCGTCTAACATCGGGGCGAGATTGAGGGATTTGAAGGAGCATTGGACTAGAAATTTAGGGGGGATTTTGAGTGGTGGAGTTTGCATACTAAGAAAGTAATGTGGTGGTTACTGAGGGAGTCAGAAAGAATACCGGCATTTATGACCCAGTGAGGGCGTGTGGTAAGAGCCCAATCGAGGAGTGAGTGGTTACCAGATTTTAGGTTAAGTCGGGTGGGCTCAGTAATGATTTGAGAGAGGTTTAGTGCAGCAATTTCATTCCTGGTTTTGTTGAGGGCAGGAGCTAGCCAGTTGTGGTTTAGATCGCCCATAATATAAAGTTCCCCTGTTGGGGTTGGGCAGGAGATTTGCTTGAGGAGGTTGGAGACAGCAGAGGATGGTGTGCCAGGTCAGCAGTATATTCCTGCAATGTAGATTGGTAGCGAGAAGGGGAGTGTCAGCTGGAGTAAAATTAATTCATAGATTTTAGGTTCAGACTTGGCTAGGATAACCGAATAGTGCAAGTCCGAGTTGACGTAGATGGCAACTCCGCCGCCTCTTGTGGCTCTGTCCTGGTGGGCCAAAATGTAGCCTGGGATGGTGACAGAGGAGTTGCTAACATTTTTTGTGAGACAGGTTTTGGACAAGGTGAGGATATCTGGAGCATAGTGGGCAGCAAGTACCTGGAGGGAGTCAAGTTTATGGACTAGGCTTCTTATATTTAGGTGCAGGAGGTGCAGGCCACGTGGGAGAGGGTCTCCAGGGAGAAGTAAGGAAGTGTCCGATGTAGCAGGGGGGCTTGCAGCGATTGAGAGGGGGTGTGTGGTTTGGGGGCTGGGGTTTGGGTGGATGTCAACTGCGGCAAGCAGCAGGAGCACAAGAGATAGGTAGTGGGCGAATAGCTGTATGTGACTGTTGGTGAGCGGACGTCTCTTAGTTAGAAGGCTTGGTTGATTATTTGGAGCTGGGCAAGGGGGGGAGTGGTTGAAAAGTAAGCCAGGAGAGTGATGGGATGAAGAGAAAAGGGCTGGGACATGTGGCTGAGTGAATCCAGGCTTGGGTGAAAGGGAGCGTGGATGCCAGAGTGGAGGAGTGGGGAAGCCCAATGAGGTTGGGCAGAAAAGGGGGGGCATGGGAGAGGTGGGTGGCATGCTGGAGAGAAGGGGTGGGAGGGAGAAGAGAACATGGATGAGCAGTGGCAGGAAGCCTAGTAGTTGGGCCATGGCATGGATTTAGCATTAGAAAGTCCCTAACTGTTGTGGCAACTTAGAGGGGACAGGCATAGAGGGCCAGAGAATCGAGTGGTTCCTGCAGGAGGATGGAGATTCAGTGAAAATTAAGGCCTAGATAACCAATGAGGTGTGGCTGGTAATAGCCTGTAGGAGTGAGCTAGAAAGCCAGGGCGGGGTTTATGTGCATTTAACCAGGAATGGGGTTGGTGGTAGGCCAAAAAATTGGCAGCTAGGGCTCCCTTTCTGGAAGTAATTAGTCCCTGAGGGTGAGTCCATACCTGTGCATCTGTGAGGGACTGGTGGCTTCACACCTGGACTGCAGGTGGCAGTCTGGCAGGTCGGGCTTGTCAGAGAACCACAGCTCTGGCTCTCAGACTACCTGAAAGGAGAAGGAAGAGGAGAATTAAATAAGAAAGTCAGAGGGGTGGGGCTGCTTGTGGAGCTAAAAAGAAATGCAGACTGGCTTAAAGGGGGGTGTCGCAGACCAAAATGTTAGGCAAGGTGCCTCAAAGTCTGAGAGAGCAATAACGGGGCTATTTAAAACACAATACTAGAATAAAAAGGTGAAAGGGGGGGTTCAAAGGCCTGAGCTGTGATCGCTACTGGTCTTATGAGGGAACACAATATAGGCATTTACATTAAATCAGAAAACTTCAGCTATAAAATGCAAGGAAGACAGTTTTAACAGAAAACATAATCTAGTACAATATAATCAAGCATTAACAGTGCAGAGCTATATGGAGCCAATCTGAGTGCTCCTGGGGCTGACTGCAGCCAGTGGGCCACAGCAGTAACAGACTCTGGATTTAAACCCAGAGACAACTGTCCTCATGTAAAACAAAGCAAAATCAGCAGCTAGGGCTCCCTTCCTGGAGGTAATCAGTCCCTGAGGGCAAGTCCATACCTGCGCTTCTGTGAGAGGCTGGTGGCTTCACACCTGGACTGTGGGTGGCAGTCTGGCAGGTCAGGTTCATCAGAGAACCATGGCTGTGACTCTCAGATGAACTTACATAGAGAGCTACTCCTCCTCCTCTTCTTCCCTCCCTGTCCCTCCTGTAGATTGTGTACCCTGGTATGTTGACATCCCAGTCATGGTTCTCTGTGTACCATGTTTCTGTGACTGCCACGATATCCAGGCATCCCTCTTCCATTGAGGCCACCATTTTGGGGAGCTTTTTACCTAGTCTATGGTCATTGGTACTCATTACCCTCCATTTTTATGGATTTATTTCTTTTTGCCCCATCCCTGTCCTTACTGCCTTTGTTTTTTTTCCATTTTTACCCCTGCCCTTCTCCCTATTGACTGCTCTATCTTGGTGTCTACCTCACTAACTACCCTGATTTTTTTGGGGGGGCTAGGATTTCCCTTCTCCTTTTCAGTGCCTCCCCCCTTGGCTAGTTTAAATGCTTGCCAATGAAGCATTTAAACCTATCACCTAGGATCCTGGTTCCTCTCCTGGATAGATGCAGACCATCGTGCCTGTATAGGCCTGCATCCCTCCAGGTGGAGTCCCAGTCCCCAATGAAGCCAAATCCCGGAGCTCTGCACCACTTTTTCAACCAGTCGCTGAATCCCATGGTGCGGAGTACCCTAGCCTCATCCATGCCATAGACATGTAGCACTTCCAAGAAAGTTACCATGTGTGCTACTTGTCTAAGGCCCCTTGGCCCCAACTCCACAAACTCCTGTTGCACTGCTCTGATCCCATTCTCAGCAGGGTCATTTGTCCCTAGATGGATAATGACACTCCCCCTTGCAGCTGCTCCCATGATCCTGAGGATTCATTTCCTGTCCCTCCAAGCCATGGTGCTGGGCAGGCACCTACCTCCTTTCCCCTCCCTCCCTCCCCCACTCTACCCCCTAACAATTGAGTCCCCCACCAGGAGTTGTTTTCTTCCCCTGTGGGGTCCTGTGCCACCCTCCTGTGGGTCTCCATTGTGGAGGTTCCCAGCATCCTCCTTGGTCTCCACTGCAGGTGCCTCCATAGAGGAACCATGCTCCACCAGAGTGGTGAATGAATTGTGGAGAGGCACAACTGGAGGGATGCGCTTCTGTTCCTCCACCCTCACCCGCCCTGAGCCCACTGTGGTCCAACCACTCCTCTTTCTTCTCAACCTCTGAGGTAGTGGTGGTGGCCTGGGTGGTCCCTTGGTGGGGGAGCAGGTTTCCTGAATCCTTGCCAGGTCAGCATGGAGATGAACAACCTCTTCCCTCAGACCAGAGAGGTGCCTGCAAATAGGGCAGTAATGCAGTCTCCAGAATGTCTCCCTGAAGACTGCTGCTCCATAGCCAGCATATTGCACCACTCCCCACATGTCTGTGTCCCTTCCTGTTACAGATGCTTTTCTTTTTTTTTCTTGTTTTAGTGTGTGCAAGCCTGTGAGTGTCTCTACCCCCTATTCAGTGTGCTGTGCCTTTAAGGATATGAACAGTTGTATGTCGTTAACAGTTTTGGGGAAGTGATGTCAGAACCCCTGCTGTAAAGGAAGTTATGCACTTGGGGCAGGTGGGGTGAGGGGCACGGTGGGTGGGAGTAAACCTATGCCCTCCGGAAACAATCAACTACAACTCTGGCCCTCCACCCCAGGGAGTGCCTTCCTTCCTTTCAGACACCTATTTCACAGAGGTTAAGTAACAGGTCTAGTCACAAATGACTGCAAATATCTCCCAGCTACAGTTCCTCCCTGGCAAATTAAAGTTAAACTAAGAAAAGTCAACCCCCAAAACAGAATCAATACTAGTTACTTACACAGGTCCAAAAAGTAATAATTCAATTCAGTGTAGTCTAGAAAATAACCTCCTTGATTTAAGGAAGCTCTGGCTGCTTTTCTCTCTCTGTCTCAGCAGACAGAGACCACAAACAACTCCTGTTTTAAATCCACAGTTCAACTAGGCCCCTTTCAGCTCCTCCCTTTAACAGACACCTATTTCACAGAGGTTAAGTAACAGGTCTAGTCACAAATGATTGCAAATATCTCCCAGCTACAGTTCCTCCCTGGCAAATTAAAGTTAAACTAAGAAAAGTCAACCTCAAAAACAGAATCAATAATATGTACTGACTCAGGTCCAAAAAGTAATAATTCAGTTCAGTGTAGTTTAGAAAATAACCTCCTTGATTTAAGGAAGCTCTGGCTTCTATCTCTCTCTCTCTCTCTCTTTCTCTTTCTCTCTCTCTGTCCCAGCAGTAAGTAAATGTTAGTAATGGGGACAGTTCTTTCACACCTTAGATGTCTGCCATAACCTCTGCCAGTTACTTCTTGGCAGCTTACTAAAGAATATGTTCATGGACTTATTGGGACATTTGCTACATGGCATGAGGTTTGATTTTATTTATTTAAGAATCAGTTTACAACCTTTGAGCCAGAGGCTCGTTTCCAAAGGTACTTCGTCACAAATGGTAGCTTCCTGTAAAGGCTGTCCTTGTTGAGAGACATTGTTCTCATTGATTTTAATCTGCTGTAGTTGTAATTGCTGCTTGTTTCATTTAATGTTTAAAACATTATTAATGTAGTTATGGAGAGCCTTAAATATTAATTTTCTTTTTAGTTTGCCCTCTGGGCACACATTTAGAGAAATGCATGTCTAACCTCAGTTCCCTTAGTAGGAATCTGTCAGTGTCAGTGGCTCAGTAGGTAGCACACTTGCCTCTGAGGCTGGGAGATCAGAGGGCTGTGGGTTCAGTTCCCACATCTGGCACTTGGGTTAATATCCCAATACTGACACTGTAGTGCAGCATGAGAGGGGTGCTGCACTTGTGAGGTGCCGTCTTTTGGATGAGATGTTAAACCGAGGTCCCATCTGCCTGGATTGGTGGTAGTTCAGATGGATGTTAAAGATCACATGGCATTTATCAAAAAGAGTAGGGGAATTTTATTAGGGAAATAAATCATAACATCATACAGAAGTAAACATAAAAGAAAGAAAACAAGGTTCATACAATATCCAAATACGCATAAAGAACATACATTCTTACAGTCAGAAAAAGAAGAAAAAATAAACAAAGGCATTGACAATATAATGAAACAGAAATAGGAAACTTTAGTAAAAAAGTAATACACTTCCATAAAGAGTGAAAGCGATGTAATGGAAGTCGCTGACGTTCTGAGTCCATAATAGCCAAGAGAGCATGTTCAATATGCTGTATAATAACAATTGGAACAGTCAGAATTTGTTGTAACACAAATTGGCATTGACCTTGCCACATATAATGTTAACACATAGTAAAAATTATTCTAAGGGTACTGGGGTGAAATCTGTTCCAAACATCTGAAAAATCTCCCAATATCAAAACCTGATATGTTATTCTGCTAAGAAATGGCCATTTCCATTTATTGGCCAAAGTTTTCTAAAATAATAAAGCATCTTGACATTCAAAAAAGAAATGTGACATGGTTTCCTCAATATGTAAACAGGAAGGTTTAGGGCAGAATCGTTCTTGGGAAGACTTGTGTTTAAGATTCCCCTTAACTTGCAATTTGCCATGACAACATAGCCAAGATACATCCCACATATGAAACGGTAGTCTTTTATCTTGAAGGATAGACAGAGCACAATCATGTCTGGAAGGGGAGCAGTAGGGAAAGTGTAAAACTGGTTTTGTAATATTGATAAAGGTATCATGTAGTTGTTTTCTAGAGAATGATAATATAGAAGATTTTTGAAGCTTCCAGAACCTTATCTTGTGAAAACTGTCTACAGTATATGTGGGATAACATGTAAGACGAGATGGTATAGGCGGGAGTAGTTCCCATTTATCCATAACGGAATGTAGAGCAAAGTCAATCCAAACATCACTAATGGTAGATGTGTATCTAATCCTTTGAAAAAGGTGAAAAAGGAAAAAAGAAAGAAAAAAGGCTATGAGATGAATCATACCGAGTCCACCCTGAGAAATCGGCAAGTATGTAACATCCTGTTTAATGGGGTTAAGTCTGCTACCCCAGACCATCTGAAAAAATACACTAAAAATGCGGGTTTCTAAGTGTTTAGGAGGGGCATAAATATGACTGAGAAACAAAAAAATTGGGAGGATAAATTTTTTAACCACTAAAACTCTCTTTCTTTTACCTAACTTCCAAGATTTCCAAATACCCACTTTACTTTCTCCTATGTGCAGACGCTTTTCCCAATTATAAGTAGCTGCATCTTCAACATTAAACCAAATTCCCAAAATTTTCTGAGGGAGGGTGGATGTGATGATGCCACCAACTGTAGAAACAGTGGTAGACTCTGAATCCAAGGGGACTGATACACTTTTCTGAAGGTTCAATCTGCCACCAGAAAGAACAGAAAATGCATGAAACACTTGAATAGCTCTAATACCAGAGGAGATATCCTGCATAAACAAAACAACATCATCTGCATAAGCAGTGATTTTAACCTTGGGAAGGGAGTAATGGGGTGCTAAACCTATAATTTGGGAATCCCAATTAATTTGTCGTATAATGGGGTCCAAGGCAAAAGCATATAACAGTGGGCTAAACGGGCATCCTTGTCGCACCCCAACCTTCTGAAGTAAAGGCTCACCTATAAATCCATTAATCAGCGGGGAAAAATAAGCGAAGGAAAAAATACGGGTAATCCAATGAAGGAAAGTAGCCGGAATACCATATAAGTGTAAAACCTGAAAGGGATATGAGTGATATACCGAATCAAAAGCTTTTGCCTGATCCAGTGATAGTACAACCCAAATGTGATTACGTTGTTTTGCCTCAAAATTTCTCGGAAGAAATAAATTGTATTGATGGATCTCCTGGAACAGCACAAGACTGAGCTGAATCTAAGAGATCTGGAGCAACCTGCTATAAACGGGTACTAAGTATACTTAAGATCTTAAAATCTGTGTTCAGAAGGTGAAGAGGTCTCCAATTCAGTAATGAGTGTCTATCTCCTTTTTGTATATAAATTTAAGAAAAGAAATTCCAAAGTTAGTAACCTGAGAGGAATTCGAAAAATGTAGTTGTAAACTTGGGTCAACATTTCCAGGAGGTCCTCTCGAAATGTTTTATAAAATTCATGTGTAAGTCCATCAGAACCTGGTGCCACCTGTAATTTAAGGTGAGAAACAGCATAAGCAACTTCTTCCTGAGAAATGGGAGCAATAAGGTCTTCAACATGGTGTAAAGAAAGTTGTGGAACAGGGGCCATAAAAATCGTGGACAACTCAGGAATGTTGGGAGGTACAGTGCATAATTGTGAATGCAAATAATCGTTAACAATGGAGAGCATGCCAGAAATATCTGAAACTACCTTCCCCGACACATCAAAAAGACCATGCATGACTGTAGCCTGAAATCTAGTAGTATGAGCGGAGAACGAGTTTGCTGATGGAGACACCGACGTACCTACTCTCATAAGAAAATCTAAAGAATGAGCACTCTTATATTGATATGTAAACATATGTCATTTAACCTTGTTAATTTGTGAGGAATAGTCCACCGAGGAAGACACAGAAAGAGACATTAATTTATAGAGTTGATTCCGAAAAGTTAAATACGTAAGGTAGGAATCACGGGCAAGAGAATGTCCAATATTTTGAAAGAGTGTACGTAGATAGAGTTTCGTATCTGACCACCATTCCCAGACTGAATCATAACAACAGAGAACCGTAATTCGAGTCCAGAAGAAGGACCTAACTTGTGACTGAACAAAAGTCTTGGTCAATAGAGTATTATTTAATTTCCACTGAGGTGTTGGGGGAAGAAGGGGTATGGTGTTAGCATCTAATGAAAATGTACAGGTCAATAAGAAGTGATCTGAAAGTTCTATTGGGCAAAGGGATACTGCTTGCTGTATACAATATCTAGAGGAAAAGAAATAATCTATAAGGGTGTGATATATAGATCTATGATATGTACAGCCAGCATCATTTTTCAATGATAGGTAAGCATCAATTAAACTAGCATTTTTTACTATATTAGAGAGAGCAGTGGAGTCACAATAAACCTTTTTTCTGACTGCCGTCCTACAAGAAACATCAAGAGAGCAATTAAAGTCACCGACCCAAATAATATGCTTCCTAGTACATAAAAAAGGAGTGATGAGATCTAGTAACTGTATACGAGCGTGTTTCGATTGGGGACCATAAAAATTTATAAGGCAGAAGGGTTGTCCTTGAAAAGTACAATCAAGGATCAGAGCTCTACCAGGATGAATATCCAGAACATGGGAAATCGGAAAGGTCGAGGAAAAAAATAAGATAGCTACCCCATCAGCAAAATCATCCCCGAAGGTCCAGTATGAGGGACCTTTATACCATCCCCGTTTAAGATGCTGTACTTCATCAAGCGAGGTGAGACGTGTTTCTTGCAAAAAAAGAACATCCAAGGGGAGAGAGGCAGCAAGATGGAAAAAAAACATCCTCCGTTTGTAGCTCTTCAGGCTACAAACATTGAAGGAAGCCAGTCGAAGAAGAGTCAGAGTAGAAAACAATCAACCACTTCCATCAGCGACGGTCATATTTTTATGTCTTTTACTTCCCTTATTAGTTTTAGTCAGTTTTTTGCTAGAAACATCAGGAGGCTTAGGTATAGTAATATGCATGTCAGAAGGTAAGACAGAGGCCTCAGAATCACCACCCGAGTCCTCTCTCCCACCCTTCAGACATTCAAAGGTGTTAGAAAGTAAAACTTCAGGCAGCTTCACTGATTTGCGAGAAGCCGCCCTGGTGACTCTTCTGCTAATCTGAAAACCATCTGGGTCCAGTAAGGGAGTGATCATGGTCTGAGTAGATAAAGGGGGTAGAGTATGTGTAACAGATTCCTGAGTAGTAGGAATAAGTTCAATATCCTTAGGAGGGTCTTGTGCGGGCTGTGTGTCAACCGGTACAACCAGCATATTTGGGAGGGGGGGTGTAGGTACCTCAGGGACTTCAGACAGTGAAATCAAGTTTGTAGATTGATCTTGAGCTTTATCTTGTGCTTTTTGAACAAGGACATTTGAATCCCACCCCTCCTGCCTATTTTTACTAGCCCAAGGACATTGATGGTATGCATGCCCTTTCTCATTGCATAAGTTACACTGGAATACATTCGTGCAGGAAACACTAGGATGTCCAAAACCCCCACATAAGCTACATTTCAGCAAGTCACATGTGCTACTGAGATGCATGTGAGCCACATTTATAACAGGCTCTGGGTTGGCCTCCATAAAAACACACCCCTCTATCTTTTCCCCAAAAAAAGCTGTTAGGAAGGTGAACAACTTCAGAATTGACTTGAAACAGTTTTACACGAAACTTCCAGCTACCTGTCCAAAGACCTTCCTCATCTATAACGGCTTCAGGAGGGGATAAGACCGTACACCTATTCTGTAGCCAATGATAAATATCACTGAAACTAACCCCCTCGTTGCAAAACATGATAGTTACTGTCCTAACTGCTGGTTTGGTGAGGGGAATGACTGAAAAAGGGACCTAAAGAGGAGAATTTTTCAATGTGGCATATTTATTGCAAAACTTGTCTAAACCACTAGCGTGCTTAAAACTAATGTCAAAGGTTTCTTCCCTAGAAATATGTATTAAAGCATAAATATCAGAGGCCTGAAAATGCATATCACCCTTTAAAAGGGTTCTGGCCACATAATATCGGTCAGGGAATACAGAGAGACCTCCTTTGTAACGTAAACACACTGCATGACGTCTGGGGGCCTGTTCTAACTTATTCTTAAATAGATCAGACAGGACAGGTCCCCTTTCTGGTGCTACAGCAGGTTGCAAGGGGGGGTCGCTAATGTGGAAGGGCCCTCTCCAGGATCCTTAATAAGTGGTGCAACAGTACCTAATAAGGGAAGGGATGTACTGGGAGTTGAAACTGGACATGAAATGGGGTCAGAGGTAGTGAAAGTAGAATGTGTTGAGTAGGTTTGGTTAGAATGAGTAAGGCTAGTACTGGATATATGCACAGTATTGAAAGCAACCAGTGGGGAAGGAAAGGAAGGAAGAACAGGAGGAGAGTGAGTGTCAGAATGCATAGAAAGAGGGTCACTAGACTTATGGGGCCCAGAAGGATCTCTATCCTGCAATGACAGTTTAGGACCATCAGTAGGAATGTCACTAGAAACAGTAGAATCATGGTTATGAATAACTGTATCAGATACAGCACATGGATCAGCAGAAAACAAATCCTGTCGTTGGTTTACAGCTGACCTCAAAGCTGCACTGCTGGAGAGAGACAAACTCTGGAAAATGGCAAGAAAAACCAAGAATGCAAATGACTGGATGATCTTTAGGAAAGCCAGGAATAGATGCACCAAGAAAGTTAGGGATGCAAAGGCTGCCTTCTACTTGGCCGAACTCGACTCTTCCTACCATAATCCTGCTAGGTTTTGGGGCACCATCAAGGGTATGGTGGGGCAGGACACTAACACCCCCTTCCAACTTAATTACACAACAGTTATGGCCCTATCACTGGCAAAATGGAAATTCTGGACGCCTTCAATAACCACTTCACAACGGCTGGCCTTGCCTTTGACACCTCTCCAGCTAACCTGCTGAGGGAACAATTAAGCTCCCATTACACTGGTGATCAGAGAGTTGACTCTTCCTTCAGCTTCAAATCTATACTGTTGAAACAAGTAGAGGATCTATTATGGCAACTAGATACCAAAAAAAGCGCAGGGGCAGACTCTCTGGACCCCTACTTTCTAAAGATTGCATGCCATGTACTTGCAGTCCCCCTAACACACCTCTTTAACCTATCCCTAAACTCTGGCTCTATTCCCACACTGTGGAAGACAGCCCAAGTGGTTCCCTCTAAAATCAGGGGACCCTATGGATCTTAATAATTACAGGCCCATTTCCATTCTACCAGTGCTATCCAAGATGCTGGAGAAATTAGTGAGTAATCAGTTAAGGGAGTATCTTGACAATGCTAATCTCCTAAACCCAGCTCAATCTGGATTCAGGGCCAAGCACAGCACTATCACTGCACTAGCCAAGGTCACAAATGACTGGCAATCCAAATTAGATAAAAAGAATAATGTCTGTGCAGTATTCCTGGACCTGAGCAAAGCATTCGATACTGTGGACCACGAGCTACTACTTTCATCCCTGTACTCCACTGGCCTAGATCCATCCTCCCTTAAGTGGTTCAGATGCTATCTCACTGGTAGGTCACAGCAGGTAAAAGCTGAAGGTGACCTATCCCCACTAAAACCACTGTCAAGAGGAGTCCCCCAAGGTTCTATTCTAGGTCCTATCCTTTTGCCATTTATATAAATAACATTGATTCAACCCTCACTAATTCCTCTGTACACCTCTTTGCTGATGACACTGTTCTGTATGTCAGCAACCCTTCGCCTGCAGCTGCTCGTGGAAATCCTACAAACAGAATTCTCCTTGCTACAATATCAGCTACTCAGAAAAGCTTCTGTTAAATGCCAAGAAAACTAAAGCAATGATGTTCACAAATCAAAGCTCCACCAGCACATCCTCTCCAATCATTCTCCCCAGCTATGCACTATACTTGGAGAAAATCTGGAGTATGTAGAAAACTTCAAATACCTAGGTGTGTGGATTGACAACAGACTTGACTTCACTCATCATTTAGAAGAACTGTTAAAAGCTTCAAAGGCTTGGCCTTCTCTATAGATTAAAACCCTTCCTAAACAGAGACTCAAAGATGAGGTTAGTCCAGGCCATTTTTCTATCAGTTGTTGACTATGCAGACTTCCTTATAGTCACTGCCCCATCTCCTACCACACAGTTGGATACCTTATATCATAGAGCAATAAGGTTCATTACAGATCTGCCATCTAATACTCATCATTGCTCTCTTTATGCTGCAGTTGGGTGGGTTTCCCTTCACCTCAGAAGGAACAGAAATGCAGCACTATGGATTTACAGAGCGTTGTCAAAAAAGCTTCCAAACTATATCCTGGACTGCTTCACCCAGACCTCTCCTAGCTCCTATGCCCTAAGAAGCAACAACATCATCCTGCTCAAATTGCCCAAATTCAACACCAGGCTAGGGAGGGCAGCAATCAGCTATTCTCTAGCTATAGTATGGAACACCCTATAAAAATCCCTAAAACTGTCCAATATCATTCCATTTGCATCCTTTAAACAGCATTGTACAGTCTTCTTCAAAGAGAAATGCAATTGCTACTACTAGAGCTAGCATTGTCATCTCACAAATCTCCCTTCCAAACCACATATGGCATATTCCTTCCAGACAGGCACCCCATCTTATGGCACCCAGTAATACCTTCACCATCCTAGTATTACATTATGTTGAGTGTCTGCCATGCCCCCCCACTGGGATATGTATATACTGTACATACTGTAAATATTAGCTTAACTTTCCTGTAACCATTTTTTATCATGTGAATTTACTGTACATCACTGTGTTTATAAACGTTATTTTCCCCTGTATGTATAACTGTCTTATATAAGTGTATGATGTATCTGTTGTGTATCAACTATTGAACCTTGACCTTATCAGGTCCATCTTGTAAATGAGCCTTGCTCAATGATGTTCGCCTGAATAAATAAAGATTTGATGATGATGATGATGAAGAATCCATCATATCCCCCCATGTAGCCCCATGCACAACAGGATTAGGCAATGAAGCAGGGGTAGAAACATTAAAGTCAGTTACAGTAGCATCTGCAGAGCTAGGTACCTTGTTGGAGCTCGTAGTCGAAGGTGCAGGCCTGTGTGGAGAGAAAAGAACACCGTGTTTGTCTGCATCCCACGTCAGGTCTGGTGTCCAAGAATCCGAGTCCATTTTCATCCATCCTGCTCAGGTGAGAGCTGAAGAAACAGACCAGGCAGGGTCTATAACATTGAGGTTATTCGCAACGCCAAAATGCACACAAATTAAAGAGGATGTAGATAAAGAGTCAACATTCGTTGTAGCAGGCACAGAGGGAGAAGAAATCGGTGACTGGGAAAAAGATACCAAATTCAGTAAGGCCATGTCTCGGGACTGCAACTCTGCAGTCTTACCAGAATCCATGTGAGAAATACCAGAAATTGCAGGGGGAAGACATAGCGTTGCACCAGTGATTGTTGTAGAAGAAGGTTCCGTTGTAGTAGAATGTACTGAAATCTCCGAGGTACTAAGTTGAATCTTGGAAGGTGTAGTACCAGAGGGAACAGCAATATCTCGATCCGTTGTGGAAAAGGAGACGTTTGGCTTGTCTATAGATCGTAAAGCACTGCGTTCAGCATCAGAAACAATCCAAATGTCAGGAGCCCAGGAAGATTCCTCTCGGGTATTAGAGCAGGCAGGTAACATCTCAGGCAGTATCAGAGAAGGAGGGGTAAGAACCTCACCAGAGCAGGGCCGAACAGCATCTGAGCCCTCCATTGCAGCAGCAGAAAACCCCCTACCGGAAAGAGTAGGGGAATTTCCCTGGTGTCCTGGCCAAATTTCCCTCATTCACTGAAAATACCACCAGCAGCTTAATCTGGTTCAAGGTCAGTTGGCATTCATCTGTATCCCCTTCCCTGGGTCGTGCCTGAAAATAGGCAGGATTTGTCTAGTGCACTTACCTGGTCAACAAAAACTAAATAAAAATAAAAGTTAGAGACAATGAAAAGTAACTGTTTTTTTTTAGTTTCGATTATAGTACATGCAGCCCTTGGCACTTCCCAAATGACGTATCTTATTGACTTGGCATGCTTTATTTAATTTGAGTGTATTAAAGGGAGTGGCGACCTCAGAGTACAAGATGTATCCTTATGGTGCTCTGTCAGAGTTATTTCTGTATGTAATATGGATAATATAATAAACAGAAAGTTAAAAAACAAACTGGCTTATTGAGACCTTGTGCAGGGTCTGTTTGTTGTAGTACTTCCTTCCTTCCTTCCTGTGTATATCTCTTAATTTGCATTCTGTACCCGCACAGTGCAGTTGTCACACAAGTAATCTATGTGTGCATTCCTGCAGTTACACCACTAGCCATATCTCTATGCAATTTCTGCATCTTTTGTTCATGCAAAGTTAAAATCCTAACTGAAATTACATTTTGTAATTCCATACATGAACCGTTCGATGGACTGAGTAGGGAACTGGCTCAGCCTTCTTCCCAGTTACCACACTGATGCCCACACCCCCATGAATAGATGTCATATCTATAAGGGAGATTTAATTTATATCTCCATATTAGAGAAGTTATCACACTATCTCTACTCTAGTCACTTCAGTGCACCCAAATGTGAAATGTTCTGAAACCATAACCCCCACGTTTCAGCCCAGCCATCAGACACTCTCTCCTGTTCCCAAAACATTGTGTTTTAGCTAGATGCATGGTAGCACTACAGAGAACATAGGGGTTTTGTATCTCTGCCATCTTTTGGACAGCTCAGTGCAGAGGAACAGGAGTTTTTTTGACAGCTGGGGTGATGTTTGCATATTGTGGTGTAAAAATAATGTTTTTTCAAGGAAAACTATCTTGCTGACAGTTGGGGTAATGGGGCATTTCCAGGTGAGGTTCTTTTTCACGTGGGTAAGCATTGTGTATATATATATATATATATATATATATATATATATATAAACACTGTATATATATATATATATATAGTGGCACGTAGTGCCACTATAGTTAGGTTGAGGAGCCATTTCATGTTAAACCCAAAACTTTTCATCTTAATAACTTTGCAACCGCTTGACAGATTTGCCTGAAATTTGGTATACATGATCAAGAACCATAGGCCTTGGGATCTGCCAAGTTTCGTACCAGTCGGATATACAGCTGTGGAGTTATTAAGATGGTGATCTTCATGCGCGTTACGCTTTTTCTGGAATTCCCTACGGTCGCTACTACAAGTCGTACGTGTTTATGCCACCGGCTGAAATCTTCAGGGAACGTGCCGCCGGGGTCCCCGATGTGCCTTTTGAAGATTTCATGAAAAAATATTAAACGGTTCAAAAGTTATTCAAAAAACAGTTTCCCATTATAAGTCAATGGGAAAAGTTAACAAAAAGTTCGACAGTGTCGCAAATGCATTTTTACTTTCGCAAATGGGCCTGTTACTTTCGCAAATCGGCCATTTTGTTTTCAGTTGGTGATCAGAGAAATGGCTGGCATTTAAATTTGGGACCCTCTAGCAACCTAATTCTTTTTGTATTCACCTAGTCGGACCCTGAGGATGCTTGCCATGTCTTTATTTTGTGGTAAAACACCCCAGAAATATGTTTTTAAAATTTCTGGAAAAAGTACTTTCGCAAATTACTTTCATGCTCACGAAAGTGTCGAACTTTTTTGCGAAAGCTTTCGCAAATTGCGACAGTAGTTTTCCATCTGTGGGAAAGTGACAGCGATTTTGGCACTGCGCTGCAAAAGAACCGTTGGGAGTTTTGGGCTGAAATTTGGAGGGAATGGAGCCGACAACTGACAGATGTGCCTTTCAGTGTTGTATTGAAAAAATATTGCATGGCGGCAAAGTTAAGGCACTACAAAGTTGACGTTTTTTCCCATAGGATAACATTACGGCGCCCAACGCATTACAGAAATCCTTTGGCACCCTGCTGCAAAATAACGGTTTGGTCTTTTTTCCTGAAATTTGGAAGGAAGACAGCCAACAGCCCACAGATGTGCCTTTCAGTGGTTTGGTGAACAAATATTACACAGCGGCAAAGTTACAACACTCCAAAGTTGAAAGATTTTCCCATAGGATAACATTACGGCGCCCAACGCATTACAGAAATCCTTTGGATCCCTGCTGCAAAATAACGGTTTGGTATTTTTCCTGAAATTTGGAGGGAAAACAGCCAACAGCCCACAGATGTGCCTTTCAGTAGTTTGGTGAAAAAACATTACAGGGAGGCAAAGTTATGGTGCTCCGAACTTTTCTTTTTTTCCCATAGGATAACATTACGGCGTTCGCGCGCCTTTCAGGGCCCGTATCTCGGAAACAGTGCGAGATACGGACTTTTCATCGGAAAAAGCCTTAGCCCCCTACTAGGGGCTAAGTACTAAATTAGCCAGGACAGTTGTAAATAATATGACTTTTAAATTTTTTTTCTACGTCATACGGTTCCTGAGATATAAGCAATTTACTATTCCAAGTCCTCATTTTTGTGTTCCGAGAGTCATTATTTTGCATACATTCTTTCTACTTGCTGTCTTTCTCTATACAGCTTTTGGGGAAAACCAGCCTGTGCACTTACATTACTGTTACCATTACCATTTCCGCTTGCGGTTCCGTACCCGTTTCACTTACCGTTCACGTTTACGCCACCATGTGCGTTACCCTTTGCGTTTTAATTTGTGGTTGTGTTTGCATTGTTTTCAACATTTCTGTCTACAGTACTGTTTCTCTTTCTGTTTCGCTTTGCGTCACCATGCGCATTACGATTTTTGTTTGCGGGCACACTGTTACTATGTGACAAGACATCATGTGGCGGGAGCGCGGGGCCCTTTGGGCCCTGGGCTCCCGCCACTGCATTACATTCACTATTTCTCATTATCATTCTCAAAAAGAAGGGAAATTAGAGGCAAACAACTCCGTTTAATGCATCAGTTAGGGTTGTTCCATAGCGACAAAAGTGAGGAAATTCGATGTTAGGGTTGAAACCCCGTTTGCCCTCAGCCCACCCTAACTGGAATCAGGGTGCGCATTGGGGTCGTCGGTCTAACTGTCATCCCATTCTCCTATTCCTCAGCTTCTTTCCACATGTGATGGGGTGACAGTTAGGGCCGATGACCCAATGCGCACTCGATTTCAGTTGGGGGTGGGCTGGAGGTGCAGGGTTTCAACCCTAACATCGGTCTCCTCACTTTGTCGCTGTGGAACAACCCTCAATTGATGCATTAAACGGAGTTTTTTGCCTCTAATATATATATATATATATATATATATATATATGTATATATCTATATATGTAGTAGTTGTCGACGGCATCACAGCAATAGTCTCTATATGGCTGTGATTTGCAGTCAGCAGGGGAGCCATGCATGTCGGACAGTGTTTTTTCCCCCACACAGGGGACTCTGCCCCCCGCACCCTCCCATACTATTAGATTCCAATTCTGAGTCAGAATTGGTTCAGGGAGGGGATGCAGGATGGGGGAAAGTGTTGCTGGGTCCCAAGCAGACTTCTACAGCAACATGTCGATGTTGTTGGCATCGACATATGTCGCTGTAGAAGAGTCATGGTGCGGGAGGCATACATATATATATATATATATTACTCTTTTCTATTGAAAATTAAGAGATATATTTTTATCAGATAATTCTTTCTTTTGAGACTAGAGACCTTTTTATAGTCACTTGCAAAACATGCAAACATGCCGGTATCAGTCTAAACTGTGAGAAATTTTGGGGGACGAATCCCCCCTCCACCTATCACAGCTTCAGAATACCAACTCTCCTCCTTAATTATGCCCACTCTCTGCCTTTCTCCTCC
The DNA here is from genome assembly GCA_016271365.2 of Neoceratodus forsteri. Lineage (NCBI taxonomy): Eukaryota > Metazoa > Chordata > Ceratodontiformes > Ceratodontidae > Neoceratodus > Neoceratodus forsteri. The sequence goes on along the minus strand of CM028131.1, from coordinate 1,002,978,659 downwards.
TTTCCCTTTTAAGTCCTTGTCCAATCACAAGACTGGAAAATGCAAGATAGAGGGTCTTCTTGTGCAAATCCTAATTCTTGCTTGAAACCTTACCAGTGCTATTCATTCCAGATATGTATTACTGTTTACTGCTTTCATATGCGCTGCTATTTAGTGATTTGTTTCTCAGGGAATGGCACACATGTTGCACAGCCCATATCATCTGCATACCCATGTTGCAGTGTCTGCAACTCGTGACATTACTGCATTCTCATACTGTTGTAAAAAGCAAGTAAAACAAATGTTCCAACACGTTCCTACACTCCCTGATCAGTTTAGGTAAGGAACTGTGCTACTCTGCTTACCTGTGTTTTGAACACCGATTTGGTCATTACAACATAAAAAACAAGGCTCAGCACATATACCCTCTCCTTGGCATCAAGCTCATTATGATTTCTTGAAAAGCATGTGAACCGATTGGTTTCAGTTTGAAACATGAGAAGGGTTTGTGGGGTGAGTTCTCTTTTCACCTATCACAGCATCAAAATACTGAATTTCTTTGCCTATTTTCTGCCTTTTTCCTTCTGAAGTCCTTGCCAATTCTAATGTTATAAGCAAACCCCTTCATTTCCCAATCTTGAACATTTTATTGTTATAATTTATGATATTGTTTCTATTTAACTGCCACACTATCTATGCCCATAAGCTACACAGCAAATATAATTTCATTTTATTTATTTGTATACTAGAGGGTATGCGAGCAAAAATGCCCGTTTTCACAAACTTCCAGTGGGAGAATACAACAAATCCAGTATATAAACACAACAGAAAATAACAGTTACATAATAGTTACATAGGAGCCTATGTACAAGGCAAAATAAGGCAAAGACCTGAATGCAGAAAGGTGAGGATAGTGCAAGGCTTGCAAAATTAGTAGCATTGAGAAGTCACCGAGAATACAATAGTACAGTCTCAAGGCTAGGAGATAGGTGGGAGAGTGCAGGGTGGAAGTGTCATAGAGATAGGGATGGGGACAGGGTTGGGTGGGGTAGGGGCAGTTTACAGAATACATGAATGGTGCTCAGAGGGCTGACTGGGGGAGAATGGGGTGGGAAAAGGGTGGAGTGGAGGAGGGAAGGTGAGTTTTCCATGGGGTGGAAAAGAAGGTGTCAGCAAGGTTTAGTAGCGTGGCCGGCTGGGACAGGCGTAGGAAGACAATTTAAGGAGGTGATCCTTAAGGGAGGATTTAAAGGAGTGAATGGATCTACAGGCCTAGATTACGGGGGGTAGTTTGTTGTACAACTTTGTGCCCTTGTAGATGATTGAGTTCTGGGCTTGCTTAGTCTGGTAAAAATGGGTGAAAAACTAGGTTGGAGGCCCCTCTGGTTGACTGCCCCGGGGCTGAGACTAGGAAAAGGGAGTTCACACTGGACAGCAGCAGATTGAGGTATATCTTGTTGAGGAAGGAGAGTATCTTAAGATGGAACCTTCCTTCCAGGGTGGGCCAGTTGAGCGAGGAGTAGAGGGTGCAGTGTTGAGTTCTCCAGGGGAGGCCGGAGACTAACCATTCAATGTTGTTGTATGTGAATCTTAGTTTGGAGTAGAGGAGAGATGAGCAGGGAGGAGAGTAGACAATTGATCCATAGTCAATTAGAGGCAGGAGTAAAGAGCTTGCAAGGTGTAGTCTGGAAGCAGGAATGAGGAACTTTCTAATCCAATAGAGAAGACCAAGTCTCACATGGATCTTCTTTATGAGGTTGTTAATATGGCTATTGAAGGAGAGGTGTGGGTCGAGGTAGACACCCATGTATTTAAATTCAGACACTTATTCAGTGAGGTTACCAAAGTTGTCAAACAGTGTTAGGCCAGTGACAGAACTTTCCTGGAGCCCGAGAAGATCATAAACTTGGTCTTCTTGGAATTAAGGACCATACCATTGCTAGCGAACCATGAGTGCAACTTCTTGAAATCAGACTGTAGATTGTGGAACATAGTGGTAGGGTTAGCGTTGCTGCAGAAAAGTACCACGTCATCAGCATAGAGGACAAGTTGGTGTATTGGTAGATAGAGGGGAGGTTATTAATGAAATGTAAGAAAAAAAGAGGGCCCAGGATGGAGCCCTGGGGGACCGCATATTTGTTCGGGCATTCAGCGGAGAAATGACCCTCAATGGTGATTTTATGGGATCTACCGGAAAGGTAGTTTCCAACCCAATTGACAACATTATCCAAAAGATGTAAGCCTTTCAGGGTGCAGAGGAGAAGGGCATGGTCCACAAGGTCGAACAAAGACAGACTCAGTGTACTGTCCCTTGTCGCTGGCCTTAAAGGAAAGCTGTCATAATTATGTGCTCCGCCCCAGCCAAAGCTTACCCTCCAGTTAAGCTTTTAATTGTATGTTATGGCTTTTCTTGCGCTGCAACACACATTATTTAACTTCGTAAAATCCATAACCGGAAGTATAGCGGATGTTGGGAACTCCTTTATCTGTAAAGGCGCAGTGGCCGCACCATTAGCTTCAATACAAAATGTACTGAAGCAAGCAGTGTCACTACACCTTTACAGATAATGAAGCCTCCCCCTATGTCTGCCATACTTCCGGGTTCCAGATTTTTACACGTTAAAATAATGTATGTTACGGCACAAGAAAAGGGCCACAACATACATTCAAAGCTTAACCTGGGAGGGGAGGGTAAGCTTTGCTGGGGGTTGGAGCACTTAATAATGACAACTTTCCTTTAAGGATGATGTTAGTGAACCTGACCAGAGCTGTTTCAGTGCTGGATTCAGATTTGAAACTGTGCTGGCACCAGAGAGTAAGTTGTTGAGTCAAGGTAGGCAGTGAGTTGAGAATGCACTACTTTTTCCATAATTTTTTTTTGGGGGGGCGAGTTAGGAAATAGGTCGATAATTCCCAATTTTGTTTCTGGACCCGGACTTGAATAACAGTTTAATGATGTCGGTTTTCCACGTGTTAGGAAAATAGCCAGAACAGAGAGAGCGGTTGATTAGATTGGTGATGGGAACTGCTAAGGCATAGATGGAAAGTTTGAGGATTTTATAGTCGACACCATCACCCCTTTGCTGGATTTTGGGTTGTTACTACAAATAAGCTTAATAGTGTCTGCGGGTTTTAGGGCTCTAAAGTAGAAATTGGGTAGAGGTCGGGATGTGGTTTCGGGGCAGGAGGAAGGGGTGGACAGTGGAGAGGAAGGGGTACGTTTGTATTTTTTGAGGTCACCAAAGGAAGAGTTGAAAATGTTCGCCACCTCAGTTGGGTCATTCATCTGTCTACTGCCATGGAACAATGTGATGGGTTCTGCATTTTTGGTTTTGCCAAGTAGTGAGTTTAGGGTACTCCAAAGCTGACGGGGGCTGGAGGATTCATCAAGTTGATTATTATGGAGAAAGTCAATTTTTGCTTTTCTTATAGTGGATTTACACTTGTTTCTAAGAGACATGTAAAGGGAGAGCTGGGTAGGGTCTTTGTGCTTAAAGTGTCGGGCCCAGGCTTTGTCCCTTTTCTCTATCATTTGATCATATTGGGAGAGACCCATTTATTAATTGGACCCTAGTCCTACTTTTTAAGGGGATCATGTTTCTCACAGACATTGACAAGAGTGCTGAGAACTTTCGAGGATACAGTCATGGTCACCTGGCCCAGCAGTGAATGACCAGTCAACAAGGCTGAAATCGTGGGTTATTAGCACGATGCTACGATCATTTAATCTCGTGAGAAAATAAACTTAGGGATGTTTAGGTAGATGGGTAGACCATAGGCAATAGATGGCACAATGATCACTGATACAGTCCGCCAAAACTCCAGAGTCGGTGATGTGGGTGGGATGCGTTACGATGATCCAGTCAATAAGTGTTTCAGTTCCAGTCTTATAATTAGATCTAGTGGGCGTGGCGATAAGCTGGTAAAGACCTAGGTTGGCTATACAGGATTTGGCAGTGTTGGCTTGACTGGAGACCCAATTAATGTTAAAGTCCCCAAGAAGGATCCACTCTCTATTCAGTGGGAGGGAGTGTTTGAGGGCTAGAAGTGACTCCAGGTCAGACAGCGGGGTTCCTTGAGGGAGATAAGTGGTGGTAAAGGTGAGGGTTTTATTTGGATCTAAGAGGAGGTGTATAGAGAGGTTTCAAGTAGGAGAAATCTGCACTGAAATTGTATTTGGTAAAGGAGAACTCGTTTGAAATGTAGAACATGCAACCATCTCCTTTTTTTCTCTGTCTTTTCTAACATAGGTGTAGCCACTAAGCTCGATCTCCCCATCCGAGATTTTGTAGAAAAGCCAGGTTTCAGAAAGTGCAATCACATCAATATTGTTCATGGCTACCCAGGCTTGGAACATGTCAGTTTTAGCTGGGAGACTCTGAATGTTGAGGTGGACAAAGCTGATGTTTTTCCTCTTTATTAGACAGGGGCTGTGAGTTGGGGATCTCTTTATTAGAGAGGGGCTGAGGGGTGGGGGTGCTGAGTTTCTTGGGCCAGGGTTGGGATAAATGGTTCCAGAAGCAGGAGGAGAATGAGGGTCCTGGAAAAACTCGAGATGAGAGGTAGCGATTTAGGTTTCCTAGATCTGGAGCATTTAATTATAGTGATGAGTGTGCACTTGGAGAGAAACCAGGGGCAGTAGAGGGAGGGGGGACATAGAGTTATCCAGAGAAGGTTGCTGAGAGGGCCGGTGCAGTTGGAAAGTTTGGAGGTTAGCATAAGGATAAAATGGCCAGATTGGTGGGGGTTCAAATGGGAAGATGTAGGTCCGGGGGGCCTATGTAGGGGAGGGCATAAGCGTGGGGCAATGTGGGGTGCATGCAGAAGTAGTGGGAGGAGGGAAGGAGGCCATAGCAGGTGAAAAGCAGGAAGGAGGGGGTCGCGACAAGATGACTGCCCAGGTGGTGGGGAGGAAATATGCAAAGGTCTGTACTTGATAGGCTAAGGGGTTTCTAAAAGCATTAAATAACTAAGGCTCCCAGATAGCATAGAGGTTAGTGTCACTGCTGTTGGTGCTAAAGATGTAGGGTTCAAATCCAGGATGGTAACCGCAGGGAAAAACTTGAGGAGAATGGAGCACTGGGGGTAAACAGAAGAAGGAGGGGGTGAGTTTTAGGTCTGCTAATTACTGTGGGAGGAAAAGGCACCAATAGTGACCCCTAGTGGTCAGACTGTATATGGAACTGATGAGGAAATGGGGTGTTAGGAAGATCCAGGCCAGTGTCATGTGATCAGTTACGTGACCAGCCAAAGCATATAAAACCAAGGGTGGACAGGGTGGGGCAGTTGCCGCGGAGTGGCGATGGGTTAACACAGTCAGTACCTATGCTGCTGTAAGTGGCTCTGTTTGGGGAGGGAGGGCTCCAGTGGTGCTCCTGGATGCTGTTAGGGTCTTGTGGAGTGGGCCTTGGATGGAGCCTGCTGGATAAATGAGATGGTGCAAATTAGAAGAGGGAAGGAAAAAGTAGACAATGGACTGAGGGGGAGGACATGGAGAGGGGAAGGGGGGCAAGAGACAGACTGTGTATACGCAGACCCACGGACAGAATGGCGCCAAGACCGAGAGAGGGGAAAACACAAAAGCGCCAGCAGAGATGGAGAAAATGTAAGTAGCTGTACAACAAATAACAATGCTCCCAACAGTACTAGGGTAACTAGCAGGAGTCACTAAGTTAGGAAGTACTGTGCACCCCTCTAAAAAGAATAAAGTAACAGCAGTAGACTGGTACAAACAATAGGCAGTGCAAACTGAAAAACAAGGAGCAAAGACAATCAGTAAGGTCTGGCGATGGAAACTCCTTAAGGCGCTTGCTGTCAGAGGTGTAAAATGCAGCAATGCAGGGTCCAGAGTAAAGTCTTTTTCCTCAGCCAGTACCTATGATGCTGTAAGTGGCTCTGTTTGGGGAGGGAGGGAGGAGGGCTCAGGTAGTGCTCCTGGACGCCAGCAGAGTCTTGTGGAGTGGGCTGGATGGAGCCTGCTGGATAAATGAGACGGTGTAAATTAGAAGAGGGAGGAAAAAGGCAGACAACGGACTGAAGGGAGGGACATGGAGAGGGGGAAGGGGCAAGAGACAAACTGTGTATGTGCAGACCCACGGACAGAAAGGCATCAGGACCAAGAGAGGGGGAAAACACAAAAATGCAGCAGAGATGGAGAAAATGTAAGTAGCTGTACAACTAATAACAATGCTCCCAGCAGTACTATGGTAACTACTGTAGCAGGAATCACTAAGCTAGGAATTACTGTGCAGCCCTCTAAAAAGGCTAATTAAAGTAACAGCAGTAGACTGGTACAAACGATAGGCAGTGCTACTCCTGGATGCTGGCAGGGTCTTGTGGAGCGGGCCTTGGATGGAGCCTGCTGTGCTGCGGTAAGTGGCCCCATTTGGGGAGCAAGCAAACATCTGGCGTTGTCCAATGCTTCTTCTGCATTTGTGCCTTTGCCGTTTGTGAAGTAAAAGAGGTCAACTCTTGCGCATAAAAAATTATCTGTGGTGAATTAAATAAGCTGCAAAAACTGATTAAAACTGCTAATCAACTGTAAAAATGAATATCAACTGGCACAGATTAGCAACAGTAAATATAAAATATAATTTCATTCATGTAGTTTCCTGTGCCATGGACTCAATCAGAAAAAATGGTTAGCAGTCTACTGCTATACAGTTTTTAAGGAATGGTTAGCATTAACTCCCTGTTTCAAGTACCATTTTACTACACTACAGCAGCTATTTAATACCCTGGTCTGATATTTCACTAGTATCATGACACTCACATATTTAACATATCACCTAGTAAAAAAAAAATAATATATGGGTTGGGGGACAAAGTTAAAATTAAATGGGAATTCAGTGTTAGGTTTTAAAGACTTGATGTCTCATGCTCACAACATTGCTAATGAAGCTATCACCACATGCTGTATTATGCCTGGGTAATTGGTTTCTAATATTACTAACTAAAGTTTTACATATTGCAGTATGACACAAATTATTCAGGTATGGAGTTAGGTTCATAAGCAGTTCTGTGAACATGGATTACAAGTCTTTAATTTTCTGAAATTCATACTTTCTGCCCACTTGTTGCTGTCACTGGCCACATCCATCAAGTCTGGCAGCCTCTAAACCCCATCAGTGTCATTAACCCCATTCCCACTGTAACTCCTAGGTGGCGCTATCCCAAGGGCTACTACCCCTGCCTGCTTGGCTAGTAGCAGGTTAAGGGGCCTGGGTACTGAAACTGGTGCCTCCATCTGGAGGTCAGGGTTGTTAGTGGTCAAGCTAACCTGGATCAGCCCTCCGGGACACTGTAACCCCCCTCTTTCCCTTCTAGTGGCCTGAACAATATACAGTAATCACTTTTGCAGTGACCGTTATTCACCATACAAGTACCCACACTGTTTGCACTTACCACCAGGGCTGGTTTCTTTGGCTCGACCCTGGGGACCCCATGTAAAACAAGGTTATGTACAGCAAATAGCAACAGTACAGTACTGTTGGCACAAACTGGAACCACAGTCAGGTTAAATGCAAAAAGAGTTAGATCTGATTTATTCAGGGGACTTGAACAAGGGAGGGGCGTAATCAGGTTGATTAGCTTAAAGGGAAACTCCTGACAAGTGATTTACTTTGTTTCTGTGTCCCTTACCTTCCCTCACTGTGATTTGTGGTGCTCCGGTTGTTTTCTGTCCACTGTGCCACTTTGTATTTCATCCGAAAGTCCTGTGAAGGCAAAGTACTGCCCGCACCATGCTGCATGGCTAGGGACATGCAACCATGCTGCATATGCTAATTGTAGCATCCCATTGCTGATTCACATGCATGTCTAAGCAGTGAGCGCGCCAATTCCATGGGAACAGTGTCAGAGGTCAAAGCGTGGTCTGAGCGTGTACACGCGAACCCGATGGTGACACCGTGCTTTGACTTGAAGGACACTGTGCAAAGTGTTGTAATTAATTCTGTGGTTGGGCAGAGTGTTTTAATAAATGTTTTTGTAATCAAGAAGATTATTCTTTCATGTCTTTCTTTATGTTGCAGCCTAACGCAGAAGCGAGCTTCTGGTAGTAATAACGGTGCCCAGTTAGTGGGGTTTGTGTGCATTAGCCTTGTATGTGTGACCCTAAGTAAGTCATTTGTGCTCCTGGTATGAACTTGGAAATGAGTTTCTGCTCTGTGTCTCCCTTTCCTGGCCAAAACATTGTAAAAGTAAAATGTTAGCCAAACCAAAAAATATCACAGGATTAAATCGCAGCAGTTATAGCTGACTGTGTGACCCTGAGCCAGTCACTTAACCTCCTACTGCTCCACTTTCTTGCAACTGAGGAGTTGTGTACAAGAACCTCATGGAAAACTAGATGCTGCTGTCCTGTTGGGCAAGCCTGAGTAAATGAAAACAAAACATTCAGAATGCCAGTTTCACATGGTTTCTTCCTTCTCTGCAGGGATGTCTGCATTGTACTCAGAAAGAGGAAGAATGTCTTCTGTCTGTAGGAGATGTGGTGGACAGAACTGACCTAATGAACCTGACCACACTCCCTCTGGCAATTAAAGACTTATTTATTTTTAATTTTTCCTTATACTCTCACTGCCGCGGGGGCATACTTACCCCCCATCAAGCCTTGTACATGGACGCTGAACGAATCCCTAGGTGGAACCAGCCTCTGCCACAATAGCCAGAGCGAGGAGGACTGCAGCTTACCCCCTATGACGGGGCCACCCCCGGTGGCGGAGAACTGGGGGGAGGAGACGACATCACCCTGAACCCTCGTCTCCATTCGCCGGGTTTTGTTTGGCCCTCTGGATTAGGTCATCCATTGGTGGCCATCACACTGCATGCAGGAGAGGTATTTTTAACTTATGGTTGCTCGTCCTACCCCTCGGAGTGCGGCTTGGCAAGGCAACGTTATGTCACAACTCTGCCCCATGCTTCGCTGCATCGCCATGCTTGGGCACCTCCGAAGCCGCCAGAGGCCACCCAGGAGTGATCGCCCCACACCCTCCCGGGAAGAGAGAGCAGTCCTGTGGACACTGATCTCTTACCCCCGCCACCCCCAGCGCCCGTGCTAGTTCCCAACCCAGGTCACTGGCATGGCGCAAGGTGCGGCATCCAGCACCAACTCTCAGTGCCACCAGGCCAAATTGAAGGCTTGTTATAAATGTCATGGAAATCAGGATGCAGCGCAGAAACTGATGAGTCTCTCATCAGGCTTTCAAAGTTACAAAGACAAGTTTTGCTTTTCCTTTCAGCTGAGTACAGAAGGATGGCCTTCTAAAATTGACACCTCTCTGAAGGATTGTTTCTGCATAGAGCAGCAATGCTTTTATAGGCTTTCATTAAACTCTGTCCCCTATTACTACAGTGAAAGAAAATTCCTTGCTGGACAGTGATGAGCAGACTTTAGACGCTGTGTTGTACGCAAGTCTTAGATTTTTCTACTGCAATTACTTTGATATTGGGGGGAATTGTTTAACCAGGAAAGGCACACTAAGCCGAAGCTTGTTTCCAGGTGTGGCCTGGGAGCACAAGAAGGTTACGTGACTTGCTCAGGGTCACACAGCATGAAAGCGGGAGTTTTTCAGCTCAGTATATTGGAGGTATACTGAGCTGAAAGAGCTGACGCCCTTATTTCAATGTGGTTTAGAATGGAGACACAGTAAGAAGTGTTAAGGATGATGGGAAGGTGCACAGTTCAAGGTGACGAGGGGACGGTGAGACACAGCTGAAAGTGGTGAGGGTGATTGGGATGCACACCTGGAAGTGATGCGGGTGAGGGTGAGGTACAGCTGGAAGTGGTGAGAGTGATGGGGACGTACAGTTGGAAGTGATGCGGGTGAGGGCCATGTATAGCTGGAAGGGGTGAGGGTGATGGGGATGCACAGCTGGAAGTGGTGAGGGTGATAGCACAGCACTCAGCTTGAAGTGGTGAGGGTGGTGAGGAGGCACAACTGAAAGTGGTGAGGATAATGGGGAAGCACTGCTGGAAGTGGTGAAGGTGCTGAGGAGGCACAGCTGAAAGTGTTCTGGCTGATGGGTATCGCAGAATTGGAAGCGGTGAGGGTGATGGGACGCACACAGCTGAAAGTGGTGAGGGTGATGGGGTGCACAGCTGGAAATGGTGAGAGTGATGGTGGGCCAAACAGCTGGAAGTGGTAGGGGTGATGGGGAGGCACAGCTGAAAGTGCTGAGGGTGATTGGGATGCACAGCTGGAAGTGATGCAGATGAGGGTGAGGTACAGCTGGAAGTGGTGAGGGTGATGGGAACGCACAGTTGGAAGTGATGGGGGTGAAGGCCAGGTACAGCTGGAAGGGGGTGAGAGTGATGGGGATGCACAGCTGGAAGTGGTGAGGGTGATGGCACAGCACTCAGCTTGAAGTGGTGAGGGTGATGAGGAGGCACAGCTGAAAGTGGTGAGGGAAAAGGGGAAGCACTGCTGGAAGTGGTGAAGGTGCTGAGCAGGCACAGCTGAAAGTGTTCAGGGTGATGGATATCGCAGAGTTGGAAGTGGTGAGGGTGATGGGATGCACAGCTGGAAGATAGTGAGAGGGTGATAGGGATGCACAGTTCTGGAAGTGATGCGGGTGAGGGCCAGGTACAGCTGGAAGTGGTGAGGGCGATGGGGTCACACAATTGGAAGCAGTGATGGTGATGGGAAGCACACAGCTAAAAGTGGTTATAGTGATGGGTATGCACAGCTGAGAGTGTTGAGGTGATGGGTATGCACAGCTGAGAGTGTTGAGTGTGATGGGTATGCACAGCTGAGGTGTGAGTGTGATGGGTATGCACAGCTGGGAGTGGTGAGTGTGATGGGTATGCACAGCTGAAAGTGCTGAGGGTGATTGGGATGCACACCTGAGTGATGGGTGAGGGTGAGGTACAGCTGGAAGTGTTGAGGTGATGAGATTGCACAATTGGAAGCGGTGAGGGCATGGGAAGCAAAAAGATAAAAGTGGTTAGGGTGACGGGTAGGCACAGCTGAAAGTGGTGAGGGTGATGGGGTTACAGCTGGAAATTGACGGTGATGGTGGACCAAACAGCTGGAAGTGGTAGGGGTGATGGGGAGGCACAGCTGAAAGTGGTGAGTGTGATGGGGAGGCACAGTTGGAAGTGAATGGAGTAAATTACAGTAAAGTAAAATACAAAGCAAGGTAAAATCATAACAATGATTCCACAGCATTGTAAATTAAGTACGCTAAAGTTAAATAATAAGGTACACTAAGTATATACAAGCATGAATATGATTGTAATGTACACCATTCACAATCTGAGGGAAAAGCAAAATGGAACAAAATGTGCAATAAGGCAAGAAAGTCCGGGATAGGGAAGCAAAATACTGTATATAAATGTGTGACTTATATGGCACATTGGGGATTGTGGCACAGACAGCTCTCCCACAGTATATAGATAGATGCAGTCTGCCTTGTTGAATACCTCATGGTGGATTAGCTATGCGTACTGTACAATGGTGTCATAGAGGTTGGGCATATCGAGATCACCGATGTGGACAAGCGCAGTTTCGACTGTCACGTATCAGTTTGTTTTGTATGTGGTGGATGCGCTGAGTAGGACTTAACTCAAAGTGGGGTGTTGACTCGGTGAAAGTGACTGGCAGCTGTCACGGACACTTGGACCATTTGAAGACATACTTGAGACCAAAACCTACCAGGGTACACCACATGCATGAGGGATATGGTGGATGGAAGGGGAGGGGAGTAGATTTTATCATTAGGGTGGAATCACGGATAAGCAAGGTTGATGAAGCAGGGGATCAGGTGGAGGCTACTGGGCAAACTGTGGGATATGGGGTGGGTGGCAGATGGTCGGGTGGACAGGAAACTGGCAGAAGGTGAGGGTGGGTTTTGAGGTGTCATCCTCTTCATGAGACTCATTGCTGTGGTCCCACCAGGGTAGTTACAGGGCCCAGTCCGTGTAATCGCATGTATGTCACACATCAGAAGCAGTATCAGGAGCAGCATGAGCATGTTTGGTGATGACTCAAGCTGTGTGCAGTGGTGGAAGGAGGAGGGAAGTTGGCTGTCCGTGAGTACCTGAAGACTCTGTGAGCTGGTCACAGCATGGATGCTAAATTGTAATGGTGTGAAATGCTGTTCTCCACTTGGGTTCCAGAAACCGGGTCATGTATACACCTGGTGGGGAGGAGGCACTTTGTTTGTATGGGAGATGGACCAGGGTGGTGGTGGATGCCAACATGAATAACTCGGAGCAGTGTAGAAGGGAATGCACAATTGTGTAGTGGTGCTTCAGGTTAGGAAAGACTATATACCAGGCAGCACTGTACTTAGTCCCATACACCTGTAACAGTTGTGTCTACAACCATTATTGAGTGTCCTTCTGATTTACACCACTGTTTCCATTTTGCTTTCAGCAAGTATTTACTTTTCTGCGATGGACACTTCAAGTCATTACACCTCTGAGGATAGCAGCGACAACAGACAGTGATACAGAGTAGCTTGTGATGGATGTTTTTATGAGTGCAAGTAAATCTGCAGGCTAAATTCAGCCCTATATGTTTGAGCCAAGGTGCCCTATACTGTATCTTTGTCAAGTGATGCATCACAGTTCAACTTCCATTGATGACAATGATTTAGTAATGCCCACTTGCTTGGATAACTTGGAGTGGTGTACCTGCAATAAATGTTCCATCATGCCGACTTTGAGAGAGTGTCTGTGCTGTGCTGGAAGTGTCTCATCATTTGGGTGAAAACTAAATGGTTCAGTGCATCAACCAGCATCCCATTTTAATACTGGTTTCTTGGATCCATTTGTTGTTTGCCTTGCTCTTAAAAGATAGCCAACTCAGTTAAGAAGGGGATAAAACCTTTATAGGCACACTCAGGAGTGAAGAAGACCAAGGGAGGGTTATGGAGGCTTAATAAAGCGGAGGGAGGGTGGGCAGAGGGTGACTGTGAAAAGGCAGAGATACTAAACAAATATTTTGCTCAGTATTTACAAATGAAGAGGGGAGGTACCTAAAACAAACAGTAGAAACACTTGGATGCAGAAGTTGATACCAGCCTATTTACAGAAGAAAGGGTTCTGAAAGAACTTTAAAACTGAAGGTGGGCAAAAGCAATGGGGCCTGATGGGATTCATCCCAGAATTTAAAGAACTAAGGGTAGAACTAGTGACACCACTGACTATTCTCTTTAACAAATCATGGGAGGATGGGGTGGTACCCGGACTGGAGGAGGGCAGATGTGATTCTCTTCACAAAAGTGGAGCAAAGGCAGAAGCAGGAAACCAGACCTGTTAGTTTAACCTCGGTGATAGGGAAATGATGGAACTTCTGAAGGAAAGAATTGTCTAGTATCTAGAGGCCAGAGGGCACAGGACCCAAGACATCATGGATTCACAGCGGAAAGGTCATGCCAGACGAATCTGATAGATTTCTTGACTGGGTGACCAAAGTAGTAGATCAGGGAGGGCTGGACATGGCCTACCTAGACTTTAGCAAGGCATTTGACACAGTCCCACACAAAAGATTAATATACAAGTTAGCCAGCCTGGGAGTGGGTCCTCAGATGACAGCCTGGGTAAGAATTGGCTGGAGAAATAGGACACAGAGAGTAATAGTAAATGGAGACACCTCAAAAAGGGGGTTACTAGTGGGCACCTCAGGGTTCAGTATTAGACCGGGTCCTCTTCAATGTCTTTATAAGCAACATTGCAGAGGGACTGAAGGAAAGTATGTCTCTTTGCAGATGACACAAAGATCCACAACAGAGTTGATGCACAAGGTGGGTGGAAAGGATGAGAAGGGACTTGGCAAGGTTAGAGGAATGGTCAAATGTGGCAGCTTAGATTCAATGCTGGAAGTGCAGTAAGGCACCTGGGAAACAAAACCCAGGGAAGAGTACACAATGGGGTGAGATGTAACAACAACAAAATGGAAAGGGACCTGGGGTAGTCATATCAGATGACCCAAAGGTGGGCAAGCAATGTGAGAGGGCAGCAAGGAGGGTTGGGGGATACTGGGATGCATAGGAGAGGCATCACCAGTAGAAAACAGGAAGTTATCCTCTGTACAGACAGCTGGTCAGACCCCATCTGGAGTACTGTGTGCAGTCTGAGACCCAATCTCACGCAAAGACATAGACAGGATGGAAGCTGTCCAGAGGAGGGACTAAAATGGTGCAGGGTCTGCATGGAAGAAGAAGAGAGACTAAAGGAGCTTAATATGTATAGCCTCGAGGAAAGGAGGGAGATGGGGTACATGATAGAAACTTTCAAGTACCTCAAGGGAATCAACGTCCAAGAGGGCAGCATCTTTCAAAAAAAGAGGTGCAAGAACAAGGGGGCACAATTTGAAGATAGAAGGGGCGGCCTGAGGTACTTATGGAAGTATTTTTCACAGAGAGGGTTGTGGATGCATGGAACAGCTTCCGGAGGAGGTTGTGGAGTCAAAACAGTGGTGGAATTCGCATGCATGGGACAGTCATAAGGCCATTCTAGGGGTGGGGGTAGGAAGAAGTAGGCTGCTGGTTAACTAGGATCTGCAGCTTATCCAGTAGGTAGGGACATGGGCAGACTGGTGGGCCAAGCGGTTTATTCGTCAATAAATTATATGTTTCATGTTTCTATCACCATTTGTGGCTGTTAAACACACCCTCATCCTCCAGACCCCTGCCCCAACCAGTACAGTAGCATTATTAATGTTATGAAGTAAACAACATTGTATTTTGTCAACGTTCCTAATCTCCATTTTCACAGCAAATGGAGTATGGGTAACATGCCGCACAGCTTTGTGCATGACCTGAGACATGTCGTTAGAAGTGTCCTCCACCTGCCTTACTGAAATACTGAAAAGCCACTGGGTGTTGTGCTATAAGGCTGTGAATGCATTATCTTGGTGAGCTGGAAAGAGTGTAATGGGGCAATGGTGACACCTGGGGTAGTCTGTGATGTGGACAATGTAGTGTGACATGTCCGAAATGAGGGTCAGTGGAGTTGAGGTGGGAAAAGAATGAGGGATGGTGGGGAAACAGAAGTATCAAGGAAGGAAGGCTCATGGGGTGTAGTAAATGTAGAGGGTCAGGACACCCCTGGAGTACTGGTGGGTGCACAGTCTGTATAAGGATGGTGAGGTACCAAACGCAGCACTATGGCTGCTTACTTGGGAAGTGTCAAACATGATGAATGGAAATATTTTGTGTGGGGGATGTCATGTGAAAGCACAAACACATCCAGGCAAAGACAAAACACTGCATGAAAACAGGTTTGGGTGCTGATCAGGACAAAGGTGGCAGTGTGGGTGGGAGGAGCACAGGCACATGACAGAAACATGGAAGGATATAAGGAGAAGCAGTACAGGTATTTGCTAGTGCAGTAAGTTGATATTGTCTGACCTGTAACACAGGACTATGAAGGAGAAGGAGGAATGTGAAGTGCAGTCCATGGGTAGAAAGATCAAAACGCTGGGTGAAGGGGTGGAGAAGAATTTGGCAAGCAAATGGTTGAGTACAGTTGAGAACACAGGGTGGTGAACACAGACAATAGGGGCAAGCATTGTGCAGCAGGAAGAAGGAGAAGAGAAGTGAAAAGGGGGTAATGGGACGAAACAAAGGCAGTTGTGTTTGTGGACTCGATACTACTATGGTACAGGTTGTACAGCAAAGGGTACAGTCCTAGTATAATTATTGTGGCAGCCATGCCAGGACTGGAGGTGGAAAGGAGGGGCAACCATGGTAAGGTATGGAAGAAGGGAAGGAAAGGACTCACCTAATAATATACTGGGTGACGAATGACCTGGGTCATGGAATGTTACAGGAGGCTAAGAGGGAGGTTTGAGGAACTGGGAGCTCTGTGTGATGTACTGGGCATATCGGTCACATTCCCATTCATAGGGCAAGTATGGTAAGAAAAGGTGCGAGGCCGAAGCACATCCCAGCAGAGCAGTTATCCTCTGGCTGGAATTGTGTGAGTGGTGCAATACCGTGTACAGTACTATACGCGGTATTGCACCATTCGCTCTTGCCTACGGCACTATCCCGTGTTACCCATGATGTCGAATGTTGTTAAGCATGCAACATTATGACCCCGTAGGGAGACCTGCTTGGGAGGGCAGACACAGTGGTTGGATGGTGGTAACACTAAATGCCTAAATGCTTGGAGTGTGGTGAATAAGTGGGCGGAATTACAACATATGAACATGTGACATTTGCCAGCAGATAAAGGAGTAGTGGTCTATCAATTCAGCTGTTCCTGCCTCACACACCTTCCCCTCCTTGCCCTTCCACCTTGTCATGTCCAAGCCCTTTTAAAGCAGTATACTGCTGTACTGTAGACCACTGGATGGGCACTGTATTGAAGACACAGTTGCTGTTGCTCTTCTGTTTTTGAATGCATAAATTAGCAACATCCATAATGTTTTTTCTTACTTTATTTAGTGTGATGCGCCTCGCTGCCTACATCCAGTATACCCACTGGGTGCATGATATTTCAGGACGTAAGGTTCGTCGAATTATTCCGGCATGTGTTGTTACTGCGATCAGAAACAAATGGCCTGAAGACAGCAGAGTCTACAAGGGATTCTGGGAAGCTGACAAGGAGCCGCATGACATATGGACACAGTCATTCCTTGAAGAATTCCGTCAAGAGTAGTGAAGATACTGTGAACAGCCATCATCATTACCATAAACTGTTCAAGAAGTGTCATCGCATTTTAAGACACGACAGTTTCAGTTGTCTTTTTCCACTGCATGATTACCTGCCTGCTGATGACACCAACAGTTTGTTGTTACCTAAGTGACATGTTTGTTATGTTACCATGTTGTACGTTATGGTTTCTATACATCAAGTATGTAGTACCATACATTAAAGTATTCACTGTGTTACTGATGCATTTTGTTGGTTACGAACCCAAAAACATGATGACTTTATTATGTAACATTGGTGTGTTATGTGCTGTCCAATACAGTCATACCAACAATCATAACTTTTGTTTATGTATACATTACGTGAATTCTTTGTTGTGGACCACTACACTGACACATCAATCAATGCTGGTGTCCCATGTTCAGAACGAGCTATGCACAGCCAGTGGTCGGGCTGGAAGAACAATGCTGGAGCATCCCCGACAGCTCACCTTCTCCTGTGGGAGTGGTGGTTGCAGGACTCAGCATGTCAGTGCCTCCAGGAAGGGAGGCAACGCGCCGCAGCCTGCATGCAAGTAGGAAGGTGGCACACAGCACACATTGGCAGGAGCCGTGGTTAGGAGCAAGTGATTCACCCCTGGGCATCTTTGCTCATTCTGGCACACGGATAGGGGGGGTGGAACCACCACAAGGAAACGGCATGCAGTGGTGGTATGCAGCATTGCGTCATGGTGCGATGCCACGCGCCAGACCCTGAAACCTAGGTCGAGATCTTCCACGTGCCTCTGCTGCCTGGATGATACTGGGTATGTAGGACTGATTCCCAAGCAATAGTGACACTCTAAAGCCATTGGGAGGAGGGAGAACAAAGAATACCAACCTGCTCAAGCCTAGGACAGAAGTCTCTGAAGGACGGCTAGGCCGAACCTACCCTTCGCCTTGAGGCGATGTCCAGGCTGTAATGCCTAATAAAGGTATGTACCGAGCTCCAGGTAGTTGCAGCACAAATAGCTGAAGTGGAACATTCTTCAGCGCTGCAAAGGAGGTGGCCACTCCTCTGGTAGAATGGCCCTTGACCGCGCCTGGCAAGGGTCTGCTGCGCTTGGCGTAACAAAAGGAGATACATTGAATGAGCCAATGTGAAAGGGTCTGTTTTGAAACAGGGGCCCCTTTCATCCTCTCAGCAAAGGATACAAACAGCTGATCCACTTTACGGTGCTGTTTGGTTCTAGTCAGGTAATATCTAAGACACCTGTGAACATCCAGGGTGTGAAGCAGTGCTTCTCCTCGATTGATGTACTTGGGAAAGTACACTGGTAAGTCGATATCCTGATTAAGGGTAAGGGCTGAAACCATCTTAGGCAGAAACTTAGGATTTGTCCTCAGAGATACCCTATCCTGGTGGAAAATTAAATAAGGCTCTTTGCACATAAGTGCGTGCAATTCGGAGATTCTTCTCGCTGAATTAATTGCAACTAAAAACAACGTTTTCCAGGACAGAAAACGTAGCTCGCAATCCACGGCTGGTTCAAAGGGTGGCAGCGTAAGCTGCTCCAGGACGAAGGGCAAGTCCCAAGGAGGAACTGGATCCCTGATAGGCGGCCTAAGGTGGAGGACCCCCCTTAAAAAGGCACGAGTAGTATCCAACTGAGCCACCATACGATGGCCTATGGGGGCATGATAAGCCGAGATTGCACAAAGGTGCACCTTAATCGAGGAGTAAGCTAGCCCAGATTGAAAAAGGGAAAGCAGGTACTCCAGAACCAGCTTCTCAGGACAGTCTAGGGGCGAGAAACCGCGAGTTTGAGCCCACAGGCAAAACCTACGCCACTTCATGGCATATGTTGCGTGTGTTGTCGGTTTTCTTGCGGCAGAAAGAACATCTGCCACCTCTTGTGAGACCCCGTGCCGCATCATGGCTGGAAGTGTCTCTAGGAGCCAGGCAGCCGTAGGTTCAATGGAATGTAAGTCCGGGTGGACTAATGAACCCTCCTCCTGAGACAACAGATGGGAGCTGATTGGCAAAGGAAGCAGAGGTTCCAAGATAGCTGATGCAGTAGTGGGAACCAGATTTGCCTGGGCCAGAAAGGCGCTATCAGGATAAGCGTCACGTGCTCCCTGCAAAGTTTGGGAACAACTCTCTGGATCAACGGGAAAGGAGGGAAGGCATAGAGGAATCTGCCCGCCCAGGAGAGGGACAACGTGTCTCGCCAGAAAACACCAGGCCCTGGATCTAGCGAGCAAAATTGGGCAGTTTTGCTGCTGATGGGGAAGCAAACAGATTCTATTTGGAGTGCCCCATCTGTGGAACAGATCTCTGCCACCCCTGTAGAAGTTCCCACTCATGGACTCTGGCCTGGGAATGACTCAGGCTGTTCATGACGGTATTGTCCACCTGGGACGTGAACTGTAATAAGGTTTGTGCCATGTCGAATTACTTTTCCATTCCCACACCCTCATGACCTCGCTGCAAAGGGGTAAGAGTGTGTGTCTCCTTGTTTGTTGAGGTAATACATCACTGCAGTATTGTCTGTTTGCAACAAGAGAGTACTCGTGGAATCTCCGACTGAAGGCTTGCAGGCATAGAAGAACCGCCTCTCATTCTCCAATATGTTGATATGGAGATGAGATTCCTGGTAGTCCATGTTCCCCTGAGACCTCCCACCTGCTCAAGGCGCTTCTCCCACCCCAGCCCCGAGGTGTCTGTGGAGAGTTATCACCGGGACGGCGCTGGTGAAGGGAACCCCACGGAGAGGGTTCCCGTGATTCAGCCACCATTGCCAGTCCCAACCACGCCTCTGATTCTGACTGGATGCTGCAGATGGTCTTGCCTTTGGTCCCGCTTGCACCCTTAACATCCACTGGGTTACCCGCATGTGGAGTCTTGCCATCGGGACTGTAGGAATGGCCGCAGCCATGTGTCCGAGCAGGTGAAGGACCAGTCTGGCTGGGACGGTCTTCGCTGACAGATCCCTTATGAGGCATCGAATGCGTTCCGCTCTGTCTTCGGGAAGAAAGGCTTTTCCCTTGATGGTGTCCAGAACTGCCCCTATGAACTGCAGTTTCTGGGACGGTACCAGGAGAGACTTCTCATGGTTGATGAGGATGCCCAGATACTGGAAAAGGGTCTGGGTACGCTGAATGGCCATCAGCAATGCCTCTTTGGAAGGGGCATGAGAAGCCAATCGCCCAGGTATGGGAACATGTAGTGGCCCTGTCTCCTCAGAGACGCTGCCACAACCGCGCACTTGTACCGAGGTGCTGATGACATCCCGAAGGGAAGCGCCCGGAACTGATAATGGCAGCCGAGAAACTCGAAGTGCAGGAACCTCCTGTGCGCCTGAGCAATAGGGATGTGCAGGTAAGCATCCTGCATGTCCAGGGATGCCAAGAAAGCATCCTTCAGCATGGGGATTAGCCCCAGAAGGGTCACCATGCAGAAGCACTTGTAGATGACTGACAGATTGAGGTCGCTGAGGTCCAAGATTGGACGGATGTCCCCTGTTTTCTTTGGAACCAGGAAGAAGTGCGAATAGTATCCTGCTCTTCTCTGGTCCTCTGGAACATGCTCCAAAGCTTCCTTCTCTAGAAGCTAGAGCACCTCCTGCTGTATAAGCAGGGCATGCTGACCCGAATAGCGGGAAAGCAGAGGAGGCCTTGTGGGCGGGTTGTCTACAAATTCTATATAATGGCCTTTTTCGATCAACTGTAGCACCCACCTGTTGGTGGTGATCGACCGCCACCCTGGCAGGTGGTCCGCAATGTGACCCCCGACCTTCATTTCCCATCGATCCTGAGGAGGGGTTGGGGCTGGAAAGGAGTCATGCTGTGGCAGCATTGGATCCTGCAGGTTGGGCCAACTTTGTGGCTTGTTGGCCTCTGTCTGAGGATGTCTTGGCCTGGGCTTTTCGGGTGAAGGAGCCCCTCTGTTGCTGGCCAGAACATGGTTGTTGCCTTTGGATCCAGCTGCGAAAGCGACTCTGGTTCCTGTGAAAGGAACTAAGTCGAGACCTGTACATAGCGTGGACAGATCTAATCGCCTTCCCAGCTTCCTGCAATTTGGTGATCACCTTCTCTGAGACTTCACCAAACAGAACTTCGCCATGACAAGGGGTGTCCATGATGTTCTTCTGGACGTCCGGGGTAAACCCGAAGACACAGAGCCATGAGTGTCTCCGGAGACACACGCCTGAGGCTGCAGCTCTGGCCGAAGAGTCCGCAGAGTCATATGCGACTCCTTTTGGCCACCGTCTGGCAATTTTTCAACTAGGTCTTGTCCCTGTTCCCACAATGCGTTCTGGAACTGAACCATGTGGGTGAGGTAATTTAACGACCTAATGGCGCAAGTCATGGCCGCGTACATGCGCCTACCCAGAACATCCAACTGTTTGGACTCCAGGTCCGGTGGCTGTGTGCTTAAGTGCTGCGGTTTCTGAGACTGGTCATGTGAGGCTGTAATGACCATGGAGTCGGCCAGAGGATGGTTTCGCCAGGTACTGGTCCTCCCTTGGCCTTTGTATAAGCGGGTTAGCCTTCTTCGCATTGCCGGAGTCAAATGTGGATGCTTCCACTCAGCCTTGGTGATGTCCACGAAGGTGTCCACCAAGGGTGGCACTACCACAGGCTTAGGGTTTTTTTGCCGAAGGTAGCGGGCAAGGCGTAGTCTCTCGGGGTCCAGCTCTTCAGCATCCCACCCCATGTTCTCCTGAATATGCCTCATTATCTCAGCGAACAAGGGGTCATCCGGGGGGGGGACCTGGGAAGGTTGCGTGGGTCCGGAGAAGGGACGCTGATTGGAGAAGGGGATCTGGAGCACGCAGAGGTGTCAGATCTGGAGTCCTCCACAGACGGGGTATGCCGACACCTTCTGGGTCTCTTGGGGCTGGGTGACCCTGAAGTGAATCTTGAAGGAGAACTTCTCCTCTCTGAAGATCTGCCCCTAGGAGGGGATGCTGGCTCCTTGGGGGTCAATGCCCGTCCTGCTGACCCCCTGGGTGGTGGAGGGGGTGCAGGCATTGGGGGGGCAGCAGGCGCAGGAGGAGGTTGTGTGATGACCACATCCTTCTTGATGGTGTCCCACCAGAAGGTGAAGAGCTCCTTCACCTCTGACAAATTTAGGCCCGACGACGGACCGGGCGCCGGTGGCCTCCCGTTCTGGGGAGGGATCCAGTGGGAACTCAATGGGACCGGGGTCGCTCGCCTGGTCTTTGGGCTGGGCAGAGTCCTCCTCCACGACGCTCCGACCAATGTCCGGTAGGTGGTGTGGTCCTTCTGCAGGAGCCGATGCCGGTCCCCTCGACCGACGCCCCTCAAGGACAAATGCCTGACGCGCGACAGGTGATGAACAGTAGCCAGTTCCCAGGAGTGCCTATGTAGCTTGGCTGACGTCGGGTGAGCCGACGCCGGGTCCAACATCCGTTTCAGAGAGGTCAGCTCCTTAGTTTTGCGCTGGGGTGGTGGTGGTTGGGAGACAGACCTGACGTCGGAGGCCAGATGATGGGAGGAAGACTTATGGCGCTCCCCAGACCTAGACGAGGCCTTAGACGGAGTGGATGAAGATACAGGCCTGGAGGTCTTGATAGGCTGCAAAGAGGAGGAACCACTAGCCAATCTGACGAGAACCGGGGGAGGCTGAGAGTGAGCCCTCGAAGGAGAGTGGTCTGACCTGGAGTCAGAGCTGCCGGAGTCCGAGGCCCTGGAAGGGGATCTGGAACTCTCCTTCTCCTGGTGCTTCTCGTGGTGCTTATGGGACTTCCCCAAAGACTGCCCTTTGGAGGAAGGGTCTCGATCCATTGCCTTGAGTTTTTCCTGAAGGAGGAAAGCTTGGAGGTCCTTCTGGCAGTGGATCCTTGTACGGCTGTTGAAGCCCTAGCAGAAGGAGCAAGCCTGGGTGTCGTGGTCTGGGCCCAGGCAGTGTACACAGGCCGAGTGAGGATCCTTGAAAGGGATCTGTTTGCCGCAGGCACACTTCGATGAATGGCCCTCCAGAGAAGTTGGAGAGGACATCAGACGAAATCCGTTGAGAAAAGAACAGTTGAATTTTTCCTAGTCGTCGTGCACTAGAAGATGACTGAGAGGCCGATGCTGCAATGTTGACGGCGGAAAAGAACTGAGGATTGTGGCGGACCGCCCTTATGTACTACGCCTGACATCGGGGCGGAACTGATCATCGAGTAGTGTGTCCCCGCCAAAGACTGCTAGCTAGAAAATTTCCATGGGTCTTGACGCCTGACGGCTTCAGTTCTAATGGTGTAACCTGCTGCAAAAGCTGTATCTCGAGGAAGATCTTTATGTAAAGGTAGGATAACAATGTGTAAGGGAAGCGGGAGATGAGGGAGACACACAGGGTATCTGGGTTCAAGTAGAGGATCAAATCAGTTGCATCGAGTGAGCCTATTCAGCAAGAACAATGTTGTGGGGTGATATGACTGGGTGGCTAGGCAAATGGACATGTGCCATGCTCTGGAAGTTATACTTCAGTAAGGCATTCTGTTGTGTAACGCATGTGACAATTGGGAGTAAGACAAGGTGGACTGTGCTGGGAGAAAAAATGGTTTGGGTTGCTTGAGAACTGTCGACAGAATCTGCATCATAGGGAGGTGGTTGGGAATTCTAATCACTGAATCATGTGACTAGTAAGCAATAACACACAAGAGGGTCTGTGGTTACTGTGGATTAAGCTACACATTTGTATGATGTGTTGCTGTTTCACTGGTTCAGCGTGTTTGTGGATGAACGAATCGGTGTACAGTGGTGGATGACCAGGGTGATGGAAGGGGCCGCATGAGGACATACAAAGGGTAGAGTCATGGTCTGACCAATGGCAGCTATGGTGAAATTAAAATAAATGCAAGGTGGTGCAGTTTGGCACAAACAACTGCAGGTAAAGCTACCATCTGGGGGTGGGGGGGGCTACCGGATCCTGGTGAGGTGAATTGGCTTGTGGCACTCAACGCGGGATATATAAAGAATTCCAAACAATGCAGGACAGCAGCATCAATGGAGTACAGAATGGTAGTGTGCACTGCAAAGTGCCTAGCATCAAGAAAAAGGGAGGTGATTCTGCCATTATACTGATCACTGTTTTGACAATGCCTGTAGTACTGCCTGCGGTACTGTTGACCATACCTACAAATGGACATGATGCTGCCGGAGGGGATGCAACCTGGAGTGGAACGTGTACTTTTCAAGCCATAGTTTGGTCTGTCAGGTTGGGTTGGGGACAGGTACCTAGGTTGGGAGGGCATACCGGGGTTGATGGAGTGCGAAATACAGCCATAGATTGGTGGGTGTGGGGTGTGACAGGGAGTCGAGACGGTACTCTTCATGCCATAATTTGCCCTGTCAGGGTAGGGTACACTACCCACTGTAGGAAAGGATGGTCAGGGTGTGACCTGATTGACACTGGCAAATACATAAAAGGGATTATTAAGATAGAAACAGAGGGTCTATTCAGCAGTCAGTTGGGGAGTGAAAGTAGGGGCCATGAGAACAGATTGGGGGGTACATTCAGGAGGGAGTTCAGGATGCATTTTGAATAGAAAGGATGGTGAGAAAGTGGAATGCACTACTAGCAGAGGCGATGATACATACCACTGTTGAATTCGTAAGAAAGGGCTGGTATAGGGCAAAATGTACGGTCAGGGAAGCAGATGGCGGTGTTGGGGGGGGGGATGGTGACTAGAGCAACTACCTGCAAAACTGTGTCAGACTCGATAAACTGTGATCGCCTTGTCTGCTTGCAATATTTGTATGGTTGTATTTTTTACTATTTTGAATGTTTGCAACACTTTATCAACATTGCTTTTTGTGACACAAAATCATGAAAGTTGTGGTAAAATGGCATCTAAAAGGAAGACATCAATCACAGTTGAAATGCCACTTTACTTCCAGAATATGACTTACCTTGACATGGGTATCCTGTGATATGGGCCACTAGGAAGTGGTGCCTGATGGAACCGCGACAAACTTTCACCTACTGCCGTGATGGTGGAGGTGTAGGGTTGGCGAGCGGATGTTGTGGGTCATGAAGTGACATGATGTCGCATGACATACGTGCACGTGGGGAGGGAGCGAGCCCGCCAAACATGGGGTGGGAGGTTATGTGAGGATTGGTGCAGCGGGTTTCTGGTGAGCTGGCATCATGGCATGGTGGGCTACATGCTGGCTTGTGGTGGCAGGAATGCAGGTTTCGGGACAGGGCGCCGGTACTTTTTGTTGTTGCCAGCAAGAGACAGTATTGTTTCTTTTTTAGATATATTCCCCACCACCACCAACCCCCAACATGCACCCTCCTGTAGCTGAGAATCCTAATTTACTGGGGGTTGCAGTGGGCAAAACATCACACAGGGTAGGTGGTGTGGGTGGCGCAGCCCCATGCATGAAAGAAAAAAGGTTTTTGCACCCGGGATTCCACATTGCAGAAATTGAATTTTGGCAATGTGGGCTTGCCAGAAGGGTGTTCAGCATGCCGAATGTGACCTTATCACATGGAGTCCTTGACATGTTCAGTGCGCATGTAGTCTTTGAAGACTGCACGTGTCATGGTTCACAGAACATAACTGCTCGTATGCTCCATAGGCAAATATAGCTTGAGGGGTGGTGTGGGGAGGTGGGGTGTGTGTAGAGGGGTGATGTGCATGGGGTACTGGTTAGTGTTTACACAAACATGGAACATTTTGTGGTTTGCAGGCAAAATAAAAATGGTTGGAGGATGGGTGTTATTTTTACATAGGTCACAAAGCATTAAATACATTTAGGAAATCTTTGGTTTACTCACAGTATCACGCGGCAATGACAACACAAGGATTAGGGAGCATGATCTCGATGAAGACTATAACGGGTAGGGGTGGTTTTGGTAACGTGCCACACCAGTAGTGGTCATCCTGGTGTAGGAAAATATTCAAGTATTGTTGCACAGTGTGCTGGTCTACAGGTGCGACACATTAATGTGTGCGAGTTTGGCTGCATGACCACACATAGATCAGACACAGTAAAGTCAGAAGGGTCCCTAAAAATTACGCGTACCGTACCAGAGCAGCAATGGTTGTAGTGGTACTGTTTAATTCAATGTTGGGTGCCGGGGGCACAGGGAGCTGCAATTAGTGCAATGTATGTGGCTTCAAGACATCAGAATATGTTTAATAAGATGTAGTATGTGCATGCATGACTGTATGGTGGTGTGACCAGCAGGTTAAGTCACTGGTCAGTACATGTGTTGACACTGCAATTGTGTGTCAATGAATGATCTGACCAGTAACACATGACACACAATTGCAGATGTTCATGTACAACAGGAGATGCAACAGTATTACATTAGAATTTGATACAGTAATGTCTGACGCAACAAAGTATGTTGTCACACAAAGGGTATTGGACGCACAGAAGGAAGGAATAGAAGGTGTCTCAGTGGTACAGTTGAAAAGAAAACATACTGTAGCCACGGCAGGGATCGAACCTGCAATCTTCTGTATATAAACAGATGTCTTAACATTAGACCACGTGGCCGGACTTCACACACACACACACACAAACACACAGCAACACACACATAAGAAGAGAAACAAAGAAATACAGAACAACGCAGACTCAGCAAAACAGGCTCAGAAAAGCACACACTGACTGAATCACACACAGCTGCAGTCACACATACAGTACGCAGACACACACACACACACAGAAGCACAACAAACATAAGCACACACATACACACACAGACTGCGACATACAGCAGACACACACACACACACACACACATATCGAGAAGACAGTTTGAACACTATCTCTCAATGTCTCTGTCTCTGTAAATGAATACTGTCTTTGTTTTATGGTACATGTACAGCACTTGACAGACATGTGAAACACAGAAAGCAACATACTAAAATGCAGTGACACACAAGAAACAGAAACGCTACATCCAACAGTATGAAAGACAGACACAGCATGTCACACACACACTACCATACACACACACACACAGACACACACACACACAAACACATACACACACACACACACACACTCTTGCTAAGAATTTTTGGTCTGCCTCTCCCTTTCCTGCCATCTGTCACAAACAATATGACCATACAAACTTGTCAGCAGATACAGGCCATATAGTCTATGTAGTCTAGTCACCAGGGACCTGTACTGGGGCAATATTAGTTCACTACATCTTGATGTTATCCACCTTGCTATGCACCCTAGCATACTATTCACCTTAGCTGCTGCCTTCCTACACTGGGCAGAGTGGTTGAATTCCCCAGCCACCAGCACCCCCACATCCATCTCCTCATTGGATGTGGACAGTTTGATATCATCCATCCACTAGCTGTATCCTGTGTTTTGCCTCCAAATGCATCACCTTGCACTTCTTGGCATTGAACACAAGCTGCCAGGTGTGCCACCCTCCTCAGTCTTGCCAATTCATCCCGTGGTAATTTGCCACCTCTCCCCATCCACCTCAGCACAGATACTGGTGTCATCGGTGAAGAGGCTGATATTCTTCTTCTTTTATTTTTAAATCTATTTCCCTCCTGATCGTGGTCCGAGGAGCCTCTCTCGGGTATCCAGCCAGATCCTGCCCTGCCTGAAATCCGCCTGTCTGAGCCTCCTCTCTCCTCCCCTTCACTTCGCACAAGCTTGACCCCTCAATGGTGGGGACGCCCCTCCTCTCTGGATGCACTTACATACATAGACTCCAGCTGCGGGCGGGGGTCCCTGGTGGAGGAACCTGAAAGACCTGCCAGGATGGACCTGGCAGTGGGCACAAGGACTGGTGCTATCGCCTACCCCAAGGACCAGGTTTTTCCCTGTTCTGCGGTCTCTCCTCCCCCTTGCGTGGTGCATGCCCCAACACACTGGCTTACAGTGGGGGGCCAATGCCGGGCTCACCCACCCTCCATCCCAGGGAGGACAGTTCCATAAGGGAGCTTGATCCTCAACCTCCCCTGCCAAGCCCCGCACCAAGGTTGCTCCCAACTTGGGTCACCGTGTAGGAGGTGTGGTGCCCAGCGCTTCAATGCCACTGGGCCAGCTTGCTGATGTTATTGTTGATCACAGTCGCTATATCTGCAATGAAAATGTTGAACAGGACTGGTCCCAGTACTGATCCCTGTGGGACACCACTTGTCACTGCCCTGGGCTCTTGATGCTTCTCCACCCACAACTACCCTCTTTTGCCTGTCCCTCACCCAGTTTTCTACCCATCGGGCTACCTTCCACCATATGCCAAGACTCCTCAACTTAACATACTAACATACTAAAATGCCAGCAGAATGTGAGTAACACTCTTTCAAGTCTGCTTGATTTTTAGCACCCGTACAGAGGCCTGATTTGGTGTACTTCCCCCACCTGGTTAGATTTACCATCCCCTTGTACCTGTCCCATCCCCTCTTAAACATGGCCACAGTGCCCACCTGTACAAGCTCCCTGTGAAGTGCATTCCATGGCTCCACCAGCCTTTGAGTGAAATAACACCTCCTGCTCTCCCCTCTAAGCCTGCCCCCTTCCAGCTTACACCCATTCCCTCTCGTTGTCCCCTCCTCCTTCCTTTGGAGCACTCTGACTGTGCCCACCCTTATAGATCCCCTTTATGTACTTAAAGACCTCTATCATGTCCACCCTGTCTCTCCTTTCCTCCAGGGTGTACATGTCGAGCTCCCTGAGCCTCTCCTCATAGGTCCTCTCCCTCAGGCCCTGGATCATTTGGGTTGCCTCCTTTAGACCCTCTCTAAGAGTGTAACATCCTCTTTGAAGCAATATGAGAAGGCACTAATGATGGCTGGGGGATAGTGTGATGCATAGTGACATGAGACATTACCAGTAGAGAACAGGAAGTTGCTATCCTCTGTACAGACAGTTGTTGAGACCACATCAGGAATACTGCGTGCAGTTATGGACAATACATGTCACAGACATAAGGCAATTGTACTGGGGAGGTAAGAGGAAGTCGGCTGTTGGTTAACTAGGATCTGAAGCTTTATAATTACTGAAGGTGTGAGAAGCATAACATGTATACTTACCAACATAACTGAGTATGGCTGAACAGAAGATATCATTGCCCCAGGAAAAACAGATGGTATGGCACCTTCTCTCAAACGACGCACAGGGTTCTCTGGGTCTGTGAAAAGTAGTAAATAGTAAATGTTATAAACATTTATGAAGACATTATTTAATAACATTACAGTCAAATGAATGAACTGTATACTTACTCTTCAATACATTGGCAAGTGGGATAGTAATCTTCGTCCCTGAAGTGGTCCGAACATACCACATGGTTCCTAGTTGACTGGAACACAGCTGCATTTATGTCAGTACGACTACATTGATTGCAACCATTTTCCATTTCTTGTTGTCCTAAGGTAAATGATGAAAGTTTACTTTTCTGCCAAAGTTTTTCTTGCCCGTGGTGTTACCACAACCTTTGACCATACATGTTGGCATGTTTCTAAATATTACAGTAAAACAGTATTTAACAGTAAAGATACAACAGCCTGACAATGTAGATGAACATCCAGTAAAGCACAACTATAATAAAATACAACTGTGCAATTAAGCAGCTCAGTCTTTGTAAACAGCAACCAAAAAATAACACAGAAATGACAAGTATGACCGGTTTAATGGTTTTTATTGGATACTGGACAGGTAGGTTATTGACACAAAGTGACAGACAAAACAAGGTCTGTCAAATTAGCAGCCACGATGTTGGCAAGAGCGGGATAATTTCCCGGGCAATACACACATTGGCACAGCTCCGTGCTATCAATGGAGACAGCACATGACTGCCAGAACTGAGCAGTAAAGCAATGGCAGCAGAAATTCAGCATGGTGGCTCTAAGCACAATGTGCACTCACGCACTAGCGAGACTGCACAAGAGCGCACGTGTGCACGATGCTGAGCACACTGTAGACATGACACGGTCGGCTATGGCGTGATATCGTGAAATTGGAACTTTGACTGCACAAATCTGGACACAGAGTGGTAAGTGCAGTTAAAATAATGCTTAGGTTTGCCAAACTGGAGGTCAGACACCGTGATTATAGCACTACAATGCTAATTGGAGTTTCCCTTTAAAGGCTATATCAATCAGACAGCTATGCATGCACTTCAGAGTCCCTACACAGTCACACACTCTGCATACCCAGGTGGGGAAGAGGTGGGCTAGCTAGGAATGTTGCCCGGCTAGGCCGGCATCGCAGCTGGTTGGGCCCAGTGACGGAAGAAAGCAACATGCACAACACACACTATTTGTAATCTGGAGCCGGAGGGCTCAGTTCGGTGAAAGAAAGACAACAAAGCAATCAGATGACAACACTTTAGATTTAACTGTTGTTGCAGGGAGCTACCCTGATGTTTACTCACGATACCCAATTAGAGATGCAGCGAATTTTAATCCACTAGCGAAGTGGTCGCTAAGTGGCCACCAAGGTCTGCGGAGTTACGCCAACATGAAGTGGGTACTGCAAGGTGCTCACTTCACATCATTATTGTTACCACTTCGCTGCCATTATGCCTTAACGCAGAGTGAAGAGAATAGGCAGCCTCACATATCACATGGCTTACAGTACTGTAAGTCATATGCTTTATCCAGGCAGGAAGGAAGTGAGTCAGAGCAGTTTCACTTTCTCCTTTGCATTCGTAGAGGAGAAGGCTTGTGAGAGAGTAGTGTAGGAGTCAGTGACAAAGTGCTTATTGCCTTTGTAAAACAACAGCTTTTTTAAAAACTATCTTTATTTAGTTTTTGTATTGTGTTTGTGATTGCTTTTTGGTAGTTAATTTTTTTTTATAAGTGTTGTTTTGTTTTGATTTGTGTGTGTGTGAGTGACTATGTGTGAGCGTGTGTGTGTGTGTGTGTGTGTGTGTGTGCTGGGGACTTGTGTGGGAGGGATGGACGTGGACCCTGGAGAAGGCAAGTCGCTGGCCCATGGGCACGGTCGGAGGGGAGTGCAGACCCGTGGAGGGCGGACGGTCATGTCATGCTGGACCGCTCCCGACTCCTGGGTGTTGCTTCCCCCCATGTTCAAGCAACAGAAGCAGCAGCAGCACCAGTGCCACCGGTGGCTGCTGTGCATCCACTTTCTCCGCCACTACCACCACCACCAGAAGCAGCAGCTGTAGAGGCTCCAGCAGCACCCCTCCACCACCTCCACAGCCACAGGAGGTGGCCCTGGAAAACACTGGTGGGACTTGTGCGAGGACTGTCTGGTCCTCCCGCAGCTCCCCAGTGTGGGAGTTTTTTAACTCTGTGGAGGGAGACAGCACAGTAGTGGTGTGCCGTCTGTGTGGTGGTTCGCCGTGGCCCCCGTGGGACATTTTGGGGACCGGTGGCCAGCGCACCCACATGCTGAACCACCACAGGGCAGAGTGGCAGGCTGCCACAGAAGAGGCCAGGCATCCACCTTCTGGTCTTTCCGTGGCAGTGGCCGAGGGTGCTGCTGGGGTGGGAGTTGTGCCTCATCACCGCCGCAGCAGGAGGAGAGCTAGTGCAGCAGCTGCTCCACCACCGCCACCAGCACCACCCTCTCCGCCACTACCTTGATTCCCTGCTGCAGTGGACCCTGGCATAGTCCGTGCAACACAGTCTGACATCGCCCTAGTGTGGGCAGCTCTTGAAGAAAATAATGAGCAGTTCGGTGCTTTGCAGCAGCAGGGGAACAGAATAGAACAACAGCAGCAACAAATAGTTTCAATGCTGCACCTGCTGCTGGACCACCACAGCATCCCATGGCCACAGTAAGTTAGAGGATTGTTTTCTGCCCCCCCCAACCCCACACCACCCCACTACTGTGTTGTACTGCTTTGTGTGTTTTTTCTTTGTTGTTTAATCATACACATTTTCCCTTCCAGGGGAATCTTTCTTGCACCACATAGTACAATACATTTGTGTGAAAACTGCCTGTAATTTCATTACAGTGTGTCATGTGACAGAGGAGTTCCTGTTCTGAAAATCTGCCCACATTCTGCCTCCCTTCTCAGCAACATTAGGATGTGATGGCAGGGAGAGCTCGTGTGCGTGCTCCTTACGGTGATTATTCAATTGTCCGGCAGCTTTCCGAATGTTTCTTTATGTTATAATGGTCAGGTTGTGGTGAAACTTGTGGGCACGTTTCCAGTAAGAAGAACCTTGTTTGTGGAAACATTCCTACATTTCACCACAAAGTCAACCTTAAAACATAACGAAACATTGGGATAGCTGCTGGACATTCACTATAGTGGAGCATGCACCTGCCCTGGCATCACGTCCTAACATTGCTGAGAAAGGGAGGCAGAATGTAGGTGGCTTTTCTGATCGGTAATTTCTCCGTCACATGATACACTGTAATGAAATATGGGCATTTTCACAGAAATATATTGCACTCTGTGGAGCAAGAAATATTCCAGTGGTAGTAATGCCCCCACATATTAGTTTATGTGCATCACCATAACTATGTAATGTGGTGAATCTCTATAAAGCAGCATCACAACAATCTGTTGAGAACTCTGACCTATATTTTTTAATGCTATGTTACAACTTCCTTTACTTACATCCTGACTGACTGGAATGATACGTGAATTTGCAGTAGCTGAGTCTGCTGTACTACCTTTTTTCATGTATGAAATAATGAAAGGAGCATTCCTTTTAAATTGGTGCTGACCAGGTCTTTGTCATTATTTTCCTCTGCTTTTCTCCATCACATCAATTAGTTGTTATATATCACTTCTGTTGTTAATTAGCAGTTATGCAGCAGGCAGAGTTTTATGACACCAAGGAACCATAGTTATTGAAAAGCAGCTGCAAATAAATACAAACCTGGTCCGAACAATATTGGAAGGCGTGCTCATTTTTTTTCATACATGAAAAAAGTAGTCAAGTAATTAAAGCAGACATAAATTGTGAAAAGAAGCGTATCATTCAAGTCACGATTTGGAGATAACTAGTGGTGGCTGTAGCAATGTAAAGTAGTATAAAAAAGTACAGTTCAAAACTGTCAGGAGACTCAGAACATTCTTGCAATGCTACTTTAATTGTAAAAATGTCAGTATGATATCATGAGCTCACAGCAGCAATCACAGAACACGCAAAAGTGGCACAGAGTCCCCAGATTTTTTCTGCAGGCCCAAAATGCATCCTGCTTGTGTGCTGAAAATTGACAAGTGTTACCGCAGTGGAATGAGAGTGTTTCAGCACATACAAAGTCCCCCAGAATTAATGGCACACTCAGTCATGCGCGCAGTGGTGGCACAGAGTCCCAGCTTTTTCTGTAGGCCCAAAATGCATCCTCCTTGTGTGCAGAAACTTGACAAGTGTTAACACAGTAGAATGAGAGTGTTTCAGCACATATAAGTCCCCACTAATTGATGCAGTCAGTCATGCACGAGTGGTGGCACAGAGTCCCCAGATTTTTTCTGTAGGCCCAAAATGCATCCTCCTTGTGTACAGAAAATTGACAAGTGTTAACACAGTGGAATGAGAGTGTTTCAGCACATACAAAGTCCCCCAGAATTAATGGCACACCCAGTCATGCGTGCAGTGGTGGCACAGAGTCCCCAGATTTTTTCTGTAGGCCCAAAATGCATCCTGCTTGTGTGCAGAAAATTGACAAGTGGTAACACAGTGGAATGAAAGTGTTTCAGCACATACAAAGTCTCCCAGAATTAATGGCACACTCAGTCATGTACGCAGTGGTGGCACAGAGTCCCAGATTTTTTTCTGTAGGCCCAAAATGCATCCTCCTTGTGTGCAGAAAACTGACAAGTGTTAACACAGTGGAATGAGAGTGTTTCGGCACATACAAAGTCCCCCAGAATTAATGGCACACTCAGTCATGCGTGCAGTGGTGGCACAGAGTCCCAGATTTTTTCTGTAGGCCCAAAATGCATCCTGCTTGTGTGCAGAAAATTGACAAGTGGTAACACAGTGGAATGAGAGTGTTTCAGCACATACCCCAGTATAAAATGATGACTGTGAGCATCGTGTTGCTGGTCCAATGTGTTCTGCGAGATGATTTGAGCAAATGCAATGTGATCATCTCAACTGGATTGAAGGGATGCCCTTTGGCTGTACAATAATAGTAGCCTTGGTGAGTGTATATATTAGGGCAAAAACTCCGTTTAATGCATGTTAGGGTTATTCACAGCGACAAAAGTGAGGAAATTCAGTGTTAGGATTGAAAGCCTTAGACCCCAGCCTTCCCCTAACCAGCATCGGGGAGTGCGCATTGGGGTCATCAGCTAACTTCATCACCATCACCCAGGTAAAGAAGTAGAAGTATAGGAGAATGGGGTGAGAGTTGGGACCGACGACTCCAACGTGCACCCCGATGCCGGTTTGTGGTGGGTCGGGTGCAAGGGGTTTCAACCCTAACACCAAATTTCCTCACTTTTGTTGTTGTGGAACAACCCTAATTGATGCATTAAACTGAGTTTTTTGCCTCTAATTTCCCTTCTTTTTGAGAATGATGACGACAAATAGTGAAAGTAATGCAGCGGCTGGATCCCACCACGTGATGTCTTGTGACATAGAAACAGGAACAGCAACACAAACAGAAGTACCAACAGAGGCACATATGGTAACAGAAACATAAATGGTAAAGGAAACGTTAATAGAAACGCAAGCGCAAAGTGACGCCAAAGCGAACAGTGACGCAAACGGACATTGAAGTACGTATGAAAACACAACTGGTAATGTGAACAGTGATGGCAGCAGTATTTTAAATGGAAATGTTAAGTGTCACAGCAAAAAGAACACGAAAGGGAACAGAAACGGAAATGCGAATGCGAGCGCACACGTGAATGCAAACCGTAACGCGCACAGCCACAGTACCGCAATAGGAAATGCAAATGGTAAAGTTAACATGAAGAATAATGCCAAAGGAAACAGAAACGGGAATGGAGGCGCGTAAGGAAACGCAAACCGTAACGTGCATGGTCATGGAACTGCAATTGTTAACGCACATTGTAATGGTAACAGCAACAATAACGCCAAAGGAAAGAGAAATGCAAATGCAAGCGTGTACAGAAATGCAAACTATTACGTGCACGGTCATGGTACTGCAAATGTAAATGCAAATGGTAAATAATAGTACAAAATAATACCAAAGGAAACAGAAACGAAATAGAAATGCAAGTGCGTATGAAAACGCAAAACCGTAATGCACATGGATGGTACCGCAATTGCAAATGAAACTGGTAATGGTAACAGAAACAATAATGCCAAACGACACAGAAACGCAAACGCAAGCGAAAACGCAAACCGTAACGCACACGATGGCGTAGACGGTAATGGTACCACAAACGGTAATGGAAACGCAACTGGAAACGCTAATTGGCACAGTAACAAAAGGGCACACCCTTCTTTTCCCCAAAAAATGCATTGGAAAACACAGTAAAAACAAAGAATGTATACATAACAATGGGCCTCGGAGCAGAAAATGAGGACTTGGAATATTAAATTGCTTATATCTCAGGAACCGTAGGACGTAGAAAATGTAAATTTCATATGAATTATGACTTTCCTGGCTAGTTTTGTACTTGGTAAAGTCCGTATCTCGCATCGCTTCCTAGATACGGGGTTCGTAAAGGCGCCGACGGGCGCCGAATGTTATCCAATGGGAAAAGTGTTAATCTTCAGAGTGCCGCTACTGTGCCGCCCCGGTAATATTTTTTCACCAAACCACCAAAAGTTACATCAGTGGGATGTTGGCTTTTCTCCAAATTTCATCCCAAAAGACCAAACCGTTATTTTGCAGCAGGGCGCAAAGGATTCGTAATGCGGCGGACGCTAATGTTATCCTGTGGGGAAAAGTGTCAACTTTGAGTCCATAACTTTGCCGCTCTGTAGTTTTTTTTTCACCAAGAAACTGAAAATACATCTGTGAGATGTTGGCTGCGTTTTCTCCAAATTTCAGCCCAAAAGACCAAACTGTTCTTTTGGCAGGATGGCAAAGAATTGCTGTCATTTTGCCATAGCCTCTGGAAAAGTAGTGTTGTAATTTAAGCTTTTCACAAAATTTGGCGACACTTTTCGTGAGTGCGACACTACTGTACGAAAGTACTTTTTCCAAAAATTTGAAAAACATATTTCTAGGGTGTTTAACCTCAAAATAAAGACAAGCCTAGCATCCTCAGGGTACGGCTAGGTAAACACAAAAAGAATTGTGTTGCTAGAGGGTCCCTATTTTTTTCTGATCACCAACTGAAAACAAAATGGTGGATTTGTGAAAGTAAAAGGGACATTTGCGAAAGTAAAAACTGCATTTGCGAAAGTGTCGAACTTTTGTTAACTTTTTCCCATTGACTTATAATGGGAAATTGTTTTGAATAACTTTTGCACTGTTCAATATTTTTTCACAAAATTCTAAAGGCACATCGGGGACCCTAGCTGCATGTTCCTGAAGTTTTGGACCGGGTCACAAAACCATGCAAACCTGTAGGCGCAGGAGCAAAAGAAATCACAAAAAGCGGAATTGTGCAATTGGTTGTCGCTAGTAACTCCACAGCCAGAGACTGACTGGTACGAAACTTGGCAGATCCCAGATCTATCATGCCCAATTGTGCATACCAAATTTGTGCAAATATATTGAACAGTGGCAAAGTTATCAAGGTGCAAAATTTGACCCTTTAACCTTAAAAGTGCTACTCAACCTAACTATATATATATATATATATATATATATATATATATATATATATATAGTTGTGTATTTTGTAGGTGAGGAGGGGTTGACATGGACATGTACTCATGGTATTGTTCTGCATCACAGGTCACACAGAAACTGTTGGTGTGCACATTCCAGTGCTCAATGAGAATTTTTTGCACTGAAATTGGAAACGGGTAACTCTCAAGCACATGAAGGTAAGTATTTTTTTTGAGGGGTAGAATCATATTTGCAGGTTTGTCTCTAATGGTTTCTTATTTTGTTACTTCTTCACAGATTTCACCAGCATCCTTCTGGAGTCTGGTTGTTAGGATGGTCATGGTCATCGAATGAAACAACTTCTGTGTGTTGCATGTGTGCCCAGCCCAGGGGAGGGGGGTGCCTGATGTTGAAGAACTTTTTTGGATAAGGCCACTTTGACAGAACAACAAAGCATCTGGAAGTTTCCTAAAAAAAGAAATTAATGACTTCTTACAACTTAATTGTTATGTGTCCCTCCCTGGTTCTCAAATCTCAATCCCTAAAGTCAAGTTACATTTCAAACCCACATCTTGTCAACTAACACAACCTGTGTGCAATATTTGCTGCAGTTTTTCCAAAACAATGAAATGGATGAAATAAAATCTTCATACTTACCAGAATGGATTTCACATGTATATTACATCGCTTCTTCTCTGTATGGCACAGCTACAGTACCATTCCCAACGAAGTTTTAACGATGGAGCCTTTTTTTTGTTACCCTGTAAAAGAAACAAAAGAAGTGTCATCAGAGGTGTTTTACCACTCGCGCCTGAAAAGCTACAGAAAACAAAACATGCAACTAAAGGAAGTGAAGCAGCATAACAAATATGAGTACACATACTCACTTTATGCTTTAAATATTAAGAAGCTTGTGTCTCTGGCTGATGGATGTGGTGATCCAGACAGACTCCATGCTCAGTGGTGGCAGTGGCTAACATCAGTCCCAGTGTGGTGGTCCTGGGGTCAGACAGACTCACGGTGGCAGTGGCTAACATCAGTCCCGTGGTGGTGGTCCGGGGCAGACAAACTCATGGTGGCAGTGGCTAACATCCTGTCCCGTGGTGGTGGTCTGGGGGTCAGACAGACTCATGGTGGCAGTGGCTAACATTAGTCCCAGTGGTGATCCGGCAGCAGACAGACTCATGGTGGCAGTGGCTAACATCAGTCCTGGTGGTGGTGGTCCGGGGTCAGACAGACTCATGGTGGCAGTGGCTAACATCAGTCCCAGTGGTGGTGGTCCGGGGGCAGACAGACCATGGTGGCAGTGGCTTACATCAGTCCCGTGGTGGTGGTCAGGGGAGCAGGCAGACAGACTTAGGCTCAGTGGTGGCAGTGGCTAACATCAGTCCCAGTGGTGGTGGTCCGGGGGGGGCACACCGCCTTTTAAAAACTTCAGTTAAAACCTGCCAACATTAACCACATCATCATCCTCATAAAGAAAGCTGTCCTCACAGTCATCGATGTCTGAAGTCTGACCACTGGGAAATTCTTTCTCCATTGTGTCGTCATCAATGTCAGAGGTGGGCCATTTCAGGCAGCCACTGCCAGTGCCACCAGGATGTTCCATTTCCACATCAGCCAGACCACCATGACTAGGCCAGGGTGCGAATACCGAGGTTGCAGTCTGTGCTGGTATGTGCCTCTCATTCATTTTAATGAAAGCTAGCAAACCAACATTTGCAGGAGACAGGTTTGTCCGACGATCCCTGACTATTGCACCTGCTGAGCTGAATACCCTCTTTACACTTACACTGGAGGCATGTCAGGTACTTCACTGCCACTGCAGTCAGCTCTGGCCATTTACTGACCTTTCCACTCCAGTACAAAAGAGGATCTTCAGTTATTATCAGATGCCTGTTTTCAGACAAATATGACTCAACCATTCTCTGTGCTGCACTAAGTCCAGTTGTTGATGCATCATCCCGCTCTCCTGAAACCATTTATTTCACAAATACCCACTTGGGACAAAGCCTCTCAAGTGGGTTGATGCCAGCCACCGCGGATGACAGACCACCTGGAACTGCAGTCCCCTTCCCCTTGCAGGATATGCTTGATGGTCCTCCAGGTACACCTTCAGCCGGATTATGCTGCTGAGGTTTGCTGACCTTGGACCGTGACTTCTGTGCCCCATGAACCAAGCGCACCAGTTGACCACTGATATTTTTTACCTGTTCAGGCCCTCCTTCCAGTACTGATGCAATTCCACATTTGTATCATGGGTCCAGCATTGTTGCTATGGCAAAGTTGTCACTACGCTGAATGCTTACAATGTGACGATTCTGGTCGAATACTGTCAGCATGTGTTGCAGGAACATACTGTTACCACCGTCTCCAGCAACATCAAGGCTATGCTGTACATTCACCAATGTCTGCCTCAGCACCCGCAGCAGTGGAATTGATTGGCTAATGGAGGCAGACTCACCACTCACTGCCTGTGTGCCATGTTCAAAAGGCTGCAAAATTGTTATTACAGAGTCCATGAGGCGCCACTGTTCAGTCATCATAGACATCGAGGCCCCAGAACTGTCACGGCTAGTGTGCTTAACAAGATATTTGAGATGGCTTTGTATTGTTCATACAACCTCTCTGCCATGTATAAAGTGGAGTTTCATCAGGTGACAACTTCCAGCTTCAAGCGGTGCTGAGGCAGGCTGTTTGGTATGCTCAACTGCCGCAGTTAGTCACGGGCCTTTCCAGATCTTGAAAAGTGAGAGCAGATATGTCGTGCAATGGTCAGCATTTCCTTTATATCAGGGTGCTGCAGAAACTCCTGAACCACAAGATTTAAACAGTGGGCCATGCATGGAACATGAAAAAAAACACCATTCGTGATGCATTTCACCACATTTGACCCATTGTCACTTGCTATGATCCCAGCTCTCAGGGACAGAGGGTTTAGCCATCTGTCAGTTTCAGTCAGTACCACATCCAACATGTTCTCACCAGTGTGTGAACAGGACACATTGCGCATAGCAATCATTGCATGCTGTTGAATTCCTGGAAGATTGCTACCGTGACAATCCACCTTACTGCACTGATTATTCACACTACCAACATCACAAACAACCCCCGGCACCTGCGCCCAGTGTGCAGTTATACACAAATATGAACTCCCCGTTGTTTTGCCACTTGTCCACATATCCATACTTAAATGGATGAATGGAGAGGAGGAATGTTGAAGGGCATGTCTTACTGAGTCGAACACAGTGCAGAACAACAGCACGGGTAGAAAAGTATGTCCTGGATGGGAATTTCCATTTTGGACAGGCACGTGCAGCAAACCGCCGGAACCCAGAATTTTCCACAAAGGAGAAGGGCAAAAGATCAATTGCCAGCATTTCCGCTACAGCAGCATTGAGTTCACGTGACACTGTATGATTCGGGGGGTACTTCAGCTTATGTGCAAAAACACTCTGCAACGTGGGCTGACTTAAACGTTTTACATGGGGTGTGCTGATCACAAATGGTTGTGCTCTGTAATGAATGGCATTGGCAGGGGATGGAGTGTGGACATTTGATGAAGACGGTTGCACAGGTGATGATGACAAACCCAGAAATGCTGTTATTTTACCAGATTTGCCAACCAGGGTTGATGTACCACTTGCACTAGACATACTGCATTTGACACCACCACCACCACAAAAATTGCTACTCTCACCAGCACTGGACAACATTTCAAAGTCATTATGGTCCTCCACCTCATCATGCCTGTAGTAATCCTCTGCTCTTATTACCGCACTACTGCACACATTTAATTTACTACTGGGCTTAACAGTCATGGAAGGGGATAGCATGCTGGCTATGGTTGCCAGTGACGAGGGTGAATGCCCCACAGTGGTATTAGCTGCCAGCTTGTGCTGGGTCCACAGAGCCAAGTGCCTATTCTTAAGATGCATATGCTGTCCTCCTGTGCCCAGATGGCTCCCCTTTTTACCTCGACTCACGCACATGGCAAACCTGGCAGATTGCAACTGAATCATCATTTGCATCTTGAACAAAAAAATCCCAAACAAGGGATTGTGATGCTCTGCTTTTAACATGTCCATGATGTGGCTTATTTAAGTCCGTTATTTTAAGCACTGAAGTGGGGGGGAGGGCACGTGATGTTTCGAGCACTGCACACCTGGACTGCAACTGACCACCACGACTACCTGTCATATTGATTACTGGGTCATCATCATCATCAACTAAAACCGTGGATCACAAGTTTTTATGGGGGATTCCTGCAAACAGACTCAGACACAGCCACTTTGAATTTCTTTTCTCCAGTTCCCAGCTAGAGTCAATTACATCATCATCATATTCATCAATGTCACACACATCAACATCTTCCGCTTGGATGCTAGCATGTGGACTACATGTTGCAACAACAGCAACATCATCATCATCACATTCATCATCAGCATCTACACCACCATCACCTGATATTTTTTCACCACATTGTGAATCACTGCATGGAAAATGCGTGACATTAACCGCCATGGAGGATGGAATATCACATTGTATGCTATCATTGACATGATTATCAGAATCCTCAGGTTCAGTTACTGGATGTTACTGGGAAATATGACATCATCTACGCTGCCACCACTTGCACTGCTTCACACTCAATATTTTTGGATACGGTACACTGGTCAGAATTAAAACTTGATGCAATAATACTAATACCACCTCCACCACCACCACTAACACCAGTAACACTAACACTACTGGCTGGGAAAACATCATCTCCAACTATGAGTGAAGCTACTGATTGGGCTGTAAAAACATTGCAGGAGAAATACCTTCCTTACATCAGCAATGCACTTCTGCGTCTGCTTACTACTACACGCCCACAGACCATATTACCATGGCGAGAAACAGCTTTGCTTGCATGTCACTTTGCAGGCATTTTGGGGATCAACCACGATATTATAACCAAATTCAGATTTTGATACGCTCACTCTCTGATTGAGGGACGCTGGGTATGAAGCCAAATAAACAACTGTACTTCAGCAACAGATAGCGACTACTCTGAGACTGTCATGGAATTAAAACAACTTCAGTAACCAGTGGTGCTGCTGATGAGGCCACAAAAACAATGCAATCTGGTAAAAAATACCTTTTGAACGTGGGGGTGGGGGGAGCACTGAATGCAGACTGTGCAGATTTATACGGCACTACAAGCAGCAAAACTAAGAACAGATACCACGATCGCAG
This sequence comes from Neoceratodus forsteri, assembly GCA_016271365.2. Classification (NCBI taxonomy): domain Eukaryota; kingdom Metazoa; phylum Chordata; order Ceratodontiformes; family Ceratodontidae; genus Neoceratodus; species Neoceratodus forsteri. The sequence continues at coordinate 1,002,937,220 of CM028131.1, read as the reverse complement.
TACAAAATCAGGCAGCTGCAATGGATAGCAGGTTCACATTGCTGTGCCTGCAAAGGCTGCAATTACACTAGTCTGTGGCACAATAAAAGGTGTATTATTTGATGCACGCAACACTGCACACACTCACACACAGGACAGTTTGTGTACAATGCTGAACGAGGACTGTGTAGCAAATGCAAAAGTTCAGTACTATGCCACGTTACATATTGTAAATTTGTAATGTAAACAACCTGAACTTATGAACTGCTGCACCACATCACACAACAAACAGCAAGAAAATGTCTACTATTACTGACAATATTACTGTGTGTACATTAACACAGTCAGTTATATAACAAAAAATAACCAAAAACAAAGAAATCACTATTTCTCCAACTTAAATCTACCTACACCACAGATACGCCTCCCCAAAGCACACTTTCACTGTCATTCACCACACACACTCAATGTTGTAAATTAACATTCAAAATCCACATAAAACAAAAACGCCGATGATATCAGCACAGGAGGATTTCCTACAATCGATGAACTAAAGTTGGATCCCTCAAAAAAATGCTTTATGAACAGCTTTTACAAGATTCCTATCACAGACCGCTATCAGACCACACTGTCTCCTACTCCTTCCTACTCATACTACCCTGAACTGAGGCTGTGCAGATTAATATAGAGCCCATGTGACCTGAAATCCCATGAATCACTACAAAATTCACCTTTGGGGCTCAAAAACAAGGCGAAGTGAGGCAAAGTGCTCTGCCTACAATGCACTTCACCTTGAGTTTGGCAGAGTAGTGGTCTGGGGAGGCAGAGTAACTTGAAGTCATTGTTTCCAATGGACTTCACATTCCTCATTATAATGCAAAGTACTCCACTTCGTGTTGCGGAGCAATTTGCGAATCCACCTTTGCGTGGATTGAGCCCACTTCACCCACCACTATACCCAATACAGGACACAGGCATGATGAAATCGAGACAGCAGGTTGTTGAACTGGAGTGCCAGGAGAAGCAGGTCCCACATGAATCACCGAGGCGTCATTCCTGTTCAAGGCGTTGAGCAGTGGGCTGATCCTCAGGCGGGTCTCTCGTCAATGACTTTCTTTGTGTAGCGAGTATTCTGGCTGGGCCAGTGTGGCAAGGCCCAGGCCAAATGGAGATGCAAACGGATTTAGTCTGTTGGAGCTGGATGCCGCCTCCAGCAAGCAGAACATAGTGGGAAACCAAATCACAACCCACTAACAGCACACAGCACATTTACATGTGAGAAACTCTTCTGTACCAGGCAGGTTGCTATCTGGTCACTATTACAGGGTCTCTGCACAAACCGGAAGTTCAAAGGTGGCTGGAAATCCTGACAGGCCGATCGCATTCAACAAATCTTTGGTCTTCTTCAAGTTAAAGCCTGGTCACAGTTCGGTGGCTTATTTCACTCCCACAATTCAGATTCAGTCTGAATCAACTCTATTTTCCCTCTTAGGGACAGCAGGCAGACAGGCAGGTCAAAACTCAGCTCTTTCACAGTTCTCCCATGCAAATCCATGCAGGATTGCTGCTCCATTATCTCGAGCTGTTATTCCTTCACTTCCCAATTCAGATCTCACTGAAACTGTCAGCAGTCTGGGACTTTCCCCAGGATCCAAAAGTTCGGTTGGCTGATTCCTCTGTCAGTCACAACAAGGTTCCCCTCCAGGTTCATTTAGGTGCCAAATGCCCAAAACTACAATCCCTACAAAAGTTTTGTTCTCCAAAGCCCTGGGGCAGGTTCCATTTTAGAGTCCCCAAAGGTACCGATTGGCCCATTTCGGCAGTCCAGTGCCAAGATGGTGGTGATAAACCAAAACTGTCCATGCTGCAAAGAAGGCAGGTTAGACAAACTACAATATCTTTACCACTCTAATAGCTAATCAGCAAACAGTTACATCTTCTAACAGAGCTCCCTCTGCACTAATAGCGATGGCAGAAACGGAGCGATTATCTGGCAGCCTGGGCGGGACTCGAGCATGGAAACACTCAGCCCCCTCCCAGATTAATTATAACTGCAAGAAGGCAGCTCTTAAAGAGACAATACACAGAGGCTATACAGGCACTCTCTGGCAATAACGTTTAAACTGCTAAAATGCAGGACACCAGCCTGGCAGTGAGCATTTAGGCAAGCTCAAGGAAGACTTTTCGGGAACCCCCATTTGTAGGGGGGTTACACCACCATCTAGTCCCTCATGGTGGGGCTGTGAGGTAGGAATCTCATTGATGATTGGAGAGTAAGTAAGTAAGTAAGTAACTAAGTAAATGTTTAATTACATGGCGTCCAATCCCAGATGCTCTGGTTGCCTTTCAAAAAGTCAAACAGCAGGGTTGAACAGACAGAATATACAGGGTATATAAGTTAAATAATAACTTAATAAACAAAATAATAATAAATAGGTCACATTACAATCAGCAGCAGTTTTCCAGATATGCTTTCTTAGAGGAGAAGTAATAATATTTTTTATTTATATAGCGCAATTCCAGTTTCAAAGCGCTGCACATACAAAAACACTTCACGATAATTAAAAAAACGAACACAAATTCAGCTTCAATTTAAATACATCCCCAATCATAAATATCAGACATTAAAAGCTTGTTGGAAAAGATGTGTTTTCAGGCTGGTTTTAAAGCTCTCCACGGTCCTGCATTCTCTAATCAGATGAGGTACAGAGTTTCACACACAGGGATGATGCCACAAACATAAATGCCCGGGCACCAGATGTTTTTAAATACACCCTGGGAACCTCTAACAACTCCTCGTCAGACGAGAGGAAAGGACAGCCAGGGCTGTAGGGAGCCAGGAGCTCTTGCAGGTAACTCAGTCCCAGTCCATGCAGGGCTTTATAGGTCAACAGACCTATCTTAAAGGTGATCCGCCACTGTATAGGCAGCCAGTGCAGAACACGGAGCACGGGAGTGATATGACTAGAGCACAATGACCCAGTCAACAACTGGGCTGCAGCGTTCTGCACCAGCTGCAAGCGGCAGATCTCAACCCCTGGGAGCCCAGGTAAAGGGAGTTACAGTAATCAAGGCGTGAAGTCACTAAGGCATGGATCAACATGGGCAAATCATTGGACAGTACAAGGTGCTTAATTCTGGAGATGTTCCTAAGATGGCAAAGAAGGACTTGACGACTGCGACACCTGCGCATGCGCAGTGTTAGCCCATCATCAAGAACCACCCCAGATCATGCACCCATTCAGAGATGGGCAGTTGTACACCATCCAGCCAAAGCCCAGAAGGTAGACCCACCACGGCCTCTCTATCTGGTGCCTGGATCCACTACCAACACCTCAGTCTTCCCGGAGTTAAATTTCAGCAGCTAGCCTTCATCCAGTCATGGATCTCCACCAGACAGCTGCTAAACAATGAAACCGCAGTATTCTGGTCAGGTGCAAAAGATAGACAGAGCTGGGTATCATCAGCGTAGCAGTGAAACCTCAGCCCATATCATCTTACAATGTCTCCGAGGGACAGCAAATACACTGCGAATAACATGGGGGACAACACTGAGCCCTGTGGGACCCCACTCAGCAGAGGGAATGATTCAGAGGAAAAAATCCGAGACACCACCCTCTGAGACCTGCCGGTGAGGAAAGAATGAAACCATCTGAGAACTGGCCCAGCCAGGCCACAGATAACCCTCAGGCACTCAAGTAGCAACCCATGGTCCACAGTGTCGAATGCTGAGGAGAGATCCAGAAGTATCAAGATGGAGCAGCGTTTCTGGTTCCTCACCATCAGAAGATCATTGAGCACCGAACGGAGCAGTCTCAGTACTATGTCTCTTCCGGAAGCCTGACTGGAGAGGATCGAAGATATCATGGATGGTAAGATGGTTCTCCAGTTGCAGCGCAACCACTTTCTCAATCACCTTCCAACGAAGGAAGGTTAGAGATAGGTCTGTAGTTGGCACAGTTGTTCGGGTCCAAAGACGCTTTCTTAGAAGTGGTGTCACCACTGCCTCCTTCAAGGAGCTAGGGAATTCTCCAGAGGCTAAGGAGCACCAAACAATCTGTGCTAGGATTGGCCAATAAACTCAATACACCTCAATAATAAGCGTGTTGGGCCCGGATCCAAACTACAGTATGTGGCCGCAAATTCTGGATAATCCGCATGATATCCCCATCTCCAGCCGGTCAAAAGAACTCCAGGTTGATTGAGAGGCAGTGATCAAATACCGACCACCATCAACTCCATAGAAGATACTAAGCGGATCTTGGCACCGATGTCGGCCACCTTATCCACAAAAAAAAAAAAATCAGAGCAAACTCATCACACTTAATTTGTGAAAAAGCTCCTCGAACCTGTAGATAGAATGGATTGCACAACCTGTCTATGGTTTGAAAGAGCTGAGCTTGGTCGGTTTGAGCAGCAGCAATCTCGCTGACAGGAATTCTGCCTTCTTATGCGTGATTGCTGATTGATATCATTGATAATGTTCTATCAATCTAAGGTGGTCGGCATCAAGGGATGATTTCCACCAGCGATATTCTAACCTTCGTCCAACTTGTCACTACTCCCTCAAAACTCCATCAAACCAGGGAGCCAAAGGCGGAGAGAGACAGTGGATGAACATGGACTAGGCCCTGGAATCCACGGCCTCAGTGATGGCCTTATTATAGGCCAAAATTAGACTATCAGGATCCTTGCCTGCCCACGGAACTCCCAATAGATCTAATACCACTTGAAGGTCTTCAGGGTTACTCCCTCAATGGACGATATTTGACCATCTCCACAGTGGCAGGCCTATAAGGGGGATGAAATTGAATCTCACCATGTAGTGATCGGACCATACAACTGGTAAGTTGAAGGCCTTGATCCCCAGGAGGATGACCAGGTCAAGAGAGTGACCTTACTTATGGGTAGCTGAGGTACTGGCCCAGACAATGCAGCAATTGTGGCAAAGTTTGGGTTGTCAGTACCCCGATGTCCCCTATATTCACACTATGCAGAGCAGCATTTTCCTACCTACCTAAACACTCATAAATTTTGCAACTCCAAGGGGTGCAGCCAGCATTTTCAAACAGGTGGGCATGAAGCGTCTGAGATTGCACTGCAAACAACGTGATATGCTCCATTACCCCTTCCTGTATTGTCCCCTTACGTACAGAGATTTAATAATCTCCCTATTTCCCATGCCCTGTGCTATTTTTATACAATCTGCCTAAATACCATGGCCCGGATAGTCAAACTGCGTCAGGCTGTGGCGCAAGCCTGGGCACAGTTCAACTTTGTTGCACAGGGGTGTGGCCTGGGCGATATTCAGCAGAGCTGCTTTATGGTGCAGCAGCTTTGAATATCGCACCCTGGCCGCCCCCACTGTGCATGGCGCAGTGGCACTGCGCCTGCGCAAGTGGCCAGAGTGGAGCATGGAGATGCGCTAGCGCAAGTGCCATTGCGCCATGCACAGCACCTGCGATATTCAAAAGGGGACATGCAAATGGAGCCATAATTTATGCAAGGTGCACAGGGGGCCATTTGCATCTCATTATGGCCCCATTTGCATGCCATTAGTATGCAGGTGCGTTGATCCCCAATGACTTGCGCCTGGCGCCCTGCCAGGCAGCAGCCATCGGGGACTGACGCACCCTGTACCCCGATCACGGGCATTCGTCTAAAAGAACCCCCCCCGGCCAATTGATCCCTGGTGGTCCAGTGGACCGCTATGTGCCCGATCGCATGCATTTGTCTATAAGAATAAGCCCCCGTCCTATATCCCTGGTGGTCCAGTGGACCACACTCTGCCCAATCGCGGGCATCGGTAATATCACCCCCCACGTCCAATATCCCTGGTGGTCCAGTGGACCCTATGCCCGATCACGGGCATCAGTATCTAACTCCCCACGTCCAATATCCCTGGTGGTCCAGTGGACGATTGCTGCTAATCGCGGGCATCTGAACTCATTAAAATACTCTACTACCCTGGTGGTCTAGTGTACCCCCCTTCCCACCCGCCCACTGGGCCCCACCGCCCCGCTCCCCCCATCAGCGGCGATAAGCCTCCCAACCTGCCGCCCAGCGACTGACTGCTCGGTAGGGCTGCCGCCCATTGGTTCTGGCGTGAGCCAATGGGTGTAACCATACAGTACTACTCAATCAGATATGTTCACATATCTGGACTGAATATGTCTGATATGAGCTGCACACCATTGGCTCACGCTGTGAACCAATGCGGCAATACCGCCCAGCTGTCAGTCGGCGGGAGAGTGGCTGAGCAGGTGGGGTGTTGCCGCCCGCCGGCTGACTGGGGCGGGGCAGTGGGGCTCAGTGGGCGGGTGGGAGGGTACACTAGACCACCAGGGTAGTAGGAGTATTTTATGAGTTACAGATGCCCGCGATCGGGCAGTGATGGGTCCACTGGACCACCAGGGATATTGGACGTGGGGGGGGTTATATTACCGATGCCCGCGATCGAGCACAGCGTGGTCCACTGGACCACCAGGGATATAGGACGGGGGCTTATTCTTCAAGACAAATGCCTGCGATCGGGCACATAGCGGTCCACTGGACCATCAGGGATATGGGAGGGGGGATTTCGCTACACGAATGCCCGCGATGGGGCATGGGGGTGTGCCGCCAGGTGTGGCAGGAACTCAGGTGGCCACCCACAGGTGGCAGCTGCTGTATTGCGCCCTGCTATGCGGCAGCTCACCTGTGGGTGGCCATCACTTGTTTCTTTTTTGGGCTTATCTTAGCAGTATGCGCAGGTTGGGTGCGTGTACATGACTCCTGCACATCCTGGGCTGAATATCGGGCTGTGCAGGTTATGCATGGGCATGCCCCTCTACCTGTGCCTGCATGCAATACTGATGAGCATCGGATTAGTGCGCGACTTTCCCTTTTGAATATCACCAAGCACATCAGTAGTTGTGCATGAACACTGCCGCGCCCATGCGCAGCCCTTTTGAATATCTGGCCCATGTGTTTGCCTGGCATACACATGGTATTTAGGCAAACTGTTGCCCTCCAGCATCCCAGATCATTTACAGACCCAGGACATTTGCATCTTGAGCTGCAGTGATGCCATTGCACTGACAGGCCAGCATGATTATAAGTCTTCAACCCCTAATTCATAGTTTTAGAGTGTGTTCAAGTCATGAGCCATGAGGCCATGTGACTTGCCATATTTGTTCCTGGTATCCATATTTGGCATCTCCCATACTTTTATCCAAGTCATTTTTAAATTCAACTGTCTTGCACTCAACCACATTCCTTGGTAGCCCATTCCATACTGACACCACTCTCTAACTAAACCAGTGTGCTCTCCTTTCTGTTCTGTAGATAGATTGCTTTAATTTGAGGTTATGGATTCTGTTTCCTCGTTCTGCAAACTTTTTCTCCAGGCCAACACATTCCATCAAGTCATTATTACATATTGATCTAAATACCAAACACAAGTCACACTTCATATGTCTATATTCAATCGAGTAGAGGTTTAGTTTTCTTAACCTCCACCCATATGGCATACCTGCTACACTGTTAATTTTCTTCATGGCCCTTCTCTGAACTCCCTCCAGAAGTTTGATATTACCCTTGCGCCAGATATTCAAAGGGCTGGCAAGATGTTAACAAAAGCTGCACCATGCAACCCACTGATGCGCCCCTGGCGTGATATTCAAAAGCGCGAAATAATCAAGGATATTGACATTAATCTTTCTTGACAGATGCCCGCGATCGGGCAGATAGCGGCCCACTGAACCGCCAGGGATATTGGGAATATTTCTTTTTTTATGCAGATGCCCGCAATCGGGCTGCAGAGGGTGTCGGTCCCTGACGGCTGCTGCCTGGCAGGGCGCCAGGTGCAAGTCATCAGGGATCAACGCACCTGCATGCAAATGGGGCCATAATGACATGCCAATGGCCCCATGTGTGCCTTGCATACATTATGGACCCATTTGCGTGTCAAGTTTTGAATATCGCAGTTGCTGTGCATGGCGCAATGGAACTTGCACTAGCGCATCTCCATGCTCCACTCTGGCCACTTGCGCTGGCGCAGTGCCACTGCACCATGCACACTGGGGGTGGCCAAGGTGTGATATTCAAACCTGCTGAGCCATGGCGCAGCTCCTTTGAATATCGCCCAGTCCACACCCCAGCGCAGCCAAGTTGAGCTGCGCCCAGCTTGCGCCACAGCCTGGCGCAGTTTGAATATCTGGGCCTTTGTGTATAGTGCCCAGTACTGGACGCAGTACTCCAGATGAGGTCTACCCAGGGTGCTGTACAGGGGCACCAGGACCTCTCTATCCCTGCAAACTATATTTCTTATTATGCATCCCATAATTTTGTTATACTTTGCTACTGCTTCCTATACTGCTGATTATTTGTTAATTTGTTGTTGGTTATGATGCCTAAATCTTTCTCACTGATTAGCTCTATAGATTTCCATCCCATTCATGTAATATACTACTTTTTTGTTTTTGGTTCCAATATGCATTATTTTACTCTTTTGTACATTGAAAGGTAGCTTGTATGTCACTGACCACTCAAAACTTTTGTCAGTTTCACCTGCAACATTTTAGTTGCTTCTTCATTTTCCACTATCGCCCTACTTTCATGTCATTGGCTAATTTACTGTGCCAATAGCTGGATGCTGATATATATATATATATATATATATATATATATATATATATATATATATATATATGCTAAACAAAGTTGGCCCTAGTATAGACCCCTATGGTACCCCACTAGTTACATCAACCCATGTTGCTAATGTTGAATTTCCTTTGTATTTTGATGCCCACTGACCCTAATGTTACTTTAATGTAGGTTTCTTTTAATAGAATTTCTTTTTGTGCTACTCAAATTGTATTGTTTTAAATTTATTTGTTTTCATTTCATTTATTTATTGATGTCTAGTGGCACCCTGACCCCTACATATCCCTGCAAGCACTGCCTGCTGACCAGCGGCATCCCGTTCTTCTTACTGTCCCAGAAGACTCCCTATTATTCAGTGGCACCTCATGCCCTTTGCCCTGTCTCATGCCAAGTAATCCCTGGCATCCAGTGGCATCCTCTCCCTCATACAGTCCTACAACAAGCACTCTCATGTGTCCCCAACCCTACCTCCTCCCCACATTTCATGCCAACCACCCACTGGTGTCCAGAGGCACCTCCTCTCTCTCTCTCTCTCTCTCTGCCCCAAAACTAAATACACCCTGTTCCTAGTTGTTCCCACATCCCTTCAAAGACCTCCTAGTGTCTAGCGGCACTGTCACCCCCAGTTCCACTTCCCATACTAAAGATCTTCCTGGCATCCAGTAGCACCCTCCTCCCTTACTCCATCCCACGCTAGACACTCCTTGGTGTCAACACACTCGCTCCTTCTCTCCATACCATGCCAAGGATTCTTTGGTGTCTACTGGCATTCCAGTAATTCCCAACAAATGATAATGACTCCCAAATGTCCTGTGGCATCCTGTTCCTCTCCCAAATGCTCCCCAGTTTGCAGTGGAACTCCCTCCCTCACCCTGCCCCATGCCAAGAACTCCCTGGCATCCAGTTGCTCCCCCTCACTCTCCCAGTCACAAACAAAGTAATCTCTGGTGTCTAGTGCACCACCCATTCCATGCCAGTCTCCCACCACTGATTCTTCATATGCCATGTACTGTCTGGTATCCAGTGGCAACCCTCTCTTTCCCCATCCCAAGCACTCAAAGGTATTCAGTATCATTCCCTCTTAACTACATCCTGTACCAAGCACTTCCTGGGTTCCAGTGGCACCACGTCACTCTCCCCATCCTGTGCCAAGCCCTCCCTGATATCCGATGGCACCCCCTTGTTCACTTGTCCCAAACTAAATACTCCTGGTGTCTACCGGAACCTCAACCCAATTTCACTTCCCATTCCATGTACTTCTTGGCAACCCATAGACTGCACTACTGTAATCCAACATTGGTAGCGTAACCACTGAGGCTAATTTTTCCTCTGGTTATCATACATCACACAAAATTTATGTCTTCTAAGGGCACCCAATTTTTGTGACACTTTAGTACATAGTACACTTTATTGATATGATCACTGTACTTTAACTCAGACTCAAACCAAAGGCCCTGGTACTTGTAAGAATTTACTTGATCAATTTTAACACCACCCAGAGAAAAAATATCTAACTCAGTTGACATGGTCATTCTTTTCTCAGTACCAGACTTAAATAACATCATGTTTGTTTTCTTACTATTCAGGATCAGCTTGTTCTGTATTAACCAAGTCTCTAATTTATTAAAGTGACATGGTCCGCTTGTGGCTGATTTTTTTTACACCCCTTTAATAATGTTACCTGCACATTTCTGCATATGTGAGCAGCACATACAGTGTGTTCATTTAGCAAAAAACAAGCATTTAGAGAGGTTGTTGCCATTTTTTAAGTCTTTACAGTCCTGACTTTATCTGCCCGCTCCCGTGTGTGCACTGCTGAGATGGCCACAAAGCAAGAGTAACTCGTGCATTTACTAGCTTTTTTTTTTTTAAATCAAGTATCATCCAAAATGATTTTCCAACAAACTTCAGTGTCCTGAGCACTACACAGTTAATCCATCAACAAAACAAAGTTCTAACACATTTAATTCTGTGTTTGAAAATTTAAAGCCATGACTCTGGGTGTACACATTAGTGACAACACTAACACACATGCCCGGAGTTATAGTTTTGAATTTCAAGCACAGAATTAAGTATGATAGAGCACTCGTTTTGTCAGCGAATTAACTTTGTAGTGCTCAGGAGACCGACGTCTGTTGGAAAATAATTTTGGATGACATTTGAAAAAAAAAGAAACATGTCCCTTCACAAGTTTACTCTTGCTTTAGCCATCTCGAAGTGCACGTGAGGAGAGGGACAATCCACTCAGGATAAAGTCGGATGGTAAATATAAAAAAAAATGGCAAAAGCCTCTCTTAATCTTTGTTTTATGCTAAAAGAAAACATTGCATGTTAATGTGCAGTTCACTACCCAGAAATGTGCAGGTACTATAGCAATATTAAAGGGGGCCAAATAAATCTGCTACAAGCTAACAGTGTCCTTTAAACTCCAACTGCAAACCACTTTTTTGCAATAAAAGTTTATTGAAGAAAAGAATTTTACAACTATTTTTAACACTAGACACCATAACAGTACAGACATCTTACACAGGAAAAAATCACATTTTGGCACAGTAAGAAAAATAAAACTATCATGTGTGAACCAGTTATCTGTTAATTATATGGACTTTGAATACAGATCATTCCAAAACATGGAAAACAAGGGCTAAAAAGAAACCAAACCATTAGATGGAGTTACTTCATTGTCCATGTAGTGAAGTGCAAATGCACCCAGTGCCAGGGGTTCTAACATACCTCTCCCCTGCCCACTACTGCCTTTTAAACACTTTCATTTATGCTTGTGCCCACCATCCACTATGCAGTGACCTGTGTGGGTCTCTAAAAAAATGTATGAATGGGAGCCACCTAGTGGTATGCTTATCAGTGTGCAACTGCAGTTGTGCCGTAAGGCTCTCCAGGTCTAGACTCTGCTTGCAAATGGCCAACCAATTTTCTTTTGTGGGCGGAGAGTCTACCAACTATTTACAGGTTATCATTTTTGCTGTAGCACTAATTGAAATTTTATATAAGTACTTTTTTGCGTTTACTGTTTAATCCTTGTGGTGTCTGCCTCAATACCAAATATTTAATTTCATGAGGGATATTACATCGGAAGATTTCACCGATGACTCTTTCCAAAATGCTGCTAGTTTTGGACAGCTCCAGAAAAATATAGCTATGGTGTGCTCTCTTACCACACTGTCGCCAGCTTGTATCTGAGTAGGATGAGCCAAAATGTCTAGTTATTACTGGGGTCCTGAAAAAATGGGCCACAACCTTCCACCTGTGTTCCCTCCAAATGTATGAGGCTGACACTGTAGCACTGACCTTCCAAATTTCATCCCAGCATTTTTCAGGCTATTGCTGGCTTGCCTCTCTCTCCATCTTTCTTGTATGACCAACCTACCCTGAGCTGTCTCATGTGGCAAGAAGGAGTACAGATGCAACACCAAGTGGCCCAGGTCCAGAGAGTCTAAAAAAGATGCAAGGTCTCATGTAGGGCATCTAAGAGTTTCTGCAATTGCTTTTGTGTGGTGGGGCCTGTAAAAAACTTCTAATCTGTATATAACAGTAGAACGCTCTTTGAGGGAGGTGAAATTCGGCTTGAAGCTGTTGAAATGGTTTTACCATACCTGCACTAATCACACGTCCCAAACATGTTAACCCTTTGTGCTCCCACCTAGTGAAAATGAGATCTATTTGTCCTAGTTTAAACTGCAGGCAGGCTCAAATCGGGGTCAGGTGTGTGATGCCCTTGTTGCCTTTAATGAGTTCAATGGCCTGACACCAAGCTCTCGGCATAGTTCTGGCCAAAGGGTTCGTAACTTTCCTAACTAGGCCCTGGTTTATTACATTAAAGGGAATATCCCCCACCCTTCTAACTGCTGGATTACTCTGTTCCACCTGCACCCCTGAGGTTGTGGTGTCCTGGCCGAGTCGGCTACATGTCTGAGCATGGTATGAGTCTGCCAGGCTACATAGTATCTCTTAAAATCAGGGACTCCCAATCCACCTGCCCCCTTCCCTCAGCAACCTGAGCACCTCACTCCGAAGTCTGGGTTTTCGTCCTGCCCAGATAAAGTGTTAGATCATTTTGGTTAGAGACTTCCAGAATGCTTCTGGAATGGCAACTAGTAGGGTCAAAAAGAGATATAATAACCTTGGAAGAATATTCATTCTTGTTGTTGCTACCCTAGCTATTAGGGAAAGGAGGAAGTCTGCTCATCTTTGTAAGTCTACCTATATAGTTTGAAGAATAGGGTCATAATTAATATGGAAGATTGTCCTGAGGTTCTTGGGGATCCTCACCCCTAGATACTGAAAATATTCAGTAACCCATTGAAGGGGCACAACTTGGGGATCAGGGACATCGGGGTCCCACTCAATAGCATGCAGTCAGTTTTCTCTATATATTCACTTTAAACCCCGAAGCTCTGCTGTATTTCGCTACCAGTGCCAATAATTTTGGTGGAGCTAGCTCCAGGTCCCTCAAAAAGGAGGCATCATCCACATAAAAGCTAAATTTTTGTTTCCTCTCCTTGTGCCGAATGCTGGGAATGTCCGCCCTAGCCCTGAGTGTCACTGCTAGGGTTCTACACTTACGGTAATATGAGTGGGGACAGTGGGCACCCTGTCTTGGCCTCTACATATATGCAAAGTGGAGGCCTGGCCCTGCTGACCCTCACACTTGCTTTAGGGCTGCTGTACAGGGATTGGATGCATGTGGTGAAATTACTGCCAGACCCATATGTTCTAAGACTGCTAATAAAACCCCAGTCTAGTTGGTCAAATGCCTTTCCTGTGTTTATTATTATCATGGTAGGTTCCTTACACACCTTAAATCACATTTAGAGCTTGTGCATGTTATCTTTGTATGTAATGTTTTGGGATAAACCCAGTTTGATCCTCATGAAAAAGATTCCCTACTATTTTTTGGAGCCTATATTAGTCAAGATTTTAGCAAAACTGTTGTGAGTAAAGAAACTGATCTATAGGCACCACACCGTGAGCCATTCTTGCCATGTTTTGGCAAGACTGTTAATAAAGCCTTTGACCCAGAGGGGGGCATTTCTTCCCCTTCCAGATTTTATTCATAACTTTTGTAAGGGTGGGAGCAAGGGTTTCAACAAACATCTTAAAAAACTTATCAGTATAACTGACTGTACCCAGAGATTTGTTATTTGGTTGTGAATTAATCACCGCAGTGGCCTCATCTACTGAGAGGTGGGTCTCCAGTTCCTGTAGCTGCTCCAATGTAACAGCCAGTAATTTTAGCCTTCCCAGAAAGTCAGAAATCTCTCTGTCCTCTCCAGTGTGGGGTTCTCTGCCATACAACTTCATACATAATTTCCCAAATTCTGCTGAGATCTCCTCAGGGGATGCCATCCACTCTATCTGATCTGAGCTCCACCTTATTCTGGGAATGTATCAATCGGCAGCTCGCTTCCTAAGCCTATAAGTCAAAATGCGGCCTGCTCTGCAATCCTGTTCATAATACCATTGGTTTATGAACTTTAATGACTAGTGATTTTGGCAGTCATAGAAGAATCTAGTTCCTCTTTGTCTTTCTGAATCTGTCCCTAGGTTTCCCTTGATCTAGTGACTTTATGCTCCAGTTCCAAGGAGACTAATTTGTTCTGTAGGGCCTCTTGCTTCTGTTTCCTTTGCCTATTTTTATGTGATGCATAGCTGATAAAATGTTCCCTGAAATACGTCTTCAAGCTGTCCCATATATACCTAATGTGGGTACCCCTCTTTAGGTTCTAGCTGAGAAAGCCCTGAATCTTTGAAAACTGAAAATTTGAATCTTTCTAAATTTGCCTCGCAGTGTCATATACTGCACTTGGGAGAGATAGAGGAGGAGTTATTTGAGTCTGTAAAAAGACTTCCTGGTTGCTCATTGCAACACCAGAAAGTAATGTATGTGTGATTCACATGGGAAAACTCAGGGGCCTTAATTGGCTGAACACTCATAGCTCAGCTGGTTAAGAGCTAAAGTACAGATTGCTGAGATCTTGGGTTCAAATCCCAGTGAGAGTCACCCTTTTCCTTTCATTTCTACAATTGGATTTCTAAATTTGCCTCATAGTGGCATATACTGCACTTGGAGAGATAGAGGAGGAGTTATTTTGAGTCTGAATCTGATTTTGGTGTGAAAGATTTCTTCCGTCAACAAATTAGCATTCAGTTGTCAGATCAGAGTGCATTCTGGGACCGGTTTGCAAAGTCACTACTACCAGGGCATGATCTGATAGGGTCCTATGTCCAATCTGGCAGTCAGATACCAGGTGTAAGGCTTGTTGGTATATGTAACAACGGTCTATACATGAATAACTGTTATTGGAGGAAGAGTAGAAAGTGAAACCTTTCCCCAAGGGGTTCTGCTTCCTCCAGATATCTACCAGGCCTCCCTCTTTTCTTAAATTACTGAAGCATTTGTTTGCTTTAGGTTTGGGTCCCAGGTTTCTTGTCATTCTGCCCCAAACAGGGTTCTCCACCAAATTCCAATCTCCACCCACCAACAGTGGACCATCTCCTAGGTCCATAAGAGTGTTGAATAAATGAGTAAAGAAGTCAGCTCTGGGTGGAGTTGTTCCACAGACATTGGCAATATGCAAATTGTGGCCATTATCATCAAGAGAAATAACAGATAGTCTCCACTCCGTGTCAGTGTGCGAGCCCAGAACTCATAGTGGGATTCCCCTGCATACCAGAATGGCGACCCTTGCTTTCTTATGTGTGGGGTGCAAGAAGAAAACCTGGTCCATAACTTCAATGAGCTTAACATGCTCAGTGGCATTCAAATGTGTTTCCTGGATGAGCACCATCGCATCTCTGGTGTTATCTTGTACACGAATGAATCCTAGCATTTTATGATGTGGAGGGAATGGGGCTCTCATGTCACAGCAGTTGGGAAGTAACCTCAGCCCTCTACATATACATGTACCACACCTCTCCCCACATTTCACAGTTCGATCCCCCTGTAGGTGGCAGCAAATGTACTGCAGTGTGACCCAGAATGAATACAGAAGTCAGCTACAGACTTCCTATGTGCCCTGCAACATCTGGAGAAGTCACCATATGTTTTAATATTACTTACCAGCCAGAATTGATTAGAATTCACTGCATAGCACCGTTAGAAAGGTCATTTTGTGTTGAACAACTTTGCCACTGATACTTTGTGTGTATCACATATACTTTAGGAGTTATTCATATTTGCTTATGGCATGGTGTGTATAGCAGACATTTTGTCATCGACCTCACCACACAACCTTGAATAAAATGGGAAAAAATACATGTTTTATACTAGAAAATAACTTTTTAGTACAAAAGTACTATTGTAATTACATCTTATGCATGGGTGTTTAATTTGGTGTTGATATGTTACATATTTCCAACCCAAAATGGCTTACGTTGCCTTTTTTTGTGCAAAGAAAATGGTTATTTCGACTGGTATAGAAACAAATGCTTATTATTAATTGCATAGCACCATTGGAAAGTAAATTTTGTGCTGAACAACTTTGCCACTCATACTTTGTGTGTAGCACTTATGGTTCATGAGGTATTAGCATTTGTTTGTGGCATGTTGATTATGGATTGATTTTGTTAGAAAGGCCCAGGATGCAATGTTAAGCATATACAGGAGACAAGCAGAACTCTCAAGAGCTCCTGTGTAGTGAATGAGTTGTCACCACAGTAAGTAATGGTCCAACTGGCAAAAGAAAACAAAGCACTCACTAGTCCCAGTGGTGTGTACAGAGTGTCAACTTGATCTCTCTGCCTCACGTAATCTACCGCCTGGAGAATCTTGGCTTCTCCTGCCTCCGCACTGCAGAGAAAAACATTTTACTCAAGTTTGGCACATAATTGTGAATCCAGTGACACAGTGTGTGTGTGTGGGGTAGAAACATCTGTATGGTGAACATAGTAACTGAGAAATAAAACTTAAGTGTCAATGAGGGAATAGTGCGAGGTCTAGCAGCTCCATGGCAGTTCAGATAGCTGATGTTCTTCATTACGCTGCTGCATCAAGGAACATCCGGCCCAAGCAAGCAAGAAGCAATTTGAACAATCAAAGAAACAAAACTATCAGTGGGGGCTTATATTGAAAGTCACTTGCACAGTCACCCACACAATTAGCCATTCACTAACAAAACTTGACAGTCAAAGGTACCTGCAAGTCCTTAGGTGAGGTCAGGCTACGATGAATATGCTGCAAATCTTAGGTTACAGATTTAGTCAACTCATGCTTCAGCTGCCTCTGCATTCCTTTAGGGCTGCCCACCACGTCCCACACAATTTGCTGCAAATCCCATTCATATGAATCAGTTGATAGATCTGGGAGCAGGATGCTAACTTTTAAGACTGTTTTACAGGCCTGGAGCAGATTGTCACTGACGTTCACCCTTGTTTCCAGATGGAGGACTAGTTTAGGTGGGTGCCTCATTTGTGCTCTGAGGTGTTTCTCCTTCAATTGTTTAATCACTGCATGTACAGCCTCGTGCTTCTGCAAAAGGCCCCCTGGATAATCCAGGTCTATATAAATGCACTTTCCATTAAAATTCAGGTCTTTTTATCCAAGGCTTTACATAACAGGGTCTCCTTTACAGGGTACTTCAGAAATTTAACTATAATCAAGCGTGGCAGTTTATCATTTTGTGCCTGGGACCCAAAGCTCTATGGTCTCTTTCAGTCTCAATGGTAAAATCTTCTGGGAGAATCAGTTTGAGCTGGAACCAAGTTATGAGGCATGCTTCAAGGCCCAAGTACTCTGCATCTTCTGGGAAGCCAAAGAGCCACAGATTCCTTCTCCTTACCCTGGCCTCTGCATCCTCAGCCTGCCTAGTAAGTTCCCTCACCCACTGACAAAGGTAAAGCAGGGCTCTATTTGTGCAGGCCGCCTCCTTGCATATTTCATTGATGGCTTCCTCCACTTGCACTGTA
Organism: Neoceratodus forsteri; assembly: GCA_016271365.2. Lineage (NCBI taxonomy): Eukaryota > Metazoa > Chordata > Ceratodontiformes > Ceratodontidae > Neoceratodus > Neoceratodus forsteri. The sequence continues at coordinate 1,002,919,673 of CM028131.1, read as the reverse complement.
TGGGTCTGGAGCTTTCTGGAGTCTTTTTTTGTCAGCCACATTAGCATTAATGCATTGCAGTATGTACAATATCTTGGCATTTGTGGTGGCATCCTGCGCTCACTTGTTTGGGTGACTGTCCTGTTTTTCTCCTCCTGAGTACAGCACCCCATCTGAGGCTCAGGACAGCGACTTGCTCAGGCTGCAATGTTTCACCAAGGATCTAGTATTTATTTATGCTTTCAGGACGTTTCAGCTTGCTTCTGCTTGGGTAGCCCCCTTCCCCTCCTTCGATGAGGGTGAAGGATTTGGAGGGGATAAGGAACTAGACCTCCAATTCAAGTGTCTGGTAGCATTGGTGATGTCAATGCAAGTCCTTCAAAACACTTTTCATATCACTCTGTTTGCGGGCTGGAAAAAGAAGGACCTTGTCATCAGCATACTGTACACTTCAATGGTTACATTTGAAAATAATCTTGACAGTTCATCTACGAAAAGAACAGAGCAAACAATAATGGGCCCAATATCGATCCTGTAGGACACCCTTATCCACTGCTCTCACAGCAGAGGTTTGTACAACCTGGGATCTCCTTCCAGGTATGATCCAAACCATTTCAACATTTCTCATCCAGTCCCTTTATTGGCCATCAGAAATCAACAACTTGTGATCAACTGTGTCAAAACCTTGTTAGACCCACCAACACTGCCCCCCCACCCACCCCATGCACTTTCCTTCTTTAAGTGCCTGGGAGACAGTTTCCGTGAAGCCCAACAATGCCATTGCTTGGAATGGAGCAGTCTGAAACCAGAGTGCTGAAAGGACAGCAGATTGTAATCAGTTAAGTACTTAAACAATTACTCATGCATTTCCTTCTCCGGTGATTTGGAAATAAAAAGCTATGGCACGATAACTGTAATTATTCATCTCCATAGTCTCCGCCCTTATAAACCGGGATAACGCTTGCTTGTCTTCCATATAACAGGAAAGGAAACAAGTTGTTTTTATTAAAGAGCAGCTGACACCTTCAGGAGAACTTTAGCAAAACATATTTCAGACACAGTTCAGCTTGTATTTCACATTAGCTCTGTGTTTCTCCTTCCCATTATTTATCACTGAGGTCACTTGCATGAAAACAGGATCTTTGCTCCTGAAGAGTTCATCTATTCCTGTTGCTTTCTCCCTAGCTGAAGTCATAATGCACTGCTTGTGACATCACAGTTATTCCCATGGCACCAGATTGTGATGTCACAACAGAGGATTATGACTTGAAGTAGGGAGTAAGCTATAGAGGCAGATGAGCTCTAAGGGATAACTATAACATATTCATGTAAATGTCCTCAGTGATAAACAGTGGGGAGGAGAAATCTATAGATTAGCCAAATCTCATAATAAACCCCATTTACTAGTACCTGCTACATCAAGTAATACACAAAGGAAAACAGCAATCTAAAAAGTTGCCATAGGGCAAGCCATCAAAGAACAAGCAATTCCTTAAAGCACAAATATAGGGCCGGCTCGGTGGCACTGAGGGTTGAGGCGCTGGATGCCTTACCTCACGCTATGCCGGTGACCCATGTGTGGGAACGAGCACGGGTCACCGGGGGTCGGAAGAGGAAGAGAAGGATTGAGGGTCCAAGGGACTGCTCTCCTTCTCTGGGAACGGGGATCACCAGCAGTCGGTGCATGACTGGCCCTTAGTGGCGGCTGGGGGACAGTGCACTGATACTCCAGAAAGGGGAGGAGAGGAGGCAGACACTTGGAGGAGAGCATGCAAATGCATGCTCACTTTCTCCATAGGGCGTCATTGCACGCCTCCTCTCCTAAGGGGAAAAAATGGAAGAAAAAGTGTCCTGGGTGTGGCAGGATGAATCCCGATCCCAGCAGGCCCCGCTCCCGTGAACAGGCAGTAACCTCTGCACCAGATCTGTTCCAGCGGGTTGAGGATCCTGTTGCCCCACCATGGAGAGCTGTGGAGGTAAGCGGAAGGTAAGCTGCGAGCGGGAGTCAGGACTGGGGGATTGGGTAGGATGGAGAGCCGCTTGGGGACAGAAGGAGAAAGAAACTAAGTGTGAAAAAAATAAAGCACAAATACAAACCTCAGAACATGAAAGTGTCTTTAATCTGGCTGTGCTTAGTAATTAGATCATCAAATTCAAAAGGCTCGTAACTGAACTCAATGCACTACCCTTATAAAACATAGAAATCCGTGCTGCATGCATAGCTCCAGTACAATGGTCCTACAAACAGCCCAGAAGAAATATTTTCACAAATAACTGGAAAAAAGCAACACCCATCAACAATAAAACCAGGAATTGTAAATCTAAATGATATTAAACTATACAGCCTAAACAATGAAGTGTTAGTCAAAATATCCATCCATACTTAGTGGAGACATTGAAACAAACCTTGGATAAACAATATAACACTAAAAATAGCATATGATAACGCAAGTTCGGGTACTATCGAAACTAACCCTAGCCCTATCTCACCAATTACATCTCCTTTAGAATTATTTGCATCTCTTAGAGGACTAGCATTCATGTTAATTAATGTTTGTAGCTTGTTGAAAAATTTGACATCAAAGCCTGGGCTATACATACAAACCCAGATATCCTCATATTGACAGAAACATGGGTAAATATGATGGTACAACACCAAGCTATTGCATTGCCCTCATATAACAATTTCCGATTGGACAGACCAACTAGGGGAGGTGGATTAGCCATTAACATTAACAATAAGTTTAAAGCTACTGAAATTAGTTCCCTCTCAATCCCTAACGAAATTGAATGTCTGGCAATAAATCTCTCCCTATCAAATATTAAATCCATTAATATTATAGGATGCTATAGGCCACCTAAAAGCGGACTGGAACTTTTGAATCACATCCATACCATTCTGGACTCTTACAATAATGACTCAATTCTACTAGGAGACCTGAATCTGGAGTGGAATTCCCCTAAATCTAACAACTTCAAAAAATCTATGTAACAAGTTAGGTCTGACTCAACTTATCACAGAACTCACAAGACCTACCACAAAGAACCTACCTAATAACACCTTACTAGACCTTATTTTAACTAATAGGCCACGTAAGTACACCCATGCAGTGGTTTTCCATAATGATATAAGTGACCACAATGTTGTCGCCTGTGTCAGGGGCTTCATAAAACACAAAACTATCACCAAATTAATCAAAAAAAGATTTACCAAATTTATTGCAGCCAACTTTCTATCTGATCTGAGAGACATAAATTGGCAGAAGTTTTATCTCGCTAAGGCAGTTCACGAAGCTACCACTGTATTTAACAAACTTGTACATGAAGTAATAAATTGCCATGCTCCACTGACTAAACGGAGGCTAAAAATAATTTCTGCCCATGGTTCAACAGAGACCTATAAAGAGCACTGCAAAACAGGGACAGCCTTTGGGATTCAGCAAGGCAAACTAAGTCAGAATCTGATTGCTCAGCTTGTAGGGAGGCAAGGAACACTTGCACCAAACTCACTAGAGAAACAAAAGGAAATTATTACATAAATACTCTGGACAACTCAAACGGTAACCTGGCCAAGGTATGGAGAGTCATAAAAGATTCTGAAGGCAAAAAAAACTCCTCTCTTTCTCTCCCAAATAAAATAAACTGGCAAGGTGCATAATTAACAGACAAATTATCATAGAAACTCTAAACTCTCACTTTGTCACAGCAAGGCTGACATTTGACTATTCACCTGTTGCAGACTACCCAACCCTTATCCTCAATTTAGATAATCCTTTGACTCATTCAGGGTCAACTAACACATTTACCTTCCAACCCATAACTTTTAAACAGGTGGAAGACTTACTGCTGAGCCTCAACATCAAAAACGATGCAGGTGCTGATGGACTAGATTCTTTATTTTTGAGAACTGGTTACTATTATTTCACAGCACCCGTAACACTTCTTTTTAACCTATCATTAGCCAGCAATGAGTTCCTCACAATTTGTAAAACTGCATATATTATACCTCTTTTTATTTTAGTTTATCTCTTTGTGCTCCCTTGCCTACTGGCCCCATCCAATCCCCCAGCCCCATCACCCTGACGCCTACTGGAACTTACCTCATGCTGCTTCGGAGGTGCCCGGTTGGCCGGGCCTGGAGTCTGTGAAGGACCGGTGTCGTCCTACTGGTCAGCAACATTTTCCCCCTTGATTTTTCCTTCCCCGGGTGTGGCGGTAAGGTGTGCAATGGTGGCAGTGGTGATGTTGCACATACTCCCATGCGCAGCATGGTGGGCGTCTGCCCCACCTCTGCCCCCACTTTGGCAGTATCAGTGTGCCAACCCCCGGCGTCCGATAGGGGCCAGGCTAACACCAACCACTGGTACCCTTCCTCCCCAGGACAGGAGAGAAGTCCTCCGGATGCTTGATCCTTTCCCTCCCTGGCTGGTCGCCAGCAACCCGTTTGCACCTCGAACACAGGGTCACCGACATGGCAAGAGGTAAGGCATGGATGCCTTAGCCCTCCACACCACTAAAGTCGGTGACCCATGCAACTTAAATAATTATAGACCAATATCAATACTACCCATCTTAGCAAAACTTCTAGAAACTTTAGTTAAAGAGCAGCTGACGCCATTAGGACAGCTTTAACAAAACACAATATTTAGACACAGTTCAGCTTCTATTTCACATTAGTTTGGTATTTCTCCTCCACATTATTTATTGCTGAGGCCATTTGCATGAAAATGGGATCTTTGATACTGAAGAGTTACTCTATTCCTGTTGTTTTCTCCCTATCTAAGGTCATAATGCTCTATTTGTAACATCACAATTACTCCCATGGCAACAGATTGCGATGTCACAACAGAGGACAATGACATGAAGTAGGGAGCAAGCTAAAAAGGCAGATGAACGCTAAGGGATATAGAACATGTTTCAATGCAAATTTTTCAGTAATGAGTAATGGGGAGGAGAGCTCTATCGAATACATATAGAATGCAAGCTAAATTGTACCTAAATATTACAGTTTTCAAAGGTTTTTTTTTTGAGGTGTCAGCAGCTCTTTAACAGCCAATTAAGGGACTATCTGAGAACACAAATTGCATAAATCCTATGCAATCTGGATTCAGATCTAAGCACAGTACCACATTAGCATTAACTAAAGTTACCAATGATTGGTTAATAACCTTAGATAATAAGTGTCACACAGCAGCCATGTTCCTGGACCTAAGTAAGACCTTCAACACAGTAGATCATAACACACTTACACAAATTGAAAGAAAATGGCCTGACAGTATCTGTAATCTCCTGGTTCAATAGTTATCTCACAGGTAGACACCAACAAATCAAAGCAGAAGGGGAACTTTCCTCTCTACTATCACTGCCAAGAGGAGTACTGCATGGCTCAATCCTGGGCCACCTGTTGTTTATGATTTACATAAACTGCCTCAATAGAAATACTGACAAGGCCCAATTGCACTTCTTTGCAGATGACACAGTTCTGTACATATACAGTCCAACACTAGCCAGTGCCTGTACCATCCTTCAAACTGAATTTAATCTTCTGCAGATGAATCTGTTCCAATCCAAACTACACTTAAATGCAAATAAGACAGAAGTCGTGCTTCCAGTCTACAAATATGGCATCATCCTCCAATTCTGTCCCCACCATATCCACGGTGTTGGGTGATACACTTGAAGTAGTGGATCATTATAAGTACCTTGGCATATGGTTCGACCAGCACATGTCCTTTGCTACCCATATTGAAAAATCTGCTAAAAGGATTGACTTTGAAACAGTTATTGTCTCTCTCTGCCATTGATTGGTCATATCTTTACTTAATACCTGATGTGGACTGTGCATTGGATTATTTTCTTAATCAGTATTTGATCATCCAAAATGCCTTTTTTCCTTTGAGTACTGTTAGACTGCAAAGCAAGTTAAACAAGTGGTTTTTGGATGAGATAAAATTGTATATTAAACAAAGGAACCATGCACGGGTGCATTATAAATGTAACTGTTCTTCTATTTCGCTGGCTAGCTATCATAATCTGAGAAACAAGGTTTCGGAATTGGTGAAAGGTGCTAAAGGGAATTCTACAATGCAGAATGTTAATTCCTTACTGTCTCCTAGGATTAATAGTGATGTGGATAAATTCGGGTGAATGATGAGACAGTTATTGACCAAGCAGTAATTGCAGCCCTATTTAATACTAAGTTTTCTGACTATTCAAGTTATAGGTTAGGATCATTTGATGTCACTCGGGGTGAGGAGGCTGTTCAAGTGGCAAGGCTGCAATTTCAGTTTAGGGCAACTGAGTTGCATGAGATGTTTGATTTACTCTGTACTTTGCCCAATAAATGTATTGATTGTGGGAGAGGTCTTGAGGATAGGTTCTTGAAGTTAGTTATTGTTTATATTACTGATCCATAGTGTTATACTTTTAATTTATCTTTGATCTCGGCCAATTCCCACTTGATTGGAAGTGTGTGCAGGTTGTTCCAGTCCCAAAAACCCATGCTTCTGTTTTGGATGATTTTGCCCATATCTATCTTAAACCCTCCGAGTAAATTGTTGAAGAGAGTAGTTTCTAGTCAATTGAAAGATTACTTGGATTGTTATAACATCTTAAGTTCACAGCAGCATGGGTTTCAACAGGGATATGGAACTGGTACTGCCTTGGTCAGGTTCACGGACACTGTCCTCAGGGGCTTTGAAGATAGCCTAATGACTGGGGCGGTGTTTGTAGACCTGACCAAGGCTTTTGATTTAATTGATCATGGGTTATTATTATGTAAGTTGAAAGCTACTGGGTTTTCCAAAAGTGCATTATCTTGGGTGAATGATGATTTAGTAAATTGTCAACAGTTTGTGCATATTGGGTCGCAAGACTCTCAAATGGCGTTGATTGAGTGTGGCGTTCCGCAGGGGTCCATAGTAGGGCCCTTGCTATTCTCTTTATTTGTCAACCAACTGCCTGCTTATTGTGGACCTTGTGATTCAATAATGTACACAGATGACTTGATTCTTTATAGTCGGGGTAAATCTCAAGAAGATTTGGTAAATGCTCTTGATGTCAGCTTTAGGAATGTGTGTACTTGGTTTGTAACTAATTCCATGATCTTAGACTCAAAAAAAACAAAATCAATAATTTTTGGGACCCCGCTTATGCTGAAAGATAATCCTTGCTTACGGCTTTTTGATGGGGATGGTGCTGTGATAGATCAAGTTACCTAATTTAAATATTTGGGTGTATGGTTGGATTGTGGCTTAACTTTTTAGCTACATATTAAGCATGTTAGTCAAACAATAAAACAGAAATTGGGTATTTTGTTTACATTCTGGTCTTACTTTGCTTTTGAAACTAGAAAATCAATTGCTTTTGGTTTATTACTTCCACATTTTGATTATGTTTATTTGTGTCAGAATTTGAATGTTAGGGAATATGTTTTGTCTGTAGCTTATAACAATATCTGCAGGTTTATTTTATCAGTTCCATTTAGGACACACCATTGTTTATTGTACTCACAATTAGGTTGGTTGTCACTAGGGAAAAAATAATTATTTCTCTGGTTGCTTGCTTTATAAGTCTTTTTTCTTCTGATTTTCCTTTGGCAGATATGGTTGTAGTTCATCAGTCACTCCCCAAATTGAGATCTGCTAAAGGTACCTTATTGAATCTCCCAGTTTTTAAGACTTGGAATGGATTGAGGTCTTTTTCTATCATAGCCCCATCCCTTTGGAATGCCTTACCTTCTGCTCTTCGCCAAACTATGTCTTGTTTTAACTATGATTGTTTTAAGAATAAGCTTAAGTTATTTTTGTTGAGTAAGTCTAAATGTGATTGTTAAATGTGAGTTATTGTTTGTTATTAATGTTGTTTGTAGTCTGTCCTGGGTCAGACCTGAAAAAGGACATTGTCCAGAGTCCCTACCCAGTTACCAAATTGATAAATTAAAAAAAATAAATAAATAACTAAGATTCAGGTTAGGGTTTTTCTGTAGAAATAATAGTTGTTTCCCACTAAATGTTAGGAAGAGGTTAGTACAAGCAACTTTCCTCCCTTACTGGATCACACTGACGTGATTTATAGTCCCTGCCCCTTACACATCTAAACAAACCAGATGTACTATACCACAGGGCCCTTGATTTATCACAAACTCTCCACCCAGAATATACCATTATATTCTATACAGCTCCATGGGACGGGTTTTGTTGGCCATGAGGAGACTCAAAATCTGTACATGTGGACATATAAAACATTAGCTAATAAGCTGCCACTCTATATTTCAGCGCTCATTACCCACTCCAGTAGCCTCTGTAAGGCACGGAACAAATTGCAAGATAATATAGCAAGTACAGGTGTCTTCAAATCACTCTTGGAAAATGTTTGTAAAGAGTAATGTTCCTGCAGTTACCAAAAAGTATAAATTAAAAATTATTGCAGAATGTATACAATAGGATTAACGTACATATTTGTATATGTGTGAGATAGCTTTGAAATAATCTACTTTTTATGATTTGTCAAGTTGTATAAATTCCTAGTACAGACTTGTATTATTCTCTCTACTGATTCTTCAAAACTTGTTTCTTCACTGAATCATCACTTCTTGTTCACCTGTTTTAACAACTGTTGTACTACAGAGTTCTTCCTGTCTTTGTGTTCCTGTACACTACAGATTAGCCTAAAGGACTCTAGTTCTTGTCATCAATTACTGCACTGCAGTTGTACCGCTATACTTTTGCACTCTATTGTATATATTTTTCGCCACTGTACCTTTTTACATTATATGCAGTCCTACCCATGACCTCCTTGTAAATGAGCTTGCCGGTGAAATAAACAAATAAATAATAAATAAAATTTATGGAATGCAAGCCGAATTGTACCCAAGTATTATCTATTTATTGAGTACTAGGATTACAAAATACCTTTGAACCAACAGTTCATTTACAAAGGTTCTGCGTCAGATACAATCAATGAACAAACAATTGTAGTGGAACAGAAACGTACAATAGCATGCATAAACTAGAAACATAGAAACATAGAAACTGACGGCAGATGGGGACCAACGATCCATCTAGTCTGCCCTGAGCCCTACCCTCCCTTTAGGATTTCTACGAGACAATCTCCTTGTGTCTGCCCCAGGCTGCTTTGAATTCCCTACTGTTTTGGAGTCAATGACTCCAGCCAGTAGACCATTCCATGAGTCAACCACCCTCTCTGAAGAAAGCCTTTGCATGTTGCCAGGGCTGCAGCTATGAATTTTGGGGCCCCGGACAAGTCACTTGAAATGGGCCCATTTCCAAAATCAGCTAATGCCAGGGGTAATGCCTGCTCCTCAGGTGGGCCCCTCCTGAGCTTGGGGCCCCGGACAATGTCCCCACTTCCCCTCCATTACTGTGGCCCTGCATGTTGCCTCTGACTCCTCCTCCCCTCAGTTTCACCTCATGCCCACTTGTCCTACTGGTGCTATTGACCATAAAGAGCTCCTGGGTGGAGACTCTGCTGGATGTCTCAATCCATGCCCCTCTATCCCTGCGTTGTTCTAAGGAGTACATGTCGAGTTCCTGTAATTTGCTTTCGTATGGTAACTTATGCAGACTGTGTATCATTTTTGATGCCCTCCTCTATACTTTCTCCAATCTATCTATGTCCTTCCTGAGATAAGGTCTCCAGAACTGGATGCAGTACTCAAGGTGGGGTCTCACCAGGGAACTGTACAGCAGCAGGATCGACTCCTTTCTTCTACTTGTGATGCCCCTTCCTATGCATCCCACCATCCTGCTGGCCTTCTTTGCTTCCTTTTCACATTGTCCACCTACCTTCAATTTATCTGATATTATAACCCCTAGATCTCTCTCTCCTGATGGGAGGTTACAGTTTCTTCCCTCCCATGTAGTAGTCTATCTCTGGGTTACTTCTGCCCAGATGCATAACTTTGCACTTTTTCGCATTGAATTTTAACTGCCACAAATGTTCCAGCCTAAGTAGGTCACTTTTCATTTGCTCAACTCCCTGTGCAGTGTCCACCCTATTGCAGAGCTTTGTGCCATCTGCAATAGGGTGGACACTGTACACCCTGATGCAGAGCTTTGTGTTGTCTGCAAACAGGCACACCTTCCCACTCAACTCCCCTGTGATATCTCTGATAAAGATATTAAAGAGTAATGGTCCAAAGACAGACTCCTGTGGCACCCCGCTTGTCTTCTCCCTATCCCCTGATGCTGCCCCATTTACTGTCGTGGATTGAGTTCTCTGTTCAAGCCAGCTACTCACCCATGCTGCCACTTCCTGCCCCACTTCTGTATGGTCGAGTTTGTTTTGCAGCCTCCTGTGTGGTACAGAGTCAAAGGCCTTGCTAAAGTCAAGGTAGATAACATCAACAGCTCCCCGGTCCACAGCCCTAGTAACCAAGTCAAACAAAGAACTCGATCAGGTTAGTCTGGCAGGACTTTCCCATTGTGAAGCCATGCTGCTTGGCATCCAGTTGTCCAGATTCCTCCAGGAATGCTAATATCCTTTCTTTGAGCAGCGACTCCATCATCTTACCCACCACCGAGGTGAGACTGACTGGGCTGTAGTTTCTTGTCTCCTTGCTGTTACCACTCTTTTTTTTTTTTTCTAATCATTTTTCTCCCAACTGCCGGCTTGTATCTTTTTCAGGAGGGCATCCACCAGCCGACACTGACCTGACCCCAGGGCTTACACCCCCACCAGGGTCGATGGGGGTCCCGGACTCCCCCACCGAGGACCGGATTTAGTTGGCTAGCACCGTGGCTAGCCTGGGGCAGAGCCTGCGAGGCATCCTCTGCCATCCTGCACAGCAGTGTTCTTTTTCTCCTGTTCTCCCAGGAGTCGGGACCGTGCAATGACATCAGTGGAGGGGAGCGCGCATGCATCCGCACGCGCTTCCCCCAGACGTCTGGCCCGACTCCTCCCCTACTTGTGGTGTGGCACCCTGTCCTCCAGCCTCCACTGGGGGGTGAACAAGCGCCGACCACCAGGATCCCGCTCCCAGAGAAGGAGAGCAGTCCATCGGATGCTCAATCCTTCTCCTCCCTGCCGACCCCGACGCCCGTGCTCATTCCCAAACATGGGTTGCCGGCGTAGCATGTGGTATGGCGCTAGCGCCTCAGCCCTCAGTGCCACTGGGCCAGAGCTGCTGCCACTCTTGTGTATGGGGACCACTATTACTCGTTTCCAGTCCTGGGGAACTGCCCCTTCTTTCAAGGATCTGCTAAAAAGATCCACTAGTTGTGCTGCCAATTCATCACTAAGTTCACTCAATATGCATGGGTGGACTCTGTCCAGCCCCATGGCTTTATCTACCTTTAGTTTTTGTAATTCTGTCTTTACCCTCTCTATTGTCAACGGGCTTGTGTCCATTCCCCCTAGGTAACTTCTGTCCTCCTTTGGGGTGGCTCCGTTACCAGGTGCCTCCTAATAAAGACAGAGCAGAGTACTCATTTAAGACTTCTGCCTTTTCACTGTCTTCCTTTACCCTCCTCCCATCCCTGCTTATGAGCCTGACAATGCCTCCTTTGTTTTCCTTTTGTTGCTATGTACCTAAAGGTCTTATTCTCACCAAGGAATTCTTTAGCATCTATTGACAGATGCAGTATGCCGTCTGGGTTCCAGCTTCCCTGGAGAAGAGTCAGTACGATGAGGAAGGCATTGGCCAATCAGGACACAGTTAGAGCAGAGTGCTGCCTGCAGTCAGCCTGAGGGACCTTAGAATTTTTTCTCCGCTGAACTGGCAACACTGCCCCAGAGCTCTCCTCTTCAGAGATCTTCCTGTGCCATTTTCTTTCTTTTTGAGTGCTGCTTTTAAGGTATTTTGTATATTTTCTTCATTTTATCTATTTTTACTGCATCCATGCTGGGTTCCGCGCAGTTGCGGGATTTTTCCATATTTTTCCCGCTTCGGTGTTTTTTTCTGAAGGAAAATTCGCCCACGTGCACGATAAATTGCGTCTTTTTTATTTAATTTGTTAGTTTTTAGTGCTTATCAGTGGCTTTTAATGCTTTTGTGCTAAAATCATTGATTTGTTTTTTTCGCGCGTGTGCGCAATTTTTCCGTTGCACACCAGCACCAATTCTTGGAACCTTTTTTCTCTAGTTAAATTCAAAATGATTGATATTTGAAGGGTAATCCCCTCTCTTTTGGGGTGAGACTCTCTTGTTTGCTGTGCAGTGGGCTTTGTTGACAAGAGGTGTGGAGGTGGTTCTGTTTTTTCCTCTGTGAAAAAAAAATACAATAAAATAAAATAAAATCTCTTAAAGTTGATTTTGATTTGTTTAAGCTTTGGCCTAACTGTTATTATCTGGGCTTTCAGTCTACCTCCCGCTCCTCTAAAAGCACTGAGGAGGGTACCTCAAGTTAACACAAAAGAAATGCCAAGTCCCCCTGGGACTTCTATTATTATAAGTCTGGTTCTGTAGTAGTTGTTTCTCTGTCTAAGCCTTTAATTTGAAAATAAGCAGGGTGCCCTCTTCCCTGCACAAAGATAGAGATTAATCTCCTCTGATCCTCCCTTCCGAAGGACTTAGGAAGTCATCAGGGGTTGACAAAATTATGCCCTCTGCAACTGAATTTTTTGTGAGCTTGGCAATTATTCCAGACTTTATATTTCTGGGCATGTTCTCGGCTCCTTTGGGTCCAAGTATTCCTCTCCATGTTAATCCTTACGCCCAAGGATATTATTGTTATTATTACTATTAGTAATTTAGGAGAGGATTTTCCTTCATGAACTCCTCTCGGGGCCCACTAATCCCAGTCGGTCACCCTGAGGTTGATTCAGGTTATGGTATGATGAGGCATTTATATTCAACTGGTGGACTTCCTGGACTTTTCCCTTCAGGACGACACTGATAAAGAGGTGGAGGACGACGACTTCATAGATCTGGTAGTTGCTGCCTCCAAAGAAGTTGACCACTCTCTGAAGTCACCTACAGATAGGTTCTGGAAACCCCTCCTTCTTTTTCGGAGTTGACAGAAGCATTCAAAGGAAATACCAGCTCGGTAAGTGTTCTGCTGTTTTTATCTGTACACTTTCAGATTAAAGAGAGTTAGTGCAAACAGCGGCCTGCTTCTCAGCCTTGTGCCACTGTCTGCTTTCTCTCCAGAGATAGACTCTAGATAATCATATACCATGTGTAAGAAATTTTACGTAATGCCTCCTACCTTTGTAGCATATGCTATTATATATTAAGAGTTTTTTGATGTTTTCTATCCTTGCCATAGTGTGACAGCTCTGGAGCACTATTCACAAGGAGGTTTGCTGAAATACCCAAGTGGCATATGATAGCGGTGTGGTCTTATAGCCTTAAGTCATAATGTTACAGCTTCTAGGTCTTGGCTAGAGTCAGTTCCCTCAGGCTTGCCTGTCTGAAAAGTTCCAGCCTTTTGGGTTATGCTTTGGTGCAAATTTTGGTTTGTCTTTATGGCAATCTAAAGCTGACTGGCATGCATGGATGAATTTAACTCTCCTAGCACTCAGTTAAAGATAAGCGTTCCTTCCCCAGAAGTCTCAGGATATGGGGGACTTCAGGTAGGAATTATTTTCCCTTTAACCCTTTTTTCCCTATGCCAGCACATTAGGAAATTTCCAAATGTGAAGTTTTCCAGGGGTTTAAGCAGGAATGCTCTTTTCATTCCTGGTAATCCATTTCTCTTCAGTTACTTTTCTTCTTGGTTCAAGTTTTTGCCCCTTCTTTAGTGGGTGTAAAAATAAATAAATAATAGGAGATAGATGTATGCAGATATTGACATATAGGTATCTATCTATCTATATATATATATATATATATATATATATAGACATATATATACATATATATATGTGTGTCTGTACATGATAAGTAAATAAATAACTAAAGTTTACCTCCAAGTGCTGCATTCTGTTTTCTCCAGTAGCATGTCAGCAGTGGGAACTAGAACGCAAGAACCTCGTGAGGTTCAAAGTCATGAAATGGGTTTCCTTCTCCTTGGGAGTTGGACCTTTTTTCTGGGCTATTACCTGAATTTTAAAGGAAATTAGGGAACAGCAAATCGTTATCAGCTTCCTCAACCTGGAGTCAGGATGCTTCCTTGACTCAGGTCTTTCTTTTGCAAATGCAGGGGATTTTCTTGTTTCCCTCGATACATTCCATGTTCTCAGTCCTTTAGCCTGGGTTTTTTCTCAGGTGGTTACCAGACCTCCAGAGTGTTCTCAGACATGGAGTGAAAATTCAGGATATTCTCCAGGTATCTGGGTAGGTTGGCGGTTCTCACCTGAAGACAGGGAAGCCCTGGTTTCCCTTCTCAGAGGCTTGGCCATCCTTAACCACTTCTCCTTGACTTTGGTTTTCAATTCCTAAGTCTGACATGTTATTTCGTCTTGTTTTTTTTATACCTACTAGAAAAAAGTTCCCTAACCATCTAAATCTCAACTCTTAAGGGGCAATGCACATGTCTTGTCAGGGGAAGTTCGTTCCCTGTATCTGGTGCATAATTGTGTCACTAGAGTCCTAGGGGCTAGACCTCTAGGTCAGATTCCAAGTAACAGAATTTTCATGAAGCCTGAACCCTGTTTCAAGCTGGACTGGTGTAAGAAACGTGAACTTCACACCTCTCCCTTCAAATCTTCAGTACAGAGGCTTCTTTCCGTGGGCACTTCCCTTTGGGGGTTTCCATCATTGGGTCTTGGTTTCTGAGAGAGTCTTTCTTTCATCAGTCCTTGGAATCTCAGAGCATCTCTATCAGGCCTGCTTTATTTCAGTCCAGAGGTCATTTAGTTGAGAGAGGACGGATGACTTAGTCACTCATCCATCTGTCGGGCAAGGACAACACTTTGGCATAGTCAGGGCCACCGCAAGTGGACCCCTTGGCAGATCCTCTAAGCCGCATTAGTCAGGACCACCACAAGTAAGCCCTCAGCACACAAGTCCTAGTCACATCGTTCAGGGGGTAACGTCAGGTCCAGATCTGAATTTTCACCTCCAGACCGAACCACCAGTTTTTTCCTTTTCCTGTTGCAGGTCCCAGCTTGGGGGTTCCTTCCAACGGACTTTCTTATCTCAAGACTGGTCGGAGAAGTGTTCTGTCTCTCTCCCATATATCCCTTGTTTCCTAAGTACCTTTCTAGTTAAGGAATCAGCCACCACGATCCCGGTGGCTCTGGACAACCTTGGCACATTCTGATAAAAATGTTTCAGTTAAACAGCCTTCTGGCTGCTTTTGTTTCCACAAGCTACTTCCTTTCTTGCACAGGAGTAGTGTTTTCTCAACACCAGTCTTTTCTCCTCAAGGCCTGGTTCTTGAGAGGCTAGCTCTGCTAGAGTCCCTGTAACCAAACAAGGCCTGGAACGTCTTAAAAAAAAGCTTTAGTACCACGAAAACCTCAGTTTCCTAGTGGAAATGGCTTTTCCCCTTGGTACAAGGACAAGAGCCTAGAGTTTTTCAACCCTCTTTCCTCTCATGACTGGATTATTTAGTTCATATCCAGGCATTACTCTCTGGAACTAGTTTGGTCTTTGTGACTTGTTTTCTGTAAAAATATAAAGGTCTTTATTTTCTTATCTACAGTAGGTCAGTAGGCTCTTTTTGGGAGTACACTTAGGGTTACTCGGATTATTTTCTGTCAGGCAGAGAAATCTGTCATTTCTCAAACCATTTTAAAGAATTCCACAAGGGCCATTTCACTTCCAGACCCTTCTGGGGACCGGAGTTTTTCCCATGGAAGACAAACCTCTGTATATTCATGTTCATGGGGTGTCCCTTTGAACCTGTGACAATTCTGTCTTGAAACAAGTAACATTGAAGACAACCTTTCTGCTTGTCTTTTCCTCTGTCAGATGGATTTTCAGAGTTTCAGGTTTTTCTTTTAGGCCTTATCCATTCAGTGCCTTTAAGAACAATTTAGTCCTCTGGATGGCTAGGAAATCCTTTTCCCAAGTGTCTACCATTTCCACCTTCATCAGCCCCTTTTTCCCTGCCTGTACTGCTCACAGGCCAGTCCTGTCTAGGCTATCTCAAGCTGATCGGATGGGGTATGAATTAGTCCTGCTGGTCTGTGTCAGCGGTCCTATAAGTTCGGGTACTGGCATTATCATTCCTTCCTTTCCTGCATTTCGCAGAAAAGGAGAAACCAGTGACCAAGAGTATTTTCCCACGGGACTGTTTTCCTGTATTTTGGGTCTGGTACAGCAAGGCTGACATTCAGCCCTTCTCACACTTAGGGCCTACTTCCTGGAGAACAGCTGCCTCCTCTGCAGTGTTCAAGGCTATATCCTTACTAGAAGTGTGCAGATCACTTATTTGAAATTTGCTTCTCACATTCAATAAGATCTTTTCTTGGATGTGTAGTCTGATAAAATGCCAAATTTGGCAGGACGGTACTTCAGAGCCTCTTCTTAAAATAGGTTTCTGTGCCCTCCTCCCAACTACACTGCTTCGAAGTCTGCATCTGTCAATAGATGCTAAAGAATTCCTGGGGTGAGAAGAAACAATTACTCACCAAAGTAATGTTACTTCTTCCAGGGTATTCTTTAGCATTATTGACACTCCCACCCTTTCTCCCCTGGAAACCTTGTCTAAAGGCTCTGTTAGGGGATTTAGCCAAATTTGACGACTGTCATTCTTTCCTGCGATTAAAAAATAAATAAATAATTTTCTCTTTATAGTGGGTTAGAATATATGGTGGGTTATTGCTAACAGTTTTTTGGCCCTAGCGGGCACAGTTTTTGCCCTTTTTCAGCTCCGAAATGTGTTCTGCGGTCCCTCAGGCTGACTGCAGGCAGCACTCTACTCTAACTGTATCCTGATTAGCCAGTTGCCTTCCTCATTTGCATTGACTCCTCCTCCTCTCCGGGGCAGCTGAACCCAGCTGGCATACTGCATCTGTCAATAATGCCAAAGAATACCCTGGAAGAAGTAATATTACTTTGGTGAGTAATTGTTTCTTGCCTCCTTTAACCCCTGCTATGTCCTCAGTCTGCACCTTTCCTTTCCTGATCACTCTTCCTGCCTCCTTCAAACCACATTTGTATGCCTCCCTATCTATTTCACTGTTTGAGCCCTTGTATCTTTGGAATGCTAGTCTTTTTTCCCTCACTGCAGCTGCCACCTCCTTTGTGAACTATAGCAGATTTCTTTTTTTCTTCATCTTACTGACTAGCCTGGAGTATTTTGCAGTAACCTCCGTTAGTGCTTCTCTTATGTTTATTCATCATTCCTCTGCCCCTCCTTTTGCCTTTCTCTTGAGTATATCCCTAAAGCATATTCTCATCTGATTGAAGTCTGTTCTTCTGACGTCTATGACCCATGTGTTAGTGTGGCTTGTCTCCTTGGCTTTCTTGACCTTGAACTAGACAGATTTGTGGTCACTTGACCCCAGATGGCACCCCACCTCCACCTCCTGGACCTTGCCACTCTTTGTGAGCACCAGGTCAAGGACTGTGTTTTCTCTAGTGGGGGCTGTGACAAGTTAAGTCCAGCCCCTCCCAAGGTGTTTAGGAAATTTCTGCTTCTAGTTGTGGATGCTGTGTAGGAGTTCAAGTCCACGTGCGGGAGGTTGAAATCCCCCATCGGCACAACTTCTCCTTTTTCGGCCATCTATAGTATGTTTTCAAGCATTGCTTTGACTCCTTCTGCCTCTTGTAAGGGAGGCCTGTATATCACTCCTAGTCTGAGGGATGAGCATGAGCCCGGTTCGAGAGTGACCCAGAGTATCTCAGGTTTGTTTTGGGACCTTTGGATCTCCATAGCTTTTATGTCCTCCCTTATTTATAATGCATCCCCCCTCCACTCCTACATCCTTTTCTGCCTTTCCTGAAGAATTTTTAACCTGGGATTGCAACATCCCATTTATGGCTCTCATTTAGCAATTTTTCTGTGATTGTGACCCAATCCAATCCTGCATCTGCTACTGTGGCTGAGAGTTCTGGGAATTTGCTAGCCAGACTCCAGGCATTGGTCATCATTGCCTTCCAGAGTCCGGCATCCTTGATCCTTTGTTTCCTTGTACTTTGTTTAATTTGTATGACCTTCATGCATTGCTGTTGTTTATGTCTATGTGATTGATGACAGGCACTGTTACATGGCTCTGGGGGGGTGGTGACTGGGGTTCTATATTCCTGCTCCTGTCTGGTCACCACCACCCTGTCCTCTAGTTTAAACTCACCACAAATATGTCAAGTTTTTGCCCTAATGCCCTTACCCCCTCTCTGTTGAGGTGAAGGATATTGAATTTAAAGTAAGTTCTTTCCCAGAAATATTTCCAGTCGCCAGTGAAGGTGTGGCCCTTTTCTGAGCATCAAGTGCAGAGCCAAGAGTTCAGTTCTGTGATTTTGGCTTCCCTAACCCTTCCTTGGCCTTTTCCCTTCTTCCATACTGGAAGTACCTCAGAGAAGGCCAAGAGGGATGAAGAAGAGGTGAGTCTATCCCCTAGATTTGAGATATGTGCCTTGGCCTGTTCGACGGAATGGTTTGTGATATTGTTAGCTCCTATGTGAACTATGATGGCCTTGATGTCTCACTCCTTTTTGATGCAGTTTCCTATGCAACCTACATCCATTTTTGCTGTGGTCCCAAGGAGACATTTGACCACTATCTCCATTTGCTTGGTCCCATTTAACTTTGATTCGACCCCACGTATCATGGAGTCCCCCAGAATGTTCAGTTTCTTCTTTCCTTTGGTTGGAGGGTCTGCCCTAGTAGTTATGTCCTGATGAAGTGTTTGGTGCTGCTGCACCCCTTTCCCCTGGCCCAAGTCAGAGTGCTCATACTTCCCTGGCTCAACAACAAGTGGGTCCCTACAACGTGATCCCCTATTGTTTTTTAGGGTGATGCCAGGTTGGTACTGCTGAGCCCTAGCTCTCTGGCTTGAGCAGTCACTTGCTTCATTGTGCATCCTTGCCAGTGGGGCAAACCTGTTATGCAACTGCATAAATGCCTCTTGAGAGTTTCCCACTTGGTGAGCCTTGCTGCGGTATGCTTTTCCCCTTTGCACTACCTGCCAACCCCCTGGATGGCCTGTGCTCAGCAGTACAGGGTCAGTGCCAGGGTACTGGTGGTGCTGGGTCTGTTTCCAAGTCCTTGTGTCTTGACGTAGTTCCTGGTTTAGGTGGGATATTGTTACCCATGCCTCCTGGAGTTGGGCTCGGAGGTCATTTATGGACCAGCATGTAGAACAATATCCTATATCCTGGACCCAGGCCCTGTAAAAAAGTGCTCCACAGTGGTTACAGGGCCCAATATCCATTCCGGTTGGCTTGGTATTCTTTGCTATGGAAATAACAAGTGTTAGTCCAGCCTGTAGATAGTTGCTAGAGAGAATTGAAAGGTAGGAAAAAAAAGTTCTCTAAAGTTTTTTTTTTGGTGTTCTAGTCAGTTCAGGTAAGAAGTGGGCAGTGACATGCAGAACCTGTATAGGAAGAGGACCCGGGGTTGGTGGGATTAGGGGGTAGGGTGGAGGCAGAACCTCTGTTTCTCCTTCCTGCTTAAAAAACAATCAGTTTGTTCAGGTCTGCCACTTAGTAGCACAACTAGAGACTGGAGAGGAGGAGATCTCTCTCCCAGTCGGTGAAGATCAGTTAAGCTCAGCAGACAGTAAGGCTAGGGGCTGGACTGCACTTGGCATATGCCTCCTAGGGTTGCCCTTTGTGTCTGAGCTGTTGCTTCTGGCTGAGAGCGTTCTATTAGCCAACCACTATTTCAGTAGTGGATACAGCAGACAGTAAGGCTAGAGGCTGGACCGCTTTTGGTGTATGCCTCTTAGGGGTGCCCTTTGTGTCTGAGCTGTTGCTGTTGCTTCCAGCTAAGAGCTTTCTATTAGTCAATCACTATTTCAGTAGAGGTACAGCAGTACAAATGATTTACATACAGCAGCCAGGAATTCTGGGTACGTGTTCAAAGTGCTCCTTATGCTGAGAGAGCAGCTGCTGGTTGGGTTTGAGCATAGCGATTGAGGAGAGAAGTCGCCTCAGTGATGATAGGAGCCCAGACTATGCACTCCAAGGGAGATTCACCCAGGTAGAACTGCTGTCAAGGAATCCCTGCTTCTACACCTGTCAGAGTCCACCTTCCCTCTATGACTGGTCTCTCTCCCAGTCGGTGAAGATCAGTGAAGCTCAGCAGACAGTAAGGCTGGGGCTGGACCGCACTTGGCATATGCC
Source organism: Neoceratodus forsteri (assembly GCA_016271365.2). Lineage (NCBI taxonomy): Eukaryota > Metazoa > Chordata > Ceratodontiformes > Ceratodontidae > Neoceratodus > Neoceratodus forsteri. The sequence continues at coordinate 1,002,899,555 of CM028131.1, read as the reverse complement.
TCCTAGGGTTGCCCTCTGTGTCTGAGCAATAAAGTCAAGAACAAAATCAGGAAGGATGAACAATGCAATATCAAATATAAAATGAACAGTGGGGTCAAAAATATCAGGGAAGGATGTGAATAGAGCAGAGAGGGGAGAAGGTGAAGCAGAAGAGGCAGTCACCGAAGTGACATTGTCATATAAGTGCAGGAGGTTACCGGAAGTGCGGGATGGGCAGGGTGTACAGGGATAAGGAGAGCAAAGAAGAGAGGAGAGGGGAAGTAGGGAAGTCAGGTATGGGAAACATAAGTGCAAGGGAAGGGTAAGAGATGGGGGGAAGGAGGGAGTAGGAGGGAAGGTATGTGGAGGCAGAAAGGAGAGGTGGGGGGCCAGAGATGAGGGGAGGAGTAGGATGGAGGGAAGGGAAGAAAGTATGCATGTGGAAGGAGACTGGGAGTGGTGGGGGAGATCAAGGAGTTGAAGGGTGAGGAAGGGAGGAAGTGCAGGAGGGCCTAGTGGGTACAGTTGCAGCTCCTGAAATTGGTAAGGAAGGTGTGTGGAGGCAGAGAAGGAGAGGGTGGGGGGCTGGGAGATGAGGGGGAGGAGTAGGATGGAGAGGAAAGGGAGGAAAGCATGCATGTGGAAGGAGACTGGGAGCGGGAGGGAGAGCAAGGAGTTGAGGGAGGGAGGAGGGGAAGAAGTGCAGGAGAGCCTAGTGGGTACAGTCGCAGCTGCTGAGATTGGTGAGGTGGTGAAGCAGTTTGCGTTTATAGAGGCCAAGCTTAGCAGTAACATCTGGAGGGAGATGATTCAGAAGGGAGATTATGTTTTTCAAAATTTTCTTTGAGGTGTCAGCAGCTCTTTAACTTCCAAAACCCATGAGAACTAGACACGGTTTAAAATTTATTTTTGTAATATTTTTCTTTTGCCTCCTTTATAAGTCCCTGACAACTATTTCTGATTCTTTATAGGCTTCCCACACACTATCCCAATTATATTTCCTCACCTTCTTCCATAGCCAATCCCTTATTCACATGGGGCCCAATTCCAAGTCGTGCTACTCTGGCGGAAGGTGGGATATGCCACTCTCCATGGCATATCCCTCAACTTACGCCATGCTATATGCCCAGTGCCATTCCAGGAGGTGATTTGCACCAGTGCATCTGTGGGCTGTGACAATTTCAAGATACGACACAACTTACACCGCAGCACCCAACGCCTGGTGCAACTGAGGGTTACTACATCCACATAGCCCAATTCCAGGTGGGCGGCTGTCATAACCCGCAGCTGCAGTTTCCAAAGCCGCAGTGGCATAGGGAATTTCTGACAGCTCGGAGCTATCCTAGTGTCATCCAATGGCTGGCACCATCAGATGCCACCACGCAGAGCCCCAGCGACAGCGCCATAGGGACCCCAGCCCCTGTAGCACACCCCTGCCCCAACCCCCGATCATCAGGGACACCCGGAGTCCAATTTTGCACCCCCAGATGCCTGTGCCAGCCTGCCCCCATGCCCCTGGTGTCTGCCGCTGTGTCCAAGACTGGGGCTTGACTGCCTGTTGCCTGGCATGAGTTGCAACCTGCGGTTGTAATATGCCATGCGTGGGTTACAACCACACGCATGGCGATCTCACCTGTTGCAAGTGCCAGGATCCTGCTGCTTCTGGAATGTGGAGTAGGGTCTCTGACATAGGGGCAACTGGTGAAACTCACAACTGTGTGCAAGTTACAGCAGTTGTCTTGGAATCGGCCCCATAGTTTTTAACATTTTTCTAGTTATTCATGGCATACAGTATGTTTCTGTTTTTTCTTTACAGAACAAAAGGGTGCATGTCTATCACAGTCACCCAATAATTCTGACACAAAAAAAGTAAGCTACATCATCAATTTCACGTATTAAATCTAAACTATCCCAACACGCCTTAGGTCATTCAGGAATGCCAATATATTAAAACATTTTCAGAATCAACCTGGCATTTTAACTAAACTCAATTCTACAACTAATTTCACAGTGATCATCCATTAAAGGTGAACTCACCACCCCTTTCCTAACTTTTACATTTTTAGAGACAAAAATTAAATCAGGGCCGGCCCGGTGGCGCAGAGGGCTGAGGCGTTGAACGCCACGCCTCGCTCCACGCCGGCGACCCGGGTTCGGGAGCGGACTCGGGTAGCCGGTGGGTCGGCCGCGGGGAGTTAGGCTTGAGCGTCCGACGACAGCTCGCCTACCCCGGGTGGGATTTGGCCATATTCGCTTTTTGCGACCCCCCGAGCGGAGGCTCGAGGAAGCACATGCCCGCAGGGATTGGTCGGACGGTCGCCAGCAGATCAGACGTCGACGACGCCATGACGCCAGGGGGAGTATCTGCTAAGGGAGGGAGAAAACAGGGAAAATGGAAGGCTGCCTCGTCTGGAGGAAGGGGCCCGGGACGCGGCTCATGACGGCCAGCCTCACCGACAGTCCACGGGCCCACGAAACGTGGTTACGCGGGAGTGCCCCCTACCTCGCCGCCTGGGTAAACCGCGCTCCTGCGGGGCCTGTGGACTGTGTGAGCTGGTCGCAGGTAGCGGGATGTCTGCGGGACAACGCCGAAGGGTCGGAGGAGGCAGGCTAGAGGAGAATAAAATACAATTTCAAAAAAAAATTAAATCAGTTGTGGTTTCTTGAATTCCCCCATATTATTAATTATTGTGGGAGTATCTATAATCTGTGTTACAACGAGTGGAGGAAAAAGCCTTATATAATCTACTTAAGAAATAAAGTATGACCAGGGGTTACATTAATGCTCCAGTTAATCAACTCCTGAGAGTGTAATGTGGCACAAGGCACAGCCGAGTGTCACATGCACCCGGGGGGGTGATTAACTTGAGCATTACCATAACCCCTGCTCATACCATATTGCTATTATAAAAAAGATATATAAAAAATATGTTAAATACTTTTCTTTTTACTATATTTTTATCAAACTTGCATGGCAAAGGCAGATACAATTTGGTACAGTATAATTACAGGTTCAAGGAACTAATACATCAGAAAACATTGACTGAATCCAGTATTTTTCTTACTGCTATTTTTTTTGGACTAGACCCCTCCCCAAGTAGGCTCAGCCCCATGCCCCCGGCCCTATTCATCCCCCGAAGACTTACCCCAGGTGGTGATCCTCCTGGGTTTACCCCCAGAGCGGGGCCACCGAGTGGACATGAGCCCTGCGGAAGACTGAACCAGGTGTTACCCCCATTCCTGGGATGCCTCCCTGGCCTGCCCCAGGGGCAGGACCATGGGGTTAAGCCACCCAAATGGAATACAACACTCGGTCACCAGTCAGGTATCACGGCAGCAGAATGGGACCGGAAGAGCGGGGTGTCATGCATGGGGGCTGGCATTTTTGCTATGATAATAGCCCCAATGGGAGGCATGGCGTGCATTAACGTGATGGCACCAAAGCACCAACGTCTGGCACGCCTCCCCACAGTGAAGGCTCCAGCAGCTGCTCCCCCTGGCCTCTGCCAGATATCAGTCTTGTATCAGGTACTCAAATCCCCCCCCCAGAGGAGGACAACAGTCCCTTGGACACTTAATCCTCATTGCCCCAGCTGGCCCTCCAATTCCTGAGTCTGTTCAAAATCCAGTTGTTTATCATACATTCAAAATTAGCTCTGCTATGGAAGTTAGTCACATGATATAGCCTGCCCTTAGGTACAGGTCGGGCTTAGGGTGGAATGCTGTTTATCACTTCTATACAGCTTAAAGTGAAGTTTTATATATTGGTTTGAAATCATTCTGTGATAACTTTGCCCCTGTACAGTTATGCAATTAATGAGTGGCGGTGGCTAAGGGGCGGGGTGAGCCCAGAGAGAGACAAAAGAAAACCAGAGGATCCTAGGACTGCTGATTGGTTACGTCTAACAGTGGGCTATACAGGAGATTAATAGGGTGTTGCCTCGCCAACAGTCCACTGTCTTATTATCACTATTCTACAGAGAGGGGACCTACCGTGTGGCCCCTGGCTGTCAAGACTAACATTAAAGTATAAAATTAGGGTCCTTGGACAAGTACCCAACCTCTCCACCGTGAGGTCAATGTGTCAAAATAGTCATTTAAAGAATATGTAATCTTTTCAGGCTTGTATATTTGGTGTGTTGTTGTTCTCCAGGACTCAATAGAGGGTATTATTCTAGTCAGTCATAACCATGTTAGTGTTTTTTTTTTCCTTTTGCTGGTCATTATTAGGATTCCTAGTAAGTACCAGGTATGGGAGTTACGAAATCCAGGTGGTATTGTATTAATAGGTATAGCTCTAAGGTAAGTTCTATTGGGTTTTGCAATAGCTCTTGCAACTCACGCTCCAGGTCACAAAAATAAGACTGCAGGAGTGGGTACTCCCAGAAGAAGTGTGTATGTGTTGCTCTCTTTTCACCACATAAGCACCAGCAAGTGACTGTATGTGAGGGACTGAAATGAGCAGTTATGACTGGGGTGTGAAAATATCATATTAAGTGTTTCCACGCATATTCATGCCAAGTAAAACTTACTGTTAAACGAGAATATATCTGGCAGGTTCTGCACCATCGTTCAAGGATAATTTGAAGACTCTGTTCCGACACCCATCTATCTGCCACGTCAACTGTCTGGGAACCCTGGGAAGCCTGTAGGACCTGGTAAAATCAAGATGTGAGGTATTTCATGTTTCATTGCCTTAGAAAATCATGGAAGAAGTTAACCAAGGGTGGATATGCAGTGGTATTCTGGACTGCTATCAGGAGCATTGACACATAGTGACAGATCTGTAGACAGTGACAGAAATCTGTTTGTTGAAGATCAAACTTCTGCTGCTTTTCCTGGAAGGTTGAGAGAGTGGAGCCTGTACAGAGCTGGAAGATATACCGAAGAGAATAACTTTCCCAGGTTTGATGACTGAGGTTCATCAATCTAGGGTGAAAATGTTCTAATCTTGAGTTGGGACAAAAGAGGGGTAAGAAGGCCATGGGATGAAGATCTTTTTTTATCTTGTGCCACACTAATATCATGTTTCTGCACCATGGATTTAAATTATTTAGTGCCGCTCTGTCGCAGGTAGCGTGAAATAAGAGAGTGACTAGGGCTGGGAAGGGAAGCTCAGCTTGTTCAATAGTGGCCCGATGTGAGGAGGGGTTTGCAGTGTGCCTATGGAGAAGCAAGCAGATCTGCATGGCTCACTAATAATATTGGAGAGTCAGGAGGAAGAGACCTCCTGCAGCTCAAGATAATGTTAAGATTGTATACCGAATATGTGGGCATTGATCTGCCCAGATAAATAAAGGGATATCTCGAGGCAGTGTGTGATAACTCATTTGTATGTTGTACAGTTGCTAGTGACCTCAAGTAACCTCACGAGTGGCAAAGCCTTGAATGAGGATTACAAGAGGTCGCTGGCAACTGTACAACATAAATGAGTTATCACACACTCAACCCCCCACATATCTGACTTATGCAACAGGGCAGGAGCTTGTGTGGTGGGTTATGCCGAGCTGAAGCTTTATTTTTGATTTTTAATTTAATAAAGAATGGGGGTCTTTTTTTATCATTTGGTGGTCGTACATTTTTTGTGTGTCCTGTTGGTATGGCCATTGCTAGGGAGCACATTGAATAGTGGTTCAGTATGTCGTTACATTGGCAGCATGCCATTTTATTGGCTCTGATTTTGTGTGTGGGTGTGCTGATCATTTTTTTTAAAATAACATCTCTGTTTCTTGCTTAGTGCAGAGCCGTTACCTTATTGATTGTGGGCAGGGGTCCGATCGTAGAGTTTGATTTTGTAGTTGTTTTTTTATATTGTTTTTTCCGTTGATCCTTTGTTTTGTTTTGCTCTCTGATTGAGTCAGAAGTGGAAGCGCTTATGTGGCGTCGGCTTTCAGAGTCCGGGGATCGAGGACTGTTTCTCAGTGCAGAGTATTGAGATACTGGATTCTTTGCAATGCAGTGGTGGTTCATTTTTTTTTAATTTTTTTAAAGTGTAATTTCTTGAAGGAGACGGCAGATGATGGACTGGAGTGGCAGTTGAGTGGAGTGAGGGAGAGCAGCAGTTTGAATGGAGCAAGTGGGACTGGCAGGTACAGGCTCATATGCTGGGGGTTCTGTGGGTTTTGAAGATGCCCCCCAACAAGAGAGATTGCGTTCCACTCTGTTTGCTTTTTTTCCTTTTTTTTTATTTTATTGGTGCAGGCACCCAGATGTGGAGGCACAAGCACATAAATCTTTGTCTCCACACTGTCTCGGGGGGACTTTCACACACTGCAGTCCCACAACAGTCACTGGGGCTGACAATACTGTACTACACACAAGTTGGTGGTTTAGGGGACTGAGGCTGACCCACACCAAATGCCCCCCAATTCTGGCAACCAGTTCAAAAGCAACCATACTCCTCCCCATGGCATCCTTATCAACCAGCTAGTTTAATGTGTACTGGCCACATAAATTACCCACCCACCCTCCCCACTTCCAGTGAGCATCCTTGCAGCCATTCCCAGTGTTCAAGGCAAAGAACTTAATACATGGCCTGTGTGCTACCTAAGGGCACTGCTGTGTGGGACTGTGGCAAGTCGGTACTTGATTTGACTATGTGAATACTCCACATGCAAATCAGCATCAATGGGACAGCTGTGCAGCAGGCATGTGTGCAGGGGAGGCGGATTCAGTTTTTTTTTTTTTTTTATATGTGTAGGTCCCGACAGCTGCCTAGTGACTTGTCTGATCTGTTCAATTGTTAGTCCAGTTCTTCTAGATGCATTCTTGCCACCAAGTTTTAATGAATTCCTGATTTGGTTGGCTGGAACTAACTTGCTGTGTGTGTGTGTGTGTGTCTGACCCTCCCCCGAGTTCAGTGCAGCTACTGGCAGAGACAATTTCTGATTTGGCTTGTGATCATGTTGGCATCCTCCGCCCAGCCATTGAGACTGGCACCCATGGACCCTGTGGCAGTTAACATCCCTCTCCCCTCTCCTGAGGAGGAACATGTCCTATTCAAGTCAATCCTCCACTGGCAGCCCTGCACTGGCTCCTGTGCCCTACCTTGGATACCAACCTGTAGGACTGCGGTTGATGACTGGTCTTCTTGTCTCTGGTTCTCAATGAATTGCCAGCAGGCTTTAATGGAGACCCTGAGTCTGCCTCTCATTCATACTGTAGTAATACCCTCGCATGTCAGCATGAATTGTGCTGCCTGGTGCCCGCAGTTCCACTTTGGCTAAAAAAGAACCCCCCCCCCCATTTTCTGACTAGCTTATGGGCCTGAGGTCCACAGCTGTAGCATCAGGAGGAAAGAGAAGTACATTACAGGTACTTTTGATAAAACGAGGCATGCAGAAGCAGTATTAATATACAGTACAGTGGGAGGGGAGTTTTAAAAAAAAATAAAAACAATCTTTTTTCCAGTAGTTTTGGGTGGTAATTTGTAGCTTACCAAAGGCTTGGGGGGGGGGTGCTGGCAGTGCTGCTGAAATGGGAAGAGATGGCAAAAGGAAGAGAAGTAGTGCTGGCTGACAGAGATAATGTAGTCACTGTGTGGATAAATGGGGTATGATGTCATTACTATGGTAATAAATAGGGGATATGTGATGGGCTGCTGTGGATACACCATTTATTTGAGCGAGCAGTGTGTGACCTCCAGTTGACCTCACGAGAGGCGGAGCCACGAGTGAGATCCCGAGGTCACACACTGCGAGTTCAAATAAATGGTGTATCCCACAGCAGCCCATCACATGTGCGATTTATGCAATAGCCAGCTTTTATTTTTTTGTTGTTAGTTTTAATGTTTTATGTGTTTTTTTAGGTGGCCTATTTGTGATGTGACCTGTTGGGAGCGTGGAATTTTACTTTTTGTGTGGTTAGGCAGTGTGTGGACTGTGATTGGCCAGTGTTTTGTGAATGGGCGATGTATTGAAATTGCGATTGGCTGCTTGGAGCGTGGGAATATTATTTTGATTGGCTGAGGGGTGAAGCTTCTTGTATGACGCAGATGGTTTTCAGTCATCGAGGAAGAGTCAGGAGGGAATGTTATCTCGTGCTATTTGTAGTTTGTTTTAGTGGATTGGGCCTAGTTCAGTTATTGAACAGCAGAAGAAGGAGTTTGAGGGAGGTACCGGGGAAGAATTTGGTGGAGTGGCGATGGAGAGGTTATGAAGGAGCTGGAGAAGGAGTTTGAAGGAGCCAGTGGATAAGGGATGTCTCGAGGAAGGACTTAGTGGAGTGGCAACAGAGAGCTTCAAGCAATGGGATATGGAGTTTGGGACAGCCTGTGGATGAGGGATCTGCCAGGGTGTGTGAACTGGGGTGGCCGCGGACAAGTCATTTTATGGATTATGATGAAAGATGTGGAGTCGGCCAGTGGAGGGAGTTATTTTGCACTGCAGTTCTGGATTTGGGCATGAAGAGCCTGAAGACTTAAGGGATCATTTTATTTTTTCATTGGTTGGATGGGAGTTGTTTGGGGTGTTTTGTTTTGCACTGTGGATTTAGGGCTGGAAGAGCCTGAAGATTTTCTCATTCTTTTTATTAGTGTGGATTTACAGCTGGAGGTGTCTGAAGAAAGTGAAAGAGGTTGGTGGTCTAAGTATAATGAAACTGCAAGTAAGGGTGACTGAAAGTAGTGCCAGCATACAGGAGATTGATTGATGGCAGAGTGTGGGATAAACGGTGGTTGATTGATGGCAGGCAGGATGTGGGATAAATATTAGAATCACAGTTTATCCCACGGCAGTGAGAATAAATGAATTTATTCCACTGTTTATCTGCCCACATACATTGCATAAATAAACTTATTACCATAGTGATTACAACATACTCCATTTATCTGGACAGTGGCTCAGATAAACTGATTTATGTAGCAGTTTTTGTCCTGACACCTGCTGCATAAATTTAGATATCAATCGCTGCCATTGTTGCCATATTGGGTTGGGCAGGAGTAAAATTACACTGGAGAAGAGGTAAGTGCACAGGGCAGAACCACATTCTAATAACTTCCATTCTGTGTGACAGGAATAAAGGTAATGTGTTCCACTGCGTGAGATTTTGCTAGAGTTGTGTAAAGAAGAGATGATAGTTATTATGATAGATCATAGTAGACGATTTCAGTAAATGTATCCCTAGGTATTTCACAGTGGTAAGTACCGAAGGGAAAGTGGTGCGGAACTCTGGAGAAGGGTCATAGTTTATACCCTGACAGGGTGCCGAAACGGTGGAGAATATCAAAGGCTATGGGCAAAGATGTTTCTAGGGTCGGAGGTAAAGTAACATATTGTCAGCATATAGGGCTATCCAATGCTCCATCCCTGCCATTGGTATCCCTTGGATGTCCAGTGACTTGTGCATTGCCTGGGCAAGTGGCTCTAAATACAGTGTGAACATGAGGAGGGACAGCGGGCTGCCCTGCCTGGTGCCCCAGAATAAGGGGAAAGCTTCAGAGTGGTGTCCATTGACCATAACACAGTCACATGGGACTGATAAATCTATTGCAGTAGTTAAAGGAAGTCTACTGGGAATACCGTACTCCCCAGTACCGAGTATATAAAGGACTGGGAGAGCCGGTCGAAAGCCTTTTCAGCATCAAGGCTTAAAATGACCAATGGTGTAAGGTGGGGTTGCGGGTGATGTAATATATGCAGTATCCTTCTGATAATATCAGAATTCATACAGGCTTGGACAAAACCTGTCTGGTCAAGTCCGATCAAGACAGGAAGCATTTTAATCCAGCCGCTTGGCTAGAACCAACATGAATATTTTATAATCGGTGTTGAGCACCAATATCGGGCTGTATCAGCTGCAGTGGTGGGGATTTTTCCCTGGTTTTAACATTACTGAAATTGCAGTATAAGCCCAAGAGAGGGGTGTTGATCCCCTAGCAAGTATTTAATTGTATGTGTGGGTTAAAATAGGGAGCAGGAGCTGCTTATTGGTTTTATAGTATTCCAAACCATAACCAACAGAACCAGGTGCTTTCATAGTTTTAAGTACTGTACTTTCACAATCTCCGAGATCTCTGTATCTCAGATTGGTGCAGTCAGTTGGTCATGGTAGTCATGGGAGAAATGGGGCAGTGTAAAGGAAGCCAAAAACTTCTGCACATCTTCTGTGGGGAGTGTCTCCTCTACAGCTGGTTATAATAAGCTTTGAAGGCACTGGTAATATCATGCAGTTTAAAGTAAGTAAAACCTGTAGCTGGGTGTAGGATGGATGTAATTGCTACTTTTCGGCATTATTTACAAAGTTTAAAAGCTAATAATCTAGTGGCTCTAGGGCCCCCCTCAGCATATCGCTGCCTGAGATAAAAAAGGGCAGTTTCTGTTTGTTGGAGGCAAAGGTTGTCATGTTCAGCCTTTATCCTGTCCAGTTGTGGCTTAACAAAGGTGTCACCCTGTTGGTGTGCCAACTGCAGAAAGTGAAGCATATCTTCTAATTGTACTCGATGGCATTGATGCTGTTTTTTTTCCCTGGGTTGTACGCTGGATTATATATCCCCTTAAGACTGCCTTAAGCGTGTCCCATTGAATTGTTTCCAACAAGTCTCTAGAAGTATTGTCTGTAGTTATTTCACCTGTCTTCCTGGAAAGAAGGTGCAGGAGCTCTCAGATTTTAAATGCATAGGATGTAAGCACCAGTGCGAGTCTTTCTCACAGCACCGAGATTCCATCAACTACTGACTGGAGCATGATCAGAAAGATTAATGTCACCTAAGTGGCAAACCACCACCCTACCAATGTTTTCAGCCTGCATTAGACAGTAATCAATATGGGAATAGGTCCTATGTACTGCAGAATAATGGGTATATTGATGGGTGTGAGGGTGCCATACATCCACCCAGCGTACCTCCGCACATAACCTTTTAAAATATTTATGTGATGCTGGCTGATGTGAGGGTGTGTGTTTGAGGAATCAAGACAGGGGAAAATGTCATATTTAAGTCCCCCAATAAGAGGAGCACTCTGGTAACATTTAGGAATAAGAGATCTACTATTTCTTAAGGGCTGGGATGTTGATTCCTGAAGGCAGGTATAAATTTGCTAGTGGCACAGCTATCCTGATTAGTTGTCCTTGTACCAGAACCAGGCAACCCTCTTTATCTGTGATGGCTTTTTTGCTCCACGAATGTTGTATTCAGAGGGATAAGAATGGCCACCCAGAGCGTTTCTCAGAGGGATGAGAGGATGAATAAACTGTGGAGAAACTAAATTTTGTCAGTTTATAATGCTCCGAGGGAGACAGGTGGGACTCCTGCATATATAATAAATCAGGTTTAGTGTGCTCTAAGTAGGTAAACACCCTGGAGCATTTCATGGGGTTGTTGAGTCCATGAACATGAATGGACTCAGTAAGCTGTTGTCAGAGATATAAGAATAATAAAGGCGGGTTCCTGATCTCCCCCCTCCCTCTCACCACCACTTCCTAGCTCAATCCAGCCAATGCCACACATTTTGTAAACCAGTGATAATATAAATACACAACCAGTAGCAAGAATTCTTAAAAGGGAAACACTCAGTGAACAGGGGATAATGGCTGGAACAGTAACCGATTCAAGGCCAAAAAGTGGCCATTTTGCCAAGAACTAACTGCACAATGTCAAATGGCTAACTGGGTGACTTCAAACTGGGACTTAGCCAGGCCCTGTTATGCAATGAGTAAACTCCACATGGGAGGCACACCTCAAAGGAGGAGCCTCCAACAACATTGCTGTCCGGGAATGGGGTGTTGGGCAGGTGATGTTAGGCTCTGTGTATGGCTTATACGTGATGTTTACTAGTAAAGGCGGGGGATTGGCCAAAATTGTAATTACTCCCAGTCTCTGTCATTAAGACTGATGTGAAGGAGATTGGTTGATTTTGAGAAGATCTACAGAGCTAAGGATCTAAGTAGGTAAGGGTTAAATCATTCCCCCCAACCTGCCCATGGCGGGGGGGGGGTCCATAACAAGAAAGCACCAACATTTGTTACTTACAGGTGCGAGGTAGCTATGATGTGAGACGTTGGAGGCCCCCAACTGTTTAATTCTAGGGGACTTCAATGTCTGGGCCGACGACAAACCTGGGCTTGGGTACAGCTTCTTCCAGATGATGTAATTACTGGGCCTATCGCAGGAAGTTTTCTCCAGGACCCATCAGATTGGCCACATGTTGGACCTGGTCTTCTCACTGGGGCTTGAGATTAATAACCTCAAGACTGATTGAGTCATTTGGTCCAATCATTCCACGGTGGAGTTCTTGTTTGAGGCTACCCCAAGAGCCCTCCCTGCAGAGATGGTCAGCTACGCTCTTTGGGGGTGTGACCCAAGAGTTTTTGGCATTAGCTGATCTATCTAGTGTGTACACTGCATGTTGGGGGGAGTCGTCGCCTGCGTCCTGCCTATAATAAGCTGATGTCTGAGGCACTTCGACTGCCTCGCACCGGTCCGTGTATGACCCAGATCTTCTCACTTGAGGTTTCCGTGGTTTGATGGGGAGCTCAAGGTGATGAAGACCCAGGATTGGAGGTTGGAACATTGCTGGCAGAGGACCAGTCTGGAGGCGGACAAGCTGGTCCTCCGTGCTCACTACGGTGAGTACCAGGAGGCAATCAACCATAAGAAGGCAGAGTTCCTGTCCAGGGAGATTGCGGCTGGAAAGAACCAACCAACTGTGCTTTTTCAGACTGTGGATAGGCTGCTAAACCCAGCCTGTCTACAGCAGAAAAAAGCTTTTTCGAATGCTTTATGCAAAGAGTTTGCTCAGTTCTTCTCAGACAGAGTGTCTGCCATCAGACATGGAATTCCGCCAGTGGGCCATTACTTGGCCGACAGTGATTGCCTCAGACACCCAGAGAGCACTCTGCCTGGTTGGGGTGAGTTTGGACCACTGGAGGCAGCTGAGGTCATTGGGGTTGCTTCCAGACTGAGGCACACATATTGTGAACTGGACCTGGTGCCGACAGTTTTCTTGATGGGATGTGTAACCCCCAGGGGCACTACCCTTAAGGCTACTACCCCTGCCTGCCCCCACAGAGACAGGGTAAGGGGCCCAGATCCATCGACGGGTGCCTCCACCCAGAGGTCGGGGTCAATATTGTCGAGATTGCCTCGGTCTCAGCCCTCTGGGTTACTGCAACCCCCCGTTCGTGCCCCTAGTGGCTCACACGGTATACAAATAACACTTTTCACCAATACACTCACCCCCTGGCTAATATCTCTCCACTCCCTCCAGAGACCCCCTGTAAATAAGGCACAGTTATACTGCAGTCACCAGGCATCCGTTCACCAGTGATGTACACAATAGCCAGGGTGTAGTTGCACAAAGAACAATCTGATTTATTTAGGGGAGGAATAACAAGGACAGGGGGAATCAGGTTGATTAGCTTATCACTCTACTTATCTACCTAGGGCTCTGTGCACAGGCCTAAACCTAGTCTTTACCGTCCCTGGGTACCCAAGCCGTAATGGCTAGTTCACACGTGGCAGCTGGTTGGGGCCCTTGACACAGATAACAGTTACGATCCTGAGAACTCAGAGTAGGCAGAGGATTTAATTTTGCAGCTAGAGATGGGTTCATACGATTGAAAACACTGTTGCACACTAGACAGGGAGCTACCCTGATTCAGTACTCACAAATTCCAGCAAATTCTGATTCCTTCAACACTCGCAGGGCTGAGCCTGAACTTCACCAGCCTCCTCACACATTTATATGGCAAACAACAGAGGGGTACCATACCAGGCAGCTGCTTGCAGGCTTTTATGAACTAGCAGAAGAACTCAGGCAGCAAACGGCAGCTTCAACTTCACGGATGGACCGAGCGCGACTCAGCAATTCTCTCCAGTCCCTTCAGGTTGAGCCTGGTAGGTAGCTGGGCTGGGACCATCCTCCGACCGACCGCACGCCGGCAGATTTAGTCCGAATTCTCACAAGGAGCAAAAACAGCCACTTCAGGCCTTCACGCGCTTCCCACACGAACACTCCCACAGCGCAGAAGCAACAGAGCTCCTCTCCTCACCTCAGCCACAACGCATCTCACCCCCAACAGCAAGGGGCTCTCCCTTCAGTTCGGGCGTTACCCGCTTTCATTGGCTGGCTGCACATGCCAGTCATTTCCTCTTGCCTTTAGTGGTGTGAAAAAGCGCCATAGCCCATAATGCCTTTCCCAAAATACAAGTAGTCCCACTATTGGTCAGTCAGCCCTGTATGGTCCCAAGGCACTGATTGGTCCCATTCAGCAGTTCAGGTCCAACATGAAGGAGGCAGTCGACACAGTCTCGTGCTGCAAAGGAAGGCAGGTTAGAACAGCTGCATTATTACTATTACCCTACGTTATTTCCAGCAAACAATTGCATTTTCCAACAGTACTCCCTCTGCACCACTAGTGATGGCAGAAGGGAGTTATTTTTTCAGTGGCCCGGGCGGGACTCGGGCATACAACCCATAGCCCCCTCTAAGTCAGTTAATTTCAGCTGCAACAGGCAGCCCTTAAAGAGAAGGCACATGGAGGCTTCAAAAGCGTTCACTGGTGTAACACATTTAAGCGGCTTTAACGGCGAACACCAACCAGGCACGGAGCATTTACCCAAGCTCCAAGGAAGCTTTTAGGAACCCCCATTTGCAAGGGGGTTACAGGATATGTCGACTCCGTTGGCCCGGTGATTGCCTTGATCGTCCGGTGTTCCTTGTCTGAGGGGGTCTTTCCCGATGCCTTAAAGGAAGCATTGGTGAGACCCCTTCTGAAAAAGCCATCTCTGGACCCTGACGTCATGGCAAATTACCATCCAATCTCCACCGTTCGATTCCTGGGTAAGGTTGTTGAGAAGATTGTAGCACTTCAGCTTGAGGAGCACCTCATGGCCTTTGATCTACATGAGCCTTTCCAGTCTAGGTTCTGGATGAGGCACAGCACAGAAACTACGTTAGTTCGGGTGCACAATGACCTTCTGAGGACAAGGGATCAAGGGGAAGGGACAATTCTCATTCTCCTCGATCTCTCCTCAGCGTTTAACATGGTGGATCATTGTGTGTACTGCTTGATCACCTGAGGGAATTTTGTGGACTCGCCGGCACAGTCATCTGCTGGTTTGAGTCCTTTCTCACAAACAGGAGACAAATGGCAGTGATGGGGAATTTCACCTTCTCCCACAGTCCCCTGTTTTGTGGAGTACCTCAGGGTTCGGTCTTGTCGCCAGTGTTGTTCATCGTGTACATGCTGCCCCTGGGAAGGCTCATTAGGAAATATGACTTGGGTTTTCATTGTTATGCCGATGATACCCAGTTGTATCTTTCCTTTGCACCTGGAACATCCAATGCAGTGGACGTGCTTAACAACTAGCTGCCTTGCCAAAATCAGTGACTGGATGGCCTCCAGCAGGTTGCGACTGAACCCCGATAAGATGAAAGTACTGGTAGTGGAGTCAAACAGAAGGCGTGATAGGATGGCCTTGGGCACAGAGACAGGACTTGTCCTGGGTTCTGTGCCTTTGAAGGCCTCCTCCAGGGTGCGTAACCTGGGAGTTATTCTGGATAGCCGCCTGCCACTTGAGGTTCAGGTGTCAGCCGTAGTCTGTATCAGATTTTACCATCTGAGGAATGTCACCAGGATTAAGCCCCTGGACCTCCCTACCTTGGTATATGCCTTTGTGACATCAAGGCTTGATTACTGTAATGCGCTCTACCTTGGGGTCTCGGGAGGTATCCTCCATCAGCTTCAGCTAGTGCAGAACACAGCTGCTAGGTTTTTTTCATGGGGCACCCTAAGTACTGCCATGTTATCCCGGTGCTGCATGAACTACATTGGCTGCCAGTCAGATGGAGGATCCTCTTTAAGGTGGACTTGCTCACCTTTAAGGCCCTACATGGCCTGGACCCTGGCGGACCTTCTTACACCTGCTACCTTGGTCCACTCCCTCCATTCCTCCTCGAGGGGCCTCCTGGCAATTCCCAGGACAAGGTTAAAAACTGCCGGTGATAGAGCTTTTAATGTTGCTGGCCCTGTCCTGTGGAATTTGCTACCGCCATCTATTAGGTAAGCCCCTTCAGTGGAGGTATTTAAGGCATGCCTCAAGGCCTTCTTTTTTGAGCAGGCTTTCCCAAACATAGTTACGTAAATATTGTCCTGTCTCTGACCTGGTATATCATTATTTTTCTGATTTTTTTTAATTAATTTTATTAGTTATTTTGCTTACTAGTTATTGTGATTCTGATAATGTATAATTATTGAAAGTTGTTTCATATATATTTTTATGTATGGAGTCCAGAGCCTCCTGGATTGGGCATCTTTTAAATAAAACTTGCCTTGCCTATCACCAAACCACAGCCTGAGGTCCCTGATGGGTTTTGTTATTGAGTGGCCCGCTAATTAATTACCTTATACTATTTATAATACCTAAGATACCATTTGATCTAGAGCACAATCCTAACTCCTCACTGGCTTCCCTCCCTGCCAGTCCAGCCACATTGCCCAATATAATGCCATCTTGATATGGAGCTCAACAGAGGAGACATCCGACCATTCTTTAACATGAGACACCAACTACAGTTAGCAGGTAACAATCCATAACTAAAGGCCGTCTCCAGCCAACCATCCTTCACTTCCTCCCAACCCCCACCACCACCACTGGCACATCCATTTCTCAATCTGTACCGTCACTGTCATGCTGGGGGATAGACCAGCAAGTACAGTATTAGGCTAATAATAACCAAGACTGTTGATGCAGCATCACCACAGATTTGCAAAAAAAAGTCAGTGCACAATCACCTGTCTGGTCAGGCTTCTTACTGCACTGTCTGGTCAGGCTTCTTACTGCAGTACTGACCGTTTCCTGTTGAGCTATAACCACTGCTTATGTTTCAACCATACCAAAGCAAAGTTGCAGAGGGGCAGGACCTGGCCCCAGATGACTGTCCATGAGGCCGAAGCCTTACGGTCACTCCAGCGTGGCGGGTCCCATATCGTTTATCAAATAGCTAGGGCCCACTGTTAGGGATGCAAGTCTGAAACAGCCATGGGTAATACCACTCTGATCCCATGCTCCACTCCTCCAAAACCCAAAAGCTTTCGATACTGTTAACCACCCCCTCCTCCTGTCTCAGCTGCGGACCTTGGGGGAGGCTGCAAATGCCATATGCTGGTTCCAGGACTACTTGTCACTCAGGTCACAGCGAGTCAAAGTTGGCCAGGCAGTATCAGGGTCCAGAGAAGTATCTCTCTTGGTGTTCCCCAAGGGTCTATCTTGGGACCTTTGCTATTCACCCTTTTTGTAAATGAACTTCCCAAGGCTTACAACAGCAAAATCATCCTGTACACTGATGATGCTGTCATTCTTAGCAGCAACCTACACATCGAGACACTGCAATATGAACTGCAGTCTTCTTTCCATCAACTCGAGAATTGGTTCTGCAAGCACAAGCTCTTGCTTAATTATAAAAAAACCAAGACCATGCTCCTATCTAACCCCCAACTTAAGAGGAGGTTCCACACACTCTCCATCACTAACAACGTCAGTGCCCCACTGGAGCAAGTTCACTCATTCAAGTACCTTGGGGTCACCATCGACGACACCTTCTCCTTTGTGCAACACATCGATCTGGTGATTAAGGCTGTCAACACCATGCTGGATGTGCTGCATAGGCACAGAAAAAATCTTACACCGGCTGCTTTCCGCCTCGCTGTCTCAAGCTACATACCATCCATTATCGATTATGGGCTGGGGGGTCTATGGAGCAGCCACTGACACGGTATTGAAGCAGGTGCGAATAGCCCTCAACAAGGCATGTAGACTCACCCTAGCTGCCGATCGCTTTACCCACACTTGCTCTTTACATGCGTAGAGAAAATGGCTGTCTCTAGGGAACAGAATCAAGTACCAAAATTTTCTCCTTGGCAAGAAGGCTCATCTAGGCAAGGCTCCCCCATGCATTTCTGATATCTTGTCCCTTGCTGGCTCCATGTATTATACCAGAGGCAGAAAGCATGGTGTGCTCTCTGTTCCTTATCGGAGAACCACTCTAGGACAACGTGCATTCTCCTACCAGGCCCCCCTATGGCTCAATGAGATATCGGAGGCTGCACACAATTCCTCAAGTTTCAGCACCTTCAAGTCCAAACTCAGACATTACCTAGCCTCTAGCACTGCATATGATTGTAAGCCGAGCTCCTGACATGCTCCCACTACTCCTCCCTGATCCCTGCCACTGGCACTGCCCAGGGCTGTGTACTCTAATCCCTGACCTTGACTTGTCTACTCTCATTTCACACCTCCCCTGTCCCTCGCCACTCTCTCCTCTCTCCTTTGCCCCTCAAACCCACTTCTGTCCCCCTTACCACCTTTTCTCTGTCTCCACTATCCTCTATCCTGTTGGCCCAACTGCCTTAGCCAACTCACGCCCTATCTTCCCTGCTCCTCCCCCACCTACCTCACTAGTGATAAGGCCTCATGCTGAAGGCTGCTACCCACAAACTACCCCCCTTTTCTTCTCCCCCTTTTTTCATCTGGTGGTGGACTCTTTCACTGGCCTCAGCTGTTCTGTTTCCATTAACGACCATTGTCTATAAATAATCTCGTCTCGCTGTATGCTTTAATTAAGTCTGATGTATAGATGCACATCTAATGTATTTATTGTATGTGCAATGGGATCTGTGTCATAAGGGCGATTGCTAAAAGGCGATCGTCATTATGGAGGTAATTATCCCATCGCTTGAAATTCACTTTTAGCGATGTACATAATAACAGTATAAGAACTCTCAATTTTAATGGCAGCCCCACATGCCCCTAATATTAGAGTCTCAACTTGAGGGGTGGTGCGGGGGGTGCTACAGTGTAAAATAAAATGCACTGGGCCATGCGCAACAAAACATACCTGCGCCCGACCCGAACCCTGCATCCCAGCCACCCCAGGCCAGCACCCACCCACCACGCCACGGAGCAAGCTCGGCAGCTCACCGTGGCACCACCCCTCACAAACCCTCCTGCACTTCGCTCAGCATGCTCATCCCCCGCCCCGAGCGTGTGTACATATAGTGACATCCTGTCACTATTCGCGAACCCCTCCCATCCGGTCGCCCTCCCTCCTCCCTCGCCCTGTTGATATGTGCCGCAAGTGGGTCACCATTTCAGTAAGCACCCACTTGCTACTAGCGCATATCACAGGATACCTGTGAAATGTACTGTGTTACTTGATGTGGAATCTTTGTAAAAGAGCTCATGCACAAAGGTTGTTTCCGAATGGATAAGTAAAATAAAATAAAACACCCAGGCCTGAATGCAGTCAAGAATGTTGACAGCTAACACATCAGCGAACACTCACGTCTGGTAGTTCAAGTTGCAGCAAGCACTCTAAGCAATTTAATAGGGGACCGTGCTGACAATATAGTGGAGCAGGAGTCAGAAATCTCACCCACTAGACTCTCCAAGGGTGAACCATGCCAACAATACATTGGATGCCGGTAACGGGAACGGGAACGGAAAGGGAGAGCGGGCACCAAGGTAGAGCCCCAAGGGGACCCTGATTAAGGGGACTAAGTGGGGGAGAACCAGAGACATACCTGCCAAATAAGGTTTAAATGAAGAATGCTATTCACTGATCAGTTTTCTCCTCAGGAATCCCTAAATTCTTGTGATCAAGTGTGGTCTGCACTGCCTTCAGTTAGGTGACGATCTCTTGAACTGTGGCTGCCACTTGCTGCCGTCATTGTACTTTGGGTAACTGTGCAGTCCAAACTTGTTTTGAGAATTTTGAAGCCAGAGTCTCAGTGGCAGAGTCTCTTGGACATAGGTTTTCTGTCTATTTGGAAAGTTCTGCCTCCAAGCTGTGTGTAAAACAACCTATTTGTCTGTGAAGCATAGAAAACGCATGACGATGGAAAGGGGATGGGCTTCAGGAGAGCTGGGTTTAGGGTCGAGGGCTCTATGGGCCCATTCTATATCTAGAGTTCATTGCAAGGGAAAGCCCAAGGTACTGTGAAATAAATCTTGAAGGAAGGGAATCAGATGTGTCCCTACCATTTTTTCCAGCAGACCATAAAGCCTTAAAGGAGTAGTCCACCCAGAATTTGCAAAAACATATGTTGTGCAGAGTGTTTTGATTTGTATGTAAAGTCCTAGTGTGTCCTTCCCTCTGTCTGCTATTAGGAGATTTTCCTAAATGAGCCTGCTAGCTTTTTATGGTAGTTTTACGACCCCTGGGGATCTCTATCTCAAATAGTTTTTAGGCAAATAGGCAACAAGCCTTTGTGTGAAGCAAATAAATCAAAACGAAAGAAGAAACCTCTATGGTTCTCAAAAGAAGTAGCGGGGAAGGTAAGGGAGAAAGAGATAGCATTCAGGAAGTATAAGGAAACACAGAAGGAGCAGGACAGAGAACTGTACCAGTTAAAGCAGAAGGAAGCAGGAAGGTAGTCAGAATAGCAAAGGCCCAAACTGAGGAAAAGATAGACAACTTGGTTAAGAAGGGGGATAAAACCTTTTATAGGTACGTTAGGGAGCAAAGAAAGACTAAGGCAGGGATACTGAGGCTGAATAAAGAGGAAGGTGGTTGAGCAGAGAGCGACAGTGAAAAAGCAGGGATACCGAACGAATACTTCTGTTCAGTATTCACAATGGAAAAGCAGGGGGAGATACCTAATCCAGTCAATAGAAGCACTCTGGTTGGGGGTTGATATTAGTCGTTTCACAGAAGAAAGGGTTCTGAAAGAACTCTTAAAACTGAAGGTGGATAAAGCAATGGGGCCTGATGGGATTCACCCCAGAATTCTAAAAGAACTAAGGGAAGAACTAGTAACACCACTGACTACCCTTTTTAATAAATCATGGGAGGATGGTGTGGTACCTGAGAACTGGAGGAGGGTGGATGTGATTCCCCTTCACAAAAGTGGGAGCAAGACAGAGGCAGTAAACTACAGACCTGTCAGTTTGACCTCAGTGGTAGGGAAAATGATGGAATCACTGCTGAAGGAAAGAATTGTTGAGTACCTAGAGGCCAGTGGGGCACAGGACTCAAGGCAGCATGGATTCACAGTAGGAAGGTCATGTCAGACAACTCTAATTGATTTCTTTGACTGGGTGACCAAAGTAGTAGACCAGGGAAGGGCTATGGATATGGCCTACCTAGACTTTAGCAAGGCATTTGACACAGTCCCACACAAAAGATTAATAAACAAATTAGCCAGCCTGGGAGTGGGTCCCAGGGTGGTAGCCTGGGTAAAACACTGGCTGGACAACAGGACACAATGGGCAATAGTAAATGGAGTCCAAAGTGAAGAAAGGAGGGTTACTAGTGGGGTACCGCAGGGTTCAGTACTGAGTCCGGTCCTTTTTAATGTCTTTATAAGTGACATTACAGAGGGATTAGAGGGGAAAGTATGTCTCTTTGCTGATGACACAAAGATCTGCAACAGGGTTGATTCACAAGGTGGGGTGGAAAGGATGAAAAGGGACTTGGCAAGGTTGGAGGAATGGTCAAATGTATGGCAGCTTAGATTCAATGCAAAGAAGTGCAAAGTAATGCACCTGGGAAACAAAAACCCAGGGGACCAGTACACAATGGGGGTGAGCTACTGACAGCAACAAAATGGAAAGGAACCTGGTGGTAGTCATATCAGATGACCTAAAGGTGGGCCAGCAATGTGAGAAGGCAGTAAGGAGGGCTGCGAGGATACTGGGATGCATAGGGAGAGGCATCACCAGTAGAAAACAGGAAGTTGTTGGCCCTCTGTACAGACAGTTGGTAAGACCACATCTGGAGTACTGTGTACAGTTCTGAAGACCCCATCTCTGCAAAGGCATAGACAGGGTGGAAGCTGTCCAGAGGAGGGCAACCAAAATGGTGCAGGGTCTGCACCAGAAGGCGGATGAAGAAAGACTAAAGGAGTCAATATGTATAGCCTCGAGGAAAGGGGGGACATGATAGAAACATTCAAATACCTCAAAGGAATCAACAAAATCCAAGAGGGTAGCATCTTTCAGAAAATGAGATGTGCAAGAACAAGGGGCACAAATTGAAGATAGAGAGGGACAGCTCAGAGGTAATGTGAGGAAGTATTTTTTCACAGAGAGGGTTGTAGATGCATGGAACAGCCTTCCTGAGGAGGCCATAGAGTCAAAAACAGAGGGGGAATTCAAGAATGCATGGGACAGACATAAGGTAGTTCTAGTGGGGGTAGGAGGAAGTAGGTTGTTGATTAACTAGGATCTGCAGCTTATCCATTAGGTAGGGAAATGGGCAGACTAGGTGGGCCATGCAGTCCTTATCTGCCATCAAATTCACTGCTTCTATGTTTTATTGCCTTTCTTACTCCTACAATGCACCCTATCTCATGTGAAAGTGATGTAGCCGAGCCCATAGATTTAGCATATGCAGTGCTTTAAAATCAGATCACAACAGCAGAGCTGTGTAACTGTTCTTATCGAGTGAGCACAAATGGCAAGCTACAGTTTAGCAGATACCTGAGAGCTAGCTGAGTGGGGTTTCTGTAAGGAAACAGCTACTAAATAGCTCTAATTCATTATTTTTGTTTTCTATGTGTGTCAGTTCTAGCTAGCAGGAGTATTTTAATTTTATTAAAACTTTTAATTTCATCAAACTATACACAATCATAAAAGCACAGAAATTGCCCAGATCACAAATGCTATAATTAGTAAAGACTCTAGCTGTTTTCTTATGGAAACCCATTCAATTAGATTTTAAGTATTTGCTAAACTGTAAATGTAGGTACCAGCATTCTGTTAGATAGTACTGGCAGTTAGTGTTGATTTTGCTAGACTGTAACATGATTTTCATTTTTTTTACAAATGTGAAGTATGTTTCTAATTTTATTTATTTATTAATGAAATGTTTCACCAGGAATGCACACTGAGCAACAAGTCGCTCATCTCCCGACACAACCTGGGGTAGACCATGCCCACAGCCCCTTCCTGGTCTACTATGTTGGTCACCCAGTCAAAGAAAGCAATTAGATTTGTTTGACATGACCTTTCTGCTGTGAATCCATGCTGCCTTGGGTCCTGTGCCCCACTGGCCTCTAGGTACTCAACAATTCTTTCCTTCAGAAGTGATTCCATCATTTTCCCTACCACTGAGGTCAAACTTACAGGTCTGTAGTTTCCTGCCTCTGTCTTGCTCCCACTTTTGTGAAGGGGAATCACATCCACCCTTCTCCAGTCCTCAGGTACCACACCATCACTTTGCCTGCAAGTGGGAGGGGGGAGCAGCCGAAAACAGAGCTCCCGATGGGGTGCACAGATACAATAGTCCCAAAACACCACCACTGGATAGCAGGGAACAGGCATGCCTATCAACCGTGGGGGCAGTTAAACTTAAAGGCAGAGTAGTTGCTTTATAAAAAGAGCAATAAAGTGACAACTGTTTCCTAAAGAACACAATCACCATCTTGTCGATCCCTGACCTCACCCTTCATCAGCCAATCAGAGGTCAGTGATCTCAGCAGCTGACACTCAAGGATTTTTGAGAGAAGGATTTGCTGTGTGCTTGGTGTCCTTTTCAGCAGCCAATAAGGTGCTGAGTAAACATTCTGCATATTAATTAAAGGAACTGACAGTAAATTGGAAGCTTTCCTTGCCCCAAGAAGGTGCTGGAGGGCAGAGACAAAGGGTGAGTCTGTAGTTAGACCTCAGACAGAGGAGTGCTAGTGCCAGGGTGAGACCCTAACAGCAAAGCCTGCCTGGACTTATACAGCCACCAGCCAAGCGAGCCTTTGTTGGAAGGTTTTCACAGCCTACATTTACTGAGCCTGAACAGTGAGCCTGTTCACCTGAAGTTTTTGGACTGCCTCTGATCTGAGAGACTGTGACATGCCTTCAGCCAAGTAGGTATCCTCATGCCACAGACATCAGCCTGTGGGCACCAGAGAGATTTTGTACCACCCTGATCTGTCAAAAAGCAAAAACCTGCAACATCCAGAAGACAGCCTAGGAGACTGCCAGTTAGTACCACAACCATGTACTAGCTATCGCTCACACTGGGGTTGGAAGCCTGGACATGGGTGTGAAGCATGTGGCCCCTTCTTCCTGGACTGGTCTGAGTTCCTGAGAGAGCCAGCATCTATAGCCAACTCAGGCTTTCATCCTGAGAGTCAGCATCTACAGCCAGCTCAAGCCTTCATCCTGAGAGAGCCTGCATCTACAGTACATCGGAGGAGGAAAAGGAGCCCAGAAAGCAAGGAAGGGGTACACCAGGTCAGTAAGTACTCTCAGGGCATGTCCTGTAACCTGGGGATACCTGTAGCACCTACTACCATTTGGGCCATCAGGCTAGAAAGTACAAATACCTTGCTAGGAGGTCTGGCTGTTTTAAGCAACTGCATGGTACAGTATTTGGATTTTTCTGTTTAAATGCTTCATGTTGTTTGCCTTTAAGGTGCACCACTGCCAGCCAACCAGCTGCAACAACATCGGGCCTACAACATTTCAACGGCTGGGTACCCAGTGAAGTTTGGGGAGCTCCCTTAGTTTACCCTGTAGTGGTAAACCGGTACCAGTGGGCAGTAGCCCCTATGTGGATTGGGTAAAGCTACCCTTAACTCTAACCTGTGTTTTCTAGTGGGAGGTGGGCACTGGTTGTGGTTTATTATAATCACAAAGTTAACCAGACAGCATTTAGCCGATTTCCAGGTTCTGTCGTGCCATCATAGTACTTGCTTTACTGCTGAAATTTTTCTTTGCATTGCTTTCCCTTATCTCCTGTGAAGGTCCCCTAGTAAATGTTTTTTTGGTATTTTATAATCTGTCTCATGAGCATATTATTAGTGATAGTCAAAAATTGAAAGATTTGTTTGATTCAAGGTTGCACTGTGGTTTTACTGGTGTGGGGTTGTACAGTGGGGAGGTGGGGAAGTACTACATTCCAGGAGGTTGTACCGCTCTGAGATCTGGCCCACTTAAAATTTACTCTGGGTAGAGGCACTGTGCTAATTTTTAAAAATATGGAAACTAACCCCCCCAATCCAAAAAAATCAAAACTCAGGCCCCTCAGTCTTGTCAGAGCCCACAAGGCAGCGGCAGCAGTAATAACCAAAACATTCACGGCCACCCAGTTACAGTATGGAGGCACCACTGGGATCTCCTGTTTACCAATCAGCCCCCCAGGTAGTATGCATGTGAGGAGTTGGATCCCTTGAAAGTTGTATTACTTCTTGGCATTCCTCAAGGGACTGGCATTAGTAATATTGAGGACGTCTTGTCTGGAATAAAATGTCTTCGTAAAGTAGCTGTTTGTGTACCTCTATCCAGAGAATGGCCTCAAAGTCTGATAGTCAGGTTAGAGTGCCACAACACTGTGGATGCTACCAAAGTGCCCAATAAGCTAGTCCCTGACAGGGATAACCCCAAGTGGCTGCTAGTGATGCATGCAAGTGTGTTTACCCCAAAGCCAGAGGCTCCACCATTAACTGAGAGTTCTGAGGAAAGGTTTTGCAAGTGGTTATAGGTTGAAGGAAAATCGGCTGATGAGGTCCAGATATTGTTGGGCTGCCCCGGGGGGGCACCCCTTCACAGGGTGAGGAGGCCAGACCTAGTTATGGACCACCCCCTCTGTCTTTTATAGGACATTAAGAATGCTTTTGTGCATGAAACCCACCCCAGTAGGAGAAGATGATATTGAAACGTGGATGGATTATGCTGCTTCACTGGTTCAAGACTGGCAACACTCAGAAGCCAAAAAGAAAAAAGGCCAGGAGAGAATCTTTACAGTCCTACTTTAGAGACTATCCAGTTGTTGAGTGCTACTGACCCTCATGCACCAGCCTAAGAGTACTTAACGGCCCTGGAGAGCATCTTTGGAAGCACAGAGTCCTGTGAGGATCTCTTGTGGAAATTCAAAACTACCAGGCAGTGGAACCACTGTCTGCCTTCTTGAACTGTGTAGAAAGGGCTTTACATTGAGTATTCCGCAAAGGAGACATGGTCTCCCAAGACATGAACCGAATGCGACTAGAGCATGTGCTTAAGGCTGCCTGTCACTCCTCTTTATTAATCTTTAAGCTGCATCTGGCTGAGAGAAAAGATGCTCCACCCTCTCACCATGCACTGATGAGAGAAGTTTGGGAGACTGAAGAGGAAAAGGAACACTGGTGATCATATCACACCTCTGCAGGCATTACAAAAGTTACTGACAATGCAGAGCCAAATGAAGTTCAAGAGTTAAAAGCATTCCTAAAAGAGTACAAAGAAGTAGTTAACCAGACAAAAATGACCCTCACTAAAAGACAATCTGATTCTCAGAGTCAGCTGGCAGCTGCTGCCATCCAAAACCCCTCTGTGATGGGTGTAGGGGTACAAACTCAGACAGCCTCTCCAGCTTGTGATCTTAGAGTTCATGTACACAAATTGCTGAAACTGGTAACTAATCTAAAGCAGTGTCAACCTCAAGCTATATCCTGGTCAAAAGAAAGTATCCCTGAAAGAAAGCACTCAGCAACTTGAGCCCCCATGCAAACTCCAAATGCACTTGCATGTTCTGCTAAACAGAGCAATCCAGATTTGAGGCCTTCCCTGATGCCCCCCAGGCTCATGACTGTACAGAGAGGGGAATTTTTCTTACAGTTTTGGAAAAGATCAACATATGAAGAGGGACTTCTGATTGCCGGAGGGCCCACAAAGAGTCGAAGATACACTACTTGAAAAGTTTCAAAAGCAGAGAACTTCCCCAGGGCCCAGTAGGGGAGCGGACCGGAGTCCCCTCTGTAAAATGCTCCACCCAGCCTGTGAAAACCTCAGTAACAAAGTACACTGTTAAGCCTCAACCAGAGATGCTGCCTGAAAATCTTTACAAATTAGTTAGTCCAACAACTGAAACAACCATCAAAATTAATAGTATCTCAGCCCAAGCTATTCTTGATAGTGGTTCTCAGGGCCCCATTATATTCAAGGGCTGATATGACAAACACCTTACTAAAGACTGTGAATTAAAACCTTTGGAAGCCCTGAACGTATGGGGCCTAAGTGACAAGTCATACCCTTATCTCACCTATTTGAAAGTTTGGATTGTATTCCCCTCTGCAGTGACGGGAGTGGGAGATGTAGTAGAACACTATCGCTGATTTGCCCACAGTTGGGAATGTTTGACAATGTACCCATTTTTATTGGAACTAATGCTTATATATTTGGACATCTAGCCCAACTCTTCCAGGAGAGGTGCAACAGCATGGAAAAGTGATGCAGGTGCACGGATTGGTGAAGCAAGCATACCTGACGCAGCTGCAGAAGAAAGCAGAAGACCAGGCGGGCCCAGTTGGAATAGTCTGGTGCTGGGAGTCCAAAGAACTTGTCTTGCCCCAAATGCAGAATGTGATATCAGTGGAGTAATCAGACTGAAACAAGACATGAAAAAACAAATCATGATGATAGATACTCCTGAAGAACATGGCCTGCCTGATGGATTACTTGTTAAGCCAAGTGTGTTACCGGTATGGGCACATGCTTATGTGAGATGAGTTATGCTGCAAGTGAAAAATGTGACTGACAGAAACATCACTATCCGGAAAGGATGAATGTTGGCCTGGGTGTATTGTGCTGAAATGGCAGTACAGTTCCAATCCCACATGGACAATGAATATGGTGGGATAGACCCCAAACTCTTTGACTTTGGAGACTCCCCCATACCCGAGAAATGGAGAATCAGGGTGAGCCAGAAGCTGGTAGAATGAGTTCACATATTTTCTCTTCATTAGTGGGATGTTCACTGTGTCTCTGGAGCATACCACCATATCAGACTGCATAATGACCACCCCTTTAGAGAGTGATCCTGTCGCCCGGCTCCAGCAGACATTGATGATGTGAGGTGGCATCTTCAGGAATTACTCACAGCAGGCATTATCTAAGAATAAAGACGTCCCTATGCATCATTTATTGTGGTTGTGCATAATAAAAATGGCATAGTTTGCATGTGTGTTGAT
The DNA here is from genome assembly GCA_016271365.2 of Neoceratodus forsteri. Classification (NCBI taxonomy): domain Eukaryota; kingdom Metazoa; phylum Chordata; order Ceratodontiformes; family Ceratodontidae; genus Neoceratodus; species Neoceratodus forsteri. Next base: position 1,002,871,694 of record CM028131.1, on the reverse strand, counting down.
TATCAAACCTTGACTAAGAGGACTATTCCAGATCAGTACACAATGCCAAGAATACAAGATACTCTGGACTGCCTCAATAGGAGTAAATGGTTCTCAATTTTGGACCAGATGAGTGGGTATTACCAGATCCCAATGGCATCCGAAGACAGAGAAAAGACTGCTTTGATATGTCCCCTTGGGTACTATGAATTCTTGAGAATGCTCCAAGGCATATGTGGTGCCTCTGCCACCTTTCAACGTTTGATGGAATGTGCCATTGGAGACATGAACCTTTTGGAATGTCTCATTTACCTAGATGTTGTAATTGTGTTCAGAAGGACCCTAGAGGAACAGACGTGCCTGATAAAAGTACAGGACTGGTTAGGAGAGTCCAGGCTCAAGCTCTCAACTGATAAATGTAAATTCTTTCAGACCTCTGTTATGTATGTGGGACATATTGTGTTAGCTCGAAGAATCCAGACTGACCCAAGTAACGTTGAGACCCTGACTGCATGGCCCAAGCCTAAGAACTTGAAAGAGCTACAGCATTCCTTAGGCTTCTGTGGGTACTACAGACATTTCGTCAAAGGCTATGCTCGAATGGTGAGACCGTTACTGAACCTGATCCAAGCATATCCACCCACTAATAAAGCTAAAAAGAATTCTGTGACAGCAGATCCAAACAAAAAGTGTTTTAAACCAGTGAACCTTTTGGCCAGAGTTGGAACACGCGGTGTGATGAGTCCTTTAAAGAGATAACTAGCAGACTAAGGAGTGCACCTGTGCTTGCCTATGCTGACCCCACAAAGCCATATGTGTTACATACAGATGCTGGCCTCTCTGGACTAGGACTTGTCCTGTATCAAAGGCACCCAGAAGGGCTAAGGCCAGTCACTTTTGCCAGTAGGAGTCTGAATGCAGCAGAAAATAATTACCCTGTTCACAAATTAGAGTTTCTTGCACTAAAATGGGTCATTGTGGACCATATGGAGCAAAAATCACAGTGCAGACCAACAAAAACCCTTTAACATGTAAAAACAACTGCAAACCTAGATGTTGCTTGGCACAGAGGGTTATCTGCCTTGTCAATTTATGATTACTTTGTGGAGTACAGACACAGTTTGAACCATGTGGATGCTGATGTGATGCTCTGTTGCATTGACTTACCACTGCTCTACCGCAAACACAACCTGGGTGCAGGTTCCCGAACAGACTCAACCTAAGTACATGCACTAGACAAATCCTGCCTATTTTCAGGCACGACCCGGGGAGGGGGATACAGATGAATGCCAACTGACCTTGAACCAGATTAAGCTGTTTGTGGTATTTTTAGTGAATGAGGGAAATTTGGCCAGGGCACTGGGGAAATGCCCCTACTGTTTTCGATAAGTGCCATGGGATCTTTAACATCCACCTGAACTACCACCAATCCAGGCAGATGGGACCTCGGTTTAACATTTCATCCAAAAGACGGCACCTCAGAAGTGCAGCACCCCTCTCATGCTGCACTACAGTGTCAGTATTGGGATATTAACCCAAGTGCCAGATGTGGGAACTAAACCCACAGCCCTCTGATCTCACGGCCTCAGAGGCGAGTGTGCTACCTGCTGAGCCACTGACACTGATCTCTACTGAATATGCTGGGGACACTGGACTCAAAATAAAAGAATAAATGGAGCCAACAAGTCAGTGTCTTGGTCCATGCCTATAACTGTACTAAAAACTATGTTACTGGTTTCTCCCCCTACTGTCCAATGTCTGGTCATGAGGCCCAACTGCCTGTGAACCTGTGCTTCGGTGTTTCTGATGGCGGAGCCAAGCTTGAGACTTACCTTCAGTATGTTCAGAGATTAAAAGACCAGTTAAATGCCAAATACAAGTTAGCCTCAGAGGCTGCTGGGCAACAAAGTCAATAAAGAGTGATATAATAAGAGTCAAAACCCACAAGCTCCTGCTTGGAGATCGTGTCTTGCTGAGAAATTTGGGACTCACAGGAAAGCATAAAACTGCTGACTGTTGGAGTCACACCCCATATGTTGTGATGGACAAAGTGCAAGAAGTACCCAGTCAGAACAGTGCTCCCTTAGCGCATGTTTAGAACAGTGCTGTAAGAAGAGCGAAACAAGGACAGTGACGGGATAGGAATAGGAACAGCAGTTACCGCTACCCCTGTAGCCATCAAGGAGTGACTGGCGGAAGGAAAGACGAGCTGGAAAATGTTGGTAGCTCCATCGGTGGAGAGGGCTAAGGCATACAGCAGTTTAGCCTGTGCGGATCTGGAAACCATGGTTCTGTTCCTGGTCTCTAAGTGTTTGTCTGTGAAATGGGTGTGCATAATTCTGCTAAGTCCTGCCTCACAGACCCCCCCCCAAGGTTTCAACTTCCTCTGTGATCCAACTCCCTTCAGAGTCGATTTTTTAATGATGGAGGGTGCTGCAGTGGGCAGACCCCCTGCAAAACGCAATTTAGTATTGTGGTCTGTGGCCATGGTAGCAGTCCACAGTGTGCTAATGTCCTCTGTAATCCAGCTACCCCTTGAAGTTGATTATTTTAGGGACAGGGGTCCAGGTGGGCAGAGCCCCCCCCCCGCAAAAACATGATTTAGTATTATGGTCTGCTGCCATGTTGCAGTCCGTAGGGTGTTTTAGTGGGTGCTGTTGTTGCAGGTGCCATTTGTTGCTGTGCCGCTCTGGGCAGCACTGTGTTTGTATTCGCACTGTAAACCTAGTGCCAATGCAAGATATGCCAGTGTATAAAGTTCACCCAGAAGGAGAACCAAGAAAGTACCGAGTCATCCACAGATATTACTTGCTACCTATCAGGCAGTTAATTTCAAGTGAAGAAGAGTCCATAGAGCCTCTCACACTCCAGTTACTCATTCTGCAATGCGCAGATCCAACTTAAAGCAAAAGACCAAACCATCTGAAATTGTTCCGTCTGCTCACAATGATCCAGAAGATCATGAACAATCAGATTCTGAACCAAAAGGAGGTTCGTATTATCCTACCAGAGATCTTGCCAGATTCTTCGAAGGTTCAAATGAAACATCAAATAGTGTGTCAAATGTACCTCCTATCGAGACCACCACCCCTGTAATAGACTCTGAAACAATAACTGATGTACACTCAGATAATGGGCCCATGTCTGAGGAAGTGCCAGAAGAGGGTGGAGAACCTGTTGAGATTACAGAAATCATTGAAACAGTAGACACCCCAGAAGTTGTGGAACCCACTTTGTCTGAGGATGCCTCATTGCTGGACAATGAACAGGGAGTAGCTTACCCTGATCCTAAAGAAGATGTGACTCTTCCACTCCGCTGTTCTGAAAGAACTGCTAAATCCTTGCTAAAACTGACATATGATGCTCCAGGTACTCCCACTGACTTATCAATGCACGTTGTACACAAAGGTATTTATATCATGCCCAGATCTCTGCCTTGAATTGTCATTTGGAAATCTCAGAGTACAATGCCAAGAGCAGAAAGTAAAGCAAAGGGACAAAGGGAGGCTGAAATAGGGATATTGTATTGTTTGATATATAGCCTTGCTGCCTAAAGTTATGGAATTGCTTATTCCTATAATAAAGTATTTTAAGTACCCTCTTTGACAGCTGTCTTGTAACTAAGAAAGGCCTTTCAAATTCTCTAATTTTTGTTAGACTAGTTACAGTTGTCCAGCCAATGATGTATTTTTGCTTATGCCAGCCAGGAAACAATTGTCTAGTTAAAATGTGCATTTCTTCTGCATATCTAGCGGAACTGGTGCGGGCTGTCATCAACTGGTTTAGGTCTTTTCTCGCAGAGTGCAAAGAGTGATGATGGAGTTAGCCTCATCTAGCCCGATGCCTCTGTCCTGTGGAGATCCACAGGGTTCGGTTCTGTCATCCTTGTTGTTCACGGTGTACATGCTGCCATTGGGAGACATTATCAGGTGGTATGGGCTGGGTTTTCATTGTTATGCCAATGATACCCAGCTATACCTGTCCTATGTATCTGGTAACCAGATGGCGACCTCAGTGTTTAACATCTGCCTGGAAGAGATCCCAAACTGGATGACTCACAACTGACTATGATTCAACCCAGACAAGACAGAAGTACTAGTGGTGAATCCAGGCCATCGTTGTGACAGAGAAGGACCTGAGGGACCCCCCTGGACTAGTTCTGGAGGGTGTTCCCCTGGTCCCCTCCGTTCGAGTTAAGGATCTGGGTGTGGTCCTTGACAATGGCTTGACACTTGATGCACAGATGTCGGCCGTCATTAAAAGTGTCTTTTACCACTTAAGAAACATTGCCCGGATCCGAGCCTTGATATCAACTGATGATCTGACCACCGTGTTGCATGCCTTTGTCACGTCCAGGCTGGATTACTGCAATGCCTTGTACCTGGGGCTATCTGGAAGCAATCTCCACCGACTGCAGCTGCTGCAAAATGTGGTGGCTAGGCTGCTGACTAGTATTTTGAGGCTTGACCATGCCACATCTGTCCTCTGCAGACTGCACTGGCTACCAGTGTGGTGGAGGATTTTGCCTTCAAGGTTAGATTACTGACCTATAAAGCCCTGCATGGTGGGGGCGGGGGGAGACCAGCCTACTTGCGGGACCTCCTAGTTCCTCATCACCCATCTTGAGCTCTCCATTCCTCCGAGGGCTGCCTCTTTGTAGTTCCCAGGGCCAGGTTGTGACATCCTGAGGACCATGTGTTCTCAGCTGCCACACTGACCCTGTGGAACTCTTTACCGAGACACCAAAGGGAGGCACCCTTGGTGGAAAACTTTGAAAAAGGACTAAAAACGCATCTTTTTAACCAGGCATTTGATTTAAGATTAACATGCAGTGACTACTGCTTTATTATTAAGCTGTTTCAACATATGATAGATAGAATTTTATATTGATCTCTGCATTATGTTTTTGAAGTATGTTATGTGTTATATATGGATTGTTTTTTAATATTGTCAAGTGCTCTGAGCCTCCGGGAAGGGGCACAATATAAATAAAGTTTCTATCCATCTATCTATCTATCTATCTATCTATCTATCTATCTATCTATCTATCTATCTATCTATCTATCTATCTGTTGTTCCTTGTTTATTCTTACAGATGGACTCTGTTGAATGGACATGATGCATATGTCAAGTATTAAGGAGGGGAAGAGTGTAACCCCCCCAACATTTGTGAGGGGCTTACCTTAATGCCTGTTTTGCCCCTGCACTCTGTCATCTGTTTTTTTTTTTACTCACTCTGGCCCCGGACTGCCATGGAAAAGAGACCAAAGGAGCCACCAGGAAACTGTGACACAAAGCACAACACAGCTGTGCAAGAATGTGCATATGTGCAAGCAGCTGCTCTGCTTGAACATGTGAGCGGCACCAGCTTGAACATTTGCTGCAGTGCTGAAAGCACTTGCCACTGCAGAACTTCCGAAGCCGCATTAGGCAGCTGCCACAGCACCACCCCTAGTGTGCTCCAACCTCTGGGACACCAGTGGGCATTAGGGGGAACAGAGGAGAAGGAAAAGAAGAAAATAAATAAATAAATAAAGACTTTGTGACTGGCGCCCTTGCACTTTTGAGAATGGAGTGGCTGCCACCCACCCAGAGACTTTGCTGCAAGCTGAGGGGGGAGGGGCAGCAGAAAACGGAGCACCCGATGGCAACACCACCACCAGATAGCAAGGCATAGGTGTGCTATAAACCCTGGGGTAGTTAAAAGTAAAAGCAGGGGAGCTGCCCCATAAAAACAGCAATAAAGTGACAGCAACTGTTTCATAAAGAACACAGCCACCGTCTTGTCCACCTCTGACATCACCCCTCAGCCAATTAGAGGTCAAGGATCTCAGCAGCTATACTCAAGGGTTTCTGGGAGAAGGACTTGCTGTGTGTTTGGTGCCCTTTTCAGCAGTCTATAAGGCGTTGAGTGCACATTCTGCATACTAATTTAAAGAAATTGACACCTGGCTGCACCACTAGGAAGCTGCCTTTGACCTAAGAAGATGCTGGAGGGCAGAGACAAAGGGTGAGTCTGCAGTTAGCTCTTGAAGACAGAAGAGGGCTAGAGCCAGGGTGAAACCCTAACAGCAAAGTCCATCTGGGCTTATACAGCCACCAGCTGAGTGAGCCTTTGGAAGTGTTACCACCCCCCCCGTGGGGCTTACCGGTTAGCCCTTTAGGGGTGCCCCAGTCTTCCGTTTCCCTGTTTTGGTACACCACTTGGCTGGAGTCCCTTGGTCTCTATTTTCCCCTTTAAGCCTCCATCTGGCCCCTGTAGTAGTTTCAGTTCAAAATGGGGTCGGAGTGGGCCGAACTGCGGAGCTGCCACTCTTCTGATGCATCTTTTTATGGTGACGACCTGCACATGTGCATTTGCGCATATCTGTTTTCAGCAAACAAACACCTCTCCAGTGGTCCTGACACCTTGTATTAGCTGAACAGGGGCTGGAGACCTGGAGGGGGCAAAAGAAAAGCCACAGAAGTGTTTTGTTTAAGAATGCCTGTCAGCACTTACTATAGAATGGGGGCCAATATAAATATACAGTATATATTTTTTTTTATTTTATTTATACATCTACACCCCCGGGGCATCCTTCAGGAGTGCCCACTTGGTGTCTATCTTACTCCCAGTCTGAACCCCTCGCATCTCCCTTGAACTCCTCCCCCGAATGACCGCAGGCAAGCTCGACCCCGGTACCATCTCCGGGGCTGATTCCGCCCTCCCTCGGTGGCTGGCTCCTAAGTGTGAAGAGCCTTACCTGCTGTCGTCAGTCGGCCCTGGTGGGATCTGGGCGCATCTGGGCTGGCTACTGGGATGTGGGTAACTCCCCCGGGGCCACTGTCATCTCAACGACGGTGAAAATGGCTTTTTGTCCTTTTTTCGTTCCCCCACAAGCACGATGTGCAATGGCGTCAGCATGCAGGCTGCCCCTGTTGACGCCTGCCATGCTCGTCCCCTGACCGACCCGTGCTACTGGGAGAAATGCTCCCCTGCTTCCTCTAGGGGCTGACACAGAGCACGGTGCACCCTGGATCTCACCCCAGGAGAAGAGAGCTGTCCTTCAGACACTCGATCTTCTCCTTCCCTGCTGACCCCTGACGGCCCTGGCTCGTTCCCGAACCTGGGTCGCCGGCATGGCGCGAGGTGTGGTGTCCAGTGACTCAACCCTCAGCGACACCGGGCCAGTCATCAATATAAATATTAATGAGGCAAATTTTAATATGAATGAGCAAGCCTTGCCTAGCACCTGGGGGCAGTGTACAGAGGCGTTAGCGACAGGCTGGGGTCCAAATAAAAATGTTATACTCTGTAGTCACTTGATAAAGGGCAACTTCAGCTATCAGACAATGGGGCCTCTGTATTTTGAAACTGTGTATATTAGCTGCAGCGTAAATCTAAAGCTGGGACTGCAGTACAACTGTGTGGGATTGTATACAGAAACAGCCATCCTTGACACTATGACCCCTATGGACAGCCAATTAGCTACTTAGGCACCCAAAAGACTGTTGAAATGGCTTATGGGAGAAGTGTGAACTAATTCTAAGAGCCTAAGACCCTTTACCAATCATTAATCAAACAAGGTTAATGATCATTAATAATTCTGAGTGACAGCAAGCATCAACCAATCAGGAGCAGGGATTTTGATGTGACACCCCTGGGACTTGGGATAGTTTGGACTGTCTGTGCTAGGCTCTGCTTGAGTCAAGAAGGGCTCAGGCTGTGTGTTGGAAAGACAGGAGGCTTTTACAGGATTCAGTTAGTCAGTCAGCAAATAGTTTAAGGATTGGAATAAGGGATTTTCTCAGACAGCAAGAACTGTGGTGCAGCAGCTGAACGTTCAAGTCTTTGAAGAAGAGCTCCTGGTGGTTTGGGGTTTTCAGTGTTGCAGTGTGCCTGCTTCAGTGTGGAAGGAAAACCATGAGCTAGAAAAAAGGGTGGTTTTAGAACTAAGGGTGTTCCCGAGCTAAAGGTTGGCACTGTACCTGAATATTAGGACTTTGGAGAGAAAAGGTTGCAGTTATCCAGTGTTCAGGAGTTTGTTGTTTGGCTGAAAACCAGCTGTAAAAAGGCCATGGTTTGATCCAGAGACTGAAAGTCACTAGCCAATACCTACTGGGAAGGTGGAAATTTTGGAGAACCTGCTTGCTGCACAATGGAGCTGTTTGTTCTTGCCCAGGAGAAAGGTGAAAACTGAAAATCTTTACAGCTGCAACTTGGAGCTAGGTATGGAAACTGGCATGCACTAAGAATAGAGGGGGGACGATTTAGGAAGGAAATGAGGAGACACTATTTCACAGAGAGGGAGGTAGCAAAATGTAACACCCTACCAGAAATGGGTGGTATCATGTAAATCTGTGAACAGTTTCAAAGGGCATGGGTCAGGGAACAGGGAGAGTGAGGTGGGGGAGGTGGGGGTGGCAGTGGGATGACAAATGGGAGGTGGTGGGGCAGCTGCAAACTAGGGGTGCTAGCTGCACACTCGAACAGACTTAGATAGACTGGGTGGTCTGTTTCTGCTGGCACATTCATGTGTTCGTCAACCCCTACTGAGTGAGGCAGACTGGGTTGCAGGGGGCCACTGGTGCACGGCTAAGTGCTAGAGCACTCTAGACTCAATAGGGGAGCTGGACTGTGGGGTCACTCCTAGGTCTGGGTTCCTTGTGGCCTGGTAGACTTTACGTGTGCATTCTGTAATCTGGCCCACTGGGTTGGATGAGGCTGATAAGCTGTAGGAATCTTCAGGCAAGTCAGAAGGTGACAAACTGCAAGAGTCTTCAAGCAAGTCCCAGGTTGACCAGTTGTCATCCATTGCATCATTGTCCAGACCAGCATTTCACTGCCCATTTGTTGCTGCCTCTCGGCTCAGTTGATCCTGAACTGCCTGAACCTACTATGCCAGTAGCTGAATTCCACTGCATCAGAACCATGAGTAATCCAGGGCTTGCCCTGGCAAAAGAGGGAGTAACTTTAAAACAGCTAGCATCCTAGGAAGGTTTACTTCAAGGGCCCCAATGCTGGCCAACCTGCGGCATCTAGCAGGCCTGTGTTAAGTCTGGGTACCCAGCTAGGACTGACAGGACATAGGCACATAGGAGGTTTGCACTAGTACCAGTGGGGTGGGCATCATTAACCAATTCTTCTTTCTTACAGCAACCCGTGTCCCAGTACCCCTCTCTAGTCCTCCCCAAAAATAGAGCTGTGTTGGTTTTGCAATTCCTGTATTGTGAGAAATATATTAGTAACAGCTGATAAGTATATGTGTATTATAGTATTGGTGAATAATGTGGTATCCAGTGTGTGGGGTGACTGGAAGGGGTTGGTGAGTACAGCATCCCAGAGGGCTATATCAGTTAGACACCTGGCCCACTGTTACTTTACTCTGGGTGGGGGTACCGCGCTACTTTCTTTCTATTCTGGGATAGAACCCCCAAACACCATCACAACAGATCCCAGGCCCCTTAACCTGTGTAGTAGTCAACACGCAGGGGTAGTACCCCACTGACCCCTGGTGCCTGGGCTACAGAAGGTTTCCATAATTTATATTCATTGAGTCTGGACAGTGAGCCTGTTCATCTGAAGTTTTTGGACTGCCTCTGATCTGAGAGACTGTGACCTGCCTTCAGCCAAGGAGAGATCCTCATGCCACAGCCACCAGCCTGTGGGCACAAGAGAGATTTTGTGCCAGCTTGCTCTGTCAAAAAGCAAAAACCTGCAACGTCCAGCAGACAGCCTGGGAGATGGACGGTTGGTATTGCAGCCATGTACAAGCCATCTGTCACACTGGAGCTGGAAGCCTGGACGTGGGTGTGAAGCATGTGGCTCCTGCTCCCTGGATTGGTCTGAGTTCCTGAGACAGCCACCCTCTACAGCCAATTCAAGCCTTCATTCTGAGAGAGCCAGCATCTACAGCCAACCCAAGCCTTCATTCTGAGAGAGCCATCCTCTACAGCCAACCCAAGCCTTCATTCTGAGACAGCCAGCATCTACAGCCAACCCAAGCCTTCATCCTGAGTGAGCCATCCTCTACAGCCAACCCAAGCCTTCATCCTGAGAGAGCCATCCTCTACAGCCAATTCAAGCCTTCATTCTGAGACAGCCAGCATCTACAGCCAACCCAAGCCTTCATCCTGAGTGAGCCTGCATCTACAGCCAACCCAAGCCTTCATTCTGAGACAGCCATCCTCTACAGCCAACCCAAGCCTTCATTCTGAGAGAGCCAGCATCTACAGCCAACCCAAGCCTTCATCCTGAGTGAGCCTGCATCTACTTCAGAGGAGGAAAAGGAACCCAGGAAACAGGGGAGTGGTACATCAGGACAGTGAGTACTCTCAGTGCTTGCCCTGTAACCTGGGAATACCTGTAGCACCCACTACAGTTTTGACCATTGGGCTAGGAAGTACAAATACCTCGCTGAGAGGTCTGGCAGCTTTAAGCAACTGCATGGCCTGTGGGGTTTTCAGTTTAAATGTTTTATGTTGTTTGCTTTTAAAGTACACCACCACTGGCCAAACAGCTGCAATGACATCAGGCCTGCAACGTTTCAATGGCTGGGTACCCAGTGAAGTTTGAGGAGCTCCCTTAGACTGTAGTGGTAAGCTGGTACCAGTGTGCAGTATCCCCCATGTGGGTCAGGTGAAGTTGCCCTTAATTTTAACCTGTGTTGTCTGATGGGGGGAAGGCACTGGTTGTGGTTTATTATAATCGTAAAGTTAACCAGACAGCGTTTAACTGATTTCCAGTTTCTGTCAGGCCATTATAGCACTTACTTTACTACTGAGATTTTCTTTGCATTGCTTTCCCCTATCCCCGGTGAAGGTCCCCCAATAAATATTCTATTGGTATTTTTATAATTGGTCTTGTGAGCAGATTATTAGTGTGGCCCCTCTCCGGCGCCATCCAGGAGAGGGCCACTACTACTACCGTGCAGGCCTGATCATGGTTAAGGGGCCTGGGTTCCCATAGCTGACCTACGGGGGTCCTTTCCAAAAGATACAAATAAAATGGTGGTGTCTCCACCCTGAGTACATATTTAGTGGGTCTGATTACCTGCAGTACAACCCCCTGGGATGTCGTACCAACCCACCTCCCAACAGCTACCCCAGACATGGACTTACCAGGATTCGAACCTACACCCATTATGTTACACCATTTACATTTCCCATTTCAGATAGCATGCTCACTAAAAGTAGGCTCTGAATTCATTTCTGCTGCAAAACAATAGCATCTCAGTTTATTTACAGGAGTTGGTTTAGGATGTGGTAAGTGGAATAGAGTTTAAGCAAAATATTTCCCTTTTCATGTCAGAGATTTGTATTTCCCATTACTACATTTCCCTTTTGATTCAAACCCCAGAGTTCAATAAATGCAGCCACCAGATCTGTCTAACTAGCTAACTGCTGCAGGTGTACTCAAACCCAGACCCACAGGTCCCAGTCTATTTGACACCCCAAAGTTCTGCACTGGGTACCCAGATTTTAAGTTGCAGGCCTGAGGTGCAGCTGGTAGCTGGCGTGCTTTCCAGAATTAAATTAACTTTTACATTTCCCCTTTGCTTTTCCTTCAGCCCTAGGGGCATACTTAAACTATATACTGTTCCCAGGTTTTACAGGGCAATTCCTGCCTTTATTCACAGTTCTGCGGGATCAGTCCATGGATGGTACAGTTTGCTGAAGTCCTGGGGATTGATGGCATCACAGGCAGAACTAGGCTTGACGCTTGAAACAGGGGGCACAGAAGCTGCAACTTGCTCTTTCCTTTTCTTGCTTGCCGATCTTGCAGCTTGTCCCCTTCAAACCATTACAGGCCTCATTGCAGGGCACTTGCACAAGGCCTGCCAGCTGCAGAGGACCCAGACCAGGGAGTCCCCCGGCCTGGCTCCCTCCGATCAGAGCGCCCTAGCACTTGGTTACAAGACCTGTGATCCCTGTAGCAGACCCCACTTGATGGGGGTTAGTGAGATCTCCACCTGGCCCTGGGTGACAGCAGAAACATTCAGCACATTCTCTTCTGCTCTTTTCTCTTTCTTTATCTTTCTGCCACAGTGTGTACCCAAAACAATCGGTTTCTTTTACTTGCTGTATCTCAGGAATAGACAACAGGTACCTGACCCCAAAAAGCACCTGTCCATCCTTCTGCTTTCACAGTCTCTCAACTTCAACACAGCCACATTCTCGCTCTGGCTCACACATATTTCCTGCACTCAAAGTCCCTTTTCTCACTGTGCAGGTACACAGCAATTCTCCAAGTGAAGAGGCTCACTCTTCCTTTCCTTCTCTCAGCACATTCACATTCTCTTATTCCTCAGCATTCCTCTGTATTCCATCTTTTCCCAGGCTTAGATGCAACCTTTGTCTTTTTTCCAGGCTTAGGACACAACCTTCATTCTTTTTCCAGGTTCAGGACACAATCTTTGTCTTCTTCCACGATCAAGACACAACCTTTGTCCTTTTCTCATGTTCAGGACACAACCTCTTTTCTCCTCTTGCCACCGTTCAAGTGCATTTTCAATTCAATGCAAATTTTTGTAACCTGCAGCTTTCTCTTTCCCATTCAAGCTGCCTTTATCTCACCACTGTGGTGTAGTTTCAGAACAACGCAGAATATTTAGCAACCTGCAGCTTTCCTTTTTCTCTTCAGAGTTGCTTCTTCCTTGCTTTTTCTTTCCCTATTCCAGATGGGGCAAGCACTCCCTGCCCTGGGGGACAAATTGCTGGCAGCCCCATCCTGCAGCCCCATTTTCTCCAGTAGCAACAGCCCCCCTCCTTCTGGAGGGACTCCCACTGAACTGACTCAAAGTCAAACAGTTCTCTCAGTTTGGGAGCTTCTTGGCAGCTCCCCATTGGCTGGAGCCACTGTACTTAAGAAAAATTAATATGTATGAGGCTCCCTCGATGCCTCATTGGTGCAGAAAAAGGCGCCTAAACTTTCCCTGGTATTTTCCCCCAAACATCTGTTCACACAGTCCCAGAGTCCTTGGCAAGAATCCTGGCTTGGTGGTTGACTGGCTGGTGTCATATGCCTGAACTACATGGGGGCTGAAGTAAAAACAGTGTCCACCATTTACACAGAGTCCCAGGTTTCAAGTGTCCCTGCAGCCAAACTCTACATTTATTTTACATTTTCCTCCACTCTGCTAGAACCACCCCATGCCCTGTTAAGCAACTGCTCTCTTAAATACATTTAGATAACCCTCTGCCAGTCGCTGCTGCCGAATTACCTTGCCCCTAGGCAGTACACACAGTCATAATGCCAATTTACACAAGCTGCTTCTTTAACCTCTGGCTGCAGTCCATGTGGATCCTTTTTTAATTACACCCCCATGGACTGGCAGCCTCTCCACTTCCCTTGCCCACCATAGCTTTATTCAATTATTCCTGTTTTCTTCCTGTCGCTATCGCCGTTTTCTAGTGCCCCTAGGTGCTGGATAGACCTGCTCATCTTTATTCACAAGCCGCCTAATTAATATTCATGAGGTGGCTCTCAGTATCTTGGGTGCAATTGGCACTCACCAAAATCGAGCTCCTTTCTCTCCTGCCACCTCTTCAGTGCTGCCCACATCTCCGGTCCCTCTCTTACATTACCCTGGGACCAGGACCACTGGAGAGGCACACTGAAAGGCTGCCGAATGGCTGATTGGAAATGCATGTCTGTGCATGTGCCAAGCTTACCGCAGCACCGGAGTGCCATTTCAAACAGGCAGCTCCGCAATCCAGCTCCTCTGGCCCCGCTACTGTCAAAAAAACATGCAGTGCCAGGCAGGAGAGGACAAGAACACAGGGGGGCAACAGCCAGGAAACTGGGACCCAGCACAAAAGAGAATGGGGGTGGAACCAAAACCCCAGGGAAAGCAAGCCTTTTTGGGGGCTCACTGGTAAGCCCCCAAGGGGTGGGGGGGTTTACATTAGCAATAATCAAAAATTGCATGATTTGTTTGATTCAAGGTTGCACTGTGATTTTACTAGTGTGGGATTGTACTGTGGGGAGGTGTGTAGGTACTACATCCCGGGGGACTGTACTGCACTGTGATCTGGGACACTTAAAACTTACTCTGGGTGAAGGCACCAAGCTAATTTTTAAAAATCTGGAAACAAACCCCCCTACTCAGAAAAATCTGAACCCAGGCCCCTCAACCTTGCCTGAGCCTGCAAGGCAGGGGTAGTAACCAAATGATTCACAGCGACACTGTTACATCTGGTAAAGGACTCCTGGCATCTGTATGATGGATAGAGGAAATACTAGTCGCTTTAAATCTTATGAACATACGAAATTTGCCAGCAGATAAAGGCCTAGAGGTCTATCAAGTCTGCTCGAATGTGCAGCTAGCACCCCTTATTCTGCAGCTGCCCCTCCCTTCCACCCTTCCCTTCATTAACCCTCCCCTTGTCCTGTCCCATCCTCGTTTGAAGCAGTCCACTGTTCTACTGCATACCACTTCAGCAGGTAAGCATTCACCCAGCCACCACCCTCTCTGTAAAAAGTGTCTCCTCATCTCCCTCCTGAACCTTCCTCGCTCCAGTCTCATATCATGGCCCTGGAGCCCTCTCCTCCCTTACTTTGAACAGCCCCTCTGTACCTGTCTTGTTTATTCCTTTCATGTATTTAAAGGTTTCAATCATGTCACCCCTGTCTCTCCTCTCCTCCAGTGAGTACATGTTCAACTCCTTCAACCTCCTCTCGTATAAGTCCCCCAGCCCCTTGATCATCTTTGTCGCTCTGCGCTGCACCCCCTCCAGTAACTTAATGTCCCTCTTCAGATACGGACGCCAGTACTGCACGCAGTACTCCAGGTGTGGTCTAACTAATGACCTATACAGTGGCAGAATCATCTCCTCCCTCCTCAAGGATATACCCCTTGCAATACAACCCAGCATTTTGTTGGCCTTTGCAGCTGCCTTCCTACATTGTGCCGAGTTGTTCATTGACCCTGTAATGAGCACACCCAGATTCTTCTCCTCCTCTGTCTGGGCTAGCTGCACTCCCCTAGCTGGTAACTTCTCCTTGGGTTCTTCATCCCAAAATGCAGCACCTTGCACTTTTTGGCATTAAAGCCCAGTTGCCAGGTGTCTGACTAGGTTTCAAGCTTTGCCAGATCATCCTGCAACCCCTGCCATCCCCTAGGTCATCCACCACCGCTCCTACCTTGGTATCATCAGCAAACAGACTGATCTTGCTCTTGATGTCCCATGATATATCTACAATCAATATCCCAAACAACACTGGTCCCAACACCGAGCCCTGTGGAACACCGGTCGTCACTGCCCTTGGGTGTGAGAGCTCCCACCCCCACCACCCTCTGTTGCCTTCCTGCAGCCAGTTTCCTACCCATCTCACCAGCTTTGCACCCGCTCCTGTGCCTACTAACTTCCTTCCCAGCCTTCCATGGCACTGAGTCAAATGCCTTACTGAAGTTCAGATACAGGACATCCACTGCATGGCCCCTGTCCAGTTGCCTAGTTACCCAGTTATAGAACTCGACCAGTTTGGTTTGGCAGGATCTGCCACATATGAAGCCATGCTGTCTGATGTCCTGCAGTCCTTTGGCCTCTAGAAGGGCCACCAGCCTCTCCTTCAGGATAGTCTCCATTAAACACCCACGATGGATGTGAGGCTCACTGGTCTGTAGTTTCGGTTCATCCTTGGGGCCACTCTTGTGGAGGGCACCACATGAGCCATCCTCCAGTCCTGAGGTACACACCCGAATGTAGTGAGGCATTAAATAGGTCTGCCAAAGGTCCTGCAAGGACCTCTGCCAGCTCCTTCAGTACCCTGGGGTGGATGCCATCTGGACCTTGCGCCTTTTTCCACCTCGGTGCCTTCAAACCCTCTCGAACTCTGCTCTCATGATTTCCCATCTGTCACCACTTCCCACCCTGCTTCTGTCATTCTCCCACCTTGGGTGTCACCCCTCTTCTCTTTAGTAAATACTGAGCAGAGTACTCATTTAGTGCTTCTGCCTTATACTTCCCTGCCACCCAACCCCCTCCTTCCTAATCCTTACTATGTGGTCCTTACAGCTCCTTTTCTCCCTGATGTACTTAAAGTCCCTCCCTCTTCTTAATGCCTTGTGCCAGCCTGAGTTCCGTAGATGCTTTGGCTCCCTCACTGCCCTTGTCACCTCCTTGATTCTGTCAAGTACTCCTCCTGTCCTCCCCCTCCTGTTTCTTGTACTTCCTAAAGGCAGCTCTTTTCCTCCTTACCTTTTCCATGACCTCCTTGCTCAACCAGATTGGTTTCTTAGCCCTAGCCTTCTTGCTGTGGGCTTTGCAGCAGGTTTTGATTGCCTCCACTATCCCCAGCTTTATGAGCTCCCACCTCTGGTTAGTGTCACATCTTGGTACCAGAAGGGATGGGGTAGACCTCTTTTCTCCTCTTGCCACCTCTCGGGTGTATCTTCAGTTCAACGCAAATTTTTGTAATCTGCAGCCTTCCCCTTTTCCATTCAAGCTGCCTTTATCTCACCACTGTGGCGCAGTTTCAGAACAATGCAGGACATTTAGCAACCTGCAGCTTTCCTTTTGCTCTTCAAAGTTGCTTCTTCCTTGCTTTTTCTTTCCCTATTCCTGATAAGGCAGGCACTCCCTGCCCTGGGAGATAAACTGCTGGCAGCCCCCAGGCAGGCCCATCCTGCAGCCCCATTCTCTCCAGGACCAAGAGCCCCCTCCTTCTGGAGGGACTCCCACTGAACTGACTTAAAGTCAAACAGTTCTCTCAGTTTGAGAGCTTCTTGGCAGCTCCCCATTGGCTGGAGCCACTGTCCTTAAGAAAAAATAATATGTATGAGGCTCCCTCAATGCCTCATTGGCGCAGAAAAAGGTGCCTAAACTTTCCCTGGTATTTTCCCCCAAACGTTTGTTCACACAGTCCTTCGCAAGAATCCTGGCTTGGTGGTTGATTGGCTGGCGTCATATGGCTGCTACAACATGGGGGCTGAAGTAAAAACAGTGTCCACTGTTTACACAGAGTCCCAGATTTCAAGTGTCCTTGCAGTCAAACTCTAACTTTATTTTACATTTTCCTCCAAACTGCTAGATCCACCCCCATGGCCTGTTAAGCGACTGCTCCCTTAAATCCATTTATATAACCCTCTGCCAGTCGCTGCTGCCGAATTACTTTGCCCCTAGACAGCACACACAGTCCCAATGCCAATTTACACATATCGCTTCTTTAACCTCTGGCTGCAGTCCATGCGGACCCTTTTTTTAATTACACCGCTATGGACTGTCAGCCTCTCCACTTCCCTTGCACACCATATCTTTATTTATTCAATTATTTCTGTTTTCTTCCTGTCGCTAGTGCTGTTTTTTAGTGCCCCAGGCACTGGACAGACCCGCTCATCTTAATTCATGAGCTGCCTCATTAATATTCATGAGGTGGCTCTCAGTCTCTTGAGTGCGATTGGCGCTCACCAAAATCGAGCTCCTTTCTCTCTTGCCGTCTCTCTGGTGCTGCCCACATTTCCGATATCTCTATTACCTTACCCTGGGACCAGGGCCACTGAAGAGAGACACATTGGAAAGCCACCGAATGACTGATTGGAAATGCATGTCTTCAACTTCAACTTCTTTATTTTTTTTTAAAAAGTGCAAATCAGGATATCTAAGTGCTTGTACAAAAGATAAAATGCAGCATAAAACAACACTCCACACGATGTATAACAAGAAACAGCATAACATCTATCATCCATGTTCAGAAAAGGTAAGCCTGCATAGATAAGTTTTCAGAGCCGACTTAAAGCTCCCCATGGTTGGCCACTCCTTTACCAAATGAGGTAGAGATTCCACAGGGTTGGTGCCACAAATACAAATGCCCTAGCACCAGATACTTAAGTCAGACCCTGGGAATCTCCAGCAATCCCTTGTTGGCAGGACGGAGAGGGAGATAAAAATGCAGGAGTTCTTGCAGGTAGCGCGGACACTGTCCGTGTAGGGTATTATAGGTCAGCAAGCTGACCTTGAAGATGATTCACCACTGAACAGGCAGCCAGTGCAGTCTGCGGAGAACAGGTGTTACATGGCAAGATTGAGGTAAACCAGTCAACAACCTGGCTGCCGCATTCTGCACCAGCTGCAAGTGATGAATATCAACCCCTCTGGGAGCCCTAGGTAAATGGAGTTGCAGTGATCAAGGTGTAAGGTCACAAAGGCATGGACCAACACTGGAAAGTCATCAGGTGGGACCAGGTGTTTGATCCGGGCGATATTCCTCAGATAGTGAAAAGAGGATTTGACGATGGCTGACACCTGCAACTTACGTGTCAGTCCCTCGTCAAAAATAATGCCCAGATTACGCACCCGATCCATAGTCAACAGCTGGATGCCCCCGAGCCAAAGCCCGGAAGGCCATCCCACCAGCTGTCCCTCAACATGATGTCCTGGGTCCACCACCAACACCTCGGTCTTGTCTGGATTCAGCTTCAACCAACTGGCACTCATCCAGTCCTGAATCTCAGCGAGGCAATTGTTAAATACCAAGACAGAATCATCTTGCCCAGGCACAAAGGACATGTAGAGCTGAGTATCATCTGCATAGCAGTGAAAACTCAGCCCATACTGCCTCACAATGTCCCCCAATGGCAGCATGTATACTGCGAACAGCATGGGTGATAACACGAGCCCTGAGGGACCACTCACAGCAGGGAGACCGGGTCAAAGGAATAAGTCTCTGACACCACTCTCTCCGACCTGCCGGTGAGGTATGAATGGAACCATCTGAGGACTGTTCCTGACAGTCCACAGATGACCCTCAGGTGCTCTAGATGCACACCATGGTCCACAGTGTCAAATTCTGCAGCGAGATCAAGGAGAACTAAGATAAAACAGGTCTTCCGATCTCTCACTATCTGGAGATCATTTAGTACCCGGACAAGCGCCGTCTCAGTACTATGCCTCTTCCTAAATCCCAACTGGAGAGGATTGTAGATCTTGTGGATGGTAAGATGATCCTCCAGCTGCAGTGTGACCACCACCTTCTCTGTAACCTTTCCTACAAAAGAAAGGTTAAAGTCAGGCCTGTGGTTGGTGGGACAGTCTTGGTCTAAAGAGAATTTCTTCAGGAGTGGTATAACCTCAGCCTCCTTCAGGGTGTCCGGAAACACACCTGTCTCTAAAGAACACCTGACTATCTCCATTAGGACCGGGCTGATGACCTCAACACACTCCACATGGAGATGTGTTGGACCCGAATCCAAACTACAGCAGGTCGGCCGCAAACTCTGGATGATCTTCATGACATCCCTGATTGCTAACTGGTCGAAATCCGACCAAACCGGTCCAAGGACCGCAACCTCCCACCGATCCCTGAAATCCCCATTAAAGTGAGCTGCACAGACTTCAGTTCTGATGCCAGCAACCTTATCTGCAAAGAACCAAGCAAACTTGTCACATTTCTTTTGTGACAATGCTCTCCGAGGCTGTAGACAGGCTGGATTGCACAGTCTGTCCACAGTCCGAAAGAGCTGAGCTGGTCAATTCTGTGCTGCAGTTATTTCCCTGCACAGGAATTCTGCCTTCTTACATGAGATATCTGACTGATACTTTGCATAATGAGACATCAGTCTAAGTTTGTCGACCTCCAAACCTGATTTCCGCCAGCATCGCTCCAACCTTCGTCCCACTCGTCTCAACTCCCTCAAGGTCCCATCAAACCAATGGGACCGAGGGTGAAGAATGAGAGGGTGAACGTAAACAGGAGCAACAGAATCCAGAGCCTCCAACACAGCCTTATTATAAGCTTGTAGTAGATTCTCTGGATCCATGCTTCCACTCAGCAAGCTCGTTAGGTCCAGTACCGCCATTAGGCCATTTGGGGTCAAACCTCTCAAAGGGCAGAACGAACCATTTCCACAGGGGCAGGCCTATTAGGAGGAGCCATGAAACTGAACCTTATGATGTGATGGTCAGACCATCCAACCGGCTGCACCACCATGTCAGAGGTCTCTATCCCCAGGAGGAATACCAAGCCCAGTGAGTGGCCATGACTATGGATCACAGAGGTAATCACCTGCGTGAAGCCTAACAAATTCATTAGTTGGAGGAAGCCCTGACCAAATTGCGAGAGTTCGTCAACCCAGGCACTGAAGTCCCCCAGCACCATCTATCTTGGGGACCCCAACACCATATCCAAGATGAAGTCCATGACTTCTTGCAAAAACTACTTCTCACCTCCTGGTGGACAGTAGATGAGAAGGATTCTGCACCCCACACCTGCGCCAACAGTACACTCAAAGGACTTGGGCTCCTCAACTGGTACATCAATAAGGCCCAATTCAGTTCTAAAACAGATCGCTACACCCCGCCCCTGCGATCTATCCTCAGGCGGTGTATCACTGAGTACCCGGCCAGAAAAGCTGACTTCAAAATGGGGCCAGCATTCTCGTCCAGACAGGTTTCCATGATGCACGCCAGGTCCGATGACCCAACAAGATCAGCAATCACTGTTGTCTTGTTTTTAATGGACCTGGTGTTACATAACACTGCCTGAGTAGGACGAGCTGCTGGGGTTGACCACGCTAACTGCCCACCCAAAGTGGAGTCCTTGGGTATGGGGATGCGCCGAGCTCACCCCAGCACCAGAGTGCCATTCCAAATGGGCGGCTCTAGATCCAGATCCTCTGGCCCCACTACTGTCAAAAACATGCGGGCCTGGCAGGAGAGGACAAGAACACAGGGGGCAACAGCCAGGAAACCAGTACCCAGCACAAAAAAGAATGGGGTGGAACCAAAACCCTGGGGAAAACAAGCCTTTTGTGGGCTCATAGCTAGGCCTTTGACGGGGTGGAGGGATACATTGGCAATAATCAAAATTGCATGATTTATTTGATTCATGGTTGCACTGTGATGTTACTGGTTTAGGATAATACTGTGGGCAGGTGTGTAGGTACTACATCCCAGGGATTGTACTGCTCTGTGATCTGGCCCACTTAAAACTTACTCTGGGTGAAGGCACCATGGTAATTTTTAAAAATCTGGAAACAAACTCCTCTACTCAGAAAAATCAGAACCCAGGCCCCACAACCTTGTCTGAGCCCGCAAGGCAGGGGTAGTAATCAAAAGATTCACAGCGACCCTGTTACATCTGGTAAAAGACTCCTGGCATCTGTAAGATGGATAGAAGAAATACTAGTCACTTTAAATCCTGGTACCAGGTGGGATGGGGTAGAGCTGGCCCACCTAGAAGGGCCATGTTTAAACATTTAGGGTTACACTAACTTTTTTTCTTCTTGGCTATTGTTAATAAAGATGCTTTTTGCTGTTAAACTTGATTTGGTTATTGACTCCCAAGTAGTACAGAAACTAGTGGTTTCCTTACTTAGGCCACCAAGAGATGACACAGCCCTTGTAGCTTGGTCGATTGGAAATACTTCACCACTGGGTATGGGTGAACTCAGGACCACTAGACCTGGACCTGAAGAAAACAGTAAAAAACAGATTTAAAGGCCCACCTGGACAGGGCTCAACTTGCACGGTCTGCCATTTTTTTTTTTTTTACTATTTTGGCCCATCCATTCTGGCTTGTCCAGATTTCATGTAGGCTAAGTGTATGAGGAAATCCAGACTGCCAGAGCAGGACAGTAAAAGATCCAGCTTAAACCAATACCCTCACAAAATCTGGACCAAAACAGTAAAAACTATACTGACTGGCTGAACCACAAGTTGCGCCCTGGTTTGGTCAGACCAGCCAGTCTGGTTTTTACCATTTTGGTGGGGTCTGGCAGTCCGGATTCTACTAAGTCCCTCCAGCACTTGCCCTATAACCTAATTTTAAGGGAACCACACTGGTTTACCAAAGGTGGTGGCAGCCCAGGTGCATGGCATCACTGGCATGTTTTTGCCTGAGGGGCCACATTTTTTTCTGTTAAAATAATCCAACCCTAAAGATTTGACATCATCTTGTTTTAAAACCGTTATGTATCAAATTATGCTACCAGACAGGATGCTTTGAAGAGCAGGGTGTAGGCAGAAATGTTCATTTTGTACACAAGCTCTCCAACAGCTGCCCCCCCTTTAAATAAATATCGCACACATCACCTCCAAATGCTGACCCCATTACAAACAAATCGGATGTTTGTCAGATGACTCCTCTAATCTCACAGGCTATACACATACCTCCTAAACAAGTCTACACTACTTCTAACTTTTTTTTTTGTTTATTCGGAAATACCTTTGAGGCAAAGACTCCTTTTCGAAGGTTCCACGTCAGGCACAGTTACAACTTAGAGAACCGTACGAAGTGGTTCAGCAGGGGAACACAGGAAACAAAGTAACAAGGAATGATACAAGAAGTACAATAAAAAACTAACATTTAGATACTAGTAGGTTTATCGTATGAGGTTCACAAATTCGAATGATAACCCGAACAAAAAGGCGTATGGTTGGGACAGGCACTCGAACAAAACTTTGCACAAATGTGTACAGTGAGTACATCTGCCTACACCCTTGTTGAGTAACAGCACGATTTGACAGAGCCCATCAGATAATCCAACCGGGTAGGGTAGTATTTGGAGAAGTAGTAGCATTTGTGATACAAGTTGCTGTGAGCGACAACCGCAGTACTAACACTGACGGACAGCAGCAGTACAGATATAGATTTAGTAACCGAAGTAATTTTACGCTGGATACATGAAACATAGGGCCTTGCGTTTGTAGTCTCATTCGAAA
This sequence comes from Neoceratodus forsteri, assembly GCA_016271365.2. NCBI lineage: Eukaryota > Metazoa > Chordata > Ceratodontiformes > Ceratodontidae > Neoceratodus > Neoceratodus forsteri. The sequence goes on along the minus strand of CM028131.1, from coordinate 1,002,849,074 downwards.
TATTTATTATGCAAGTGGCAAAGAGACTGACGTCATTGTTGAAGTAATCAGGTACATATCGTCTTTAAAGGCTTCCGTTCTTGTGAAATGCTCTTGAACTGGCACCCTTGGGGAGGAGCTGGGAATTCCGAAGAACAAACTTTTAAGAGCCAGCAATAGGAACTCTTGGTTGAATCGAGTTCCATTTTTTTTCCTCGTTTTACACCGAAATGGCAAAGGCGAGGGAGAAATCACTTTCCTGTTCAACGTCGCTGTTTGACGTGCCACCCTCGCTGATGGAGCCGTTCTGTAAAATCATGGATAGCTCGGATGGGCCGTTGGGCTGGAGAGGCTCGGTGAGTTAGAAAAGTGTCGTATGCATTGTTGCAAACTGTTAACTAGTAATTAATTGCATTGTGGCTGTATGGATTGGATGTTTAGTACAGACTAGAGTGCTTCTAAAGAATCTGTTGGTCCCAGTCACCACGAATACAGTAACTACGTAACATGATACTCGTAAATCTGCCTTTCCTCGGGACTGCATTAGCATTTACTAAGCCCGTGTACTTCGGTCCTCAGATGCGCCATCTGCCCACTGGCCTCTGGTTTTATGACTTGTGGGCATTGTTATGATGCTTTTCCACTATAGTTATGTTAATCATCGCTCATGCTACGATGTAAGTTTGCCGTTCTGTTTTTGTCTACCTTGATTTGATGGTTTGTGTTACTCTTGTTCTGTATGTCTACTTCACTGGTATGCATACCTCTCAAGTGTCCCTCATTACGAGGGACATCCCTCATTTTGCCCCTTAAAATTGCTCTGTCCCTCATGGAAAAGGTGCTGCCCACACAAAGAATGTGCTTCGAATCCAAACTTTAAAGCAGAAACACCTAATAGTTAAGCAATAATGCCGGACAGGGTGTGTGTTGAGCTGGGATAACGTCATGCCCTAGGTGGTTGGGCACGAGGCTGCAGGCTGAGGCATGACCTTATCCCAAACTGCACACACCCTGAGAGCATTATTACTATTATACAATGGCTTGTTATATATAAAATAAAAAAATAATTTTAAAGAATGTTTTTTAGAGTGGAAAAATATTTTTGTTTCTTAAGAGATGCCAAAAAAAAAAAGAGCTCATCCAGCTCATCATCCAAAAAATCATCTACAAGTTCACAGTGAGGCTAAGACTAGACCCGTGATGTTGTACTGGGATAACATCATGGGTCCAGCCCAAGACTGACCAATCAGAGTCCAGGATTTTTTCTTGCCATTGTATAATTTAAAATACTAAATCCAAAACAAACTTTGTACAAGTAAGCACTATGGTTTCCACAATGTTCTGAGCTTGTATCTCCATGTTTGAGGATGTGTCCCTCATTCTGAGGGTCTGTTTCCCTCATTGTCCCTCATTTTGAGTGTCCAAAAATGTCCATGTCCCTTGTTTTAGTGACAAAAGGTTGAGAGGTATGCTGGTATGCAATAGTGTTGTTTCCTGTATTTTTATATCGTATTAAGTTTGCCCTTGAATCTCTTGTAACCCACATTCCCCCCAGGATGCTTCTGGAAACGAGCTGTTTCACAGCTCGTGTTGTCTTTCCTGGTGAAACAGTTTGCAAATAAATAAAATAAATAAATAATATGTGGCACTGACGGTAGGTATATAATGGGCGTATAATGGGGCTGTTGTTGGGGATGGGGGAGAGTAAATTAATTAAGCAATATACCACGACAGGGTGTGGGTATATGGTGGGATTACCACGCCTGGTGTGGTTTGGTCACGAGGTGTAGCCGAGTGACTAAATCTACACCAGAAGTGGGTAAATCCCACCATATACCCTCACGCTGGAGTAGTATATTGCTATTATACAATGTGTCCCATTTTTCTGTTTTTTATAATGGGGCAAAAATGTTTTACATATGTATTTACAGTTATTTTTCTTTAGTTTGTAGTTCAGACTTCTGGAGAAAAAATAGTGCACGGTGGCTATCCTGAGTTGGCAGAGCATACTGCAGATGTGCAGGAGTGTTTGGAGTACTGGCTCCATTTCTGCTGCATGCACAGAACTGTCCTGGGCAGCGAACACTGCTGCCATGATGTATGACAGCCTTTCCTGGCCCTCTTGTGCTTCTGGGCCAGGGAGACAATGTTAACTTTTTTTGTTGTGTTTTTTGGATGCCTGGATTGTTTGCCATGGGAGAGGGACAGAGGGCATGGCCAGTGGCAGATTTGAATTGTGGAGCCGCTGAGTGAAGATGACGAGCCGTAAGCATCGAGAGAGAGAGAGAGAGAGAGAAAAAGGGAAACACAGCGAGGGATTGGTAAAAAAAAAACAAAAAACAGGATATTGTGTGCTCATGAGTTTTTCTTTTCAGTTTGTTTCACAGAACCGGCGAGTTAGTGTGGTAGTTTTTCCAATGGCCGCACGGTTTGTTGTTTGGGATCTGGAGTTATGCCAGACAGGGGATTGGCATGGTCAGGGTGATTTGTTGAAGAGTTTCTAATGCAGCTGAGAGGTGGCTGGCACCTTTTCCAGTGGGTATAGTGGAGGATTTATCATGCTGGTGAAGGTGCCAGCCAGCAAATCAGATTACAGGGTTTCCGACAAGACACCGCTTGCCACACCAAGCTAGCAACAGTGAATATAGCCACGATACTGAACCCGTGGAGAGGAAGCAAGCAGGAGGAGCAGCAGCAGGGAACCACAGTAACTGAACCCATGTGGGGGACCATCAAGAAACCAGCCACTACTATTATGGAGCCTGATGAGGAGTAGCTGCAGCAGCCGGAACCTTGCACACCTAAACTTGGATGGGCATAAGCAGGGAGCAGAGGTATTTTTTTTAATGCTGTGAATAGAAATAGTAATGTCAGTGCCCTTTTAAGCAGGTGATGCTGCAAGCTGTACCACATGGATCCAAAGTTACTAGCAGCACCAAGCCGGGGGGATGGGGATAAACTAAAATGATAGCTGCTGGCTTTAGCCAATGCCTCTGTCTAGTGGCTGTTGGAGGATTAATGTCCAGCTATTCAAGAGCCCCATAGTGCCGCACAGTTAAAAGGGGTGTGTGCAAATGATAAGCAGGGAGCAAAGATAATCTTTTTAGTGGTGGAAAGATACGCAAGGGGCAGAGATGATGTTTATATAGAAACTGTCATTTTTACTACCCCTTTAAGCAGGCAGTGCTGCAGGATCCGTGGTGTTGGTCTGTAGTCACCAGCAGGAGCTACCACAGCAAGCTAGCCGAGGGGCAGTGATAGTAGTGGAGAGCCACCACAGGGAGCCTGTGGAGGGGAAGCAACAGCAGCAAGGAGCTGCAATAACTGAACCTAAGATGGGCAACATGAGCCTGCTGATGCAGTTATGGAGCCGGAAGAGGGGTGGCTGCAACAGCTGGGACATGGCACACCAAGCCTAGGTGAGACAGTAGCATGGTGATGAACCAAAATGATTACTGTTAGTTTTGCCCCATTTCTGTGTTTCTGCTTTCACTGGCTGTTGGGAGATCAGGGCCCAGCTCTCTGGGAACTGCTGTAGTGGCTGCGCATTTTAAAAGAGAGATTCCGAATAATGTTTTGTAAGAGAACTTGCCTTAATATTTGAGTCAATGCAATTTTTAGCCCAGGTCTGGTAGCATTTCATAAATCAATCTGCTGTTCAGATATGGCAAATGCTATGTGTGTGACTGCATTACTGTTGAAGCACACACAACATGCTTGCCAAAAGAATACCATCCATAACTTATGAACACCATAACTTAACAGAAAAAAAAAAAAAAAGAAACCTACACTGTTAAAAAAAAAAATTCACAGACTAAGATATAAGGCTACAGCCCTTGTTTGGGACCTCCAAACCTTTTCCTTTATCAGGGTGGAGCTGGCATGTTTGTGATGGTAGACATCACAATACCACACTGTGATGTTTAATTTTATTGTGTTAGATGTGGCAAAAAAGTAGGAAATTTAAAAACTTCAAAACCACATACTGTATCTTAGGTTTGGACTGGCATCACCTGAAAAGAAAATTGTTTTTATTGTATTAATAAATCTTTCCAGACTCTGTTCTTGGACTAGGCAGCTGTGAGAAAAGTGTTTGAACCCTGGGGGTCCTCAGTTACGGGGCCTGTGGAGGGGTGGGAGGAGCAGCTGAGAACCAACTCACCAAGCCTGTTGAGGGATGTTAGCAGCATCAGGGAGTTACCACGCCAAGCACATAGTGGGATGGCAGCGACAGCAGGTGGAAGCTGTCACACCCAGCCCATGGAAGGGCAGCAGTGGTGTGATGTACTGTGATGGTGATGACACCACGGTGCGGAGATCTTATCAACTGGGATGCTATCCTAGTAGAACGCCTGTCTCAGCTGCACACCCAGCGTCGCCTCAAGCAGGTGGAATGTCGAGACATCCCTGTGGTCCAAATTGGGTTGGGTGCCAGGAAACACCCTTTAAGGAGAGGCAGGAGACAATATGAAGTTTGATGCCCAGCAGGCTTTTATTTACACCAGAGCAAGGTAGACATGGTCACAAGAGAAAGTCGGGGAATAACTCTTACTTATAAATGCAGGTTAACAATTACCGCTGTATTACTCTATATGTACATTGATCTAAAGTCACTCTACAGTATTCTTATCCAGGACTCTGACAATTGCCTAACTAGAGATCTATATGTGTGATATAACCTTATACTGTATCACACTATCACTTAATCATACCATGTGTTAAAACAGTCTCAATTAGTCCATAAGATGAGGATGTCCATCGTCTTCATGCAAAACTGAAGAAAAAGGGTCAAGAGAAAGGGGAAAACTCTTGCTTGGCGCCAAGCTCACCAGGGGACCTATGAGAGGTCGCAAACAGGGAATGGAGAGATTGGTAAACAGATGATAGGCATCGACCAACCCACTCTTCAGGGTTGCCGGAACACAAAAGCGTGAACAAACTAACTGGAGAAATGCTCTTTTCTTTGCACAAAAACCCTCGAACTGGGCTGCCAAGGTTGAAGAACCAAAACGTGGCAAGGGATCCACCTGCAGGATTGCCATGGGAGAAGAAATCTGCTGCTTCTTCCTCGGCGCCAACCCTCGACCAGGGCCGCCAAGGATGAAGAAGAACTGCTGTGGTTTTCCTGGCACCTACCCTCGACTAGGGCTGCCAAACAAACACCGGACTTGGTGAAGAATCCAGAAGAAGGACTACCAAGGACGAAGAAGAAGAACTGCTGGGCTACTTTTGGTGACAGATCCACTTGAAGGACCACCAAACTCGAGCCGCTACCCTTTGGATTGCTCTGGCGATGCTGGACGACACAAGCAAAAAGAGGTGAAAGATGAAGATCAGGATTCCACGCTGATAGAGAACAAAATAAGAAACGGCAGCCACGAACACACTTGGCTACAATGGACTCGTCTACTGGCGGGCGTCTGGGAGGGACGGATGAGACACTTTCTGGTCGTCTTTCTTCCAAGCTGCTCAGAAACCAGCGGCTGCAACTACTCAAAGGACGTCGACTTCAACTACAGCGGACAAAAGGGCAAGAAGTTGAAGAAGTCTTCTGCTGGCTGAAGATTGCTATGGTGAAGAGCTGATGAAGGCTGAAAACTGGTATGGTGAAGAACTGCTCGAGGCTGAAGATTGAATCAGAACCTGCTTCTGCACAGTGGTACTTCAGTGGGCACGTTATACTGGAATATTTACTTTCAGGGGCAGTTTGCCTGGAGCAGGGGCAAATTGCGACAATCCAGGGCAGTGGTTCACTTATGGGGCAGTTGTTCACCGGCAGGGATAACTTGCAACAGTCCGGGGCAACTGTTCACTTTCAGGGCAGTTGTTCACTGTCAGGGGCAAATGACCACAATCCTAATCTTACACAACACAGTCTCAGTGTTTTATGCAATAACACAACAGTTGAGATGCTGGAAGAATAAACAGTGAGCTGGATGTCATTGTCCGCCTAGGGACAAATGACTTGGCTAATCATGAGATTAGAGCAGTGCAGAAGAACTTTGTAGAATTGGGGAGGGGCCTAAGACAAGTAGCACACACAATATCCTTCTCTGAAGTGCTGCCTGTCAATGGCATGAGTGAGGTGAGGGTACTTTGCACCATGCAGTTTAATGAAAGGTTGAAAAAATGGTGTGGAGCACAGGGGTTTGGCTTCATTGGGGACTGGGGTTCCACCTGGAGGGACACCAGCCTATACTGGCAGGATGGTCTGCATCTGTCCAGGAAGGGAACAAGTCTTTTGAGCAGTCGGTTTAAATGCTTCATTGGCAAGCTTTTAAACTAGTCAAGGGGGGAGGCACTGATAAGCAGCAGGAAAATCCCAGCCTTCTCTACGAAACAGGGTACTAAATGAGAAAAGACTGAGGTAGACAGGTCAGTGGGGATGCTGCAAAGAAGGTAAAGCCATCAAAAATGGAGACAATGAGTACCAATGCCCGTAGTCTGAGTAACAAGCTTCCTGAATTAGTGGCCTTGATGGAGGAGGAACATCTGGATATCGTGGCAGTCACAGAAACATGGTACATACGAAACCGTGACTGGGACATAAACATTCCAGGATACACTATCTACAGGAGGGACAGGGAGGGTAAAAGAGGAGGAGGAGTAGCTCTTTACATAAGGGAAGGAATCAAGGCAACAGAACAAAAGGGAAAACAGGGAGGAGAAGAAGCACTGTGGGTAAATTTGGAGACCGGCAATGGCACCACAATCCGCACAGGGGTTGTATACAGACCCCCTTCTCAGGGGGAGGAAATGGACAAGGAAATGATAGAAAGAATACTTAGAATGGCAGAAAAAGGGGAGATATTGCTGATGGGTGATCTGAATATGCCAGATGTTAACTGGAATGCAGTTGCAGCAGCCACTTCAAAGAGTGGGGTTATTCTAGATGCCCTACAGAGGGCATGCCTTAGACAACTAGTATTGGAGCCCACTCGAGAGGGAGCAATCTTAGACCTGGTTCTCTCAAATGGAGATGAAGAGAGGATCACAAATGTAGAAGTGGGTAGCCATCTGGGAACTAGCGACCATCGAACAGTATGGTTCACAATAAACACAGCAATAGAGTCAAGCCATACAAAGGCAAAAGTACTGGACTTTAGGAGGGCTGACTTTGCCAAAATGGGTGAGTGCCTAAGGAATGCACTAGCAAATGGGCAGGAAGGAGGGGTGGAAGAACAATGGGGAATAATAAAAACTGCCATCACAGAGGTAACAAGCCTTTGTGTGAAGCAAATTAACAAACGAAACAATGTAAGAAACCACTATGGTTCTCAAAGGAAGTGGCAGTGAAGATTCAAGAAAAAAAAGTATTCGGAAGTACAAGGAATCACAGAAGGAGCAGGACAGGGAACTGTATCAGTTAAAGCAAAAGGAAGCTGGGAAGGCAGTCAGAACAGCAAAGGCCCAAACCGAGGAAAAGATAGCCAACTCTGTTAGAAGGGATAAAACCTTTTATAGGTACATCAGGGAGTGAAGGAAGACCAAGGGAGGCTAGTGAGGCTTAATAAAGAGGAGGAGGGTGGGCAGAGGTGACTGTGAAAAGGCAGAGATACTAAACAAATATTTTTGCTCAGTATTTACAAAGGAAATGGGAGGTACCTAAAACAAACAGTAGAAACACTCTGGATACAGAAGTTGATACCAGCCCATTTACAGAAGAAAGGGTTCTGAAAGAACTCTTAAAACTGAAGGTGGACAAAGCAATGGGGCCTGATGGGATTCATCCCAGAATTCTAAAAGAACTAAGGTAGAACTAGTGACACCACTGACTACCCTCTTTAACAAATCATGGGAGGATGGGGTGGTACCCGAGGACTGGAGAAGGGCAGATGTGATTCCCCTTCACAAAAGTGGGAGCAAGGCAGAAGCAGAAAACTACAGACCTGTTAGTTTAACCTCAGTGGTAGGGAAAATGATGGAATCACTTCTGAAGGAAAGAATTGTTGAGTGTCTAGAGGCCAGAGGGGCTCAGGACCCAAGACAGCATGGATTCACAGCGGGAAGGTCATGCCAGTCAAATCTGATAGATTTCTTTGACTGGGTGACCAAAGTAGTAGATCAGGGAGGGGCTGTGGACATGGCCTACCTAGACTTTAGCAAGGCATTTGACACAGTCCCACACAAAAGATTAATATACAAGTTAGCCAGCCTGGGAGTGGGTCCCAAGATGACAGCCTGGGTAAAGAATTGGCTGGAGAATAGGACACAGAGGTAATAATAAATGGAGTCCACTCTGAAGAAAGGGGTTACTAGTGGGTACATGAGGTTCAGTATTAGGACCGGTCCTCTTCAATGTCTTTATAAGCGATATTGCAGAGGACTGGAAGAAAAATATGTCTCTTTGCAGATGACACAAAGATCTGCAACAGAGTTGATGCACAAGGTGGGGTGGAAAGGATGAGAAGGGACTTGGCAAGGTTAGAGGAATGGTCAAATGTATGGCAGCTTAGATTCAGTGCTAAGAAGTGCAAGGTAATGCACCTGGGAAACAAAAACCCAGGGGAAGAGTACACAAGGGGGTGGGGTGGAAAGGGACCTGGGCGTAGTCATATCAGATGACCTAAAGGTGGGCAAGCAATGTGAGAGGGCAGCAAGGAGGGCTGGGGGGATACTGGGATGCATAGGGAGAGGCATCACAAGCAGAAAACAGGAAGTTATTATCCCTCTGTACAGACAGTTGGTGAGACCCATCTGGAGTACTGCGTGCAGTTCTGGAGACCCAATCTCCAGCGAGGACATAGACAGGATGGAGGCTGTCAGGGAGGGCAACTAAAATGTGCAGGGTCTGCACTGCAGACATATGAAGAGAGACTTAGGAGCTGAATATGTATAGCCTCGAGGAAAGGAGACAGAGGGGGACATGATAGAAACTTTCAAGTATCTCAAGGGAATCAACAAAGTCCAAGAGGTAGCATCTTTCAAAAAAGAGGTGTGCAAGAACAAGGGGCACAATTTGAAGATAGAAGGGGCTCAGAGGTAATTTAAGGAATTTTTTTTCACAGAGAGGTTGTGGATGCATGGAATGGCCTTCCGGAGGAGGTTGTGGAGTCAAAAACAGTGGTGGAATTCAAGCATGCATGGGACAGTCATAAAGGCAATTCTAGGGGTGGGGGTAGGAAGAAGTAGGCTGCTGGTTAACTAGGATCTGCAGCTTATCCAATAAGTAGGGAAATGGGCAGACTGGGTGCGCCAAGTGGTCCTTATCTGTCGTCAAAATCTATGTTTCTATGTTTCTATGTAGAACCAATACAACAGGTGACAATTACTTTGTAACAGGTTGTGTACTTAAGCACCCCTTAGTCGGACCCTTTTCCACTGTGGGTCTGTCTTTGTTAGGATCTGGCTACCCCTGAGCAATCTAATGTGCTGGCCCCAGCTATTTAGTCTGGTTATGCTAACTGCCCGTACACCTGCTGCCCTATTCCCTATGGGCTTGGATGCCCTTCCTTTGCAGGGGCCTGGTGCCTTTTACTACAATGGGCCTGGTGCCCTTCCTTTACTGGGGCCTGGTGCCCTTTACTACTGTGGGCCTGGTGCCCTTCCTTTGCTAGGGCCTGGCACCCTTTACTACTGTGGGCCTGGAGCCCTTCCTTTACTGGGGCCTAGCTGCCCTTTACTACTGTGGGCCTGGAGCCTTTCCTTTACTAGGGCCTGGCACCCTTTACTACTGTGGGACTGGTGCCCTTCCTTTACTAGGGCCTGGCGCCCTTTACTACTGTGGGCCTGGTGCCCTTCCTTTACTGGGACCTAGCTGCCCTTTACTACTGTGGGCCTGGTGCCCTTCCTTTGCTAGGGCCTGGCGTCCTTTACTACTGTGGGTCTGGAGCCCTTCCTTTACTGGGGCCTAGCTGCCCTTTACTACTGTGGGCCTGGAGCCATTACTTTACTGGGGCCTAGCTGCCCTTTACTACTGTGAGCCTGGTACCCTTCCTTTACTGGGGCCTAGCGCCCTTTACTGCTGTGGGCCTGGTGCCCACTTCACCTCGGGCCTGGCAGCCCTACCTTACCTTGAGCCTGGCAGCCCTGCCTTTAATCTATGGGCCTGGTAGCCCTACTTTTGAATCTGGGGCCTGGTGCCCTTTTAAATACAGGGCCAGGTTGCCCTCCAAGTATAACGGGCCTTGTGCCCTCTTTAACTATGGGCCTGGTAGCCCTACTCTATTTTGGGCCTGGTGCCCACTTAACTGCTGGCAGGACCCCTTTAAACTTTTATTTAGCCAGAAGTGGCAGGGCCCCTTTAAATCTGTTGGCTCACAAAGAGCCTAATGCCACTCAGGCCTGAGTTGCCACCCTAGTCCTGCCCCTCTCATTAATATTCATAGGCCCTTAACTGGCCTTGCCTCCGTAGCCCCTCCTGTGGGTGTCACTATTCCTGCCTCCTTTTAAATATTAATTCAGGGTCTTTCTGACCCGGTCTTCCTTTGCGGCACTCAGCCACTCTTCTAAGCGCCTCCTGTGCACTTTTTAAATAAAAAAAAACAAGGTCTCTGCTGTATTGGGCGGTCAGAACAGAGCGAGTGCTGCCGCTGACTCACCACTCCGTAGTCTGCTGCGGTCTCGGGAGGCGGGAGGTGCACTAGCAGTGGGAGGGAGTTCAGCAGGCAATGCGGTGGGCGACGGGGGGGCCTCAGACGGCCGACAGAAAACGGTTGTGATGCGGCTCTTCTATGCTGCCGACGGGGGACCAGATTTAACTTTAAAACACAATGGGGGGGTTAAAACAATAAACCGACGGAGCTACACAGCCCAAACCACGGCAAACAGCCAGTTACTTTCTTCTGGTGCCCCGATGGCACTGCGGACCAAAACGGAGCGTCATGGAGTCTTCACCGGCTGGAGCCCAGAGCAGGCACACCACCAAACCCTCAGGGAAAAGGATTCAACACAGGTAAGCCCTCAACAGGTTTCCCCTTGGTTTGTGGTGCCCTCTCTCCTCCACAGCCTGGCAGGAACTGACAAAAACTGTTAAAACTTTTCAAAACTAACACTCTGGTTCTGGAATGGTTTGGACTTAAATGCTGTGCATGAGCAGCTCAGCACAGCATTCCATCCAAGCCATTGCCTCTTGCAGCTTGCAATAAAATCTGTCTTTTGACCATTTTTAAGTGCAAAGGGCACTTTCTCTACTATTTACAGTGTTTCTGTTTGCTAGGAGGGGAAACTTTACTCCAGAGGGGTCCCTTTTTATTATACCCTGCTGCCCACACATACTGCAGGCACCCTGGGCACCTGTAAACCCCTAAACTTTATTTAATTACTGTGATGCCCCAACTCTGGGGCATTACAGTGGTGAGCTGCTACACCAAGTCCATGAGGTATGGCATCCATGATCCTCCATACCATGCTCAAGCATGGAGTGGCAGCAAGGGGGACAAGCACCGCAAGCCTGTGGGAGGGGTGTTGCGTCCATTCCCACAGTACTGGCTCTATTGCCTCTCCACATCTGTCATTGCTGCCACTGCTTTTTTTTTCTGTCACTCAGTCAGCACAGCAGTCTCATCTAACAATATCGAGCATGACCCAGACCCTGGCCCTGCAGCCTGGAGTCAGTTCAAGGAAGAACAGTAATGCCCCTCATTTTTTTCCAGCATTCTCCTACTACTGTAATTGACCATAGTAAGTCTCATTCCGTCTTAGCTGGGAATCTTTCTTGCACCTTGCCTTTCCTTCCTCAAGCAGCTTAGTGTGGGTTGTGCAGGAAAGTGGACAAAAAGGTCATTTTTTTGCCCACGTTTGGTGCCATTAAAGAAAATATATAATATATATATATATATATATATATATATATATATATATATATATAGATGTGTGTAATTGCAAAAAAAAACAAAAAACAAACTAAGTAACACATCTGTTAGGTTAAATTGCAAAAGTAGTGAAATTAAAAGTTAATGAAAAATGTCACTGGAACTGATGGCCTGGTGGTGCAGAAGTCTGAGGCACAGGAGAGCACCTTACCTCATGTTATGCCGGTGACCCAAGTTTTGGAATGTGCTCGGGTTGCTGGGGCTGGTGGTGGTGGTGGGGCTGGGAGAAGGAGTGAGCAGCTGACAGGCTGCTCTCCTCTCCTGGGCAGGGGTGGTTCACCTTCCCCGCTCTTGGATGCCACCAGGTGGTAGTGCTGATGCTTGGGGGGGAGGGGCAGACAGACGTCTGGATGGGAGGAAGGAGGCCAGAGTTCTAGACCGCATCTGTGCCTCCATGTGCATGTGGTTCTGTGGTGCACCGCATCTCCAGGCCGGGAGAAAAGGTGGAAAATTGAGGGGACCGGGTTACATGAAGCCCTGCCTGAGGTGCCATGGCCTGCCTTGTCACTCCGATGGGAGGTGGGGCTTCTGGATGACAATCACGGAAGAGGTGGATGGCCCTGCCGGCCCTGCACCAGGTGGAAATCTGTGGGGGAGCCACCCTCCCAGAAGAAGAGCAGTAGAAGGCAGCTGATGACACCCGGGGACAGGGCTGAACAGCCGTGTGGTCAGCGCTGGAGGATAAAAACCTTTATATATAACAAAAAAAATAAATCACTGGAGACTCTGAATCTGCGACATGCAGTTCCTTGGGTTTTGAACAGTCATGCAACACAGCGTTGCCATCCCTCTGTCTTTGGCACCCTCTATACAAGCAATGCTGTGTCAGTATTTTACTCTGTGTTATAAAACAGTGCTGAAGTTAGGGTAACATCCACACTGCATCATGTGATCATTCAAACACAGAGGAAAAGCACACCACAGATTTATCAAGGCTCCATGGACTTTTGCCCCTAACTTTTGAAATCCCTACTTTTTGTGATTTAACCCTAACAGATGCATTAATGTAGTTTTCTTTCATCACTTTTTTTGTTAACTATCAAGAGAGAATCATCCTGCCCGGGCACAAAGGACATGTAGAGCTGACCCACTGAGTACAGTGCTGGACCCGTATTTTGATTGGCATAGGGCCCTGTGGGGCAAAGCAGCAGACCTGTTGGGCACAGTGAAGGAGTTGTAGCTTGCAGGGACTTTTTAGCCACATGCAAAGCAGCAACCCTGTCTTACTGGGTGCTGGACCTGTAAATTGCTTTGCGCTGCACTTTGTGTGAAGCAGCAGACCCATCTGCCACAGTGCCAGACCTGTGGGATGCTTTGTGCAGGGTCCTGCAGGTCCTAAGCAAAGGCAGTGATCCATCAGGTAGGTCTGAATGTTGTAGCTTTGGCGGTCGTGAAGGGGGTTGTGGTAAGGAGGCAAGTAGCCCATCATCAAAATTTGGTCTGAAAGTGTTAAAGTTATGGGTGGTAGATATACAAAAATGGTCCCTGTGCATGCGTAGTTCATGTTTTGGGACTTCATTTTTGGGTCAGACTGCTAACTACCCTGCCTCATGACCCTGTATGTATGGGGTTGACTTTAGCCCAAAAATATATTTTAGGACACCAAATTCAACCCTCTTTTTTGCAAAAAAAAACCCCTACATCTCTGTGCATGCACTTAGTTTTTTTGCCTGTTATTGTTTCTTTTAAGTTTGTGATCGGTAGACATTGGCGCAGAAGACTGTGACTGGACAAGGTGGAGGGCTGTTTTGGTCACCTACCGTGAGATCCATTAAATAATGTACTTGGGTAGTGGGGAAGGGGAGCAGGTTGGCATGGGTGCTAGAGTGTGGGTGAGAGTGGGGGGGGAAATGTTATATACAGTGAGGGGGAAGGTGGCATGTGTGCCAAAGGGTAGGGTTATTTAAAAAAAAAAATCATTATAGGTTAGGGATTACGGCGGATGGCAGAGGATAATATGGCAGCTGGCCAACGTGGAGGGAGGCTAATGCCGGCCGCCCACCGTGGAGCTCATTAATGTGTGTACTGGTGTGGCCTTAGGAGAGTTGGAGGGTGCCATGGATGTCAGAGGGTGGGGGTTTATATTCTTTTTTTTTGTGACAGATTGGCAGTCTGCTTTGGAGGATGAGATGACAACCATCCAAGGTGGTTGGAAGGCTGTGTGCCTGTTTATCCAAATTGGGGCTAGTATTTAAACTTGTGTATTGGTGTGGCGGGGGGGGGGGCATGGGTGCCAGAGGGTGGGATTTTTTTTATTACAGGCTAGTGATTGGTGACTGGCAGAGGACAAGCCACTGGCCAGCCAAGGTAGAGGGAGAACCAATAATTCAGTTTATTCGCTAGGGGAGGGGGCATGGGTGCCAGAAGGTGGGTGAGGGTGGGGTTTATGTTGCAGCTTGTGAGGTGGGAGGGAGCTGTGTAAGTGAGTCAGCAAGATTTGGCGCCTGGTGACTACAAAGGTTAAATCCATCTGACATCAGGGTTGGGCACTCAGTGTCAGGAATGGGGATATGAAACACCAGGGTTTGGCATCCAGTTTCAGGAAGAGGGATCTTAGACACTTGGATTGGGCATGGTATCCTGTGATAAAGGCATCCTCTATAGAGCACTTACAAAAAGGGCAACTCAATAGCAGCGCCTGTTCATAGGGCTACTGGACGGGGGGGGCGAATATGGACATAGTGACATTCTGTTGCTATATGTGCATGCGTATGGGGGGGTGGCGTGAGCACGCCATGCGACGGGCGGAAGGGGAGGGAGGGTTTGTGAGGCATAGTGTGGTGGTGGGTTGCTGAGATGGCCCTGTGGCCTGGTGGGTGGATGGCAGGCCAGGGTTGCGAGGGTGCCGGGGTCGGTTCTGGGCGCGCATTTGTTTTGTTTCATGCCCGTCTTAAAACATTTTTTCCCGGTTTTGTACCCTCCCCAGTGTGCACCCCCCTGGAGTTGAGAACCCTTTAGTAGGGGGGTGCGGGGAGGCACAGTCCCCTGCATAAACAAACAAAAAAAAAAAACAAGTCTGTGGTGCCCTTTTGCTGCGCGCCAGGAGTGTACATCACCAAAATAGATTTTCAATGATGTACACTTATCCTAATGGCAGTCGCCTTTCCGTGATCGCCATTATCACATAGAACCATTGGGCACCCAGTGTCAGAAACTGAACAAAATGTGAGGTGTTTTTTTTTTTTTTTTTGCATTAGTAATTGACTTGGAAAAAATTGTGGTTTTTTTTATATATTTTCCAGAACTTTTTTGTGTGCATGCGCTGGCCTCAGCCATTGTTTTATATACTTAAAACTTTTACATTTGGAATTTTTTAATTGCAAAAATAATTATTCAAGGCCTTATTTTGGGCCAGTAGCTAACAAACCTGAACGTTTCAGGTTTTAGCCCTTAGGCTGCCAACAGAATTAGAACATATAGGAATTTTGGACTGATACATCAGTCTGCGGCCCTGTAAGGGTTAATTAAGTCTTTGAATTTTTTTCTGTTTGTTTGTTATCTGATCACAAAAAAGCACCTTAAATGTGGGTAATTTATGTAAGTTTTATGCTTTTTTTAAACTTTGTTCATTTTGTAAAAAAAAATTGCAAATGATCTTGTAGTGACATAGAGTTATGACATTAAAGATGACATAGTATTCTAGGATACCATCAGCAGAAAACTGCATGAGTTAAAAGACAGAAGGAAGTAACATTCTTATAGACATATACTGTACTCCTTGTAGACCTACAGCCATCAGTGCTCGGGGTTCATGTATTACTGTAATTCAAGAACAGCTATAAACTGGAACCCAGCTTACATCAAAACTTAAGAACCCCTCAGGCTTCTGGTTATCTTCCTGTGAAAAGGTGAAACAAAGCCCCTGCTGCAAAACAACAGCAGAGTGTTTCTGCAGATCCTATAACAGAGATGCCTACTGTAACATAACCAACAGTGCATTTTGTATAAAAACACTGATCGTCTGGGAGGTCTAAAAGGACAGCTTATATTAAAACAGAGTCATATTTCTAAAGAGTTATACGAAACATTTGTTTGTACTATAGCAGGAATAACATATTGCCTTAAGATAAAAAAACAGCCCTTGAGTGGCATTAAATAGCAATAACATGAGTCACCCACTCATATGACATACTGAGCAAGCATATATTTATAGGAGGCAGATTGCTGAAGTCAGTGAGAAAACTGATACAATTGGATTCTGAGCAGAATGGGAGGCGAGGAGTTTATTGAGAGGGAAGTCTGATGCATAGTGCCCCATGTTGCACAGTAGCTAAATGGCATGAGAAAACGCCATAGCCTGTGACTTAACCCAGTGCTTCATGCTCCAGAGTCACTGCCACACTAAAGTCCATCAGCATCCTGAGCTGGCAATGTGTCATAGAGGGCTGAGGTGCTGGCACCTTATCTCTTTCTACGCTGACGACCCGGGGTCGAGAGCGACCTCAAGTCTCAGAGGGTTGGCCAGGGGGAGGAGGATCGAGTGTCCCTTGGATTGCTCTCTCCGGGGAGGGAGGTGGGAAAATTGCTGAGGCACTGGCTCCTGGCAGTGGCCAGGGCTGGTGCAGGCTCGGGGATCAACGTGTGGGCTGGCGTAGGCTGGCACTGGATGTGCTGCATGCGAGAGCGTGCATGGCAGCATCCTTGATGCCATTGCATGCATGTGCCATGGGGGAACGGAGGGACCAAGGAAAAAGCACCAATCCTCTGGTGCAAGTGACAGTTGTCTTCAACGGCGCTGCAGTGGACCCACTTAAGCCAGTTCCCCTTCAGCCCCTGGCCTCCAGTTCTTCCGCAGTGAGCAGGATAAAGCCCCGCTGTGACGTGACCTGGGATGGCAGGGTGAAAGGGTCCGAGCTCTAACTGGGTCCGGAGGAGCAGCAGCCAAGAAGATGCCTGAAGAAGAGGGGAACTATAGGACCACTCCCCAGCTGAGGAGGTAACAAAAAGAAATAATGTTAAAAAAAAAAAAAAAAAAAAAAGGCCATCAACGTCCCACTGCTGTACACCTCAGAGCGGGTGAGTTACAAGAAAATATGGTGAAAAAATCAGTGCAATATAGTGCTCACCCAGTCATTGACACTGGGAGCAGGGCGACTAGCTCAAGGGTCACAATACAGCTAATACCCCGCAACCGGTCTGATCACCTGCACTCAAACGCAGAGAAAATACAAAATATTAGCTTATTTAGTCCAGGACAGTTCAGATATTATCATTAGCTGACTCATGGTCTTTATGATGTTGTTCAAAGCCATTTCCTCTGCTTCTTTGGCTTCCTCCTTGTCCTGCTTAGTGCGCTCCAATAATTTTACATCTTTGAGGGTCAGAAAATCAATAGGGTTTTTTGTTGATGGTGAAGTGCAGTCGCATGGGGGGTGTAAGGCTAAAGAGATTTTAGCAAGTTGCAGTTCTTTCTGGACTCCATCGAATGCATTCCTTTTATTTATTTTTTTTTTGGCATAAAACCCTTTAGGCAGGGCCTATTTTCAAAGGGTTTACAGTCAGATACATCAAGTACAGTGGGATTTACAAGTATACAATGCAATTCAATACAGTAGGATTATAGTAAACACCTATAGGCACAGGTAAGAAACTGTTACACAACTGGTGCTACCATAGTAATTAATTAGTACATGGGTATCATTGTAGCGTAACACAGCGAGTGAAGTGCCGCCTGCTTGGACACATAGTGTATAGGCAAGATAGTCAGCGGTAGCAGTTGCAAGATCCAGCTAGGGTGAGTGAGGAGAAAAGCTGGGATTTCAACAGATTTAAAGTGCAATCAGATTTTACAGAGAGAGGCAGGCCGTTCCATAGCTTAGCAAAACGGTATGAGAAACAGGCTTGGCCAAGGGAAGTTTTTCTTCGTGGGAGCAGCAGAGTGTGTCGCACCACCCCCCTAGTGGAGTACTTTTGGTCCACAAAGTTGAACATGGTCTGTAGACCAGGGGACAGCAAGCTTTGTGAAGCTTTATTGCAAGTGACCAGGGTATGACAGTGTAGTCTTGAGTCTAGGTTCAGCCAGTTCAAGCTGCTATATAGCACACAGTTGTGGGTGTCATGTTTTAGGCTAAGTGTGAAGTGGCAGGCTCTGTTAAGGAGACCCCTGACTGGATAGCACACTGTCACTCGCAGAGCCGTAGACCACAATCCAATAATCAGTTATGCTGGCAATGAAGCACTGTACCAGGAGTTTCTTAATCTCTGGTGAGAAGTTGCGTCTGTGCTTGTAGAGTAGCCCTAGCCTAGAGTTGACAGTCTTAACTAAGAGGTCGACCTGTGCAGTAAAAGATAAGGCAATGTCAAGGGTAACCCCAGGGTACTTAAAGTGATTTACCAAGTTTTGATATATGAACGCATATACTGCACGGTGACTGCATATAGAACTGATTTGCAATGTATTTTGATAGATGCATAGCCTATTTTAGCAAATTAAATCAGATTTTCACCCTCACAAACCAGGAAGTGTCATTTTGTGTATTGGAGCCTGTATTTGGTGACCTTTGACACTTATTACCTTTGCAATGTCACCACAGGGAGATCTGTGCTGTGCAGTTAAAATTAGTTCTTGGTCATAGCAATTCTGTCTTGATAACAGAGCTCTTGATCGCAGCATGCAGCACGACAATAGCAATGTGAAACAGTTCAGTTTCAGGGTCTGATTATGAAAGCATTATGTTGTCCTGCACCAACAGTGATCTTTCGGACATTGACATAGTGCCACAGTTTGAAAGCCACTGCATAGTAGATCCCCATAGGGATGACCCTATCACAGCAGCGAGAATGATGTGGGCAGTAGTTCAGGCAGTCACAGCAGTAGTTCCAATCCTTTCCAGTACAGCAGTGAGAGCAGACTTAGCAACACGGACTGTTAATATTATATTTTGCTACATTGCCGTCATTTTACAGTGCAAAATTGAGGTATGGTGTGTGTTCTGTTACTCCCAGCATTGATGTGCCCACACAAATGCTAGTGATAGTACCCTAGGTTTTTATATTTCTTTTTTTTTTTGGGGGGTTGCTTTCCCTATGCTAACGAGTTGCTGGCCACTCCAGCTTGACACTGAGAGCACGGCTCGATCTGGTGGCATTGCTTGAGCAGGATAAATGGCTCACAATTTGTCCAAATCCAATTTGTCCAAATTCCTCACCTGGTACCAGTTAGTAGTGATCTCCCACCAATTGATTTATCCTTCACTCACTGATGGAGCACAGGGTGGAAATTACAAGCAGGCATCTTGTACCCCAACCACTCCAAACTCCCCAGCTGCACACATACACTTGGAAAAATGCTGCAGCAAAGAACTTTTATTATCTGTAAATTATTTATGCTGTTTGGGTCTGTCTTTGCCCTAGTGCCAACTGGTCTATGCTATAGCTTTCTTCTCTTTGTATATGTGTGTTTGGGGGTTGGGGGCCTGCTTGTACTTTCCCCTTTAGAGGTATCAGTGATTGAGTAACATGTTGAAGTCACCGGTTCCCCTGTTTACGGCATGTTATAAATTTAAAACTACAAATTATTGCACCAGTTTTGTGTTACCTGTAAGCGCTCAGGAACTATACAGACTGCAGCTGTCATTAGTGTCTGCATAAGCATCTGTAATACCATCCTGGCATTGGCTTATTGCAGCTACGTGTCCCTCCAGGTGCATTATGAATTGAGCAAAAAATACACAGTACAGTCGGTGATCATCCCCCAACCCCCAAGGTTAAAAATGACACTGCCAGTACCCTTCTCATGAAGAAAGAGACTGCATTTATGTTTAGACAGCCTAAGTACCGTTTGATTGGTCTACTGCAAAAAGGGACATATCCTTGCGGTAGGTACTCAGTGTTAGACTGTATTTGAACCACTTTTCCTCACTTATGTCACCATACCTCATTACCACTTCGGTCTGTGTCAAGCCGTTTGTGTTTTCCCATTTTTCCATTACAGTGGATATCTGATGCACATCGTAAAGTGTACAGCAATACAACAGATACTGCACTATACTGTCTCCATGCCTACCGATGTCATGGTGCATTGTGTAGACTCCCTGCATTCATTGCTGTGTAGCTCATATTTTGGTTCAGACATTATTCCCTAAGTATGCTGAACTGACTAGCACACTTTGCAGTATAACACCATAGAAGCCATTACATTGGTACCACAGTGTCGAGAGGGATGGCAACTGCAGTTTCTTCTTTTGCTGATGCTCCAGAGCACATCCAATGATGCTATAATCCTAATTATAAATAAAGACTGTCTTTATGTTAAAATGTGAAAAAGCTAAGTGTTTAATTTTGAGATACACTGTAAACTATGTACAGTATAACTATGTACAGTATATAACTGATTTTATTGCATTCATTTATAAACTTAGCGAGGAGCTGGCAAGCTGAGAAACGATTCAGTGCACCATGTCCCTTTATTCATGCACATCTAAGCATACTTTGGTGATCAGTATTATGGTGCTTGCAAGAGAACACCAAATGAGCCCAAGAAAACACAGGAGCACAAGAAAAAATATAAACTGTCTATAATGATGGTGACAATCAGAAATGCAATAGCAAAGGCAGTTTACTGAAGCAATCACACTGGAAGCAGCACTTGCCAAACATACGCAGTTTATTGCACTGTTCTGGGATTGGACTGTGCAACTCAGTGCTTATACACTTGCTGCACATTACAATTATGAACTGTTGAAAAAGTCATCCATTTAATACAGACCTCTATGTACCAATACTGAAAAGCTTACTTCAATTTATAGATCTGCCCAGTTCAAAAGTCGTTCTTTTGTGTCCAAATACGCTACAGATTATAGCTCCACTCAGTTAAAAAAAATGTATTTTTTATACAGACTTGTTGTAATTATGTACTTGCAGCACTTATTAAAACTGTAACACTGTACTCAAGCAATGTAGATTTTGCTGTTCCTAGAACCGATGGACCTAGGACACAGAGCTTAGTCAGATGAGTAAAATTGAAAATCAAGAGAAATCACCACTTCTGTGATCCCAAAAGCAAGTATAGCAGCTGCCAATATAACAAACCGTTTCAGTCATCAGTGCTGTCATTTTTGCCAGTTCAGTTTTGGATCTGCACTCACTGAGACTGGGTCCAGGAAAGATGAATGAACGAGCAGTGAGAAAGGTACAGTGGGAACACCTTCCCTGTGCTGATGTCACTCATGCATGTGGATGCACTGCTCATGTGCGAACTTCAAACAAAGAAAAAAACATGCAGAGACAACTGTGGCACAAATAAGCATCTGAATATATTTAATACTTAACTTCAGGGCAGCTTAGCTTTGCATTACTCAATGAAGGGAAGGTGATCTGCAAACATGACATCGTGGGAAGTTGGTAACTCACTTTAAAGGTTTTCACTTGCTCAAGGGAGGTTCCAGAAGAAGATGTAATAGTTAATACCAGGGAGGAGGGGGGGGTCTTGTTATAGTTGGCAAAGTTCATACATTTAGTTTTCTTGGTCTTCATTATGAATAAGTTAGAGGTACGAACATACGAAATTTGCCAGCAGATAAAGGCCTAGAGGTCTATCAAGTCTGCTCGAATGTGCAGCTAGCACCCCTTATTCTGCAGCTGCCCCTCCCTTCCACCCTTCCCCTTCATTAACCCTCCCCCTTATCCTGTCCCATCCCCTTTTGAAGCAGTTCACTGTTCTACTGGATACCACTTCTGCAGGTAACGTATTCCACCCAGCCACCGCCCTCTCTGTAAAAAAGTGTCTCCTCATCTCCCTCCTGAACCTTCCTCCCTCCAGTCACATATCATGGCCCCTGGTGTCCCTCCCCTCCCTTACTTTGAACAGCCCCTCTGTACTTGTCTTGTTTATTCCTTTCATGTACTTAAAGGTTTCAATCATGTCCCCACTGTCCCTCCTCTCCTCCAGTGAGTACATGTTCAACTCCCTCAGCCTCCTCTCGTATGATAAGTCCCCCAGCCCCTTGATCATGTTTGTCGCCCTGTGCTGCACCCCCTCCAGCAACTTAATGTCCCTCTTGAGATTCGGGCGCCAGTACTGCATGCAGTATTCCAGGTGCGATCTAACTAATGACCTATAAAGTGGCAGAATCACCTCCTCCCTCCTCAAGGATATACCCCTTGCAATACAACCCAGCATTTTGTTGGCCTTTGCAGCTGCCTTCCTACATTGTGCCGAGTTGTTCATTGACCCTGTAATGAGCACCCCCAGATCCTTCTCCTTCTCTGTCTGGGCTAGCTGCACTCCCCCCAGCTGGTAACTCCTCCTTGGGTTCTTCATCCCAAAATGCAGCACCTTGCACTTTTTGGCATTAAACCCCAGTTGCCGGGTGTCTGACCAGGTTTCAAGCTTTGCCAGATCATCCTGCAACCCTGCCATCCCCCTAGGACATCCACCACTGCTCCTACCTTGGTATCATCAGCAAACAGACTGATCTTGCTCTTGATGTCCCATGATATGTCTGCAATGAATATCCCAAACAACACTGGTCCCAACACCGAGCCCTGTGGAACACCGCTCGTCACACCCTGGGTGTGAGAGCTCCCCACCCACCACAACCCTCTTTTGCCTTCCTGAGCCAGTTTCCTACCCATCTCACCAGTTTGCACCCCCCTGTGCCTACTAACTTACTTCCCAGCCTTCTATGCGGCACCGAGTCGAATGCCTTACTGAAGTCCAGATACAGGACATCCACTGCATGGCCCTTGTCCAGTTGCCTGGTTACCCAGTCATAGAACTTCACCAGGTTGGTTTGGCAGGATCTGCCCCATATGAAGCCATGCTGTCTGCTGTCTTGTAGTCCTTTGGCCTCTAGGAGGGCCACCAGCCTCTCCGTCAGGATAGTCTCTATTAGCTTACTCACGAAGGATGTGAGGCTCACTGGTCTGTAGTTTCCACTTGAGCCATCCTCCAGTCCTGAGGTACACACCCCGAATGTAGTGAGGCATTAAATAGGTCTGCCAAAGGTCCTGCAAGGACCTCTGCCAGCTCCTTCAGTACCCTGGGGTGGATGCCATCTGGGCCTGGCGCCTTGTCCACCCTCAGTGCCTTCAAACCCTCCTGAACTCTGCCCTCCATGATTTCCCCATCTGTCACCCCTTCCCCCTCCCGTTTCTGCCATTTCTCCCCCCCTTGGGTTTCACCCCCCTCTTCTCTTTAGTAAATCCCAAGCAAAAGTACTCATTTAGTGCTTCTGCCTTATCACACCCTGCTTCCACCCATCCCCCTCCTTCCTAATCCTTACTATGTGGTCCTTACAGCTCCTTTTCTCCCTGTTGTACCTAAAGAAGTCCTTCTCCCCCTTCTTAATGCCTTGTGCCAGCCTGAGTTCCGTAGATGCTTTGGCTCCCCTTACTGCCCTTGTCACCTCCTTCGATTCTGTCAAGTACTCCTCCCTGTCCTCCTCCCTCCCTGTTTTCTTGTACTTCCTAAAGGCAGCTCTTTTCCTCCTTACCTTTTCCATGACCTCCTTGCTCAGCCAGCTCAGTTTCTTAGCCCTAGCCTTCTTGCTCTGGGCCTTGCAGCAGGTTTTGGTTGCCTCCACTATCCCCAGCTTTATGAGCTCCCACCTCTGGTTAGTGTCCATACTAGATTGAATTCTGGCCAGGTACCCTTTTACCACTTCCCCCATCCTCCCAAAGTCAGCCCTTCTGAAGGAAGGTGAACCATTCCTGGATGGCAGTAAAGTCAGACTGAAGCCTCTGCCGCGGTTTCTTTAGGCACTTGTCACTGGAGAAAATGACAACGTCAGCATAAGGTAATATACTTGTATAACTGCAGAAAGCGGGGATCTCATTAATGAATAAGCAGAAGAGAAGGGGTCCTAGGATTGACCCCTGTGGAACACCTACAGTGACAGGCCTGTTGTCTGAGTGTATGTTGCGATATTTTACTAATTGGGTTCTCTCAGCCAGAGAGCCTTCAAACCAGCTGACCATGTCGCTAGAAATGCCCAGGTTAAGGAGTTTCTGGCAGAAGAGGGCATGGTTTACAAGGTCAAAGGTCGGGCTAGCTTTTCCAATTGAAAGCGAGCGGGAGAACGAGAGGGCATGACATGAGGCTAAAAGGAAGGAGGTTCAGGAGTAATACAAGGAAGTTCTTCTTTACACTAGATTATGTACAGGATTGGACTGCAAAGTACAAATTACATCTCAATCAAGATAAATGCATGGTAATGCATTTGGGTAAAAAAAAAACCTTGCCACAGCTATATATTAAATGGTAAGGCACTAAGAGTGACAACTGAAGAAAGGGACTTGGGGATACTAGTTTCTCAGGACATTAAATTTTCATCACATTGTAAGAACATACACAAAAAGGAAATTCATAGGTTAATGGAAGTGTGATGGCAGAAAAGGACTGAAACAAGGTCCACCAAGTCTGCCCATCTGTCCAGCTATGTGCTTGGACCTGTGCCCCCCCAACACTCCTCTGTGGTTGTCCCATGCCCTTTTGAATCCCTCCACTGTTTCCTCTCCGACTGCCTCCGGGAGTTTGTTCCACTTTTCCTCCACTCTCTCTGTGAAATGGTATTTCCTAATGTTACCCCTGAACTGCCCCCCACCTGCAGGCCATGCCCCTTCGCCCTCTGATTTCCCTTCATCTTGAAGATGCTCCCCCCGGCACCCTGTTTATACCCTTAAGGTACTTGAAGGTCTCGATCATGTCCCCCCTCTCCCTCCTCTGTTCCAGGGTGTACATGTTCAGATCACGCCACCTTTTTTCCTAGGATAGGTGGCTTAACCCTTTTACCATTTTTGTCACTTTCCTCTGAACCCGCTCTAGCCTCCCCACATCCTTCCTGAGGTATGGCCTCCAGAACTGGACTCCATACTCCAAGTGCGGTCTAATTAGATGGGTGTACAAGGGTACTATGACCTCCCTATTCCTACTGGTGATCCCCCTTCCGATGCATCCCAGCATTCCACTCCCCCTGGCCACTGCCCTGCCACCTTCAGGTCCCCGGATATAATGATGCCTAGGTCTCTTTCTTGTTCCGTCTCTTCCAGATCTCTGCCCCCCCCCATACAGTACTCTGCCTTCCAGTTTCTGTAGCCAAGATACATGATTTTACGTTTTTCTGTATTGAATGCAAGCTGCCACCTCTTAGACCATGCTTCAGGCCTCTCCAAATCCCTCTGCATCTGTTTCACACCTTTCTGCATGTACCTTCTGCGCCAGTCCTAGTCCTGCCATGTTACACAGCAACCTCCTGTTGAGGCACGGAGTCAAACACATTCCTGAAATCCAAATAAGCTACATCTACCACTCTCCCCTGATCCAGTTCCTTGGTGACCCCGTCATAAAACTCTATCAAATTTGTTTGACAGGATCTGCCCCTGGTAAAACCATGTTGCCTTGGATTTATCAGGCCGCTTAACTCCAGGCAGCTGGTAATGATACCTTTCATTAGTTTCTCCACGAGAAACGGCCTCATCTCCACTCCCCCCCCCGCCATTTCTTTTCCTGCCCTGCTGCCCTCATCCTCTTCCTCCCTATTGAACACTGAGCAAAAAAAGTTATTTAGCAAGTTGGCTTTCTTTATGTCCCCTTGTAGCATCTCCCCCTTGTTTGTTTTTAGTTGGAGTATCCCCTGCCCAATCTTCCTCTTTTCATTTACATACTGAAAGAAAGTCTTAACCCCCTTTTTGATCCCTCTAGCTATTCACGCCTTTGTCGTCCTTACCTCTACCTCGGCTTCTGTCTGGCTTGCCTGGTATTTTACCCAGTCCTCTTCCGCCTGTGTTTTCTTGAACTTCCTGAAAGCTTTCCTTTTTGTCCTTACCTTTTTTGCTACTTCCCTAGTATACCACAGAGGTTTCCTCTTCCTCTTATTTATACTTGTTCTTTTGGCACAGATGTCAATAGCCCCTACAATAGCTTCTTTCATTCTCACCCACATTGCCTCCACTTCTGTCAAATTCTTTACCCCTTGCAAAGCCCCCTCCACTATTTCCTGCATTTTTCTGAAGTTTGCCCTCTTGAAATCCAGCACCCTTAACCTAGAACGGTGAACCTCTGCAGCATTCCTTATTCTAAACCTGACTGTGTTGTGGTCACCCGTACCAAGATGTTCCCCAACTGATATATCTCCTGCTCTATTCCCATTTGTCAGGATTAGATCAAGAGTAGCTCCTGCCTTGGTTGGTTCCCTGACCAGTTGATTTGGGAGGGCCAGGTGCAGGGATGGGATACTAAACTGTATTTTCAGGCATATAGCTGCAAGAGACAGGGATGTGATACTGCCCTTATATACTTCATTGGTGAGACCCATTTTGGAGTACAGGGCACAGGTCTGGACCCCCTATAAAAGGGGCAATATAGCAATGATAGAAAGAGTGCAGAAAAGGGATACTAGAGGGGTCAAAAATATGACAGGAAAGAACTATGAGACAAGGCTGGGGAACTTGATTTATTTTCTTTGGAATATACTGTAGAAGAAAAAGGGGTGTCGTGAGCCTCATGCATAAAGCATGGACTGACAGTAATTTATGGGAGAGTTTGGGCTTGTAAGCTAGGGAGCAGGTGCATAATACTCATGCACATCCCCTACAACTAAGAGCCAGTAAAACAAGACTAGCAAGGACCCCCTATTTGTTTAATTATAGAGTGATACATGAGTGGAATAAGCTGCCCCTAGAGGTGGTAAGTAGCAAAACCACACAGGTGTTTAAGAAAGAAATATATACATTCT
Source organism: Neoceratodus forsteri (assembly GCA_016271365.2). NCBI lineage: Eukaryota > Metazoa > Chordata > Ceratodontiformes > Ceratodontidae > Neoceratodus > Neoceratodus forsteri. The sequence goes on along the minus strand of CM028131.1, from coordinate 1,002,822,607 downwards.
ACAGGGATGGGAAATACGGAGGTAGAACTTGAACCTTGGGGAAAAAATAAAGCGAGCATAATGTAAATATTTCTGCCAAGCTCTGTGAAATTCCTGTGAATCCTATGTTGGACTCATGGAATAGCTTACCCAAAGAGGTAGTGGGGGCCAAAATGGTGCGCGAGTTCAATAACACATGGGATAGATATAAAGGTAGCATACAGAAAGGCAAAGGAGAAGAGGGGGAATAGCACCACGTAGGTTCTTGGGCAGACTAGATGAACCTTGTGGTCCCCATCTGCCATCACTTTCTATATTTCTATGTTACAATATAGCTTTTAATGATTGTTTCAGCAGGAAGTCTGGAAAATTGCTGAGCACTGCTAGACAGCCAGCTCTATCCCCTAAGTTTTACAATTTGTAACTTAAAAACTACTGGACTAATTGTTTTGAAAACTGGGTTACACTGTACTGTGTCAGTTAAGTACACTGTAGTTACAGTTGCAATTTAGTTGCATTCAACAAACATGAAACTGCAGTGTAATTACCCTGTTGCATGTAATTAAGGATTAGTTACACTGAAATGGACACTTAAAGTGTAACCAAAAATTGGCGTGAACTTATCCTCTAGGACTGAGTGTGTGCATTGCCAATAATGTTCAGCACCCTATGTTTTATGACAGGCAAATTATATGCTGTCTAAAATAGGGGTTTTGACACAAACACTAATTAAACCATAACATACTGTACTGATCTCTTACTTCGTGCAGGTGCAGAAGAGAGTTATGACTCTAGACCTGTAGCTTGAAGCAGCAGACCCTGGGGTTTGGCTGTAGACCTGTAGCTTGAAGCAGCAGACCCTTGGAGATTGGCTGTAGACCCGTAGCTTGAAGCAGCAGACCCTTGGGGTTTGGCTGTAGACCTGTAGCTTGAAGCAGCAGACCCTTGGGGTTTGGCTGTAGACCTGTAGCTTGAAGCAGCAGACCCTTGGGGTTTGGCTGTAGACCTGTAGCTTGAAGCAGCAGGCCCTTGGGGTTTGGCTGTAGATCTGTAGCTTGAAGCAGCAGACCCTGGGGGTTTGGCCGTAGACCTGTAGCTTGAAGCAGCAGACCCTGGGGGTTTGGCCGTAGACCTGTAGCTTGAAGCAGCAGACCCTGGGGGTTTGGCTGTAGACCTGTAGCTTGAAGCAGCAGACCCTGGGGGTTGGCTGTAGACCTGTAGCTTGAAGCAGCAGACCCTTGGGGTTTGGCCGTAGACCTGTAGCTTGAAGCAGCAGATCCTGGGGTTTGGCCGTAGACCTGTAGCTTGAAGCAGCAGACCCTTGGGGTTTGGCTGTAGACCTGTAGCTTGAAGCAGCAGACCCTGGGGGTTTGGCTGTAGACCTGTAGCTTGAAGCAGCAGACCCTTGGGGTTTGGCTATAGACCTGTAGCTTGAAGCAGCAGACCCTGGGGGTTTGGCTGTAGACCTGTAGCTTGAAGCAGCAGACACTTGGGGGTTGGCTGTAGACCTGTAGCTTGAAGCAGCAGACCTTGGGGGTTGGCTGTAGACCTGTAGCTTGAAGCAGCAGACCCTTGGGGTTTGGCTGTAGACCTTTAGCTTGAAGCAGCAGACCCTTGGGGTTTCGCTGCAGACCTGTAGCTTGAAGCAGCAGACCCTTGGGGTTTGGCTGTAGACCTGTACCTTGAAGCAGCAGACCCTGGGGGTTTGGCTGTAGACCTGTAGCTTGGTCTTCGGTCATGAAGCTAGGGGATGTGGGAGGGAGTGGGCATAGTGGTGGAAACAACCCCCCCCCCCCAATGAAAAGGGTTGGGATTTGAAATCTGAAACATTTAGATTTAATAAGCTTCGGTCCAGTGATGATTCTTTACTAATTAGGTTTTTCCTAATTTTCGCTGTTTTTTACGTTTTAAAAAATGTGTTCTGGTTTTGCTCACACACAGTAGTAAACATTAATGTTCTGAGGATAAACACATTTTAGTGAACATATTTTTAATGGTTTTGTCAGAAAAAGCAAGTTTTATGAGGTAAATATTGAATTTAGTGAGAGTTAGCAGTTATAAAACCATTCGAAACCAAAAAAATGTTTTGCCTACTGATGACAGAAAATTGAATTGGTTGCGTGGTTTGAGTAATTGACATATTAGTGTGAAAAGAGGAGTCCATGGCACTTTTTGTTGCTAGATATTTTTAAAAAATGAGTGGGCGAGTCGTAAATGTTTTTATGGTTTTGTGGGAATGGGGAAAATAATTCTGTCTACTCCCCTGCCCCACTGTGGGAAAGCAGCCCCAAACACAGTGCTTTTTTTAAAATGTATAATTGACTTCTAAGTTAATAATGAATGGGGGCCAAAAAACATGCCTTTTTGTTTATTTATGCCCTTAACCCTTTACCGACACCGGGTGCCTAACTATGGTGTTGGGTATCTTTTTGTAATTATTAAAAAAATTATGTTTGTGGCCATCAGTTGCTCAATCCTTGTGGCTCACTTTTACTCCCATCCCCAAGTTTAAAACATATCCTCCACTCTCTGGCTTCCATGGCACCCAGAGGATATTTTACTTACAATACCCGCACCAAAGCCACAGTAATGTAACTGAACCCACACACTGTTATCTCGATTACAGAGGTGACGCCATGTATATCATTAATTAAGAGAGGTTTCCTACAGTCCTTTAGTGCAGCTCTGTTGAGCTTAACTGGGGGCAGCTTTCATTGCTTTTGCATTTTCTGAAATTCTGCATTTATGTTGAACAAAAAAATAACACATTATAAAGTGACGAAAATACATTAGCTGGAGACCTAGGTTGCATGGTTAAGTAATGTTTTAGGTGAAGCTAGGTATCATGTACCATTGCCAGTCATCTTTTAATACCCCACTACAGACCAATCACTTAACCCAGCTGAGTTACGCTATGCAGAGTCCCTGGCCCAGATCTGGCACCTTGCACACTTTTGGCAGGAATGGAGAACTCCTTTGATAGAGATGGATTGCTTTAGGCTGCCAAACAAGGGGGAGCAATTATGGTACACGAGAATCGGGAGAGGTTGCTTCTTAAATTTATGTTGCATGTATGTGGCACAAAGGACTTAACTGAGTTAGAAGTCGGCTATGAGAGTTAGTGGCCTATCATTTACTCAAGCTCCAAGCTTGACGTCTTATAGAATGTGGCAGCAAAATGTAGTTGGAGGCTGGACCACAAAAATGCAAGGAAAATGTCCAGAAAAATAAGGAGGGTTTTGGACACCTGAAGTGACCATTCCTCATTGGTCTGACTAAATATGCCAGACTTATATGTTTCAGAACAGTCACTGTGTGGTCAGGTCTGGTTAGACTTTGATTGTTCTGAAACTGTGGGGTATGTGAAGGGACCTGCATAGTTTGATGTTGTCATTTTGCTGTGCTATAAAGATGGTGCTTGTGATGTGGGGCGAGTGACAGCTGGAAGGATCTTCCCTTCCACAGCATCCCTGATGATAAGCGTGGTTTTCCCATGTGGAACTCGCTCCTGACAAATCGAGTAACTCATTTATCTTGTTATGCAGAAGGGAGTGGGACTCCCATTGGCCATTATTCAGTTATCTGATACCCGAGTTACTTGTTAGCCAGTTGGCTTTAAAGGTCAGGCAGACTGTTGCAGCTCCGATGTTTTCTGTTTTCTGAAAATTAGTTCACAAGTTACCTCCTTATGTGAGAAACTTGTTTCATTCCATGTTGTTAATATTAAAATGCATGTCTACCTTTTTGGATCTAGGCACCTTTTTATGAGACTTAAATGTTGTTATTTAAATACTTTCTGACAAACAATTATAGTTTTTATATAATTCAAGCCAATGCTAGGCTTTCAGGCGGAAGTATCCTTTGTGATGTTTTGTAAAGAGATCATTCTCGCCACATTTTAAGATGGCTGCAAATATCTTGTTTGAATTTATGTGGTCTTTTTCCCTTGCCTTTTCTAACAAATGGTAAGTACTGATTCCTATCATGGTTTAAGATAACCTTCCACAGATGTAATCAGTGGCAGAAATTACATTTTTGGCATCGTACGTGCATGAGTTTTGGTATGGTATGCAGTTACTTGCACCAGATTCTGGTCACCTGCACTTGGGATAGAAAACACATGGGGCCGGATTTTCAAACAGCGGAGAGTAGGGCAAGTCCCGGCTGTGCCAGTGATGTGGCGCAGCAAGCTTGTGGCACTGTAATGGGATTTTCTGTCCCATGTGGCAGTTGCCACAGGTTAGACCACCTTTTTGTGGTCTAGTTTGTGGCAATCTGGGGGGCTGTTTTTGCAGAACTTGTGTCAGATATTTGGCTCAGACTGCCGTAAAGTGCGGAAACTGTCTCAAATGTGCCCAAGATTGTAAAATTTGGCACAGTTGCGGCAGTGGGGATCAGTGCATTGCCAGAACCTAAGTGTCATGGCACAGGGCGTGACACAAGCCCTGCACCACACTTTGAAAATCTGACCCAGGATGTGCCCGTATTGCCTTTTTGGTGCCTTTAGTTTCCACTCACATTGTATTAATTAGGGTCATTTTAATTAGTGTTGGATTTTTTTTTAGTGGGGCTAATGAGCAGTACTTCATTACTGACCTTGACTCAACAGACATTGTGAAAATAATCTTATGATTGTACCACTCTTTTCTTCCATTGCTGTTCTTTATGCATCTATGCATTGTTAGAAGAATCAGCATTTCCAGATGCTTCAAAACCCTGCCCAAACACCGCAGCTCAATTTGTGCTTCTGGCAGGCTGGCAAATGTGCTGCCAAGCAGACTTGAGGCCTGCCCCTATCTGAAACAGGGAAAACACTCACGTTAACAATACCCTTCCCGCCCAGAAGTGCAGGCATGGAAAATAATGATTTACACAAGCTGACTTCTACTGCCATTTGGAAGAAGTATGACTTTTTTTAAAACATTTTTCTATTAAAGAAACTCATAACAGAGAAAGCAGTGCATCCTAATACAGCAAGATGAGTACAGTACAGTGGATTACTATGGTTACAGAGTTGCAACGATCAACCTAATGTGTCCTTGCCCATGCCTTTGGTAAAATACTTCCCTTGCAAGGGGGCGGGGGCACAGCCTGGTACTTCATTGTCTCTCTATATTTTCTGCTCCTTACCAGCCAGCCTGCCCCCATCTGGTCCATTCCCCCAAGTCCTGTAACCAACATCTCTGAGTCTTATCTGACTGCTATTATTCCTGCCACATAATCTTATCAGATGCACACAGTCACTGGTGGTGGTGGGGGTCCTGCAGGGGGCCGGGCCATCATCTTGCCACGATTGGTGTTTTTCTTCCACTTTCTCCTATGGGGCCACACGTGTACAATGACACGATGTGTGTGCTCTGTCTCTGCCGAGACACCCCCGGCATCTGCACGTGAGAGCCCTCCCCCCGTGTGTAGTCCCTCTGCACTGCCACCCAGATTTCTGCAGGTGATAACTGACTAGCAGGACACACTAGCCACCCCTCTTAAGGGGAGAGAGCTGTCCCAGGGACCCTTAATCCTCCCTCCCCGGCCAGTCCACGAGTGACCAGAGTTCATTCCTAATCCTGGGCCACTGGCTTTGCAAGCAGTATGCCAACCGCGGTTTCTACTGGCCAGCTGTTTTTTTCTTTATTTTAGACTTGAAACATGCAGAAGACATCTCCTGGTTTACTTATGATTGCAAGTGGTTGAATCAGTGTGGGCCAAAGTATGAAAAGGAGCATTTCCTGGTTTTAGTTTTACAGCGTCTTTCAATGACTTTTACTGATGTGCACTGTCTAGTACAAAGTTGCAACTGGTTGACATTTAATTTGTTAAACTTGGAGACAGGTGAGCTATGTTTAAAAGTACTGTATGCCAATTTGGGGGGATATAGCATAAGCCAAGCAGGAAAGGGACCTTGAGGTTATCATCTCTGGTGACCTCAAGGTAGGGAAACAGTAAGACAAGGCAGCAGGTAAAGCAAATAGGATGCTGGGATGCATAGCCAGGGGCATCACCAGCAGGAAAAGGGAGGTCATAATTCCAGTATACAAGACACAAGGAGGCCCCACCTGGAGTACAGTGTACATTTCTGGAGACGTTAACTATGTAAGGACATAGACAGGGCAGATAAAGTTCTGAGGAGGGCAACAAAGATAGTACGGGGTTGCATTACAAGTCCTATGAGGACAGGCTGAAAGACTTGAATATGTACTTCCTGGAGGAGAGGAGGGAGAGAGGGGATATGATAGAGACATACAAGTACCTCACAGGGAGGAACAGGGTGCAGGAATACACTATCTTCCAGCGAAAAAGATGATCTTACTTCGAGAGGGTTTTTTCAGTAGGTCATCACATATACGACTGGTGCCACCTGGCACAGCAGACTTTTCTAGCAGTACCTGATGAGGGACCGCCCACCTGATATCACGTGACTGACGTCAGCGTGACTGTATATAGTGGAGGTCCCCACGCCCACTCTCCAGTTCTTTCCCCCCGTCGCCTCGTGTCAGTCGCATTGCAGACTTCCATATAGCGATCGTCGAGAAAGTGTCTTGCGTCAGAATATCCCTCGCAAATTTTTCCAACTATTTCATGTTTATCATTGATGTCTTCACCAAAGAAGAAGTGCTCATCCTGTGGCATACAGATCCCGCACAAAGATGGTCACTTCAAGTGCATCCTCTGTTTAGGCCCGGACCATCCGTTCTCCGCCTGCCCTGAGTGCCAGACCTTTAACCAGGCCACAAAAAAGAGGAGACAGCAGGCTTTGGAGGCCCATCTGCTAAAAGCCCGCCTGGCTTCCCTCGAGAAGAAGATGGATCGGCTTAGATATTCTTCGTCTGAAAAGGCTTCTTCTTCTAAAAAACATGAGAAATCTAGGGAGCGGGAGCACTCCGCGGACGATGCCAGGCCCTCGACGAGACAGGACACAGATGCCGACCAGCAAGGATAGTAAGTCTAGTAAATCTACAGTGGGTCAGTCAGCAGTCTGCTTCTCCGACGACTGCACTGCCTTGGCCGATAAGTCAGCCCCAGCTCCTCTGAGGACTGTGCTGCGGCCGGTAAGATGACTACCCAGGCTGTGGGTACTCATCCGGCACCGGTTGATAAGCTGGCCAGGGGCTCCTCCCCCGCCCACCCGACTTCGCCTGATAAGTCGGCCATTCCGGACGACCGCACAGGTGCGGTTCCCCCGTCGGGGCCTGATGGCGCCTCACCCGATGTCTGGCAGAACCAGAGAGAGAAAGCTCCTCTCTCTCCTCCTCCTTCCTTGCCCGTACCCTCCAATTCCCCAGCGGGTACCTCCAATGATGACGACAGAGAGCCCTCCGACTCTGTCAATGCTTCGGGTTCTGCTCCGCTTTTCCCTCTCAGGGTCAAGAAGAAGGAGGCTCCTCTTTGGCCATCTGGCCTTACTATTCAGGCCCCTCCTCCGCCTTCCGGCAGGCTCCCGACGCCGGTTGTCTCGATGATATTTCCACAGCCGGGATCGGTTGTCCAGCCGCTGCCTCTGGCCCCGATGCCGGATCGGGCCCCTTTGTCCAGATCCGACGCCGGACCCCCTTCTGGCGCTGGATCGGGTGGTGCTTGTTCTGATGTCAGTTCCCCTGATGTGGGCTGTCCTGATGTCGGACTCTTTGCCAATTTATACAACGGCGGGTCCGACGTGGGTGCCCCCAATGCTGGATCTGACGACGGGGATTTATACCAGACCCCGAACTGTTCCACATTACCCGCAAGGGTATCCTGGGGGCTACTACCCGGGACTGGCTACTACTACTCCGGACTGGAGTAATTTTGGGCAGTTCTACCCTGGATCTAATCCCTACTTGAACTTTCAGGGATTCCAGAGTTATTACCCTCCACCAGTTCCTGCTCCTCCTCCTCCCCCTCAGCCTCTGCCTACTCCACCCCTCCTCCTCCGGTCACCCCGGATTTCAAGGCTTTAATCCAGTCTTGGTGGCAGGGGCACGGTTGGAATTGGTCTCAGACCTGGAGACTAGGCTCCCACAACCGCGGTCTCCCAGGTCTCCTTCCCCGAGCAGTTCTTCCATTACCACTGTCCATATCTCGGGGAAGACTCTGCAGGACGTTTCCCTCCCAGATACCAGATGTCATCCTGTCAAGGAGGCGGATGACAATAGTTCAGAGGGGTGGTCGATTCTTCTGAGGAGGTTCCGGAGGACCCCGAAGACACGAAAGACAAGGAGTCCCTGAAGTCCCCACCAGAGGACCCTGCCTTTTCAGATCTGTTGAGGTCCATGAAGGATTACTTCGACTGGGAGTCGGAGGAACAGGACCCCATGAGACAGAGACTTGCGGAGCATCTCGACCTAGAATATCTGTCTCCGGTCCCCATTCCTCCCTGGATGGCACCTCACTAAGACCTCACCACTACCATCTGGCAGATGCCTCATACCCTCCTGGCTGTCCCCAAATGGGCGGACAGGCTTTACCGAGTGCTGAGGGATGCCCTGTTCTCGAAGGTTCATCCCAAGGCTAACTCTGTGGTCATCTCTGCGGCTCGTGATCGCTCCTTAACACCAAAGCACAAGAGCACCTCTCCTGCTGACAAAGAGTCAAGGCAGATGGACCAGTTCTGAAAAAAGATATACATGTCAGCCATGTTCACACTTCAGTCCCTCAGTTACGTGGCCCACATTGTGTCCCACCAAAAGGCTACCTTGGCCAGGCTAGAAGCACGAGTCCAGTCCATGGACCCCTCGCCTTTGAAGTAGGAACTTGCCAAGGATCTCTGCCTCTCCAAAGTTTCATGTAGGCATGCCTTACGCGCCACCTATGACTCTGTTGACTTGGTGGCTCACACCTCGGCAACTGCCGTTGCCCTTAGATAGCATTCCTGGCTTCGCCTTTCTGGACTTGCCAACAAAGTCCAGTCGGCGATTCAGAGCGCCCTTTTTAGGGACTCAGTACTTTTTGGTGGGGACACCAAAGACATTATCATAGACCTTCAGGAAAAGGGCCTTGCGCTTAGGTCTGTGAGGTCAATGTACCGATTGGGCTCCCAACAACAGCAGCAGCCCTTTCGGAAAGGACCTGGAGGCAGAGAAAGAACGCTCAGGTGCGCCGCCAAGGGAAGCGTAAGGCCACGGGTACAGCCACCCCTCCTGCCTCCAAAAATCAGAGACATTCAGGAGGCCCTCCCTTGAATATCCCACCACTTCTTGACTCCCCGGCCCCACTGCCTCCTCAGTCTCACAGCGGGGAGCAGGTTGGGGGGGGGTTTGCCCACCATGTGCAGGAGTGGAGAGCGATCACCTCCGACGAATGGGTCCTGCAACTAGTGTAAGTCGGACACACCATAGAATTTCTGGAAATCCTTCTGTAAACTCTACCACAGAAGTCCTCCTATTCTCGGGACCAGGCTCTCCAAGTTTGCGAGGAGGTAAACTCGCTCTTACTCAAAGAAGCAATCGTGCGGGTCCCCTTCGGGCAAAGGGGAAAGGGATTTTACTCCCACATTTTCCTGGTTCCAGAAAAGACTGGGGACTTCAGACCCATACTTGACCTAAGTCAACTAAATCAGTTTGTCGAGTACAAAAAATTTCGAATGCTGACACTCCAGAGTCTCCTCCCTCTCCTCATGTAGAACCACTGGCTGTGCGCACTGGATATGCAGGATGCATACTTACACATCCCCATCTTTCCCAGCCACCGCCAATTCCTGCGCTTTCGCTTACAAGGGGAACACTTTCAGTTCCGAGAGCTCCCTTTTGCTCTGTCTTCGGCACCACGGGTTTTTACCAAGTGCCTGGTGGTGGATGTGGCGTTCTTACGCTGCAGGGGTATTGCAGTTTTCCCTTACCTGGATGATTGGTTGATTTCAGCCCCATCTAGGGATTCTTTGTTATAGGCTCTTACCTTTACCCTGGACCTTTTCAGCAGACTAGGGATCACAGTCAGTGTTCCCAAGTCATCCCTTATCCCTGCCCAGAGACTTCAGTTCATTGGGGCGGTCCTGGATATGGTCCAGTGCAGAGCCTTCCTGTCTCCAGACAGAGTGGAGACCCTTATCTGTCAGGCCTCCAAAGTGGCTTCTCCCAGAACCATCCCAGCTCGGGAGGTCCTATGCCTTCTGGGCCTGATGGCGACCGCCATCACAACTGTTACCCTAGCAAGACTTCACATGAGGGTCACTCAGTGGTCATTGCAGCTGCAGTGGGATCAGCTCCTGCATGACCTGGACCATCGGGTTCTGGTCTCCTCTGCGGTTCAGAAAGAATTGTAGTGGTGGATGGATTCTCACAATCTTTCTGTGGGACTTCCCTTTCGGAGCCCTGCACCACTAGCTACCCTCACCACGGATGCCTCGAATATGAGGTGGGGAGCTCATCTAGGGGAGCACCAAGCCCAGGGACTATGGTCCAGCGTGGAGACTCCTTTGTACATTAATGTTCTGGAGTTGAGGGCGGTCCTGTACGCCTTACAGGCCTTTCAGACCCTGCTTCCAAAGGGATCACTGCTAATCCAAACGGACAACATGTTGGTAGTTTGGTATATCAGCAAACAAGGAGGAACCCGGTCGTACCCCCTGTGCAGGGAGGCGACGCGGGTGTGGAACTGGGCAGTCCAGCACCATCTGGTCCTCATGACCGTGCATGTTCCGTGCATCTTAAACGTCCTGGCAGACAGTCTCAGCAGATCTCGAACCCTAGCTCACGAGTGGGAACTGCATCAGGAAGTGGCGGAATCCATCTTCCAACATTGGGGGCCTCCGGAAATCAACCTCTTCGCCTCCAAATCCAATGCAAAGCTTCCCAGCTTTTGCTCGCTCGTTCCATGGCACAGTGCTTTCTGGAACGACTCATTGTCTCTATCTTGGACAGGGAAATTTTTGTACGCATTCCCTCCGTTTCCCATTCTGCAGAGGGTTCTTCTTAAGCTTCATGCGGAGAAGGCAAGGATGATCCTCATCGCTCCTCTCTGGCTGAGACAGATCTGGTTCCAACTGCTGCAGCAGCTTCCAGGGAACCACCGGTTCCACTTCCAGTGACTCACAACCTCCTCACCCAGGATCAGGGTCGACTGCTGCATCCAGGGCTCGGTACCCTGCATCTCCATGCATGGCTCCTGCAGACATAGTGATCTCCTGTTTCGGGGTTTCCTCCAGGGTTGCTCAAGTCCTCATTGAGGCTAGAAAGCCCTCTACCCGTTCCACTTGTGCTTGAAGTGGAAGCGGTTTTCCATTTGGGCAACCACTAAGGGTTGGAACCCCTTCTCTTGCTCGGCCCCACAAGTCATGGAATACCTATTTCACCTATCAGACTTCAGTCTGTCTTACTCTTCTTTGAAGGTCTATATCTCAGCTGTCTCAGCATACCACAAGCTAGTGGATTTTAAACCCGTGGCTTAGCTGGAGGTCTCAAAAACGTTTCTGAAAGGGATTCTCCATCTGAAACCCCCCATCCGCAGCCCAACTCTGCCTTGGGACTTGAACTTCGTACTGAAAAAGCTCACCCTTCCTTCTTTTGAGCCGGCTATGAGCTGTGATTTGCGCTTCCTGTCTTGGAAGGTGCTTTTTCTTGTGGCTGTCATGTTAGCCCAAAGGATTTCAGAATGTCACGCTCTAGTCTGCAAGGAGCCGTATCTGATTTTCCATAGGGACCGGGCGGTCCTCAGAACCCATCCGAAGTTTCTTCCCAACGTGGTGTCAGAAGCCATGCTGAATCAGTTAGTAGCACTTCCAGTGTATTATCCATCCCCCTCTAACAGAGGTGAGGCACTCTTTCATACAATGGACATCCATCGGATTCTCCGGTGTTACACCCACCGGACCAGAGAGTTCCGCTCTTGTGACCAGTTGTTTGTTTACTTATCCCAAGAGCAAAGGGGAAACCAGTTTCTAAGCAGGGCCTGTCCAAGTGGTTAGACAACTGCATTAGATTCTGTTACCAGAAGTACAAAAAGCCTCTGCTGGGTTGTATCAGAGGTCATTCTACTAAGGGCATGGCTGCCTCCACGGCCTTCCTACGGAACATTTTTGTGGCTGACATATGTGCTGCCACTACTAGGAGTTCTGTCCATACCTTTACCAAGCATTACAGTCTGGACGTTGCTTCTAGGCGGAGGGCTGGCTTTGGCCTTGCCATCCTGCAGGGCCTTCTGTCCTAGGACTGGGTCCATTTTGTATTTCATTTTTTTTCCTTTGGAGTTAGTTTCTCCTCCCTAGTTTCTCTCAGTCTCTCCTTAGAGGGACTGCTTGGGACTGTCCTATATTTGATAACCTACTGAAGGAACCCTCTCGAAGTAAGACAGTACAGTTATGTAGGAACTTACCGTAACAGTAGATCTTTGAGAGAGGTTCCTTCAGTAGGTCATATTTTTCCCTCCGTCCTTCCCCTCATTTCTGTTTTTACAGGGACTCCAAACCCTGTTCGCTTCTGCTGTCAGGCCTCTTCCTGGCTCCGGCCGGAGAACTGGAGGGTGGGCGTGGGGAGCACCCACTATATACAGTCACGCTGACATCAGTTACGTGATGTCGGGTGGGCGGTCCCTCGTCAGGTATTGCTAGAAAAGTCTGCCTTGTGGCCAGACGCCAGGTGGCACCAGTCCTATATATGATGACCTACTGAAGGAACCTCTCTCAAAGATCTACTGTTACGGTAAGTTCCTGCGTAACTGTACTTTCCAGGACTAGAGGGCATGGGATGAAGTTGGAGGGAGGCGATTCAGAGGAAACGTGAGGAAGAATTTCTTCACAGAAAAGGTGGTGGACAAGTGGAACTCACTGCCAGGGAAGTGGTGGGGGCTGAAACAATCACTGGATATAGGAATGCATGGGATAGACATAAGGGAATTCCGGAGATCTTGGGTAAGGGGCAATAGACTTCTAGAAAAACATAAAGTGAACTTACAAGCTTAAATGGGCAGACTTGGTGGGCCATAGGCCCTTGTCTGCCGACAGTGCCTATGTATCTGTGTCTAATTTTAAACAACAAAGCAAGATCTTGTTTTCGGGTGGAAGGGCCCATTAATTCCCATCGAGATTACAATTGTGGACTCTGTAGGGGGCTTTTATGGACTCTGTAGGGGGCTTTTAAATAATGTCAGTATGGATATTAAAAGATAGGCTTCTATCCAAGTACATTCCAAGGTTGTCACCCAGGAAAAAAGCCACTCATCACAGCTGCGGTGCCCGAGATACACTAGAATCAACCAAAAAAACAAAAAACGTGGCACTCATACACACTGAAGAAAAGATAATCAGCTCGTCACAAATAGATATTCTGTCCAAACTTTTATTAAGTGTTCCACCAGCACTGGTGCTGGTGGAACCTTGAGTAAAGGTTTGGACACAGTATCTATTTGTACCTAGCTGCTATCTTTTCTTTTTTTTTTGGTTTATCCCAAAGTATTTAAATGTTTCAGCTGTCTCCAAACAATTGCATTAAACACTTGTGATAAAACAGGTCATCTTATGTCTGGGTCTTGAGCTGTGCTAAAAACATTAGTTTTTTTTTCATTTAATATTAGTTTGTGATCTACGAACCAGTTACATTGCATTTTATAATTTCCTTGTAATTTCTCTGGATTTTTAGCAACAGTGGTGCCTAGATCAAAGATAATCATGCCATCAACATACATGATCATGTTTACATTTTTATGGAAAGGAAGCAGATTATTCGAAAAGATAAAGAACAGAAGTTCCAGGAATGATCCTTGAGGGACTCCAGTTATAACAGGGAGAAGACCTGAGAGAGTATCTCGTATATATTTTTTTCTTTGATGCTGATTCTTTTGGTAGTTTCTAAATCAGTTTAATGTGTAGGGAACTATTCCAGTATCAGCCAGTTTCTCTAGCATGACGCCATACTGACTCACTAGATAACAGACATTCAAGAGGTCCACAAACGTGACACTAACTAGAAGGCCTATAATCCAGTGAGTCGTGATATCTGCTGTCTGAGATGCTAGGGCAGCAATAATACAGACTTGACCTAAATCCATGTTGCAAAGATGATAGCAGTTACTATTACTGTAAATATGAATCAAGTTAAGAAAAGGCTTTTTCTTTTTCAAGTAGTTTTGCTAATACTGGCAGCAAAGAAACAGGTCTGTAATTCATCATGCCGACTATGTCACCTGATCTAAGTATGGGAGATATAATGGTAGTAGCTAATTTCCGTAAGGCAAGAACTGTATTTTTAAGCACTGGTTGATTAAATTGATACATGATTGGTTTGGTTAATATGTGTGTGGCTATTTAAAAAAAAAAAAAACACCGTAGAATGTGGTTTGTCCTGGTCACATTATTGTTTGAGTTTGGAAGTAGTTTTAGCATATCAGCTTGAGAAATCATAAACAAACTGTATGGTAAGCCAGCCGTCTTTCAGTTTGCTAAGGCCCTGCAAAGTCATGGTGAGACATTTTCTGAAATTTCTCTGATATCTCTAGAGAAACTTCCTGCCTGGCTACAGTACCACTGTGGGCTACCAGAGATAATCTCTTTAGATATATTGCAAAATATCTTAAAATACCAGAACATATCTGTGGCTGCAGCTGTATACAGCAACACGTAAATGAGGTACTTTCCCTTTCAGCTGTGCTACTTGACGTATGCTGACATTCTGCAGAGTTTTTTTTTCTCTTTGACAGAAGGCCCAATGGTATGTAACCCACAACTGGTGCAGAAACAAGCGGTGGCAACAGACTATTTTGCGGGGGCGTCTTTTAATACGCTAGACAGTCTCTAATGCATAAACACATGAAATGCACAACACTTCTCATGTAAGGCAGAGAACAGAGTTTGTAGAAAATCATAAGCGCCCCCAGTTTGGAAAAAAATTCTCTTTGGGCCTGGAAGCTACTGAGATCTAATGTAAAATCTCTACCAGGCTCACGTGCAGAAGATAGTTACTGTAGAACTAATATATATCACATTCATTTGATTTTCGCTGTGCTCACTGAATGGGCATATACCTCGAAAATAACAAGAAAGTGAAATATATTGACTAGCAGGTCAGCCATAACACCATCAATGAATGCTGTCCCCTGTGGCAGCCTTTGGTTGGCTTAGTCAGCTGTAAAAGGAGATTTCATTGACAGTTGGAGTTGCAGTGAGATGGGAGACACACAGTAGGAGACTCTTCAGCAGCAGAGTGGTCTGATTGAGGTCACAGGGCCACATGGTCTTATGGTGCCTGCATCATGCACAGACCAGCGAGAAGGAGCAGGGATCATGGACCAGCGAGAAGGAGCAGAGATGGCAGATGGGGTACCCGGAGCAGAGAGGTGGCAGCTTACAGTAGATGCAGTCACCATAGATCTGTCTTTCTACAGATGGAGCAGCCAGAGCAGAGAGACAGCAGCTTGTGGCACTGGAGACAGGAGGCAGTAATGTAATATGTGGTTACAAGGTATAAATACAAAAAAACACAGGGAAATGTAAACTGGACAACGCAGCAGAGCACGAGAAAAACGTGGGGATGCATTGTGGGAATGCAGCACAGCAACAGCTGATCAAACTGTCACGGTGTCAAGCTGTCATTCCCACAGGTTGCTCTTACCTGTCAAATTATCAGCACGCTCTTACTACCTTTGTACTTGCCACTCGCCAGCTGCAAAAATTAGAGCAAACATGCCAACAGCGTTGGAACTGCGAAATATTTGCAACACAGAATATATTAGTTCTGCAGTACATGAGCAAATTAAAAATATTCAACATCTTAGATGCACTGGCACTAATACCAATGGTGGAGTAAACAGTAAGCAAAAGATTTGCCCTTTCACCACATAGCAAACTATAATAAAGACACCCCCCTGTCATCATAAAGCTCAGTCATTCCTGTATGTCAGTCCGTTGCTCCCAGCAGCTAGTGTGCACTTTTGCAGCCTGGCGTTACAGTCCCGTAGACTGCTTTCACATTGACTCTTCAAAAACGGTCTACCATTGACTGCAATTTATTCAAGCTTAAAAAATGTTTCAGATGGCACTGAAGCTCTTATTGTGGCCACTGATCCATTAGAGGCCAGAGAGGTTACAGATGGTTTTCAATAATTTGCAGTTCTGGTTACTGGAAAACAAACTTGTAACAAACACCAAAAAACATAAGGTCACCAGCTATGCTGAAGAAAATAAGCAGCCCATAGTTTAAAATAAATGCTTTAGATCATTAAGTATTGAAACATGTTTAGGTATATGGATAGTACAAGTGCTCAAATTCAACTTGTGCATAAATAAACTGTGTACCAAGGTCTCCCAAAAATGAGGGGCTCAGGAGATACTGACAAATCTGTTGTTAGATACCACACAGAAAATTGCTGGGGTAGAGCAGGCTTGTCGTGTGTGTGTGTGTGTGGGGGGGGGATTGGACCTACGGGGGTGACATGGACAGCGGTTGGGTGGGTTTCAAACTTTCTTACTGGTAGGGGTGATTATGGGATGGGGAAGGTACTAGACCACCAGTACAGGCAGTCCTGATAGGTGCTGGGGAGGTCACAAACTCTGCTCCTGGCCTATTATCAGGCCCTAATGAGATGCAAATAACTCCATATCGCCTTGCTAGTGTGATGGGTGATTTGTATCTTAAGGTGCCAATATGGCAGATTGCTCTAAAGGAGCAGTCGGCATTAGGGGGCCCTAACAGCCCAATTACAGTCGCAATCCCCATGGCATCCTATTGGTTATATAGCTCCTTTGGCCTGTAGGGGGCTGAGGTTTGTGACTGCAACACGGATAGTGCCTGGCTGGTGCATTGGAACATGCCTTTAGCGCTTACAGCGTGCCCTAGTAAGTTCCAATATACCTGTAGTTTGCTCCATGCACTAATTTGCTCCTGGAGCAAATATTCAGTGTGCCCTAACCAGGACCTATGAATAGTCTGGCCCTTGAGGGAAATTCCTGAAAGAGATCAGACCATACCAGAAATAAAATCTTGGTATGGTCTGATGACCTTCTCCCATATAGTAGCCACTGTTTGGAATTGAAGGCCCATTCAGTTACAGGAGTTACCTACTCCAGGATGTTTTAAAACTGCTGTCTTGGTTAGGACACATTTTGTCTGTTATTTATAGGAGTCGTGGTGTTTATTTCAGGTCAGTTAGTTAGCCTTTTCTGATCTGTTTGTCCAGACCATGTGATAGGATTCACAGTTACAGTTACCTGATGTAGCAGAGCTTCATCCAGATTTTTTAAAATTGGCTAATGGTTGTACTAGATACTGCTCCACTCGGCAGACCATTCCGTGTTGATACAACCCTTTGATTAAACCATCCACCCCTAGAGTTTTTTTTTGTAGTTTTCACCCCTTAATGACATGTCATGCTCCCTTACTACTTGTACTCAGAAACAACAGAAATTGATAATTTGATGGTAGTAGGGGACCGAGTGCATCAAGTCTTCCATTTATATATTATCTCACCCCACTGACCTACTTACTGGGTGGGCTTTCTCTGTCCTCCCAGCTGCCCCATCCCTCAAATCCATGTCGTCCCCACCCCCCGGCATACCGGTCCCTTGCCCTGTCCCAGTCATGTTTAAACCTGTTATCCAGTGACAGTGTGTTCCTCAGTTTCACCACCCTCTCAGTAAAGAAGAACTTCCGTGTGTTTCTCTTAAACTTGCCCGCCACCAGCATTCAGCCATGCCCCCAGTGACTTCATCCCTATTTCTTAGATCTCAGCTATTCACCTTGTTTCTACCCTTGAGAAACGTATATGTTTCAGTCATGTCCCCCCACTCCTCCTGACCTCCTGTGATGGGCTTCAGCCAGTCCTCCTAGGATCTGCCCTGCTGTCCCTGGATGATCTGGGTGACCCTTCACTGTACTGACCCTAGTCTGTCAGTGTCCTTCCTCAGGTGAGGGCTCCAGAACTAGATACAGTACTCCAGATGAGACCTCACCAGGGATCTGTGCCATGGCAGAATCACTTCGCTTCTCCTACTGTCAAAACCCCTCCCAGCTGAGGAGGAAACAGCTGCTGGTGGGGACTCTATCATCAGGGGGATAGGCTTTTTTTTTTATTTTATTTATTGAATTTTCGTTTCAGACAAACAGTGACAATACAGTACAATAAAGGTAAACACATGCCCATCTATGCACAGATGGATTATAGGGGTACCTGAGGACTGGAGGAGGGCAGTGTGATCCCCCTTCACAAAAGTGGGAGTAATGCAGAGGCAGGAAACTACAGACCTGTTAGTTTGATCTCAATGGTAGGGAAAATGATTGAGTGGAATCACTTCTGAAAGAAAGAATTGTTGAGTACCTAGAGGCAAGCGGGGCACAGGACCCAAGGCAGCATGGATTTACAGCGAGAAGGTGATGTCAGATGAATCTAATAGATTTCTTTGACTGGGTGATCAACATAGTAGACCAGGAAGGGGCTGTGGTCATGGCCTGCCTAGACTTTAGCATAGCATTTGACACAGTCCCACACAAAAGATTAATTAACAAGTTAGCCAGCCTTGGAGTGGGTCCCAGGGTGGTAACCTGGGTAAAAAATTGTCTGGACAACAGGATGCAGAGGGTAATAGTAAACGGAGTCCACTCCGAAGAAAGGGGCGTTACTAGCCAGGTACCACAGGGTTCAGTACTGGAACCAGTCATCTTTAATGTCTTTATAGGTGACATTGCAGAGGTACTAGAAGGAAAAGTATGCCTCTTTGCAGACAACACAAATATCTGCAACAGGGTTGATACACAAGGGGGGGTAGAAAGGATGAGAAGGGACTTGGCAAAGTTGGAAGAATGGTCAGAAGTATGGCAGCTTAGAGTCAATGCAAAGAAGTGCAAAGTAATGCACCAGGGAAACAAATACCCAGGGGAAGAGTATACAGTGTGGGGGGGGGGCGGAATTAATAACAACAAAAATGGAAAGGGACCTGGGGGTAGTCATATCAGATGACTTAAAGGAAGGAAAGCAATGTGAGAATGCAGTAAGGATGGTTGTGGGGATACTGGGATGCATAGGGAGAGGCATCATCAGTAGAAAACAGGAAGATGTTATCCTTCTGTACAGACTGTTGGTGAGACCCCATCTGGAGTACTGTGTGCAGTTCTAGAGACCCCATCTCTGCAAGGACATAGACAGGGTGGAGGCAGTCCAAAGGAGGGCAAATAAAATAGTGCAGGGTCCACACCAGAAGCCATACGAAGAGAAACTAAAAGAACTTAATATGTATACCCTCGAGGAAAGGAGGGAGAGAGTGGACATGATAGAAACTTTCAAGTACTTAAAGGGAATCAGCAAAGTCCAAGTGGGTAGCATCTTTCAGAAAAAGAGATGTGCAAGAACAAGGGGCACAATTTGAAGACAGGGGGAACTCAGGGACAATGTGAGGAAGTATTTTTTCACGGAGAGGGTGGTGGACGCATAAAACAGCCTTCCTGAGGAGGCCGTGGGGTCAAAAGCAGTGGGGGAATTTAAGAAGGCAGGGGACAGACCTAAGGCACTTCTAGTAGGGGTAGGAGGACAGCCAACAGTAGGTTGTTGATTACCTAGGATCTGCAGCCTATCCAATAGGTAGAGAAATGTGTAGAGTGGGTGGGCCAAGCAGTTCTTATCTGCCGTCAATGTGTATGTTTCTGTGTATATAGGTGGTATAAGTATAGAGGATCTAAATTCACTTGACACATAAGGTCACATAAGATTCAAATTGGCAAGAAAAAAAAAAGAAAAATTCTAGAATGAGTAACATATATACAGTGGTCCAAAGGGTATTTCTTTGATTGCTGGGGAGCGAGTAGAGTGTGTGCATTTTGCTTGCCGACTGTCATAGAATTTCATCAGAATTTTTTCTGTTCTAAGGTTAAACAATAGTTCCTGTAACAGTTCATTATAAGTTATATTTTCTTGATCGAGTCAGTGATGTAAGTCCAATTTTTTGGTAATAAATGATATCATGGCTATTTGATACTTTCTTTTACAGATATAATGGCATTGCCGCCTACTAAATTGACTCCGGGTATTATCAAGTCATCCAGACCAAAGACGAGATCTACTTTATTTATAATGTTGGTCCATAGAGTCTGTACCTTTATGTAGTGCCAGAAGATATGGACCAGAGACCCTTCATCTGCACCACATCGTGCACATGAATTAGATTGCAGTCTACCCATTTTTGCACATTTGATTGGAGTGTAATAAATATTGTACAAAATCTGGAATTGTGTCAATTGTAGTTTGTCATTCTTGATATAAACGTAAAGCTCCTTCCGGATATTAGGCCATTGAAATTGTCTGTCTGGGAAGGCTACATCCCAATAAGGGCAAGTCCCATCTAATATGGGGTAGACCTTAGTAACTAGGTAATTGTACAGTTGCGAGATAGTTTGGGGTTCCATGGTCTGTTCTATACAGGACTGGATACCTAGCATTTGTCCATGGGGCAGATCACTTTCGTGCCGCAATAGTATGAGTAATTTGCAGAAATCTAAAAGCTGTCCTGTTTGGTAGGTTGCACTGTATGTGGTCTTAATGGAGTTAAAAGAAAGGAAGTGACTGTATAACAGTTGGTCTAATAGTGCTGTTATGGAGGCGTTAAGCAACCAATCCAGTGTGAATGGCTTACCTTCCATTTTTTTAAATCAGGATTTAGGAAAAACAGTTGGCCAGTATCCTTGTGGAAGTCTGTTTTCAGTGTGTTACCCAGTTGGGTGTGAATTTTTATAAAGGTACCGATTACCGAATTCTTAATCTGCAGAGGTAGCTGTCTGTATGTTACACATATTTATTTATTTATTTAAAATTGATGCCTGGCGAGGCACACTGAGCCAAGGCTCATTTCCAGGTGTGACCCAGGTACAAAGTATACGCAGTAGTGAAACAGAGTTACAAAATTAGTAGATTACAAGAATACGTACAAGGACATTGCACCTTGCAAATGTTTTCCTCACCGCTAGCCCACTAATTCCGCAACTCCCCCTTTCCGTCCTGATGCTTGCTGTGTTTCTAAGCCTGGCTCTCACTCTTTCCCTATTAACTCTGCCTGCTGCACCCACCCTTCCCTGTCTGCTCCAGCCTGACTAAATACCCACCCCATCCATAGTAGTGTCCTAATTATCTACCCCTCCTCCGTCATTATCATAATAAACAAGTACATGACAGCCATCGTCACTTTCTGTGGTTTTAGCCCAATTTTCCCCCCAGTCGTCGGTAATATATCCCTCCTCTTCTTTACCTCTCTAACCTGCCACCCCATACATGGCCTCTTTCCCCTATGTGTGTAGTTGCCGCTGCCTCACTCAAAAGATCTCTGCTTATAACCCTGTATGCCTATAGTTGATTGTACATCTGCTGACTTCTTCAGTTGTAAAATAATGCTGTTTTTTTTATTTATTTCAACCTGTACTGTACTGTATACACTGTATATACTTTTTCGCCCTTGTGTATTATTGCTTTTTGTATACCTGCTTATGTACTGTACTTTGATGTATTCATGACCAGGTCTACCTCGCAAGTGAGCCTTGCTCAATGGTGCCCGCCTGGATAAATAACGATTTTGATTGATTGACATAATTGGTTTCATTTTAATACATACAGAGTATATGTACAGGAATATAGGCAGGATACATTTGGTAGGCTAACAAGTATATATTGAGACAATTACGATATGTACAGAGTATATGTACAGGAATAAAGGCAAGATTACATTAGACAGGCTAACAATTTTAATGTGAGACCATTTAAGGCCCCTCATGCGGGGAAGGAGGAAGACAACTCAGGCCGGCGTGATGTAAGAAACACAGAGCTGGAGACTAGGGAAGAAAAGTTTGCGTGGAGATAAGGGGTGGTAGGAGGAGCACGCTGGGTCTTCAGGAGCAGTGGGGCAGTGAGGGATGGGGAGGAGTCTGAGGAGTCGTCTAAAGGATGAAAGAGGGGAGGCCAGGCGGAGGTCAGAGGAAAGATTATTCCAGAGGAGAGGGGAAATGGTACAAGAAGGTAGACTGGCCAGTAGCAGTGTGAGGACGGGGGGATGTGGAAAGTGCACGAATCCCTGTGATGAAGGGAGTAATTTGGGGAATTGGCTGGGGTATGATGGGATGAGAGGTGGGGGGAGAGACCCAAACCAATATTTTGCTATGAGGGAGGCACTGTGGACGGTTCTCCTGTGGGAGAGCAGGGCCAGGGATTGTGGTGCATAGAGGAGGCAGTGACGAGTGAGTGGGGGGAGGCAGTGGCAAAGCAGCAGAAGGAGTTGAGAAGGGTGTCTAGTTTGGAGAGAGAAGAGGCTGGGGCCGTGCCATAGACAACGTCGGCGTAGTCCAGCACGGGCAAGATTGTTTTATGTATGCACTAACGTCGGGTGAGGAGAGGGAGGTTGGCTTTGTGTCGATAGAGGAATGCGAGTTTGGGCCGGAGTTTAGTGCAGATGGCCACGATGTGAGTGAAGAAGTTGAGGTGACTGTCCAGCCAGACTCCCAGGTACTTGAAAAAGAGGGATCAGCTCTAGGGGTGAGCCGTCCAGGGTGGTGATCGCCGTGAGGGGCAGGGAGGGAGGTAAGCTTCTGTCTGGAGCCAAAAACTATGGTGACAGTTTTTTTGGCATTGAGGTTAAGCTGGTTTTCCTGGAACCAGGATTGAACTCGGTTGAAGTCATTTTGGAGAATGGGGAGAACACTGTCGTGGGAAGGGCCGAAGGCATAAATGATAGTATCATCTGCCTAAAGGTGCATTTTGGAGGAGAGGCAGGCGGAGGGAAGGTCATTTATGAAAACAGAAGAGGATGGTGCCAAGGATAGAGCCCTGGGGAACCCCTGTTAGGATAGGGAGAGGAGAGGAGAGCGCATCACCTATTTGGACTGACTGCTGTCTATTTTGGAGGTACGAGTGGAACCAGGTGACTGCAGGTTGAGCAAGGCCAAATGAGCTAAGTTTATGGAGAATCAGAGCGTGGGAGACAGAGCCAAAAGCTTTTGCCAAGTCGATGAAGATGGCAGCAGTGATTTGGCTATTGTCCATAGCAGTGAGGATGGAGTCGGTAACGCACAGCAGAGTGGTGATGGTGGAGTGTTGTTTTTGAAAACTTGACTCTACGGGTGAAAGGGAGTTGTCGGAGAGAAAGTCAAAGAGCTTGGACAGTATGAGGGATTCCTGGAGTATAGCAAGGGAAGGGAGGAGAGAGCTGGGCCTATAATTCCCCAGGGAGGAGGGATCGCTGCCTTTTTGCAGTGGAAGGACCTTGGCCAATTTCCAGGTTTTGTGAATGGTGGCTATGGATAGAGAGAGAGATTTGGTATGCATGTCAAGGGGGCAGCTATCGCGGGCGGAGATAAGGAGCAGTCTAAGGTGCATACCATCATGGCTGGATTTAGACTGGTTAAGGGAGGTGAGTGCATTGTAGACTTCCAGAGGAGTAAATGGAGGAAAGTGGAAGCTGGAGAAAGGGGAGGATGGTTCAGGAGAGTCGTGGGAAGAGACAGAAGTGGGGGTAGAGGGGGAGTCGGGCAGGGCAAAGAAGATGAAGAACTTATTGAAGACCTCAGCTACAGAAGCGGGGTCAGAGACAGGGCTGCCATCGATCTGAAGGACTTTTATTTTTTTATTGAAAAGTTTCACAAGGAAGGCACACTGAACAACCCGTTGCTCATCTCCTGGTGCATCCTGGGGGAGAGGGAAGGTGGAGAATAAACAAGAAAACTAGTAGACAGTATGCAACTATACAGTATGTGCAATGAAGGACAACAAGAAGAAGCAGAAATACCACAATTCCATTAGAGTTAGGGCACATACTAGTATAAGCAACAACATCAGCAACAGTACAGGAATGTAGCTTACAGCAAATGCAATAGGCAGAATTTAAAAGTAATTTACAATTTAATGTTTTCACTGGGCAGGGAAGCCTGGGCTCTAGCGTAAAGTGCTTTGAGCGCAGATGGGGGGGGGGTGCATGAAATGCTAGTCGAGAAACAGTCTAGTACAGGCATGGTAAGCTAGGAGCAAGTGCAGTTTATGGAGTAAAAATTGTGGAGGGCAGTGGAGATGGAGTGAGGGGAAGAAGAGTGCCTTATCTGAGGAGGAAGTGAATTCCAGAGTTTAGGGAAATAGTAAGAGAAAGCTGTCTGCTCAGCTGAGGTGGATCTGTGGGGAATGGATAGGGTTAGGGTTTCCGCAGATTTAAGGGAGTGAGCAGAGGATGGGTGGCTGGATAATGAGAAAGAGAGACAGGAGAGGAGTGTGTTGAGCCAGAATTTGGAGGTGAATTTAGCGATGTGGGAGATGTGGTGGTTGGCATTCAAGGAGAATTGGAGGGCGTGGTAGAGGTCGCAGTGATGAGTGGAGGGAAATGAGTCCAGAGCGAAGCAACAGAAGTTGAAGGGGGTGTCTAGTCTGGTTAAGGAGGACTGCAGGGCAGCACTGTAGACTACATAGCTATAGTCGAAAATGGGGAGTATCATTTTCTGGACCAATTCCTGCCTTGCTGGAAGAGTTAGGCAGTTCCGGTTCCTGAATAAGGTGCCGAGCTTGGGGCGTAATTGTTTCAAGATGGCATCAACATGGCCAGAAAAGGTGAGGTGTTGGTCTAGTCAAACTCCAAGATATCTAAAGGATACAGTCATAAGGATACAGTGCAGTCCCATCAAGGGTGTGGAAGGAGAGGATGGACTCAAGCCTAGCTAGTTTTTGCCTAGTGCCAAAGGTCATAGAGACAGTCTTTTTGGCATTTAGGAAACATTGATGAGAGCTGAGCCAGAACTGGAGCTTGTCGAAGTCCAGGTGAAGTCTGGTTTCTACATCAGATTGAGAGTGGCCAGATATGAATAGGACAGTGTCGTCAGCATACATGTGGGTGGATCCTGAGATACAAACATTTGGAAAGTCATTTAGAAAAATGGAGAAAAGGATAGTGCCAAATACCGAGCCCTGAGAAACTCTATTGTTGATCGGGTGGGTGGGTGGGAAGTCAGCAGTCCTGACTGATTGAGTCCTGTCCATAAGATAAGCTCTGAACCAGTTAGTGGCAGAAGCTGAGAGACCAGCAGAAGAGAGAGAATCAAAGAGGAGGGAGTGGGAGACCATGTCGAAAGCCTTTGCTAGGTCAACAAAGATGGTATATGTGATTAGACCATGGTCCATCCCTGAGAGGATGGTGTCCGTTAACCTAATAAGGGAGGTGGTAGTTGAGTGGTGTTTTCTAAAACCAGATTGGAAATATGTGAAAAAATTGATGTCAGAAAGGAGGGAGGAGAGTTGGGAAAAGAACCAGGTGTTCCTGCAGTGTGGCCACTATGGGTAGGAGGGATATTGGGTGGTAATTGCTGGGGCAGGAGGGTCACCACCAATGGGCAGAGGTAAGACAACTGCATGCTTCCAGGTCAAAGGGACTGTGGCAGTGGAAAATGATAGGTTTAAGATATTAGCCAGAGAGGAGGCAATGGCTGGGGCAGAAAGGTAGAGGAGTTTGGGATCCAGACCATCTGGAGAGCTACCTTTAGTAGGGTTTAGGGCAAGCAGTGCAGCCAAGGTATCGGCAGTGGAGACCTTAGAAAATGAGAAGCCCTGTTGAGAAGGAGTTTTGAGGGATTGGGATTTGGGGGCTGGCTGGCAGGTGCGATGGGAGAGAGGCTAGGAGGGCTGAGGTGCAGGAAGTGAAGTAAGAGTTAAATTCAGTGGTGACTGTGAGGTGGTCGATATTAAGGAATTGTTAGTTTAAGGAGAGGAGTAGGTGCTTTCGAGGGGACACAGAGTGAACTACGTTCCAGAAATTTGAAGGTTGTTTATATTGGTTTGGAACGTACTCTAAAGTACGCTGCTTTGGCCAACCTGGTGGCTTTAGTACATTGGTTGCGTAGTCTGCAACAAATCTGGTAGTGACTAGGTCTACCTGATGCTTTATGTTTTTGCCAGACAAGGTCACGAGCCCGCTGACATGCTATTAGTTCTGGGGTGACCATGGGAGGTGGTTACCTCTGATTCTGAATTTCCTTATTGGAGTGAACAGGTTCCAAATGTCAAGGAAGTTGCCCATAATATAGGCCAGGGCATTTTCGACTGAGTTAGCCATGGTTATGGGGGTTCAGTCTGATTGAACGAGGCAGTGGAGAAGGGGTTAAGGTTGAGGGATTTGAATGAGTGTGTGTGTAGAATGGTGTGGGGTAATTTTAGGCCTATGTATCTTCTGAACCAGGAAAATCATGTGGTGGTCGCTGCGAGTGTCTGGAAGTAGGCCTGTTAATAAGACTGCGTATGGAGAAATCTGGGCCTCCATCAGCATTTGAGTTTCCTTTGTCAGTCATAATGGTTTATAGGAAGTGTCTGCCTGTAGGGTTTCAGAGCTTCCCACCAATGATTTGCTTGCATGGCTAGCCCAGTAGTACAGATTGAAGTGAGGGAGCCCAAAGCCACACACACACACACACACACACAGTCCCATACTGCGTTACACAGAACGTTGAGAGTGCTGCAGCATCAGCAGCCCTAGGGCCACCTGCATGTTTTGAGGCTGCTAGTTTGTAAAAAGCCTCACGTGCAACTTTACCAGCCCATACAAATTTAGAAATAGTCGAGTGGATTTTAATAAACCAAAAGGAGAGAGAATATATTGAGCATATGAAGGGGGTAGAGCAGCCTAGGCAAATTCTTAATTTTTACTACATTATTTCTACCTCATAAAATGAGGGGTTATACTGTACACCTGTCTAGGTCTTGGGTCATTTTTAGAAGCAGATTGTCTAAGTTCAGCTTCTTTAATGTTTGGTGATCTCTGGTGAGCTGTATACCCAAGCAGCGGAGTTGTTTGGGTGACCTTACCAGACAAAGATACATGTTATCATGTTTGGTTGTTTCAGCATTAAGAGGCCTGACAGTGGTTTTACTGGTGTTGAGTTTGTATTCTGATAGATGCCCATATTCTTCTGTAGTAGCCAGGGCTTCTGAAATAGATGTACTAGGGTGAGTGAGGTGAAGTAGAATAGTGTCTACGTAGACAGGCAGTTTGAATTCACCTGTGCTAGCAGAGATACCAGTGAGATCAGGGTTCAGTATAAGTTTTTGAATTGGGTACCAGCACTGCAGGGGTCACTGGGGCTCTGAACGCGGAAAAGAGATGTACCAGTTTGCTAAGATGGTCTACAGAATGCCTTGTAGGCATGAAGCCCACTGTTCATGGCCTATATTATAAGGCCACACCATCTTGCATTAGGTCTGTCAACTAAAATCTTGGCTAGGGGATAGACTTGTGAGTGGGATGTGGAAGGGAGAGGAAGGTGAAGTGCCTCCTTGGTGCTTCGGCTTCAAGGGATGGGCAGAAAATCCAGAGAATTGCTAGGACTGCAGTAGATGGGATGGAGCTAGATGTCGTTGTCTACCTGGGTACAAATGACTTAGCAAGGGATAGGGTAGTTGTAGTGCAGAGTAATTTCAGGGAGTTGGGAGAGGTGCCTTAAGCAGGTATCACGCACAGTAGCATTTGCCGAGGTGTTACCAGTGGGCACTTCAGGAAAGAAAAGGGCACTCTGCACTAGGGCTTTTAACACTGGGTGAAGGCATGTTGCATAGAGGAAGGCTTCAACTACACTGGGGACAGGGGCCACACTGGGAGGATAAGGGCCTCTATGAGGGAGACAGCCTGCAGCCTTCCAGGAAGGGGACCACAGTCCTTAGTGGGTGGTTTAAATGTTACTTGGATGAGCATTTAAAGTAGCTAGGGAGAAGCTGTAATACCATGATGAAGAAACAAAGAGGGAGGGCCCAAAGGGAGGAAGCATCCCCAGGGCAGGGGCATAAGAAGAAAGGAGTGAGGACAAGGCAGAGGAAAAGGGGGTTATAAATTAAGAATGCAAGAAGAGAGGAGTAAAAGAGAGGAAACAGAGGATGACAAGGGAAGAGGGGGTTAAGGGGAGCTTCGGGTAGCAGCACAGGCAGGAAGGGGTGAGAAAGCAGGGAGGCAGTCAAAGAGGGAGTAAGTTATGGAGAGCCATGTGTGCCAATGCTAGGAGTCTGGGAAATAAAGCTCTGGACCTAGAGGCTATCATGGAAGAGCCTAGCTTGGATTCTGTGGCCAGAATGGAGTCATAGTGCACTGACAATCATGACTGTGATAATGGCCATACCAGACTACTCTTTGTTCAGGAGAGACCGGGAAGGGAGGAAGGGTTGTACTATATGTGAGGGAAGGAATCAAGGCTACAGAAGTACAGGGGCATCCAGAGGGAAAGGAAGAGTTGGTTCTGTGGGGTGTCCTGGAGATAGGAGCTGGGGCCACTATCCATACAGGGGTCGTATATGGAACATCAGCAAAGGGAGAGGAGTTGGATAAGGCACTTGGGGAAGCCATCATCAGGATGGCAAGCAAGAGGAGGTGCTTCTAGGGGACTTCAGTCTGCCAGATGTTAGCTACCAGAAGGTGGCGCAATGCCTCTGTCTGGACCGTGAAAGCCCTCACTAAGAATCTCCCCCAGTACATCTCCGATATATTTAAATTTCCAGCATGTGCGTACCCTCTCAGGAAATACACGTTCATACTGCTTGATGTACCACGGATTAGAACCCGGTTTGGCTCCTCCTCCATCAGTCATTCCCTGCCCACCCTGTGGAATTCTCTCCAAAGGATCTTAAAGTTGACTCACCTTGCCAGACTGTCCTCCTTCAAATCACTTTTAAAACCCCTGCTAAAGGAGCATTGCCAATACTACTACTAACCCCTCCCCCTTTGAGGTCCTGAATGGCACTTATACCTTCTTAGTTTGCCTCTGAGCTCCCTGCCGCCCCTCTCATTACTTATCCCCTATCCCTTCCAACGATCTCTGACTCTCCCTACATCCTCTGGCCTTTGATCACACCCCCTGCATCCTCTAGCCCTTGAGAACCCACCTTCCCTCTCGCTGTCATGGTACCCCCCCCCATCATAGTACGAGAGAACCCACTTTCCCATACTTTACCGCTACCATTTAACTTTGCCATCTTCCTTACATTCTCCATCAGCTAAATTGCTTGGACAGTAATATTTCACTCATGCCATGGCCTTTTATACTGTGTAGCTATTTTTCCGGCTTTGATCTTATATTAATTGTGAATTGTAACTGTGTTCCCTTATTGTACCATGTGTTGTCCATCCAGAACCACCTTGCAAATGAGTATCTCAATGTTGTCTTTCCTGGTAAAAAATAAAATTTGAATTGAATTGAAGATGTGGATTGGAGCCTTTCAGCTTCAGGATCCTCGAGGAGTAGGGGCCATCCTGGACTTCCTACAAGGGGCTTTTCTCAGGAAGCCACTCAATGAACCTACTAGGGATGGGGCAGTGCTGGACCTGGCACTTACAAACAGGGACAGCATTGCAGACATCATGGTGGGCAGCCCCCTGGATACCAGTGATCACAGTAGGTGTGGTTAAACATTAAGACAAGAGCAGAGGCAAACCACACAAGGACAAAAGTCTAGGATGTTAGGAGGGCAGATTTTAAAGAAATGGAGACTGCCTCAGAAACTGTCTAGTGGGGGTGGGGGGCTGCCAGGAAGGGGTAGGGGAACAGTGAGGAAAAAAGAAAGGGCATAATTAAGACAACCAGCTTGTGAGTGAAAGAAGTGAGTAAAAGCAAAAGGAAAAAGAGAACATTATGGTAGTCAGGAAAGTGGCCTTGGTGGTGAAGGAAAAAAAGGTAGCATTCAGGAGGTATAAAGAAATGTAGTGGGAGGAAGATGGGGGGCTATACCAGGTAAAACAGAGGAAAGCAGATTAGGTAATGAGGGCAAAAGGACAGAAAGAGGAAATGATAGCCAAAGGGGTAGAAAATTGGGGAAAGGATTTTCTTCAGGTACATAGGTGAGAAGAGGAAAGCAAGGGAAGGATAGTGAGGATAAAGAGGACAGCAGAGGAAGATTGAGCACTCTCCCCCAGCTGATAATATCCATCCTAACCTAGGCCATTCGGGATACAACAATACCGGTAAAGACCAAAAGGGAAAACTCAGGATGGCCTCTTTAAACCTAGGAAGCCTGCTCCCGAAATGTCCTCAGTTTGAAACATGGGTTGCACTTGTCCAGACAGACATAATTGCCCTCACAGAAACATGGCTCACCCAGAAAATTTCTGATTCATTAATTGTCCTTAAGGGTTATAACACAACCTTTCCAGGGAGGATCATCCTGGGAAATGAGGTGGAGGCTGCCTCATCTATCTACAGTCTAACCTGAGTGGCCACAAATTGTCAATTGACAACTTTGCTAGTGAATGTGAGTGCCTGGCAGTAAACATTCATCTGGGGAGTAGTAATAAATCTCTCCAAATTCTATCAGTCTGTATTCCCCCAGGTAAACAACAAAAGGGTCTGGAAATATTTGCTAGATACTTCAACCAAACCTGCCCTAAAGGAGAAGCTATAGTCACGGGGGACTTTAATATCAGTTGAGCAGCTAAATCTAATGCTGCCCCTAAGGACTTGGTTGCCAACCTGTTCCTAACACAGATGGGGAAGGACTATACAAGGGTTCATTACAAAATGGGAACAAAAACCCTAACTGATTGGACTTTAGTCACGCACCCGGAAAAGATCACCAAGGTTGAGGTCCTGTCTGACGCAGTTCGTGACCACTCACCTGTTCTATGTGAATGGTCTGCCAGAAAACCTAAGATCTCCCCAAAACCCATCCTCTACAGATTTCTCCCAAAAGAGTCAACTAATGCCTTCAAATCTTACTTGGCCCAACTAGACTGGAGCTTCCTCGATGCTATCCCGGACATCTAGACTGGAGCTCTTCAGGGGCTCCCTGCCCCACAGGTGCAGGCTCTCGGTCACTGGGCGGTCGGCGCTTCCACAGCTGCAGCGCGAGACCTCAAGCCTGGACTCTCCTCGCTCAAGCCGAGAACAAGCACTCCAGGGGCTCCCTGCCCCACAGGTGCAGGCTGTCGGTCACCGGGCAGTCGGCGCTGCCATAGCCGCTGCCCGAGACCTCAAGCTCAGACTTTCCTCGCTCAAGCCGAGAACGAGCTCTCCAGGGGCTCCCGGGCCCACAGGCGCAGGCTCTCGGACACCGGGTGGTCGGCGCTTCCACAGCCGCCACCCGAGACCTCAAGCCCGGACTCTCCTCGCTCAAGCTGAGAACAAGCTCTCCAGGGGCTCCCTACCCCACAGGCGCAGGCTCTCAGAAACTGGGCGGTCGGCGCTTCCACAGCCGCTGCCCAAGACCTCAAGCCCAGACTCTCCTCACTCAAGCCGAGAACAAGCTCTCCAGGGGCTCCCTGCCCCATAGGCACAGACTCTTGGACGCGGGGCTGTTGGCGCTTCCACAGCCGCCGCCCGAGACCTCAATCCCAGACTGTCCTCACTCAAGCCGAGAACAAGCTCTCCAGTGGCTCTCTGCCCCACAGGTGCAGTCTCTTGGACACCGGGCGGTTGGTGCTTCCACAGCTGCCGCCCGAGACCTCAAGCCGGACTCTCCTCACTCAAGGTACGGCAAAAGCCGCTAACCAGTCGGAAGGTGAGTGCTCTCGGGCGTTGGCCTCCGATTGGCTCCTGCAGTCTGCTTCTGTATTTCTTTGAAAATTCAGCTAAAACTGAAGTTGCCTACTGAACTTTGCACAAAAAAGCAGTATTTACTTGTTTCCTGATTGTAAAAGTTACATTTTTCCCACTGTTTAGAGTGTAAAGGGCTAATAATTTATGTGATTAAGCTCCTTTCTGAAACTTTATGTATGCGCCAGACTTTAGGCGCCAAGAGAATATACATCCCTTTGTCCTGCTAATTTGGCTCTCCTGCTGGTGCAGATGGTCCTTTATCCACGACCAGTATTTAAACTTGTCCTTTTCCCTCTCTCCCCAGCTGAGAACAAGTTCTCCAGGGGCTCCCTGCCCCACAGGTGCAGGCTCTTGGTCACCGGGTGGTCGGCGCTTCCACAGCCACCGCCCGAGACCTCAAGCCTGGACTCTCCTCGCTCAAGCCAAGAACAAGCTCTCCAGTGGCTCCCTGCCCCACTGGCGCAGTCTGTTGGACACTGGGCGGTCGGCGCTTCCACAGCCACTGCCCGAGACCTCAAGCCTGGACTCTCCTTGCTCAAGGTACGGCAAAGGCTGCTAACCAATCAGAATGCGAGCGCTCTCGGCGCTGGCCTCCAATTGGCTCCTGCAGTTTGCTTCTGTATTTCTTTGAAAATTCAGCTAAAACTGAACTTACCTACTGAACTTTGCACAAAAAAGCAGTATTTACTTGTTTCCTGATTGTAAAAGTTACATTTTCCCACTGTTTAGAGTGTAAAGGGCTAAAAATGTATGTGATTACACTCCTTTCTGAAACTCTGTGTATGCGCCAGACTTTAGGCGGCAAGGAAATACACATCCCTTTGTCCTGCTAATTTGGCTCTCCTGTTGGTGCAGATGGTCCTTTGTCCATGGCCAGCATTTAAACTTGCCCTTTTCCCTCTCTCCCCAGCCATGAACAAGTTCTCCAGGGGCTTCCTGCCCCACAGGCACAGGCTCTCGGGACACCGGGCGGTCAGCGCTTCCACAGCCGCGGCCTGCGACCTCAAGCCTGGACTCTCCTCGCTCAAGGTATGGCAAAAGCCTCTAATTTTGTGCCCACCCCCCATCCCCTCCACTTATTAAATACACGATTACCCTGTCCACTTTTAAAAGCACACCCATGAAGGTGTTTGTCGACCTCAGTTCTTCGGTTGTCCAATTAGGAACACCCCTAAGATAGCCGGCCGCTATCATAGGCGCCTCCTGACACTATCGTTGAGGTTCCTTTGCCCCCAAACTATTCTTAACATTACCTCCTAATGCATCTTGAGTATGGAGGGCCTGGATAGAACCCTTACGAAGGACTCCTCGCTAATATCCTTACTGATTATCCTCTGTTGTGCCCAGGTGGCATTTTACCCTCTGAAGCCTATGCATGCAGAGACTGACCCTTTAAAGTTTTGTTCTCCGAACACTGACTTACCCACTAGTTATTTATGTGCCATGCAGATAGTACTAATGTCTGAGCACGACCTGGGTACCTATCATGATGGTACTCGTATTGATCCGCTTCCTCAAGTTAGTCCTACTGTTCCATATTGTATTAGCCACATTCTGCACATCTCGGTCAGGGTATTGCTTCACCTAGCATTAGGGCGGTACACCCTTAGGGGTGGTGATAGGTTTACCCAACATATCAAGTATCATAGGCGTACCAGGACCAGGCTTCTCAAACTAACTTTTGATGCCTTGATGAAGCTGCTACTTCTGTTACTGATATGCTCGGGTAATATCAAATTAAACCCTGGTCCCATCTCTCCCCTCTCTTCTCCGTCGGACACGGCCACTCTTAAAGGAATGAGTTTCTGGCATGTCAGTGTCTGTAGCCTCCTAAAAAAATTCACTATGATACAGGCATGGATCAACCATATTCAACTTGATGTCCTGGTAATATCTGAATCCTGGCTCAGGCCAGCCTCCCAGGATAGTGAGATTAGCATCCCTTCCTACCAGCTGTTCAGAACTGATAGACCTATTAGGGGAGGTGGAGTGGCAATATACGTCAAGGAAAGGTTCGCAACGTCCTGCATGGATTCAACCTCTGTTAATAATGAGTTTGAATGTCTGACACTTAAGATTGAATTATCTACTTCTCTGGCCATTAGAGTGATTGGTTGTTATAGGCCCTCATCTGTGGGAACACTACTCCTATCAAACCTTGGTACTGTCATTGAGAAAGAGACTCTTGAAACAATTATCCTTGGGGACTGTAATTTTGACTGGTTCTCCAAGGCTGCTTCACCCCTAAACACCTTTTGTGATGCTCGTGGGTTAGTGCAGCTTATCCAAGAACCTACACATCCTAATAAAAAGAACCCTTGTAATAGTTCATTATTGGATGTTATATTAGTTGATAAGCCACATCTTTTCACGCTTGTTGGAACCTTCTTCGCTGGCATCAGTGACTCTGCTGCAAAGTGCTCCTCTAAATTCTGGAGGACAATCAAGGATATGTCCAGTTATACCCCAGGTGACTCCTTGCCACCAAAAATCACATCCGAGGGGAAAACTATTTGTGATAAACAGGGGATATTAGAAACTTTCAACAATCATTTTGCCACAGCTGGTTTAGCCTTTGACAATTCCCCTGCAGCCCAGGTTCGCTCCCAGCTAAGTGTCCCTTGTGTGGACACTATTGCCCCAGTACCCAGCTTCTATTTCCAACCTGTATTATTGAAGGAGGTTGAAGATCTGATACTTCAGTTGGATGTAAAGAAGAGTGCTGGAGCCGATTCATTTGATCCCTACTTTATAAAAATCGCTTATCATGTCCTTGCTGTTCACCCATCTGTTCAATTTATCACTATCCCAAGGGTCTCTTCCTATAATTTGGAAAACTGCCAATGTTATCCCATTGTTTAAATCCGGGGATACCTGCGACCTCAACAACTATAGACCGATTTCCTTACTGCCAACCTTATCAAAGCTCCTGGAAAAGGTTGTCAGCAATCAACTTAGAGCCTATCTGGAAGTTAACAATTTACTAAACCTTATGCAATTGGGCTTTAGGTCTAAACATAGCACTATCTTGGCCCTTGCCAAAGTAACAAACGACTGGTACAGTGATCTAGACAGCAGAAGCTTTGTCTGTGTAGTATTTCTAGACCTTAGGCTTTCGATACTGTGGACCATAGCCTGATAATCTCCACTCTGAAGAGCATAGGCCTTGACACAGCGTCTTTGCACTGGTACATGGAGTACCTGGTAGGACGTCAGCAACAAATCAAAGCTGAGGGGGAGTTATCCCCACTCAAACCTCTTCTTCGGGGAGTGCCACAAGGATCCATACTTGGTCCGCTGCTCTTCACAATCTATGTAAACAATATTGATGTGGGCATCAACAAGGCAAAAATACACCTGTTCGCTGACGACACAGTGGTATGCATAAGTTGTCCGACTGCCGAAGCAGCCTGTGCAGACCTACAGGAAGAATTTGACCTGCTTCAGACTCAGCTCCTCCACAAAAAGCTTCTTTGAAATGCAAAAAAGACAAAGACAATGCTGTTCTCACCCTATAGCTGTGTGACAAACCCTGCCAGCTCTGGGGCACTGTCTCTGATCTCCACAATTCTGAGAGAGAAATTGGAATTTATCCCAAAGTTTAAATACCTAGGAGTGTGGTTAGACCAGAACCTCTAGTTTTCTGAGCATGTTGAAGACCTGGCAAAGAAGTTAAGGCAGAGGTTGGGTCTTTTCTTTAGAATTAGCCAGTTCCTCACTCATGATGCCAAACTTCGACTAGTCCAAACTACTTTTCTCACCCTAATTGACTATGGAGATTTTCTATATAGTCACTGTCCCAAAGCTTTGCTTATCAAGTTGGACATGCACTATCATAGGGCCATCAGGTTCATTACCGGTCTTCCCTTCTCTACTCATCACTGCTTATTGTACAAAGCAGTAGGATGGTCCTCACTTACATTCAGACGTGAAAGAAATGCAGTCCTTTGGACCTACAGAGCTATTTTAAAAAGGCTCCCACATTGTATTTCTGAATGTCTTCCCCTATGTGAGCTGGTACTGTACGGCTTAAGAAGTGCGTCCTCTAGCTCCCTGTGCATCCTTAAAGCTACCACCCGCTATGGCAGAATGGCCTTTAGCTTCACAATGCCATCCTTGTGGGACAAAATGCAAAAAATACTGAAACTAAGCTACCTGTGAAGTATTAATATTTTCAAGTCATTATATGCTCAAGGTGTGTGTTAACTGTGCGACTGTTTCCCCGGCTCCTAAATCGCTAACCGCTGCTAGCTTGCTCCCCCGAGACTGGCCTTAGCCATGAATGGCCTTACTCCAGGTTAATTTGTGCATGTTTTTAATAATCCTTATGTATCTATTACTTTCCGGTCCCTGTACTCCTCTTGCTAGATATAGGCAAGTCTTACAGGGGCATCCGCACCTAAAGCGCAAAATCTCTAGCTCCTGGGTGGTTGCACCTTCACAAGCCGCCATCTGAAACCATTCGCCCGGATTCTTCTCTAGCAAAGCACCGCTAAAACCGCCAACCAATCGAATTGCGAGCGCCTTCCGGTCCTTGCTCCCGATTGGCTTCTGCAGTTCACTTAGGTGATCCTTCCAATTCCGGCAAAAATCGAATGATCTGCCTGTACTCTGCTAAAATAGCTGTAACCGCTTCCTTCCCTGACTGATGTGATCCATTCCCATGGCTTAAGGTGTAATTATCGGGAGTATGAGTGATTATGCTCCTCTTTGAATCTTTGACCGAGACTGGCCCAAGGCACCCTAGCGTAGTCATACCTTCCCTACCTGTGACCTTCCCATGCCCAGATAGTCCGTTGGACATGGACAGTCAGCGCTAGCACCTACTTTTGGAAAATATGTGCGGTAGGTGCTGTCCCATCCGTTGCTTCAGTACCTCGCTCACCTTCCATCATCAGCAAGCCCGCGTAGATGCCTCCCAGTCCCAATGTCAGCGCTCCCTGGGGCTGCTGTTGATTGTGCCTGGCAGGCTGTCTGCTCCCTTCTGATGTAACTATACCTGTTTTATTCCTTTGTGAACTGTGTCAAAAGAAAAGCTGTTATCACTTATTTCGTCTGACTGCTATGATAGCGATACCTAGGTCTTGCTTGTATTTTTTAAGAAAATTACTGTAATAATATCCATCTCTGTATCTCTGTGGAATAGCTTGTTCCCACTATTTTATACTGTTCGCTGTGTCTTATTGATGATCCCGAACTAACTGTTATGCTGTGTACGTCTGTGTATCCTGATTTGCACTTCTGCTATGTTTTATTCACTATGTAAATATAGCTGTTTGTAATATAATCTAGACTTAACCAGGTCCATCTTTTGTAAATGAGCTTGCTCAACGATGTTCGCCTGGATAAATAAAGATCTGATTGATTGATTGATTGATGCTATCCCGGATGTTAATACTGCGCTTGATTACTTCATTTCACAATTTACTATGGCTTGTGGAAAATTTGCACCTCTAGAAAAAGTGCAAAATCAAAGGTATTACATCTGAATGGATCATTCGAGAGTTATTTGCCCTACTGCAGGGCAGGGATAATCTCTGGTCCCGTGTAAGGGTCACAGGGTCGGCCGCTGCTCTACAGAGATATAAGGAACAAATGCACCCATGAAGTAAGGAAGGTGAAGGCAGATTTCTACAAGGAAAAGCAGGTAAAAATCTGGAGCAGTGGGAAGAAATTTTGGGATAGCAGAAAAGACCTCCCTGGCAGTAACATCAAATCATCCCTTACAGTGCTTCACCCAGATGGGAAAAACATTGTGGCTCCTTCAGGAATAGCGGATGTCTTTAATGAGGCCTTCATAGATCTGACCTTGTTCCTCACCACTAACCAGGCATCTGGGGCCAACAAAGATGTACACTCTGGACAATGTAATCTACCTGGCTTAGTAAAGGATCCCCCCCCCAATGTTCTACTTTACATGTGTCGCTGTAAAGGAAACTGGCAACTATATCAAAAATATCCTGGGAAAAACCGAATGGGTGGAGATATGATAGATATGAAACTTCTGGCCCAAATTCTGGATGTACTAACAATTCCCTTGGCTAAAATCTTTAATTTGTCCCTCAAACTCTCTCAGTTCCCTGAAACCTGGATGGCTGCTGTTGTTACACCAGTTCACAAAAGTGGGGACCGCACCAATGTAGCCAACTATAGGCCAATCTCCATCTTTTCCCCACTGTCCAAAGCATTGGAGAAAATAATTTCTGACCAATTAGTCTCCTGCCTAAACAAGTACAACCTGTTCTGTAAGCAACAACACGGCTTTAGAAAACTCCATAGCACCGGTACTGCTCTTGTTGAGTATAACAACCAACTGCATGTGGCGCTTGACAAGGGGTACATAGTAAGTGCTGCTTACATAGACCTGACTAAAGCCTTTGATCTCATAAACCATCAACTACTGCTGGACAAATTGTATGCTCTGGGCCTCTCAACTGAAACCCTCTCCTAGTTTCAGTGCTACCTATTGGGGAGGACACAGAGGGTAAAGATTGAAGGGGTGCTCTCTAATGTCAAAAGTGTCACAGTTGGGGTCCCACAGGGGTCAATACTCGGCCCTCTCCTCTTCTGTCTCTTCATTAATAAACTTCCTGATGCCTGCCCTCTATCCAAGATGCTACTGTATGCCGACGATGTGGTAATCTACAATAGTAGCTCTCAGCTGGGGAACTTTTCAAAGTAGCTTCAGGTCCCTCGAAAAATGGTTTGTAAGTAACAAGCTTGTCCCTTTTTTTTCAACTTTCTTTTATGCTCCCCAGGACTGGGCATCTCTAAATGGTAGTCACATGGACTAACACCTCTACTCCTCTGCTTTGAAGCCTCCTCCCCTCCAGCACCACCCACTGAACATTCCAGCACCCCAGATCATCCCCCCCCAAGGGAGGACCCACCTCTCCTACCTGGCGGCCATTCTGGGATTAGAGGGTCCATCTGATGAGGGGCTCAGCCAGCCATTGGGGAGTCGGCCCAGTGTTGGGGATGTAGGCGCAGTTCACTGGACCCCTTGTCACCTCCCAGTCCAAGGGGGGGGTCCATTTGTTTGTTGCCCCCGGAGCTCAGACATGCAGTGATGTCAGTGGCACATATGTGCTGACGTCTGCCGCAACTCCACCCCACATCTTCTTGCGTCGCAAGTTCCTTGCATTGCCCCTGACCACAGTCGGGCCACCCAGGAGTGGCGCAAACTCTGGAACCCTCTGTGGGAAGGGAGAGCAGTCCTCCAGATGCTCGATCTCTTCCCTCCCCTGCCACTCCCCCCCCCACCAACCCAAGTTTGCTCCCGAACCCGGGTGTGACAGGGAGCTCCTGCCACTCTTGAGGACCGACCTTTTCTTAAATCTGTTGCAGCTGTTCTTCTGTTTCTTAGTCTATTCTATCCTTTACAGTTTCTAGTCCATAAGGTTGGCCACCTATGGGCACTCCCCTCCCCTTTCTTGACTATGCTATAGTGTCCTCTTTAATTTTCCTTTTCCCTCTCAGGTCCTCATACAGGGAGGTTATTGTGGTGACCTCCAAATGTATGTAAAGCAGGTTGTGTTTATCATTGTTGGATTTAGTATATAATAGCACTATGTCATAAAATACTTTGATGTATATACTTTATGTTTATGAAACCTGTAAATGTTGAAAATGTCATGGCACTAGGTGTTTTTGATAATGGTAAAATATACTAGGTGACTATTATAGAAATTACATTAGTTGTGCTATTTAAAATGCATGTAAATTGCTGTAAACTGAACAAGTCTGAAATGTCATGGTGAGTTGTATATATCCCATGATGCTTTGCATTATGGACGTATGTATGATGTTGTATTTGTTTGAAACTTGATTTGTTGCCAATGCCCTTTGGGGTAACCCTTTTTTTTAATGATTTTGCATTAAGGTTCTTTGTCCATAGTTTGATTTTTTTTTTTTCCTTTTGAGCTCCCACTACCCAAGCAAACGGGGCCACATAGGGATGAAGGGTTTTCACTGAAAAGTGGTTAGATCAGAGATCCATGTCAGTAGGTGCTGGCTAAGTGCAGAGAAAGGACATTCATAATCTGTTGCTGCAAACTGATGTACTGAAGAAGGAATATGCCATTGCTAAAGGTTATTGCCTGTATTTTGAATAAACATCACATAGAGATTGTGTGTTGAACTTGGAAGTTGTGTCTGGTCCATCTGTTATCCCACAACCCCTCCACAGACTTGGTGTTAGAAGTGAGATAACTTGCTGGAAGCATCTGGACTGGCTGAAGAGGGACGTTTTCTGGTGGATATCGCCCAGATATTCCAGGCGGACCGATGCACTAGGAGTTGCCAGAGGAGAACCCGGAGAAGAAAGTCCATGGAATTCTGACCAGCACCATGGCTGACAGACAGAGAGAAGCCGCTGCCTGAACTGGACCCGGGAGCTCGGAGGAAGGCCACGCCTGAAGACGATGAAGAGATGCAAAGGGGACAAGGCGCTACTGTGGGGTCGAGGCAGAGCAGAGATGCGAGACAACACCCATGAGGTGGAGACCCTGATGATAATGATCCACTGGATGAGTGGGCAGTGGCTGGAGGCAGACCGACTATGCAGAGAGGCGGAACATTGGTGCCAGGCGCTCAAGAGGTTCCTGCTGGAGAGTTTACATAAAGAGTCGGAGGAGGATTTTTCTTGGGCTCAGTTTTAGGAGGACCCCCTGACTGAGCAGGATATTCCTTTGTTTCCTGTGTTCCCAGGATGTTACCTGTTGGAGGTCGGAGATGCAAGTAAGGAACTTGAATGTGAGACCCCAGGTAAGACTGTGCCTAGCGATATTGTGCTGGAGTTGAAGACTCCAAGCAAGCAAGAAGAAGCCTATGAGGCTGAAGGGACTTTTTCTTGTATTGATGCAGCTAACTCTATTAACAGTACTGAGTGGGGTATACTGCAGGCTAAAGATGCTAATATTGCCAAAGTGTTACAATATGTTAAGATCAAGGAGGCAGGTGGAAACTGGATTGGAACTTGTGTTGGGGTAACACCTAGAGTGTCTACCCTCAGGTGTCTGGATCAGTAGCAAGTGAAATGAATGAATCAAGAGACCTAGTGGGTTTATACAGAGGGGTTGAACCTGGGAGTGGGCCCCTACTTAAAACGGACGTGTCTGGTGGGGTTGGAGCAGGTAATTACTCACCCCAGAGAAAGTGTTTCTATGGTACTGGACTTTACAGCCATCAAGATGTTTTGGTTAAGAAATATGACATACTTTCCTTAACAGGAAATAGTTCAGGAAAGGTACTGTTAGTCTTTGTTGAGAAATATGTTAATGTCTCAGGGTAAAGAATGATGATATCCACTGTGTTTATGATAGAATGTTTATCGTTAATAGGGACCCTGAGACAGAGTTTCTGAAGATGGATGTGTGGAAGCTCCATCCCTTCCTGGGACAGGAAGGTGGTAAGCAGTCTGCAATAACTGCTTCCCTCTTAAGGCGGGGGATATGGACCGACCTTTTCTTAAATCTGTTGCAACAGTTCTTCTATTTCTTAGTCTGTTCTATCCTTTACAATTTCTAGTCCATAAGGTTGGCCACCTATTGGCACCCCCCCTCCCCTTTTTTGACTATGCTATAGTGTCCTTTTTAATTTTCCTTTTCCCGCTCAGGTCCTCAGCAAGGGAGGTTATTGTGGTGACCTCCAAATGTATGTAAACAGGTTGTGTTTATCGTTGTTGGATTTAGTATATAATAGCACTGTGTCATAAAATACCTTGCTGTATATACCTTATGTTTATGAAACCTGTAAATGTTGAAAATACCATGGCACTAGGTGTTTTTGATAATGGTAAAAAATACTTGGTGACTATTATAGAAATTACGTTAGTTGTGCTATTTAAAATGCATGTAAATTGCTGTAAACTGAACAAGTCTGAAATGTCATGGTGATTTGCATATATCCCATGATGCTTTGTATTATGGAAGTATATATGATGTTGTATTTGTTTGAAACTTGATTTGTTGCCAGTGCCCTTTGGGGTAACTCTTTTTTCAGTGATTCTTTTTTTATATATTTACATTTTTTGCCCACACCCAATCGTTGGGTCTCTGCCCTGGTCATAGCGCCCCTGCAACTCCACCACCAATATGCCTGCACTCGTCCAGTTACCCCTGACTTACCCCTCAGAGGGCGGGGTCTCGGCGCCGGACCCCTTTAATGGCGCCGAGATCATAGTGACTGGTCGGGCGAGCCGGCTGGGTGGCTGATCAAGGCCAGGAGCAGGGCATCATGGAGACAGTCGGAGTGGAGTTTTTTTCCCCCATTTTTACACTAGGGCAGAGATGTGCAATGATGACCCGTGTCTGTCCTGCCCCAGATAGAGTAACATGTGTCGATGCACAGCGACAACCCAGCCTCCGCCAGGTGTCACTCTTGCAACGAACACAAACCCCCTTCCCCCCAGAGAAGGAGAGCTGCCCTTGAGAAGCTCAATCCTTCTCCCCCCGGCTGGCCCCCGATGATCCGGATCCGTTCCCGAACCCAGGTCGCTGGCGTCGCAAGCGGAAATCCAATCGCTGTGCCAACGGGCTGGCCTTTTTTCAGTGATTCTGCACTGAGGTTGTTTGTCCATATTTATTTTATTTTTTTATTTATTGAATTTTGTTGACCCGCTAAGCCCACTGGGACTAGAAGTCCCTTTTTTAGGGGCGACCGGGGGGAGGGGGGATACAGATGGTAAGCAACTGAAATTGAACCAGATTAAGCTGTTGGTGGTATTTTTAGTGAATTGCCCATAGCTTGTTTTGGTTTTTTTCTTTTTGAGCCCCCATTACCCAAGCAAACGGGGCCCACATAGAGATGAAGGGTTTTTCACTGAAAAGTGGTTAGATCAGAGATCAGTGTCATTAGGTGCTGGCTAAGTGCAGAGAAAGGACATTCATAGTCTGTTGCTGCAAGCCGATGTACTGAAGAAGAAATATGCCATTGCTGAAGGTTATTGCCTGTATTTTGAATAAGCATCACACAGAGATTGTGTGTTGAACTTGGATGTTCGATGTCTGGTCCATCTGTTATCCCAGAACCCCTCCACACTGGGTCGCCGGCATGGTGCGAGGTGTGGCATCCAGCGCCTCAACACCCTCAGCACCACCAGGCCGACAACAAGCTTGCCCTTAATTACAAAAAAAGCAAAACAAAGACAATACTGTTTGCAGGGCAGCATCACAAGAAAAAGGTCTCCCTGCTGGTTATCCTTAATGAACATTGTGCTGCCTTGGGACAAGTAGAAACCTTTAAGTACGTCGGTGTCACCTTGGATGATATTCCCTTGTATGCCTCACAGGTTGACATCAATTAATCAGACCAATCAGAAACTTGGAGCACTTTACAGGCAAAGATTAAATCTAACTGCTGAAGCAAGATCTATGGCGGTCTCTGGCATGGTACTTCCCCTCATTGACTATGGTCTCCTAATCTGTGGTGCTGCCTGCGAGACCGTCCTAAATAGGATATGTATGGTCCTTAACAAAGCCAGTCACTTTGTTTGTGAGGTGGAAAGATTAACCCACACCTGCTCCCTCTACTCTCTAACTGGCTGGCTTCCTCTTCAGAACAGACAAAAATATCAGACTTGCCTGTTAGCTAACAAAGGCCAGATGGGTCTCTTCCCCGGTTGCAATCACTGACCTGCTCTGCCTGGTAAAAAATATATACTCCACTAGGAGCATGTTGAGACAAGCCCTTGAAATCCCCTTTCGTAAAACCAGTCTAGGGAAGCGCTGTTTTGCTGCCAGGGCTGCTTGCTTGATGAATGAACTCCCTGAACCCATACGGGGACTACCTAAAATTTCTCAGTTTAAGATCTCCCTAAAAAAAGAGTTCACAATGAAAGCTGCCAGCAGTAGTTTTATTTAACTAATTACCCCTTGTTCCATATGTTTACCTACTACTGCCTGCAGCCTGGCTACCTTGCCATCTGTGACTGTAACCCCTAAAAAGAAAATTATCTGAGGCACTACCCTGTATGGCTTTATCTTGTGTACCTGCCAGTTATCTTATAGTGTTGTTATTACATATCTTATTACCCTTATGAACATTATTGTCAGGCCTATGTGACCCCATTTCCATTGTTCGACTGCTCCATTGCCTGTACCAGACCAGGCTCCATTTGGGCCAGTACTGTTCATGTCTTTATTTTAAAATGTACCATAGACCAGGCTCTACCAGAGCTAGTACTGTTCATGTTCTGAATGTAATGTAATCTTTATTGATGTGGAACCTTTGGAATTGAGCACTTGCGCTCAAAGGTGTTATCCAAATATCTAGTAAATAAATAAAAGTTTTTAAAAAGTTCTGTTCTCATGCCACATACACCATGATAAAATTAAATCTATTGGTATGGAATGGTGCTGTGCTGCTTACCACCAGAATTGTCTGCTAGCACCATCCTTTGACATCTACAGTGTGAACGTAGTCTGTACAGTTAATGTTTAACCTCAGTTGAAGATATTTGTAGGTCAAGCCCACTTGGGGTACTGTGTGCAGGGTGAGAAATCATTTTTTTGATATGCCTGTTTGAAGGCAGGTGGGATGTAAATTTTGCCTGTCCCACAAAAGGTTTACCTGTGCACTCTATTTTGCCATGAGTTTTGAGTCCTCACTCTTCTCCCCTCCTTATCAAATGCTAGGGC
Source organism: Neoceratodus forsteri (assembly GCA_016271365.2). NCBI lineage: Eukaryota > Metazoa > Chordata > Ceratodontiformes > Ceratodontidae > Neoceratodus > Neoceratodus forsteri. The sequence continues at coordinate 1,002,778,587 of CM028131.1, read as the reverse complement.
AGGGTAGACTAGGGTGTACTGCTGTCAAATATGTTTTTCCCCTTGAGACTTCCCTTCCTCCTTATCAAATACTAGTGCAAAGTTAGGGTAGACTGTAGTAGGGCCAGGCACCCGGGCATTTAGATCTTTACCCCTTGCCTCGAGTTTCAACACAAGTTCAGAATGAATCAATCTCCTTATTTTATTTTTTTTTAAAGAAGCTTTGCCTTTTTTTGCTGTTTTCTTTTTTTTATCTTTCCATCCCACAAAGGTGAAAAGGGCTGTTTTACATCAGCACAGTCAGCATTCCTTGCTTGCCTATCTCTCTCCCTCCCTCCCTCCCTTCCCTTGCTATTGGAGACCTGTATTCCTTCCTTACTTTTCCCACACCTTTTTTCTGTTGTCTTTCTTTTTTTATTTTAAAATTACGTTTCTGTCCCACAGAGCCCTGAAAGGGGCTGTGTTCACCAGCACAGCACTCCTTGTCATGCCTGGATGTCTTTCTCTCCTCCCCTTTACTGGTACACTGCAGCCCTGCCTTTTTTTTGTTAATTATGTTTCTGCCTTCAAGAGCCCTAAAGAGGGCAGTTTTCTCCAGCAGCACTTCTGGATGTCTCATTCTTTCCCCTCCCCCTTCCTGGGATACTTCAACCCTGTCTGTCCTTTCTCTTTTATTTATTTAGTTATTTTTAGGACTGCAGTGAGCAGAGCCCTGCAGACCTCCTGCGATCGAAAAAGGGAGACTTTTTGGGGTGCTGAGGAGCCCGGGCAGCGTGCAGCAACTTTTTACAGCTCTGACATTATCAGAGAGAAATCTGCCTCAGTCCTCTATTTGGACACTTTCAAAAGTCTGTTCGACTTCACCATCGTGCAGAGACCCTCAATTTGCTAGGATGGGTAATCCTAAAAAAGATAAAATGCCCAGAGGAGCCGGGAAAAGCAAAGATACGGGAGGACCAGGAAGATCTGAAGATGCCATGCCAACTGATGAAAGGCCAGACTCAGGGGGAAACTATCAGCACCTTGGGTTTCAAACTACAAATTGTAATCACTTCTGTTTCTACCCTAAACCAGAAAGTAGACGACTTTAACAGTCATGTTCTAATTTTAGGGAAGGCAGTGGATGGCATTAAAGATGAGGTTAAAGAGGTTCAAAAGCAGGCTGAGGCCTCGACCGGTGTGACCACACTCCTCATCAAGGAAAGCCAGCATCTCAAGGCATGCTTGGAAACTCTTGAAAATCAAGCTCATGGTAATGTTTGGATAGTGGGTCTTCCGGAGGGCTCAGAGGGGGACCACCGGGTCCTAAATATCAAGGACTGGCTTACAGAAAGGCTGACTCCGGAAACCCCGGAAAATGCCTGGGAGATACAAAAAGTCTATAGAATAACTCCCTGTTGTCGTGCCCAGAATGCAGAGGAACCTCGTACCCTGGTGCTGGTGACCTCGGGTGTTGCCACTGGCGACAAAATACTCAAGTACGCCCGCAGAGCTGCACCAGTATACCAAGGGGATTGCCAGATCCATCTCTTCGCCGATATCAGTTACGCGACATGGCAAAGGCGGAAGAAATTTGACGGGGTGCGACAAGCTCTCCGGGAGACAGGAATACCCCACACCATCATCTTCTCTGCCAGGCTTCGGATCGTACATCAGAATAAAGTCTGCAGTTTTTCGGATCCCATTGAGGCCGGCAAATGGGCAGATTGGAGAGTAGCTGAATCATGGAGGAGAATAGCTGGGTTGGACGTAGAGGACGACGAGGCAACAACATGAAGGCCTTGCATTTGGACTGTGGACTTTTCATTCCTGGTAGCACTAAATGTACCTCATCCCAAAAGGTCTTGATTCACTTTCAGTGTATCCTGTTTAATTTGGATTCTAAAGGACTAGATTTTCAGTCCTCATCTCACTTCAGCTTGTTGTTTGAAGCTTTGTAATTGAACAGGCCCTGTTGTTTTAATTTACTTGGGGGTGCCTACTTGGGTACCTAGTCCTAAAATGTTAAGATCCAGAGGAGTAGAGGCAATTTTTCCCCTCTGAATGCTTGAAAATGTTTAGCTGCAGACTGAGCTAAATGATGCGTCTTTACTTTCATTAAGGTTTGAACATGGCACCAAAAGCCCCTAAATTCTAGGGGCAATGCTTATTTTGGACTGAATTGCTGGACAATTAATTTACATTAGTTTCAGCCATGTTCTCATGGGCCAGTTACACAACATTTCTTAACTGGAATTATTTAATCTAGTATATTATAACTAAAGGATACCCACTTATGCTGTACCACAGTGTAGTTGATGCATAAAATTCCTTTGATTAAGGAGAAAGATGTTCTTTTTCTATAAGGCAGTGTACTTTATTTGCTGGACTGTCTACTACATGCTCTTATTTGTCATGTACAAGCAGTGTCAGTGGCTCAGTAGGTAGCACACTCGCGTCTGAGGCCGGGAGATCAGAGGGCTGTGGGTTCAGTTCCCATATCTGGTACTTGGGTTAATATTCCAGTACTGACACTGTAGTGCTGCAGCATGAGAGGGGTGCTGCACTTCTGAGGTGCCATCTTTCGGATGAGACATTAAACCGAGGTCCCATCTGCCTGGATTAGTGGTAGTTCAGGTGGATGTTAAAGATCCCGTGGCACTTATTGAAAAGAGTAGGGGAATTTTTTATTTGAAAACAAACCATACATCAATAAAGAAAACAACAGAAAAAAAAGTAGGAAAAAAAATAGGAACAACATAATTCATGAACAGAAATCATAACTCCTGAGGAACTGCTATACAGTCAGACAGAAAGAAAATATTTTACAGCAGTCATAAAAGCCAAATAATATTTTTCCAAAAACTAAGGAAAACTTGATTACCCAAGGTTCGCTGTTCAAAACTCCTTTGCTTTCCTAACGCCAATTCTGTACGATGAATAGTAACACTATTTGGAAGAAGGGTGTGTTGCAAGGAGAACTGACATCTGGCTTGCCATAAATGATATTTAATACATGCAAAAATCACATTCAGTGTACTTGGATGATACCTCCTTAGAAAACCTGAATAATCCCCCAAAATCAAGCTCTGATATGTAATGTGTCTTAACACACTCCAGCCCCACCGAATGGCCAAGTCCGACCAAAAGGAGGTAACATAGGGACAGAGTAAAAGGAAATGTTCCAATGTTTCAATCTGTTCGACACAACCTGATCTCAGACACACTCTGTCTGTAATTGGTTTATGTTTTAAGTTACCCTGGACGCCCAGCTTCCCATGACAACAAAGCCATTGTACATCCCACATATTAGGAGGTACCCTATGGTCCATTAATAGACGAAGGGTCCATGAGAGTTTAGTAGGGGTATAAAAAGGGAAATCCACTTGAACATAGAAAAAAATTCCTCATAATTTCCAAATAAAAGTCTTTTCTTGGCACCTCATGTAATTGTGTTTTACCCAATTTCCATTCCCGCAGTTTTCTAACTGCAGAGTCAGCATAGGAAGGCGCTGCAGTTGCCATATTCTTTTTAGGAACACCCCCACCCTCCCAGTGGGACAAAAAAGGAGAAAACAACAACTGAGTCCAGGCCGACCATGGATGATCCTGAGGCATGACCTTTGTCTGAAAAGAAGCAGTCATGAAAAAGGAATGATAAAACACGATAGGGTTTATCATCCCTAATCCCCCTTGATTCAACTTTAAATAAGTAAAAGCACGTTTAATCGGGTTCAAACGGCTACCCCACACCATCTGAAAAAAACAACTATATAATCTTGTTTCTAAGGAAATTGGCATTGGAACAACTGAACATACATGTAAAAAAATGGGTAATAAAAATTTCTTAATAATCAATACCGCTTCTTTTTGAAAACCCCAGGATTTCCATTGTTTACCTTCCGTTCTCCTGCAACAAGACACTTCTCCCAATTAGAAAAGGCTAAATCCTCTTCCAAAAGGAGACCCAAAATGGTAAGGGAATCAGAGACTAAAATACCCCCGACATCATGAAGACCTGGAGCATCTCCAATAGCCAAACATTTACATTTCCCATAATTTAGCTTAGTGCCATTTAAGGCCGAGAAACGGGTAACCACTTGTAGTGCCTCTGACCCAGAAGAGGCATCTTCCACCAATAAACAAATATCATCCGCATATGCAGAAACTTTTTGGGCAGGTAAAGTAAGTGAAGGGGATAAACCCTGAATAGACCTGTTATATTCAATCTCCCGTAAAAGGGGGTCCAAAACAAAAGCATACAATAAAGGGCTGACAGGACAACCCTGCCGAACCCCGCGTTTCAACAGAAGTTCTGAGCCTAAATAATTATTAATAAGCGGGCAAGAGCCTGCCTGGGTGTATAAAGTGCTAAGGAACTGGATAAAAACCCTAGGGAACCCATATCTACTTAATACTTGAAAAAGAAAATCATGGGATACAGAATCAAAAGCTTTTGCTTGATCCAGGGCCAAAATAAAACCTGATAGCTTTTTTTGAGATCCGAATTCATCTCGCAAAAGTTTAAAATTCTGTTGAATGGAACGGCGAGGATAGAACATGTCTGTGCGGATGAAGCACCCTTGCGCCACCACCTGAGGTTGTTTACCATATGGTAGAAAGAATCTTATAATCGGTATTAAGGAGACTAATAGGCCTCCAATTACGAAATCCAAGCTCTCGGTTTTAAAAATAAATGTTAGAATGGCCAAATTAAACTTTGAATCACCGAAACCAAAATGAAGAATATCATTAAAGACAGCTGTCAATATGACACACATATCTTTCAGAAAAACTTTATAAAATTCATTCGTCAATCCATCTACATCTGGTGAAACCCCAGTACGGAGTGAGCCAATAACTGCATGCACCTCCAGTGAGGTAATGAGCCCCTGTAGTAGATCAGCATCAGCTTGGGAAATAGCAGGGACTGGAAAATGCAGAACATCCTCCCAAGATGCAGTCGGAATAAATTCCACACCAAACTGTGAGGAAACCTGACTTTCAGCAACCGCCAGCATTTCTGCTAAGGAAGTTTTCAAACTACCAAAAGAATCCCAAAGCCCTGTCATAAGCCTCTTCTCAATCTTATGTTTACATGCCATGTACGGGTCCTGAAAGGGTTGCTTATGGGTACCAAATTTCAGTCCAGCGTGAAGCGAAGCAGCTGTCTGATATTGATACTGCAGCATATTTTGCTTAGCAAACTTCAGCTGAGACTGAACCTCCAAATCCCGAGACCGGGAATGTGACTGTAATTTATAATATTGATTCCTGAAATCTAAATATTGTAAATATTCCGAAGAACATTTCCGTTTACCATAAGCAATAAAAAAATCCTTTAGTGCTAACTTGGTGTCTGTCCACCATGTAATCCAATCAGAAAAAAACACAGCCACTGATTTCCTAAGGATCATGAAATCCTTCAGCTGGGCCAAAAAAACAGCCTCAGACAATAAGAGGGAATTCAGCATCCATCTACTAGCAAAAGCAGGAAAATAAGCAGGAATTTGATGTAAACTGAGTTTACCATGTAAAACCCTATGGTCCGAAAAATCACAAGGCAAAACTGAACAAACCAAAGGGACTAAATATTGAGAAAGAAAAAGATAGTCAATTCTAGTTTGAAAAGAAGCCCGTCTGTAAGTAAAGCCAGGAGAGGTATGTAGACCCCTGAAAGCATCTTTCAGCTTAGCCACAGACACTGCCTGTGAAAGAGCATGAGTATCCTATACGCCTTTTGCTGAGTATCATTTTAATTCGAAAATCAAACTACAATTCATACCCCCAAACCACATGTTTAGAGGTGAATAAATAAGGTTTTAGTTGGTTAAATAAGCAATACGAGATGTCTTCGTTTGAGGAGCATAGGTGTTAATCAATCTAAAACTAAAGCGTGCAATAAACAGTCCAAAAGTAACACTTTCGGCCAGGCTGAAATCAACTAACTTAGGTGTGTAGAACTTCCGAAGGGTGCGAAAACAGAATACCCACCCATCCGCAGCATCTTCCCCAAATGACCAAAAAGAAGGGCCATCCCACCAGAGTTTTTTAACTTGAGTCACCTCAAGCAGAGAAGAATAAATGCGTCTCCTGTAAAAAGATGACATCGACATTGAAATCCCTACACTGCTGCAGGCAGATTAAGCGTCTCCTGAAACTCTTAATGCTACAACAATTAAGAGATACAATGTTCAAACAGGCCATAAAAAACAAAGGTTGTTAAATCAGGGTTTATCTTTTCGCTTTCTACCCTTTTTCTTTTTCCCCTCCAACAACTCTGTACCCCCATCATCCTCAATTTCCATGCTGGAAGCCTCATCAGATTTCCGCAACTCAGTACCAACCTCACCCTCGAGGTCAGATAACGCTGAAAAGGAATTCTGAAGAGGGCAGACCCCTCCCATCCCTACCGTGCGACTACTGGCCCTTGTAACCCTCCTAGGAGGTTGGAAAAGAGCATCTGAAGCGGGCCCCACCACAGGAGTCTCTACAGGAGGATGTAAAACAGAGGGCTCAGAGCTGTGTGAAGGGGGGGGGGATCCGAAGTCTGTTGTGGAGCCAAAAGTACCAATTGATCCCCAGTATTTTCTACTTCACAGTGGTTTGCAACTGGATCTGAATGGACCATCGCCTGACCTCTACCAGCAGTAGAAGCATTCTCCCTACTCTGAGGAGGGGCCAGATGAGACTGGCCTCTACCCTGAGCCTGGGATATCAATTCCTCTTTATTCAAACCTCCCTGTTTATTCTGGCCAGCCCACGGACATTGATGATATGCATGGCCAGACTCCTCACAGAGATTACATGAAACACATTTCTACATACCTACGCTATCATGATCAAATTCCCCATAGTGCACATTTAACTTTGTCACATGCACTGCTTAAATTCGTCGGCTACCACACCGATAGCATACTTTAGGTTGTCCCGGATAAAACACACTCCTGGTCCTTACCCCAAAAAGCTATTTGGAACATGTAGGATTTCATTATTTATCACATGTAATTTAACCTTAAGCACGTCATGCCCAGTCCAAATCCTTCAGTATCCAAAATCGGCTCAGGAGGGCCCAGAGCCATACATTTATGCTCCAGCCAATACAAAATATCCCCACATTAACCCCCTCATTCCGAAACATCACGTTAACAGTTTTAAATAAAGGTTTAGTGATGGGAATAGACCAGAAAGGTAGCCATAGGGGCAAGGATTTACAACTTTCATATTTATGCCAAAACTTATCCAAACCAGCCACCTGTTTGAAGCTAACATCAAACGTATCCTCCCCCCGAATGTTAATCAAAGCATAAATATCCACAGGAAGAAATTGCATTGAGTCCAATAACAGTTTCCTTGCCACATAAAGCCGATCCGGGTGTTCAGGTAAACCACCCCTATAACGGAGACGGACCGCATTCCTTCTCGGGGCCTGTTCCAATTTATTACATTTGAAGAGGTCAGCAAAATGAGAACCCTTCCTAGTCTCCTGCTCCTCTTGCAATTGCACAGAAGGACGTCGCAATGGAATATCCGCCCCGCCCCCAAAACACTGTCAGAGTTACCACTCCCAGGTATATCAGAAGGCCTTCCCAACATAGACTCAGTTCCCAAACAAGACGACTCACCCTCCTTCACAATCTGTCGGGGGGGAACCGATTCCTTTGGCGAAAAGGACAGCCAGGTGGGATCCGGAATCCATCGCCCATTCGGTTGCTGCATCCACCCAGCTTGTGACAAAGCAACTTCCTCAGACCAGTCTGTAACAGAAACAGACTCCATCTTTGCACCACCAGTGCGTCTCTCCTTCTCAACCGACTCGACCACTTCCTCATCCACTGACGCTACCCTCGCGATATCTGAGGGTTCCGACTGCTCTGCAGTCCGTAGTGCTTCCGGCATCGCAAGGCGACCGCAATCCCCATCAAGCACCGTCCCAGAAGAAGCCAAAATGGCGAAGGCATCCTGCCCCGACTCGAAACAACAACATCTTCCTCCTCACCACTCCCGACTGCACACTGAGTAGCCTGCATTACTCCAGAGAACAACTCTGTGGTAAGCTCCTTAGCAGGTGGCGCCTGCACCATAGACTCAGAAAGTTCCCTCTGCAGAGCCTCTGTCTGCACGTCCTCCTCCATCATGATCCACACTCAGACTCGAGTAGGGGAATTTCCCCGGTGTCCTGGCCAAATTTCCCTCATTCACTAAAAATACCGCAAACAGCTTAATCTGGTTCAAGGTCAGTTGGCATTCATCTGTATCCCAATCCCCCAGGTCGTGCCTGAAAATAGGCGGGATTTGTCTAGTGCACTTACCTGGTCAACAAAAACTAAATAAATAAAAAATAAAATTGAAAAAATGAAGTAAAAAAAAAAAAAGAAAGGTTATTTTTTCAACCAAACAACAGTGGAGGTGCTTTACAGTCACCTCTGTGTCCGTGAAGCACTCCGCTCTTTCCATTAGCAGTCGCATGGCACTATTTTTTTTAAGTTGGCGGTCACGGTGGAACATGGCACAGTCCGCCATGTCCAAGATGGCTGCCAACTATTACTGTGCATGCACAAGTAGTTGTGCATGCATAGTACAGGTTGGCAGCCATCTTGGACATGGCAGACTATGCTGTGTTCCACAATGACTGCCATGGATGAGACTGTTTTGTTTTGTTTTATATATATACTTTTTTCTCCCGCCACCCAACCCTTTCTCTCAGCACCCACCACCACACACACACACACACCCAGAAACATAACGGTGACACTGGGGGTGCCCAATCCTCCAGTGTCGTAATCACCAGTACTCATTTTTTTAGTGACCCCCCTGTCCAGTACTGTGCATATACAGTTATTTGTGTGATATATATATATATATGTAGGGATGAGTTGCAAACGTTTCAAATAAAACTGTGTATTCTCACCGGAGTGAGAATAAATGCTGATGACATCACCACAGTGAAAATAAGTCCAGGTGACAACACCACAGTGAAAATAAATCCATTTATTTTCACTCTGGTGATGTAATCAAACCAAAAAACAGCAGAAAACACACCCCTATTGTATTAGGCAGATACTTGATGTGCACTCGTGATATGGAAAATATTTTCACTCCTGCACAGTGACCCCTGGATACTAAGCCACTCGTGAATATCCAGAGGTCACGCTAAAGGAGTGTAAATATTTTCTATATCACACTCATGCCCGTCATATATTTATTTTCCTTCCACCCACTCGACCCTACCTCTCAGCACCCCCCCCCCAAAGACATAACAGTGACACTGGGGTGCTTAACCCCAGTGTGTGATCAAGAATCTCGGTCCGTTTTTTTTTTTTTTTTCCTTAACCCAGTAAAAGAAAACATCCATCGATGTGTTTTTGCAGTAATTACTGGCCCCCACCCGACCCTCCCACTCAGCACCCCCAAGCCCTTATGGTCCAGCGCCGTAATCCTCTCGTCTTCACTTTTTAAAGCCGGACCGCAAAACAGGTATGCGGTTCAATGTATTCTAATGGTGTTTTGAACTTAGTGGCATAACTTGGCCATTTTTGCATATTCTTGGTCCACATTTTTAACATGCCTTTTTTGGGATCCTGCCTCAGGAATAATTGCACTGACGTTAGGCAAATTAGTCCAGAATGATGATTTCATGGTCCCTGCATGAAATCACCTTTAGGGCAGGAGTTGAAAAATTTCTCTGCCCTTGTTCATGAGGTGGAGTCATAAGAAGGCTATGTTGAAAATTTGGTGTAAAAATATTAAAAAAAACAGCAAAGTTATATGCCTACGTTGAATTTTGTGAATGCAGGCTCATAACTTTGGTAATTTTCAATATTTTTACCCCAAATTTACAACATCTTTACAGCACCTCGTGAATGTGACAGCTGCCATTTTTTCAATTGATTTTGCGGTACCTGCACTAAATCGTCTTTCGGACAGGAGTTGGAAATGTTATCTGCCCTTGTTCACGAGGTGGAGTCATAAGAAGGCTATGTTCTAAATGTGGTGTACAAATATTTTTAAAAAAAGTGATGAGGCGTTACTAAATTTTGCAAATGCAGACTTGCAAGTTTGGCAATATTCAATATTTTTTACCCCAAATTTTCAACACAGGTGAGGCAATGCAATGCAAATTTTATTTCTATGGCACCTAATCCCAGGGGCTCTGAGCATCTCACACAGGAAACAGGTCAAATAAAAACAATATAGTATTCTGTAAAAGCTATATATAAACATATACATTAAAACAGTAATTCTATCTTCAGAATATCTAGAGCTTTGGCTGAGTGGTGCATTCAGGCATCATCGTCAGGGAAAACCAGCGAAAACAGATACGTCTTTAGCCCCCCTTTTTTTTGCATAATCTTTTTATTGAAGTTTTAGCATAGACATAGAAACAAAACACATATATTTTACACAGAACAAATTCATCAAACTATATACATCAGGGTCCATTCCATTAAATAAAAATACATGACATTTTTTAAAATAGTTTTAAATCAGGTTCATCCTCAATTATTTTACTTTTTAGAGGTATATAAGATTGGTGCATGCCTGCAAGGCCCATAGCAGTCCCACTTAAGTGGATAACTTTTCATTCTCCTCAGGGTGGCATGAGGCCCATCCACTTTGATACAGGCCTCTGAGGATACCCCCGGATACCACTATACATATCTTCCCATCCATCTCCTCCTCTCTCAGGACCACCCTTCATGTAAAAATCTGGGCCTCCCCCATTGACAGTGAGGAAATGAAGGGCTGCCTGGTCACATAAAATCGACCCCCCCCTTCCCTTTCAGTACATGGGAGAGTCTCTCCATTGCCAAAGCCTACAAGGTCAGACTCCTCCAATGTTGTATCATTGGAGCCATCCCAGATAACCACGTATTCAGAATATAATGCCTAGCCAGTATGAGCAGTACTCGTGCCCACCTCTGCAAGGCGCACCAACCTTCATTTCCCAGGTCCTCTGTTCCAAACAGGAGGAACAAAGAAGACGTCGGTACATCTCTTCTCATTAACTTCTCCATTTCCCCTGCCACAGCTTTCCAGAAGGACGGCCGGATCCTATAGGACCAAAAATAATGATAGTATGCACCCATCTCTGTTTTACATCATGTACATATCGGGGAAATGACTGGGTTGAATTTGTGAACAGTGAGTGGAGGGCAATACAACCGATGTATGAATTTATAATATGATTCTTCATACTTGCTATATATTAGGATCCCCATATGGAGCTTTAATATTACCTTCCAATTTTCCTCTAAGATCGTCATACCCATATCCCTCTCCCACAAATTTTTAGTTTTTCTAGTAGCATCTAAAAAGTGTTATCCCCCCCCCGTGCCGCCTTGCAGATAACCCCCTTGGCGTCTCAACTGGATGCCATTATTAGCTGCTCTGTTGGCCCTAGAAGGGAGTCCCCCACCTGATCTCTCCCAGACCTCTACAGTAGGCTCTGATCTATAGATATCTAAAGAAATGTGGGTGGCCCAAACCTGTGCTTTCCTGCACTTCCGCAGAAGTGCAGAGACCATCTCTAGTGTACAGGTCCCTCAGACATTGGACTCCCCTCTCCTCCCATTCCCTGAATCTAATCTCACCCCCCCTCCCCCGGCAGAAAGAGCAGGTCACCTGAAATTGGGACAAAGAATATGTCTTCCGGATCAATCTTACGGCTCCTTCCCAACTGTTCCCAGCTCTCCAAGACCACCACAACCAATGGATTGGCCTCTCCCAAATTATTATACGCTCTTCTTTCCTTCTTTGTCGGGTAGACAGATAGTCTTCCTGGGCATCCCTTTTGTTCCAAGTCTAGCCTTGGACTGTTAACCCAGTCTTGCAGGTATTGATGTTGTATTGCAAGGAAATAATTCGGCAGGTCCGGGAAGTTAACCGCCCCCCCATTTCTCCACGGTTGCCTTGAGCCTCAGGAGCCCACCCTCGGGCGCTTCCCCTGCCAAATAATGCAGAGAAGGCTCCTTCTAGCTTTTTCAGTATCTCCCTTGGTAAGTCCCACATGGATCATATGCATGACATAGAGAAGCCGTGGCAAGATGTTCATTTTTAATAGATTTATTCTACCCAGCCATGAGATGGGAAGGGATCGACAACGTCGCAAGTCGGTCTCAATAGTTTTAATCAAGGAGGTATAGTTTAACTCATAAAGGGAGCCCAATTCTTTCCCTTCTCTTATACCTAGATATACAAAGGCTTGCACCTCTCTCAGTCCCCACCCTCCCGATGCGGTTGCTCGTCCTCCTGCCCCTACTTTTAACAGTTCACATTTCCCAAGATTGATTTTATATCCCGAGAAGTGGGAGAACCTTTTGATGACACTCAGGAGGTGTGGCATCAACTACTGCGGGCTCTCCACGTATAGCAGCATGTCACCTGTGTATAGTGTGACCTTATGCTCCTTTCCTGATCTCCCTCTCATCCCTCTGATGTTGGAGTTGTCCCTTATACTCACTGCCAGGGGTTCCAGCGCCTTAGCAAACAGAAGAAGTGACAGGGGCTACCCCTGTCTGGTACCTCTACCCAAGTGCAATCTATCCAACAGAGTGCCATTCAGTAAGACTTGTGCCATCTGGTCCTCGTACATAGCCTTAACCAAAGCCACGAAGCTCTCATCCAGACCAAACTGGGTAAGAACGTCAAATAGGTATTCCCACTGTATATGATCAAATGCCTTCTCGGCATCCATAGAAATCACTTGGGAGATTCCATTACTATGAGAGGCTCCCCACACCAGATTTAATAGCTTACGCATGTTATGATAGGAAAATCTACCTTGTATGAACTCGGTCTGGTCTGGGTGAATCAGCTCCGGCAGGACCTTGTCCAATCAGCTCTATAATATGTTCGCCAGAATTTTAAGATCACAATTCAGTAGCGAAATAGGCCTGTATGATGCACAGCCTTAGGGATCCTTGCCAGGTTTTGGCACTACACATATGACTGCATCCCTCCATGAATGTGAGCGTTTTCTATCCTCCCCCCTCGCTTCCTCCAAGGTTTCCCATAATGTATCCACTACCTGAGCTTTCATAAGTTTATAACATTCAGCAGGAAACCCGTCCGGTCCACTGGCCTTCCCACTCTTCAGACTACGTATTGCCCTTCTAATCTCCTCTTTGGTGATTTTAGAGTCCAGCCATTTCCTTTGTTTCTCAGAAAGATGAGGGGAGAGTAATACTGTCTAGGAAACCCCTCATCAGATCCAGAGTGCCTCTGCACTCCGCTTCGTACAGCCTGTGATAAAATTGCTTAAAGCTTTCCTGTATTTGTTTTTTATTATTCCTGAGGATTCCATCCTCTCCTTTAATACCCATCACTACATTTGGCCCTTTCTTTCCCTTCATCAAATTAGTCAACATTGACCCCGGCTTGTACCCCCATTAAAAAAAATTGTTTCTGCACAAATAGCCACGACTTCCGGGCCTCACCTAGTAGGAGTGCGTTTAACGCTTCTCTTGTAATTGTCAGGAGACCCGGGGCATCACCCCTTCCCCCTAGGCCACTCTGCGATCTAAATCTTTTTAGCCGAGTCTCTAGCCTTTCCCTCTTTTCCCTCACTTTCTTTTTATGGTTAGAAACATAGTTGATAATGACCTCCCTCATATAGGCTTTCCCTGCATACCAGAGGACTGCCTTGCTGGGTGCCGTTGCCCTGTTCATTTGTATATAGTGCTCCCACTGTTCTTGTAAATATTGTTTAAAGTCTGCATTGCCCATGAAGTAATTAGAGAATTTCCAGGGGGAGAGGGCCCTCACTCTGCTCTCCCAGGCCCATTGTCATGCTGACCATCGCATGGTCTGAGATATGGATCGGGCTGTGTTTTACATTAACTAACTGAAAGAACCATCTCCTGTGTGTGGTGTGTGTGTGTGTGTATATATATATATATAAATGTGTATGTATATAGTCTATTCGAAACCAGGACTTGTGGTGGTGAGAATAAAATGCATATTCCCTCAGGGTAGGATTCGCCGCTCTCCAACTATCGATCAGGTCGAGGTCGCACATGCCAACCTGCCAGTTCCTAATAGCCCTTGTCACATGTCCTTTTTTTTCAGAATAGTCCATTACTGGATCCAAATGACAATTAAGGTCACCTCCCAATATTAGTCCCTGAAATTGTGCCCGTATTATAGCATCCATCAAATTTTGGTAGAACACTGGATCATAGACTGCAGGGACATAGACAGTCGCAAATGTGACCTTCTCACCATACAAGTCCCCTTCCACAAATACATATCATCCTTCCCCTGGGTTAGCCACCACCCAGCCCACCTGAAAAGGTAACTTCTTGTGTAGTAAAACTGCTACCACTCTCTTGTGCATGTTATAAGATGCTGCATAACACCCCCCCCCCCCAAACCATCCCCTGGCCAGTTTGGCATGTTCTTTATCTGTTAAGTGGGTTTCCTGAAGTATTGCCACTTGCATCCCCTGTCTCTTAAGTGCCATCTATAGAGCGGTTTGTTTGACTGGTGAGGATACCCCTCAAACATTCCACATTATGATTAACTCCTGTAATTTAGCCATATTGGATAGTTTGCAGTCTCCCTATAGGACCAGTGGTTATAACCCATTCCCCTCTCAATCCCCTATTCCTCCACCAATATGTGAACCAATTAAAATATACCCCTTTGGACCCATAACAACATAAATAAGTGAACGGTAAACAAGCAAAAAGAACAAGAAACAGCAAACTTGTCATTATTTTGACTAACACATTTCTCAATGTTTTTTTTTAAATTTCCCTCTAACCCCCGGCAAATTGTGTCGGCATTTGTTCTTCTTGAACTGTGATACAGATTGTTAATCTCACAAAAATATCACATGATATGCCCCAATCGCAGATCATGCCTTTCCGCCCTGTCACCTTGCTTTCCCATAAGTAGAATCATTAACCTTTGCAAACCTTCGTGGATTGCAAAAAACTGTAAGTGACTTTGTGACAAACACTTTAAACTACAAACCTAATAGCCTAGTACTCTAAAGTCATATGATGCTGCATGAGGCTACCACCTCCCTGTGCATGGTCCTCCCTCGCTATTGCGTGCCCTTCAGCACACCCCCATACCAGCTTCCCCATCTTCTTACATTTCCCTTATTCCCTTTTGATCTTGCCCTCCCTCCCAATGGCAGCCTCAAGATACATACCCTCAACCCCCCTCTCTCTCCCGCCCAGTAAAGAAGAAAGGAAAAAAAATTAAGTGTAACCCCTAGATGGCGCTATCCCAGGGGCTACTACCCCTGCCTGATTTGCCACTAACAGGTTGAGGGGCCTGGATCCAATGGCGGGTGCCTCCACCCAGAGGTCAGGGTTTGCAATAGTTAAACTAACTTGGTCACAGCCCTCTGGGACACTGCAACCCCCTTTCTTCCCACTAGTGGCCCCACACAATATATCAGAATTACCTTCACAGTATTACACTCCCCCAGGTCTGGTTCCGGCACTGGGACCTCCTGTGAAATGAGATACAGTGCAACAATCACAGTACAGTACTTTAACATAGACAAATACCTCAGGCAGTATAACTTTGCTGAAACAAGCAGCTCTGATTTATTTAGGGGATATAACAAGGACAGGGAAATCAGGTTAATTAGCTTATCACTCTAATAATCTACTCTATGGCTCTGTGCACAGGCCTATCCCTATCAGTTACTGTCCTGGGTACCCAAGCCCTAGTGGCTAGTCCAAACCGTGGCAGCTGGTAGGGCCCTTTCACAGAGAAAAGGAGAATTAAACAGTCAGCAGTACAGTAATTCCATTTGGATTTAATGTGGCAATTCAACAGGAGCGACCCTGAATAAGTACTCACGACCTCCAAATAAGATAGGGTCCTTCAATGTCAGCAGGGCTCACTTGAGTACACAAACCTCTTCACACATCCATATAAAAGAAAGCACTATACCAGGCAGGCTGCATCTGTATCCCGATCGCAATTACTGCACAATAC
Source organism: Neoceratodus forsteri (assembly GCA_016271365.2). Classification (NCBI taxonomy): domain Eukaryota; kingdom Metazoa; phylum Chordata; order Ceratodontiformes; family Ceratodontidae; genus Neoceratodus; species Neoceratodus forsteri. The sequence continues at coordinate 1,002,762,666 of CM028131.1, read as the reverse complement.
CGGGAGAACACACAGCAGATTCAGTTCCTGACAGACCGAGTGCAATTTTCAGCAATTCCTCCAGTCTTCTACAGGGTGAGCCTGGTTTCTACTCTTCAGAGATCCTTTGATTCTTTTCACAGGACAGATTCAGTCCTAACAAGCTGTTACACAAGCTGCAGACCGGAACTCTGGGCCTTATACACGCTTTTTGACTAAAACCGCACACTGAAAAAGCACAGGCTCCTTCTTCTTCGCTGCCAAAGCTCAACTGAAACTCCAACCGACAAAACCGGCACTTCCTTTGAGTTCCTCCCAGTTCTTGACTGGATTGGCTGTCACTCACAATAGACTGCTGCTGTTGGTCCAAAAGGCACTGAAGTCTAAACTACATCTCCCAGAGTCACTGCCCATACAATCCTCTTGTGGCTGGCTCAGATTATGAGTCCAAGTTCTGATTCGTCCAAGGCACCATTTTAGAGCTAGCTTACCCCACACTGATTGGTCCAGTTCAGCAGTTCAAAACTAGAATGGGGAACTAGCAGACACAGTTCTGACTGCAAAGAAAGCAGGTTAGACAAACTGTAATTTCATTATTACTCTAAATAATTTCTGGCAAACAGTTACATCTTTCAGATAGGTTCCCTTTGCACTCCTAGTGACTGCAAAAATGAAGTGAATTGGCAGCAGCTCGAGTGGTACTCAGAGAAGCACACAGTCCCCATACAAACTAATTATGTCTGCAAGCAGACAGCTCTTAAAGAGACAGTACCAGAGGCTCTAAAAACACTCACTGATAAATGGCTTAAATGCCAAACACCATTCAGGCTTGGAGCATTCAAGCAAGCTCCTGGAAGTCTTTGGGAACCCCCATTTGCGGGGGTTACACCTTCCTGGTTGGGGAAAGCTTGCGTCCGCGTCAAGCAAGTACCCATAAGTTTCAACTGCAACCATATACATTTGCATTAGGCTCGCACATGTAATCATCAGTCAATATATCATTTTACCAAGAACACATTTCTGAAACATTGCAGTACGTCCTCTTTACACAGTATTACATACACATTGTACCATAACTCAAGTTATTACCTCTTTGTACATGAAATCTGAAGAGGGGGGCCTTCCTATCAGTTACCTTGGGGCTGATGGGGCAAGGGCACCATACTTAGAGGGCAACACAAGTAACTTGGAGTTAGCACTGATGCTCAGTTTGGGCAATGAGCTCGGGACACATACACTCCTTTATGGACAACATTGAGAGGCAAGTCCACAGGCCTCCCAAGTGAATCATAACTGAGGTGCACCACAGGCTTTACAGCTCGACCAGTCTTTCTAGGGGAACTGTTATAGTCTCTGCACTCTGAGCCTCATTTTCAGCATTGTCCTCACTTGTCAGGGAGTCTCCATGGGGTAGAGAGGCTAGAACTTGGGGCACTTTCAGCTCCAGGAGTTACAGTTTCTGAGTCCACAACATTTGGCTCGCATGGAGAGCTTTCGGACACTGGCAGTGGACTGTCAGGGCACTCAAAATACTCTTCTTGTTCGGGTGTATCACCAGTCTGCCCAATCTATCATTTTCTCCCTGAAAGCTCAAACAGTTCAACCATGCACAATGATTCCATTTCATCTGATCTGATGCTTTGCACTTCACTTTCTGGGAGCACTGGCTCCAGGGATGAAGCTGGGGCTTAGACAGTCCAGAAGGCCCAGCTTTGTCTCCAGTATTGACTAGGATTGCCCCAAACAATTGACTCAGTTCGTAAGAAGGGTAGTATTCAAAGTCACTCTCACTTTCTTCCGATATGGACTGACAGTCATGCTCAACTGGGACTTGTGGAGGGAACACTTTAACTTTGCTTCTGTAGGTGCAGACTTTCTTGATCTTTTCTTAGCAGCAGCTCTAGTCACTGGTCCAGAGGGGGCATCTTCTAGGGGCTCAGACTCAATTAAGATTTGTCCAATGGGCAGTAAATGATTTCTATGCATTGTTATTACATCTTTTGAATTATTCTCAGGCCTTACTTTGTACACTGGCAGATCATCTAGTTTGCCCACTACAATGTGAGGGAGATGGTGCCATCTGTCAGCAATCTTGTGCTTGCCATGCAGTCCCAGATTTCTTAGCAATACCCGATCTCCCTCCTGGAGTTCCTGTGCTTTCACCTTTTTATCATACCTTTCTTTGTTGGCCAGATTTCTTTTGGCAGCCATGGTTTGAGCCAGTTAGTACATGAGTTAGCTGGGCCTTTAACTTTGCACATACTGTAAATAGTTGTCAGCTTGAACCCCATCAGGAGAGACCCCAAACACACATCTACTGGTAGTCGAGCTTCTCTTCCAAACATCAGGAGGTAGGGAGAATCCAGTGGCATCACTTTGGTGCAGTTATAAGCATGTACCAGGGTGCTAATTTGCTAGCTCCATCTAGGCTTGTCCTTTGGGTGCAGGTGCCTAGCATATCTAGAAAGTGCGGTTGAAGACGTTCAGGCTGTGGGTCCCCTGGGGTGGTAAGGAGTGGTTCTGGACTTTGCACTCCCACAGAGAAAGCATCTCTTTGATCAGACGACTCTCAAAGTCTCTCCTTGATCAGAATGGATTCTTTGTGGAGCCCCATAGTGAACAAAAAGTTTTCTACAAGTACTTTGGCTACAGTGGATGCTTTCTGGTCTTTGGTGGGAAAGCTTGGGCATATCTCGTGAAATGGTCAGTGACCACCAGCACATTACTGATATTTCTTTGATCTGACTCCAAACTTAGAAAATCAATACAGACCAGCTCCATGGGTGCACTGGTGGTTATGTTAACAAGGGGCAGCCTCTGGGATAAAGCTTTCCTCTGTAAGCAGCGACTACAAGTTCGAATGTGTTGCTCACATCAGCCCCATCTTAGGCCAATAGAATCTGGATCTCACCAAGTCAAGTGTTCTGTCTATACCAAGGTGCCCCATGTGGTTGTGCAAGGACCTCAATACTGAGTCTCGAAGGCAGTGGGCAGCACTAGTTGTTGTTTGTCTACTTGTCCCCTCTGTCTACTGTTTCTCTGTATAACAGTTTATTGATCAGTTTCAATTTAGGACCTTCTTTGTATAACAGTGCAGTTCTCAAATCAGTGGGCGTAATTTGGACACATCTTTTCCTGCATAGAGGGCTTCTAAAGCTGCTTTGATCATGGGATCGGGATTGAGCCCGCCCGAATACTGTCATTGTCCAGCTGAGGCAGTGCACCAATGTCTATTGCAGAAAAGTGGCAATAAGCGGCAGGTATGCAATTCTCAGAGGGTCCCAAGCAATCCACCATGCAGTCCACTGCGTCCGTGGACATTTGTTCCTCCCTGTCAAACTTCCGCAGAGTGCCCGAATGTCAGGTTCTGCCAATCGGACCCAATCATTCTGGGGAACAGGCCTCGGGGAGAGCATCAGCATCTATGTGGTTCAGACCTGCTCGGTATTGAGAGGATAGTCATATGTAGATAATGCAGAAAGCCACCTATGGCCAGTGGCATCAACTTAGCTGAGGTCTGCACATAGGTCAAAGGATTATTGTCAGTTTTACTAGTATTTTAGCCCCATACAAGTACTCATGGAATTGGTCAACAATAGCCCACTTCAAAGCTAGGAACTCTAACTTATGTACAGGATAGTTCTTTTCGGATGGGGTCAGGCCTCTACTGGCAAAGGCCACTGGTCTCAGGCCATTCTCGTGCTCTTGGTACAACACAGCCCCCAACCCTTGCAAGCTAGCATCAGTGGCAGGACGTAAGGTTTTCTTGGATCGGCATAGGCCAGCACTGGAGCATGGGTAAGTTGATATATGATCTCATGAAAAGCAGTCTCACAATCAGGAGTCCAGCGGGCCCCAAATACTTCACTCGGATGAAACACTCTTTCAGTCTTGAGGGATGCTGACTTTTGGTATTTTTTGTGGGTTGGGGGATACCCTTGAGTAAGGTTAAATAAAGAGGCGGATCACTCTTGAATAGTCCTTGATGAAGCGCCCGATAATAACCACAGAATCCAGGAATCTTTGCAGTTCTTTTAGATTTTGGGCTGTAGCCAGGTGGTCAAGGCCTCAACTTTACTTGGGTCGGTCTCTATTCCTCGGTGGATACTATGTGTCCCAATACTTTACTGATGTTTGAAAGAATTGACACTTATCAATGGACAGTTTAAGGCCAAAGTCCTCCAGTCGGTCCAATACCTTAAATAATCTGCTCTCATGTTCCTCCAGTGAGCTGCCAAACACAGTAACATCATCTAGGTGTACCAGGCACTCTAGTAAGTTCATGTCCCCACTGCACGCTCCATCAATCGTTGAAAAGTGGCTGGGGCACCTGAAATCCCTAGAGGCATCCTCTTGAATTCATAAACAGCCGGACAGATAAAGGCCGTCTTCTCACGGTCCTCTGGGGCCATCGGGATCTGGTAGTACCCCGCGGAGATCCAGCACAGAGAACCACTTGCTCCCGTTTAGGCAGTCCAAAGCATCCTGAATGCGGGGCATTGTGTACTGATCAGGGATAGTCCGCTGGTTTAAGGTGCGATAATCCACACACATCCTTACTGTTCCATTCTTTTCCTCACTACCACAATGGGGAAGCATAAGGGCTTCTGGATTCTTGTATTACACCAGCAGCTAACATCTCTTGCAGATGCCGTCTCACATCATCTATGTCAGCAGGTGCCAGGCGTCGAGACCTCTCACGAAATGGTCTTTCGTCATGCAGCGGATATTGTGCTCCAGCTCCTTGCACGCATCCTACATCCCATTCCTTTAAAGAAAACACCTGGTCTCTCGGGCAAGCTTCACTGATCCTCACTTTCCATTCAGCTGGCAGCAGGAGTGCGAAATCAAATAAGTCAGGCGTTACTCTGTCATTCTTCCTTGAACTCTTGCTGCTGGGTAGCACTGCAGTGTCTGCACAATGCACATTAGCCAGGATGCAACCTCTGTTTACTCGAATGTCTCTTTCAGACACATTATGAACTTGGACCATTACCCTTCTGGCATAAGCATGGGCTCTAGCGGGCAAAATACTAGGCTTGACCAGCAGTCCCTCTGGCAATTTTCCATCGCCTGGTGCATCCAACATTAATATTTTATTCTTAACATCCTTTCTGATACTGGACCTCTCCTTGTAAGGTACACTGGGCATTTGGTGCCAGGATCAGAGACTCAGGATCCTTCTTCCATACAATTCCGACCGGTTCCTCTGGTTCTGTTTTTCAGCATCTCTCTGTGCCTCATAGGCCTTCTTAATTAAAGCGGAACTCTTAAAGCTCTACTAGTCTTTGACCCCTGTTTTCATAACACAACTGTGCCAGCCTTCCGAACATATGAGCATTTGTTCCAATCAACAAGGGACACCATCACTACAGTCCAGTGGGGGACACACTAAGGCTAGGGTCTCTACTTGTTCGGCCACTCCAGCCACGGAGGTGGGAAAGACAGCCTAATTCGGATATACCGGAATAGGGTAGGCCTTCTCACTTAACCCCATACATGCAGTCTCTAATGGTTGTAAGTGCGATCTGACAAATGCTTCTGATACCAATCCTGGAACATAATTGTCACTTGGGAGCCACTGTCTAATACAGCTCTTGTAGACACTCCATTCACCTTTACAGTGGTCTCCATGGAGGGACCCACTATTCTGGACCAGTCTGGAGGCGGTAGTGGGGGCCTGGCAACTGACCTTGCCACACAAAGGACATGAATTAGCATTTTTGGTGCCCTCACTGGGATCATGTCGTGCACCTCTTAACCACTGATTTCTTCTCCGAAGCTCTCCTTGTAGCCTATATGCAACTTTGTCAGTGTCTTTTGGGGACTGGCATTCCCTTTCCATGTGCCCATCTTTCCCACAATTATAGCAAAACATACTTTCTGGAGTTTGAGCTGGCCGAGGCGCCACACTGGGAGCCAGGGGCGGGGTATTACTAACTGGAAACCTGGGTGCCCTCTCTGTCTCTGACGTGATAAGCATTTGGAGACATCTCGTCAGTTTCTCCACTTCCATGGTCAAGGAATTGAGTTTGGAGCTGTTATCAGCAGGAGATACATGGGTGGATACCCCCAACCCCATAGCAGATGCAGTCGGATATAGGTCAGGGCCCGTACTTGCAGGCGTGGCCTTCATAAAGGGACTGTTTTTGAATTCCCGGATCTCTCTCAACAGTTCGCCCCATTGTGGCATATCTTTTTCCTTGTCAGAGCACTCATTGACTGTCAACCTCTGCCCCTGAACTTCACTTGATGGGTCACCCTCAGTCACTCGGGTCGTAGCCACAGCTGTTGGTGCAGGTACCTCCCGAGGTCGCCTTTTCTCAACTCCTCAATTTCTCTCATTAACTCATCATAGAGGGTGGGGATTCCAGTCGATTTGCCAGGCGTAACTGAAGCAACAGCAGTTCTGAGAAGGGGCAGACTTAAGGATTCTGTCCAGTCTGGTTCGGTCCAGTTCAATCGCTGGCAAACTACCCTTTCTGAGGCATTCTTGCAACAATTTTCCAGCCGAGAGACATACACAGACAACAACTCCCTTGGTACTGTTGTGCATTTCTTACTCTCCACCATAGGTCCTCATCAGAATCTGGGCTCCCATCACATTCTCCAAGGCCTCAAGATAGGCCTGTGCAGTCGCTTCAGGGTTACTGGCCGTTGCTTGCACGGATGGTAGCCAGGGCAGGACCTCGAGGCTCTCACTAACCCTCTTTCGCTTTTAGCCTTCCGAGCATTGCCATTCTAGCACTTGGGGGCAACATAGTCTATCCAGGTCTCCCAGTCATCCTCCCTTGGGGGTGGGAGGGTGCCAGAGAAGATCCTCAACCTTCGTAAGAGTCGTGACTAATGGCAGGTGCAGAAATAGGAGTCTGCATTGGTTCAGCCACCATCACGGGCACTGGAGCAGGGAGGGTGTTGGGGAGGAACACCCCAGGTGGCAAGAATAGTTTCTTCAAGTCCTCCACAGTTTTCCCTCTCCCAGCAACCATTCAGCAAATTTCTCCTCAAAAGTTTCAGATAGTGGTGGGGCTCATTCCCCGGTCTTTACTGTCCTTAGTTATCACTCTCCAAGCAGTGAGGGCTCCCTCTGGGGTAATGGTCTGTGGCACTTTGGAGCTATCTATGGGATCCTTAAACTCTACTAGGGCCAGGAAAGTGTGGGTGAGCAGATTAGCATGCCGACCCACCACCACAGGGTTTTGTAAACCTTCCACCTTGGAAAGTACTCCTGCACAGTGTCCGTATTGATACCCAGGGGATGTCCAGGATAAGCATAGCATTTTGGGGTCGATCTCTCCCCAGTACACCACTCCACCAGCGGTGCACAGCCACTTCTGTCGGGGTACCCATTTTTTTCTTAACAGTGGTTCGTAAATATGGCCACTAGAGGACACACAATCCCAGCGGTGAGCCTCCAAGATGTAACCCCTAGATGGCGCTATCCCAGGGGCTACTACCCCTGCCTGATTTGCCACTAACAGGTTGAGGGGCCTGGATCCAATGGCGGGTGCCTCCACCCAGAGGTCAGGGTTTGCAATAGTTAAACTAACTTGGTCACAGCCCTCTGGGACACTGCAACCCCCCTTTCTTCCCACTAGTGGCCCACACAATATATCAGAATTACCTTCACAGTATACACTTACCCCCAGGTCTGGTTCCGGCACTGGGACCTCCTGTGAAATGAGATACAGTGCAACAATCACAGTACAGTACTTTAACATAGACAAATACCTCAGGCAGTATAACTTTGCTGAAACAAGCAGCTCTGATTTATTTAGGGGGATATAACAAGGACAGGGGGAAATCAGGTTAATTAGCTTATCACTCTAATAATCTACCTATGGCTCTGTGCACAGGCCTATCCCTATCAGTTACTGTCCTGGGTACCCAAGCCCTAGTGGCTAGTCCAAACCGTGGCAGCTGGTAGGGGCCCTTTCACACGGAGAAAAGGAGAATTAAACAGTCAGCAGTACAGTAATTCCATTTGGATTTAATGTGGCAATTCAACAGGGAGCGACCCTGAATAAGTACTCACGACCTCCAAATAAGATAGGGTCCTTCAATGTCAGCAGGGCTCACTTGAGGTACACAAACCTCTTCACACATCCATATAAAAGAAAGCACTATACCAGGCAGGCTGCATCTGTATCCCGATCGCAATTACTGCACAATACCCGGGAGAACACACAGCAGATTCAGTTCCTGACAGACCGAGTGCAATTTCAGCAATTCCTCCAGTCTTCTACAGGGTGAGCCTGGTTTCTACTCTTCAGAGATCCTTTGATTCTTTTCACAGGATGGATTCAGTCCTAACAAGCTGTTACACAAGCTGCAGACCGGAACTCTGGGCCTTACACACGCTTTTGACTAAAACCACGACACTGAAAAGCACAGGGCTCCTTCCTTCTTCGCTGCCAAAGCTCAACTGAAACTCCAACCGACAAAACCGGCACTTCCTTTGAGTTCCTCCCAGTTCTTGACTGGATTGGCTGTCACTCACAATAGACTGCTGCTGTTGGTCCAAAAGGCACTGAAGTCTAAACTACATCTCCCAGAGTCACTGCCCATACAATCCTCTTGTGGCTGGCTCAGATTATGAGTCCAAGTTCTGATTCGTCCAAGGCACCATTTTAGAGCTAGCTTACCCCACACTGATTGGTCCAGTTCAGCAGTTCAAAACTAGAATGGGGAACTAGCAGACACAGTTCTGACTGCAAAGAAAGCAGGTTAGACAAACTGTAATTTCATTATTACTCTAAATAATTTCTGGCAAACAGTTACATCTTTCAGATAGGTTCCCTTTGCACTCCTAGTGACTGCAAAAATGAAGTGAATTGGCAGCAGCTCGAGTGGTACTCAGAGAAGCACACAGTCCCCCCATACAAACTAATTATTTCTGCAAGCAGACAGCTCTTAAAGAGACAGTACCAGAGGCTCTAAAAACACTCACTGATAAATGGCTTAAATGCCAAACACCATTCAGGCTTGGAGCATTCAAGCAAGCTCCTGGAAGTCTTTTGGGAACCCCCATTTGCAGGGGGGTTACATAAGGACACGCTTTCCCTAATAGTCGGATCATTAAATAAGCCCACACTTCTGTGGAGGAGGTGGGTTCTCTGTTAGAGTTAGCCTTGCTTGGGTGAGGGTTGGGCAGCGTGAACTAAATACTATGCACAACGCCCTCCCTCCCCCATCAGACGGCCTACCTCTCTGCAGTTCTTCTTGTCTTCAGCTCCCCACCTCGAGCCTGGCATCATATGTCCCTCCTGTAAACAAGCAAGAGGAGTTCCAAGTCCATTTGGCACACACCAGACCATACCCTGCACTCCCCATCGGGCAAGTCTCTTTCAATTCAAAGCACACTTAGTCATTCCGTGGGGGCTTTTCAGGGGGAGCATGTCAGAAAGTCATTCAAATGATTTACCATCCTTAATTACAGTACTGGCACTTCTCCCTTCAAACTCTAAGGTGAGAGAGTGAGGCAGTAGGTCAGGGGCTTGCCTCATGGACATCATAACTTAGGAATAGCCATGGCAAGACCACAGTACCAATAACAAAAAAGTACCTTGTGCCGCTTAGCAGTGATGATAAGTAGGAGGGTCCCTTGCTCAATCCATTTTTCTTTTAAGCTCCCGAACAAAAATTTCAGCTTTCTGCAGCTCCCAGAAGGAGTAGGTTGCTCCTTCATGCGTTATTTTATGGGTGGCCGGATACACCAGAAAGCAGTCTACTTTCAATTCCCGCAGCTGCGCCGTAAGGGGATTGAAGACTTGGTGCTTCTTGAGGAGTTGAGCTGAGTAATCCTGGGATAAGAATAGTCTTTTCCCCTTGTACTGTAGGTTGCCAGCTGCATGATAGGCCCCCAGGACTGCCTCTCTGTCTTGAAAACTGTGGAACCTCATTATTGTTTGTAGTAGTGGCTGATCAGCATTGGATTTAGGCATTACGGCTCTATGGGCCCTTTCCGATTTATAGCGCCCATTCTTAGGTGCCATGCCCAACATCTCTGGTACCTTCCTGGCGCAAAAATCCAAAATATCTGTCCCTTCCCTGCCCTCAGGCAGTCCTCATAGTTGGAGGTTCAGCCTCCTATGATAATTTTCTTGCTAGTCTAATTGCTTTTTGAATTCTTCTAATTCTCTCTGAAGGGCCACAGTCTGCTCGGGGACTGGGCTGGCTGCATCCTCCAGATCTGATACCCTCTGTTCCACTTCGCCTAGGCATGTCATTTGAGTAGCGTGCAGATCTACAAGCTTCTGGAATTTCTTGTCAAATTTAGCTTCCATGTGGTCCAACCGTGGTGCCAACACAGCTAGTACTTGCTCGGTTACTTCTCTGCCGAGCGTGCTTACTTCAGCCGTTGAGAGGGAAATCGGGCCCGAGCTTTCTACTTGGGCCGCTGAAGGTTGCTAATGTTGGTTTTTAGAAGCAGCCCTTAGATTTTACACTGGGTTTTTGGATCAGATACTCATCCATACTGCAACCGGATCATCTCACATGTATTTTTCACTTGTTTTCTATTCGATTCTTACTTTTAATTTTCAATTAAAATAAGCGAGGAACGGAGCGATGTGCAGGCACGTTTTTACCCTTCACTGCTCATTAGCACTCCCCATCCTGTGTTTCTTCGCAAAAGAGGTTCAGGCTCTTAGCCCCTTTTTAAAGGACTCAACCATCAGGGCCCCCCGACAGCAGATGGAAGAGTGTTCCACAGGGTCAGCCCAGTGACACTAAAAGCACGGTCGCCAGATGTCTTAAGCCTGACCCTGGGAACCTTAGGGAGGCTCCTGGTCACAAACCGAAGGGAATGGACTGAGATGGCAGGTGTGAGGAGATCAGTCAGATAGCCAGAGTCCAGCCCATATAGGGCCTTATAGGTGAGCACGCCTACCTTGAAGCTGACCCTCCACCTGACTGGCAGCCAGTGCAGAGCACACAGGACTGGAGTTACATGACCGGACCTGGGCAGGCCCATCAGTAACTGAGCTGCTGCGTTCTGCACCAGCTGCAGCCGGGGAAGGGTCCCTCCAGTGACCCTGAAGTATAAAGCATTACAGTAGTCAAGCCTCGAAGTAACAAAAGCATGCACCAGTGATGGCAGGTCTTCGAGCGGAACTAGGGACTTAATCCTGGCAATGTTTCTCAAGTGGTAAAAAACACTTTTGACCACAGATGACACCTGATCTTCGAATGTCAATCTGCTATCCAGGATAACATCAAGATCCCGCATTCTACAGGTAGCCATCAATGGGGCGGATCCTAGAAACAATCTTGTACCCACTCTGGAGGCACTCCCATCATGCCCGCGACCTGGCTTAGTCACCAGTACCTCCGTCTTATCTGGGTTCAGTCACAACCAGCTAGAGGACATCCAGTCATTGATCTTGGCCAGGCAATTGTTAAGTACCTTCATAGCATCGTGTGTTCCAGGGGCAAAAGACAGATACAGTTGGGTATCATGTGCATAGCAGTGAAAACCCACACTGTACTGTCTAATGAACTCTCCCAGGGGCAGCATGTATACTGCGAATAACACAGGTGACAAAATTGAGCCCTGAGGAACTCCACAGGACAGGGGCCTCAGGGAGGAGTAGAAATTTCCCATCACCATCTGCTGCACCCTGCCAGAGAGATAGGACTCAAACCAGTCAATGACAGTACCCGTGAGTCCAAAATACTCTCGAAGGTGATCAAGAAGCACACTGTGATCCACGGTATCAAAAGCTGACGAGACATTGAGGAGAACAAGAATTGACTTGTCCCCTTTGTCTCTAGCCCTGAGAGCACCCTAACTAATGCTGTTTTTGTGCTATGCCTAGCCCTGAAACTGGGCCTGAATAGCTTGTAGAAATCAAAGGACATGAGGTTTTCTTCGAGCTGTTGCACCACTGGCTTCTCAACAACCTTACCCAAAAATGGCAGGTTGGAGATAGGCGGTAACTCGCCAGGACATCAGGGTACAGAGATGGCTTCTTTAGGAGAGGTCTCACCAGGGCCTCTTTCAAGGCATCCAGAAAGACTCCCTCCGACATCGAACACCAGACAATCCCAGTGAACACTTGGCCAACGGTCCTGACACATCTCATCAAGAAATGAGTCGGGGCCAGGTCCAGTTCACAATAAGTGTGCTTTAGCTTTGAGATCACCTTAATGACCTTGGCCACCTCCACTGGTTTAAACTCATCCCAGACAGATGGAGCGCCTCTTCTCATCCATGGCTGACCACTGTGAGGCAAAACTTGCCTCACTGACGGGATCTCCGACTGGATGGAGGACACCTTGTACGAAAAAAACAGAGCACACTCCTCACACAAAGTGACTGAAAAAGCTTTTTTTGGCTGTAGACAGACTGGATGTAAAAATCTGTCCACAGTCCGAAATAGCTGACATGGTGAAGCCATCACAAACGAAGTTAAGTCCAGCAAAGAAGTTCTACAAGCTCTGAATTGTGGAGTGCTGCACTGAATCCACATTTCCACATCTGCCCTGTTCCTAAAGGGATCGGTGCTTGTTTTTGAGAACTATTCACAACCATTTATACCAAGGGAAGACACTAATAAAGGGTTTTTACTTCCTGCATATGCCCCAGGCCAATGTTCATCACCTTCAGGAATTTAACACATCCTGGGTCTTTGATCTACAGTAACAACAGTTTACTGATCCCCAGTAGTTCACCATTTCCTGTGGATCTGATTATTTTTCATCATTTGTTTCCAGGTGGACAACATTATTATATTACATACTTGGGACTTACTTGCAGAGGAGCAGGGCGACTACGCAGGGCACATCGGTGGCTAGGAGGAGTTCAGTGATTTGAGTCGGAGCACCCAATAGGAAACCAGGGCATCATTTTTGGGACTTGTGGCTGGGCCTTTTAAGGGACGAGCCTAGCCGCTCTTGGGATACTTGGGACTTACTCACAGAGGAGCAGGGGGACTGCGCAGGCCGTATTGGGCTGCTTCTAGGGGTCCAGAGGTCCTGTGGGACAGCACAGGGTGTATCGGCGGTGAAAGAGCTGTTGCAGGAGCTGTATTAGGAACAAATTTGGAGCGGGGCGCAGCCACATCGGTGGCTAGGAGGAGTTCAGTGATCTGAGTCGGACAGCCCAGTAGAAAGCCAGGGCGCCATTTTCAGGACTCGTGGCTGGGCCTTTTAAGGGATGAGCCCAGCTGCCCTTGGGATACTTGGGACTTACTCGCAGAGAAGCAGGGGGACTGCGCAGGTCACATTGGTGGGCTGCTTCTTGGGGGTTCAGAGGTCCTGAGGGATGGTGCAGGCCACATCAGTGGTGAAAGAGCTGTTGCAGGAGCTGTATCGGGCAAAGTTGGAGCTGGTAACGGCCACATTGGTGGCTAGGAGGAGTTCAGTGATCTGAGTTGGAGCGCCCAGTAGAAAGCCAGGGTGCCATTTTTGGGACTCGTGGCTGGGGCTTTTAAGGGACAAGCCCAGCCGCTCTTGGGACACTAGTTTGCCACCCACCCACCCCAGCCCCGACCTCTATTAAATGCTCAGAGGAGGAGGAGGAGGAGGGACTAGGTGGAGGTAGGTCACTGATTGGTTGGGTGGTTGTACTGGGGTTTTCTCCAGTTGTGACTCCGACTGTTCTTGGAACTGTTAGGGGATATAACTCTGTTCATGCTCTATTATTCTGCTTAGTATCTTGGTCCAAGAGCTGTGTTTTTAATTTCACGGGCTACATCGCCCCGTATGGCTGGCTGTAGAGGGTTGCGGGTAGGTCTACCTGGGGGTGGGGACCTGATCAAGGGTGAACATCCAAGAATGTTTGGAGAGGGCCTCTGGGGGTGGTCCCCAGCCACCGGGGCAGGCATCTTTGGCAGGATTGTAGGGTGCACTGGGTGCAGGGCAGCCATAGTCCTAAACTGGGCCTGGAGGGAGGGAGGTTGGCCAGTCTGTAGGCAGTTATTGCAGATCAAGGGGGAGCTTGACTGGCTATGGAGGAAACTGTAGTTACGGGGGGGGGGAATAAACATGTCTGGGGGGGGCCTGTGGGGAGCAGGAGGGCAGTGATAGAGTGCGACCTGGATCCGTTTCATCAGTCAGGAGTGGTGAACCTGTGGGGCATGGGCTAGTAGCAAAGGGGGTAGCTACCTGGGAAGTAACTGGTAGAGGAAACAGGCTAAATCGCAGGAGGCAGGGGGGGAAACAGGTGGGTTGGGACTGACAGGGGGCCTACTGGAGGAGTGGATAGCGGGAAATCAGGACAAAAAAAAGGAGGTTGACTCTGAATGCTATAATAAATTTGAGCCATTGAGTAAGTTGGTTGGAGAGGACGTGGTGAGGGGGTTAGAGTAGGAAAAGGAGGGTGGAGGAGAGAGGGATATAGTGAATTGGATGAGGGTGGGCATCGGTAATTCAAATAAGTATGCTAGCAGAGGAGGGGGCAAATCAAGTGTCAAAGAAGGGGAAGGGGGAACCAGCAGAGGGAAGGTATTGAGGCTGCGAGTCAACTCGGTGAGAAAGAGGAGAGTGAGATGAGGGAGGCGTCCTTCAAGGGGAGGATCATACAGAGAAAGGCCCAAAGGTAATGGGGACCTGCAGGTGGGCATAGAAGGGGCAAGAGGAAAGGGAGGAGGTAGGAGGGGTGATGGTGATGGGAATGCCGTGTTGGGGGTCTGGAGAGGTGGGAGCTGAAAGGGGAGGAGGTTGGAGAAAAAGGCTCAACAGCAGTAGGGAGTGGGGTGGAGGCTAAGCTGGGGGGAGCTGGGAACCTAGTTATAAAAGGCATGACAAGAGGGGTAGGGCGGCTAGGGGTTCCCTTGTAGTGGGTCCGGAGAGAAGCCAAGGGGAAGTGGTCTCGAGGTGGGAGGTGACGAGGGCTGGCGCGGAGTCCAAAAAGGAGGTGCACAAAAGATCAAAGGGGACACTAAGGTTCTCCTGCTGGTGGGCTCCATGATCAGGGGTATTCATTGGGCGGGGCAGGTTGAGGGAAAATCCAGTCCAGTTAAGGTAGTGGGCATTTCCGGTCTGACTGTGCATAGGGCGAAGTTCATGGTGTATGAGCTGGCGAGGGACTGTGGAGGATCACCGGACTTTCTGATGCATCTGGGAACAAATGATATTGAGGGGAATAGTGTGTTGGAAATTCAGGCAAGGTTCCGCGAACTGGCCAGGGTCTGTCATGACAATGGATGCACAGTCTCCTTCTCGGAAATCCTGCCAATGCCAAGGGCCACTGTGGAGAACAAACAGAAGATCAGGGAGATTAATGACAGGCTCGGGCAGTGGGGTGAAGCACAGGGGATTGGGGTTTTGGGAGACTGGGGGGGAGTTTGGGAAGACAAGGAACTGTACGCCTGGGATAGGCTTCACCTAAATACAGTAGGGAAGGAAGTTCTCAAATGGGGATGACGGATTTCATGCAGGCTAGATGGGGTTTAAACTTGTGAAGGCGGAGGGGGCACTGTCGGGCTGATCCGGCCATCCATACCGCTGGTAGGACTGGCCTGCAACCCCATAGAGAGGGGACAGATGGTACCCTAGGGGAGAAGTGTGGATGGATGTATGAAAGATCTGGGGAGGATATGGTAAAGAGGGGTAGGGACAAGAGTTGGAAGGTGGCTTTAATAAATGCCAGGAGCCTGGGGAATAAAGTGCCTGAGTTCCAGACCATGCTGTTTGAGGGTGGGGTGGATGTAGCAGCGGTCACAGAAATTTGGGCCACCCCTGACCATGACTGGGACCTTAATCTGAGTAGGTACCTTGTGCTAAGGAAGGACAGAAAGGTGGGCAGAGGGGCAGGAGTAGCAATGTTCATTAGGGATAACATCGAGATTATGAGAGTGGAGGAAGCAGACGGCAACATGGAGGCTCTATGGGTCACCTTGCAAACACCCGTGGGAGGGAAGATCAAGTTGGGGGTGGTATATAGGCCCCCAGGACTAGCGGAGGACCTGGAGGATTGCCTGTTGGCTAACATTAAGGGGCAATGTGGACTGGAAGGGGAAGGAGTGGTGTTGATGGAGGACCTCAGTATGCCAGCTACTGATTGGAGTACTATGACGTCCACTGTAACCAGGGAGCAGAAGCTGCTGGATGGCTTCCTGGACGAGTTCCTCAATCAGCAGGTGATGGACCCAACAAGGGATGGCCATATCCTGGAAGTGGTTTTAGCAGATGGGTGATCTTGCACAAGATCTGGTTGTGGAAGAACCCCTGGCTGGGAGCGACCACAACACAGTCTGGTTTCAGCTTAAACTGGGGGCGGGGGGGCCTTCAAGGATAATGATAGTTGATTTTAGGGGAGCGGACTTTCAGAACATGGGGGAAATTCTCAAGGGGCATTTGCGGGAGATAAAACCAGGTTTGGATGTGGAAGGTAGGTGGGAGATCATAAAGCGGGGGCTACAGGAGGCCACCAGGACCTGTGCAAGAGTGAAGCACAAGGGTGGTAGGTCTCGAAAACCATGCTGGTCGACCAAGGAGGTCTAGGAGGCGGTAAGGGAGAAAAAGGCTGCCTACAGTAGGTACAAAAAAATGGGAGGAGAGAGGGATAGAGAAAACTATCGCCTTGCAACCAGGAACGTCACCACAGTAGTGAGGGGGCAAAGGCCTGGAAAGAGGCTAGCGCAAGGGATATGGGGTGGGGAAAAGGGGTTCTTTAGGTATATTGGTGAGCAGAGGAAGGTCAAGGGCCAGCTCAGTAGGTTGAGGACAGCTGGGGGGTGGGTGGAAGGGGCTGGAGAGCAGGCGGAGGTACTGAATGAGTACTTCGCCTCAGTGTTCACTAGGGAGGAGGCTGGGGAACTTCCAAAAAAGAGGTTGAAGGACACAGAAGGTGCAGCAGACCTGAGTATTGGGGTACCTGCTGAAGAACAAGCCGCTGGGGGAGGTAGGCCAGGGGTGAGATATCAGGCTGGTTCTGCTGAATGGTGGTGGTGGGGGGGGGGCTGATGCTGATATTCCTATCAGTCAGGTGTGGGAAGCCCTCCAGTCCCTAAAAAAGGATAAATCTCTGGGGTCTGATGCTATTCATCCCAGAGTACTGAGGGAGATGGCAGATGTTTTGACTGCACCATTGGCAGATCTCTATAACTTGTCGTTCCAGACAGGGAGGGTACCAAGGGTTTGGAAGCAGGCGCATGTTGTGCCCATCCATAAAGGGGGATCAAGAGAAGAGCCAGGAAACTATAGACCTATCAGTTGGATGTCGGTGGTGGAGAAGGTAATGGAAAGCATACTTAAGGAAAGGCTGGGAGGTTTCTTGGAGGAGATGGGTTACCTGGATGACCGGCAGCATGGGTCTGTGCCAGGTAGATTGTGTCAAACAAACCTTGTAGAGTTCTATGAGTGGTTGACATCAGCACTCGATAGGGGGAGACCAGTGGATGTACTGTTCCTGGACTTCAGCAAGGCATTTGATTCAGTCCCTCACATTGGCGTAAGGGAGAACCTGGGGGGATGGGGGTAGGTCCATTGACGTTTCGGTGGATTGGAAAATGGCTTTCAGGTCGCACTTAGCGTGGTAGTGGTCGGAGGGGAGGTCTCGCCCAGGGAGGTCATAAGGGGGTCTCAGGATCAGTCCTGGGGCCACTCCTGTTTAATGCCCATCTCCGGATATCAGGAAGGTATCAGGGTGAAATGAGTCTCCTTGCAGATGACTCTAAGCTGGGGGCGGTGGTGGAGGAGAGGAGATTGGCCCTGCAAGAGGACCTGGATACTCTGGATAGTGGTACGGCACCTGAAATTGAAATTTAACTCCTCCAAGTGCAAGGTGCTACACCTAGGGCAGGAAAACCCCGACTATGTGTACACCCTGGGGGGGGATGAGTTGCAGGCCACGGCAGGGGAAAGAGACCTAGGAGTCTTGGTGGATGTTAACATGAATAATTCAGAGCAGTGCAGGAGGGCTACAGTCAGGGCAAATAAGATGCTGGGGTGCATCGCTAGGGGGATTACCTCAAGGAACAGAGAGGTGATTTTGCCACTGAACAACAGTCTGGTTCGACTACATCTTGAGTACTGTGTACAGTTCTGGAGGCCGCACCTAAGGAGGGACATCCAACTCCTGGAGAGGGTTCAGAGGAGAGCCTGGGGGATATGACGTATGAGGAACGACTAGGGGAGCTCAATCTGTTCTCACTGGAGGAGAGGAGGGACCAGGGGGACATGATTGAGGTTTTCAAGTACCTCAGGGGAGTAAATAAAGTAAGCCAAGATAGGATCTTTCGACTGAAGGAGGGTGGAATCACCAGAGGACACAGTTGGAAGATTGAGGGTGGTAGGATTAGGGGGGAAAGGAGGAGGAGGAGGAGGTACTTCACTGAGAGAGTGGTGGAACCGTGGAATGTGCTGCCCGGGGAGCTGGTACAGACAGTTACAGTGGAGGGATTCAAGAGAGGGTGGGACAGGTATAGGAAAGGGGTGAAGCAGAGGCTGGTTTGCCCGGGGCAGGACTGGGGGATGGATTAACGGTGGAAGGAGACAGAGGGCTACGGTACCCAATCAGGGTGCAGAAGCACGAGCAGACTTGATAGACCAATAGGCCTACTCTGCTGGCGTCTAGTATGTTGGTCTGTTTCTCCCTGCAGCAATCTCTCTGGACAGAAATTCTGCCTTCTTATGGTTGATTGTCCCTTGGTACTAATGGTAGTGAGTACGCAAGGCCAGTTTGTCCTCCTGCGATTGGGACTTCTGCCAGCAACGTTCCAATGCCTGACCCCTGATCTTCATCATCTTGAGAGCCCCATCAAACCAAGGGGATCTAAAGTGAGAAAATCCGGGTCATATGTGGACCATTGTGATGGCATTGAGCACCTTGGCGACCATCCTGTTATAGGCAGCCACTGCCTCACACGTGCCGACTGCATATGCAGCATCTACGCTAGATAAGTCAGCCATCACCAACAGTCCCTCTGTGGACAGTCCCCTTAAAGGGTGATAGTTGACCATCTCAGCAGGGGAGGGACTTCCAAGGAGGCCCCAAACAGGAACTTCACTGTACAATGATCAGACCAAACGACCTGATCAGTCCTGAGGTTAGCTACCTTAAGCCCCAGCAGGAATACGAGGTCGAGCATGTGGCCATGGTGATGGGTCGCAGAAGTAACCACTTGTGTCAGGCCCAGCCATTTCTTTACAGCACCTCTTAAATGTGACAGCTGTCGTATTTCAGCTCCTGCCCAAAATGTGTTTTTGCATCTTGAAAGTTGATTTTGCAGTCTCTGCTTGAAATCACCTTTAGGCCAGGAGTTGAACATTTTCTCTGCCCTTCTTCATGAGGCATGTTCATAACAAGGCTATGTTGAAAATTTGGTGTAAAAATATTATAAAACAACAAATTTATGAGCTTATGTTACATTTTGCGAATGCAGGCTCATAACTTTGGTAATTTTCAATATTTTTACCCCAAGTTCTTTGGCTGCAGCCCTATCGGCTCTGGCCAGACTTTGTTTAAATTAGGTTTCTGTCCCCCAGAGCCCTGAAAAGGGCTGTTTTGACCAGCAGCACTTCTTGCCTTATCTGGCTGCTGTCTCTTTCCCCTCCCCTCCCCTGGGACACTGTAGCCCTGCCTTTTCTCTTCCTTCCTTCCTTCCTCACTGAAGTGTTCTATGCACGTGATTCCAGCCCCCTTCGCCCAGTCGGCACAACCTGCCCTCCTCACACTGTGTCCTCTCCAAATGGTGTTCAGAGATGCAATGAGAAACCTGAGCCAGGAAACATCAACTGCATATGTGCAGTGACAGTCGGCACATGCACGGTTGAGTGCCCGATCGTTTGACTGATGTCTCTTTCTGCCCACCTCTTAAAGGCTACCAGCAGAGTCAGGTGACACAGTCAGTCTGTAGCCACAGGACTCAGAATGTGGCTGGGACAGGCAGGGCAGGCAGCAGTGCTTCCTGGTGTCCTGATGTCTTCTTCCATGACATCCTGACATCACATTCCTCTGTCTTCCTGCCTCCAAGTCTATGGCAGGGACCTAGTGCCCAGCAATGTTATGGCACTACAAGCAGAAAAAACGCTGTCCAAGGGACAGGCACAGAACCGAAAACGGCTGTTCAAAATGAAAATCGGCTGTTTGAGATGGGCAGACAGCTGGTTATTTTCGAGCCCTGACTTTGTGCAGTTCTTGGATTCCCAATACAAAAAGGACATTGAAGCAGTAAGACAAATCAAGCACTTTTATTATGCATAGATCAAAACACCATGGCAATTAGTAACAAAAGAAATGGATTTATATACGATTAATCATGAAAACAGGATAAAAATCATAAGTTGGCATTAAAGTGCATATAATATTGTACATCAAATAGAAAATATAATGTTTTGAATATTTAAAATTATTAGTAGTAATGGTAGTAAATATCTTTAAAACACTTAGAACCCAGAGGTCCTTTTTACAAGGTTGTTGTGCACAGTATTGTGTTACATACAGTAGATAAGACTGACACAGTGATAGTATACAGACACGAAGCCAAATCAAAATCTCAACTACTCCATTGTGTTTAATGAACCATAAAGTGTCTTTTTTTAGCCCAGTAGGCAACCGATGCAGTAACAAAGGAGAACCTTGGATCCCTAGGGGGCCAAGAGCCATGAGAGCCTGTTGTTCTTTAAATCAAATCACCTGCCCACAAATTAGTCAAGCCCTTGTTTCCTCGTGCAATTATGTATTGGACAGTACCTTCATATCTACATGGACAATTGTTCTGATCAGCTAAATTATTTATCCATCCCTCTCCGCATTGAGCATGGGCTTAAGAATCTGAAATATCAGTCGCATAAGTGCTTTTATGTGGTTGCCTTTTTTAATAAAGACCAGGAATGACTCCTGACTATGCATTGTTTTTACTTTCAAAAGCACACCCTTAGATCATGTACCTCAGCCATCTCATTTTGAACATAGAAACGTAGAATTTGTCAGCAGAAAAAGACCTCTTGGCCCACCCAGTCTGCCTAGATGGCCCATGGCTAGTCTGTCTCCGCAGATCCTAACTGGTCTCTGGCAACCTTCCTTCCTCCCTCCCTGCCTATTTATCAATATTCCTCTATGTCTATTCCACCCATGCTTGAAGCCCCCTACTGTTTTCACTTCCATCACTTCTTCTGGCAGTCTGTTCCAGACATCCACCACTCTTTCAGTGAAGTAGTACTTCCTCACATCTCTCCTAAACAGCCACCACCCCAACTTCATTGCATGTCCTCTGGTTCTGGTGCTCTTCCTCATTTGAAAGAGACTCCTCTCCTGCACCCTGTTCACCCCTATGAGGTACTTGTAGGGCTCTATCATGTCCCCTCTGGCTCTCCTGTCTTCCAGGGTGTACTGTACATGTTGAGATCTCTCAGTCTGTCCTTGTAGGACTTTCAGTGCAACACCTGCATCATTTTAGTTGCCCTGCTTTGGACTGCCTTCACCCTGTCTATGTCCTTTCTGAGCTGTGGCCTCCAGAACTGGCCACAATATTCCAGGTGAGGTCTCACCAGCGAGCGATATAGTGGCAACACTGCCTCCCTTCTCCTCCTGGAGATACCTCTCCCTGTGCATCCCAGCATACCACTGACCCTAGCTGCTGCTTTGTTTCACTGCCCTGTCCCTTTGAGAGCATCAGATATGATAACTCCAAGGTCCCTTTCCTGCTTATTAACTGACAGCACCTCCCCCATATCCCATACTCACTTATGCCGTAGGTGCATGATTTTGCACTTTTTGGCATTGAACCCCAGCTGCCATGCTCTTGACCACTCCGCTTCCTTGAATACAGACATCAGTATTCTCAGTTTAGTTGCTGAGGGAAACAGTCCAGCTTATTTATGATCCTGCATCCCAAGTACATCGGGTAGCCAAAGTGACCTTGAACGTGTATCAAGTCTGACAAACCAGGAGGAAGTTTGGGGGCCAACTAGTAACTTATTTTCAGGCATTTTAAAGATTTTCACAAAATATAATCTCGCTCTGATAAGTGCGATGCTCACAGATATCCCATTTTCTTTCCGAAGGCATTCACCAGGAACATTTTGCAGTAGGCCCAGGACCAATGGCTAAACACATTTTATGTTGGTTCTAGTGTATCAGTATTTTAACCTTCTTTGGCCCCATATAATAATTGTATAACTTTACTTCATATGCAGCTTTTAATTGCTAAATGTGAATTATTTGCAGCTCTTTGCCAAAGCATTTAATGCTATAAACCACCTGAATATTACTTTTCTTAATTTCCTTGAGATGCTGTTTCTAGGAATTCCTTTAATTGAAAATGATGCTTGG
Source organism: Neoceratodus forsteri (assembly GCA_016271365.2). NCBI lineage: Eukaryota > Metazoa > Chordata > Ceratodontiformes > Ceratodontidae > Neoceratodus > Neoceratodus forsteri. The sequence goes on along the minus strand of CM028131.1, from coordinate 1,002,740,465 downwards.
ATATCTATAATCCTGATCACTTTAACGCTGTGGCTCCCAGTAAACCAATTAAACGACTGTGGCTGTTTCCCAAATGCCATAATTTTGTTTTGTGGCGTTTATTTTTAATTTTAGCTCACTTAATTTTTGTGGCATTCAGACCTCTCTGTAGACCTGCTGGGGTCTGTGAAAGAAGGATTGCATCATCCATAAATACTGTAGTAAAATGGGAATTTTGTCATTTCCAATTTTTGGAGCATGCATCAGTGTTAAACACTGCAAAGATAATGCCCTTAATTTAAAATTTGAATAAGGCAGGGACCAGGATCCATGCTTGCCTGATGTAAGTTCTAAAGAGTTGCCCACTGTAACTCTAGCTGTTGTATTTTCATTGAAGTTTTAGGATTTCAAGCAGCCTGCCATCAGTTCAGGCTTCAGAGGGTATAATGTACAGTGAGTTGTGATTAATGGAATCAAAAGCAGCTTTAATGTCAACGTATGCCGCAAAGAGGTTGTATGAGTGAGTAATAGTATATTTGTTAACCAAAAAATAAAGAACTATATGGTCAATTGAAAAAGGATGTGACCAGAAACCAGAATGTACTTCCCCAAAAGCTTGTTTGACCATATTCAGTTCTCTAGTTTTTTCTAACAAAAACTGAGTAGCTTTTTAGTACAGTGTAAAGAAGGAAGATCGGTCTGTAACAAACTGGTCAGATTTGTTACCTGTTTTGAACAAAGGAGCAGTTATGCCAGCGTTCCAATTTTTCAGGAGGTGGAGAGTGCAGTTTATGGTGTTGAACATGTGGACAATAAAGCTGCCCACCATTGCACGTTATTTGAGGAAATTTCTACTGGCACTTACTTATTTATTTAGTTATTTCAAAAGGTTTACAAGGAAAGATGTACTGAGCTGGCTAATAGCTCATTTCCAGGTGTGTGTTAGGGGGACATGCCTCTGTCAGTGTCAGGTGCTTTATTTTTTTGTGTGAATATTAAGGAAACTGTAGACTTAGGTTGCAGCAGTTCCCAGTAAGGGAGTACCGTGTCATCATAGTGACTGGGATGTGTGGCTAGGCCAGACAAGGACTAGCGTCTACTCTCCATTCCAACGTACAGTGTATCCTGAATATCTGCCTGTGTATCAGGCGTTATCGTCTCTCTTTTTTTTTTAACTTTAATATTGATTTTGTTGTAAAACAAACACCAGCGAAAACAAGGTACATAGCTGTTAATTACCAGATTACAACAAATGACATGTGTAACCCCCCTGCAAATGGGGGTTCCCAAAAGACTTCCAGGAGCTTGCTTGAATGCTCCAAGCCTGAATGGTGTTTGGCATTTAAGCCATTTATCAGTGAGTGTTTTTAGAGCCTCTGGTACTGTCTCTTTAAGAGCTGTCTGCTTGCAGACATAATTAGTTTGTATGGGGGGGACTGTGTGCTTCTCTGAGTACCACTCGAGCTGCTGCCAATTCACTTCATTTTTGCAGTCACTAGGAGTGCAAAGGGAACCTATCTGAAAGATGTAACTGTTTGCCAGAAATTATTTAGAGTAATAATGAAATTACAGTTTGTCTAACCTGCTTTCTTGCAGTCAGAACTGTGTCTGCTAGTTCCCATTCTAGTTTTGAACTGCTGAACTGGACCAATCAGTGTGGGGCAAGCTAGCTCTAAAATGGTGCCTTGACGAATCAGAACTTGACTATAATCTGAGCCAGCCACAAGAGGATTGTATGGGCAGGACTCTGGGAGATGTAGTTTAGACTTCAGTGCCTTTTTGACCAACAGCAGCAGTCTATTGTGAGTGACAGCCAATCCAGTCAAGAACTGGGAGGAACTCAAAGGAAGTGCAGTTTGTCGGTTGGAGTTTCAGATTGAAACTTGGCAGTGAAAGAAGGAAGGAGCCCTGTGCTTTTCAATGTGGTTTTAGTCAAAAAACGTGTGTAAGGCCCAGAGTTCGTCTGCAGCTTGTGTAACAGCTTGTTAGGACTGAATCGTCCTGTGAAAAGAATCAAAGGATCTCTGAAGAGTAGAAACCAGGCTCACCCTGTAGAAGACTGGAGGAATTGCTGAAAATTGCACTCGGTCTGTCAGGAACTGAATCTGCTGTGTGTTCTCCCGGTATTGTGCAGTAATTGCGATCGGGATACAGATGCAGCCTGCCTGGTATAGTGCTTTTTTATATGGATGTGTGAAGAGGTTTGTGTACCTCAAGTGAGCCCTGCTGACATTGAAGGACCCTATCTTATTTGGAGGTCGTGAGTACTTATTCCAGGGTCGCCCTCGTTGAATTGCCACATTAAATCCAAATGGAATTACTGTACTGCTGACTGTTTAATTCTCCTTTTCTCCGGTGAAAGGGGCCCCTACCAGCTGCCACGGTTTGACTAGCCACTAGGGCTTGGGGTACCCAGGGACAGTAACTGATAGGGATAGGCCTGTGCACAGAGCCATAGGTAGATTATTAGAGTGATAAGCTAATTAACCTGATTTCCCCGTCCTTTGTTATATCCCCCTAAATAAACTGAGAGCTGCTTGTTTCAGCAAAGTTATACTGCCTGAGGTATTTGTCTATGTTAAAGTACTGTACTGTGATTGTTGCACTGTATCTCATTTCACAGGAGGTCCCAGTGCCGGAACCAGACCTGGGGGTAAGTGTATACTGTGAAGGTAATTCTGATATATTGTGTGGGCCACTAGTGGGAAGAAAGGGGGGTTGCAGTGTCCCAGAGGGCTGTGACCAAGTTAGTTTAACTATTGCAAACCCTGACCTCTGGGTGGAGGCACCCGCCATTGGATCCAGGCCCCTCAACCTGTTAGTGGCAAATCAGGCAGGGGTAGTAGCCCCTGGGATAGCGCCATCTAGGGGTTACACATGTGTATGTTAGAGAACATTTCATACAGCAAGCTGTTACTTCATTCGGGAGTAAATACCTATGTCATATTGTCCAAGCAATAATGTTCCACATAGTGTCCATAAAATGAGTTATTGCAGCAGGACACTGGACCTGTAAACAGAAAGAGTCTTTCTAATTTTGTTCCCTGTGATAAACATAGTCACTTGCACCTAGTACCTGTAGCCTGAAGTCCAGAAGATGGTGAAGCACAAAATCATATTGTAACATAATAAATCCATATACTGTGTATAGTGAGTCCTACACTAACACCAAAAATCAAATCAAACGGTTAAGTGAGACTGCAAACAGACAGAGAGCTGTACCAGTTAAGGCAGAAGGAAGCAGGGAGGGAAGTCAGAATAGCAAAGGCCCAAACTGAGGAAAAGATCGCCAACTCAGTTAAGAAGGGGGATAAAACCTTTTATAGGTACATCAGCGAGCGTAGAAAGACAAAGGGAGGGATAGTGAGGGTGAATAGAATGAACGGTGGGTGGGTAGAGGGGGACAGTGAAAAAGCAGGGATACTGAACAAATATTTCTGCTCAGCATTCACAAGAGAGGAGGGGGAAGTGCCTAATCCAATTAACAGAAGCACTCTTGATAGGGGGGTCGATCCCAGTCCTTTCACAGAAGAGAGGGTTCTGCAAGAACTCCTAAAACTGAAGGTGGACAAAGCAATGGGTCCTGATGGAATTCACCCCAGAATTCTAAAAGAATTAAGGGAGGAACTAGTGAAACCACTGGCTACTCTTTTTAATAAATCATGGGAGGATGGTGTGGTATCCGAGGACTGGAGGAAGGCGGATCTGATTCCCCTTCACAAAAGTGGGACCAAGACAGAGGCAGGAAACTACAGACCTGTCAGTCTGACCTCTGTGATAGGGAAAGTGATGGAGGCACTTCTGAAGGAAAGAATAGTTGAGTACCTAGAGGCCAGTGGAGCACAGGACCCAAGGCAGCATGGGTTCACAGTGGGAAGGTCATGTCAGACGAATCTAATAGATTTCTTTGACTGGGTGACCAAAGTAGTAGACCAGGGAGGGGCTGTGGACATGGCCTACCTAGACTTTAGCAAGGCATTTGACACAGTCCCACACAAAAGATTAATAGTCAAATTAACCAGCCTGGGAGTGGGTCCCAGGGTGATAGCCTGGGTAAAACATTGGCTGCACAACAGGACACAGAAGGTAATTGTAAATGGAGTCCACTCTGAAGAAAGAGGGGTTACTAGTGGGGTACCGCAGGGTTCAGTATTGGGTCCAGTCCTTTTTAATGTCTTCATCAGTGACATTGCAGAGGGACTGGAAGGAAAAGTATGCCTTTTTGCAGATGACACAAAGATCTGCAACAGGGTTGATACACAAGGAGGCGGAAAGGATGAAAAGGACTTGGCAAGGTTGGAGGAATGGTCAGAAGTATGGCAGCTAGGATTCAATGCAAAGAATTGCAAAATAATGCACCTGGGAAACAAGAACCCAGGGGAAGAATACACAAGGGTGGGGAGGTAGTACAACAACAAAAAGGAAAGGGGCCTGGGGTAATCATATCAGATGACCTTAAGGTTAGTAATCAATGTGAGAAGGCAGTAGGGAGGGCTGGGGTATACTGGGATGTATAGGAGAGGCATCAGCAGCAGAAAACAGGAAGTTGTTATCCCTCTGTACAGACAGTTGGTGAGACCCCATCTGAGTACTGGTCCAGTTCTGGAGACCTCATCTCCGTAAGGACATAGACAGGATAGAGGTAGTCCAGAGGAGGGCAACTAAAATGGTGCAGGGTCTGCAAGAGAAGCCATATGAGGAGAGACTAAAGGAGCTTAATATGTATACCCTTGAGGAAAGAAGGGAGAGGGGGGACATGATAGAAACTTTTAAGTACCTCAGTGGAATCAACAAAGTCCAAGAGGGTAGCATCTTTCAGAAAAAGAGACTTACAAGAGCAAGGGGACACAATTTAAAGACAGAAGGAGGGTGGTTCCGGGGCAATGTGAGGAAGTATTATTTCACAGAGAGGGTAGTGGATGCATGGAACAGCCTTCCTGAGGAGGTTGTGGGGTCTAAAACTGTGGGAGATTTCAAGAATGCATGGGACAGACATAAGGCAATTCTTGTGGGGGGTAGGAAGAAATAGGCTGTTGGTTAACTAGGATCTGCGGCCTATCTTGTAGGTAGGGAAATGGGCAGACTAGATGGGCCTAGCGGTCCTTATCTGCCGTCAAAGTCTATGTTTCTATGTTTCTGTGTTTCAAACAGGCACTCTGACAATGCATAATAGTTAAGATTCAAAGTGAATAAGTCAGAAAAACATTTCAATAGTTATAAACTATTCGTACATAAATGGGCCATTGAAGTTGCTTACACCAAGTCACTAACCTTCTCAGTAACTGAGGGACTGCTGATTAGCTCCATACTGCGTGCTCCCAGATGGCTCACTATCTGTTTCTTCTCCTCCCTGCACCTAGAGAGAGTGCAAAATGGCCGGGAGGCCCTCAGCATCTTTATTCAGATTTGCTGAGGCCATTAACTGTCAGTTAACCAAACAACTAGAAAAGTAAAGAAACCACTGTGCACACCATAGTGTGCGATTACCTTTTACATCGTGCAGTCTGCCTTTAAAGACATGAGGAAACAATATTAGCTGAGACAAACTAGAGCAGTCAAATCAGTAAAGAAGATAGTTCAAGCACTGCTGACTAATACATGTTTAGAGATGCAGCAGAGTTTTATTACGCTGGTGAAACTGCTGTGAAGTCATCAATTTTGCTCCGCATAGCACGTCGTGAATTTTTTTTAAATTACCCCAAATTCGCCATTTGTGACTTCACCTTGCATTGGGGGTTGTAAGTGCAAATTGCACTTAAAAACCCCAAAGCAAGTTGAGGTTGCAAATCGTGAATTCCTCCAACACCATCCCTGATCTATCCCTGCTGTCTAGAGGTGTAGAGGAGGGGCTGCTCCGGTGTCTCGTGGGGGCGGGATGGGGGATGGCATTAGGGATCTGGGCTGCCTCTCACTGCACACTGAGCAGCCTTCCCTCCTCTACACCTCTAAACAGCTGAGTAAATCACAGCGAGTTGTCACTGAGCTCAGCTAGCGGGCTGCCAGCCGTGGAGGTGAGTGGAGGGCTGTACTGGTGGCCCGCTGTGGTCGGGGTTGGGGTGGAGCAGAGTGGGGCACTACTGGACAGGGTGGGGGCCACTGGACACCAGGGAAGTGATAAATGATTTTTTATTTTAAATGGATCAGACTCAGGTTTGTGGGGGAGCGGGTGGGGGTACTACCTAACAAGGTGGGGGGTCCTCTAGACACCAGGAAGGATTAATGAATTTTCGGACTTGGGGTTGGGGGAGCAGGGTGGGAAGTCCACTAGACACCAGGGAATGTTTGTTTGCATATGGGCTGTGGGCTGCCTGTGGCCGACTGGCCAGCGATCCTGTGGGTGTTTGAAGGGAGGGTGATTGTTGTGACTGTATCTGGCGGGGGCGCCGACACCTTGTAGGCCAGAGTTTTGTGGAAAGTGTGAATTTCATGGGGGAAATTCCACACTTCGCATTCAATCTGCCCTCATTGAATTAGGCAAATTTTGCGTATTGCACTTCACATATTGAGCGCAATACTTGAAGTATTTCACTGAGCAAAGTTTGTCCACTTTACCCAGCTCTATACACGTTATACAGAGTACCACATTTTGCCTTCACCCCTCAGTCTTCTTCAAATTGTGTACTCTCTGCAGTGGCAATGTCCTGCCTCAGTTTATCCAGTTTTTACTTGCCTCTGCTGGCTAGCTAAATAAAAAGTGTTTCCCAGCATATGAGATCTTTAAATTAGCAGGTATCTGCAGTGAATGGATAATACCCAGCACCAGTAATCCTGCAGAGACACCATCGAAGGCTCAACTTCTCTCTCTCTCGTGGTGAAACTAAGATTGGGATAGCAGTGGACAGTCTGTGTTCCGTCCACAGGTAGTGGGCTGTGCTCTTTTGCTTTCATGAGGATTTTATCTCTTTGATAAGAGCCCCCTGTTACCACCAGGAAGTCATTTGTAGCTCAGGGTTTTTTTTTTTCCAGACGTTTACTCTATAGGTCTGGAGAATGTTAGTTCCCTGCAGCTCGCCGAACCATCTTGTCTTATCTCTGCCTCACTGAGTATGTAATACTGTATCTGACTGTAACTGAAGCAAAGATCACTGATCTTTATCTCTGCAAACTTCCCCACATTGTACCTAAGTCATATATTCTGTAATGCTCCATACTGTAATTTTATTGTTTCCTGTAATGTACTCTCCTGGGTCATGCCTGAAAATAGGCAGGTCTTTGTCTAGTGCACTTACCCGGTAAACAAAAGCTAAATAAATAAATAAATAAATCTTTTGAGGAGGTCTACAATAAATGTTATTAAGTTTTGGGCTTCCAGTCCCTTCGGGATGCCCAAAAAAACGGCTATTTGCTGAGTGAACAGAGTTTTCAATGTTCTCCAATCAAAAATGCGTAAGTTTATTTTTTTCACAAGGCCATTCACCACAGCATAAGTTTTATTAGTGGATTCTGTAACTGCTTTATTGTCCGTGGCCATCCTGGCCATTCTGGTTTCCAAGAGCATGACTCTAGAGTCAGAAGTGTCCACTTTCCAAGATAGCTCCCGTATTGCTCCAAGGATTGTGTCCTTCAAGGCTGTCAAGGTTGATTCTGCCTCCATGATACCATCAACTATTTGTCTTCCTCCTGGTAATGATCCTTTTGACACAGGCTGCTTCCCTTTCCCAGTCTCCATTGCAGGTTAATTTTATGGTCTCCCCATCTTTTTTCCAAAAGTCTCATATCTATTGAAAGCATTCGATGAGATCTCTTATAGCGGAAACCACTCTGAATTTTATTTTTAATTAATTCTGATGCTGGTGAAGCAGAGCACCCACTAGAGCATCTGTTCCAGTCAGCCACTAGCTCCTCCCTTTCTGTCTTTTTTTTTTTAAATATATATATTTGGTGCGGCCCGTGGCTGAGGGTTGGCGCTGTGCGCCCACACCTCGCGTCCATGGCAGCGCCGGGTTGGGAACGAGCCTGGGGAGCTGGGGGTCGGTGGGAGGGAGTAGGATCGAGCATCCGTGAGGACAGCTCTCTCTCCTGGGGATCCAGGGCATCCCGGCGCAGGAGGGACCCCTGTGGAGACTGGAGGTACCTCAACTGCTGGGATCACAAACGTAGTCGGAGGCAGATGCCTGGCCAAGAGCGCCAGGGAAGCGCACGCGTCAGCCATTGGCGCCAGTGCACGCTCTGCCGTCATATGGGGGGCGTAAAAGGTGGAAAAAGGAGGGCACTGGTTGCGGTGGCATGATGGCCGCCCCGCTGGACTCTCCTGGTACCTGGGCGCTGACAATGCTGGATCCGGACTGGGTGGGTTGAGCTCGAGGAGTGCTCCCACCCCCGCCTGAGGGGTAGTCGCGGGGCCCAATTAGGTGGCCGGGAAGTTCCAGGGGGGTCGGCGGCCGGACAGACCTGCGGGTGATGCCAGGACGTGCAGGTAAGCAGACTAGTGGCCCGGGGAGATAAAAATAAGAACAAAATATATATATATATATTTGCCTTTAAAATAAAGTGACAAGTTTTACACCTCATGCCAGACATTTGGATACATTATTAGGAAACATAAAGTGTAATGAAAATATACAAGTCTAGACAGTCAGTTTTCAGGATGTGAGGCTATTACAACAGATCTCCGTTAACAACATTGATTTGAATTGAATGGCTACACACCTTGCGAGAGTGAGGGAGCATCCGATATTAAAAATAAGGTTAGTATTTTGATTCCCACATAAAGCTGGGATATGCTGTCAGCCCAAATATATGATTTACATCCAGACATTTGTAGCCCCCCCCCCACTACTCTGCAGTCTGGCAACCCCTTAAAACGGTCAGCAGTTTTCTTTATGGGTAACGTTAAAGAAAACTAAATGTCAGGATTCATGTATATTTAGGCAGTCCTTCAGCTGACTGATCTTATGAACTAGAATTAAAAACACAGTAACCCACATCTAACAAATAAATAACAATCTTGTCAGCATTTTATTTATTTATTTATTATTGTCTTGGATTAACACCTTTGAGCTATAAGCTCTTTTCATAGGTTCCACATCAAAGGATTATGATACAAGGAATAAACAAAACAAGGTGGGCACAGGCAAAATACAGATAAAATCAGCAGTCACAAAGGGTAAGTTGCATTTTGAGCACTAGAAGTTGGACAAAATCAGTGCATTGGAACAGTGAGTGACAAACAGGCATGCAAGTAATTCAGCAGGTGCAACCAGATCTTAATTCAGAATTCAGTGCAAGAGAGAAAAGTACACATGGCATTGTACAATGTACGCCACTGACAAACCTAGTAATTCAACAGGTTACCAGATCTTAACTCAAAATTCAGTGCAAGAGAGAAAAGCACACATGGCATTGTATAGTGTATGCCACTGACAAACTTAGGGGACAGAGAGAGATAAAGTCCAGCAGGCCAAGTCGGAGCAGGAATACTGAGAGACAGGAAGAACACGAAAGAGAGGAGGAAGGAGCAGGCAGTGTGGCCCACAGGGATGGAGATGGGAAGACAGGGAAGTCTAGTAGGGGAGAGAAAGGAGGAATCAGCCCATGGGCCTAGACATAAGGGAGGAGGGTTAGTGTGAAGGGATGCATGAGGTGAAAAAGGAAGGGAGGGGTGAGGGAAGAGTAAGGAGGTGTTGACTAACCAATTTAATCTCAGGTGACAAACATAGAGGATAATAGATGGGCAACAGTGAATAACAACACTGTTGTTCACTTCGAGAGGTTGTCATGACAACCATTTAAACCTCGAGAGCGAAGCTCAAGAGGTTTTTGGTTGTCATGAAACCTCGCGAAGTGGACAGCTGTGTTGTTGTTTACTGTTGCCCATCCATTATCTTGTATAGTGTATGGGCAAAAGTGAAAAAAAAAAAACAGCTTGTAACTTCTCCCATGGTCACCGCTGCTGTCAGGGACCCCAGCCCATGTCCAAACACTCCGCCATGTGCAGACGTAATCAGAGCTGTTGTACCATCGATATGACATACTCATGATGGTACAACAACATCGTGACATCTCATCGATGGTACAACAAGAGTAGCAAAGGATGGATTTTTAGGGAATACAGCGTTCTACCATACACTATTTAATTTTACCCTTACACAAACCTTTTCCTAACTAGGTCCTAAGGAGAGAAACATATTTTCAAGCAGGATTGAAAGTTCTGAAGTAGCAGTCCTGGTACCTTACCCAAGTACAGTACGTGAGCCGAAAACAACTCTGGAGCTAACGCCCCCAATCAGTCACGTGGTGGCCACCATTTTAAAGAGGGAAAAATAACTGTTCCCCTATAACTTGGCCTAGACTGCTAACAAAGCATAATATACAAAGGCAGGTATAAAGTACTACATACTCTATGTAATGAAGAACAAAAAATACACTGTATAGTTTCTTCCTAGTTAAACTGTAAATAATGATATTTCTGTTCCCAAGAGTCTGTTCTGGTTGCAATACTGAAACCACTTAGCTGAAACAGCCAGCTCAAGTATCTTGTTCTACTCCCTAGTCTTCTGGGTTCCCAGATCTCGCTGTCTCAAACTCCTTATGGATCAAGTCTACCCTTTTGCCTACATCTAATGTATCTATGAATTGATATGTGTGTACCCCTGTACCCCATAAAATATTCGAAATTGGGCAGGCATGAGCAGATAACGTGTGATGCCCAAACTCTTCAGCTGAGCACAGACGGTATTGAATTTCTTCGGTCAAGAGCATGTTATGAATGATAAATCCAGGAAAAGGTGTAAGGTGGCGCTGGTGTAATTGAAATTTTGGGAGTCCCTGGAGGCTTGAAGCAAAATAGCCCGCACCACCTCTGAAGCTGTAATAAGTAACATAGTCCTAGTCTGCAGTGCGGGGGGAATCCTATACCCTTGAAATTGGGAGCTACTGATTCTGCTGTTAGTCCCAATGCCCCATGCAGCCAGGATTTTAAAAACTGGAGGACCTGCTCGCACTTGCTCTGCTGTGGGAGTCCGACCAGTCTCACATTTACAGCCCTTTTTGAGTTTTCTAGAGCCTCCAAGTGGTATCCAAGTTGAGCTTTTTCCTGAGCCATGTTATTGGTCACTGCCCTGGCCTCGGTAGCAGTGGTTTTCTGCTGAGGTCATGGTTTTCATGGTGACCTCAGTTTTGATGTCCTGCTCTCCCAAACTCTGAAGGATGGCTTTAATTTTGCCATGGATGGCCTGTATCGATACCACCATCAACTTCCATCTGGTGATTTTGCTCCAGTGTTGGGTAGCATTGTGGTGGACATTCTAGCCTACTGTTCATTCAGCTGTTGGGAATTTGTCAGCCTCTTCCCATCATTTTTAGTTATACCATCTCCGGAAGGTTAGCCAAATAAGAATATGTCACTTTTAGTCTATTTTAAGGCCATAAATGTTAATTTTTTGTTCAGATTTAGTCCTGTAGACTTCAACTGCACCCTAGGAATTTTATTTATTTATTTTTTTATCAATATTTAGTCTTGCATGTCGGTGCTGAGGGTAACTACCTTCCAAAAGGTTTTGGTCTCTCTGATTGAAATTACAGCATCCAGTTTTTCCCAGAGTCAGTTTGTGTAATTCTCCTTGTTTTGGACCGCCAGAAGTTTGCTATCGTCGTTTCTTATAAGTTTAAGTGCCAGTGCATAATCCATTGAGAAATTCTCTGTTACGTCCTGCCAATTTTTTGATTTTTTTAAGATCCTTTCAGTCTATCTCGAAACAAAATTTGCATTGAGTCAGAAGAGAGAGCACAATGCAGGCTCGCAAAGATGATCAAGGGGTGTATGCTGTATAAAAGCTGTGAGGATAGATTGGAGGACTTTAACATGTTCAGCCTCAAGATAAAGAGGATGACGAGGAAACATGATCTCAGTCTTCCATATACTCTGGGTCAAACAGATGGAGATGTTTGACCTGGTGTGCTCCAGCAGGATTGTGTGTGTGTTTGGGGGGGGGGGTACATGTCCTGAAGCTGAAAGGTGATACATTCAGGGGTAACATTAGGAGGCATTTCTTCTCCCAGAGACTGGTGTCCAGCACCTAAGGAACAGCCTTTCACAGGAGACAGTGGACTTGCGGACAGTGTAAGCGTTCCGTCAAGGTAGGCCTGGACATATTTCTGCTTGCTAAGGGAATTACAGGGTACCATGGGTGGTGGTAGTAGTAGTAGTAAAAAATTTTGAAAAACACACAAGGCCCCAGCAACAACTGCCTCTGATGGTTTCATGCTCAGGAAAAGCGACGCAAAAAAAAAAAGGAGCGTGTCCTGAGGAAAACTGATAGCATGAATTGTCTTGTATTTTAAGTATGCATACATAACTGGCAAATACCTTGACCTGGTGCAAACAACTGCTGCATTCATGGATGCCAGTACCCCATGTACATTCAGGAAATGACTTACCTTCCTCAGAGGGTGGGGCTAGGAATACAGTATCTTGGCTTTATACAGCTAAGCATTTGCATAAATTGAATGGCCATGATTCTGTCATACATATTAACCTATAGCAAATGGTGCATTGCAGTTTAATAATCACCTCCATTTCTGTTGCCTGCAGTCGTGTAGAAGTGTAGGCCATAACCAGTACAAAAAGGACGGTGCTAATACGTTGCTACAAATGTGCAGATTTGAAATTGGACAAAATTGTATGCCCAAAAATAGACCAAAGGGAAGTTGTGCAGTGCTACTCCCATAATAATTTCATGTATCAAAAATCTCAGTACTTTAATTAAATAGAACATGCAGACATCATTAAATGGACAGTGCCAAATTGGGTGAGGGATTTCTTTATTGCCAGACATAAATTTCTGAGACATGATGCACATTGCTATGCTGATATACAACCACAAATAAATGAGCTTCATTAAAAGAAAGGAAAGTGTGTGTGTGGGGGGATTAGTGGGGGGATCCCTATAAATAAGTCAGATATGCGCTGACTCCTGCTAGGACTGGTATAGCACAGGGAGTCCTGCTACCAAGTCTAACCTAAGGGCTCTTCTTAGTCTATAAGGCTAATAATTGCAGCCTAAAAAATGGAATATTACTAACAATAATATCTGTTGTTTTGCCTTGTCCACTACTTGACTGACCCACTGCATCCTATACTCGAGCTTAAGTTGGCTGTCTCCTTCCTCCCATCGCCTTTACACCCTGGGCTGTATTATTGACAATATCATTAGATCATCTAAACCTGCCACCCTTGCTGCTCTCTTTAACATTTTCTGATCAGCCTACCCACTGTGATCCAGTGATCTGTCACTCCTGACAGTTCCTAAGTGCTTGACTCAAATGGGTGAGCAAGCTTTTTCCATCTTTGCCCCTAGGGTCTGGTAACTGTCTTCCACCTAACCTTCAGGTTTCTCAGTACCACCCTAGCTTCAAGAGGGAGCGTCATAAGTTTTTAAGTTCCTCTGATAAATGGTCCTGTACCTGATGCTAAGTATTGTACCAGTAATATACCCTTTTCTGCCATGATCATGGTACTTCATTTGTTTTTATGCAATGTGTACTGTGCTGCCTGTTTCTACTTACTTTATAAACCCTAGCTTCAAGCGGGAACTTCGTAAGTTTTTAAGTTCCTGTTAAATGCTTCTGTACCTGATGCACTGTATTGTGCCTGTTTGTTTTTATTTATGCTGTAATGCTCTGCCTGTCTTCTATCTGCTTTGTGATCTACTGTACTTTTGTCTCATTTGTATTATGCAAAATCATCTGATGTTTGTAATCTCCCAGGTCATGCCTGAAATTAGGCATTTTATTGTATAGTGCACCTACTTAGTTAAGAAAAACTAAGTAAATGTTTGAACAGCATACGTGTTGGTCCCTGTTTATGAAGCAGGAGGAGGTGGTGGACTTGATGGACCTAGTTCACCTTCTGCCCTTAAATTACTGTGTTGCTGTAAATCTGTCTGAAATATAACACTGTATAAAAAGCTGTACGATAGATATTTTTTGCCAACTGAAATATTACTTTAACTAAACTTTGCTCGACTCTCTCTCTTTTGCACACACACACACACACACACACACACACACCGGTTCCTATGTACAGCATCTATCAGCTATTAACAGATAGCAAAAAACTTCGGGATAAATCCTGGTAGTGGCACTCTCTTGCCACTGAGGTCCACATCCGTGTCTGAAAAAATCGAGGAAAAGGGGTGTTTTTCAAAGTGCAGGCGTGGATGCTTGCCTCCGTGTATTTCTTAGATGGGGTAGTTTTTTTATGGTTTCCATGCAGGGTGACTCCTCGATGTGTTATGAATAGGGGTGGGCTGGTGAAGAGCTGGGAGAGGAGGACAAGTGACCCAGACATGGGCCCAAGTGATAATTCAGCCCGTAATTCAAGACCCCGGTTCAAGATGTTTTGTGCCTGCCCCGGGTGCCCCCAGGGGCTTCTGCACTTGAGCTGTGCTGTGAACTCCCTGTCCTGTCCCCGCGCCCATCCTCGGCCCGTGGCTGTCGCTCATTCCCGTCCCAGTGGGCTCCTCATTAGTGGGCCAAGGTGGCAGTTTTGAAATTGGTGCCGCTTCAGGCCAGATCCCTATCTCTGCTTATGATGTGCCTGCTGAATCAGTCACATTCTGAATCTGATTGGGCAGCACTAAGGTTTAAATTAAGGTGGGCAGTGAAGGAGTGGCAAGGTGAGTATGCGTCATTGGCGCATGAGCGGAGTAGCAGAGCACAGCACCAGTGTGGTCTTGAGTGCGGTCCGTCCCCGGGGTCCGTCCACCGTCAGCGCAGAGGAGCAGCAGGCCGGCCAGAGATAGAAGGTCATCATCTGGTCTGGTCCAGTCCGAGTAGAAGAGAGGAAGCCACAAGCCAGAGGAGGAGATGGAAGGAGACTCCAAGGGGTCAGCTGTCGAGGAAGGAGGACTCTCTGAGTTGGAGGAGCGAGCCGTGGCACCCACCGACTGATCACCGGTCAAGTAAGGAAAATTGGAACGGGGGGAGAGAGATCCAGGCACCAGGCTAGCTGTGCAGAGCCGAGGAGAGGCCAGAGAGTAGAGCAGAGGGCAGCAGGGCACTCAAGGTGATGGAGGGAGCCAGCTGGGCCTAGTATTCCAAGCCCAGATTCCAAGAGACTGACTGCCCGGGCCGACTGCCTAGTCAGTTAGTGAATGTGGACCGTGTGGGAATGAGTGAGTGGGAGCAGCTGGTCATTGACTGAGACAGGGCCATGTGGCATACCATGGTTTATTACCTGGTGTATTTATTTCATTGAAGCTCAGACAGGGATTATCACAGACTGTGTGGAAGGTGTGCTGGTGGAGTGGAGTGTAGTGTATAGGAACAGCAAAGCAAAGTATCCAGGCAGAATCTGAATTTAATTGTTGTATGTAGATAAAAAAGTCTGCTCTGCTGGCTGCTCAGCTATTGTGATAATTATCTGAATATAAAATCAGCATCACAGTCTATCACTGTCCTGATGGAATGTTGCTTTGCAGTGACTGCGGCTATTAATATAAATAATAACTGCAGGCCATACTGTACTTTAATGCTTATTACAGTGGTCCTGTCTCATCTGTCAAAACTGTAAAGCAAAACCTTATTTGTGTGTTGCATCATGTTTTACGGCCATGTGCTTTAGTGTTTGAGTGGTCTGCCTCTGGCTCAGTCTGCTAATTGCCCAGGCTAATTGCCTGCTCTGTCTTGCTTTTCCCCAGTGAAGTAGGCTGTCCATTTATTGTGTTTGCTTGCACGCATTTGCAAGAAACATAGTGCCACCATATGAATTTTCGTACATGTGCCACCCCGCTTCCAATGCCCTGCTCCTTCTTGCAGGTGCAGCCTCACCGCACCAATAAATGTCCGAGTTGTCTATGACAGCAGTTCAGATGCAGTGGTGTACAGTTGAGAGCAAAAGACCGCTACAGTCAGTGGTGGTAACATGTAGGCAATTTGCATACTGCCGTCGGTAGGCAATTTACATAATGCCGTCAGCAGTATGCAAAGTGCCTACACGTCAGCACTGCATCTGAACAGCTGTCATAGACAGCTCTGTTTTCTTGGTCCCCCAACAAAACACCCAGTATGCAGCTGGGAGCCTACCCAAGCGTGCTCATACCTCCGCACATTGTATGGCTGACGGGGTGCCCATCGGCTCCACTGCCCCACCCCAAACAGACTTCCAGGTGCCACACTGGGAACATACCTCAGCGGGCAAAGTTTGTATGGCTGACGGGTGCCCAATCCTCGCCAGCTCCACTGCCCCCCCAACCAGGCTGCCACGCCTGGGAGCCTGCACCCAGCATGGCAAAACTTCCACGCTGCCTTCTCCTAAAAAGAAAAACATCACCTGCAAAAACAAAAAAAAAACAACAAAAAAAGTCCTCATTGACTGTCTTGCCCCTCCCCAACCCGTGCCCCTCTCTGCGCACCCACCTCCCCACACCCCGACTGCATACTTACCTCCGGAGCCCAGTGCAACGATCTTCGGAGGACCGGGAACACGACTGCACTCTTCAAAGCCGACTGCAAACTGAAGAAATGTCGGTAAGCTGGATAATGGCATAAATGTTTTTTTTTCAACTTTGGTGCATATCTCGGCCATTTTGGTGAATTTTGTCACCAAATTTTCAACACGGGGTTGTTGAGGCCCCACCTTATGAACTCAGTCACTGTCATTTTGTTATTTGGTCCTGAAAGGTGATTTCGCAGTCACTGCATGGAACCACCTTTCGGGACCGAGTAACAAAACAACAGTATCACAGTTCATGAGGTAGGCCCCCCAAAACCCTATGTTGAAAATTTGGTGAAAAAATTCCCAAAAATGACACTTTTATGAGTGTGCATTGCGCAGTTCCTACGCACGCTCGTAACTTTGAGAATTTTTTAATATTTTCATTCCAGATTTTCAACATTGCCATTTTAGCACACCTCCTTATGAACAGTACAGCTGTCATTTTTCATATCTTGCCCAAAATGTGTTTTCATACATGTAGCGCACATTGGCGCAGTTGGTGTGCGAAATCAATGTTCGGGACTCATTAAGAAAATCACAGTGACACTGTTCATGAGCAGAGGTGTTAAAATGGCTATGTTGAAAATTTGGTGACAAAAGTCCATAAAATAACTCTGTTACGTGTGTACATTGCACAATTTCCACGCACTGTCATGAGTTCACAGATTTGTAATATTTTCAGTCCAGATTTTCCACATTGACATTTTTCCACACCTTCTTTTGAACAGTACAGCTGTCATTTTTCACACCCTGGCTGAAATGTGATTTCGCACTTCCGGCGCAGAATAGCGCGGTCGCTGTAGGAAATTAGTGTTTGGGACAGATTAAGAAAATCACAGTGACACCATTCATGAGCAGAGGTCCCAAAATGCCTGTGTTGAAAATCTGCTGTAAAAAATCCCAGACTAATTACATTACGGGTGTACATTGCACAGTTTCTACGCACGCTCATGACTTCACACCAGTTTTTGTATATTTTCACTCCAGATTTTCAACAATGCCATTTTATACCTCCTCATGAACAGTACAGGTGTCGCCACATCCTGTTCGAAATGTGTTTTCGCGCCTGTGGCGCCAAATGGCGAGTCGCTGTGCAAAATCACCTTTCGCCTAATGAACTGATAGTGTCACTGTTCATGTGGTGGGGCCAAAAAGCCCGTGGTGGAAAACTTGGAGTGAAAAATACCAAGAAACGCCTAGGTGTTAAGGTTTTCGACCATAACACCCTACCCTGTAGGGACTGACAGGCGTCAGGGGTGTGACTTGGGATTATCGACAGTAATGCTCATGCCATTCCACCCCACCCCCACCCTGCAGCCAGTGACAGGCATCGAGGTGCGCCTTGAACCCTTCACCTCCAGAGTTCACCTCATTCTCCTATACTGCGCCCATTTCAACGTATTTTGTTATGGAATGAGGTGAATGTAAAGCCCAAACACCCCAAGGAACACCTCGACACTTGTCAGTGTCTGAAGGGTAGGGTGAGATGAAATGTCGTGATCGTCATGGGCGACGACCCAAAGGCACACCCCAATGCCTGTCCATCTCTGTAGGGTGAGGGTGGAGTTGGTGTCAGTGCAGTACTTCAGTGCGATTCCTATACTGCGTCTGTCTAACGCCTGCACTTCCACTGCTATTGCCAGCAAGCAAACATTCGGCATGGACAATTGCTTGTTTTATTTGTCTCCAACACTAAGGTGGATAACACCACTTTTTTTCAGGTTAAATTTTCCTTTATTCAGTGGTTGTGTGCAGTCGGACATTTTATTTTAAAGCATCTTAGATTTTATGAAAGCAATTTTATTTATCCATCTATTAAATTGATGTTATAAGGCCCCAATATATTTGGTGTTTAAGACATTTTCATTTGTCTTAAAATTTTTACTTGGAATGTAACAAAAAAAAACTATATTTAAGTGCCATCCATAACTAAATACAAAAGATTTGCACGCTTTAGGAAATGCATTTGGTTTGAATATCCTTTTACTGAACTGTGTCCTTTGCTCTTATCTTTACATGGCCTGGTTTGTAAAATTCACATTCTCAACTTGTAGTTCTTGAGGACTTCTGGTCTAGGGAAGCAGACAGCTGTATAAAAGTGCAGACCCAAGTATGAATCCAACCACCACAACAAACAAACCATGTAACCTTGAGCTTCACCTCTGTAATTACTATCTGATGTACTGTATGGCATTATTTGGAATGTCTGTACTATTTGAACGGTCTTAACACGTAATGGATGCAGCATTACTTGCAGCTGGTTCAGTCTCAGCAAGTACGTCACAAGTTGATGTACTGAGGCTGGTATGGTATGGGTGGTTAGGTGCTGGCCTGGCAGGTACAGTGAAGTATAGGTGATGCAGGTAATGTAGTGCAGACAGAATGTCACAGACAGGTGAGTGAAAGGAGTACATTACTGGCAGCTGTTTTGGTACTGGTAACGGGTACATTGCAGGCTGGTCAGGTACACTGAGGCTGGCACTGGTATATTGCATGCAAGTGACCTGTAGTTGGCACAGGTACGCATAATGTGGAATTGCAACATTAGTTAAAGCCAATTGTAGCATGGGCAAAATCAGAGGATCGGAAACAAGGAGCCCAATTGGCTCAATTGCGTCAGGTGGCACAATAGCAACACGGCATTATGGCACGATAATGCCGTGTTGCTTCTGAACTTTCAGAGCAATAATGCCCTGTTGCGAGCATGAACGCGCTCATTGAAGTAGGCAAGGAGTGAAGGGAGTAGAGATATGTCGACCAATAGGTGGCGCGACGAAGAGAGCAGAAAAGCGAAGTGACAGGGCAAGAGAGGAACTGCAGAAAGTAGTGTGTCGGCGCGGGCACCGTAGAAAACCGGAGAGAGGAAACAACGGGGAACTGTGCTATGTTGGAGGCACCGAGTGAGTAAGTTCAAATAATACAAGTCGCCGAGCAATGGAAAAGAGCAGTGGGGAAGCACAGGTGACTAACAGATGAGTGTGAGCGAGACGAGAAGTGGTGTAGATGTAACAAAGCGCCACCTATTGGTGCTAATCGTGAGGTTCACGGTGTACACCCAGCGGAGAATAGAAGTGTTATTTGTGGAGGATATCAAGGTATGCAGCAGAGCAGGAATCTGAAATACAAACGAGGGTACAGAAATAGAGTAGGCAGCACAAGTAGCAAATTCGCAGCTGCAAGTATAGTGTTATGCAAAAATGTATATGTACAACAGAGTGCAAAGATGAGAAAAAGTCATCGTCACTATATTAGTCGTTGTCGGGTCATCAATGTGCATGCGCATGGTTCCAGCAACAGAAAGGTAGCAAAAGTAAGAGACATGCACCATAATTGTAAAGGTTAAATAAGTGTTTCTGCTGATTACTGTTCTATAGCAAAGAAAAGAGCATCTAACAAATAGCCCAGTTGAGCTTGCCATGTTACAAACGCATTAATCCACTCTGAAGGTGGCATCTAATGGGGAGTTCATGCATGGTTGGTCGTGGCCCCAACCATGCATTAACTCCCCATTAGATGCCACTTTCATCATGGATTAATGCTTACGTGTCTGACAAAACTGATTGTCAGCGTTGGCACCTCGAGCCAACTTGTGATTAAATGTCAAGGACTGTAACTAGCCACTATTAAAAGTAATGCCTTGGTATAAGCGTCTCTAAAATCCTTGTAATATTACTTAATAAATACCTCAGAATGTGGGTGTTATATTATACCCTTCTCCCTTCTGCTATTGCATCTTTTTGTGCATAAAAATATTAACAGGCCTAATGGCTACATTAAAGTGTCATTTTTCTTGAGTGTTGATGTTGGTCAAATTGCTTTTTGGCTTGATGCACTTAAGATACATATGTAGTACATGGCATACTGTATGGTTCGGTCTTGAATGTTGTTGACAAAACAATTTATGTCCTTGTGTACCCAGTAGGATGTTATAATTTTGTACAGTACATATGCACAGTGTTTAGGTTGCTTTAGCCAATGGCAACTAAAACTTGTGCGGTTTTGTTTAGTATGTGCAGGTTATTTTTTCATCTAACTGAGAAGGTACGGGTAGGAAAACAAAGGGTCTGTACCAAACTTTTATAAGTTACACAGATTTAAATACATTTCTATACATTTAGCAGCATGAAGATCTGTCAGGAAAGGGTTCCAGTGTCTTAAACATTGTCATAAGATACTCTGTACAACTGCTGCAAACCCAATACATGATTCCTCACTTTATGCTAAAAGGGGGGATAATTGACTCCTCGTATTTGTGTTTAAGGGGTGTGATTTTTTTAGGCCAAAAACAAAGAAAGGGGTCATTTCTGAAAAGTGCAGATGAGCATGGGTACCACTTTTTATAGAGAGTGCCACCACCAGGGGATAAATCTAAAACCAAATTCATTTCCTTGCTGTTAAAGAGCACCATTTTTGGTGCGTTCCTGAAGCCCCTCATTGGTGGCTCACCTGCACCAGAGTTCTAAATTCGACTTTTTAGAGTTTTCTTGTACTTATATATGGAAGGAGAATGGATTGTAAATCCTTGCTCGGAAGAGCTTGCAGCATAAACCCTTCCCCTTCCTGGTCCCGATTGAGAGAAGTCCAGCCACTCAGTCCCTGACAATCCCTTTCCCTTCAATATACAACAGATATCTAAAAAGTGGAGTGTAGAACTCTGATGCCGGTAAGCTGCTGGTGGTGGGCTTCCTGAAGATTTTTGAAATGATTACGATTAATGCTCTTTAATATTTTAAACAAAGCTGACACTGTGCTTTCACTTTTAAATGAAAAATTAGGAACTTTGTTGTAGCACTGGAGACTAATAAGGAAAGGGAGAACAGGTAAAGAAACTAGAGACTACATGCCTTTGCAGCGTAACTCCCATAATAGCTGTAACAGAGACATAGATGGAATGCAGCTGTCTGTGTCTTTCAGAAACAGTTCCATGGACTTTCATAAACTGAATTCATCCATTAACATTTTTTTTCCCTTATCTTCTCTATCAATAGCTGAACGAATTTTGACGAATTGGCTGGAATTTCGAAGCATTGAAAAACTAACAGAACAGGGGAAAAGCAAAACCAGGGAGTTACTTTGGAGCTGGGCCCAGAAGAACAAGACTGTGGGCGACCTTCTACAGATACTTCATGAAATGGGTCATGAAAGGGCAATACATTTGTTTACAATGGAGGGTAAATCATCTATAATCTAATTTTAAGGGGGATTGTATTGTGTTGTCACTAAACCGACAGTGTGAGTTATTTATTTTGTTGCTTGCCGGAATGGTTCCTTTTACAGAAGTGACCTGGAAAACAAGGTAATAACGTTACTGAACAAGATAAAATAAAGCGCAGGGAAGATGTAGTATACAGAGTATCAGAGAATGTCGCAGGTAGTGTTCACAAAGAGATGTTCCTTAAGCCATGATTTGAAGGTAACATGGGATTTTGTAGTCCAAATCTGTGGTGGTAAGGCATTCAAAATTTTTTAGGCCAAGAAAACCAAAGGTTTTTTGCTCCATGGCTATCTTAACCTGTGGAACATGGAGCAGATTCATGTCCATAGAACAAGAAGTTTGGGTGGGGGGTGCCATCTGGGAGGCTAGCTGGTCCGGACATCACCTTGTCAGAAGGAGCGCAGCTGTTGAGAGTTTCGCTATTGTCCAGTGAAAGCCAATTGAGTCTGGAGAACAGGAGGCAGTGGTGCATTCGTAGGTCTCAGTAAACACAGTCCAGTGTGCCCCGCCCCCCAAGAATAGTTTGTATTTATTTATTTTATTACTACCTCTTGTCATACTTAAACAGCTCACATCTATTCACCTGGTTGATATGGTCTGGGCTAGGCATAAAACTCTTTATTAACCAGGTAAATGGAAATTAATATGCACTTGCATAGGATGTGACCGAACAGGGTCACAGTGAACTGGTGGTCAGGCTTTCACAAATCTAAGTACATCTTTTTAAAGTAGCTGTGCAGCAAAACTGGGCAAAAAAATGTAACCTTACTTTTTTCACTAAAAAAGATTCCAGTCATCTTCCAGATTAATTTGGTGGCAAACATGCTTAGTTCTACCAACATTTGAGAAGTTTATAAAGGGCTTAATTTAATTTTTCTTTCAAGAAAAACAGATGGCTGCCACATTTGGCTTAGAAATGGCATTGTAGACCACACAAGGTTTAGGATCAAGAAAATAAAAAAAAATGTATGGTGTGCAGCAGTGTAGGTACCTAGAAAATTAGATTTGACTGGTATGCCAATATTTTTATTAATTGTAGCTGAAACTAGTTTTTTAGGAAAAAAAAAATTCACTGCTGCTTTAAAGCTATTATTGAATGTATACTGAGATCAAAAATACAGTTACTCAATACCAATTTTGTGTTAGTGTAAAACATTCAAAATAGATCATTCTGATAGACTCTTGTACATCCTGGAGAATGTTGTGTAACAGGTAATTCCTTTGTGGAAAGAAGAAGACTGTTGTCTTTTTACAGCTGTATAATGTACTGTAGCTATGCTTAAACACAGTTCTGTACAAATTCAGCAAGCTTTATTAAAAAGGTTCATTCTTATTGTCCAGTCCGGACACTTTCCAGGAAGTTGTGGTTAGAAAGGCCTGTCACTCCAGCTTACGGAAGTGGAGATAAACTTGATCCAGATAATTACAAGGGTGTGTGCATTTGGAGTAATGTAGACAGACTGTTCTGTAGCATCATCAATATGAAGAATCCAGCAAAAGAAGGCCATTTGGTCTATCTAGTCTGCTCGTATTGCAGGGTCCACCGCTTGAGCTACTGTCCCTCCCCTCCCTCCCCACTCCTCCCATCCTCCCTACCCATGATTCTTACCTTCCCCCATGCCTATCCCAGCCTCTCTTAAAGCTGCCCACTGACCTCTTTCAGCAGCACATTCCAAGTGTCCACCACCCTCTCTGTGAAGAAGTACTTCCTAACTTCCCTCTTAAACCTCCCACCCTCCAGCTTAAGACTGTGCCCCCTTGTGTTATGGTTTCCACTCAGCTTAAAGAGACTCTCCTTATCAACATTATTTATCCCTTTTAAGTACTTGATGGTCCCAATCATGTATCCCCTTTCTCTCTCTCTCCTGTCTTCCAGGGAGTACATGTGCAGAGCCCTCAACCTCTCCTCATATGTCTTATTCTGCTGACCCACTATCATCTTTGTAGCCCTCCTCTGGACTTTCTCCAGCAGGTTAATGTCCTTTTTGAGGTGTGGGCACCAGTACTGAACTCCATACTGTAGATACAGCCTTACCAGTGACCTGTACAAGGGCAGTATAACCTCATTTCTTCTACTACTGTTCCCCCTAGATATGCATCCCAGCATCGTGTTTGCCTTTGCTGCTGCTTTCTTGCACTCCACTTTCTTGCACTGCGTGGAGTGCTTCAGGTCACTACTCATCATCACTCCCAGGTCCTTCTCCTCCTCCTCTGATGCAGATATCCGGACTCCACCCAGTTAGTAGTACTCTGTCCTGGGGTTCTTGGCTCCAATATGCATAACTTTATATTTCTTGGCATTGAATCCACGCTGCCAGATCCTGGACCACCTCCCCAGCATTTCTAGATCTTCCTGTAGGTCCTGTATCTCTTCAGCTGTGTCCACTCTCCTGCAGAGCTTGGTGTCATCCGTGAATAGGCACATTTTGCCCTTAATACTATCCCCAGTGTCATTGATGAAGACATTGAACAACACCGGCCCCAGCACCGAGCCTTGCGGGACCCCATTGGTTACCTCTCTGGTGCCAGATAACTTTCCCCCAACAACCACCCTCTAGGTTCTATCCCTCGGCCAGTTTTCCACCCATCTGGCCATTTTTTCCCCAACCCTGAGATCCACCAACTCTTTGATCAGTCTTTTGTGGGACACTGAGTCAAAGGCCTTGCTGAAATCAAGATAGAGGATGTCTACCACTTGGCCTCTGTCTACTGTCTTAGTGACACAGTCAAAGAAGTCAATCAGGTTCGTTTGACATGATCCCCCCTCCCCATGAACCCATGCTGCCTTGCATCCTGGAGACCATGCTCCTCTAGATATTCCACCAACCTTTCCTTTAGTATGGTCTCCATGAGCTTGCCCACAATAGAGGTCAGACTGACTGGTTAGTAATTCCCTGGGTCATCCTTGGGACCACTTTTGTGGAGGGGCACTACATGTGCTGCTCTCCAGTCCTGTGGTACCACGCCTGACTCTAGTGAACTCTTAAATAGATCTGCCGGTAGCCCTACCAACTCCTCAGCCAGTTCCTTTAGTACCCTGGACCCAGTACTCTGTCCAGACCTGGTGATTTATCCACTTTCAATGCCAGCAGCTCCTCCCTCACTCTGTCCTTCTCTATCACTACTTCTGTGTTCCCCTCCGCCTGCTCCTCTTTTCCCCTCCTGAAGGCACTGGCCCATTCTTCTCCCTGGTGAAGACAGAACAGAAGTATTCATTTACTACACTTCCTAACCAGTGGAAACATTATACAACCAAGCCTCATTAGGAGTACTAGCTTCCGGTGATGTAATGAGATGTTAAGGAGCAGGTGAAATGAGCTCCACACCTTAACTCTTGAAAAACGTTTTGGACATGTTTTGTATTTAGAAAATACAGCAACTGAATGTGAATCGGTGGTGGATAAAGACCCATGAATTCCCTGAAACATTTAGAAAAAAGAGTGTTTCCCAAAATTGTATGTACATAACAACCTTGACTGTGCTGGATATTATGGCTGTCCCCCGAGCTACAGGTTTGAGTGATTGCCCTTTGAGTTTGTGTGCCTTGACATTCCCTGGGCTCTTGACATGGCTTGTCACTCCCTCTCACTGTGTCTGTACAGCCACCCAAGACACAGTATCACACAGCTCCCAACACCTCAAGGCCTCACTTTTGAACATTTCCAGGAGGGGAAACAATACAAACAAAAGAATGGCTGGTGCCTCTGACTCTGCTGCAGGTCTGGCAAGGGAGATTAAAACCAGTTTTTCTTATTACTTATGGGCCAGGTGGACTGACTCCATTTTCTTCTTGCTGGCAGGAGCCAGGATCAATGAGGAGAATCAAACTGGGGGCCTTTTTTTTTTTAAATAAAACTTTCCCTCGCAAATAGCGCTGAAAATATAATCCTATAAATCATTAAATGCTTAAAGAGCACCTTCCTCGGCACACTAAGGAACAAACAGGTGGCTGCCTTGCCTGAATGGGACTTCCCTCATTGCAGTTTTAAAAATTTTATGTTTAGCCCCCAAGGAAGGGAAAGTGTTGAGTGTATGCAGCGTCATTTTAAAAGCTATTTTCCCAATTTTAATCCAACTTTTGGTACAAGCAGAAATCAGTATTCAAGTAACAAGAGCCTTGTTAATTGAATCTGGCTTCGATTTGTACCAAAAGATGGATTAGAACCAGGAAATTCACTTTTAAAATGACAGTACATAGACTTGCATGGAGCGTGCCCCCTCACTCTTCCTATACTTACATCATAAAATGTCGGAGTGTGGGGGCAGAGTCGGAGGTCAGGAAGTGGAAGGGATCAAGCGGCTAGCCCCTTGGGGAAAAATACAATCCCTTCCTTAGGGGTCTGAATATAGAATTTAAGAACTGCAAAGGAGGAACTCCCATTCAGGTAAGGGAGCCTCCTGTTTCTTCAGTTTGCTCACTGAAAATAGTGAGAAAGGTTCACTTTAAAGACTGGCTTTTACGGACACATGCATACAGTAATACATACACTGTTCCACATACACAGATGCACTAATACACGTACGCAGTGATATGCACAGACACACTACATCCATACACATATTCTGCAACAGTACACACACATTCTTCATCTACTGTCTACCCTGCCACAGAGCTTAGTGACATCTGCGAAGAGACACATCTTGCCCTAGACTTCTTCTCCCATGTCGCTGATGAACATGTTAAAAAGGACTGGACCCAGAACCAATCTTTGTGGCATCCCTCTGGTGACCTCTCTCTGTTCTGATTTCACTTCATTAACTACAACTTGCTACTGTCTCCTTCTACGCGGTTTCTCACCCATCTAACTGTGTCTTTCACTGCACCCAGCTCCTCTAACTTCTTCACCAACCTTCTGTGAGGCACCAGTTCGAAAGCCTTTGAGATGACAGCCTTGCTGAAATCGAAATAGAGTAAATCTACAGTGTGGCCCCTATCCACTATTCATTATTCAGTCCAAAACACTATCAGGTTGGTCTGATAAGACCTTCAAGCCATGCGCCCATGCTGTTTACTGTCCTGGAGTCCATTGCTCTCCAGGTAGTCCACAAGATTCTCTTCAACTAGTATTTCCATCAGTTTACCCACAGCAGAGGTAAGACTGACAGGTCTGTAGTTACCCAGTTGCTGCTTGTCTCCCCCCGCCTTGTGGAGCGGGGCTATGTCACTACCCTC
Organism: Neoceratodus forsteri; assembly: GCA_016271365.2. NCBI lineage: Eukaryota > Metazoa > Chordata > Ceratodontiformes > Ceratodontidae > Neoceratodus > Neoceratodus forsteri. The sequence goes on along the minus strand of CM028131.1, from coordinate 1,002,713,660 downwards.
CAGTCTTCTGAAACTACCCCCCGTCTGAATTGAGCTATTGAATAGCCCTACCAGAGGTACTTTTAATTCCATTGCTAGTTCCTTGAACACCCTCAGATGCATCCCATCTGGCCTCAGGGCTAACCCATCTTTAGGGTTGCTAGCCCTTTCTGGGCCCTTTCACTGGTAAATACTTGCTGCCATATCTCCGGCATCCCCCTTACAACTGCCTTAATGCCAGTCTCTGGTAGAGGCCCTCTGTCTTCCCTTGTGCATATGAAGCAGAAGTATTCATTAAGAATGGCTGCTTTCTGCCAGTCCTGCTCAAGTACCCTACATACCTCCCTCAGTCTAACAATTCTTTCTCACTTCTTTTTTCCCCTAAAATATCTAAAGAAGTGTTGTCTTGAGCCGCTCTGCAGTTCTCAGCTGTGTTTACTTTTGCTTCTCTGATCGCTGTCTTGGCTTCCCGCGTTCTCACTTGGCACTCTTCCCATTCTCCTTCGCTTGTTTTTCCTTGTACCTGGTGAAAGCCTTCTTTTTGGCTCTCACTACTTCCCTGGCATTCCCAGAGAACCATATTGGTCTCTTGCACCTGTTTCTTTTGATTACTGTTCTCATGCAAGACTTTGTTACCTTGAGAATGGCCCCCTTGGTTGCCCCTATCTTTCCTCCACATCCCTGATGCTGCCTACTCCGACTAACATGTCCTGGACCAGTTCCCTCATCTGGTTGAAGTCCACCCTTCTGAAATCTAGGACTTCAGCCTTTGACGAGGGCTTACTTGTGCCAAGGACCAGGTTGAACCATATAGAGTTATGGTTGCTGGACCCCAGTGGCTCCCCTACTCTCTTTCATCTCATCACTTCCAAGTTGGTGAGCACCACGTTGAGAATGGTAGCCTGCCTAGTGGGTTCCTTAACCAGCTGCACCAGCAGGCAGTCCTGCAGTGTATCCAGCAGGGTCAGACTTCTGCAGCCCTGGCCACTGGAATGTCTCAGTCAGTATTTGGCAGGTTTAGATCTCCCACCACCACCACCTCCCTTCTAGTTCTGACCCTAGCTCTTTATCTCTGTCTTCCCCCTGTCCTGGAGATCTATAGATCACATCCATTCATAGTTTCATATATGAGGCAGCTGTGAGATTAATCCACAGCAATTCTGTTTCCTCATTACCTCCCCTGGGGCCTGATATTCAAAACTTAGCCTGGACACTAAGGGGTGTTTGCCCATGCTAACTGGGGTTTGCCCTCGATTTGTGAGTGGAGTCTATATTTAGACACTCCCACGGAGTGGGCAAATCCCGATAGCGCCCGAGAGCTAAGTTACCGCTGTGCTCATGTAAATGAGGGGGTCCACCCTTGCATACGGGTGTAGCGGGATATTGAGAGGTCTGCACAGGCAGTAAATGCCACCCAAAGGGGTGAAACTTACTGCCTTTACAAACCCGATTTATGGCCTTGACGGCAGGCAAAAGGACTGCAGCTGCCCACCCTGCACTGACTTCCCTGGTGTCCAGTGGTGCCCCCACCCTCCAAATGCCTGCTGCTGTAAGAAAAAAGAATTTCCCGGTGTCCAGTGGCACCACCTCCACCCTCCGATTACCTGTCGCTGTAAGAAAAAAAGAAATCCTTGTTGTCCAGAGGCACCCCTCTGCCCTCTGTTTGCCCACCACTGTAAAAGAAAAAAGGTAGATAAGCCACAGTGTGCATAAAATGTGACGAGTTGTAAGGCTCAAGACATGGATGTTGCCAGAAAAACATTACTAAAAAAAAACTGGTGACATTTTTTCTGCTGACAAATACTGCCACTGTAATTTAGTAAGGGGCTAGTAACAAATCCCTACACCTTTAATAGGTATATCTGGTTACGTTTTGTGGTTCCAGGAAAGGATTTATCTGCTTCAGTTGGACATACCGGTAACTGCCTACCTGCAAAGCAACAGCGAGACATCTCTTCAAAGGAAATCAATAAGCAGGTACTGTACTCCCATCTGGTCAGTCCTCTATAATAACAATGAGCAACTGATAAGGACTTGCAGTGCTGTATCTCATTGGCAGTACTGTATCTCAGAGTTATAGCTTTACATTACAAAGTTAAAATTAATTATGTTATGTTGCAGTGCATGTTTGGGCAAATTCGTAGCTTTCTGGTACTCAGAACACTGGCTGTTACCAGCACATATCTTTGGCTCCTAGCACTTTTAAAAGGTCAGACTCGTCAGTGGACATGTTTTCGGGCACTTTGGTACCACGTTGGTCATGCATACATATTCTTTGTCTTAGCAGGACACAAAAAACATCAGCAAACAGCTGACAGGGTCCCTTTAAGTGACTTGCTTTTGGTCCGACAGAGTGCAAGTGGTAACTGTGGGATTCAAACCCAGTTCTCCAGGTTTACAGCTTAGTACTCTTAACCACTACGCTATACTGCCCCCCCCAAAAAAAAACTACTTGCATAAATGAGATGGTGACCAGTAGCAAAAGTGAGCAGAGTGTAAGTATCAGCTGCTGTCTTTACCTTGGGGGCTAGGGATTGGGCGTTGAATTTTATTGCTATGATCAGATGAGAGTGGGGGAACCACTGACACAGGGTGCTAATTTTATTTTATTTATTGTTTTTGTTGACCGGGTAGGTGCACTAGAGAAAAATGTTCCCCATTTTCAGGTGCATCCTAGGAGTGTCTGCTCAATATGTGCAGCACAATGATGGCACAACATACACAACCTAAAAACACATTAACAATTTTACAGTGAAACATTTACAGCAAACAACATATTTTAACCAGAGCAAGTACACAGAGTTCCAGCTTGTGCAAATCCCTCTAGTTTGTCTTTGAAGTTGACATATAGGTTACAGTTTTTCTCACTTCTGAAAGGAACTGTTTCCAAGTTCTAGTGGTTGTAACTAAAGGAATGCTCACCTATTACTGTTTTTGTAAAAGGGATCTATCTGCAGGACATTCTGCAGTTATGATCAGGTAAGGGTAGGGTGGGGCAAACCAGTGGCACTAGAGATTGCCCTAGGGCTAATTTTATTGTTACGATTAGGTATGGGCAGGGGGACCACTGGCACCAGGGATTGTTTTAGGGCTGTTTTTTGTAAATGACTGGTGACGGTGAGGGGAACCGGGAATTGTTTACTATGCTTAATAACACAGCACCAGATGATGGGGAGGGGAACACACAACTGTACACAGTGTTGAAAAGAGGTTTCCTGCAGCATTAACTGGCACTGCTGAAATCCTTTCAGAATGGTAGAGTGCTGGTATGCAGTGCCAGTGCAGTCATTTGCTGCATAGGTGCTAGGCACCAGTTAGCATGCACGTACAGTCTGTTTTGCACACTACTAACTGTGCCTTTTAATTGGCACTTTATGCACAGCCATATACTGGAACATACAAAACACAGTGCGGTGCAAATTCTGTTTGCGCGGTGCTAACCTTTTGAATATGCTGCCCAAGGTGTTAAGTAAAAGATCTAACAGAATAACAAAAAAAGGAGTACATCTTTTTTCATTGCAAAATGCATAAGAAAAACAACAGAAAACTGCACATTGGGCCCTATTCACGAAAGCGGGTAGGGCTCGTCACGGAGGTATGTAACCCCCCACAGCTCCGCACCCGTGGGAGATCTGCGCAGGGACCGTTATCATGAACAGTGGTCATTGCTCGGCTCCCTTATGAGGCCCACCCCCCCACCTGATACACAGGTTTGCAGGGGCAGTCCAGTGCGGGGCTGCGGACCCAGCCGTGCAGCCAATCAGCTGCCTGGACCAGGTCCTGGAGTGGCTCCCTTGCACCTGCAGGGCAGAGAGCACCAGGCAAGATGTTGCTGCTGAAGTCATTGGCCGACTGCCCCAGCCCACCCACTGTGCCCCAAAGGTAGGGGCATCCATATTGGGATGCTCATGCTGCAGTTGGCTTCATCCCGGGGGGGGTGCATAACTTGCCACTGGGGTTTACATCTGCCTTCCAAATGGGTAGCAACCAGATGCCGTATGCAGTACTCCGCAGTTTTGTGCATTGCATGGAGTGCTGCCACTGCTCCTGCCCCCCCCCAGCCTGCCTTGGTGCAGAGCTGTGCACGGCCAGGGATCGGGCGTGGCCCTGCACCATGCATCACATGGATAGGGCACAGTGTGCGTGGCTGGGTGCGAGTGGGCTTTGCGTCTGGGTTACACGGCGCTCAGCCCATCTGCATCTTTCATGAATAGGGCTCAAGGTGTGGAAACACGAGCAAGGAATATTTATTCTCATGTTTGTCTCTGGACTACCCCTACCCCACCTCATGCATTTCCCACCTTCCACCCACTTCCACGTTGTCCCATACATGAAGGTGTTAAAAAAAAATGCTGGCTCTGTCTTTCAATCACTGTGACCCCCACCTACAGTTTCCCAAATAGTTATATTTAAGTGCGCGCCCCCATTCTGTCCTACAGGCCATGATTATTGGGGGGAGGGCACTAACTAGTAACTCAGATCCATAGAAACATAGAAATTGACAGCATATAAGGACCACTTGGCCCACCTAGTCTGCCTATTTTCCCTACCTACTGCAGTACTGGAGATCCTACTTGATCTCTGGCTTTTACACTCTCTTTCCTATTGCTAGGGTTCCCTTGTGCCTATTCCATGCATTCTTTAATTCCCCTACCATTTTTGCCCCCACCACCTATGCTGAGAGGCTGTTCCATGCATTCACCACCCTTTGAAAAAATACTTCCTCACATTGCCCCTGAGTCTACCCCCTCCAGCTTCATATCATGACCCCTTGTTCTTGAGCATCTTTTTTTTCTGAAAGATGCTACCCTCTTGTACCTTATTTATGCCCTTGAGGCATTTGAAGGTCTCTATCATATCTCCCCGCTCTCTCCTCTCTTCCAGGGTATACATATTTAGGTCCTCTAGTCTCTCCTTATATGACTTTTGGTGCAGACCCTGCACCATTTTTGGTGCCCTTCTCTGAACTGTCTCTACTCTGTCTATGTTCTTCCGGAGATGCGGCCTCATGAACTGGGCACAGTACTCCAGATGATGTCTCACCAATGATTCGTACAGTGGTATCACCACCTCCTTTTTTCTACTGGTGATACCTCTGCCTGTGCAACCTGGAATCCCACTGGCTCTCCCCACAGCCATTTCTCAATGCTTAGTTACCTTTAGGTCATCGGATATGATTACCTCCAAGTGCCATTCCTGTTGGGTGGTCATTGTGACGCTTGGCCAGCTGGTTATGATTGTTGTATGCTATTTGTAATATGAAAATAGAGCCTGTGCTTATGGGTCCCCCCTCCCCCCAGGTTTCAGAGAAGCTTCAGGATATATTAACCTGAAACAAAGGAGGTAATTAAAAGACCAGAGAGACTTAATTAAGGGTCTTCTATTTTTCTGTCTTAATTAGAACTGACCCAGCTGCCAGGACATAGGGCTCGTAAAGTTTTATGATACCTATAGGAAGAACATGTTATACCACCATGGTGCTAAAGGTTATAAAATCCTTTGATATGCCTTGGGAATAGGAACTGCTCAAGAACAAAGAGAAAATGTTAATTAAGGAGTCATATTTCAGAATGATTTTTTGCAGATGTCACCTTATTTAATATACCTCCTGGTAGGACATCCAGTTTGTGTGTGTGTGTGTGTGTGTATATATATATATATATATATATATATATATATATATATATATATATATATATATATATATATATATATATATATTGTTTCTTTATCTAAGCGGGTCCATTTGTGGCCATCAGCTGTAGTCACGGCCCTAGGACTTCCACTGTCATCTACTGCCGCTTGTCCCCAGTCACCCCGGCTTACCCCCTGGAGGGTGGGGCCGAGGCATCGATCCCCTCATCCACGCCCCGGAACAAGTATCTAGTCAGGGATGTGGCAATGGCAGCTAATCAAAGCCCCAGGGATGGCTTCACTCAGACAATGGAACCGGCTGCCTACTCCTTTTTCCTGGTTTTCTCAGAGGCAGGGACGTGCAATGACACCAGCATCCGCCCCGCCTCCCTCTTGACGAGCGCCAGTAGCTTGAGTGACTCCCGGCATCCACCACGGCTGGCGATGACCTGGGCCCATTCCTGAACCTGGGTCACCAGCACAGCAAGCGGAAAATCAACCGCTGCGCCGGTGGGCCGGCCAGTTTGTATATTTTTTATATTCAACAAGGAGGAGCTAGATGACTCACAAAAGGAGTGTGAGAGAGAGACACAGTTTAAACTAGGACCTGTGTCTGATCTTTGTGACATATCTTTTTGGGCTCTTAAGAAACAAGATCTAACTATAAGCATGATAGAGGTAATACATTAGATAGAGAAAGTATAACTGTATTGCGGTAGGAGTTTTTATTTTGTACTTTTCCTTGTTCTCTTTTAAGTGATTGTATGCTTTTTGATATATTGTTCTGTGTTTACATTTTTCATATTTTTAATCATCTTTAGTAAAATCTTTATTTTGAAAAGACTGCCTGGGTCTGCCAGTTCTTTTTTATGATATATAGAGGGTTAAGACTGACAAAAACTGTTCGGAAGCTTGATGATGTTATTAAACTGGGAAAAGGTAAGAATATACCTAAGGTCTTTAATAGAGTTTTAAGGGTTCATTTTGGAAGCCTGTCTGGGTGCCCTCTGGCATAAGATTATACCGCAATCCCCGAAGAGGGTACAAATCTGAGCCTGTACATTGGGTACACTAGCATAAGGTTCACAGTTTGAATCCCCCCAGAACTTGAGACTAAAGGTGATTCGGACCCACAAGCAGACAGGAGGGTTACCCTGTTTGTTACCTGTTCACATTACTGTGCTCGGAGGTTGGCACTGTGGGAGCAGAGGGCCTGACCTGCTGAGTGCATTTGTGACAGATTTGGTTGGCAGCGTTGCAGATAAATTTGGTAACACAAGCTTTAACTGTTCAGTGTGTCAGCTTAATACTGTACAGCTCACTTGCAAAATAAAGCAGTGATTTATTTTTAAAAAGGAAACAGAACTATATCATTTTGCTTACAGTCAAGTTCCTACCTGTTTTATTTTTTTTTCTAAAGTGCAAGTTAGAGTAGCCATAGTTAGGGAAGAAGATGGCTTCCAACTACAGTGGGCACACTGCAGACTACTTGAAGCAGTTGTGCAAGGAGAGAGGAGTCCTGCACGAGGTGAGAGCCACCAAGCAGAATCTCGTGGATGCCCTGATGGCAGCAAATGCCCAGAGAATCGAGTCACAGACTGTGACTGTAAAGGACCAAACCTTGGGTATGGAGGGGCTAGCAGCCAGTGCAGTGTCCAGATCCAGTGGGGAAGGCAGCAGGGCCAGTGCAAGCGAAGGGCCACAGCAGCAGGGGAAAGTCACCAGCATTCTGGAGCAGAAGCAGTCAGGTGGCAGATTGAGTTGCTCACAATGGAGCTGGAGTTCCAGAGGGAGGCTGAGCAGGAACGTCGAGAAGCGGAGTGAGAACAGCAAGCCGCAGAGGAGAAGAGGGAGCAAGAACAGAGAGAAGCAGAGTGAGAGAGACGAGTTGCAGAAGAGGGAGCGTGAACAGCGAGAGGTGGACTGGAAAGAGCGTGAGCGCCAGAGGCAACATGAACTGGAGAAGCACGACTCCAACCACCAGCACCAAAGCAGGTAAGTGGCTTGGGTTTACCTGGAACTACAGCACTGGGTTACAAATTGAATTCCAAATTGATAGCTGAATTTAAAGAGGGGGAGGATATGGATGCCTTTTTAAATTCCTTTGAAAAAGTTTGTATTCAGGCAAAAATTTCTAGAGAGTCCTGGAGCTTCCAGCTACCCCTGCTACTTACCAGGAAAGCTCGGGATGCATTGGGTCAAATGGACAATGAGGACAGTAATGATTACAGCAGACTTAAAGCTGCACTTTTAAAATAGTTTGATTTAACTGCTGTAGCATACAGAGCTAAATTCCGTAAGCTCAGGAGAAGCCCTGACATGAGCTACAAGGAGCTAGCCATGAAACAATGTCAGTGTTTGAAACGGTGGGAAGGAATTGAAGCAAACTCTGTAGATAAAATTGAAAATGCTATTTTGTTGGAACAGTTTTTCTGGGCATGCTCAGCAGAGCTGAAAACCTGGCTGGAGGACCGAGATCCCAAAACAGTGCAAGAGGCTGCTGAACTCTCGGACCGCTATGCCAAGAGCAGACCTGCTCTGAGAGCGAATGGGGCGAGCGTGGCAGCGCAGAAAGGGAAAAGTGCTCCTTCAGGGCAGCTAAAACCCTCTCTGCCTCCACCGAAACCAGTTGGCCCCAGGTTTCAGAAAAAAGATTTCTCTGAGAAAAGAAACAAATGTTGGGTTTGTAAAGAAACTGGGCATATTGCCAGACAGTGAAATGTTTGTGTGTCCCTGGAAGCATGCTTGGGAACACGAGGGAACACGTGCACCCAGTCACGGTGAATGGTGTACAGACACAAGGGTCAAGGGACATGGGGCATCCCTGACACTGGTAAAAGGGGATCCGATAGAGCCTGGTCAGCTTATACCCAATGAATTTGTAACTGTGCAAGGATTCACTGGTGAGGAGACCACATTGCCTCTTGCTAGTGTTCTCCTAGACTGGGGTGAAACAGGGGGAACTGTGCAACAGGTGGCTGTAGCCAAAACGTTAGCAGTTGACGTCATCCTTGGCAACAGTCTCAAATAGGGAATGGTGTGTGCAGTGATCCATAGCCAAGCGGCAAAGGAAAATTGTAGTTCCCTGGACCCCACAGAAGCCATTGTGGAAATCACTGGGAGGCTGGTTCCCAGCCTGTATCTCCTGATAGGGAGTCTAATGAAAAGGGGGGTAGAAATGTTCCCAGTAGCAGTTAATCACACAGCTATGGAGGGTTACTCTGAAGAGGGAGGGGTGAACCATTGTCAGAGGGTTAGGGAGGACAGTGATCCCGAGTGCCCTGACACTAGTGCTAGGAACCCTAGATCTTACTTCAAGAGGGCTCTTGCAGTAGGTAATTACATATAGGACTGACGCCGGCTGGCGGCAGGACCCCATGGAAAAATTTCTAGGTAGCAGTCCCTGGCGGGGACTGCCCCCACATCAGGTGACCGGTGTCAAACGACGTCGATATAAAGGGGCAGTCCCAGACGCCTGCCTCCCAGTTCTTTCCCACCGTCAGCTCGTACAGCACCTCGCAGTTAAGTTCTTATCGCTCAGTCCTGTTACTTTGTCGTTTTTTTCTGATTAGTTTCAGAATTTTACTCTTTCGTCAGGTGAACGTCAGTATATGTCGTCCCCTTCAAAGAATAAGTACAACTCGTGCGGCGCCGAACTGCCTCACAAAGATGGTCACTTCCTCTGCCTCTTCTATCTAGGCCCCGACCACGCGGTCGATAAGTGTCCGCACTGCCTCCGGTTCAACGCGGCCACCCACAGACGACGCCAGCAGTCCCTCGAAGCCCATCTCCTCAAAAAGAAGATGTCTGCGATGGAGAAAGAGCTGAGAAAACTTCCGCAGGCATCGACCTCCCCTGAAGGGCACAAAAAGTGGGATAAGGAAAGGCACCGGGAGAAGGTCTCCTCTTCCGCGACTCCAGCCGGAGTCGTGGGCAAGGTAACATCCCCTCTGGGGGATCACCCGACGGCAGCCTCCAAGGCTTTGGAGGAGGCATTGGCCCGCCTGACGGGTTCGAGTTCAAGCCTGCCGGGCGTCTCCAGGCAAAAGGAGACTCCAGCCCCCAGTACTGCCGCAGGCCTGCGGCCTACTGGTGCGGGCACCTCCCTTAAGCCGGACGTCAGCCCCTCCGATGTATGCCGGGAGAAGGCCTCTAAGACTCTCGACCCTTCGGGGCGGCGCTCAGCAGCGTCTCCCTCGGACCGGGCCTCCTCTCATTCTCAGACCGCCTCCGATGAGGGACCCCCGAAGCCGGATGCCAGCTCCTCTGGCGTCTGCCGGGACTCGGCCCATAAGTCACACGTCCAACGTGCGCCGGGCCTCTGAGCCTACGGCGGAACTTACTACTTCTGTCATTCCAGGCTCTCCGCAGCCTTCGCTGCTGTCAGGGGAGCCCCAGTCCCCACTGCCTGACCCGGGATCCCCGTCCCCGGACGAGACTGGACCATGGGCTACCGTCCAATTCTCTTCCTGAAGAGCCAGATCTGACGCCGGTTCCCCTGATGCCGGCTACGACGCCAGACCCGCCACGCTGGTTCTGACACCGGCCCCTTCGACGCCGGCAGGGGATTTTCCTCTTCCTTCGGGCCTTCCACCCCACGGGCCTATCCCGGCTGATCTGCCTGTGGAGTACCCGGCTGGGCCGTCTGCTCCGGCAGCTCCTCCAACGCCTGGGTATTCGCCGTCGTATCCGACGCCGGTCTTCCCAGGTCCGCAGTATCCTGCGCCGCCGTACCCAGTGCCGACTCCTTCAACACCGCAGTACCTGATGCCACAGTACCTGACTCCGGGATACCTGCAGCCGGGTTACGGATACTCCCCCTACGGATTTCCTCCGTACAACTATCCCCCTCCTCCTCCTCCACCGGCCCCTAGGCCGCCAGTGGATCTGCAGGAGACTCTTGCTTCTTGGGCTGAGGCCAAGGCTCAGCTCACCAAGGAAGTCAAGAGCCGTCTTACGGCGACGGTGCCACCCCCGGCTCCCGTACGCCCAAGACAGCACACTCCCTCTCCACCTCCGGATTCCCAGGCTTTGCCCTCGGAAATCCAGAGAGGGGCAGGACACGCATTCTGGGATCCCTCCCAAGGAATCCGTTCCTCCCCCTAGACGAGTTAGGGAGTCTTACTCTGCTTCAGACTCTTCCTCCCCTTTTCTCTCGGACTCCTCAGAGGCTTCCGATGGAGGTTCCGAGAAAGACGATGAGCCATGCTCTCCGTCCAAACCCCCGGCCGAGGACTCCTCCGAAGTCTCTTCCGGAAGATCCTTCCTTCATGGAGTTGCTCAGAAAGATCCAGGAATTTCATCAGTGGCATTCCTTAGAACCAGATCCTCAACGGGTAAAACTTGCCGAGCATCTGGACTTGCCCCTTACGGCTCCGACCTTAGTGCCACCCTGGATTGAGCCTCACGCCCACCTTGTTTCCACTATTTGGAAACAACCGTCGGCTTAACCCCATTTCCCAGGAAGTCGAACAGGCTATACCAGGCTCCGGAGGGTGTAGACTTTTTAGACTGTCACCCCCGTGCAGACTTGGTTGTGATTAGCGCCGCTCACGGTCAGTCAGCACATCCGAAGCACTAGAGCTCATCTCCCCCGGATAAGGAATCTCACCTTCTGGATCAGTATGGAAGGAAGATCTACGCTTCTTCCACACTTGGGATTAGGGCCCTGAACTATGTTGCACATATGGGGGATTACCAGAAGTCCGTCCTTACCCAGGCGGAATCCAAGATCGACTCTCTGCCTGACTCTCAACTCAAGCAGGAGTTGGCCGACCTGGTCCATTCTGCTCGTTCGGCCAGTCGTCACATTCTGAGGATGACCTACGATGCAGTGGACACCGCAGGGCGGAGCTCTGCGTTTGCTGTAAGTCTTCGGCGTTACGCATGGCTCTGTGTGTCAGGTTCGGTCCCGGAGGTGCAGTCAGCCATCCAAGAAGCACCTTTCAGAGGTTCTGTGCTTTTCGGTGGTGATGTCAAGGACATCATCACTGATTTGCAGGAGAAGGGGACAGCCCTTAAATTCGTTGATTCAATGTACCGTCCCCACCCCCCACAGCGCCGTCCCTTTTGCAGATGTAGCCGGCCTGAAGCGAAACCTCAGGGAAGGCGGGCCACTAAACGTCGGGCCCCCACAGCTGCCAGGCCCCCGTGCCCAAAAAGCAACGGTGCCCCAGCTGCGGCGCTGCCTCACACCACCTGACTCCTTTCCTCTCCCACCGCCTCCGGACACCCCGGAGGAACCGATAGGAGGAAGGTTCTCCCTCCACCTTCCGGGTTGGGAGAGGATAACTACGGATTCATGGGTGCTTCAGATCATTGCAGAGGGGCACTCCATAGAGTTTCTACAGAAACCTCCACGTCACTCCCCTCTGAACTCCGCTTACTCAAGGGACCATCTTTCTTTGGTCAGGGAAGAAATCTCAGCGCTTCTTGCGAAACAGGCTATAGAACCCGTCCCTCCTCACCTCTACGGGATGGGGTACTATTCACACTTTTTCCTTGTACCAAAGAAGATGGGAGATCTCAGACCTATTCTCGATCTCAGCTCCCCGAACCTGTTTGTGGAGTACAGGAGGTTCAGGATGCTCTCCCTTCAATCCCTTTTTCCCCTGCTTCGGCCGGGCCAATGGCTTTGTGCACTAGGTATGCAGGATGCGTACCTGCACATCCCCATTCGCCCTTCGCACCGAAAGTACCTCAGGTTTGCGTTCCAGGGGGTCCACTACCAATTCTGGGCGCTCCCATTTGGTCTTTCCTCGGCTCCCCGAGTCTTTACCAGATGCCTGGCGGTGGTAGCGGCCCACCTGCGTTCTTTGGGAGCTCAGGTTTTCCCCTATCTGGACGACTGGCTCCTGGCAGCCCCGTCCAGGGAAGAACTCCTGCATTTCCTCTCCCTCACCTGGCAGGTTTTCACTGGCCTGGGTATTACCATCAACCATTCCAAGTCTCACCTGGATCCTTCACAGAGACTCCAGTTCATCAGGGCAATTCTCGACACAACTTTGTGCAAAGCCTTTCTGCCTCCGGACAGGGGGGCCTCCCTCCAGTCACAGATTTCCCTCCTATTGGAACACAGGAGGGTCCCGGCGAGGTCAGTGCTCCGTCTACTGGGGCTTATGGCGGTGGCCATCCCGACGGTTCTGCGCGCACGCCTCCACATGAGAATCTCTCAGTGGACTCTTCGATCTCAGTGGGATCAATGAGTAGATGACCTAGATCATCCGGTTCTGATCTCCTCGCCGATGATAAGAGACTTGCAATGGTGGATGGTTCGAGAGAACCTCTTCCGGGGTCCCCTTTTTTCATCCTCCCACCGATCAGACTCTGACCACGGACGTTTCAGGCGAAGGTTGGGGAGCCCATCTGGGTCCTCACCAAACCCAAGGCCTTTGGTCAAAGTTGGAGATAGTTCTCCACATCAACTTGCTCGAGCTTTGAGCAGTGCTTTATGCACTCCAGGCCCTTCACCAATACATCCTTCCTGGTCACCTAGCTGTCCAAACGGACAACATGTGCGTGGTGTGGTACATCAACGAGCAGGGAGGGACTCTGTCCTACCTGCTGTGCAGGGAAGCAATGAAGGTCTGGGATTGGGCAACTCTCCACAACCTTCACCTCATGGCGATCCATGTTCTGGGAGTTGACAATGTCCTAGCAGACAGACTAAGTCACTCGTCGGCTCTTCCACACGAGTGGAATTGGAGGAAAAAGTCCAAAAAAGCATCTTCCAGGTTTGGGGGACTCCTCAGATAGACCTGTTCGCCTCCTCCCAAAACGCAAAGCTTCCAATCTTTTGCTCGCTCGCTCCAGAGCGAGGCTCTTTCTGGAGCGATGCTCTATCTCTAAGCTGGAAGGACAGATTCAACTATGCTTTTCCCCCAATTCCTCTGGTCCCTTGTGTGTTACAGAAGCTTGCTGTAGAAGGAGCGAGAATGATTCTGATCGCTCCTTTCTGGCCCAGGAAAATCTGGTTCTCTCTTCTACAACAATACTCAGAGGTTCCTCCTCTTCCTCTTCCTCTTCCTTTATCTCCAGGATTGCTGACCCAGGATCAGGGGACCCTGGTCCATCCGGGACTCAAGTCCCTTCAACTTCATGCATGGCTCCTACAGAACAAGCCCAATCTCGTTTTGGCATTTCTTCTAAGGTGGCCGAGATTCTGGTGGAGGCTAGAAAAACATCCACTAGGTCCACCTACGCCATGAAATGTAAAAGATTTTCTATCTGGGCGGCGTCCAGGAACATGGAGCCCTTTTCCTGCCCTGTGACTTTTCTGCTTGAGTACATGTGTCATCTTTTTGACCTGGGTCTCAGTCACTCCTCTTTGAAGGTCCATATGGCGGCTATTTCAGCCTACCATGTCCCTTTCGCTGATAAGGCATTAGCTCAGCTGGAGGTATCCAAAATTTTCCTCAGAGGGCCCTTCATCTTAGGCCTCCTATCGGACTCCAAGCTCCACCTTGGGACTTAAATTTTGTCCTCGAAACTTACCCTTCCCTCCCTTTGAGCCTGCGGCTTCCTGAACCTGAAGTTTTTATCGTGGAAGACACTCCTCTTGGTGGCCATTACTTCTGCTCATGAGAATTTCTGACTCCAAGCCCTGATGTGCAAAACTCTACTTGATTTTTCACAAAGAACGCAGTAGCTCTTCGCATCTAATCCTAAGTTTCTTCCAAAAGTGGTAGCGAGTCTACCTTAAATCAGTCTATTGAATTGCCTGTCTTTTTCACGCAGTATTTCAACCAAGGAGAATACTTGCTCCATACCATGGATGTCCACAGGATTCTGCGATACTACACCGATAGGGCGAAGGATCTCAGAAAGACTGATCAGTTGTTTGTCTCTTTCGCTCACAAAAGAGAAGGCAATGCTGTCTCTAAGCAATGTCTATCAAAATGGTTGGCCCATTGCATCACTTTCTGTTATGACAAGTACAACAAGACCCTCCCGGGTCAAGTCAGAGGTCACTCCACGTGGAGTTGCCGCCTCACGACTTGTTTCAGAAACGTGTCTGTGGCAGACATCTGTGCTGCTGCCACTTGGACTTCAGTCCATACCTTTACTAAACATTACAGTTTGACATTGCCTCTCGCCATAGAGCAGGCTTGGGTTAGCTGTCTTGCAAGGCCTCCTTTCTTGAGTCCTGCTAGATTATTTTCTACTTTTGAGTAGTTCCTCCTCCGGTGCCTTTCGTTTGTTCCAGACTGCTTGGGATTCTGTCCTATATGTAATTACCTACTGCAAGAGCCCTCTCGAAGTAAGATAGTACAGTTACGTAAAAACTTACCGTAACAGTAGATCTTCGAGAGAGGCTCTTGCAATAGGTAATACCTTCCTGCCCTCCATCCCCCTAGGCTTTTTCAGTTCCTTTTCCATTCAGGGAAATATCTGCTTCTCTCTTGTCCGGGTCTTCTCGGCCTGTGGCTGGAAAGAACTGGAAGGCGGGTATCTGGGACCACCCCTTTATACCGATGTCATTTGACGCTGGTCACCTGACAGGGCGGTCCCCACCAGGGACTGCTAGCTAGAAATTTTTCCGTGGGGTCCTGCCGCCGGCCGGCGTCAGTCCTATATGTAATTACCTACTGCAAGAGTCTCTCTCGAAGATCTACTGTTACGGTAAGTTTTTACGTAACTGTACTTTTAGAGACTGAAGGGGACCTGTCTCATGCCTTGGGAATGTGTAAGGAGTTTGCAGCTGCTCAGAAAAGTGACCCTAGTCTAGAGAAGCTGAGGGCTTGGGCAGACTCTGATGGAGCACAGGGAGGTGACGGTAAACATAAAATTTATTGGGAAGATGGACTGATGTATACTCAGGCTGTGCAGTCAGAGGGGAGGGGTGATAGGCAGGCAGCTTGTCCTTCCCCAGGGGTATTGTGATCAGTTGCTCAAGATTGCACATGATAGTCCCTTGTTTGGTCATCTGGAAATCGCACGCACTATGCAGCGGTTGGCTCAGAGTTTCTATTGGTCCAACTTCACCCAGCAGGTGAAGGAGTATTGCAGGTCTTGTCACCAGTGCCAAGAAATAGGGAAGGCGGGCAAGAAAACAGAAGCTACCCTAATTCCATTGCCCATAGTGGAGGAGCCATTCCAGAGGGTGGGAATGGATATTGTGGGGCCTGTAAATACCCCCCAGCTCCTCCAGGAAGAGGTTCATCCTGACTGTGGTGGATTATGCCACCTGATATTCAGAGGCAGTTGCCCTATCCTCACTGAGGATGGATAAAGTGGCAGATGCCTTACTTGAGATTTTCTCCCATGTTGGGTTTCTGCAGGAGGTTATCAGTGATCGAGCGGGGTTTCCTTCATGTTGGACCTGATGAAATGTTTGTGGGAGAAGTGTGGGGTGGTGCAGAGGCACACTACACCTTATCACCCACAAGCCAGTGGGCTTGTGGAAATATTTAACGGTACCCTGAACTCAATGCTCCAAGCGTTTGCTGAACAGCATGGAAGGAACTGGGAGAAATACCTTCCCCACCTGTTTTTTGCATACAGGGAGGTGCCCCAAGAGTCGACAGGATTTTTCCCCTTCAAACTCTTATATGGATGCCAGGTACGTGGGCCCCTAGACTTGATCCGGGAGGACTGGGAAGGCAAGCATGCCACCCAGGGCATTCCCATAGTGAATTACGTCCTTAGGTTTAGGGAAAGTCTGAAGGAGCTTATGGGGACAGCCCAGAGAAACCTGGCAGCTGCCCAACAGAAACAAAAAGTGTGGTATGACCGCAGAGCCAGAGCTCGCTCGTACACGGTGGGTCAGGAAGTCATGGTCCTTATCCTGGTCTGGAAAAACAAGCTGCAGGCTGAGTGGGAAGGACCGTGCAAAGTAATTAGAAAGGTAAATAATGTGAACTATATCATAGAGTTACCTGACAGAAGACATACAGAAAGAATGTACCATGTCAATGTGATGAAACCATATGCTAATAGAGCTGACATGGTATTTGCAGTATGTAGTCCTGGGGAGGGGACAGATGAAGGAGACCCCCTTCTGGACTTGCTGGAAGAAAGCAAGCAGGAGTTCTCTGTGGAGGCAGTTAAACTGTCTCCCCAACTGGCCCCGGACAAGATCCAGGAAGTAAGGGAGGTTTTAACAGACTTTCCCCCCTGTTTAGTGACAAGCCTGGACTAACCCCCTTAGCGACGCATGATGTAGAAACAGGGGCACAGACGCCTATACGGTGGACAGCATATCGGGTGTCGGAGGCTGTCCAAAAGGACATTAAGAAGGAGGTGGAGGAAATGCTGGATTTAGGGGTAATCCAGAGATCCCACATCCCCTGGGCCTCACCCGTAGTCCTTGTGCCCAAGCCAGATGGCTCTACTCATTTCTGTGTGGACTATCGTGGACTGAATACAGTCATGAAGTCAGATGTCCACCTGATGCCCTGGACGGACAAACTCCTGGACAAGTTGGGAGGGGCGACATACCTTACGACTGTTGACCTGACAAAGGAGTATTGGCAGGTAGAGTTAACTGACAGAGCTAGGGGGAGGTCGGCCTTCATCACCCTGATAGGCTGATTTGAATTTAAAGTAATGCCTTTTGGAATGAAGAACTCCCAGGCCACTTTCCAAAGGTTGGTGAACCAGGTGATAAATGGTGCTGAGGAGTACACCGTGGCATACCTAGATGACAATGCCATCTATAGTGCCAGCTCAGAGGAACACCTCTTCCACCTTAGGGAAGTG
This sequence comes from Neoceratodus forsteri, assembly GCA_016271365.2. Lineage (NCBI taxonomy): Eukaryota > Metazoa > Chordata > Ceratodontiformes > Ceratodontidae > Neoceratodus > Neoceratodus forsteri. The sequence goes on along the minus strand of CM028131.1, from coordinate 1,002,696,347 downwards.
CTGGACAGGATACAGAAGGCTGGGCTCACTGTCAAAGCTGAGAAGTGGCAGGTGGTCATGGCTGAAGTGGCATACCTTGGGCCTGTTGTAGGCCGGGGACAGCTCTGTCCTAACCAAGTAAAAATAGAGTAATCGAGGCATGGCCCAGACCAGAATTTCTAGGGAAAGCAGGGTACTATAGGAAATTTGTACCCAATTACAGTGCCCTGGCTGCTCCTCTATGTGACCTGGTAAAGAAAAAGATGCCTAAGAAAATTACCTGGGAACCAGCCTGGGAAAAAGCCTTTACCAGACTGAAGGAGGCTGTGCAGTGCTCCTGTATTGACAAGTCCTGACTATGGCAGATCCTTTATAGTCCAGACTGATGCCTCAGACATGAGTATTGCGGCAGTACTGAGTCAGGCATCCAACCAAGGGAAAGATCACCCTGTAGTGTACCTGAGTAAAAAGTTACTTCCCAGGGAGCAGGTTTACTCTACTGTGGAAAAAGAGTGTCTTGCAATAGTGTGGGCCCTAAAGAAGTTGGAGACATAATTATATGGGCAGCATTTTGTGGTACAAACTGAACACAAACCCCTGGTTTGGCTGACTCAAATGGGAGAAGCTAATGGTAGACTATTAAGATGGAGTCTTGCCTTGCAAGGGTATGACATGGCGATCTTACATAGGGCTGGAGCGACCAATCAGAATGCAGATGGTTTATCGCATCTGTATGAGGAGTGAACTGATTTGGGAAGCTCATCCCATGCAGGGGATAGAGCCCCCAAATTCAGTCTAGGTGGGGAGGATTGTGACGCTTGGCCAGCTGGTTATGACTGTTGTATGCTATTTGTAATATTCTGTCTTTTGGATGAGACGTTAAACCGAGGTCCCATCTTCCTGTTCTGGTGGTAGTTCAGGTGGATGTTAAAGATCCCATGGCACTTCTCAAAAAGAGCAGGGGAATTTCCCCGGTGCCCTGGCCAAATTTCCCTCATTCATGAAAAATACCACCAACAGCTTAATCTGGTTCAAGATCAATTGGCATTCATCTGTATCCCCCTTCCCCGAGTTGTGCCTGAAAATAGGCAGGATTTGTCTAGTGCACTTACCTGGCCAACTAAAACTGAAAAATATATAAAAATATAGCCTGTGCTTATGGGTGCCCCCCCCAACCAGGTTTCAGAGAAGCTACAGGATATATTAATCTGAAATCAGGAGGTAATTAAAAGACCAGAGAGACTTAAGGGTCTCCTGTTTTTCTGTCTTAATTAGAACTGACCCAGTTGCCAGGATATAGGGCTCGTAAAATGTTATGATACCTGTAGAAAGAACATGTTATACCACCATGGTGCTAAAGGTTATAAAATCCTTTGATATGCCTTGGGAATAGGAACTGCTCAAGATCAAAGAGAAGATGTTAATTAAGGAGTCATATTTCGGAAATGAGTTTTTGCTGATGTCACCTTATTTAATATACCTCCTGATAGGACATCCTGTTTGTATATTTTTTGTATTCAACAAGGAGGAGCTAGATGACTCTCAAAAGGGGTGTGTGAGAGAGACACAGTTTAAACTAGGAATTGTGTCTGATCTTTGTGACATATCTTTTTGGGCTCTTAAGAAACAAGATCTAACTATAAGCATGCTACAGGTAATACATTAGATAGAGAAAGTATAACTGTATTGTGGTAGGAGTTTTTATTTTGTACTTTTCCTTGTTCTCTTTTAAGTGATTGTGAGCTCTTTGATATATTGTTCTGTGTTTACATTTTTCATATTTTTATCATCTTTAGTAAAATCTTTATTTTGAAAAGACTGCCTGGGTCTGCCAGTTCTTTTTTGTGATGTATAGAGAGTTAAGACTGACAAAAACTGTTCAGAAGCTTGATGGTGTTACTAAACTGGGAAAAGGTAAGAACATACCTAAGGTCTGTAATAGAGTTTTTTTTTTCTTTCTTTTTATCCCCTCTATACATATAAATGGTTCCCTCCTTGACTTGCTCATGTTACCCACCCCACCACTGAGTCTGCCTCTAGAGTGCTCTTCGGTGACTCCTACCTTTTCTTCCCACCTTCCGTGGAGCACCCTGGCACAGCGGGGTCTGCCCGTGGCTCCTGGACTGGGCAACTGGAGCGGCCGTCATCTAGGACCGCGAGGTTGATTTTTCCATTTTTCTGTGCTTCTCACCCCTCCCTCCCCTGAGGACGTCGGCTCGGGCAAGTGCGTGCTGACGCACGCCTGCCAAGTGCCTAACAACGTCTTCCCCTTCCTGTCTCCAGCCCTTCTGGAGCCGCCAGTGCCCCATGAGAGCCGGTGCTCCCACCAGCCCCCAGGGACGCCGGGTGTGTCAGCACCCTGGTAACCGACCCCGAAGGAGGAGAGCATCCGTTGGGACGCTCAATCCTCCTTCCCCCTGCCGACCCCCAACGACACGAGTCTGTACGCGAACCCGGGTCGCCAGCGTGGTGCGAGGTGTAGCATCCAGCGCCTCAACCCTCAGCGCCACCGGGCCGGCTTTAATAGAGTTTTAAGAGTTCATTTTGGAAGCCTGTCTGGGTACCCTCTGGCATAAGATTGTACCACAATCCCTGAAGAGGGTACGAATCTGAGCCTGTACATTGGGTACGCTAGCATAAGGTTCACAGTTTGAATCCCCCCAGAACGTGAGACTAAAGGTGATTCGGACCCACAGGCAGACAGGGAGGTTACCCTGTCTGTTACCTGTTCACATTACTGCGCTTGGAGGTGGCACTGTGGGAGCAGAGGGCCTGACCTGCTGAGTGCGTTTGTGGCAGTTATCAGTACCCCCCCCCCCAAAATCATGTACTTCTCCCTTGGGTTTCTGTGCCCCAAATGCATGATTTTACACTTCTTTGCATTGAATCTTAGCTGCCACACTTTTGACAACTCCTAAAGTCTGCTCAGGTCCCTCTGCATTCTCTCCGCCTCCCCCCATTCATTTTATTTTTTTATACTTGTAAGTTAGATGAGCATTACTGACCATTTTCACAAGTGACAAGTGGTTACAAATAACATGAAAAACATTTCATGCAAATAATTCAACATACATTATATACACTAAACAGTAAACAACAATGATTATAAAATTAGCAAGTGTCACAGACCCACTCAGCAGGTCAGGCCCTCTACTCCCAAAGTGCCAACCTCTGAGTGCAGTCTTGTGAACAGTGTAACAGATAAGGTAACCCTCTTGTCTGTTTTTGTGAGTTCGGATCAACCTTTGGTCTCAAGTTCTGGAGGGATTCAGGGTTTTAAATAATTGATTAGCAGTTTTTTTCTTGGGACAATACTAACTGTACAGGAAGCATTTATATAGGTTTTCTAGAAGTGTTATGTTTGTTAAACACAGTGACGAAAGCGCTATGCATTTTCACAATGTTTTAGAACTTTTATGAGCAAAACGCTAATCAATTTTTAGAGTTAAATAAAACCCTGGGATTTAAACTGTGAACCTCTTGCTAGCATACCCAATGCACAGGTTCAGATATTTCTGTCTTCGGGGGGCCAGGTATCTTTGCTTATGGGCACCTAACCAGGTTTACAGAGATGAAACCTTAAAAATTTTAATAAAGACCTCAGATTTAAAATGCTTCCCTTTCCAGTTTGGTACCACCATTCAAGCTTATGTTTAGTATCTGCAATAACCATATACTTTTCTTACAACTAAAAAGAAGTCAAAGACAGACCAAGTAAGTTCTAAAAATAATTTTACTAAAATAGTTAAAAGTATGTAAAACACAAAATACAGAACTCTTATATCCCCAGACATACAAATCTTTTAAAAGAAACAAGGTTTAAACAGTGCAAATTCTGACTTACAGTACTTAGAATTGAAATCTTTCAAAATACTTGTTTACAAGTGCTCCAAAGAGCTTTCCTCTGTCAGAGTCTAGGTAAAAGTGTGTCTCTGTGTAGTAAAACAGAGTATTCCTTAAACAACTGTATGGCACAACCCAATCTTTGTGTGATGTCAGCTAGCTCCTCCTCTGTCAGATTATGTATAAAAAAATATATCTTATACGAAAGTATTACATTCTGCAACTTCAGCATAATTCATGTCCTTCAAATGACACTTTTTTTGATCTCATAATAATCTTCCTCCTTCCAGGACATGAAAGCGTCTTTATGATTTCACACTTCTATGTAATAACCTGGGTTTTCCTTTCAATGTCATAAAATGGATATGTTATAGCAACTATGGCTGTAATTAACTCAGACAGACAGGATCCTTAATTAAGGCCTTACATGTAACACATGGTCTCTAAAAACTGAGTATGTGAACTCACATGCTGTCAGCATTTTACTTATGGCTTTCATCTTTTAGCTAAAATCTGGGGGGGGAAGGGAATGAGTGAGGTCATTCTAAGAGCATCAGTTTTTTTTGTTTTTTTTTAGCGGACAGAGTCAGTCATACATTTTATATTAAAAAAAATGATACAGCACTCATACCTGGCTGTCTACGTTACAGCAAGTACCCTGTTGCAGATCTTAGTGTTATCTGCAATGAGCATACCTTCCTTTCTAGCCCCTCTGCAATGTTGCCGGGGTACAGATTACACCAGAAGGATAGGAAAAATGGGAAGGGGGAGGGGAGGTGGCACTGTACGTAAAGGAGGGATTAAAATGTGTAAGGGAGGAGGGAGATGAGAGAGATACAGAAGCACTGTGGGTGCAACTACAATGTCCCAAAAATAGACCACTAAGACTGGGGGTGGTGTACAGACCACCCTCTCAAATTGAAGGGATGGACAGGGTACTGGCGGAATTGGCAGAACGGATCAGGAAGAACTGCAGGAAGGGGGGTTGGTGATAGTAGGGGACTTCAACCTGCTGGGGGTGGAGTGGTACACACCTGCCACAAAGAGCAGAAGGGAGCAGGCAATGCTGGATGCCTTCTAGGAAAGCTTTCTAGTACAGTTGGTCAAGGAACCAACTGGGGAAAGGAACACCCCTGACATTGTACTGACGAATGGGGAGTGGGTGAGGGATGTGAGGGTGGCGGAACCACTGGGGGAGTGACCACCGGACAGTATGGTTCCAGTTACAGGTGGCTAAAGAGAGGATGGCATCTAGCATAAGGGTGCTGGATTTCAGGAATGCCAACTTTAAGATGATGAGGGAAGTGGTACAGGGGTTCCTGTGTAAAATTCATCTGGGTATGGACACACAGCAAAGGTAAGAAATGATAAGACGGGATAGTGGAGGCAACAGAAACATGCAGCAGGGCCCAGACTAAGAAGACTAGGGGGAAGAAACCCAGCTGGATAAGTAAAGGAGTGCTAGACAGGGTGAGGAAGAAAAGGGCAGCTTACAGGAGATACAGAAAATCAGGGAGGTAGGGAGGACAATAGGGAGGAATACCTGAAAGAAGCGAAGGAAGTGACCAGGGGGTTAAGGGCAGCCAAGGCAGCATGGGAACTCAGGCTGGCGCAGGGCATAAAAAAAGGGGAGAAAGACTTCTTTAGGTACAAGAGGGAGAAAAGAAGCTGTAAGGACCAAATTGTAAGAATTAAGAAGGAGGGGGGATGAGTGAAGGAAGGGGCTGAAAAGTCAGAAGTACTCAATGGCTACTTCTGTTCGGTCTTTATGAAAGAAAAGGAATAGGCGCTACCCATAGTAGGAGGAAGGATCGAAACAGATGGGGGGGTGACGGATGGTGAAATCGCAATGGGGAGGGTGCTGGAGGGGTTAAGGGCTTTGAGGGTAGACAAGGCTCTGGGACTGGATGGAGTACATCCGAGAGTGCTGAAGGAGCTGGCAGAGGTCCTGGCAGGACCCTTGGCAGACTTATTTAATTCTTCTCTAGACACGGGATGCATACCGCAGGACTGGAGACTGGTTCCCATGGTTCCCCTCCACAAGAGTGGACTCAAGGACAAACCAGGAAACTAAAGGCTAGTAAGTCTAACATCCATAGTGGGGAAGCTAATGGAGACGATCCTAAAGGATAGGCTAGTGGCACTACTAGAGGTGAATGGGGTGCGGGACAGGAGGCAGCATGGCTTCATTAAGGGCAGGATCTAACAAGGCAGGAGGCGTGGTCTGACAGGTGGCAGCTGGGGTTCAATGCAAAAAAACGCAAGGTGCTGCACTTCAGAACAAAAAATACGAGGAAAAGGTACCATCTGGGGGGAGTGCAGCTGGAGGTAACAGAAGAGGAGAAGGATCTGGGGGTGCTCATCACGGGAGCAATGAACAATTCTGCACAATGCAGAAAGGCAGCAGCAATGGGCAACAAAATGATGGTGTGCATTGCAAGGGGATTTACCTCAAGAAGAAGGGAGGTTATTTTACCATTGTACAGATCAATGGTTAGACCACACCTGGAATACTGCGTGCAGTACTGGTGCCAGCACCTACAAAGGGACATTAGGCTGCTGGAGGGGGTGCAGCGTAGGGCAGTGAAGATGATTCAGGGCCTGGGGGAAATGCCATATGAGGTCAGACTAAGAGAGTTGAACATGTACACACTGGGGGAGAGGAGGGACAGGGGGGATATGATTGAGACCTTCAAATACATGAAGGGGATAATGAAAACAGACACAGAGGGTCTATTCAGGTGGAGGAGGGTGGGGAAAGACACTAGGGGCCATGACATGAGATTGGAGGGGGGTAGATTCAGGAGAGGGGTGAGGAGGCATTTCCTTATGGAGAAGGTGGTGGCAAAGTGGAACACACTACTAACTGAAGTGGCAGCATGTACCACAGTGGAGTGCTTCAAGAAGGGGTGGGACAGGGCAAGGGTAGGGTAAGGGAGGTAAGGGGAGGGGTGGGGCAGCAGCTGAATAGGGAGCTAGCTGCATTTATGAGCAGCCTAGATAGACCCTGAAGGCTATTTGTTGCTGGCAATTTTCGTATGTTCCGTAAGACATTAAAGAAGACTGGCCCCAGAACTGATCCTTGTGGCACCCCACTGGTCACCCTCCTCTCCTCGGAATGAACTCTGTTTACCACCACCCTCTGTGTTCCATCCCTTAACCAATTTCTGACCCAGTTTACCACCGTGGGACCCACTTCCAGGCAGCATAGCTTGTTTGCAAGCCTGCTATGTGGAATGGTGTTGAAGACCTTGCTGAAATCCAGGTAGGCCACATCCATTGCTGCTCCCTGATCTAATTCCATGGTCACCCAGTCAAAGAAATGTATCAGATTTGTTTGACATGATTTTCCCGCTGTGAATCCATGCTGCCTAGGATCCTGTGATCTGCTGGATTCAAGATATACCACAGTCCTTTCCTTTAGAAGTGATTCCATTAATTTCCCTGCCACCGAGGTCAAACTGACTGGCCTGTAATTGCCAGCCTCCTCCCTGCTCCCACTTTTGTGGGGAGGGACTACATCTGCTCTCCTCCAGTCCTCTAGAACCACTTCTGTTTCCAGTGATTTGTGGTACTGTCAGTGGTGCTGCGAGCAGCTCTCTAAGCTCTGGATGTATCCTGTCCAGCCCCATTGCCTTGTCCACTCTCAGTTTTGCAAGTTCTTTAGGACTGTCTCATCCGTAAATGGACCGGTGTCCACCTCTCTTCCATCGACGCTCCTGTTGCTTAACTGAGGTCCCATACCTTCCACTTCTTGTGTGAATACTGAACACAAATATTTGTTCAGGAATGCTGCTTCCTCCAGGTCCCCCGCTGTACACTCTCCTCCTTCCCCTTTTAGCCCAACAATGCCATCCCTGATCTTTCTTCTTTCACTAACATACGTGAAGAATGTCTTGTCCCCTTTTGTTACTGCCTTGGCTATTTTTCCTCTGTTTGTGCCTTTGCACTCCTGACTGCTTTCCCTACATCTCTCTGTTTTTCTAGATACGCTTCGCTGTCCTCCTTCCTCTGTGTTTCCTTGTACCTCCTGAATGCCAGCCTTTTCGCACTTACTTTCCTGGCCACTTCCTTTGAGAACCACGGTGCTTTTTGTTTCCTCTGGCTTTTGCTTAATTGTCTAACACAAAGGTTTGTTGCCTCCTCTATTGCTTCTTTTAAATCCAGGATAACTCAGTCGACGACTCCTGGCACTGTGATATAAGGACACTGAAAAACACAGCAGATGTGTCCACTTATACTGTATGATTATAAAATGGACAAAATCTTTTTTTGAATCCTGATTGTCTGAAAGCCCTTTCCAGCTGTGTCCTTATCAGGACATAGCATTACAATGGGCACTACTTGTGCCAATCAGAATGCAGCACACAGTGAAATTAGTGCGTGCCACCGCTCTCCCACTGCAGCTCTTCGGCATCTGACAGAAGCACAATAGCTATGGTGGGAGAGTGGTGGGAGCGACAAAGAAACCAGAAAAAGAGCAGTACCTCCCAGACTGACTAAAAAAGAATCTCTCCTCCACTCTGATTTGCCAAGCACTTCCTTTCTTAAGTCAGCCGTGCAGCACTTCCTTTGTTAAGTCAGCCGTGCAGCACTTCCTCTGTTAAGTCAGCCACGCAGCACTTCCTTTAAGTCAGCCCTGCAGCATTTCCTCTGTTAAGTCAACCATGCAGCACTTCCTCTGTTAAGTCAGCCGTGCAGCTCGCCATAGTCTTGTTGCCAAAACTGCAGTCAAACAAAAACAGTGCCCTCCCCAGAACAGAAGCCAGTCTCACAATTCCTGGCAACAAGATTATTTAAAAGACTGTGAACCTGATATTCTCCTGGCAACAGAAACTTATTTTAAACTGCCAAGAGGCAATGAAAATGAAATGGCCATGTTGCACAGTACAGGAAAACATGAGATGCTCACTAAGGTGGTTCCTTAGGGACACTCTCGCTCCCGAAAAACATGGCAGTACACACAGAATCACAGTCTTTCTTAAAGCACAAAATACAATATCAATAAACAAATGGAAAAAAAAAACTGATATTAAATAAAATAGCCTGTCTCTGTGTTGGGGGGTGGTGGTGGTGGTGGTGGGGGAACACCTATGAAAGGGGACTATTTTTTACTATTTTGGCTATTAAAACCTGTATGTGTATAAAAACTTCATTAATGCACCATTAAGGTTCCAGCGTCAAAAGTAGAGAAATGCCAAGTTAGGGTTCCCAACCCTAAGTCCCCCCCCCCGACGCATACACGAACAGGCGTGAAGGGTGTGTCTTGGGACTGTAACTGGCCTGATCGCAGGCAACCCATATTAAACCCCCCGACTGGCCCGATCGCGGGCAAACCCATATTAAACCCCCACCCCCGACTGGCCCGATCGCGGGTAAACCCATAGTAATCCCCCCACCCCCACTAGCCCGATCGCGGGCAGAACAGATTCAACCTCCCCAAGAACAATGTCCCTGGTGGTCCAGTGGACCCTTGAAGCCCGATCGCGGGCATTAGAGTCAACCCCACCCCCAGGTCAAGTACCTGGTGATCAGTGGCCCCACCCACCCACAGGCCCCCCACACTCTCCACCCCTCCATCAGCATCCCAACCGCCTGCGGCCCGCCGCCCGCCGACTGACTGCTCGGTAGGGCTGCCGCCCGATGGTTCAGAGCAGAGCCAATGGGCGTGCAGCTCCTCCCATACAAAGCAGACCAGATATGTGAATGAAGTTCATTCACATATCTGGACTCTGCTATATATGGGCTGCACCCATTAGCTCTTACTCTGAACCAGTGGGCAATACCGAGCAATCGAGAAGGCGGGTAAGATAAGCTGCCGGCTTCGGGGGGCTCCGTGGGTGGAGTGGTGAGGCCACTGGGCTCTCAGATCACCAGACCTGAGACCTGGGAGTTGACTCTAATGCCAGCGATCGCGCAAATCCACTGGACCTGAGATATTTCTTGAGAGAGAACTCTGTTGTGCCTCGCGATCGGGCTAGTCAGATGGGTTGCCCGGCGTTCAGTAATCGAAAGTGAAATTCATGCCAGCGGTCGGGCCAGTCAGAGGAAGGGGTTACTTCACTATGCCTGCGATCGGGCCAGTCGGGGAGGGGCTTTACTACATGCCCGCGATCGGGCCAGTCGGGGAGGGGTTACTACATGCCCTTGATCGGGCCAGTCGTGGGGAGGGGTTACTATATGCCATGATTGGGCTGCAGGGGGGCACAGGGAGTAAGTCGAGGGCCACCCACAGGTGGCAGCTGCTGTGTTGCGCCCTGCAATGCGGCAGCTCACCTGTGGGTGGCCCTCGACTTACTTTTTTTGCTTCAAAGTTGTGCAGGAAGAGGTTGGGGTTGGCACAGACAACTGCACAGCCCATTGAATATTGGCTGTGCAGTTTATGCATGGTTCCTCCCCCTCTGGTTGAGCATGCCTTCATTAGCATTGTGCTGTTGCTCAGCTTGACTTGGGGGGGGCCCAACTGCCTCCTGCTGAATATGGCAGAATGGCGCAATTTCGGACTTGCGCAGGCGCAACCCTATTGCACGTGGTGCAACCCTTGTGAATATCCAGCCCCATGAGTAAATATGCTTGCACCATGAGGCTCTGAGCTGCAAACCTGGAGACCTGGGTTTGAATCCCACAGCCCCCACTTGCATACTGTGTGACCCTGAGCAAGTCACTTAACTTCCTTGGGCTCCCAGGTCGCACCTGTAAACAAGCTTCAGTTTAGTGTGTCTCTCCTAGTTAAAAAAAAAATATTGTTAATTTCCCTAAACTGATCAACACTTGGTGCTCAGTATCACCCCCCTCAAAAAAAAAAGAATCAACAAGACAGGCTCTTAACATAAACATTTTTGTTTCCTTTGTTCTGTTCCTGCCCTGAATGAAACCCCAACAGATCCCTTCGTATTTTAAAGTATTGTCCCCCTTAAAAATACTAATTAATCTGTAAAAGTAACTAAATATTTATCTGTAATACTGTATTGACAAAATTCAATAAGCAAAGAGCCTAGACAAATCAAAGTAAACATGAGTTGTTGCCACTTTGCGATCTGATGTACATTAGTGTGGGGGTGTGTGTGTTTATAATCTAATATGTGTGTGTGTGTGTGTGTGTGTGTGTGTGTGTGTGTGTGTGTGTGTGTGCTGAGCTGCCAGGACCTTGAGGAAAATTATGTTATTGTTGCCAGAATGGAATGAGCACGCACCCAAGATTCCGCCAGCTGGTTTAACAAGCGCTAGCCAGAGCCGATATGGCTGTGGCGAGCTTGAAGAAGCTCCAAGTGATGAGCGCCGTGAGCACTGCTGAATGCCATCTCACATACACCATGCAAGGAAACCTTCAGCATTGACAAATGCTTGTTTTTCTATTATCTTTGCACGCCTTCCATCAGTCTGAGATGAAGACATAATCTCTGATTGTACTCTGCAGTCACTAAACATTTGAGTATAATTCATCTTGCTCTGTTCTGTATATTACAGTAGAATGTAATCCAGACTACCCATTGCTGACCAGGGAAATTCTAAATTGGAAGAGCATCTCTGACAGATAACAATCCTCGCAGACAGGGGTGCCAGAAGATTGAAATAGATGGAGGTGCAGAAAATTGCAAGGGTGTTTGTTAGGGTATAGATGGCATTTTTTACAAACCATTTTTCGATACAAGGTACTGTCAACCACAGAGATTAAGTATTGCCAGTGACAGCCATTCTGATGTCTTGAGCCATTAATTGCAAACACTGTATATTTATAAAATCTGCTTTTAAGTATGTGAGGTAGTTAGAAATATACTGATTATGAATGCAATGCATCGTTTGCTAAAAAAGTAAATTGATGTTGCTTAACAAATACTGCTGCTTTAAGTGAACAATTTTAAAAGTGTGAAATTATTACTATTCTTGTGTTATTCAGACTTAATAACATAAGAAGCATTACTCCACTGAAATCAGGGAGGTGCATCTCAAGTGGACAGTCTGTCTGCACACACACGCACACACACACACACACACACACACACACACGTGTTTAGCAAATATGAGCTATGCTTTAAACTTTTACTGTGATGTGTGAAATGGTCATGGTGCCCCTAGTCCAGTAACGTATAAAGACTTAGTAAAAATTAATACAGTAGGCTATCCTATATCTTACCAGGAGTCGCACAACATGACATTGCTGGAGGGGCATGTTTACATCATTGTACTACTTTTGTTATAACAAATGTGACTTCTTTTAGATTTAGACAAATACTGTATTTTCCTTACTAGGAGGCAGTATGGCGTAGTGGTTAAGAGCACTGATCAACAAAGCTAGAGACCTGAGTTTGAATCCCATCAGCTCCCACTTGCATACTGTGTGACCCTGAGCAAGTCATGTAACTTACTTGTGCTTCCAGGTTGCACCTGGAAACGAGCTCTGAATTAGAGTGCCTTTCTTGGTTAAACAAGTCCCCCCATACCCCGTACATTGGCTTGCTAAATGAAGTTTGGCTATAAACAAGAGCCCCTGCTTGGACATTCAGGACTTAATGTAGTGTAATAGTGTATTGAAGAAAAAAAAAAATTTGCGTAGTGGAAGGATACACTGAAAATTCCTAAAAGATTAGTTCCACAGAAACACCTTTTTTCATCTGAAAGCAGGGTGGCATAAAAAATGTCAGGGATTTTCTGTGAAACCATCAAATAGGAGAGCATTAAATAGTATCTGTACATGGCAAATAATGTCTTAATTTCATATGTAATAAATAAGGCCTGGATGTCCTTATGTTGGGGAAAAGGAGTAAAGTTCATAATATGTTTGTAGTTGATCTTTAAATTTCAGTGTAATGTAACAAACAAACAGTAAAATCAAAGGTGCAGTCAATAAATTCTCTAAAGTCTTCTCCCTTGGCTTCTTATTTGGTCTGTGGCAGTGTCAGGAAAACAAAAAACACTTAACCCGCTTGATGCAAACTTTCCTTTAATTCTGACAGATATCTTATCATTCGCATGTCCAGACTTAAGGCTCTTTTAATTTATAAATCAAATACATTTTCTGTTTATCTGGATTACTTTTATCCCACTCAGTAGCAAATATGCTGTTTCCTAACTTTTAGACAGATATTGCCTGAAATGGGAGCAGAATTCCAGTTGCTAGCTTCAGCGAAGCTTTAAATCAAATACAGAGGAGTTCAACGTAAGTACAAGATGTTTTTGGTGTGACCAAGTGTCGGAATTTATTAGCGCACAGTACCACAGAGAATCTGAAAAAAGGAGAGACTATTACACTGTCAGAAGAGGAGGTAATGAATATGTGATGATAAGGGACAGTTGTGGTACATTGATAAATTAACTCTTAGATGCAGATTAAAAAATATAAATTTACCAGTATTCTTAGCAGTGAGCACCTGTGTTTTTTAGTTGTCATTAATCTAAATAACTTCTTCCTCTCACCCTTTTGTATTGGTCTAGATTCTCCTTACATGCAAGGAAAATACAAGTTAAAAAAACGAAAACATGTTTTTCTTCTGCTTACCATTTCACTGCCCCAAAATGTAGTACTTGTAACTAACCTAACAACAGATTGCATAGCACCTTAGCCACAATTGACAGAGCTTCAGATGAGGCTGATCGCAACTGTCAGTAGAACCCTATTTACCGATAAGCTTGGTGCACTAATTCTACTGGACACGAATATGTGCTGCAGGTTGGATCGCGCCAAATATACCAGACACGAATTCAACCTGCTATACAGTAGTTCCGTTGAAAGAAATTTACAATGGTATGTTTTATACTTTGACAAGCAGAATGCAGTGTGATCCTCCTCTCAGTGTTGTGGAAAATAAAAAAGCACTTGTGGAGGCATCTGGTCTAAGATGAGGCAGATACTATCTACTAAACTGATGTCCTAGACATGAATGCTGCTCACCACACATACTGTATATGTGCATCTTGATTCTTTTCTTTAACTGAATTATCAGGCAATGAACATTTTTTTTCGAAACGTTTCACAGTAAAACTACATCCTCAGGATAATATGTTGACTGTCTGATGCTCTCCCTTTTCTGTTTCATCCACTTCCTCATTTTTATTTCCCTATTGGTATTGTTCTTGTTACTTTCTCCTTTATTTTACTATTTTTCACTTCTACTTTCTACTTTGCTTTTTATAGAACATAACCAGCTGGTTGCCATTATCGACTGATGCTGAAAACAGGAAACCTGAACAGGTAGGATTAAAAAAAATGCTACAAACATAAAAAAAAGACGCAGAAAGTAAATAGAAGTAAGGCTGAAAATAGAGTGAACTTTGAAACCAAATCATCGGATTCTTTACTCCGCCTCACTGAACAGACACTCCGGAGATTTTCTCCTTCTGCTCGGTTTAAAGTCGGTTAAAGTTGTCAGTTTTAGTCCGCATTAAGTTCCATTTATCGGTTCGAGACTCTGTCTGTGGTACTGTAAGTATGTAGGATAGTTATTGTGTGGAAATTGTAAAGCTTTTTCGATTGGTTCGGCTGAACCGATCCTTTAGACAAAGATCTTGTGCAAAAGTTTATTGTGTGGTTACCAGTCTGTATCGGTTTTAAAAAAGCGTGAATTGAGCGTTTTTCCAACACCATGTACGGTGAGAAACCCGATAGGAAGTCTTGCCTGGCGGTTGCCTTATAAAGGGTAAGTTTTGTTAGGTTGGCCATGTCTGAGAAACCTAAGAAAAAAAACTGGCCCACTGGGTTTCAACACTGCAGTGTGTGTGGGGAGGTCTTTGCTAAGGCCGATCCCCACACCACTTGTGTTTACTGTCTGGGGTTTGACCACCTTGATTCAGACTTCCAAATTTACAAGAATTTTCCGAAGTCTACATTGGATAAAAGGTTTGGTAGACTTAGGGATTAGGAGGCCAAGAAATCCGCTGACCCGGAAGGCCAGCCCAGTTCAGTTCCTACCGAACCTGAAGGAGTGCCCTCTGACCAGGGCGATACTTCTTCGGGCAAAAGGAGAGCCGATCCTGAGGGTTCCTACAAAGAGCAAGCGCAAGGATAAATCGGCCGGTTCGGATCCAGAACTTCATGTTCCCGACTATCGAAGAGATAGCCAGAGCGATTCGAATTGTTAAATCGCTTCGTCCGGTTCCGACTGATCCGGCGCCTTCTGACAGGGGTTCGGTTCGGTCGGTTCCCCCGGTTCAGGATTGTTCCCCTGAAGATTTTTACGAACCGGAGTTTGATGAGGGGAGCGGATTTTGAAGAGGATGATTATGACGGTGAAAGTCTGGATGTCCCCAGACAGACCTTCTGGTGTTTCCCCTCCTAGGCTTTCTGAGTCCCCTCTCCACTTTCTGTTGTACAGAAAAGTGGCTCAAACCCTCCAGCTTCCTACTAAGGAGGCTGTGGAGGATCAGGAGGAGCCTGATTTTGTTGAATTGATGGACATCCCAGAGTTTAAGAGACTGTCTGTTCCCCTCCATAAGTCCTTTGGGAAACAGACACAAAAAATTCTTAGGTCTCCTAACTCTGTACCTCCTGTTGACGAGAATGGACAAGAGGTACACCTTGTCAGGCTCAGAGACAGAGTTTCTTTATCAACAATGCAGCCATGTTGGGTAGTGCAGGCTGCAGCCTGTGACAAGGCAAACATTCCCTTGGCTCTACACCCCCAGACAAAGACACGGAAGATAGATGTCATGGCAAGAAGCAGTACATGGCATCATCTTTGGGACTCAGGCAGGCTAACTATATGGCCTATACAGCCAGGTACCGGAAGTCCAGGTGGGACACTGTACTGGCACTGGTTAAACAGGCTTCCCCCCAGCTAGCCAAGGAGCTGGAGGGGGTGGCTGCTGATGGGATCGAGGCATCAAATGTGCAATTTCATGTTGCTGTGGACTCCAGTGATATGTCATCAAGAGTCATGGCTGCATCTGTGGCTCTTCAGAAAATGGCTTGGCTCAGATATACTGGCCTTTCGCAGGATACCCAGGCTAAGGCCATGGATTTCCCTGTGGTGGGTAATTCTCTGTTTGGGGAGCAGACAGAGAATTACATGAAGAAAATGGATGAGTACAGGACCACTTACAGGAGTGCCCACGCCAAGGAGAGGCAGGCAACTCCTCAAAGGCAGCAAGCTAGGGGCAGGGGCAGGCCTTTTCACAGGCCTTTCTACCAAGCACAGGCCTCTTCTTCTTCCTTTTCTCAGGGGGGTTCTTCAGAGGGAGAAGGAGAAGGGGGATGAGCGGGGCTGCATCCACCCCTCAGCCTAAGGCTCCTGCCAAGCAGACACGCTGATGTGTCAGCCCGGGTCGACTCCCCCATTCCGGTAGGAGGCAGGCTGGCTTACTTTGGCCAGGACTGGATGTCTGTTACCTCAGACAAGTGGGTCCTGGAGGTTGTAAGCCAGGGGTTGGTTCTCAGTTTCAAAGATTTTCTGAAACTGAGACCCAGATCCTTTCCACCTGCAAATACATCAGAAACCCTTGCTCTAGAGGCAGAGGTTGCCTCTCTACTGGCCTTAAGAGCCATAGTGAGAGTTCCTACTCCTTACAGGGGCAAGTGTCTGTACTCCAGTACTTCCTTACCCCATAAAAGATGGGAGTAGTGACCCATCCTAGATCTAAGATACCTAAACAAACACCTACTAAAGCCAGAATTCAAAATGGTGACGCTGGGAACAAATCTTCCCTCTCTAAGGCCAGGAGACTAGCTAGCCTCCCTGGACCTCAAGGATGCCTATTTTCACATTCCCATCAGGTGCTCCCACAGAAGGTACCTCAGGTTCGAACTGCCCTCAGGCCATTACCAGTTCAGAGCAATGCCCTTTGGCTTAACTTCAGCTCCAATGATGTTTACAAAGTGCCTAGCAGTAGTGGTTGTCTTTTTAAAAAGGAAAAGGATTTCTGTCTTTCCATACCTGGATGATTGGCTCCTTGTGGGCCAGTCCCAAGACCAAGTCAAGTCAGATCTGCAGGTTATCCAGCAAGTTCTCACTTCCATGGGGTTCCTTCTCAATCTTCCCAAGTCAGTTCTCAAGCCAGTACAGCTCCTCACTTTTATAGGATCAGAGTTGGACACACTCAAGGCAAGGGCTTTCCTTCCTCTGGAAAGGGCAAAAGCCATCTCTCAGCTGGCCTCTTCCTTCCTCCCTCTGGTTTCTCAACCAGCAAGGCATTTTCTTCAGCTTTTGGGCCACGTGGCAGCTTCCACGGCAGTGGTCCAGGGGGCCAGGTTTTAGATGAGGGACATTCAGTTCCACCTGAGGACCTTTTGGTCCCAAAGGAAAGATCCTCTGACCAAACTAGTTCCTGTTACTCAGACCTTAATTCAGGCTCTTCAGTGGTGGCAGGACCTGGACAATCTGAGGCAAGGTGTTCCATTTGTCACTCAGATTCGCTCTGCGGTTCTTACCACAAATGCTTCCCGTTTGGGGTGGGGAGCCCATCTGGGGGCTCTCACAGCCCAGGGACTGTGGTCCCCTCAGGAATACCTTCTTCATATCAACCTGCTGGAGCTCAGGGCAGTACTTCTTGCCCTAGAAGTTTTCTCTCAGTCAGTACAGAACAAGGTGGTTCAGGTCAGGACGGACAACACTACCACCATGTGGTACTTCAACAACAAACAGGGAGGCACTCGGTCCACGGCCTTGTGAACGGAGGCCATGAAAATATGGTCCTTGACTTATTCCCTACAGACCTCTCTAGTAGCAGTCCACCTCCCAGGAAAGGACAGTGTGCTAGAAGATGCATTGAGCAGGGTTTCCCAGGGCCATCACAAATGGGCTCTGGATCCCTTGGTGTTGAAAGTGATTTTCTCAAGGTGGGGCACTCCAGAGATAGATCTCTTTGCAGCCCCAGACAATTACCAACTTCCTCTGTTTTGTTGCAAACCCCAAGTCTTGGGCTCAGTCCCTCTGGATGCTCTGATTTTGAACTGGGAAGGGAAATTTCTCTATGCCTTCCCTCTCCTGTTCAAGGTTCTAGTCAAGGTAAGGTCACAACCTTGCAAAGTGATTCTGATTGCTCCAGACTGGGCCAGGCAGCCTTGGTTACCCCTGTTGCTGTCTCTAACAGTCCATCTTCCCCTGTCTCTTCCCAGGAATCACAACATGTTAACCTCCTCTCAGGGGAGGATTTGGTATACCAATCTTCGGTCACTCAATCTCAAGGCATGGCTCTTGAAGAGTTAGAGTATGCAGACTTGCATCTGTCCCAAGGGGTTCTGGATATTCTCAAAGCTTCTCAAAAGCCTGCCACCAGAAAAACTTACAACTCCAAATGGAAAAGATTCAGCATTTGGTGTTCCAAGAAGCATATATCCCCAGACAATGCTGAGTTGTCCACAGTTCTGGATTATATAGTTCACCTTAATGGCCTAGGCCTCAAACCAGCTACTTTCAAAGTTCATTTGTCAACTGTTTCTGCTTTCCTGTCAGTGGGGGAAGTCTTCCTCTCTGTCATCTCACCCTGTATTCTGTAAATTTTTCAAAGGATTGCTTCATACCAATCCCACTTTTAGGAATCCTGCTTCTGCCTGGGATTTGAATATTAACATTGCTCAACTTATGCAACCCCCATTTGAGCCTATGTCTTCAGCAGAGCTCAAGTACTTGACTTGGAAAACTGTGTTTTTGGTTGCTGTTACTTCTGCCAGACGTATCAGTGAATTGCAAGCCCTGTCAGTGGAGCCTGACTTCATTTCATTCCATAGAGATAAGGTGGTCCTTAGAACCAATAGAAGGTTCTTACCCAAAGTGGTTTCTGGTTTCCACTTAAACCAATCTATGTCTCTTCCTGTGTTCTTCATGGATCATACCTCCTCAGGAGAGCGGAGGCTACACAATTTAGTTGTTAAAAGGGCCCTTAGTTACTACGTAGAACGTACAAAGGGTCACAGGTTTGACTCCCTCCAGTTGTTCCTCACTTATGGGGTAGTAGGTAAGGGCAAAACCTGCCACCAAGAGAATCGTTGCCAGGTGGATTGTGTCCTGTATCCAATTCTGCTATGAGAAACTGGGAAGAACTTCACCGTCAGGCCTGAGGGCTCATTCCAGTAGAGGTGCAGCTAAATCTCTGGCTGCGGCCAGGGATATTCCTTTGTTAGAAATTTGCCAAGCAGCCACCTGGAGAACAGTTCATACCTTCACCAAGCATTACTCTCTGGATATCCAGGCTAGGAGTGATGCTAGGTTTGGCACAGCAGTACTTCAGAGCCTGTTCCCAAAGTAGGTTCTGTCCCTCCTCCTTGGAGGTACTGCTTGGTAGTCTGCAGTTGTCAGAATACAGCAAGACTTCATGTTGTTTGAAGAAAAAGTTACTTACCTTAGTAACTGTGTTTCCTCTAATGGAGTCTTGCTTCATTCTGACCTCCCTACCTGCCTCCCCTCTCAGAACCTGTTTTGGGAAGTGGGTGGGTAGGTGCAGTGCTGCACCCCAGGGGTGTCTTCAGCCCACTTTCTGTTGTATTGGGTGCCTTGTGTTTGATTAGTTAAGAGTTTTTAATTTCTTATTGCTTGGTTTTTTGGTCTCTGGGTTTCCTGACTTGAGTCTTTTAGGAATCTAAAGTCATTGTTGCCAGTTGGCTAGTAGGAATTTTACAATTTCCACATTATATCGTCAGTGAGTTTTAGCTCGTAAGAATCTGATGGTTTGGTTTCAAAGTGTCACAGACAGAGTTTTCTTTTTTTTATATTCTTTATTTTTCAGGTCAGTATTACAACAGTAATACATTTGTACAGCCATTTCATTGTTCAGGATATACATATACAGTGGAAATTCACATGTTACTGGACACTCTAAGCAGTTTATACCATTTTAAAATCCTCTTCAGTCAAATAATGTCCATTGGCTATATATAATTGATAATTGGGTACATGGTTTCTTTCCAAAAGGCAACTATGGCCAAGCTTGAGGCCTATATCCAATCTTTGGAGGCCTCGGACCTTAAGGAGGAACTAACCAAAGATTTGCACCTGTCTAAAATCTTGTGCAGACATGTGCCCAGAGCCACTTATGATTCAGTGGATGCAGTGGCTCTCTCAGAAGACATGCTTGGCGACGCATTTCTGGACTCTCCGTAGATGTCCAGTCAGCTATCCAGGATGCTCCCTTCAGAGGTTCAGTCCTCTTTGGGGGAGACACCAAAGACATTATTATGGGTTTCCAGGACAGTGACCAGGCTCTGAGATCCTTTAAGTCTATGTACCAAACAGGCTTTCAGAAGAAACAACCCTTTCAGCGCCAAAACAAGAGGTAGGTTAAACAACCCTTTCATAGGTGCCAAAACAAGAGAAAAGCTACAGGATCCTCTTTTTCCTCTTCCCCGCCTCAAAAACCCAGAGAGTGGCCAGAGGGTCTCTCCCCCCTCGCCCCTCAGCTTCCTGACTTGTCCAGCCCTCCCCCTCCTCCACTATCCAATGTGGAGTCAGTGGGAAGAAGGTTCGCCCTCCGTGTGCAGAAATGAAGGCCATTACCTCAGACGCATGGGTCCTGCAATTAGTTTTAAGAGGGCACACCATAGAGTTTCTGGAGTTCCCTCCAAACTCACCTCCAGGTCGTTCCCGGTACGCTCCGCACCAGGCGCTGCTGGTCGCGGAGGAAATCCTGGCCCTAAGACAGAAGTCCGCCATAGAGCCAGTCCCTCCATCCCAGAGAGGAAAAGGGTTCTACTCTCATTTTTATCCTGGTCCCAAAAAAGACAGGCGACCACAGACCTATCCTGGACCTCAGCTGGCTGAACCTATGTGAAGTACAAAAGGTTCTGCATGCTGACTGTACAGGGTCTTCTGCTCCTTCTGCAGAAGGACCATTGGCATTGTGCACTGGATATGCAGGATGCCTACCTTCATATTCCAGTGTTCTCGGGCCACCACTGTTTCCTGCATTTCCTTTTCCGGGGGAGCACTTTTAGTCTTCAGCCCTCCCCTTTGGCCTTTCCTTGGCACCCCGGGTGGCCTTTCCTCGGCACCCCAGGTCTTCACCAAATGCCTAGCAGTGGTGGCAGTGGCTCTATGCTGTTGGGGTTTTGCAGTGTTCTCTTACCTGGATGACTGGCTCTTAGCGGCCCCATCCAGGCCAGCCTAGAGAAATTTCTTTCCTTCACACTGGACCTTTTTTCCCCAACTGAGGATTACTGTCAACTTTCCCAAGTCGTCCCTGATCCCCTCCCAGATGCTTCAGTTTATTGGAGCAGTCTTGTACACAGTCCAGTGCAGAGCCTTCCTGTTCCTGGACAGAGCAGAGACTCTGCGGGAGCAGGTCATTCTAGTCCTCTCCTTGAGGAATATTCCCACCATAGTGTTCTTACGCCTTCTTGGCCTCATGGCAGCGACCATCTCCACGGTTCCCTTTGCCAGATTACCCATGTGGATCACCCAATTTACCCTACGTGTCCAGTCAGGGTGGCTATTACGAGGGGGCCGACCAGGCCATGGCCCCCTCACTTTTTTACAAGGGGGGGGCCACACATGTATTTTGGCCCCTCCACTTTTTTGGGGTGCCAGTTTTCTTTTTAAATACATTTATGGACTGTGCAGCAGTGTCAATTTAATTTAGTACATGGCTGCAGAACAGACAGGCCATATGGACAACAGCCCCCACAAGATAGAATGGGTTCTGCTTTGCCCAGAAGTTTTTTTAATTTTTGTAAAGTAATGAATTTGAGGAACTGACTCTATACTGGGGCACTCTTTACCAGAGGTCACCAGAGCACACCGAGGCAGTTCCAGGGACTGACAGCATCAGTGCTTGTTCATAGGCTAGCTCATGTGCAGTGGCATGGAGACGCACTGCTGGGCTTCATGCTTCCCACCTCTTAGATTGCACTTGGAGCGGTGATTGACCGAAGTTGAGTCTGCCTGCTTCCAATTGTGTTACACTCACAGCTGATGATCAGTCTTCAGTAGGAGTGCATCTTGACCCTACCTGTGGTGCCAAAAATTAATGTTTAAGACCAGGAATCCAAAGGTGGGTAGCAAAAGTAAAAAAAACAAAATAAACATCGACGTTGGCAACCTGGGTTTGGAAATGGACCCAGGTCATCGGAGGGCCGGCTGGGGGGAGAAGTATGGAGCATCCCATGGACAGCTCTTGTTCTCCAGGGGGTAGGAGTATGTCCGGTGCTCAACGGACCCTGGTGGAGGCGGGTACCACAGCAACCGCCATCTGGACATTCGGGTGGGGCGACGAGGAGCGCCATTGCATGTCCACGCCCTCATGATAAACGGGATAAAAGCCCCGTGCCATCGCCTATATGACGCCTGCCTTGCTGTCTCTGCATCAGCTCCCAGGCCGGCTCCCTCCCAACCTGACCAATGTCCGCAACACCTTGGCTGGTGCCACGGCCCCACCCTGGAGGAGCATGCCAAAGGGCACGGGGAGCTGTAGCTCTCATGTGGGAGTGGGGGGCAGATGAGGTCCGTGACCGGGCAGATAGTTACGATGCTGGCGTGGGACAAAAAGTACAATAAATAGCAAAAAAAAAAAAAAAAACAGGAGTGTCTTTCTGCTGCAGTGACCAACATGACACCGTATATTTGAGGTTAGACTTTGGCTGTGCCTCATGGTGCAACTTACTTCTTTTTGCCAATTATCATGACCCAAATTAAAGTAATAAATGAGGACGGACTGCTCTTTCCAGGTTGCTATACTGACCACATATTTGCGGTTAGACTTTTTGGCTGTGGCTCAGGCTTACTTTTTTTTTTACCAGTGTGGCTCAATGTAATGGGTGTCAGTCATCACAGGAGGAGTATCTGTGTATTTAGTCTGTGGCACCTGACTGAAGAGGGCATTTATTTTCATCCATAGATTATAAGACCAACTGTATGCAATGAGCAATAGAAAAATAATGGTGCTTAATGAAGAAAACTAAGGGACAATCCCTAACATGAGAAATAAAAAAAGCACATTAATAATTGTACTCATCAACTGATAGTGAAACATTGCTCTTTTTTTTGGCCTCTAAGGGGGAGGGGTCCCTATATCTCCAAGAGGTGGAAAGCCTGGGCACTGTGGGTTGCATTCTAGACAAAATAGATTTGACTTATTGCCCTGCACACTTACAAGGTGTAATCTCATAACAGTGCATGTCATGATGCACAAATCTGCATTTTGTGTGTTAGGTCTGAGAAACCTGATGGGTCCGCTTTGTGTATTTGGGGGACATGGAGTGGCATAGTGTATGTTTTTGTGTGTTGGCTTTGGAAGGGTTCTGTACACTGGGGGAAGGGGCAGATGGTGAAGTGACCTTTCCCCTTGCTCCCAAACCTGGCTCCACTACAGCCAGTGAGGTGGTGGTTGTAGTACTACTAGTAGTGGTAATGGTATTAATAGTTTATTATTGAATTTTGTTGACCCGGTAGGCCCACTGAGACTAGAAGTCCCCTTTTTGGGGCAACTGGGGGGAGGGGGATACAGATGGTAACCAACTGAAATTGAACCAGATTAAGCTGTAGTAATATTAGCTAATAGTAGAAAACATTGTGGTATAATTATTATGATAAGCAGTAGTAGTAGTAGTAGCAGTGAAGCCCTTCTTAGCAGAGAAACTGAACATAGTCACAGACATGGGTTTGGGGTGGGGATAGGGGGTTTAGAGTTGATTGACATGTATAATGAAGTTCATAAAATTTGGGGCCACGTGTGTGTGATGGTTGAGGGTTTAGGGACACCGTTTGAGAGGTCTGGGAACCCTGAGGTGCCCCATTATGCATATTGGGGGTAATGGAGGGGCACATAATTCATTTGTATTAAAAGGGGGGCTCTGTGTGTTTGGAGGAAAAGGGGAATGATCTATATGGGTACAGTGTATGCTAGCTTGTGGGGCTTCTGTGCAGTGAATAAGGCACAGTGTGTGCATTTTAGATTGGGGTGTCCTGTGTGTTGGGGAACAGTGAGTGAATGATACAGGGGCTCACAGGGTGTGATAGCCTGGGGTCTGCTGTGCAGGCATCGAAGTTAAGTTTTGCAACCACTGGCCTTTTTGTCAGGATGTGGTGTGATTAACTGGTGACAGTGTTCTGGGATATCCTTATGCTTGATTTGAGGGGGGATGCCATGAGTGGTGCTGGTTGACTGTGATATCAGGACACTTAATGTGCATCACTGGTGCTGCTGCATCCAGACATCAGCGTACAATATCACTACTCGCAAACACCACCAATCATACATCCGGACATTATGGTTGACCAGCACCACTCATGTCCTACTCAAAGTAATGAATTTAATCTGATAAATCAAGAATAAATTCTAGTCATGACATAAGTTACTTTAATGAAATGAACACCATGTGACATCAGAAAGTCACAAAATTGCTGCAATAATTTAAACATTTTCTGGGGGCCTAGACAGTCCCCAGACCCCTGGCCCTTTTAATGAACTTTGTGGAGGGCCCTCCCCCACATTAATGCCACTTGAACTGCCCCTGCGTCCAATGGTATCAGCACTCAGATGACCTAGATCATCCTGTCCTAGTGTCCAGCACACTCAGGAAAGACCTGGTATGGTGGTAGGATCCTCAGAATTTGTCTCGGGGGTTACCTTTCAGGACACCCCCTCCCTCATGGACCCTCACCACAGACGCTTCCAGTCTGGGTTGGGGATCCCACCTGGGGAATCACAGAACACAGGGATTGTGGTCTCAGCTGGAGATGTCTCTCCACATAAATATATTGGAGATGAGAGCTGTGCTGTACGCCCTGCAGGCGTTCCAGACCATCCTGTCGATGAGAGCACTGCTAGTCCAGACGGCCAATATGTCTGTGGTCTGGTACATCAGCAAGCAGGGAGGCACCCAGTCATACCCCCTGTGCAGGGAAACAATGCGGGTGTGGTGCTAGGAAGTCCAGCATGGTCTGCTTCTCTTAGCCATGCAGGTCCCAGGTGTCCACAATGTTCTGGCAGATAGCCTCAGTTGGATATCATCTCAAGCTCATGAATGGGAATTAAGTTAGGAAGTGGCTGATCTATTGTTCCACCGATGGGGACAACCAGAAGTATATCTCTTCGCCTCCCCATACAATGCAGAACTTCCCATTTTTTGCTCACTTGTTCCAGAGCCTGGTGCTTTCTGGCACGATGCGTTGTCACTTTGCTGGACAGGGAAGTACTTGTACGCCTTCCCACCCTTTCCCATTCTGCAGCATGTCCTTCTGAAACTTCAAGCAGAGAGGGCTCGGAAGATCCTCATAGCCCCCCTCTGGCCGAGGCAGATCTGGTTCCCATTCATGCAGCAGCTGGCAGTGGAACCCCCAGTTCCCCTTCCTCTTCAACACAATCTGTTGATGCAGGATCAGGGTAGACTAGAGCATCTGGGACTCAGGACCCTGCATCTTCATGCGTGGCTCCTTCAGACATAATTGTGTCACATTTTGGAGTTTCCCAGAGGGTAGCTCAGGTCCTGGTGGAAACTAGAAAACCCTCCACCAGGTCCACCTACGTGATGAAATGGAAACATTTCTTCATCTGGGCTGCATCCAAGGGCTGGGACCCCTTCACTTGCTCAGCTCCTCAAGTCATGGAGTACCTGTTGCACCTGTCTGACTCTGGTCTAAGCTATTCCTCCCTTAAAGTCCTCCTCTTGGCTATTTCAGCCTGTCATTCCTTTGTGGATGGGAAACCTGTCGCTCAGTTGGAGGTCTCAAAAACCTTTCTGAAAGGGATCCTCCATTTCAAACCCCCATCTGTAACCCCGCCCCACCTTGGGATCTAAATTTTAGTTTAGAAAAGCTTACACTCCCTCCTTTTGAACTGGTGGTAAGCTGTGATATGCACTACGAGTCATGGAAAGCACTCTTTTTGGTTGCTATTACTTCCGCTCTAAGAATTTCCGAGCTTCAGGCCCTGAAGCATATGGAGCCTTATCTGATTTTTCACAGGGACTGGATGGTCCTGCGTGCAAATCCTAAGTTTCTTCCCAAGGTGCTTTCTGAGTTCACCTCAAATCAAACGATTGAACTCCCAGTATACTATCTGGTTCACTCAAACAGGGATGAGACTCTACTTCACACATTGGATGTACATAGAATCCTGCGTTGTTACGTTCACAGGACCAAAGACATATGCAAGTCAGATCAGCTTTTTGTTTCCTTTGCCTCAAAATCTTTGGGGTCGGCAGTTTCTAAGCAGTGTCTCTCCAAATGGCTGGCCAACTGCATCCCCTTCTGCTACCAGAAGTACAATAAACCTCTTTCAGGGGAGGTCAGAGGTCACTTTGCTTCTATAGCATTCCTCTGGAATGTTTCTACAGCAGAGATTTGTGTGGCAGCGACCTGGAGTTCGGTCCATACCTTCATGAAACATTACAGTCTGGACGTTGCCT
Organism: Neoceratodus forsteri; assembly: GCA_016271365.2. Lineage (NCBI taxonomy): Eukaryota > Metazoa > Chordata > Ceratodontiformes > Ceratodontidae > Neoceratodus > Neoceratodus forsteri. The sequence continues at coordinate 1,002,670,258 of CM028131.1, read as the reverse complement.
TTAGGTGTAGGGACGGGTTTGGGCTCGCCGTTCTGCGGGGTCTACTGTCTTAGGCTGGTCCTGGTCTGTTTTCAGTTGTTCCTCCTCCCCTGATTCTCTCAGTCTTTCTCTGAGTGACTGCTTGGGATTCAGTCCTACATGTTATGACCTACTGCAGGAACCCTCTTGAAGTTAAATAGTACAGTTATGTAAGAACTTACCGTAACAGTAGAGCTTTGAGAGAGGTTCCTACAGTAGGTCACACTTTCCCTCCCTCCTTCCCCCAGTTTCTGAATTTCTTTCAGATCATTCTGAACTGGGTTCCAGGATTTTCATCCTTTTCTCCTTTCCTATCTTCCTTGGATCTCCAGTGGGAGAACTGGAAGGCAGGCGCGGGGACCGCCCAGTATATAGGGTCACGCTGACGTCTGTCACGTGATGTCGGGTGGGCAGTCCCCTGCCAGACATTGCTAGCAAATGTTTTCCATGTGGTCCTGATGCTAGGGGTCGCAGTCCTACATGTTATGACCTACTGCAGGAACCTCTCTCGAAGATTTACTGTTATGGTAAGTTCTTACGTAACTGTACTTTTTATCTACAAAAAAACATTGCATCACATTTTGGTCAAAATAAGGTTCACGGTGTCTCTTTAATATTTTTTTTATGAAACCTTTGGAAGGCACTGCCTTGGCACAGGCAGCTTCTACCATGAAAGTTTCATGGAGAAATTCATTATTGTCTAGACTGTACATGGGAGCCAAAAACAAACCAAAAAAACATGTTGAGTATAGGGGAATAAAACCCAACCCTTTTTCAAAATAAGGGGTATTTAGATCTCGGAAACCACACAAGGTGCTGTCATGAAGCTTTCCATGTCTTGAGATAATGGCAGTGTGGCAGCACATTAACATCGTTAGGCTCCTCTGTCAAATGAAGCCAAAGTTGTTTAGGTGCAAATTTGTGGGTTTAACATTGAGTGCCACACTCAGCATTAACTTTAGGGGCACTGCTGCGACCCTGTAATATAAAGACTTACTGAATTCTGCAACTATCTAAAAAAATCTGGAAAAATGTGCATATATCTGAAATATGTTGAGATATATTTAGCTGTAGTCAGATATAATTTACAATTAACAAAAGATCATTTTCCATATGGGGAGTTAAGGGGTGAGAAGTTACTCAGGGGGTAGCAATAAGACATGGGGCAAAGGAGGAGCCAGGGCAGAACCCTATCTAGACAGTAGGTCTCAGAGTTAGATATGGAGATTAGCTGGACCAGTTGTCTCTTTCTGCCAACATTGTCAGTGATTCTATGTACATTCTTCAGAGTGGTTGATATAATGTTGTATTCATGCTGTGAAAATATATAGGTGATGCACACTGGCTTCACTCAAAATATAGAAACACAAACAGAATTTGTTCGGGAAAAAAGGACCGCTCAGCCCATCCATTCTGCCCAGATGGTCCTTGCCTAGTCAGTTTCTGCAGACCCTAACTGGTCTCTGGCGACCCTCTCTTCTCCTTGCCTATTTACTAATATTCCCCTATGCCAATACTGAGCATGCTTGAAGTCCCCTACTGTTTTCATCGCCACCACTTCCAGTGGCAGTCTGTTACAGGCATCCACCACTCTTTCAGTGAAGCAGTCCTTCCTCACATCCCTTTTGAACCCCCTCAACTTTATCACATGCCATCTGATCTAGGGGAGTCTCTTTCTCATTTGAAATAGACTCCCCTACTGCACCCTGTTCACCCTCGTGAGGTACTTGTAGGTCTCTATAATGTCCCCTCTTGCTCTCCTCTCCTCCAGGGTGTACATGTTGAGATCCAGTGGTCTCTCCTCATAGGGCTTCTCGTGCAACTGCTACACCATTTTAGTTGCCCTCCTCTGGACAACCTCAACTCTGTGTCCTTTTTGAGGTGCAACCTCCAGAACCGGATATAATACTCCAGGAAGGGTCTCACCAGTGAGCGATACAGTGGCAACACCACCTCCCTCCTGTTAGAGATACCTCTCCCAGTTCATGCAAGCATCACACTGGCCCTGCCTATTGCTTTGTTACACTGCCCTGCCACTTTGAAGTCATCAGATATGATAACCGTAAGGTCCTTTTCCTGCTTAATGACTGACAGCAACCTCCATTTTATACCCATTGCCTGGGTTCCTATGCCCTAGAGGCATGATTATGCACTTTTTGGCATTGAATCCTAACTACCAGGTTCTTGACAGCGCACAGAGTCTCTCAAGATCCCTACACAATCTTCCCACCCCCTCCTGATTGTCTGCCCTATGGCAGATTTTGGTATCATCTGCAAAAAGGCATACTTTCCTGTCTAGTTCATTTGCAGTGTCACTTATGAAGCCAGTGTAGAGTACCAGTCCTGATACTGAGCCATGTGGCACCCCACTAGTCACTCTGCCACCACTGGAGCGAGTGCTGTTAACCAGCACCCTCTGTCACCTGTCCATTAACCAGTTTCTAACCCAGTTCACCACTTTGGATCCCACCCTTAGACTGCCCATTTTCTTAATCAGCCTCCTTTGTGGTACAGTGTTGATGGACTTCATAAAGTCCAAATAGGCCATGTCTGCTGCACCTCCTGATCTATTTCCCATGTCACCCACTCAAAGAAATCAATTAGGTTTGTCTGGCATGACCTCCCTACCTCCCCATGAATCCATGCTGCCTTTGGGGTTGTAGCCCATTGGATTCAAGATACTCTACCAACCTTTGCATTATCAGTGTTTTCATTAAAGGAGTAGTACAGTCAAAATGTGTAAAAACATGTTATGTAGAGTGTTTTGATTTGTGTGTATAGTCCTAGTGTGTCGTTCCCTTTGTTTTCTTTGAGAAATGTTTTTCTAAATTTACCTACTAGTTTTATGGCCCCTGGGGATCTCCTTGTTTAATTTTTATCTTTTTCCTACCATGCCTCTTGTCCCATGTGACAGTGATGCGTCCGGGATCATATATTCAGTAAGGGAGATGTGCTGCAACAGAAATCTGCTGTTAGGAGCCTGATGCTCTGGCTTCAGATACATGACTCTTTGTAAGTCAATCTTTTTGTTTTCTAGGTATGTCTGTAGGTCTAGCTAGCAGGAGTAAATGTTTTGTTTTAAAGCTTTTCATTTCATCAAACTATACACAACCATAAAAAGCATGCAAATCACCCCAGATCATCAAAGCTATACTTAGTAAATACTCTAGCTATTATTATTATTAAAGACTCTGTTTCCTTACTGAATACCCACTGAGTTGTCCCTCAGATCTTTGCTAAACTGAAAATGTAGCCTTTAGTGGATAAGGAAAGTTACTGAAAATCACAGCTCTACTGCTGTAAAATTCACTTTAAACCAGTACTTGCTGAATTGGTGGTCCTGGATGCACCGCTGTCACTTGCGACAGGAGGCATTGTAGGAACAAGAAGAGCAATAAAAAATGTGAACATGGAGATTTCTGGGGGCCATCAAACTAGAAGGCAAATTTAGAAGAAAACTCCTAATAGCAAACAAAAGGAAGGGCACGGTAGGACTACACACACAAATCAAAACACTGCAAAACACATGTTTTTGCAGATTTTGACTGTAGTACTTCTTTCATTTCCCCATCACTGAGGTGAGGCCCGCTGTCATTTAGTTGCTAGCCTCTGCTCTGCTGCTGCTCTTATGTAGAGGGGACCACATTTGCTATTCTCCAGTCCTCTGGAACCATGCCCAGTTCCAGTAATCTGTTGAATAAGGCCATCAGCAGAGCAGCCAGAACCTCCCTGTGTTCTTTTAGTGCTCTTGGGTGTATTCTGTCCAGTCCCATAGCCTTGCCCACTGTCAGATCTGCAAGTCCCTTCAGGACTCCTTCCTCTGAAAATGGACTTGAGACCACCTCGCGCTTTCTTCCTGATGATCCCTGGTGGTCTGTGCCCCTCTCCCTCCAGTGTGAATATGCAATTTATCTCCAAACATGATGGGAGCAAGACCATAACTCACGAGGGGCAAAAGTCTTGTTCCCTCACAAGCAGAGCTAAATTGTGTATTTTAATAATAATAATGATAATAAAACTTTATTTATTGAGCACCTTTCAAATTCCAAGGCGCTTAACAATTTTTAAAAACAAATTCTCTAAAATATAACAGATAAATATAAGCCATTTAAAAATCATTACAGTTCATGAAACTCTTGACTCCCCAAAAAAGTCTTGAGCGCCTGCTTGAAACCCCCACAGTCGCACATTCCCTAAGCTGACGGGGTAGAGAATTCCAGAGGGTTGGGGCCACAAACATAAATGCATGGATCCCAGAAGATTTCAAAATAACCCTCGGAATCTCCAGCAGCCCCTCGTCAGCCGAACGGAGCTGTCGCACTGGGTTGTAAGGAATCAGCAGCTCTTTCAAGTAGTCAGGGCCAAGTCCGTATAGGGCTTTGTAGGTCAATAAACCTACCTTAAAGGTGATCCACCACTGAATCGGCAACCAGTGCAGATCGCACAGCACAGGGGTGATATGCGATCTTCTAGACACCCCTGTCAGCAGTCAAGCAGCAGCATTCTGCGCTAGCTGCAAGCAGCGGATATTAACCCCAGGAAACCCTAGTCAAGCCCATTCCAAGGTCGCACACCCGTTCTGAGGTAAGGATTGGAACTCCCCCCCCCATAAATAATCTGGAGGGCTGATCGGTCCTCAACCCCTCTGTCCTGCGACCCGGGTCCACAACCATAACCTCAGTCTTTCCTGCGTTCAACTTTAACCAGCTCGAATTCATCCAGCCTTGGATTTCGATGAGGCAGTTATTAAATACTGAGAGAGCACTAACCTGGTCGGGAGCAAAAGACAAGTAGAGCTGGGTATCATCAGCATAACAGTGAAACCTCAGCCCATACAGTCTAACAGTGCCTCCAAGGGGCAGCATAAGCACTTCAAACAACATGGGGAACAGCACCGAACCCTGAGGAACCCCACAAAACAGAGAGACAGGGTCAGAAGAAAAAATTCCTGACACAACTGTCTGTGTTCTACCGGCAAGGAAAGATGTAAACCATCTGAGCACTGTACTTGACAGGCCGCAGATGGACCTCAGGCGTTCGAGCAGGACCCCATAGTCTACAGTGTCAAAGGCTGAAGAGAGATCGAGGAGTACCAAAATGGAATGGTTTCTCCGATCTCTCACCATCAAGAGATCATTGAGCACCCGAATCAGAGCTGTCCCAGTACTGTGCCTCTTACAAAAACACGACTGGAGAGGTTCGTAGATATTATGAATGGTCAAATGGTTCTCCAGCTGGGCTGCCACTACTTTCTCAATAACCTTTCTTATATATTTTGAATCACGTCACTGTGTATTCAATTTATACATCAGTCTAACATTTATAACTTTTTAAATCAGCTTTTTGTGTGAAGCTTTTAGTTTTCCTATGATTTAAACTACTGGCTTCAGTGCTGCACTGGCCTATTATAGTGTCTTCAACATTGTGATAGCACTGGTAGTTGTTCTCTGATGGTTTTGTTTTGTGTAAAGGTCATGGAACATGATTATATCATATCTAACCTCTAGATAAACGTTAACTTGAGGTTAGATAGCATGATAAACAAATTTATCAGGGGAAATCTATCACCACTGGGGTTTTGTACAAATGTTGACTTTCATCAGGTGAGCGACTTGAAAGATGGAATGCTTGAAGTTAAAGCATGTACACCATTAACTGTGCCATTTCAAAGTACCTGGCCCAGCAAGTGCCTTTTTTGTTATTTATAGAACACTCTTTTGACTTTTATTTCCTGTCTTCTATGTGCAGGAAGTGGAAAATATTTTGGTGCAGAATTTGGTGCTTGCAGATAAAGCATATGACCACCCAGGTAAGAAGCTGCAGATTCTACAATAACAGATTCTAGAATAAAAGTTCTAAACTGTTTTTTTTACTTTATATCGATGTTTGTTTAGTTATATAACCCAGTCCCCATAGGTGACAAGGGAACTCTAGGGTCAGGATGTTCGGATTTTATGCTGAAGGTTGAAAGCTCTGTGTGGCACTGCTGTGAACGGTACACAGCTGTTGATCTGCTCCAAGCGGATTTGTGTAGACGGCCTGAGAGTAGTGTAGAGTCCATTCATTGTCAGCATTTTCACTGGCTGCCATGGCAGGGATTGGAAACCCTCTCTGTTGAACGGATTGTCCATGCCGAGGACCGTGCTGCAGTCAAGAGGAGGAGCATTCATGCTGCATCCTGTGAGGACATTTCTGTTGGGTGCATCATCGAGGGGGATCCAGCATGGGGAGGAACAGAGAGGCCATCATCCGGTATGTCAGTGTTGCATTTTCCCTGTTTTCATGCCCCACCCTTCACCCCATCACTCGCGTGTACATACGGCTGGCTTGGGGGGATCCTGATGGCGCATGGTCAGCCACGCCATCATCGGCACCTCCACCAGTAGCCACTATAGATTGGTGTTGCGAGTCCCCACCCCCCACTGAGAGGAGGAGATCATCCAGAGGACACACTTTCTTCCTCTCTGCCGACCTCCACTCCTGGTGTCCCAGGTGCGTGGCATTAACCTGGGTTGCCAGCCTGCCAGAGAAATCCCACAGTGCTCAGCAGCATGAAGCCATCTGGAGAGCTACTTTTAAAGTTGAAAACATTTTCTGGGATTGAACTGGTTCTGGGGAGAGAGCACATAGAATGAGTAAGAGGCCGTGTGTTATATATATACACAGGTATATTTTTTTTAAATAGCACCACTATTATTAGGTTGTTTGGATGGAGGGGGTGGACAGAGGGAGAGAGTGAAAAGGATTTTTTTTTTTTTTTTTAAAAGTCTTTTCTAGGGACATGGATATGTTGTTCATCCACACTGTCTGGCAGGTTCCTTGCCGCTTTAAATCTTGCCAGAAGGTCTTCAGGCTGGCCCCTCCCACCCACCGGGTGGTAAAACTCGACTCTGCCCCATGGCGCCAGATCTTCCTTACCGCTTGGAAGCTCAGGTTCCCTCCTTAACGCTCTGCGTATAGACTGGATCCTAATTTTTCGGTTCGCGAAACTCATCCTTTAAGTTTTCAAGCCTTCGGTCTAGTTACTCCCTCGCGTCTCGATGGACCGATCGACTCCGATTTTAGTGGTGCCCATGTGGGCAGAAAATGTCCAGGACAGATCCGCACTCCACGTGCATCTACTGCCTCGGCCTGAACCATGACCGCAGGCCGCGGAGTTATGCCGTTAGTTTCTGCCAGCGTCCCTGAAGACTCGCCTGCCTGGTTTCAGCAGCGCGCCCCGAGAAGCGCTACCCGCCGGTGAAGTCAAAGGAGGCCTGTTGGGCAGTGTCCGCGGTGGCTGGCTTGGCTGAGCAGCTTGAGCAGATGATTGCCCTCGTGGAGGAGACAGCCCAGGCCGCATTTTCTACTTCCTCGGTCGCAGCATTTATCCTCCTGTCTTTGGGATCCTCCTACTCTGCTTCCTTTAAGGAGCTTTGCCAGTCCCTTTCCGTGAAGGGAGAGGGGCCATCGGGACATTCTTCTCAGTCCAAAAAGAAGGACTTAAAAGGTAAGTCCCACCGTCGGCGTTCGTGGGAGCGGGAGAGGTCCCCTTCCCCAGGACAGTCGATACTCGACTTTGGTCGAGGTTGCGGCTAAGGCCGCTGGCTTCATGGTGTCCCCGTCAGGTCAGCTGGCTGAGACACCCGTCGATGCGGTCGAGATTTTTCTCGACCCGTCGGATGGGCTGTCGACTGGTGAAGCTGACAACCCTTCTTCACCGGTTCCCCCGGTGGAGACCGAGGACTTGCCTGCACCTCCCGTGCCGAAGTGTCTCGTCAAGGCTTCTGAGCCGAGGGAAGAACAGGTGTCCCCCGGCCCTTCCCAGACCCATCCTCGGTAACACCGAGGGTCTCGGTCTTGGACATCGTCTCGGTCCAGCCGATCCCGCCAACATCAGTGGTCTTGGTCTTGGCACCGAAGTCAGCGGCGCCGCCGCTCGTCCTCATCTTCCTCCTCGGAAGAGGAGAGGTCGCTAAATTGCGCCGAACACGCCACGTAGGACCTAATGTGGCAGTGGTTACTTCTGTCCAGGAGCAAGCCGACGCCATTGCGTTCCCTGGCCATCAAGTGGCTGTCACCCGAACGGCTGAAACAACCCCTTGTTGTAGTCGAGGTGCCCAGGCCTGGGCCAGTCGTTCGGCCGAAACCAGCTGCCCCACCGATTGTGGTGGAACCTCCGCCTCCACAACCGAAATCGGGGGCGCCGACCAAGGACTCTCGGTCGGGTCAGGGTCTGCCCAACAGGTTGTCGGTCACCCTCACTCCCGACCGTCCTTGGCAGGTGGAGGGTGGCTCAGGCCCCAGGCAGCTCTTCGCGGACTCCTCGGAGTCCGACGACGACTCCCTGTTCTCCAGGCCCATTGACCTGGAGTCCTCTGGGGGCCAGTCAATGGACGAGAGCCCATTGTCCTTTATGGGTCTGCTTGGGCTCATCTCGGAGTCCACCGGAATGCAGCTCGAGCCCGTATCCAAGCAGGAGATACTGGACCGAGGGGATTCACCCACGGAGGCCTTTCCAGTGGCTGAAGCCATTGTTGGCCCAGCCTTGGAGCTTTGGCAGTGGCCGGCTTCCTGTCCTGGGCCTTCGGCCAGGATGGCCAGGAAGTATGCAGTCCCTACCGGCTCTTTGTCCGGTTTTTCAGAACACCCCTCCGCCGAGGGGTTGGTCACCGATAGTGTTTTCTGGCATTCTGGGAGCGCTAGGGATGTGGATAAGCCCCCCGACAAGGAGTCCAAAAAGCTGGACTATGCCGGGCGCAAGGTGTACACTGCGTCCTCCCTTGGCCTCCGCCAGGCCAGTTCAGCCATGCTGATGGCACACTTCTCCCACGCCCTCATGGGCTCCCTGGATGAGGTGATCCCTCATCTCCCAGCCGACCTGCAGACCACGGTCAAGCAGGTACGGGATGAGGGAAGGGCGGTGGCAAAACAACAGTTCCAAACATTGGAGACTCCTGTGCCAGATAAGTTGTGGCCGCAGTGGCCATGCACCGCAGAGCATGGCTGAGGATATCCACCTTTACAGCGGATATCCAGCATAAACTGGCGGATGTCCCCTTCCTGGGGACTGACCTCTTTGGCCCTGGAGTGGAAGATCACCTCCAGCGGATCGAAAAGTCCAATGCCACTCTGGACTCAGTCACATCCGCCCAGAAGGACAAGGGCCGTCGCCAACAACATAAGTCCTTTCACCCTTCTGCACCTGCGGCCCGTCCGGCCCAACAGCACCAGCATCAGGGCCAGCAGGCTCACGCTTGGCACCCCAAAGCCAAGCCTGTGGCTTCCTCTAACAGGAAGCAGGGAGGTAAAGGCTCAGGAGGTCCCTCGGCCGGTCCCTCCTCCAAGCCTGCCCAGTGACGGGTTGAGGGGTGTCCCCCCCAGCCTCGTCACTTCCCCCTGGGTTCCCCCCATAGAGGGACGGCTCCGCCACTTCCTTTCCGCCTGGTCCGCTATCACCATGGACCACTGGGTGCTGCAGTTGGTAGGAAAGGGCCTGCCCCTGGAGTTCGAGCAGGCCCTGCTCCTTCCGAGCCATCGCCCCTCGGGGGGGCTATGGGGTCCGCAGCCTCTCTGTCAACTCACTGAGCTGATATCGCCCTGCTCCTCAAAAAAGAGGTGATCAGGAAGGTGGCGGATCCTCCACCAGACCCGGGGTTTGTGTCCAGGTACTTCCTGGTCCCAAAACGGACGGGGGACTGGCGCCCCATTCTAGACCTGCATGACCTGAACAGGTTCCTAAGGTCTCTGACCTTCAGGATGGTCACTCTGGCTCAGATAATCCCATCCTTGGAACGAGGCATGTGGTTCTGTTCCCTGGACCTCCAGGACGCATTCTTTCACGTCCCAATCCATCCATCCCACCAGAGATTCCTCCACTTCAGGGCAGAGGGATCCCTCTACCAGTTCCGGGCCATGCCCTTCGGCCTTTTCCTAACTCCTAGGGTCTTCACCAAATGCATGGCAGTGGTGACAGCATTCCTGTGGTACCGAAGGGTCCGGGTGTACCCCTACCTGGATGATTGGCTGATTGCAGCCTCCTCCAGAATGGAGGTGGAGCAGTCCAGAGATCTGGCCCTCCAGGTTTGCTCTCAGGTTGGCCTCCTCATCAGTGAGGCCAAGTCAGAACTTGTGCCAAAGCAGGTGATACAATCCATTGGGGCAGAGCTCGACTCTCTACGAGCCAGAGCACGGCTCTCGGTGGACAGGGCCGAGGTTCTTTCCTCCTTTGCCCAATCATTTCAGGTTGGGCAATTGCGTCCTGCCTGGGACTTCCTGCACCTCCTGGGCCTCATGGCAGCCTGCACCAGCGTGGTCCGTTGGGCCCGCTGGTACATGCGTCCCCTTCAATGGAGGCTGGCTAGCCAATGGTCACAGCACTTCGATCCTCTGGATCAGCTAGTGACAGTGACCCAGGGGATGTGGAACGCTGTCCAGTGGTGGACCATTCCAGCACATCTGCAGGAGGGCATCCCGTTCGTCCACCCTGAGCTGACCGTCTCTCAATTGACCGATGCCTCTCTGATGGGTTGGGGTGCCCATCTGGGGGAGCACATAGCTCACGGCCTCTGGTCCCTTTGGGAATCCCGATGCCACATCAACCTGCTGGAGCTTCGGGTGGTTCATCTAGCCCTCACCGCCTTTGCTCCATTTCTACGGGGTCAAGTGGTTCAGATCCAGAAGGACAATACCACGACCATGTACTACCTAAACCACCAGGGCTGGACGCACTCCGTGCCTCTGTGCAAGGAAGCTCTCCGCATTTGGTCACTCATGCGCAGCCTGGAGGTGGATCTCCTTGCCATCCATGTGGCAGGAGCCTCCAACACTCTGGCTGATGCTTTAAGACAGATAGGGGCTGCGTCCCACGAGTGGCCTCTCCTGCCGGAGGTAGTACAAAATCTGTTCTCCCACTGGGGCATGCCTCAGGTGGACATATTTGCCTCCAGGGAGAATGCGAAGCTGAGACTGTTTCATGCCCGCCCCCCTCAGCAGGGCTCGCTGCAGGGGGGATGCCTTCTCGAGGCTGTGGACCCCGGGCCTCTTCTATGCCTTTCCCCCATTTTCCTTGATCCACAAGGTGCTTCTCAAGGCGAGGAGGGACAAGGCACAGGTGATTCTGGTAGCCCCAGACTGGCCCCGCCAGTTCTGGTATCCAGATCTCCTCAGTCTCAGTTCCAGGCTCCCAAGGCAGCTTCCAGCCCGCCCGGACCTGATCTCAGTCAATCAGGGGAAGGTATTCCATCTGGACCTTCAATCCGTGCACCTGACGGCCTAGTTCCTGAACGACTAGAGTTCCAGGCCTTGGGTCTTTCTGACGAGGTCCTCAACGTTGTTGAGGCGTCCCATAAGGAGCTGACCAGAAAATGCTATGCCTTCAAATGGAAGAGATTCTCCATTTGGTGTCAGGGCAAGGGCCTGGACCCTTCCTCCTGTTCCTTGACAAGCATTCTGGACTACCTGTGGTCCCTGTCTCAGCAAGGGCTTCAGTCGACGACCCTTAAGGTGCACCTGGCAGCCATCTCTGCTTACCGGTAGCGGCCGGGAAGCAGTCAGTGAATGCAGGAGAAGGTGGTTGGGTGCCTTTCAATGGCTTTGATCACATATCCCTCCGTGCTAGAACCTCCACTGTGGATCTACTGCTGGTATTGGCTAAGCTCATGGGCAAGCCATTCGAACCAATGCACAGGTGTGACATTCTCACCTGTCATGGAAGACCACCTTCTTGGTGGCTATCACGCTCAGCCAGAAGGATGGGAGAGCTCCAGGCTTTCCATAGAGTCTCCTTATCTGGTCTTCCACAGGGACAAGGTTGTCCTGCGCCCACCAAATTCCTTCCAAAGGTGGTGTGGAGTTTCACCTTAACCAGGTGTTGACTCTGCCAGTGTTCTACCCCAGTCACACCTCGGAGGCCAAATATGGCCCCATACTTGACCCTAGAAGAGCGCTTTGCTTACTATAAGGAGGGACTGCTGAAGTTCAGGGAGAGGTTCACCAGCAGTTTGTCACCTACGCTGAAGCTGCACCTGGCAGACCTGCAGCCAAGCAGACGATAGGCAGGTGGGTCACCTCCTGCATAGATCTCTGCTATAGGTTGGCGGGCATGGAGCCTCCCAGAGGGATAAGAGTTCATTCTACCCACCATACTGCTGCATCGGTGGCTGCTTCCAAGGACATCCCTATCCAGGAAATCTGCAGGGCTGCTACCTGGAAGTCAGCACACACCTTCATCACCCACTACCACATCGACCTTGAGTCATGCTGGGATGCTGATTTTGGGGCCTCGGTTCTCCAGTCTTTATTTCCTAAGTAGGGGGTGTGCGCCTTGCCTCCCTCCTCCCAGAGAACTGCTAGGAGTCTGCCAGACAGTGTGGATGAACAACATATCCGTGTCCCTAGAAATACAGGTTACTCACCTGTAACAGGAGTTCTAGGAATGGTATATGTTGTTTATCCACATGACCTACCCAGCCTCCCTCAAGCTGGCGTACCGCCTCCAGCGCCTAGATCTACGCCATGGGGCGGAGCCGAGATTTACCACCCGGGTGGGTGGGAGGAGCCAGCTTGAAGACCTTCCGGCAAGATTTAAAGCGGCAAGGAACCTGCCAGACAGTGTGGATGAACAACATATACCATTCCTAGAACTCCTGTTACAGGTGAGTAACCTGTATATTTGGGGGCTGGGGATCAGGCCAAGGCACTAACACACACACACACACACACACACACACACACACAGAATATGCTGTGGGTACCAGTTAAATGAATGATTTATCTGTGCAAGAGCAGTTTGACCTTAGGTGAGGTGTCCAAGGTCAAACTGCTCGAGTGCTAATAAATCATTTATTTAACAAGTTCCCCATTGCACATTCCATTTATGCAACAGGGATTTGCTTTCTTGATGTATTTTTTATTTTTATTTTATTAAATTTAGCAGTTTTTTTATATTGTACATCTGGATATTTTGTGGTGTGCCCTTTGTCTGTGCGCTGTTTATAGTAGGGTAACAAGGGACATTAGCACAGTAGCTAGGGCTCCTGTGTACCTCTGTTTTCAGTGCACCACGTCATTGACTGCAAGTGTGTGTGGGCGGGTTGAGCAGTTTCCAAAATGTGTGGCAGCTCTCACTTAGCGAGGAGCCAAGTTGCCAGTTTAGTCTCTTTTCAATTTGTTTCTTTCTGTTTTATTTTTTCTTAAGTAAATTAAAGTTGTCTTATCTGGTTGATCCTACCTTTTGATTTTGGTGGTGATACAGTGTGGCTGTGGTCAGGGCTAGAGCAACTGGTAGTGAATGTATTGTGCTCACTCACTTGTAATTCGCGGTTCGGTCATTTATTTAAAGAAAAGGGGCATTTTTTTTGGTCAGCTATTGTGTGAGAGACAGAAGAGCTGGAGAACAGTCACTGCTTGAACAGTGAGGAGAAAGTAGTAGTTGGCATCGGTAGCTAGTGTGCAGGTGGGTGTGGTTGTGGATAGAGTGGGGAGAAGAGTGGCACTAAATGTGGATCTGGTGGGGTAACTGTGGTGAACAGATCATATTCTGCACTTTGAGCCTGGATGAAAAGGTACATTTTCAACTACGTGCAGCAGGAAAAGTGTCAGCTAAGTGCAAGTTGAGAATTGCATGGAAGGAAACTAAGGGAGGTACAGAGCAGCTGGGTGGAACTGGGGAAGTGAAACTATTTGGAAGTAGTGCCATCGGCCTGGTGGGGGGGGGGTGATGACGTAGTAAGTATGGTCCCAATTCTCAAAAGCTCCCGGCATGCCAAAAGAAGCTTGCACCACATGGATGGTGCAGAGTGTCCCTTGCGCCACAGGATGCATCGGGAGCAACTGACAAAGGCAACCTGCATTAACCACAGGCTGCCTGCACTAAACCGGGCTTGTGCTGCCTGTGCAACACAAAATGTGATGTGGCGTGCCGCTAAGTGCTTGTGGCAGGTGCAGGCTGCCAAATTCCCTCAATCGGGATTCTCAAAACTCTCCCTGAAGACAAATTTCTGAGTACCCTTAGACTAGCCAAGGCTGGGCTATGGGTATTTAGAAATTGTCCTCAGGGAGAGTTGGGTAATCTATGGCAATGTACCTGTAGTCTCCCCTCCCCAGCCCGATCGCGTTAATGTCGTAAAGATCCCTGGTGATCTAGTGGCCCGCCTAAGCCCTGATCCCTGTTAATATAATTAAAGATTCTGAAAGAGTAGCACCCCCAGCTCCCTGATCCTCTGTTATTATACATAAATGTCCCTGCTGATCTAACTTCACCCAAGCCCCAATCCGCTGTTATGACATGTGAACACGTCATTGATGGTCTAGTGGACCCCACGCCAGCAGGCAGTGTTCCACCACCCTGCTTTCCCCATTCCTAAACTGAGCCAGTGACTGGCACAGCCCACTACTCTCCACCATGGCCAGCCACTGACTGAGCTCTCAGTGAGCGCTGTACTGTAGTCAGTATGCACTCATTGATTAACAGCTCGCTGTTATTCAGTGGCGCATACTGAATGCAACTCTGGCGGCGTGAAACTCGATCAAGCTTCAACAATGATGACTGTCAGAGGCAGTGCCAGTCTGACTCGGTTTGGGGATGGGGATGGGTCATTGCTGGGGTAGGAGGTGGGGTTCACTAGACCACCAGTGACATGTTCATATGTCATAACGGGATTGGGGCTTAGGGGGCCACGAGATCATCAGGGATCTTTATGTATAATAACAGTGGATCGGTGCTTGGGGGGCCACTAGCTCACCAGGGATCTTTCATTATAATAACGGGATATGGACTTTAGGGGGGGGTGCTAGGTCACCAGGGATCTTTAATTATAATAATGGGGGATCGGGGCTTGGTGGGGACACTAGATCACCTGGGACCTTTAATTATAATAACAAGAGATCGGGGCTGGGGGCAGTCTGCCAGACCACAAGGGAATTCTGGGGGATACTTCCACAGGGCCACCCACGGCTTGTGGCAACCTGTCCAGGTGTGCCCTCTACTTGATGCACTGTTACAGTAGCCACAAGCCATGGGACTTTGCCGCCAAGACCATACACGATCAGAATCGGGCACAGAGTCCCTGGCAGACCAACAGTCGATGCAAGCTACCTTGGGCGTGGTTTACACCAACTTTTGAGAATCAAGCTCAGTATGTATAAATCAATGACATACTTACTATGTGTATAAATCCAATTTATGCATATAGTTGCTCTGGTAACAAGATTTATCAGAGTGATTATAGCTCCACCCCTACTCTGTGTGTGTGTGTGTGTGGGGGTGTATATATATATATATATGTATGTATACACTCATATATATGTATATATTTGCAAAAACTTCACTAATACACTAGTTAGGGCTGAAGCAACAAAAGTAGGGAAATGTGGTGTTAGGGATTCCACCCCTACACTGTAGGCAGCAAGAGGCGTGGGGTGTGTCTTGGGGTTGTCAACCCTAATGCTCACCCCATTCCATGAGTAAATAAGCTGAGATGGGTAAAGTGTATGAGAATGGGGTGAGTGTTATGGTTGACATCCTAAAGTCACACCCAACACCTGTTGTTGCCTGTATGGTGGGGGTGGGGTGATACCCTAACACCACATTTCCTTACTTTTGTCACTTCAGCCCTAACTAGTGCATTAACGAAGATTTTGCAAAGAATTTCCTTACTTTTTTAAATAGTAGTATAATTATATCCTTATTTGTCTGTGGGAGTACAGGGCCTGCTGGGCCCTGAATTCCCATCCCTCCTTAGATGTGTACATATATATTGCTGTAGAAGTACAGGGCCCTTAGGCCCTGTGCTTGCATTTGTATTAAAACAGGAATAAAATTGTTAACATAGCCTTCTTATTACCCCACCTCATGAAGCCAGTAATGACAATTTTAAAATCCTTGCCAAAACGTGATTTTGCACCATTGCAGTGCCATTGCGCACCACAGATGTGAAAACGCGGTTTGGTCAGGGTTTGAATAATGACAGCTGTCACATTCATGAGGTGGTATAAAAAGATGGATATGTTGAAACTTCTGAGTCAAAATATTTAAAATTGTAAAATTTCTAGTTACAACACAGCATAGCAAAATTTCCATGTATGGGCATAACTTTGGCATTTTTACATATTTTGACCCAAAAAAATGTCAGCATAGCCTTCTTATGACCCCAGCTGACGACAGGGATGGTGAAAAATTTCAAATCCCACCCAAAAGATGATTTCACCAAGTGACCACGAAATTGCCTTTCTGGGTGGATATGTGTAATTCCACTGACATTGTTCATGAGACGGAGTCCCAGAAAAGGCATGTTGAAAACTTCTGCTCAAAATATGCAAAAATTGCAAAGTTATGCTACCAAGAGTTGAAACCCCCATTGAAATACATTGAATCGCATTTACCTCAGTTTCTCATATTGCAGTCAGCAGTTCTCAGCGGTTCCAGCAACCTGATGTGTCTTTGGAGAGTGGATCTTCATCCTATAACCTGTTCAGGTGAGTGAGGGTGTGTGGGGGGGGTGCAGGGTTGTGGGTGCTCAGTGTGAGGTCCGGGTGTGGGGGAGGGGGGTCAGATTGGTGAGGGACTGTTTTCTTTTTTACAGGTTAGTGAAAGAAAAAAGGACAAAAAGAACTGTTTCTTTATTGCAGGCATCTAGTATCGATGGGTGGGGGGTGCCACTAGACACCAGGGGAACAATAAATGTAGGTAGGGATGGCGATTGGAGAGTGGGGGATGCCACTTGACATCTGGGAAAATAAGAATATTATGGGGACAGTGATGGGAGGGTGAGGGGCACTAGACACCAGGGAAATTAAAAATAATTAAGGGGCAGTGATTGGAGGTTGGGAGCGCCACTAGACACCAGGGAAGTAGTACATAATTACAGGGGCAGCAATCAGAGGGTGGGAGCGCCATTAGGCACCTGAGAAACATATGAAATATAAAATGTTAAAAAAAATATATACAGTGGAGCCCACTTAAGTGCATATTGGATAAGTGCACATCCCGCTTAAATGCAAATTTTTTCCATATCCCAATTTTTTCCTATTCATCCAATGTTGATGTAATGCTTAAGTGCACTACATGTAAGTGCACATTTCGGTTAAATACACATATATTATTACTTTTCCTATTGATTTTCAGTCCAACCCAGCTTCTAAGTGCACATTTTGTACAGTACCACCTTAAGTAGTCCACCTTAACATCTTAACTGCAGCAGTGGTGTTGTCTAACACGGCCACAGTAAGAAAATTCATTTTGTCAAAAGAAAAGAATGACTTTAGCCTTCTGTTTAATTTCAAACAACATGAAGTATTGCTGTAGTCTTACTATATGGAGTTAGTCCCAGCACTTGAACTGCTCCGGAGAGGAAAGAGTTAACTCTGTCCCAAGGCATAGAATGTTGAGCTGGAGCTCGGTTTTCAAACCTCTATCCCAGGTACTCTTCAGTGTAACCGTCAGATTCTTTACTCCGCCTTACTGTTAAGTTGCTCCGGGGAGCCTCTCCTTCACTTCGGTTCGGTTGTGGTAAAATTGGTCAGTTTAGTAAATCGCTTCTTTATTTTTTTGGTCTTTACATCTCTGTCCCAGTACAGTAAGTGTATTAGTAGATAGTAGTGTGGTTTAGAAGAAATTGTTTTTTGTTTTCGGTTTCTTTCCGGTCGGTCCGGTTGGGAACCGAGGCGATTTGTTGTTTCTGTTTCTACAGGTGCATTTAGTGTGATTTTCCGGTATCTATCGGTTTCTGAAAAAAACTTTGATTTCTCCGTTTTTTCATCAGACCCGTGACACAGTTGGAACCGATAGGTTTGATAGTCACCTGGCTTGAACGCTGGTAAGGGTGACTTTGTATTTAAAGGCATGTCTGAGAAACCCAAAAAGAAAACCGGGCCCACTGGGTTTCAACACTGCACTGAGTATGGAGAGGCTTTTGCCAAGGCTGATCCCACCTCATCTGTGCTTATTGTCTGGGGTTTGGCCACCTCAAAGAAGACTGCCAAATCTGCAGAAACTTTCCTAAGGCCACTGTGGATAAACGTTTAAGTAGGTTGAAAGAAAGGGATGCTGAAAAATCCGCTGACCCGGATGGCCAGCCCAGTTCAGTTCCGACCGAACCTGAGGGGGTGCCCACAGACCTGGGCAATACCCCCTCTGGCAAGAGGAGAGCCGATTCTGCGGAATCGGTTCCTGCAAAAAGAAAGCGCAAGTCAGCTGGTTCAGTTCCAGTTCCCATGGTCTGACTGCTGACGAGATAGCCAAAGTGATCACTATTGTGCAGTCGCTTCATCTGGTTCTGACCGAACTGACACCGATGCAGAGACGGTCGGTTAAGTCAGACTTGTCTGCTTCTGAATATGACCCCAAAACATTTTCTGAGGGTGATTGGGAAGGAGATAAAGATGATGAAGATGAAGATTATGAAGACCTAGATGAGCCTATTGAGCCTAACATCTTTCCAGACAGGCCTTCTAATGTGTCTCCTCCCAGGCTTTCTGAGTCTCCCTCCCACTTCTTGTTTTACAAGAAGGTGGCTGAGACTCTTCAGCTTCCAGTGGAAGAAGCTGAACAGGATCAGGAGGAACCTGACTATGCTGAGATGATGGACGTCCCAGAGTCAAAAAGGGTGTCTATCCCTCTGCACAAGTCCCTGGGGAAACAGACCCAAAAAATATTACAGTTTCCAACATCCATACGTCCTGTGGATAAGAAAATGGACAGGAGGTATGCTTTGTCAGGCCCTGGTATGGATT
This sequence comes from Neoceratodus forsteri, assembly GCA_016271365.2. NCBI lineage: Eukaryota > Metazoa > Chordata > Ceratodontiformes > Ceratodontidae > Neoceratodus > Neoceratodus forsteri. The sequence continues at coordinate 1,002,651,529 of CM028131.1, read as the reverse complement.
TCCTTACTAACCATTGCAGCCATGTTGGGGTAGTGCAAGCTACAGCCTGTGACTAGGCTAATATTCCCCTGGCATCTCACGCCCAAATAAGAATTCCAGGAAAGTGGATGCCATGGCAAAGAAGCAGTACTTGGCATCCTCTCTGGGACTCAGGCAATCCAACTATATGGGCATATACAGCCAGATACCAGAAGTCTAAGTGGGATACGGTTCTGGAGCTGGCTAAGAATGCCCCTCCTCAGCTGGCGAAAGAGCTGGAGCAGGTGACTGTGGATGGCATCGAAGCTTCAAAGGTCCAGTTTCATGCTGCTGTGGACTCGAATGATGTTCATTCTAGGGTCTTGGCCACATCTGTTTCCATGAGGAGATTTGCCTGGCTCAGTTGTACCAATTTATCTCAGGATACTTAGGACAAGGCCATGGATTTTCCTGTCACTGGTAACTCTTTGTTTGGGGAGCAAACAGAGACGTACATGAAAAAGATGGATGAGTACAGGACCATATACAGGAGTGCTGCAGCCAAAGAAAAGCAGACCACTCCTCAGAGACAGCAATCCAGGGCTGGCATGGGCAGGCCTTTTCACAGACCTTTCTGCCAGGCCCAGGCCTCCTCTTTTTTTCAGCAGAGGGGGTTCTTTAGGGGAAGAGGCAGAAGTGGGGTGACAAGGGCTGCATCCACTTCTCAGTCTAAGTCCCCTGCCAAACAGACACCCTGATGTGTCAGCCAGGGTTGCCTCCCCAATTTCTGTAGGGGGGCAGACTGGCTCACTTCTTCCAGGCCTGGAAGTCTGTCACTTCAGACAAGTAGGTCCTGGAAGTGGTGGGCCAGGGTCTTGCTCTCAGCTTCAGCAGGTTCCAAAAGTTGAGAGCAAAGGCTTTCTGTCCTTCCTCGGCAGAGGAAACACAGGCCTTAGAAATAGGGGTCTCTTCTCTACTGCTTCTGCAAGCAGTAGAAAGGGTACCTCTCATTCACAGGGGAAAAGGATTGTACTCCAGGTACTTCCTTACCTTAAAGAAGACAGGGGAGTGGTGACCCATCCTGGATCTACGATACCTAAACAAACACATACTAAAGCCAAAGTTCAAGATGGTGACTCTGGGAATTATTATTCCCTCTCTGAGACCAGGAGACTGGCTAGCCTCCCTGGATCTCAAGGATGCCTATTTCCACATACCGATCAGGCAATCCCACAGAAAGTACCTCCGGTTCGAACCTCAGGCCATTACCAGTTCAGAGCAATGCCTTTCAGCCTAACATCTGCCCCAAGAGTATTCACCAAATGCCTAGCAGTAGTGGTGGCCTTCCTCAGAAGGCAAAGCATCTTACTGTTCCCTTACCCGGACGACTGGTTCATAGTAGGTCAGTCCTCAGACCAAGTCAGGTCAGCTCTAGGGGTCACTCAAAATCTTCTACACTCCCTAGGATTCATTCTAAATCTGGAAAAGTCTGTTCTGGAACCAGTTCAGCTTCTCACATTTATAAGAGTAGAGCTGGACACTGTTCAGGCCAGGGCCTTCCTTCCTCTCTTAAGGGTCCAATTCCTCACTGTCTAGCTTCCTCTTTTCATCCACTTGTATCTTGACCAGCCAGATACTTCTTGCAATTGCTAGGTCACATGGCAGCCTGCACTGCAGTAGTACAAGGGGCAAGGTTTCAGACGAAGGATATTCAATTTCATCTAAGTGCCTTTTGGTCTCAGAAAAAAGATCCCCTCTCCAAGTTGGTTCCAGTGTCTCTAACTTTGGTTAAGGCCCTCCAGTGGTGTCTGGAAGAGGACAACTTGAGGCAAGGGGTTCCCTTCCTCAGTCAGGTTCCCACAGTGATTCTCACTGCAGACGCTTTCCTGCTGGGATGGGGAGCCCACCTGGATCAGCATACTGCTCAAGGGACTTGGTCTTCTCAGGAGTTTCTTCTACACATAAATCTTCTTGAACTCAGTGCTGTCTTTCTGGCACGTCAGACATTTTTGAGTTTAATTCAGGGGAAAGTGGTGCAGATCAGGACAGACAACACCACAACCATGTGGTACATCAACAAGCAGGGGAGCACTTGGTCCTTGGCCTTGTGCACAAAGGCCATGAAAATATGGTCACTAGCTTATTCCCCGCAGGTTTCCCTGATTGCTGTTCATCTCCCAGGGAAGGACAGTGTACTTGCAGATGCTCTCAGCAGGGTTTCCCAAGGTCACCATGAATGGGCCCTGAATCCTCACATTCTTCAGATCGTTTTCAAGAAATGGGGCATTCCAGAGGTAGATCTCTTCGCAGCCCTGGACAACTATCAGCTCCCTCTGTTTTGCTGCAGGCCCCTCTCTGTGAGGATCTGTTCCTCTAGATGCCCTCCTGTTGGATTGGACCAATAGGTTTCTCTATGCTTTTCCTCCCTTTTCTCTGATATTCAGAGTTCTGGTCAAGATCAGGTCCCAACCCTGCACTGTGATTCTGATAGCCCCAGATTGGTCCAGAAAGCCTTAGTATCCTCTACTATTGTCACTATCAGTGACACTTCCCCTTTGCCTTCCCAAACAGTTCAACCTCCTCACCTCATTGCAGGGGAGGATATTGTACCCCAATCTTCACACACTCCGGCTCAAGGCCTGGTTCTTGAGGAGCTAGAATATGCAGACCTGCATCTATCTCAATCAGCTCTGGATATCCTTAAGGCCAGTAGAAAACCTTCCACTAGAAAAACCTATGATTCTAAATGGAAGAGGTTTGGGTTCTGGTGTTCCCAGAGGCACATTCAGCCAGATTCAGCTGATATTGCCACTGCCTTAGATTATTTGGTATATCTTAACAGTTCAGGCCTTTGGCCTACCACTCTCAAGGTGCATTTGGCAGCTATTTCTGCTTTTCTTTTGGCTGGGAAGGTCTCTTCTCTAGCCTCCCACCCAGTTTTCAAGAAATTCTTCAAAGGTTTGGTCCACATCAATCCTCCCTTCAGGGATCCTACTCCTCTATGGGACCTGAATATCTGTATTGCACAGCTGATGCAGCCTCCCTTTGAACCACTTTGCTCAGCTGAGCTCAAATAACTGACTTAGAAAACTGTATTCCTGGTTGCTATTACTTCTGCCAGGAAAATCAGTGAGTTATAGGCTCTATCAGTGGAACCTAATTTCATCTCATTTCGTCGGGATAAGGTGGTCCTTTATACAAATAGAAAATGTCTCCCTAAAGTGGTATCAGACTTCCATCTGAACCAGTCTATGACATTGCCTTTCTTTTTCACTGATCACTCCTCCACTGGAGAGAGGAGATTACACAGTCTTGATGTAAAGAGGGTTCTGAGTTACTACTTAGAATTCACTAAGCCCCATAGGAATGACTGCTTCCAGCTGTTTCTCACTCATGGGGAGGTGGGTAAAGGTAAGCCTGCCACCAAGAGAACTATTGCTAGGTGGATTGGCTCTTTCATACAGTTCTGCTATTCAAAATTGGGGAAAGAGCCACCCTCAGGCCTGAGGGCTCACTCTACCAGAGGTACAGCTGCTTCAGTCGCAGCAGCTAGAAACATACTCTTAGTGGAGATCTGTAAAGCAGCCACCTGGAAGACTGTTCATACATTCACCAAGCATTACTCCCTGGACATTCAGTCAAGAAGTGATGCTAGGTTTGGCACTGCAGTGCTGCAGAGCTTGTTCCCAAAATAGGTTTTGTAGTTCCCTCCTCCTTGGGGGTACTGCTTGGTAGTCTGCATATAGTCAGAATACAGCACGACTTCATGTTGTTTGAAGAAAAAATTACTCACCTTAGTAATTGTGTTTCTTCTAATGGAGTCTTGCTGTATTCTGACCTTCCTCCCTGCCTCCCCTCCCGGAACCTAGTTGTTTTGGGATGTGGGTGGGCAGGCGCAGTGTTGCACTCCAAGGGTGTACGTGGGTGCCTCTACTTAATTGAGTTTTTTCTTGTTCCTATGTTTTATGATTGTTTGCTTGTTACCTTCTTGGATTCTTTTTGGGGGTCTCGACTTGAGTCTTTGGACCCTAAATTTATGTATTTTGCCTTTTGGCACAAAAGCTCTAAAAACAATTTCTGGATTGTTAGTTGGTTAGTATAGGGCTTGTAAGAATCTGACGGTTACACTGAAGAGTACCAGGGACAGAGGTTTGAAAACCAAGCTCGAGCTCAACGTTCTATGCCTTGGCATAGAGTTAACTCTTTCCTCGCCGGAGCAGTTCAAGTGCTGAGGCTAACTTCATATAGTCAGAATACAGCAAGACTCCATTAAAAGAAACACAGTTACTAAGGCGAGTAATTTTTTCTTTGAATCCTACACTGAAAACACACAATGCAAAAGAAGATTACTGATTTTTTTAAAAGTAGTACTGTGTTGTAGGACAGTGCAGTAATGACATTTTAATTCGAGCGCCTGGTATTTAATAAAGCACATTACAAAAACAGTGAAATGTGCATGGAAGTGATTTTCTACTTAAATACATAGCCCACTTAAGTGCACAAAAAACTTGTATCCCGAGGGTGTGCACTTGAGGGCTCCACTATATATATATATATATATATATATATATATATATGTTTATGTGGAGGGCAATCGGAGGGTGAAGGGCACCCCTAGACACCAGGGAAAATTATTAAAATTATGGCAATTGGTGTCGGAGGGTGGGGGTGCTACTAGACATCAGGGAAAAGATGCTGCCAAACAAACAAGGGTTTTTTTTTTCATGAAAAAGGATTTTTTTTTTCACTCATGATACGAAAAAAGAATCTTTTTTGTATCACACAATACGAAAAAAAGATTTATAATGTTAAAAAAACTGATTTTAAGTGTATTTCTTGAACAGTTGCATGCAGAATCCAGCTAAGGGGGTCACCATAAGAAAGCTTCATGTGTTGGTAGCTCTCTAGAATGTCATTTTTGTGGCATTTAAAATTAGAATTTTTATGCAAAAAGGGGAAACAAGATGGTGGCACATGAAAAAGGATTTTCCCCTCACGATAAAGGATGATGGCAATACAAAAAAATAATTATTTTTTCATTTCATACAGCTATTTGTTAAGAGCTTACTGAGCATGCTCAGAACTAATTATTCACAATTTCAGAATTAAATAACTTTGAAACAGATTAATATTTTTTCACCAAACAAACAAAATGCACATCTGTGGGTCAGTCCCTTTCTACCCAGAAAATTTCAAGCCAGAATATCAAACCGTGTGGGCGCTAGCCAAGTTGACAGAAATCCCAGGAAAACCAATGGGGGAAAAAAAAAACCCCAAAATTCACTTTTTGCACTATCCATATCACAGAATTCGCACATCTGACTGCAACTAAACTGGGTACCTCAAGAAATCTACCCAACGAGACTGTACATGCAAAATATCATGCAAATCCATTGAATGGTTCAAAGTTATTAAACTGCAAAAACTGGGGTTTACCATTGAACTGCTGGAACAACCCTAACTATAGGGACACTACTGTGCCCGTATAAGATGTAGTGCATATATATATATATATAGATAGTATATATGTATATATATATATATATATACACACACACACACACACACAGAAGTGGGGGTAAAAATTGCAAGATAAAATGGCTTGTGACATCACAACAGCAACATTATAGTGGCGTCGACATCACTTAACAAGGCCTGCAGGCTTATCTCTGGTGCTCATCATCTCACTCATACATGTGACCTATATGCCCGATCTGGCTGGCTTCAACTTTCAAATTGCATAAAATACCAAACCTGCATTATGGCAAAGAAAGTAACCATGGGTCTCGCTCCGACGGGAGTGCAAGCACTGCTTAGTTTTAGACTAAAGCCACGTAACACCAGGGGCTCTGAATACCAACTCCTTCAGGTTCCCCCACCGTCGCACCTGTCAGGGCCAAAGATCATTTGCCTTCAGAGCGCCTAGCTGGTTAAATGCGCTCAATCCTGACATCTCCACTACCACCCTTGGCTCATTCAAACATAAACTCCACCTCCACCTTACTAACTCTAACTCCTGTGAATGCTACCTATGACCTCCTCAGCCATCTCATTTTTGTTCCCTCCATCTATCACCTACCACATCTCCACCCCCTCCTTTTCCTCTGTTACTTTTTTCTTTCTTTTCGCCACTCCTGACTATCCTCCCTTCACCCCCTCCACCTCCTCCACCTCTTCTGAGCCCTCAGTGATCTTTCCCTTTTTGTTGACCAGTTTCAGCCTGCTCCCAGTTGATGACCATGCCCTATGGCTGCAATTCCTGCCCTCTCCAACTTTGCTCCTCATGTTTATCTTCATCCTCCACCCTCCCTCCTACTTATCCCTCTGTTACTCTGTGTTCCCATGTATACATTGTACTTATTCTAGCTATTGTATTGATCTACCATTGTAACCTAATATGCCAACCTATTTTTTGTTTTGTTCCTATTTCTGTAACTTGTATTGAATTTGTTCTCTGACGTGGAACCTTTGTAAAAGAGCCTGGCTCAGAGGTACTTATAATCCTAGTTGTAATAAAATAAAAAAAAAAGTGGTTGCGCTACTATATAGTTAGAGTTGTACGGGCACTTAAGTGTTAAACCCCAATTTTTGTACTTTAATAGTTTGACAGCTGTTGAGTGGAATTGCATGTAAATTTGCATGTGCGGTCTTGTAAGGCGCAGATCTCTTGACGAGTCAAGTTTTATTCCAGTTGTATGTGCAGATTCCGAGATACAAGTGCAACAAGTAAATTTTGGGGGATTTTTCCCCCATTGCTTTAAATGGGTTTTCTGTCAACTTAGCTAGCACCCAGTCGGTTTGTAATTTTATCCCAACATTTTCTGAGTAGAAAGGGGCTAGCCCACAGATGTGCCTTTTGCTTGTTTGGTGAAAAAATATTAGTCAGTTGCAAAGTTATTTAAATCTGAAATTTTGAATAACTGGTTCTGAGCATGCTCAGTAAGCACTTAAAAATTGCATATTTTGTTAGCCAAATTTTAAACATGGCCTTTCTGAAACCCCACCTCATGAACAATGTCGGTGGAATTACAGAAATCTGTCTGGAAAAATGATTTCACGGTCACTTGGCAAAATCATCTTTCAGGAGGGATACATTCAAAGTTTGCTATGCTTCCTCATTTTAGCAGTTTTTAATATTTTGACTTGAAATTTAAAATAAAAAAAAAAAAAACATCTTTTTACACCACCTCATAAATTTTACAGCTGTCATTTTTCAAACTCTGACCAAACTATGTTTTTGCTACTGTGGAGCGCAATGGCATTGCAGTAGCGTGCAATAAAGTTTTGGGGAAGAGTTCAGAATTGTCATTACTGGGTTCATGAGGTGTGGTAATAAGAAGGCTTTGCTGACAATTTCATCCCTGTTTTACTAGAAATGCAAGCGCAGGGTATGGACAGCCCTGTGCCTCCACACCAACATACATGTATGCATCTAAAGAGGGAGGAGAACGCAGGGCCCTGTGGCCCTGCACTCCCACAGACAAATGAGGATACAATTAGACTGTCTCAAAAAGTAAGAAAATTCTTTGTAAAAACGTCATTAATGCACTAGTTAGGGTTGAAGTGATGTAAGAAATGGGGCATTAGGGTCTCCAACTCCAACACCCCACCTCCACCCACCAGACAGCAGCAGGATTTCACCTCTCCTGTGTCTTCTCTAATCAGGCATGCAGTGTGCCTTGGGATTGTCAGCTCTAACACTCACTCCATTCTCTTATACTCTACACATCTCGGCTTCCTTCATGGTTGAATGGGGTGAGCATTAGGGCTGACAACCACAAGGCACATCCCATGCCTGATTAGCAAAGACATGGGAGAGATGAAAAAATAATGTTTTTTTTTCCTGTTGCTGTCTGGTGGATGGGGTGTTGGGATTAGAAACCCTAATGCCTCATTTTCCTACTCTTGTCACTTCAACCCTAACTAGTACATTAACAAAGTTTTTGCAAAGAATATAAAAAATATGTTGTTAATGTTTTCACAGTGAATATTTTTAAGGTTACTTTCATCACAGTGTAATATAGTGTAGAGAGCAGCTCTCACAGTGCTGATGACGTAACAATGCCTCAGGCATTACTGAAGCTAGCTTTTTAAAAATAAAAGAAAAACAGCAACATCTTCAAACAAACAGCAGATTTAAAAACTATAACTAGAAAACTACTGTTGCATGGATTAAAATGCAATAGCTGGACTCTAGGCAATGTATTGTCACTTGTGATTGGGCAGGACCTTTATAACTCACGGTGCTGCCACTCGTGTGTTATGGTCTTGTCCCCTAACACTTGACGTCAACTTGCATATTTTGAGTCAGCCATTTGCATAGCCCCTATGTATAAAGAATATGCAGTGGGGACAAGTTAAATGATTTATATGGACAATAGCAGTGGAACCTCAGGTAACCTCATGAGTAGCGTAAGCCATGAGTGAGGTGTCAGTGATCAGATTGCTTGAGTCCAGATAGTGGTCAGAGATCAAACTGCTTGAGTCCAGATAAAATAATTTATCAAGTTTAGACGTGGTGGAAAGTAAAACATGAGAAGAATTTAAAAAAGGAATTGACAAATTTTTTTCTTGGGAAGTAATGAAAGTGGACCCACTATGGTGGGGGACAATTTATATGGACCTATCAGGTCTTCTACTGTTCTATGTCAAGTATAAAGTTCCCTTTTATGTAGTAGTTCTATAATTTTTTGCAGGATTTGTATTTTTTTTTGTTTAGGTTTTTTCTTTTATAGAAATGAAGGAGCAACCTGCAGGCCTGTTCAGTAGTTCACAGGAGTCAAGTGTGGTACCAAAGGACTGGAGAATGGCACATGTAGTGTACTTGCCATAAGAGCTGTCCCAAGGATGGCCGGGGAAAGTTATAGACCAGTCACTCTGATTTAAATAGTGTGCAAGCTCATGGAAATTTAAGGAAAGGTTAGTATAGTATCTAGAGGAGTATGGTTTTCAGGATGCAAGGCAGCACAGGTTTATGGGAGGAAGGTCATGTCAGATGAATGTGATTGACTTCTTAGGCTGGGTCGCCAAAACAGTAGACAGGCTAAGTGATGGACATCCTCTACTTAGATTTCAGCAAGGCCTTTGACTCTTTACCCCACAAGAGGTTGATTAGGAAGTTGGCAGATCTTGCGGCTGGGGAGAAGATGCCCAGATGGGTGGAATACAGGTGTAACCCCCTACAAATTGGGGTTCCCAAAAAGTCTTCCTTGAGCTTGCCTAAATGCTCAGTGCCAGGCTGGTGTTCTGCGTTTTAGTAGATTAAATGTATTGCCAGAGAGTGCCTCTATAACCTCTGTGTACTGTCTCTTTAAGAGCTGCCTGGATTGCAGTCTTAATTAATCTAAAAGGGAGGTCTGTTAGAAGATGTGCTTGTTTGCTGATCATTTGTTAGAGCAGTAATAATATTGCAGTTTGTTCTAACCTGCCTTCTTCGCAGCAAGGACTGTTCTGTTTATCTCCACCAACTTGGCCCGGGACTGTCAGAATGGGCCAATCAGTTCTGTTGGGACTCTAAAATGGAGCCTGCCTACAGGGGCTTGGTGGGGTCAAAACTTGTAGGAATTGTAGTTTTTGCATTTTGGCGCCAAAAAGAACCTGGAGGTGGGGAGCCCTTGTTGTGACTGACAGACAGATCAGCCTACCAAACCTTTTGGATCTTGGGGAAATTCCCAAGCTGCTTGCAGCTAGTTTCAGTTCTGAGTTGGGAAGTGAAGAGATGACAGCTTGAATGATTCAAGCAGCAGCCCCGGCGTAGATTCGCACGGGAGAACTGTGGAAAGGCCTGAGTTTTGGCCTGCATGCCTGCCTGCTGTCCCTGAGGGGGAACTTGTGCCTTTTACAGACTGAATCCGAACTGGGAGAGTGAAATAAGCCACTGAATTGTGACCAGGCTCATACCTGAAGAAGACCGAAGATTTGCTGAATGTGATCGGCATGTCTGGACTTCCAGCCACCTCTGAACTCCCGGATTGTGCAGAGACTTTGTAATTGCGACCGGAGAGTCTTTTGCCTGGTACAGTGGAATTTCCTTACATGCGAATGTGTTGTGTGCTTATAGTGGGTCGTGATTGGGTTCTCCACTGTGGTTTGAATTGTGTTCTGCTTGCTGGAAGCTGCATTAGAATTTCCTTGCATGTAAATATGCTGTGTGCTGCTAGTGGATCGTGATTTGGTTCCCCACTGTGGTTTGAACTGTATTCTGCTTGCTGGAAGCTGCATCCAGCCCCACGGACTGAATCTAAAATCATCTCCATTGGGCCTGGGCCTTGCCACACTGGCCCAGCCCGACTACCCGCTGCACAGAGAAAGCCACTGACGAGAGAACTGCCTGGGGATCAGCTCCCTGATCAACACTTGAGTGGGAACGACTCCTCGGTGATTCTTATGGTCCCTGCTTTTCCAGGCACTCCAGCTCAACAACCTGCAGTCTCAATTTCGTCCTGCCTGTGTCCAGTATCGGGTATCGTGAGTAAACATCAGGGTAGCTCCCTGCAACAACAGCTAAATCTAAAGTGTTGTCATCTGATTGTCTGGTTGCTTTTTCTTTCACGATCTGAGCCCTCTGGCTCCAGATTACAAATAGTGTGTGTTGTGCGTGTTGCTTTCTTCCATCACAGGGCCCCAACCAGCTACAATGTTCCTGCCTAGCCCATCGTCTTCATACCTGGGGACCCCGAGGTGTGACTGTGTGGGGACTTAAACCGCATGCATAACTGTTTGGCTTAAAGGCTATATTAATCAATCAACCTGATTATGCCCCTTCATTTTTCAAGTCCCCTGAATAAATCAGATCTGACTTTTTTGCTGCATTTAACCTGACTGTCTTTCCAGTTTGTGCCTAGAGTACTGTACTGTACTGTTGCTACTTACTGTGCATAACCTTGTTTTACAGGAGGTCCCCAGGGTCGAACCAGAGGAACCAGCCCTGGTGGTTAGTGCAAAAAGTGTGGTTACTGGTATGGTGTACAAGGGGTACTGCGAAAGTGATTATCGTGTATTGCTCAGGCCACTAGAAGGGAAAGAGGGGGGTTACATTGTCCTGGAGGGCTGTGCTCAGGTTAGTTTGACCACTGTCAACACTGACCTCTGGGTGGAGGCACCCATTTCAGAACTCAGGCTCCTTAACCTGCTACTAGCCGTGCAGGTAGGGGTAGTAGCCCTTGGGATAGCGCCACCAAGGGTTAAACTAGCTGGAGAACAGGATCCAGAGGGTGGTTGTGGGGGGAGAGTTATGTAGCACAAGGGAGGTCACTAGTGGGGTCCTGCAGGGCTGAATGCTAGGGCAGGTGTTGATCAACGTCTGCATTAATGATATTGGGGATGGCATTAAGGGCAAAATGTGCCTTTTCACAGATGACACTAAGCTGTATGGGAGGGTGGATATGGCAGAAGGGATATAGGACCTAAAGGAGGATCTGGAAAAACTTGAGAAGTAGTTTGGGATTTGGTGGCATGGGTTCAATACCAAGAAATGCAAAGATCTTCTTCACAGGTATCTCAGTCATCAGGTCACACCATAGGAATGTCACAGTCGGTGAAGCAGGATCTGCACGGAAGATTTCCAGCAGTACAACTGGGGTGGCCCATGCCGATGTCACCTGCTGATGTCATCAGCCCTATAAAGGTGTGAGCAGCCCTGCACCCTCCTCACTTCTTTCCCACCGTCGACTCCTCTTGTATGCATCTTCATGGAAGCTCCATCACAGTTCACGCCATTTTTGCTTATGCTTTCCTTCTGTCTAAATTTTTGGGAATTTCTAAGAGAGATTATTTTACCTCGTTTATGTCGAGAGTCATTTCTTCCACATCTCTCTTCCATTACTGCTGCTGCAGAAAGAAGATTGCCCCCTCAGATGACCACAGTCTCTGCATCTGCTGTCTTGGGCCAGACCACAACGTTTCAGACTGTGAGCTCTACCAAAAATTCAATCTTACAACCCTAAAGCATTGCAAAAAGGCTTTGAAGAAATTCCTCATGAAACAGCAGGTAGCCAGTTCTGGGCAGGGGTCCTCCAGCGTCTCTCCTTCCCAGTTTCCAGTGGGTTTGTTAAGCTCCCAGACCTTGAAGGCCCGAGACAAGTCCTCAAGGAAAAGTCATAAGACAGACTGGGACCCCCCCCCCGGCGGCAATCCTGTTCCCCGATGGCTTTTTCCTCTTCCTCTGGGGGGCGTACTCCATTGGCTGCATCTGCACCAGTGTCTACTGCTGTATAGGCCTCTGCTCCTACCAGGCCCATACCAATAGCACCTTCTCCGGTTTCTCAGGGAGGGAGGCTGGCTGTCAACCCTCGGGTCGTTGACTCCAGCCCCTCCGTCGAGACCTGATGCTTCTTCAGGTCCCCGGATACTGGGGCCTTTGGGCTCTCAAGACCTGATAGATGATTTGTTGCACTCTGTGCCAACAATGCCTCTGCCTTCGACACAGCCTTTGCCTCCCGTCAACCTCAATACTATTTTAACTCATTTGACGATGGAACTTGTGCACCAGCTAGGGTCACATAGACCGGTGTCCCCGGTGCCATCAGGTATTCTGTCATTGACACCAGTTCGGCCTTAGTCTGCATCCTTTAGGGTGCTGTTGGTCCCTCATTCATCAAACCCTGAGTTAGAATGGGTCAATGTTGAGGAGGAATACCACCCTGACCTTATCCTCCCTGCAGAGGAGGAACCTCTTTCTTCTGACAGATCTACAACCTCTTCAGTGAGTGAGGACTCTGTTAAGCATACTCCCAGGTCCTCTCCTGAAAACCCTACCTTCTTTAACATTATGAAGCAGCTATCTACAGCTGTGGGCTTCCACACTGAGGAAGAATATGCCACCAGAAGAGAGCTGGGAGATTTTTTGAGAGATCCCAGAATCTCCTCCTAAGTTCGTTCCTCCCATTTTACCAGCGCTGAGGAATGCCACCACGGTGGCATGGCACCACCTTAATATGGTTCCTGCCATGCCTGGGAGGGCAGATAAACTCTGTCATGCCCCCAACCTGAAACTGACTCTGTGGTCATCAAAATGGCACGTGAAATATCACCCCGGGGTGGAGGTAACTGGCACTGTTTGTCTCGAGATTAGAAAGCTACATTAGTTATATTATTGTTGTTTTTTTGCTGTTAAAATGGAAACCATTGAATCGCTACACTACACAGTGGATGTATGGTGTTTGCGCAGTGTCTCTCTATTGAGACTAACAATAACAGGTTTGTACTATGCTAATTCATGGCAATATGGGATGTACATATCTCACTAGCTTGCCACGGGATGCTGGAGACTCAGGCAAGCAGCCCCTAGGTATAATATTATTAATAAATTGATGCCATGGATCCCCCCACAACAGTGACCGTCACCTCCTGGAACATCCAGGGGATGAATGACCCAATAAAATGAAAAAAGGTTATGGCACGTTTGTAAAAAAAACGAAAACCCAGGTGACATTTCTCTAAGAAACCAAGGTTAAAAAAGCTGAAGCCCTTAAACTGGTAAGGGACTAGGTGGGTTGGGAAGTCCACAGCACCTCAGGCAAGGAAAAGGATGGGGTGTCGATACTCGTCCACAAAAAAATGAAGCGGCAACTATTAAAACAAAAACACGATTCAGAGGGTAGGTGGATCCTAGCCAAGGTACAGACACAGCATGGTACCACTCTATTGGGAAACGTTTATGCCCCAAATGATGATCAACCTGATTTTTTCAATAAAATTTCTCAGAACATTGTAGATATGCCCTTAGACAACCTGGTGATTATTATAGGGGGAGATTTTAACCTGGCTTTGGACCACCTGTTGGACAGATCCAACGCCAGACCTGAGCCACATGTAGAATCACTACAAACAGTCCATGACTTGCTGGCATTGCACAGGTTGATGGACACAAGGAGGACATTTAATCCCTCAACTAAAGATTTTACATACTACTCGGATACCCGTGCAATGGTCAGCAGACTGGATTACTGGTTTACATCAACAGCTTTGAATCCTGATACAGCAAATGTGAGCATAGCCCACTTGTACATCTCAGATCATGCCCCGATACAGCTGCAGATGTATCTGCACGCCGCTGCACTGCATTCAGTCACCTGGAGGCTAGACCCCACCTTCTGCTGAAGGACTCTGAATTTCAGCAGTGGTTAAAACTTGAGGTTACTCAGTACCTATGTAACCCCTAGGTGGCACTATCCTATGGGCTACTACTCCTGGCTGTGTCACTAGGCACAGGTTGAGGTGCTAGAGCTCGGTGAACAGGTGCCTCCACCTGGAGGAACGGATCTTCCTGGACTAAGTCTCCATCATTCATTCACACTAGTGGGATAGCGCCGGAGACGCTAGGACCAAGCGGAAGCCTAAAATTTTTTGAAGGGTCAGCGCCGAGACAGGACCACGCATGCGTGGCGCAACCAGACTAGCTAGCGCCTATGTAGGCTGTCTCGGCGTTGACCTTCCAACCGCCTCAGTTCTTTTTCTCCCGCCGTCGAGTGCGCTTAGATGTCAGCGTCGCTCGTCTGCTGGAGTCTAAGTTTTCGTCTATGCGACAGCAGCTTTTAACGTTTAATTTAATATTTTAAGTAGTATTTTCTTATTTTACGATCAAGAAGAAGAAGATTATGAAGAAGAAAAAAAAGGAATTCTTTCCTGCCATCAACGGAGTCGTCCTTAGACAGTAGTGGTAACAGTAGGAGGACTTCGTTTGAAAGTTTTTATGGCAGAGGGGCTGTGTCCAGTCCGCTGCCCTTAATTAACGGGGGGGGGTCCAACTATGGACAGTTCTGTGCTTCGGGGAGGACAGTCCTCCAAGCACAAATCTAGCGATTCGAGGATCGACTCCGCTTAACCTCGAGCTCCTCTTCCTCATTGGGGGAAGGAGAGTTGGTGCTGCTCGAGGTTGCCTGTTGGTATGTCTGCATGAGGATTGTTCGTCAGGAGGGGCAATGGGCCTGAACCGACTTTGGTAGGTTCTTCTTGGCCCCACTCCTAATGGCTGCATTCACAACTCCGAGCTCCATCTCTGTCCTTGTTGGAGCTCCTGTGGGCAGTTTCACCTCTGAGCTGCTCCTGTGGAGCAGGGGGTTTGACTTTCCAGTTTTTCCTGGCTCTATTCCTGATTTCGGGACTTCTGGGTGTCGGAGCTGTTGGACCGGAGCCGGGTTGATTGGATCACGAATTGTGAGGTGCCCTCTTGGTGCCTTTGCCATCGTGTCAACCCATCGTGCCTTCTCCCCTCTCCCTTTTCCATGCAGGGGCTGGCACGGGCACCACCGTTTTCCTTCTCAGGATTTCCATTGGCATTTTCCTTCGGCACCGTGGCTCAGTGCCTTGGTTGGTGCCGTGCCTCAGAGCCGTGGCTTGGTGCCTTGGTCGGCGCCAAGCCTCGGTGCTTTGGTCGGTGCCGTGCCTCGGTGCCTTGGTCGGCGCCGTGCCTTAGTCGGCACTGTGGGTTGGCGCCATCGCTCTGTGCGGTGCCATGGGTGCTCTTGTTGCTGCCATTGATTGTTGGCGCTGTCAGTGGTGCTGCAGGTGTCTGGGTGGCACCGTGCACCTGTGGGCGGCGCCGTGCATCTGCGGGCACCATGGGTGGTGCCGGGAGCACCTGTGGGTGCCGTTGGTGGTGCCGTGAGTGCCCATGGGTGCCATGGGTGCCGCTGGTGCCATGAGTACCGTGGGTGCCACGGATGGTACCACAGGCGCACATGGGTGCCACTGGTGCCCTCAGGTGCCATTCTTGCCATGGGTGTCATGGGTACCATGGTGCCATGGGAGCCATGGTACCATGGGTATCGGGGCACCCTCGGTGTCATTGATACATGGATGCCGGGGTGCCTGCAGGTACTGCCGCGGCTGCCCTCGGGTATCGCCCAGGTCGGCATAAGCACTGCTTGGTGCACTCCTGTGCCACGAGTGATGCTGGTGCTGCACGGGTGCTAGTGGGTGCTGTATGGCAGAATTAGTGACACATTTTTCCTTTTCGGACTTCCTTTCCACAGAACTTATGGCGGGATGTTAATCGTAGAATGAACTCCTGTTCTGCGGATTATTTTTTCCACACATCTTAGTGAGTGGCGGTCTATATGGGATCTTGTGTCATCCAGTGGTTTTCTGCTGATGGAACTCTGCTGTACTGCTCTGCCAGTGGAATCTCATTCTGCTCAGCACTTTCTCAGCTCCCTACGTGGTACCAAGCCCCTCGACATCCTTCCTGATGGCGGAGTCTCTAATGGCTCTGACCTAGACCTCTCTTGGAGGTTCTTCTAGGGTAGAAGTGCATCTAGATGGGTCTTTCTCTGTCCTTCTGGTCATTAGTACAGCGGACGGCTCATTTTATATACTGAAGGGCACATCCTCTCTATCATCAGAGTCCGTGATGGAAAATCTTTTCAGTAGTCTCTCAGTAATGGGGTCCACTATAGTATTTCACACTGCGTCTATGAACCATACACTTCTGCGTCTAGACTTTTTCAATCGTCAAGACAGTTACACTCTGTGGAATATTCTAATTTAATGGTCGGGAGCCGCTCTGGCTCTTCCGCTCCTTTGATAGGGGTATATAGCCCCCTTGTGATATTGCCCCTTCGGTGGCTTCTTCAGCACAGGTGGTTAACATCTCTCCAACTGTGATTATTAGTCCGGTCATGATTTCAGTATGGGCGCTCAGACTCCTTCTGCACTCAGATGGAGAACCTCTACATCATTTTGTATCAAGACAGTCCTTGCAAAATAGTAGCCTGAAAGCCTTGTTAGGTTCGGACTAAAAAAAAAAAAATTTTATCACAGCACAGGGCCTAGCCGAAATTACCCGATACCCCCCTTTTTTGGATCTGGTCAGGTTCCGCCTCAGCTCCTGAGGCGCTCGTCTCCAGAGTATGGTAAAGAGTACCTGACTTCTTCTTCCCCTAAGGGGAGTCTGATCCGGTGGCGGTATGGGTCATCTCTTTCTCTAAGAGAGAGATTTCTCTCATTCAGAGACATTTCCTAGACCTAGGTGACTGCCCAGTCTGTTAATTCCCCTTTCATTTTATCAGGTTTTCTTCTCTTGAGCAGAGTCTTGCAGCAGCAGAAGTGACTCTCCACTGAGTCGGAACTCAGGTTCCTACTTCCTTGCTTGCTTAACTTAACAGGCAATTTTCTCCTTCTTGACGGAAGGTCAAGTAGGTCTTTTTTCTGAGGTAGCTTCTCAAATATTCACACCTTTGGTTCCTGCGCACTGGTCCATGCCAGTCGCTCATGAAGCTATCCTCTTCAAAGTGCGTGATGGAGTTATGATGTTTGTTTTTCAGCAAACAAACTAGAATCCTTTCCTACTCCCTTCAGGGAGGCCAAAGTGGGTAGTGCCTCACCGCATTGAGTCACTGCCTTTTTCAGTCACTTCAACAAATGGGTTAGCCCTAATTTGATCCTGCTGTGTCCCTCCTCGACGCACATCTGCCTCTGTATTTGCCTTCGAAATCCAGCCCCTGTTTTTTTCTGTCAGAATGTTTTTTCCGCAGTGGACACGTCCTCCTGTACACATTTTCCTTTCTTCCCTGAGTTCAGAGACTGCTATTACAGTTGTACACACAGGGTCAGGATGATTCCTTTGGAATATGCAGTGGGTAGGACCTGGTTCTACTAGACCACCACAAGAGGCTTCTAAGTCGTGCTTGGTCTTCCATCAGGAAGGTTCCTGTGACTAAGTGGAGACCATTCTCCTTGATGGGCTAACCCCATCTGGACCCCCTTGCTCACCAAGTAAGGGGTTCAAGTGCTCCTGGACCTGTTGTTTACAGGTCAGCCATACTTGATAGTGGGGGTTTCCATCTGCACTTTCCGGTCTACCCTGAACCAGTAGACTTTACCTCCGACTCTTTCAGTTCCTGAGGTCCCTTTACGTTACATTAGTACATGTCTTTAACGCTATTAATTCTGGTCCTAGACCAAATTGTGAGGTCAGGTTCTTGCCGCTCTCCTAGAGTGGTTGTGACTTCCTGACAGACTTTCATTTTGTGTCCACTGCAGTTGTCTGCAAAGTGGTGAGTTACAACTCGAGCGCTTATCTTGTAGGCACTATGTTCTAGTCGCTCTTTACAAGACAGTTCTTTTTATTTAGCAGGACAGTCCTTGGCTGTCCTTTCTGAGTGAACCTTGTCTCCTACCACCCTACTCAGGGTTGTTGGATTTATCTCGGTACTCTCCCACTAGTGTGAATGAGTGATGGAGACTTAGTCCAGGAAGATATGGAAATTACGTACTTACCATAATTATTGATCTTCTTGGACAGTCTCCATCACTCATTCACATGCCCACCCACCATCCCCTGGGTTCACTCATTTTCTTTCCTGGTCTTCATGGTCCGATGGTTCAGACTGTGAGGACATTATTCTTTGACCTTTCTTGCAAAGGTCATCTGGGCCCTCTCAGGCCCAGAAACTCAGGATGAGTTATTCTCATCAGTTACGCTGCACCTCCTCAGTCGAAAAGGTACTGAGGTAGTTGGAGGGTCGACGCCGAGATAGCCTACATAGGTGTGAGCTAGTCACGCAGCGCCACACACATGCGTGGTCCTGTCTCGGTGCCGACCCTTCAAACAATGTTAGGCTCCCGCTTGATCCTAGCGCCTCCGGCGCTATCCCACTAGTGTGAATGAGTGATGGAGACTGTCCAAGAAGATCAATAATTACGGTAAGTATGTAATTTCCATTTTTGGGGTAGTGTAGCTGCTGTTGGTATGGCCCTCCAGGATGCTATAACCACCCACCAACCCTTCTAGTGGCCTAAACAATTCTGCAACAGAATATTCACATTTACCATATGACAGCAATGATATGCTCACACTCCTTGGACTTACCACCAGGGCTGGATCTTCTGCAGCTGCTCTGGATACCCCCTGGAAAATAAGACCAGTGATGCAACAATACAGTAGCGGTACTGTATGCCCACCAAGAAGATACACACTAGCCAGGTTAAATGTGAAAACCCCACAATCTGATTTATTCAGGATGATGTGAACAAGGGTGGGGTGTAAGTCTAGCAGATGATTGGCAGTTCTGATTAAATTCAGGTTGATTAAGCATGCACAGTGAGTCCCTCTGACACAGTCCCCACAACCCTGGGTACCCAGTGTCTCAACCCCACTCAGCAAGTCAGGTCCTCTGCTCCCACAGTGTCAACCTCCGAGTGCAGTATTGTGAACAGGAACAGAAACAGGGTAACCCTCCTGTCTGTTTTGTGGGTCCGAATCAACCTTTGGTTTCAAGTTCTGGAGGGATTCAAACTGTGAACCTCTTGCTAGCATACCCAATGTACAGTCTCAGATAATTCTGCTCTTCGGGGAAATGCCAGATATCTTTCGCCTACGGGCACTTAACCAGGTGTACAAAATGAACCCTTAAACTCTATGAAAAGACCTCAGATAAACTCTTAACTTTTCCCAGTTTGGTAAACCAGTAAGCAATGCACAGTGTCAACTTTAACCATGTATGCTTCACTTGTCAAATAAAGAATTTTAAAGGCACACCAAGTAGTCTCTTAAAATAGAGGTTTACTTTAAAATAGAAAAAAAATATGCAGGCTGTAAATACAGAACAGTATATCGCAAAACCATACAATCACTTAAAAGAGTAAGGTTTAAAAGTGCAAATTCCTACCAACCATACACTTAGACTGGTCTATCTAATGTATATCTTCTAATAGTGCTGATAGATGTTTCTTCTTCAGAGTCCAAACATGTATAACACTCTAAAGGTCAGTCACAGCATAATTAAAACTGTCTTGAACCTGCCTTCTCCATGATGTCACCCAGCTCCTCCTCTGTTTATTAAAAATTATAAAACCAGGATGTCTTCACTCAGGAGGTATTTTTAAATAGGTGACATCAGCAAAAACTCATTTCCCCATATGACTTCCCAATCAAGTCTGTGATTTTCCAGTATCTTCTGTCATCCATGAGCAGTTTCCTACTTCACAGACATAAAAGGAACATTTATGACTTAGCACCTAAGTGACATAACATGTATTCTTCCTCTAAACGTCATAAAAGTTTATGATTTCCATCCTAGCAGCTGGCAGCTACAATTAAGCCAGATAAACAGGAGATCCTTAATTTGCGTCTCTTCTAGCCTGTAATTATCTCCTGGCTTTTAGGTTAACAGCTTCTAGTTGAAACCTGGGGGGGGGGGTGTCATCCCAGGAACACAGCATGTCTCGTAACACAGTTTTATATTACAAAAAGCATAAATTAATCAGAACCAGCTGTCCAAGTGTCACACCCAGTATGTTAACAGGGTAGCCTGAAGCGTTGCCCGGGGTAGGTCAGCGTTGCAGCTGTTGTTGGGGCCCTTAGGAAGGAAAACAATTAACATGCACTCAACCCAAGTATTTGTAATCTGGAGCCGGATGGCTCAGTCCATTGCAGTACACCCAAACAGAAAATCAGATGACACACACAAATGATTGTAGCTTTGTTGCAGGGAGCTACCCTGTTTTGTACTCATGCTACCCAAACCAGGCTGCAGGACAGGCGAGATGAAGATCTTGTGGTGTTGTACTGGATTGCCAGGGGAAGCAGGGCCTACACGACTCTCCTCCTGGTGGTTGCTACCTGTTCGGTGGTGTTGAGCAGGGGCCAAATCCCCGAGCGGATCTTTCGCTGAGAATGTCTCTGAAAAATCGCAACCCGTGAAACACATGCAGCACATCTATAAACACTTGAAGTATTTTGCCACAGTTTGAATAAAGTCCATTTGCAAATCTCAACTTCTCTGCGCAGACCTTTCAATCTGAGGCTCACTTTGGTATTGGGCGGGCCGATCGCTTCTGGATCAAGTCTTTGGTCCACTCTCAAGTAGCACTAACACACTTTTCTCTCTTCAGACACAGGTCTCGATCCAACACACGACTCACTTCTGATTCAGAAGTTCTGGGGATTTCCCCAGTAATCCAAAAGGTTTGGTTGGCTGAGGGAATTGTCTATCACAGAAAGGGCTCCCGCTCCAGGTCCATTTAGGCGCCAAACACTTAAAACTACAGTTCCTACAAAATTTTAATCCGACAAGACTTCTGGGGACAGTCTAACACTGGCTGTCCAGAACCAAAATGGTGGCTCTTATGCAAAAGTTCAAGCTGCAATGGGAAGCAGGTTAGATAAACTCCTCTATTATTATTATTATTATTATTATTATAGCAGACGAACAGTAACTAATCACTTTCCCTAACAGATCTCTTTCTGTGCAAATAGCGACTGCAGAATATATCAGAGATACGGACTGTCTGGCTGGTCGCGAACTTTAGATCACTTGGACCCAGCCCAGACTAATTTTCTCACACTGCATAGTTGTCCTCTTAAAGAGACAGGCAGGAAGGCTTACTGGAGCACTCTCATGCAGGCAGTTAGAACTACGGAACGCCATCCTGACAGTGGGCATTAGGCAGCCCAAGAAGACATTATAGGAACCCCCATTTGTAGGGGGGTTACACTTACTACATAATCCAGTGAGCTGTGCCCCTTCTAACATGATCTGAGAAGCCCGTAAGGCCACCCTGAGAGGACGGATTATTGCTTATGCATCCTATAGGAGAAAGCAGAGAGAACTGGAGGCCCAACAGTTAGAACTGCAACTGCAGAACAAGGAAGCCCTATATAAAAAGGACCCACGCCTGCTGGAAAATAGTGGAGTCCATAAGGAAGTTACATCACTTAGAATCCAGCTGAACACACTTGCCACTAGAAAGGCAGAGCTCCAGATAATTAGACTTAGGCATACGTATTGGTCTCGGGGAGATAAAGTGGGGAAACTACTTTCTTATAGATTAAAAAAACAACAGGCTGAAAGGCATATTGAAAAATTAAAAGATTCCAAGGACAAGATTGCACACTCCCCCAGTTCCATCAACCAAATCATGACAAGTTTTTATGAAAATCTATATAAGTCCTAGTCACAGTTTAACCAACAAAAATTTGCTGAGCTCATAGAATGAGTCAAACTCCCCTAACTCACTGAGACATAATGATCTGCACTAGATGCCCCCATTACCGAGGCAGAACTCTCAGCAGCAATACAAGGCATGGCCCCACACAAGGCTCCAGGTAGTGATGGCTTTCTGGGTCAATTTTTACCAGTTTATTAAAGAGCAAATCACTTCCCCTATGCTCAACATGTTGAACCAGGCCCAGAAGAGGGGAATTTTCCAAGTACCCTGAGAGAGGCGGTAATTACTGTCCTCCCGAAAGATGGAAAAGACCACGCCCTCCTGGCCAGTTATAGGCCAATTTCCTTAATGCTGATGCCAAGCTCCTGGCAGCCAGACTGGAAAGGATTTTACCAGTCATCACCCATCCCTCGTAATCTGGGTTTATTAAAGGGCGGTCTAGTGCGGATCACCTCAGGGCGTTGATTTCCATTTTTCAGACAGCAGCAGTACTCCCCTCCCCTGCAGCAGCTGTAGCCATTGACTTCGAGAAAGCATTAGACACGGTGGAGTGGGAGTATCTACTAGCTGTTCTGCAACACTTCAACATAGGCCCCAATTTCTGCAGGTGGGTTAACACACTGTACAACACCCCCACAGCTCGAGTACTTACTAATGGACTTCTCTCTGACCCCTTTCTTCTTCACAGAGGTACGAGGCAGGGATGCCCCCTTTCCCCGATGCTGTTTGTCATGGCCATTGAGCCTTTGGCCTTGATTCTTAGGACCTGTGATAACATTCCAGGAATAAAAATAGGGGACGTGGAATACAAAACCAAGTTGTATGTTGACAATTGCCTGATTCTGATCAGTGACCTCAAAGCTACCATTGATCCCGTCCTGGAAATTATGGAGAGCTTTGAACACTTGACAGGACTTAAAATAGATAAAGGCAAGTCTGAAATTTTCTCTCTGTATACATAATCCCTGCCCCAATACGGTGCTAACTCTGGGCTGGCCTGGGCCCCATTGGACATCAAATACTTAGGGGTAAAGCTATCCCCACAGCTCTCAAAACTGATCACCCTAAACTTCAACCCTCTTACAGTATAAGCCAAATACAGGCAGACCTAAATAGGTGGAGCCAACTGCATCTGTCCATTCCAGGGAAGGTAGACTCGATGAAAATGATGCTGGCTCCAAAGATATTTTATCTACTAGCCCATCTGCCTGTTCCAATCCCTGACATATGGTTTCAAAAACTTGACTCACTTGTGGTGCACTTTTTGTGGGGGAACTCCCCTCCCAGATACAGTCGAGCTAAACTCAGAGCCCACTGGAAAAGATGAGGATGGAACCTTCCCAACTTTAGACAATACAGGATCGTCTTTAGAATGGCTAGTATGATTCAGGCTTTTCAACCTCTAGGGCCCAACACTGCTGCCTGGATTCACATTGAGTCGGTAGCACTTGGGGGTATGCACCCCTCAGCATTACTGAGTAACTCAGTGAAGGGGCAGAAGGCACAGTGGATTACAATTCAGGCAGGGTTTGCAGAGTGGAACAAACTCGCCCACCTTACCAACGCCTGCCATCAACCGGGAATATATACCTACATTTAGAACAACCCAGCTTTGTGTCTAGGAGGTTCCCCCTACGCGCAGCCTACCTTGGAGAAAAAATTGATTCTTAGGGTTTTTGACCTGCTCACACTGGATCACACAGCCTTTGAATCTTTTCAAAACCTGAAGGACAAGTTCGAGTAACCACAGACGGACTTTTGAAAATACCTTCAACTGAGACACCTATATAATTAATGGTCTAAGGCTCGGTGCCCGTGTCCCACTTTTGGCATCACCCCCAAGGAAAGGGCCCCGTACTACCTATTTGGAAATGGCTGGCCACTAGCTCGGGCAGAGCAGGTTTGGTATATCAGAGGTTAAGGGACGCAGCCCCTGATCCCCCATGTAAGGCCAAGGAGAAATGGCAGAACTCCCTACAGATCCAAATTTCAGATGAGGAGTGGGCCGGGTGCTGGAGGCTAGCTCACCAATCATGCATTGACCAGCGCAGTCGCCTGATCCAGAACAGAATCTTGCATCACTGGTACCACACCCCAGCGCAACTCAAGTCTCTTGGAATCTTAGATCAGGACAGCTGCTGGAGGTGTAATACCTCTGACAGCAACTTGTCGCATATCCTGTGGTCCTTGCGACAGGATTCAACCCTTCTGGGCTCAGGTTATGCATGAGTGTACCAAGATCCTCCACCTTGCTGCCCCACTGGCTCTTCAGTGCATACTTCTGGGATGCCGGCCCACTGACCCTCTAGTCCGACTGAATGAGAGAAAATGGTTGATGGCTGCCTCGGTGGAAGCAAAGAGACTTATCCTCCAAAGGTGGAGATCCCCACACATCAGGGTAGGGAACAATGGTTCCTCAGACTATGGGCCCCTTTTATGCAATTTCTTAAGACTTCAGTACACTAGCTGGGATCATAGGAGCAGTCAGCCCAGCTCTGTTCTCCACTCTGCTGCATATGGTTGGTTTCTGTATTAAGAATGATCAGCGTGGTAATATTTGTACTAATAAGTTTATAAGGAGAGAGGGGATGACTGTACAGAACTGTCTCATCTAAGTGCTGTGCATGTATCCATAATATGTTTTGGTTATGTACTATAAGTATATGTCTAATGATGCCCGATATGTATGTATGAAGTTATTGGTTTCAATAAAAAGATTAACTGTAAAAAAAAAAAAGAAAGAAAGAAATTTCGACGGGAAATTTAAGTTTGTGTGGAAAGTAGTGTTGAAATACTCCGCTTTACCTAGTCTAACCGCTGTGATGCATACGTTGCGGAGTTTGCAGTATACAGTAGTATAAAATCACTAGGTAGTTTAGTTGCCTTGTGCTTTCTCCAAGCTTGGTGACATGCTCGGAGGCAGGCCAGAAGTTCTGGTGTGATCCAGGGTACATGATTGCCATGTATTCTGGTGTGTCTTAGAGGGTCATAGTGACTCCAGATGGAGAGGAATTTTTCTTTAAAATTGGCAAGAGCAGCGTCCACTTGTGGTGCTGTGGTTAACTGAGCCCAGTCGGTATCTGCTAAGTCTGGGGGGGGGTTATGTCAAGGGATGTATAGGAGTATGTTAGAATTATTTTGGGAGGAGATTTGGGCCTGTGTACCTTCCTGACTAGGTAAATCAAGTGATGGTCACTTAAGGCACCAGGTAGGATTCCGGTATCTATGACTCAGTGCGGGTGAGATGTGAAGGCCCAGTCAATCAAGGTGTGGTTTGGGGTTTTATTGTTCAGACGGGTAGGTTCTGTGATGAGCTGGGTTAAATTATGGGAGGTTTTGATGTTGCACGCCTTGGCCAGTGAGGTTGATAGCTTAAATTAAAATCGCCCATGACATACAGCTCTCCTGATTTAGAGTGGGAGATGATGGTAGCACTTAGGTCAGAGGCTATGGAGAAGGGAAGGTTGGGATGACAGAAGATGCCTGCTACATAAATTGGGATAGAGAAGGGCAGGGATACACGAACAACTAGAGCCTCGTAATTTGCAGTGAAGGAGGTGGAGAAGGTGTCGGTATATTGCAAGGAGTAGCAGATATACATTGCCATACCACCGCCACCTCTCCCAGACCTGTCTTGTCTGATTAGGGAGTAGCCAGGGATTGAGATGACCTTGTCTGGAACCTTAGTATTAAACCAGGTTTCAGAGAGGAGCAGGATGTCAGAGGTGAGTGAGGCAACCAGTGTTTGAAGGAGATCTAGTTTAGATAGTAAACTACAGATATTCAGGTGAAGTAGTTTAAGGCCACTAGGAAGGGTAATGGTTTTTGAAGGGTTAAGCCCAGGGTTATTATGGGGAAACCCAGGTGCATTAATACCTGGACCTGAGATAGGATGAATGTTTCCTGATGTGAGTAGCAGGAGCGCTATAATAAGATAGTGTAGCTTGGGCTTTTTATAGCATTGTTGGGACTTAAAGTATGTTTGAGTATAGGATGGGGGGTTTGGGGAGGACATGGTGTTAAGTAGGAGGTTAAAAAAGGCGGTTGAGGTATGTACAATTAATAGAGAGGCTGCAGGGAGGAGATGGAAATGGCTCCAGAGTTGGAGGAAAGGAGCGGGGGTAGTAGCATAGTTATGACTGTGGGAGATAGTTGCATTAGAGTAATTCAGAGAAGAGTCCTTAAAGTAGGAGCTGGGGAGGGGGAAGGAAGGAACAATAAGAGAAGCAGAAGGGATAACGTAGGCATAATCATACTGGAAGTAGGCAGATTGTACACAAAAGGGGGAATGGATAAGAGAGGAGCCCTAAGTATTTGGGGCAGTATATACAAAATCTTCACAATTAATCAGCCATGGTGATAGAGTAGAAGAAGGAGCTTAGAAAGAGCTTAGTTGAGCTAGATTAAGCACATGTATAGCTTAGAACCAGCTTTTGACCATAATATGTAGTAAGTCAGAGCTACCCTATGAGGCAGACTATGAGCTAGTCTTTATGACAGTGCATAAATGGGACTTTCAGAAGTTCAGGGAAAAAGTAAGCAAGATAGTCTGTGATTACTACTCTTGTGACTGGTTGCACAAGCTGGAGGGGGGACCTCAAACGAGCAAATGATTAGTATTGTGTGACTGCTTGCTCAAGCTGGAAGGCGGAGTTCAAACACACAGGGGAGAGCATTTAAAGAGTGCTGGGGTGGGAGTGGGCGGGCGGGAGAAATTTTACTTCTCTTAGGGAGTAGAAAAACCTCAAGCCAAGCAGAAAATTGACTTAGAGCCTGAAGTTGCAGTGCACCAATGACAGGGAAGAGGAGAAACTTGCCAGCCAATTGCGGCCTTTGCTAGGTGAAGGACTAGCCAATAGGAGGCACAGCTTGTGATCCGAGTAAAGAGAGGAAGATGAGCAGTCATACCTTCTTCGGTGGCGGGCCAGGGAAGCACGGCCGGTGGCAGCAAGGGAGAGCTGCTGCCGATGGATGTCTTATCAAGGGTTCAAGTCTGAGGAGGGAAGGGAGACAAAAAATGATTAGATATATTGGTCACAGGCATTTAGTGGTGGGTGGGGGCAAGTGAAGCAGAGAGCTAGAGGAAGGGGTTGGAGAACAATAGACTCAATTAAATAGAGGGTGTCTGATAGCAGTGCTGTGGCACCAGTAGCACAGGGCAGTTAAGAGCAATCGGGGAGAAAAGCAGTGGGGGGGGGGTGGAGAGAGGTTAGGACAAGTGAGTGTGGGTAGGTTGGGAATGGAGGAATGGTACAAGAGAAATTAAGGAAAGCAAGTCTAGGAGAGTGAAGGAAGCTGAAAATTGAGATGAGAGAAAAACAGAAGTAAATTCAGACAGTACTTTAGCCCCCCAAAAAATGCAGCAATAATTTCTGTCAGTACTTTAACCCTACTGTATGAAATAGATTGCTTAGCCCCACCATATGACATAAATTGCTTCTAATACGGTAAATATACACAGTACATGCATAGTGGATCAGTACAACTAGCAGTACCCTTATAACCCCAACCTAAGAAAAAATAAATGTTTCTAAAGTTAAATTCACCAAGCAGTGCTCTGCAGAAGCCCCCTTTAAAATTCTGCTTTTCCTAGGGAGTAGAAAAACCTCAGACTAAGCAGAAAATTTAATTAGAGCTTGAAGTTGCAGTGCACCAGTGACAGGGATGAGGAGAAGCTCGTCAGCCAATTGCAGTCTTTGCTACGTGAGGGAGTAGCCAATAGGAGGCGCAGGTTGAGATCCGAGTGAAGAGAGGAAGATGAGCAGTTGTACCTGCTTTGGTGGCAGGCCAGGGAAGCACGGCCAGCGGCCGCAAGGGACAGCTGCTGCCACTGGATGCCCGATCAAGGGTTTGAGTCTACTTCGGTGGTGGGCCAGGGAAGCACAGCTGGTGGCGGCAAGGGAGAGCTGCTGCCGATGGATGTCCAGTCAACGGTTCGAGTCTGATTCGGTGGTGGGCCAGGGAAGCATGGCTGCCAGCAGCAAGAGAGAGCCGCTGCCGCCGGATGCCCAGTCAAGGGTTTGAGTCTGCTTTGGTGGCGAGCCAGGGAAGCATGGCTGGTGGTAGCAAGGGAGAGCTGCTGCTACTGGGTGCCTGATCAGGGGTTCGAGTCAAGCAGTGTTCTGCAGAAGCCCTCTTTAAAATTCTACTTCTCCTATGGAGTAGAAAAACCTCAAGCCGAGCAGAAAATTGACTTAGAGCCTGAAGTTACAGTGCACCAATGACAGGGAAAAGGAGAAGCCCACCAGCCAGTTGCGGCCTTTGCTAGGCGAGGGAGTAGCCAGTAGGAGGCGCAGCTTGTGATCTGAGTGAAGAGAGGAAGATAAGCGTTCATACATGCTTCGGTGGCGGGCTAGGAATGCACGGCCGGCAGCAGCAAGGGAGAGCCACTGACGCTGGATGCCTGATCAAGGGCTTGAGTCTGCTTCGGTGACAGGCCAGGGAAACATGGTTGGCAGTGGCAAGGAAGAGCTGCTGCCGCTGGATGCCCACTTAAGGGTTCGAGTCTGCTTCAGTGGCAGGGCAGGGAATCACAGCCAGTGGTGGAGGCAAGGGAGAGTCGTGCCACTGGATGCCCCATCAGGGGTTCGGGTCTGGTTCAGTGGTAGGCCAGGGAAACACAGCCGGGAGCAGCAAGGGAGAGCTGCTGCCACTGGATGCCCCAATCAAGGGCTCGAGTCTGCTTTGGTGACAGGCCAGGGAAACATGCCCGACAGTGGCAAGGAAGAGCTGCTGCCGCTGGATGCCCGCTTAAGGGTTCAAGTCTGCTTCAGTGGCAGGGAATCACAGCCAGCGGTGGTGGCAAGGGAGAGTCGTGCCGCTGGATGCCCCATCAAGAGTTCGAATCTGCTTCGGTGGCAGGCCAGGGAAGCACAGCCGGTGAAGGCAAGGGAGAGTCGCTTGTGCTGGATGCCTGACCAAGGGTTCAAGTCTGCTTTGGTGGCGGGCTAGGAAAGCATGGCCAGCAGCGGCAAGGGAGAGGCACTGCCTCTGAATGCCCAATCAAGGGTTTGAGTCTGCTTTGATGGCGGGCCAGGGAAGCACAGCCGGCGGCAGCAAGAGAGAGAGAGATGCTGGATGCCTAATCAAGGGTTCGAGTCTACTTTGGTGGTGGGCCAGGGAAGCACAGCCGGCAGCAGCAAGGGAGAACTACTGCTGCTGGATGCGTGATCAGGGGTTTGAGTCAAGCACTGCTCTGCAGAAGCCCTCTTTAAAACTCTGCTTCTCCTATGGAGTAGAAAAACCTAAAGCCAAGCAGAAAATTGAATTAGAGCCTGAAGTTGCAGTGCACCGAAGACAGGGAAGAGGAGAAGCTTGCTAGCCAGTTGTGGCATTTGCTAGGTGAGGTAGTAGCCAATAGGATGTGCAGCTTGCGATCCGAGTGAAGAAAGGAAGATGAGTGGTTGTACCTGCTTCAGTGGTGGGCCAGGGAAGCTTGGGTGGCAAGGGACAGCCACTGCCACTGGATGACCGATCAAAGATTCGAGTCTGCTTTGGTGGCGGGCCAGGGAAACACGGCCATCGACGGCAAAGAAGAGCCGCTGCCGCTGGATATCCGATCAAGGGTTCAAGTATGCTTCAGTGATGGGCCAGGGAAGCATGGCCGGCGGTGGCAAGGTAGAGCTGCTGCCACTAGATGGCTGATCAAGGGTTCGAGTCTGCTTCGGTGGTGGGCCAGGAACGCATGGCTGGCAGCAAGGGAGAGCCGCTGCCGCTGGATGCCCAATCAAGAGTTCAAGTCTGCTTTAGTGGAGGGCCGGAGAAGCATGGCCAGTGGCAGCAAGGGAGAACTGCTGCCGCTGGATGCCCACTCAAGGGTTTAAGTTTGCTTCTGTGGCGGGCCAGGAAAGCATGGCCAGCAGCGGCAAGGGAGAGTTGCTGCTGCTGGATTGCCAATCAAGGGTTTGAGTCTGCTTTGGTGGCGGGCCAGGGAAGCACGGCTGGCAGCGGCAAGGGAGAGCTGCTGCCACTGGATGCCTGATCAAGGGTTTGAATCTGTTTTGGTGGCGGGCCAGGGAAGCATGGCTGGTGGCGGTAAAGGAGAGCCGCTGCTCCTGAATGCGCGATCAAGGGTTTGAGTCAAGTGGTGCTCTGCAGAAGGCCTCTTTAAAACTGTACTTCTTCTAGGGAGTAGAAAAATCTCAAGCCAAGCAGAAAATTGAATTAGAGCCTGAAGTTGCAGTACACCAATGACAGGAAAGAAGAGAAGCTCGCCAGCCAATTGCGGCCTTTGCTAGATGAGGGAGTAGCCAATAGGAGGCACAGCTTGTGATCCGAGTGAAGAGGAGAAGATGAGCGGTCGTACCTGCTTCAGAGGCGGGCCAGGGGAGCATGGCTGGTGGCGGCAAGGGAGAGCCACTGCCGCTGGATGCTCGATCAAGGGTTCAAGTCTGCTTCAGTGGAGGGCTGAAGAAGCATGGCTGGTGGTGGCAAGGGAGAGCCGCTGCCACTAGATGCCTGATCAAGAGTTTGCGTCTGCTTTGGTGGCAGGCCAGGGAAGCATGGCCAGCGGCAACAAGGGAGAGTTGCTGCCACTGGATGCCTGATCAAGGGTTTGAGTCTGCTTTGGTGGTGAGCCAGGGAACCACGGCTGGTGGAGGCAAAGGAGAGCCACGGCTGCCGGATGCCCAATCAAAGGTTCAAGTCAAACAGTGCTCTGCAGAAACCCTCTTTAAAATGCTACTTCTCCTAGGGAGTAGAAAAACCTCAAGCTGAGCAGAAAATTGAATTAGAGCCTGAAGTTGTAGTACACCAATGACAAGGTAGAGGAGAAGCTCGCCAGCCAATTGCGGCCTTTGTTAGGTGATGGAGTAGCCAATAGGAGGCACAGCTTGCGGTCCGAGTGAAAAGAGGAAGATGAGAGTTCGTACCTGCTTTGGTGGTAGGCCAGGGAAGCACGGTCAGCGGCAAGGGAGAGCTGCTGCTGCTGGATGCCCACTCAAGGGTTCAAGACTGCTTCAGTGGTTGGCTATGGAAGCTCAGCTGGCAGCAGCAAGGGAGAGCCGCTGCCACTGGATGCCCGACCAAGGGTTCGAGTCTGTTTCGGTGGCAGGCCAGGGAAGCGCGGCTGGCGGCAGCAATGGGGAGCTGCTGCTGCTGGATGCCCGATGAAGAGTTCAAATCTACTTCAGTGGTGGGCCAGGGTAGCATGGCTGGTGGTGGCAAAGGAGAGGTGCTGCCGCTGGATGCTCAAGCAAGGGTTCGAGTCTGCTTCGGTGGTGGGCCAGGGAAGCACTGCCAGTGGTGGCAAGGGAGAGCTGCTGCCACTGGATGCCCAATCAAGGGTTCAAGTCTGCTTCGGTGGTGGGCCAGGAAGCATGGCTCAAAGGAGAACTACTGGATGCCTGATCAGGGAGTTCGAGTCTGCTTTGGTGGTGGGCCAGGGAAACCTGGCCAGCAGCGGCAAGGGAGAGCTGCTGCTGCTGGATGCCTGATCAAGGCTTCGTGTCTGCTTCGGTGGCAGGCCAAGGAAGCATGGCCGGCGGCAGCAAGGGAGAGCCGCTGCCACTGGATACCCAATCAAGGGTTTAAGACTGCTTCAGTGGCAGGCCAGGGAAGCACAGCCGGCGGCAGTAAGGGAGAGCCACTGCTGCTGGATGCCCGATCAAGCATTCAAATGGCAACTAGGAAGCCCTCCACTAGGGCCACCTATGCCATGAAGTGGAATTATAAAAAGGTGCTCAGAAATGCTGCAATTTGACTGTTAGAATTCCAACAGCTTTACATTAATCCATGTTACACTGCCATGTACAGCCTGATCAAAATGGCACATGGATTCTTCCTATAAGCATTCCATCCTCTAGCACTGCTGAATGAATGGAATGATGCATTCTGATTTTGAACCAGCATTCTTAAACTGTTGGTGGAAGAACTATTTTATTAAAAATCTCCCTCTAAATGAGGAAAACATTCAAAAAGTATTCTTTTAACACTTTTTTTTTAATTATTTTTTTTATAATAGCAATAAGGCAATCCCAGGAGTTAGATTAACAGTCAGTCACCCCCTACGGGCAGTATGGCACTCGGCTGTTCCTCGTGCCACATTACACCCCTAGGGGGTGATTATCACACTGTTACGCTAGCCCCTTGTCATGCCTTAATGCTTAAGAGGTTTGCCATCTGGGCTGCCAAGCACCATCATGACCCTTTCACCTATCCAGTGAGCCAGATTCTGGACTACCTGATATCACTGTTGGACTCAGGCCTCCAGTATTCCTCCCCAAGGTGAATCTTCTGGCTATCTCTGCCTTTCACGAGCCCATGGATGGTTGTACCGTGGCTCAGCCAGATGTGACACATACTTTTCTCAGGGGCATCTTGCACTTGAAACCTCCAGTCCATACCCCTGTCCCGGCTTGGGATTTAAATTATGTTTTTGAGAAATTGACCCTGTCTCTGTTTGAGCCAGCCATGACTTGCAAGCTACATTTTCTTTCAAGGAAAGCATTGTTTTTAGTTTCTATTACTTCTGCTCAAAGGATTTCTGAGCTTCAGGATCCCTGTTGTGAGGAGCCTTATTTGATTTTTCACAAAGACTGGGTATCTTTGCGCACGAACCCTAAGTTCTAGGGACGTGGAGATTATGTTCTATTCACACTTACTGGCAGCTGCCTTTCCCTTTGAGAACTCAATGGCACATTTTCAAGTTGGCTCCTCCAACCCACCTGGGTGATGACTCCCTCGGCTCTGCCCCATGATGCCAGATCTTCCTTTCTGGTGGAAGAAGCAGGTTCCCTCCTTTCTACTCTCGTGCTGAGTAGGCAATTTCCTCTAAAATGTTCAGATTTCCTTCCAAGTCATTGAAAACTTTTTTTCTTCAGGCTTGTTCTTCACAGATTCCAGAAATGTGTCTGCAGGCAGAAGATATCCTGAACAGATTCACACACCGCATGCATGTACTGCCTGGGCCATGAGCACAATCCACAGGGCTATGACGTTTGTCGTACCTTCCATCCATCCATTCTCGAGGACTGCCATACTCGCTTGCTTTTGCTTTTGGGCTGTCTGAACGAACAGTACCTGCTAGTCCAGTTAAGTCAGATAACGCCTGCTGGTTGGTATCTGCAGCAGTGGGATTCACTGAACAACTAGCGGCTTTCGAAGAGGCGGCAGCCCAGGCTGCAACTCAGACCTCCTCAGCTTCGGCCTTTTTGCCACTCTCTTTGGGCACCTCTTTCACTGGGGCATTTAAGAATTTGTTTCAGGCTTTCCTGACTCATGGCCAGGACCCCTTGTAGGCACACAAAACCAAGTGAAAAAGAGGCCACAAAATGGTCTTGCCATCGATCATGGCATCAGGAGTGCTCTCACTCTCAGGTTTCCGATTCCAGCGCTTCTCCAGATCCAACTTCAGTCAGATTTTCGGCCCAGGCTGCCGGCTCCAGGGTATCCCCATTGGGCCATTTGGTCAAGACGCCAGTCGATCTTCTGGCTGAGATCTTTCTTGAACTGGTCAGTCAGTTATCGTCCAAAGAGGCCGATACTTCTTTCTTCTCTGGTCATGACTCAGACACAGGGAGGGACAGACCAGTCTGCTGACCCGCCGCCTTTCATTATTGGTCAGGAACCGGAGGTGCCTCGGCTCTTGCCGACACCCTCTGAGGCCTTCCGTTGGTCCTCCCCAGCTGTCACGGTTGAGGTCCCGGTCTTATCCCCATGGGTTGAGTGGCTCATACTGATGTTGGCACTCCTGCTCTTGATGCTCTGGATGCCACCTCTATTCTTTGTCTTCACTCTCATTCTCCTCAGGTGAGGAGAGGCTTCAGCACAAGTTACATTGATGCCATGAGGATATGATATTCGCTAGCATGAAGCCTGTTCCAGCTTCTACCCCGGCCATCTCCTGGCTTTTGTCGCAGAGGCCAGTGCCTCCTCCACCTCAGGAGCCAACCAAACCGGTCCCAATTGGGCCTCACCTGCTATCTCCACTGATTTTGGTGGAGCCCCTGCCTAAACATCTGAGATCCAGTGCTCTGACTAAGGAGTCTTGGCCAGCTTCGGGTCTTCCCCATGAGCTGTCAGTCACCGTCACCCCTGACCTTCCGTGGAGGGTCAGCGGGGATTCGGGCAGTCAGCCCCTCTTTGATGACTCCTTGGAGTCAGAGAGTTCCTCCTTACACTCCCATCCAGTGGATACAGAGTCAGCTGGGGATCTCTTGACGGATGAGGGCCCTACCTCCTTCATGGTCCTTCTCTGCCTGATCTCGGAATCCACGGGTCTTAAGATGGAGGCTGTTCAGAAAAGGGCTCAGTACCCTCTTACTGAGATCTTGGACTGGGGTGACTCCCCTGGGGAAGCCTTCCTGGTAGCAGAGACCCACCTCCTGCCCAGCACCATCAGCTCGGATGGCCCATAAGTGGGGATTCACAGAACAGCCCTCGACCGAGGGCTTGTCAGCCGACTCTATGTTTTGGCACTCTGGCAATGTGAGACATGCTGACAAACCACCTAAGAAGGAGTCCAAGAAATTGGACCATTTGGTGAAAAAGGTCTACGCTGTCTCTTCGCTTGGCCTTCGCTAAGTGAGCGCAGCCCTCCTGATGGCCCACTTCTCTCATGCTTTGTTAGGCACTCTGGATGAGGTGCTCCCTCATCTTCCAGTGGACCTCCAGACCACGGTCAAGCAGGTCCAGGACCAGGATCGGGCTGTGGCTAAGTAGCAGCTGTAGACAGCCATGGACATTTGGAACTCCTGTGCCATTTCTCTGGTGGCCTCAGTGGCCATGTGCCACAGGGCTTGGCTGTGGACCTAATCGCAGACACCCAGCACAAGCTGGAGGATGTCCCTTTCCTGGGCACTGACCTGTTCTGACCCAGGGTCGAGGGGCACCTCACCCGCATTGAGAAGTCCAGTGCCACCGTGGACTCGGTGACGTTTGCCCAGAGTGACCCCAAGGGCTCCAAGCAACAGAAAAGGAAGCCCTTTTGGTAGACCACTACTCCTGCAGCCAAACTCGTCCAGCCCAAATCTAGGCAGCAGGCTTAGGCCTGGCAACCTTGTCCGAAGTCTGTGGCCTCGGTTGTCCACAAGCCTGGAGGAAGAGGCCTCGGTAGTTCCTCAACCAGGCCCTCCTCTGGTTTTGTGTGATAAAGGCAAGTCCATTATCTCGTCGGACAGTAAGGGTGAACACATATCTGCCCTGAACAATGAGAGCGAGCAACATTCCAGCGACCGTCACAGACAGCGATGATCGCTTACTCCCTTGCATATGGCAAGAAAAAATAAAATGTTTTATGCAGGGGGGCCCCCAATCTATCTAGTCTTAACTCCAGGGGGAGCGGACTTAGAAGCAAGACAAAAAATTAACATTTTAAAAATATCTTTCCTGTAGGTAGACTCGAACAAATGCTGATAATGTTTTACAGTGAGTGCAGCTCACCACTGCAGTTACTGTATCTCATTCCTGTGTTTTTACACACTCGCTGTCAGTGCAGGGAGTATTATTGAGTTGCTCAAATTGAGCTGCCCAACAGTACTCACCCATATCGGGTGTTACCCTTCCTCCACCTCCAAGCCTGCCTAGTGATGGGATGAGGGGTGCCTCCTTCAGGCCCATCACACCACCCCTGGGCCCTCCTGTGAGGGGGGGATGGCTCCACCACTTCCTTTCCTCCTGGTCCGCTGTCACTACAGACAGGTGGGCTTTCGAAGTGATCGTTCAGGGTCTGCCTCTGGAACTCAAGCAGTACCCGCCTTGCCGAGCCCGTGCCCCACAGGAGGACATGATATCCGTAGACACTCTGTCAGCCCTTCGGGATGGCATTGCCCAGCTCCTCGGCAAGGAGGTTGTGGTTCCTGTCGTGGACCCTCCAGAACATCCAGGGTTTGTCTCCAGGTACTTCCTGGTGCTAAAATGGATGGGTGGCTGGCACCCCATCTTAGATCTGCATGACCAGAAAAAGTCCCTCAAGTCACGCACCTTCAGGATGGTAACTGTCTGTCAGATCATACCATCACTAGAGCAAAACATGTGGTTTTGCTCCCTGCACCTTCAGGACACATTCTTTCATGTCCTGATCTGTCTGTCTCACAGACAGTTCCTCTGCTTCTGAGCAGATGAAACCCTCTACGAGTTCCAGGCCATGCCATTCGGCCTGTCCTCTGCTCCTCTGCCTCCAGGGTCTTCACCAAGTGCATTGCAGTGATGGCAGCCCACCTGAGGCGCAAAGGAGTCTATGTCTACCCCTACCTGAATGACTGGCGGATCACGGGTTCCTCCAGGTAGGAGGTGGAGTGGTCTAGGGACCTGGCCCTCCAGACCTGCATCTCTCTTGGCCTCCTGCTCAGTGAGGCCAAGTTGGAATTCATGCCCTTGCAGGTGATCAGCTTCATTGGAGCAGAGCTTGACGCTTGCAGAGCCAGGGCTCGGCTCCTGGTAGACAGGGTGGAGGATCTCTCCTCCTTTGTTGGATCATTTCTGGTTGGACAATTGCACCCTGCCTGGGACTTCCTGTGCCTACTGGGTTACATGGCAGCCTGCACCAGCGTGATCCGATGGGCCCACTTGAGAATGTGCTTTCTGCAGTGGGAGCTGGCCAGCCAGTGGTCTAAATGCAGGTGTCACTTCAGTCAGCTGATCACTGTGATCCAGCGGATGTGGAACGCTCTCCAGTGGTGGTTAGTCTTGTAACATCTGCAGGAAGGGATCCCGTTTGTCCACCCAGAGCCAATGGTCATCCTGACAACCAACGCTTCTCTAGTGGGCTGAGGTGCCCACCTGGGGGAGTACAGAGTCCACGGCTCTGGCCCCCCGAGAAGTCCTGATGCCACATCAGCCTGCTGGAGCATCAAGCAGTTCAGCTGGCACTGACTGCCTTTGCTCTTCAAATTTGGGGTCAAGTGGTCCAGGTCCAGACAGACAACACCACGACCATGTACTACCTCAACAAGCAGAGCGGGACGCACTCACTGCCTCTGTGCAAGGAAGCTTTTTGTTTGTGGACCCTCATGTGCAGCTTGGAGGCCAAGGTGTCTCTAACCAGCTGGCAGATGCTCTCAGCCAGGTGGGCAAGGTGTCTCATGAGTGGTCTCTCCACCCAGATGTAGTCCACAGTCTGTTCTGCCAGTGGGCTCCCCTCTGGTGGATCTGTTTGCCTCTAGGAAGAATACAAAGCTAAGTTTATAATGTGCCCGTCCCCCCAACAGGGAGCGTTGCAGGGGGATGCCTCTCGAGGGTCTGGACCCCAGGGCTGTTCTGTACTTCCCTTCACTTCCCTTGATCCACAAAGTGTTGCTCAAGTTGAGGAGGGACAAGGCACAAGTGATCCTGTTGGCTCCGGACTGGCCATGCCAATTCTGGTATCCCAATCTCCTCAGCCTCAGCAGCAGGCTCCCGAGGCATCTTCCTCTCCGCCCAGACCTACTTACCATCAATCAGGAAGGTACTCCATCTGGACCTTCAATCCCTGCACCTGACAGCCTGGTTCCTGAGTGACTAGAGTTCCAGGCTTTGGGTCTCTCCAAAGATGTTCTCTGTGTTGTCAAGGCATTTTGGAAGGAGTCAACCAGGAGATGCTTTGTTTTTTTATTTAAAACAAGGGACAGAAATACCTTTACTGGGCACCTCAAGTGCCAAACTTAGCAAGATGAACCATTGACCTGCGTTCTCTGTATGAGAACAGAGGGACTTTCTTGGATGCTGAAGCTGCAGCTGAAGTTGTGCTGCTGGCTTAAGAAGCAGTGAGCCGGTGATCTCCTGTTCTCTCTGTCACAGTCTCTCTCTGTCGGTCACTCTATATATCTATCTATTTATCTGTCTCTCTTTCTATCTATCTACATTTTTCTTTTTAATTTTTCTAAAGTGGACTGGGGTGCCCATCCCTGGTACCGCTTCTTTCTCCCCCTCTTCTGTCCTGGTCACACACACCTCTCTTCCCAGTCTTTATGTTAGCAGACTAGGGTGCCCACCGCAGTACTGCTTCTCTTGACCCCCCCTCCAGGTCACCCACCCCCAATGCTGCCAAACAGTGGCCCAACATGGTGGTTCCCAGTCCACAGTGTCAGAATATGACTGCCCTCTGAAATAAAGCTATCCCTCAATGATTTTCTTTTTTCTTACCTTGTAAAAAAGAAAATGGTCCCTCGCCGTTCTGACCCCCCCACCCACACACACACATATACACCCCACGCCAGCCTCCCACTCAGCACCCACCGCCTCACACCACCAACACACCCTCACTTACCTGAACATGTCCCACGGAGTAGAGGCACTCTTCAGTCGAAAAGACATCTTGCTGCTGGAAACAGCGACTGTGATAGAAAATATGGTAAGTACAGTTTAATGTATTTCAATGGGGTTTGAACTTTTATTCATAACTTTGTCATTTTTGAATATTTGCACACCAAACTTTCAAAAATGACCATTTTTGGACCCCACCTCATGACCAAAGTGGTGGAATTGTGTAAATCTGGCCCGAAATGTGATTTTGCAGTCGCTTTGCAAAATCACCTTTTGGATGGTATTTGAAAAATTTCACCACCCTTGCTCATGAGATGGGGTCTCAAGAAAGCTATGTTGAAAATGTGGGGTCAGAATATGTAAAAATTAGAAAGTTATGCTTTTTTTCTATGCGCATTCATAACTTTGGTAGTTTTCAAAATTTTGACCACAAATTTTCAACATAGCTATTTTTTCACACTACCTCATGAATGTGATAGCTGTCATTTTTTAAATCCTGTCCGGAATGTGGTTTTGCACCTGTGGCACGGAATGAGGGTTTGGTGGGGATTTGAAAATTTATGAGGATATGATTCCACTATCTCAAAAAGAAAGGAAATTCTTTGCAAAAAATTTGTTAATGCACCAGGTAGGGTTCAAGTTAACACCGTAAAAGTAGGGAAGTGTGGTGTTAGGGTTTCGAACTCTAGCTCCCCAACCCCCAAGCAGCAGAAGGAAAAAACATTAGGGTTTTGTGTCTCTGGAGTATTGGCAAATCAGTGGTTGGGTCTTTCTTGGGGTCTGCAACGCTAATGTCCAACCCATTCCCTGAAGAAACAATGTCAGACATGATCTCCTTTTTTCACGCAGAGCCCGCAGGGCCCTGTGTGAAGAAAGCTACAATAGATTGTGTTGGCAACATGTGGCAAGACATGCTTATCTAACTTTGAAGACTGTACCACTGTGATGCACTGGCTTGGAGCTGTACCTTCTGCTTCAGACATGAGGCTATGGGCTGGGGGGGTGAGAATTAGGGCCAACAATCCCAAGGAAGACCCCGCCACTGATTCACCAAGTCTCTGGTGACCCAAAACCCTAATATTTTTTCCTTTTGCTGTTGGGGGGGAGGAGTAGGGAGTTAGGGTTGGAAACCCTAACAGCACATGTCCCTACTTTTGTGGCTTTAACTTGAACCCTACTGATGCATCAATGAAGTTATTTGCAAAGAATATATATTATACATGTGTGGTAGCAGCATGTATATTAGGGTTGAGCAGTATGCACTGTTAAACCCTAATATTTGTACCTTAATAACTTTGGTGGCATTCAACCAAATTGCATGGAATTTGGCATGCATGGTCTGGGTAGCACACTTTCGAGATGTGGGAAGCTTCATGACAGGTACCTAACTGGATCCCAAGATCCAGAAATGTCCAAAATACATGAAAGCATAATTTTTGGCTGAATTTCTTTGCTTTCACCTACAACCAAGGCAATATGGAATTTTGTTTCAGAACTTTCAGTGCTGAAGGGGCTCGTGCCTAGGGTATGCCTTTCGAATGTTTTGTAAACAAATAAATTAATTAATCATTCCAGAGTAATAAGGTTTTGAAATTTGGCTTTTAAACATGCTCAGAAGGGTTTTTGAAATAACCCACTGATGCAACCCAAGAATTCTTCTGTCACGATCACGAGCATTTTTAGGTTGTGACTAATGATGTATTTGGCTCATGGGAAACATTTTTAAGCATTGTGACAGCTGCCTTCTTGTTTTTTTTCTGAGCAAAAAAAATGTGACTATACAAATAGAATAATAGATAAGTATCTATTACAAGGCAGTAAGACTATCGAGAGGTTTTGGGGACTTGAAACCTCGAGGGCGAAGCTTCGAAATTTCCCAAATCCCAAAACGAAGATAATCTTACTGCCCGTGTAATGGGCTCTTATCTATTGTTATTTTGTAATATATGGATCCAGTTCGAAATTCTGCATTGTTTTCTGTGAGCTGGCCAGCCGATCGCAACACTGAAGATACACTTGCGCTCTGCCGACTGTCGCACCAGAGACTGACCAGGTTGCCCTCGAGTCGTTCTCACCACTGCCTCCAGATCTATTAATATTTTATTTTTTAGATTTGGTAGGCAAGTCATACCTTTTAGTTTCTCATTCTTCGGGGTAATGCAGGATTAACCAGATAATCCACAGACATGAGAAAAAAAGCTGAAGAAACGACGCACACACATTTGACTCGCTAAGCGAGACCAAACAGCCTCCAAGTTTTCAAAATTGCTCTGCCCATTCAAAGAGGAAAAGTGGCCAGTCACAGTGGACGCTGTGCAGGAAAGGACTTGGTACCATGGCAACTGGGTTTACATATGCGTCAGACTTGCGCAGCCGCAGTGGCATTTCTGTGATAATACTATTGTTCAGAGCTCTGAACAATAGTATTACGGACTCTGAACGATAGTATCATCGGTCAGCAACGATAGTATTATCACTGGGGCTCCAGTGTATTACTGGGAATTTTTTGTATGCTTTTCAATTATATTATTTTCACTATCCATATATTACATACAAATTAGTTATTTAAAAAAAACTCAAGAATCTTGCTAAACTGGACATGTTAAGATCGATTCTGGTGTTTGTTTAAAAATAAAATGGGCCAGAAATTCTATTTTTTTTTACTTTTAAGTTCTTTGGCTACCTTATCAGGATGGCCAATTCTTGTGTCATGAGCAGTGCATTCTTAGGTCACACACAAGAATTTTCATGTGCACCAAAATGGAATTCTTGGATTGAACTTAAAGACGTTCCCCGATATTCCAAATTTCCAATTTTTGTGATGCACCCAAAAAAGGTTTTAAGGCTGTTCACTGGCATAACTACATTATGTTCAGGCCACTGATATGGCCCTCGGGCGCATCACTACCGCCCTTAATAAAGCGTGTTGTCTTATCTCTGGGGCACCACGCCTCACTCATATGTGTGCCCACTATGTCCAAACTGGATGGCTGCAACTAAAAGGGCATTTAAAATACCAAACATGTCTGATGGCTAAGAAAATACCCCTCAGCCTCCTCCTCCCAGGAGTGCAGGACCTGTTAAGCCCTTTCTGCAAACCCTACCAGACACATGGCTCAGAACATCAACTACTCCAGATACCACGGTGCTGCACATCACAGGGGCAAAAATCCTTCACCTACAGAGCCCCACTCTGGGTTAACGCTCTACCTAGTGACATCACTTCAGATACCAAGCTTGACCCCTTCAAACACAAGCCATGACAGCACCTAATAGCAGATTGTAGCTGTCACTGCTTCCCCTAACCCTCCCCCTTCTCCCTTTGATGCTACCTACCAGCACTTACCCATTGATCTGTTGCTATGCACTTACATGCTGTTCCCCTCCCTTCCTCCCCCTCCATCTTCTACCCTACCCTTGTCCCCCTCTCCTCACAGCCCCCTCTTCCTCTCTTCTTTCTCCACCTACCCTGTTTAACACCCCTTCTTCCCCATGTTTATTGACAAGGCCGGTTTGACTGCTTCTAATTCTCATGTGTATCTTTTATTTTTTGTCAGCTAAAATGCTTAATCTAGGTACTATTGTTGAACTATGTCTCCTAAACTGTATCATCACACTCTTTGCTTTGCACATTTGTAAACTGCTCTGTATTTGTATTCTGTATAAGTAATGTTTCCATTGCACATCGTTGACTTGCATTTGATAACCGATCGCTATAACTCTTCCATGCTGTATAATCTGTTGTCCTTTTCCTCGAAGTGGAACCTTTGTAAAAGAGTTCATTACTCAAGGTATTTGTAATCGGAGACTTAATAAAAATTAAAAAAAATTTCCTTTTTTTTTAATTTATACTTTTTGGCTCTGGTTTAACCTGCCCCCCAGTCTGACCCTGCCCCATTCCCCAACATCCCTGTCTCTTACCTGAGAGGGATTTTAACCCCCACAAAGAGCTAAAATACTACAAAGCATTGGATAAATGAAATATGCCATGCTCCTAACAGAAATATCTGTGATATTTCTCCCTCGTGTACTTTGACTTTTTATAACACTCATGGCTCTGCCACTCGTGACGTCATAAGGTCAAACTACATTCGGGAGAAATATCACAGATATTTATGTTAGGGGCATGGCATAGCCCTTTCATATTTAAGTTGGGGATTGTGGACTGTGCTTTGTCTTTGTCCTATTGGATCTCTCATCTGCATTTGACATGGATGACCGTGGAGTGCTGTTGGATTACCTGAGGAATTATATGGGTTTCTGCAGCACTATTTGGTGTTAGTTTGAGTCTTGCATAACTGGGGGAACACAGAAGGTGGCTCTAAGAAATGTCACCTCCGAAGCAGCTATAGTCTCTTGTAGTGTTTCTGAAGGCTCGTGTCTTGCCCCGTGTTGTTTTCCAAGTTGCCCCAGGGTATGATCATTTCAAGCCTAGAGGTTAGAGGAACAAGGTGTGAATGAGCTTGATACATCCAGCAGACCAGACCTGAGTTTGATTCTCACAGCCTCCACTTGCGTACTGTGTGACTCTGAGCAAGTCACTTAACCACCCAGTGCTCCCAGGTCACCCCTGAAAACAGGCAGTTGTGCCTAGTGGGCCTTACCCGGTTACCAAAGGCTAAAATATAAATGAAAAAAATGAAAATGGTGTGATGTTCAATTTCACTGTTACGCAAATACTCAGCTATACCTGTCTTGCCCTCCTTAC
Organism: Neoceratodus forsteri; assembly: GCA_016271365.2. Lineage (NCBI taxonomy): Eukaryota > Metazoa > Chordata > Ceratodontiformes > Ceratodontidae > Neoceratodus > Neoceratodus forsteri. Next base: position 1,002,608,793 of record CM028131.1, on the reverse strand, counting down.
AGGATACAAGCTGCTTCTGTATTAGGTTCACACCATGGCCATGTTATACCTGAACAGGCAGGGTGTCACGCACTCCCTTCCATTGTGTTGGGAGACCGTCTGCACCTGGACCATCGTGAGCAGCCTGGGTGCAGATCTCTTGGTGGCTCATGTTGCAGGAGCAGACAGTCAGCTGGCAGACGCTGTCAGCTGTGTGGGTGAGATGTCACGTGAGTGGTTTCTGCATCAGGAGGTGGGGAGCCACCAGTTCTCCTGTGGGGTACCTCTCTGGTGGCCCTGTTTTCCTCCTGGGAGAATGCAAAACTGAGGCTGTTCTGTGTCCATCCTCCACAGTCCAGGACACTGGAGGAGGATGCCTTCGCAAGGCCCTGGACCCCAGTCCTTCTGTACACTTTCCTCTTGTTTCCCTGATCCATAATGGAGATTAAAGGTTCAGCGGGACAGGATGCAGATGATCCTTATAGCTCCTGACTTGCCTCACCAGTTCTGGTACCCAGATTTCCTCAGCTGCAGTAGACCCCCGTGGTAGTTGCCTCTTTACCCAGATCTGCTGACCCATCAACAGAGGATGGTCCTGCACCCTGACCTTCAGTCCCTGCACCTCACAGCCTGGTACCTGAGCAGCCTGAGTTCCAGGCTCTGGGCCTTTTGGAGAATGTGCTCCACATTGTGGAGGCCTACCATAAAGAGTCAATGGGCCAGTGTTATGCCTTCAATTGGAAAAGGTTTTCCATTTGGTGTCGGGGCCAGGAGACTGATCACCTGGCCTGCCTTGTGGCTGGCATCTTAGAATACCTCTGGCAGTTGTTCCAGCCGCGACTATGTTCGACGATCCTTAAGGTAAACCTGGCAGCCATCTCTGCATACTGGGTGTGGGATAGTATGCCGACAGTGGCACAGGAGAAGGTAGGTGCTTCTTCAAGGGCCTTGACCACTTGTCCCTGCCATTGTGAGAGCCACCACCACTTTGGGACATACTGTTGGTACTGGCAGTACTCATGGACAAGCCTTTTGAGCCTATGCGCAGGTATGAGGTATTACACCTGTCGTGGAAGACCATCTTCTTGTTGGCCATCACATCAGTCAGAAAGATTAGTGAGTTCCAGGCGCTATCAATGGAGTCTCCCTATCTAGTCTTCCACAGGGGCCCAAAGTTCCTCCCAAAGGTTGTCTCAGAATTCTCCCTTAACCAGCTGATGAACCTCCCAGTCTACTTTACCAACCCATCTTCGGAAGCTGAACGTTGGCTCCATTCCTTGAACCTGCGGCGGACACTCTCCTACTATGTAGAGCATGTGGCTGGAGTTCGGGGTGAGGCTCACCAGTTCTTTGTACCATTTGCTGAAGCCGCACCTGGCAGACTGGCAGCTAAGAGGACGACTGGCAGCTGGATTACGTCCTGCATTGACCTCTGCAACAGATTGGCTAGTAGGGAACCTCCTATAGGACTCAGTGCTCATTCTACCATACCAATGCATTAGTGACTGCTTTCAGGGGCATCCCTATCCACGAGATCTGCAGGGCTGCCACTTGGAAGTCAGCACACACCTTCATCTCCCATTACAGCATCGAGATTGAGTCTCGCCAGGATGCTGCTTTTGGGACCTCAGTTCTGCAACCTGTGTTTGCCAAATAGGGGTGCATGCTTTGCCCCTTCCTCCTGGAGAATGGCAGGAAGTCTACCATTGTGTGGATTAGTCAACCATATCCACGCCCCTTGGAAAAATAGGTTACTCACCTTTATAAAATAGGGGTTTACTGATATGCTGTAATTTATGTAGCCATAAAAACCCCACCAGTGTGTCTTGGGCAAGCAATACGTCAGCAGAGTGTGATAACAAAAATAAAACCACTGTGCCTATGTAAGCAGAGTGTGATTAAAAAAAAACATAAAACCACTGTGCCTACGTTACCACAACATCAACCACTTCACTAACGCCAACGGACACTAACCAGGAAACAAACCACGCTTACACGGACCAAAATAACCTGACAGATCAGCGCCAGATGAAAAAAGTAAGTCATACTAGCACTACGTTAATCGAAAACACTGCAAAACCGGGCCTATTGTATAGACCGCACACATAATGTGTGAGTGCTGAATATGGCAACTATCAGAATTCATGCTTAGTGACCTCGGTATATATCACTTGTGGCTCTGCTATGCTACACCACTCATGATATAACACCTGAGATCACTAAGCACTCATCCTGACATTTCCCATGTTCAACACTCGCACATTATGTATCCCCCTATGTAACCATAGTTCTAAGAGTGGTATATGGTTCCAAAACAAAAAGCACAGTTCATAATTGTATTGAGAGGCACTGTATGTTGTGGAGCCGTGTCACCTGACCTGGAAGAGAACAGTGTAGTCCCTAAGAGCTGGGAGAACTACTGATACTGCTAATATATTTTAATCACTCTTTGGAGCTTTTAATACTTGTGTGCCTTACCCATGTATGAGTGGGCAATGCACAGCGAGTTTAAATACCAAAATTCCCTAATTTTGCAGTTGTTGCGAGGGTCCACTGACCCCTTGCGGTTTACTTCCTTGTGAAATCTGAGCTTATAGCTCGGCCCTGCAGCGAGCGGGTGAGCAATAGCTGAAACTCTGCAGGGGAGAGCATTGTAGCGGGGCTTAAAGGGGAACTTGCCTGCATTTGTGTGAAACAAAAGGCACAGTTCATAATTCTGTTGAGAGGCACTGTATGCTGTGGAGCCCTGTCACTTGACCAGGAAAAGAACAGTGTAGTCCCCAAGAGCTGGGAGAGCTACTGATACTGCTAATTGAAAGACATGCCTGTAGTTCGGTGGCCAAGCAGCCAGCCACTCCCACTTTCTGAGCTATATAAGCAATTCCTCTAAGCCTCACTGTGAAGCAATTTTGCTTTGCAGCCGAAGGCTCTGTCAGTTTGTCCTCTGAGCTGGTTGGGCCTCCCTGGCTGGCTGGGGCCTGCCCCCTGCTGCTCCTGCTTGTCTCTGCTGAGCTTCCATGTTTATTTTACTGCTTCTGGTTTGTATTTTGCCTTCGGCTGTGTGTGCTTCCTTCCTTTTGGAGGGGGGCTTTTCTAAGCTCCTAGCATACTGCTATTTCACAGCTCATACTGCTTGCTTTCAGTTACTCACAACTCTCAAATTACTTGCACTGCAATTGCAAACCTGATCTGTGTGTTTCAGCTCAACTATAGCTAGTTCATGTGGCCTATTCTGTTACTTTTACCTGACTCAGACTTACTTGAACCCAGCTATACAGCTTACTCATGTTTGTTCTAATTACCTCATTGCTGCAGTCTCATTGCACTGCCTGTTGACAGTGCTTAAGAGCATTATGCCACCTTTTATTTTGCAGTTACAACTCAGTGTACTCATTTGTTTTTACTACTGCTGTACAGACCTACTTGCTACCTGCTGCCACTTTGTTTACTCCCATTGCTGTTGTACCTTGTTTTACTCTGAGGTTAGCTGAAGCTCCTGCTGAGGCTATTAAATTAGCTTTTATATCTGCATGTGGTTCTCAGCCTTTCCATCGCTTCTTTACTTGTCCAACGGCAGGGACTGGGAGGTGTTTGGGGGGTCATGGCCTATGTGGCTAATTAATTCTGTTCTAAATTCTGTCTTCGCTGCTGAAAATCCTCAGAGTTTGTCACCTTGATTTGACTATTCATGTCTGGCTGGCTTGCGCCCAGTTCAGTGCTGTTTAATTGCTACACAGTATTTATGCAGGTCCACCTATCACTACTACTGCCTACTGACCTCCATGCAGGCCCACACTTGCTCACGCAACCGTTGCTCCTTGCTTACACAACCCACTGCTTCATGCCTACTGCCATCCCCTCGGCTTCAACCTCTGGGATCTCAATCTGCATTTGACCTTGCAGGTCTCAGCACTCAGTGCTCATAATGATCTCAGCATGCCATGCTCATTCAGCTCACTAGCTTCAGCTCTCAATCAATTTCTGGGGCATGCCAGCCATTCTATTCTGGCGCAGGGTTCCTGCAGCCTACGGTCTTACTCGGCATTTAGTCCGCATCTCGAATGTGTCCAACTTGGGGCCGGATCTTTCTCACCTGGCCCATAGCTGGGAATGTCGTCGCCCTGGGCTTGGCTTTAGCTGCCTGCTACGCGACAGCAGCTCCTGGTGTAGAATTTAAGACTAGCAGTGAAGGGTGGTTATGATGATCTCCTCTGGCTCTAGTGTTCCACTATAACGGTTAGTCATTGACTTTAGTGGTTTCCCTAGCAAGGCACCTTCGCCACATTTTCCCTACAACTGCCTTTGGTTCACCTGGTTTGATTTAGGGTGGGTAGGCCAGGTGAGTGCCTCAGCAGTTGTTGCTCTCCTCCTGTGCCTTGGATGCACGTATTGTTGCAGTTTTCTCGCAACCTTCCACGGCGTTCCTGCTGAGGGTTTGAGTGAGAGCCTTCCTCCAAATTGGAATATTTTCCACGTCCCTTTAATTGGGTTTTCCAAATTTCAGCTGCAGAGCCGTCACTAATTAAACTATCCTAAGCCTGGAGGGAAGGCAACCTAGGCCTTGGATCCCCAGGGATTTCCTCCTCATAGGGTTTTTTTTTTTTCTCTCCTCTGTTGCCTCAGGTCATAACACTTAGTTAGCATAGTTGTTTCCACTAGTTTCTTAGGTAGGTTCCGCTGTTGGATGGAGGTCGAGGATGTCCCGCCATTCCCTCTCTCCTTAGGGGATCCCCTAATCTCAAAGCAAAACATCTGTATCATGCTACACAAACCTGGGCAGTCATTACGTTATCCAACTGAACATCTCATTGCATTATCAAACTGCCTATGCTTTTCTATTACTATGTATCAGTTACTGCTCCTATGTCACAGGTACTACTTGCTCATGTGCTTCATGTTGCCTCCTTACGGGGATGATACTACATTTTTGGGGGGGAATCCTAAGGTACCTTTAGCCACGGGAACTGTCCCGTTGCATCTCTAGTGGTGGAACACTCTCCGAGGGTTCCTTGCCTTCGTACCCCTACAGGGTGGTAATTCCTCTGGAATAGAGTGCGAACGGCCAAAACCAAACTAACACAGTTCCACAAACATAACATTATACTTGCTGCATAGGTCAGTGAATTGAAAGGCATGCCTGCAGTTCGGTGGCCAAGCAGCCAACCACTCCCACTTCCCGAGCTATATAAGCAGTTCCTCTAAGCCACACTGTGAAGCATTTTTTCTTTGCCCCACCATCTTCCTCTCCTCCTCCTCCTCCAGTGGCAGCACTCTCTCCTTATGGGATTCCTAAGGTACCTTTAGCCACGGGAACTGTCCTGTCGCATCTCTAGGGGTGGAACCCTCTCCGAGGGTTCCTTGCCTTCGTACCCCTACAGGGTGGTAATTCCTCTGGAATAGAGAGTGCGAATGGCCAAAACCAAACTAACACAGTTGCACAAGCATAACACTATACTGGCTGCGTTGGTCAATGAATATGTTTTAATCACTCTTTGGAGCTTTTAATACTTGTGTGCCTTACCCACATATGAGTGGGCGACGCACGGCGAGTTTAAATACCCAAATTCCCTAATTTTGCAACTGTTGTTGCGAGGGTCCAGTGACCCCTTGCGGTTTACTCCAGGTGAAATCTGAGCTTGTAGCTCGGCCCTGCAGTGAGCCGAGCGTGGGCAGGGTGCATGGAGACGCGTGCAGAGACACACACATATCGGCGCGTGTCAGCTGTGTCCACTGGTTACACGGGATACCAGAGCACAACCTTCTGCTTATAAATAAAGATAAAAGTAAGTACACCTAATAAAGTATTGTAAAAATTACCACAGGTATCATTATGTCACAACCTAAGGGAAAGAGAGGTAGCAAAATTAAAAGGGTTTGCATTAAATGCAAAATGTTTACGGATGAACCAGCATGTAAAGAGTTTGTGTGTGATAACTGTACGTTAATTAGTACTTTAAAGAATGAAATACTGGGAAAAGTTCATAGATGTGGCTGCCCAGGATATCATAACAGCTGAAGCCCCATTTGTAATTGACAGACAAGAGGCTGTTGGGGCAGGAGCAGTCTGATTGTGTAATGGGGGTATTCAGGCTTCAGACAATATACTATGGGAAAGACCGAAGTGTCATGCAAAAACACAGTGTATCAGTTCAAATGAGAAATTACCCTTACCACTTCAAAATAAATTTGAACGTTTAACTGGCCACACAGATCCTGAGGACAGATCCATGCAAAAACCCCGAATTACTCACATTAAGTCAGACCCTTTAACTGACATGGGTACATTACCAATCAATGGGATCCTGACCAAGGATATATTAGTTATAGGGGATTCTATAATCAGGGGAGTAGATTCTGTAGTATGTGAATGCTAGTACTACTGTTAGTGCCTTGCCTGGAGCTAAAGTGGGAGATGTTTCTGACTTATTAGAGGGACTTATGGAAAATACGATGAAACCTTTGGTTGTTATGCATATAGGTACCGATGATATTAACAAAACTAGTTTGAATGCATTCCAGACTGAAATAGTTGATAAAACGAAAAGTATCAAAGAAAAAGGAGGGGAAATCATTATCTCTGGTGTACTAACACACGGGTACCTTGAATATAAAAATGGGGCAGTTAAATCTATTAACAATTGGTTAAGAACTTTTTGTAGAATTAATAATTTTGGGTTTATGGACAATTCAGTTATTTTTTGTAATAGGTCTCTTTTTAAATCAGATGGTCTTCATCTCAATCTAGCAGGTTCCAGGATTCTGGGTAGAAAACTGAACAATGTCATTGACTTTCATTTAAACTGGCACGGGGAGGGGGGAGCCCATGTTAGAAACCACCCCAGCTATAACCATGGTAAATGATAATAACATGGAACATGATTAGAGGGCTGTGCTTATTAACACCAGAAGTTTAGTAAATAAATTTGACGAATTTAAAAATGTACTTGTATCACAAAATATACACATAGCTTGTATTACAGAAACCGGTGGGATAATAACGATACGTGGGAGAAAACTATTCTAGGTTATAACCTATAGCACAAGTCAAGAGCTTATAGGAAAGGGGGGCATAGCAACGTATGTTCACAATTCTCTAAAAAGTGTACAGATACCCCAGGAAGACTTAACTTGGAAACTGTTTGGATCAAGCTATTACCACCGACTGGCCCCAAAATAATAACTGGGCTTTTCTATAGACCACCCTCCATTACCCCAGATAAGGACCTTGCCTTCTTAAACCTACTTATTAACTTAAACCCTGCAGATAACCTATTAGTACTGGGAGACTTTAACCTCCCTAACATCGATTGGAAATTAATAAAAAGGGGGAAATAAAACTGAGGAAATGTACTTGGATGTATTTGACCAGATTGGCCTGGAGCAAAAGGTACATGGTAAAACCAGAGGTGACAATATTCTTGACCTTGTACTAACCAACATATGGGACTTAATAAAAGGGGTAGAGATCTCTCCCCCCCCCCCCTTGGGTAACAGCGAGCACTCTAAGGTTTTATTTAAACTAAAAGGGTTGGAATTACCTTCTAATTCGGAATCACTTTCAAATTCTGGGGGAGTTACAAAACTTAATTTAGCAAGAGCAAACTGTATTCAGCTCAGGAAGAATTTAGCATCATGGGATTGGTTCAAGGACCTTAATGGAAATAATACAGAGGGTATGTGGAACATACTCCTTGCAAAGCTTAATCAATTAATTAGCACGCATATCCCAAAGCACAAAACAAAAAATATGGGCAGCAAAAAACTAACCCCATGTTGGCTGAATAAAAATATCAAGCATTTAATAAATAGGAGGCAGTATAGCGCAGTGGTGTAAGGCTCTGAGCTGCCAATCTGGAAACTTGGGTTTGAATCCCACAGCCCCCACCTGCATACTGTGTGACCCTGAGCAAGTCACGTAACTTCCTTGTGCTCCCAGGTTGCACCTGTAAACAAGCTTTCAGCTCAGTGTCTCTCCTGGTGAAACAAAAGGTAAAAAAAAAAGATAGGTTATTTAAAAAGTACAAAAGGACAACACAGCAGAAAACTACCAAGCATATAAGAAATGCACTAAACAAGTTAACGTATCTATAAAAAAGGCAAACGCTCAGCAGGAAAGCACCCTGGCCACTACAGTGAAGGACAATAAAAAATCCTTTTTTTCATATATAAATGGTATGAAGAGCAATACAACAATGCTAGGACCTTATAAAAACTCCAAGGGTGAACAGGCAAATGAAAAAGAGACTGTAAATATCCAAAACAACTACTTTTGTTCAGTTTTTGATTCTGGAGCTACTGCCCTCATATACGATGAAGTAGCACCTCTCCCAGGGAAAATTATTATAAAACCAGAGGAGGTTAGGACCAGACTGAATAAACTGGAAATTAACAAATCCCCAGGATCTGACAACATTCACCCCAGAATTTTACAAGAATTGACAGATCCACTGACACTTCCACTTATTTTCTTATTCCAAACATCACTAGACAGAGGTGAAGTCCCTCAAGATTGGAAAGATGCTGTAGTAGTAGTCCCACTCCATAATAAGGGCTCTAGGTCCGAGCCAGCTAACTTCAGGCCTATAAGCCTTACATCATTAACAGGTAAAATCATGGAAGGGATTTTGAAAACAATTATTGTGGATTACCTAGCAGAAAACAATTTGATTGACCCTGCACAGCATGGGTTCACTAAATCTAGGTCATGGCAGATAAATTTACTTACTTACTTTTTACGAAAAAGTTAATTCTAAGCTGGACGTGGATAATGCATTGGATGTGGTTTTTATGGACTTCGCTAAAGCGTTCGATAAATTACCCCATGTGGAACTGATAGAATTACTAGCAAAAGTGGGAATAAATAGAAACATCTTAAGATGGATAACTGTATGGTTGACTGGGAGGAAGCAGAGAGTCATGGTTAAAGGTGTGATGTCAGACTGGTCAGCAGTCACAAGCGGGGTGCTGAAGGGATCAGTATTGGGACCTTGTCTCTTTAATATTTATATTTCTACACTGAAACTCAGAAATCCTAATATATGGATTTCTAAGTTTGTCAATGATTGTAGACTGGGTACAGCTGTGACTAATACAACTGAGGCCCTTTCTCTCCAGCAGGCTATAGATGAAATCTATTTGAGGGCCAACTCTAGTAAACTTGAACTCAACGTCTCTAAGTGTAAAATTATGTATCTGGGCCTTAATAATAATAACTATATGTACACTGTAGGAATCAACAGTTCAACTGAAACTAGTGAGGAGAGGGATGTAGAAGTAAAAAAAACTACTAACCTAAAGTTTAGTGTGCATTGCAAGGAGCAGGTAAAAAAAGCCAATCAAAACTTAAATTGCATCTTAAGGCATATTTCCAGCAGAAGCGAGAATGTCCTTATGCCATTGTATGGAGCCCTAGTGAGGCTACACCTGGAATATTGTGTCCAGGTGTGGTCCCCCCAAAAAGGGAGGATGTGGTTAGAATCAAGGGAATACAGCGCAGGGCCACCAAATCTGTGACTGAGCTAAAAAACTTATTGTATGAAAAGAGATTGGAAAAACTAAACCTATATTCCTTGCATTATAGAAGATTAAGAGGTGATCTGTGTATGATGTTCAAAATAGCTAAGGATACAGCACTAAGGGAGGATCTTGGAATAACTTTCAGACCAGGATGGACTAGCGGCAGAAGACATAACATGCAATTAGATTTGCCTAAATGGAATACGAATTTAAGGAAACGCTGGTTTACGATCAGGGTGGTTACTGTCTGGAATAGTCTACCAGCAACTGTGGTTGAAAGTACAAGTATGGACATGCTTAAGACTAGACTTTGTCTTTAGTTATGACAAAACTACAATATTTTGATAGTATAGGACTGGCAAGCATTATGGACGTAAGTCCCTCAGCTTGAAACTACTTATGAAACATCCAGACCACCCACCCAAACTCCCCTGGCAAGTGGCAAATGGATCCCTGCTTCCAGCATGCAAGATCTGCTGTCATGTGGCAGAGTGAAGCAATATACCACCTGGGTGGTGGGAGGAGCTTTGCTTAAAGATATTCTGGTAAATCAGCTCTTAAGGAAGAACTTCTCATGTGTGTATGTGAACCATATACCACTCCTAGTACTATGGTTGCAGGCGAGTAACCTATTTTTTTAAGTCTGGGGGGAATCCCCCTGTCCTGCCAAAGCGGAACACATTTTTGGGGGGATGGATACACTTTGGGGAGGGGTATTTCTGGAACACCTCTGCAGACCTCGTGAGTAAAGTTAAAGTGCTATTGACATTTTATTTAGGTAAGCCCGCATTCGAAAGTACTCACCCTTTAGAATGCTGTTATTACAGGTGCCTATGATGCACAAAGCTCCTGGTATTGTAATACCAACATTCTAAAGGAGTGAGTAGTTTTTGCACAAGACTGGAAGCACCTTACTAAAATAACAATAGCACTTTGTTAATCAAGATGTGCAAACTTTCAGGTCCCATACAAATTATTAGGAGTGAAGAGAATTCAGTGCCCCATCTCAGCTCTAAATGTTTACTGCAGAGGCAAGAACGTCAGGATTTCCTGATGTTCTTTTCTCTCTATTAAGCATTCAGAGCTCTGTGACGGAGGGCATTACATTCTCTTTGCCCTAATAATATGTATGGGACCTGAAGTTGATTTTAAAGTTGCCCCCTTGACTGACTACTGACTCCTTTTAATACTGCAGAGCAGTCTTACTGGCAGACAGGTTTTGTACTGAATTCAGGGCTTCTAAGTGTGGCTCCCAAACTGCAGGCTGCAATGGTGATAAGAAGAGGGATGAGTTCCCTCCTTGTGGCTACAAGCTGGGAAGACAAATTTGCACTCAGTGCTCAGTGAGCGTACTCCCTCTCTGCTTTCTATCATTATCAACTCCTCCTGTTGCACGTCCTGATGGTCTTCTAGAGCATTTGGTCCCTTTGGCAATTCCCAGTGGCCGTGTCCTAGCGGCAATGCCGAGAAATGCAGCAATAAGGCATTCTATGGCAAATTGTCGTAAACAAGGGCATTCTGAAGGCACTGAGTGTGCACGCAGTTGTCCTGCATGGGGTGTCCAGAAGTTGTGGGGGCAAAATTGTGCAAATCCTGTAATCCCTCCCGCCTGAATTTTTAGCCCAGGGGGCATTCTCATGGTTCTCTAGTTTGTGGTTCACATACATGTTGTCCCCGGTAAGCAATGTTGAGACGGCTGAAGCAGTCTCTGCTTTACTTTAAAAATGCAACATGTATTCAAAAACAGCAGAACTCTTGAAAGGCTATATTTGAGTTTTTTCCCTATAGTCTCAGTTTACACATTTGTGATGTCATTCAGTTGGGAAACGAATTCAGTTATGACAGTCATTAATTGTCAGTGAGGTGCAGATTTATTCCAAAAAGTTCTGCAGGTTGTTTTTAATTGGCAAAGGGATATAGGTTGTAGGCAGAGGTTGTGTCTGCACAGGGAGAGACATAATTGGCACTGCTGCTATAGACAAGGGAGCCACAGCCTCTTCTCATATAGCCAGCAAGAACATCAAAAATCTTAGTCACAGAAGTTGTTCTAGAAATATCTGTGCTATCTTTTGTCTAAGTAGGAGGGTCCTCAATCAAAGAAAAGGTCATTTCTTTACAGATTTTTGCTGTTTTGCAGACCATTTTAAGTGAATTTAAATTTCTTTATGAAGTTGAATATCAAAGGATCTCACTTCGAGGGGGTGCTCTTGCAGCAGGTATTACCAATAGGACTAAGGCCACCAGGTGTTAGGACCCCACAGAAAATTCTTCTAGCTAGCAGTCTGTGGCGTGGGACTGCCCCCAATGTCGGCTTTGCCCAGCGTCAGACATGGTATAAAGGGGGCAGTCCCCCGGCACCATCTCGGTTCTTTTCCTGCAGTCGACCTGCTTACCTCGGCTCCACGGATGCCTAGTCTTTGCAGTCGACCGTGCTTTTCTTCCTCACATTTTCAACGCATATATTCCAGGTTTATTTCAACATTATTTAACAGTCCTTGCATGTCTTCGCCTTCCCCAATGTGGCGCAAGTCAGAGTGCCAATGTGGAAAGCAGATCCCGGCCAAAGACGGCCACGCGGCCTGCCTGGTCTGTTTAGGCCCAGACCACTGGCCTGACAATTGCCCACACTGCCAGAAATTCAATCAAAAGACCTGCATCAGAAGAGCCAATGCCCTGAAGGCTTATCTCCTAGAAAAGAAAGTGCCAGCCATGCAGAAATCACAGTCGGGACACAGTTCTTCATCCCCATCTAGAGAGTCTCCCCAAAAGAGAAGTCATCAGGAGGGAAACATCACCATCTCAGGGAGAAAGAGAGGGCCAGGTCGGAGTCCCGCCCTAAATCCCCTCATAGGGCCTCTTTTTCCTCTGCCTCTGGTGGGAGATCAGGGTCGGTCCCTTCAGCTGCCGCTGGGACCATTCAAAAGAAATCTTCCTCCTGTTCAGCACAGGACAAAGGTAAAGAGTCTTCTTCTGGGCGTTCGTCTGCCCAGCTCCCCTTGGCTTACTGACCCACAAACCTTCAGGATCAAACCAAGAGGGAAAGGCGTCTTTGGGCAGGCCTTCGGACTCGGGCTGTAAGTCCCTTGGTTCGTCCAACAAACCCAAGCACTCGGATGACTCCACCAGGTGCCAGGAGGCTGTCCAACACTGGACGTCTCTGCATCCTGCTAAGGGGAAGCCTCCCACGGGCGACAAACATCTCGTTAGCCGGGCTAGCTCGCCCTCGGGCCAGGACCGGGCCCCATCAGCTGATAAGAGGGCATCAGGTGCCAAGGATCTGGTGTGTGCCCCTACTCCAGGGACTCAGTTGACCAATGGCTCTCAGTCAAAATCGGATGCCGGATCAGACGACAGGTCTGCCCCGATACTGAGCCAGACCAGCAGCCCGATAGCCCGTGAAAGTCTCCTGGACTGGATTTCTGCAAAAAAATCATCATCAGGTATCTTTATTTTCATTTTAAAATCAACTTTTTGGAAGCTATCCCAAGCAAAACATAAGTGAAGCAACTACATCTGACAAACTTGGTGACTCTGGGTCCTGCTGCAATCCACATTTTCGTCTGACCTGCTCCATGACCTGTATGTGGGCTTTTCAGCAACCTGTTTGAATGACAAAGAAGCATACAGACAAAGGGATTTCACATCCTGCATGAATTTTAACATTTCAGTGACTCTGGACCTCAGCTGTTGATCATTCTTTTGGCTTTTGACTTAACCACCAGGTACCTATTTGCAAGCGACTGGGTGCAACTGACCAGCTACGACAAGGATAAATGGGCATATCATCCTCTATTACTAACAATCTCCTTGCTCTGAGTCCCTAGACGCCTGCACTGGTCCAAGCCGCATAAGCCTCAGAAGTGTAATTCTATTGACTACAAAGTACAACAACTGCCTCTTAAACTCCTACTCCTCCTCCTCTTGATATCAGGAAGTGTCCACTCAAATCCTGGCCCTGTCTCCTACAGTACAACAAAGCCTGCCAAAATGGAGGGGGGGCTCAAAATTGCTACCTTAAACATCTGCAGTCTCCTTCCAAAACTGGCCTCCCTTCAAATCTTTGCCAGCCAGCACAACCCGGATATCTTTGCCATCGTCGAAACTTGGCTGACACCTAATACTCTGGATCATGCCATCTCTATACAGGGCTACAAGATATTCAGGCTGTATAGGACCTCAAAAAGGGGTGGTGGGTGTGCAATCTACATAAAGGACTACCTCACCTGTCTCCCTGGTTCTTACCCCACCACAGAAACCTCAGTGCAACTCCTCCCTATCAAGATACTACTTGGTGCCCAAAACAAAGTCCTCACGATTGCCTGTCTATATCACCAAAAGATCCTGATTCGGCCCACAGGCTGTCCTCGAGTTCGTAAGTACACAACCTTCTGACATCGAACTACTTCTCCTTGGGGACTTTAATATAAATTGGCTTGCTCCTGATGCAGGGTCAAACAAAGATGCCATCCTAGCAGCAAATTTAACACAAGTGGTAAATTCCCCTACCAGGAAAAACTACAAATCAGGGACCCGCACCCTCATTGACTGGATCCTTACCAGCCACCCTACCCGTATAACCAGTGTAAGTGTTCTCCCTGACTCGCTCAGTGATCACTCTCCAATAATATGTACCTGGACAAATAAGTTTCGTAAGCCGCCTCCAAAAACCATCTATAGCAGAGTCCTACTTTATGGCAACCTTACTCATCTCAAGACCTGTCTTAGGCAGATAGACTGGTCCTTGATTTACAAAACTCAAGATGTTGACCTAGCCCTTGATTACTTTATTACTACTTTCAGCACTGCCTGTGACACCTATGCACCAGTAAAAAAGCGCAGAATCAAAGCACTCACAAATCCCTGGCTCACGGCAAAGCTATTGGCACAACTCAAAAGTAGGGATCACCTCTGGGCCACTGCAAGAGCTACTGGCACTCTGTCAGACATTCAGAAGTATAAACAGGCTCGCAACCACTGTACTAAACAGATCTGCTTGATGAAGAGCTCCTACTTCAAGAATGCCCTCTCCAACTCCTGGGGCGAAGGAAAATCCTTCTGGGACAACATAAAGAATATCATGGGTCAGCAGTCCAAATCCTCTCCTACAATAATGAATGTGGATGGAACCACTACATTAGACCCAGAGATCATTGCAAACACCCTAAATGATACCTTCACGGACCTTAGTGGTGTCCTCTCATCTGATTTCTTCACTGATGCTGACCCTCCAATTTCTACTTTTACTACTGCCTCTCAGCCAAACCACCTTCCATTTCAAACTAGTAAAGGCACATGAAGTCTATAAATATGTAAAGAAGGCCATTTCTAAGTCCCGAGCAAGCAGCCACACTATTGACCTTAAACTTCTGTCCTCACTCTGGAGGAAGTACTGCTCCCTCACAAAAATTTTCAATCTCTCCTCTCTACAGCCAGTTCCCTAGGAAATGGAAGGCTGCAGTTGTCACTCCGGTGCACAAAAGTGGTGATAAGTCACTGCCTGGTAACTATCGCCCGATATCAATACTACCACCTCTCTCTAAGGCCCTTGAACGCTTGGTGGCGGACCAACTTTCAGACTACCTGGAAAAGCACAACATCCTATGCACTCAGCAGCATGGATTTAGGAAAGAGCACAGCACATCGATTGCCCTACTTGAATTCTCAGGGGCAATCCACAATGCCATGGACAAAGGAAACCTAACTGGAGCAGTCTACATTGACTTAACCAAGGCATTTGATACAGTTCACCATGGCCTACTTATCAAACAACTTCTATCCCTAGGGCTCTCACAGGGTCCTGGTGACTGGGTAAAAAATTACTTTGCTCAGCGCTCTCAATCTGTAAAAGTAGTTGGAGTTCTCTCAGACTCAAACCGGTTCGCCAGGAGTTCCCCAGGGACCCATCATGGGCCCCTCCTTTTCAGCCTTTCCTAAACTCCCTCCCCAAATCCTGCCCTGAACAAATAATCCTCTATCCGACGATGCCGTGATTCTTGCCACTCATAAAGAGCCGAACCTCTTACGCCTCAACCTTCAGCATGCTTTTTCCAAAGTTGAGATGTGGTTCCTTGAACATAAGCTGGTTCTAAACCACAAAAAAACTAAATCCATGCTCTTCTCTAACTCACAAAACAAGAAACAGAAGTCCCACTCACCATTAATACATACCTGGGAAATACCCTTGAACAAGTGCCAATTTTCAAATATCTTGGAATCAACTTTGATCAAGGCCTAACCTTTGCAACTCGCATTGATAGTACAGCAAAAACTATTAATCAGCGAATTGGGATTCTGTATCGGAACCGACAGCATCTTGCCCATTCTGCACTGAGGATTGCCATCCAATCTTCTATCATCTCAGTCGTTGACTATGGCTTAGTTATATATGGATCTGCCACTACTACAGCACTTAGTCGCATTACAACATCCCTAAATAAGGCCTGTCGGCTGCTCACTGGTGCACATCGTGCCACATATGAACTCTATGCTGACTCAGGTTGGTTGCAACTCTCAAAGCGGATAAAGTACCTTACCTGCCTGATGGCGAAAAAATCCTCTGGGCCTCACTCCACCCTGTATCCAAGACCTGTTATGCCCGAGCGCCTAGCACCGTTTACCAGAAGATCAGAACACCAGCCTCTCCAAGTCCCCGATGCCGGACTTCTCAGGGACAAAGATCATTTGCCTATCATGCCCCCAGCTGGCTAAATGCCCTCAGCACTCATATTACTGCCTCCACCTCTCTAGGTATTTTCAAATCAAGGCTTTTCTCTCACCTTGCCACCTTCAGCTCCTGTGACTGCCCTGATTAAACCACCTATTTTCTCACTACCCACCCTGTTCCGTTATTTGACAAAGACATGTTTGGGAAACCTTTTCTCCTGCTATTGTCTGCTCCCCACACCATTCACTTACCCTCTCTGTTCTGGACTTTTTCCCTATTTGTTTCTCCTAATCTGGCATGACCTCTTTCTTGTAATAATAATGTGATTATTGATATCTCATGTCCTTTTGCACAAGTGATTTGATATGTATTTGTATATGTTTTCTTGCTCTTGACACAACACAAATTGTTGTGTTATCTATGTAACCTTTTGTACTGTACCTAATTGACGTGGAACCTTTGTAAAAGAGCCTCTGGCTCAAAGGTAGTAATTCCTAGAACAATAAACTAAACTAAACAAAACTAAACTAAACCATAGTAGAAGGGTCCCCAGACCGGATGCCTACACCCGAAGTCCCTAAAGGTCCGAAGCCTGGCCCTTCGAATCCGACGCCCGCACCCCTGGTCATCCCGTTACTAGATGCTGGCTCCTTGTTCACGTCCTGGTGGAGCACAGTAAAAGGGGATATGCTCTACAGGCCTCTGGAGCCTTCCCCGAAGGAAACTCCGGCAACGCCTCCTCCATCCACTGACGGTTGGGCACCTGATGAGGGCTCTCATTAGCTGCCCGGCCCTGTAAGAAGAAGGAGAAGGTACCCGTCATTGGTGCGTTTTTTGAGCGGTCATCCGCCCTTGTCCTTTGGAGAGGACACATGGGACTCTTCATCAGATTATTCTTCCAGGGAAGATTTGCTACTACCTTCCCCTAGCCCGAGGGGACTCCCCTAGGTTCCCCCCAATGACCCCTCATTCCTGGATATAATGAGGCATATTCAGACAATCTGCCAGTGGGACACCGAGGAGCTTGATCCTGAGAGGTGCCGCTTGGCCAAATTTTTAGGATCCAAGGACCCAAAATCCTTGGTTGTCCCACCCTTGGTGGAGCCTTTTTAGGATGTAACTAGGCTCACCTGGCAGCACCCCTCCACAACGACTGCTGTGCCCAGAAAGGTGGAAAGGCTGTACAGGACTGCAAAAGAGGAGCCATTTTTGGGGGAGAACCCCCAAGGCAGACTCCATGGTGCTCACAGCAGCTCATGGAAGAGCTCAGCAACCCAAACACATGAGTGTCCAGCCTCTAGACCCTGAATCCAAAAAGTTGGACCACATGGGATGAAAAGTCTATACTTTTGCCACTGGGGCAGTTCGTTCCTAATTTTGTTAGCCCACATGGTAACTTACCAGAAGTCCCTATGGGAGAAAACCATGGACCTGGTAAAGGCTCGGCCAGATTCCGACAACAAGAATGAGCTCATGGCTTAAATTCAGTTGGGCATGGACATAGATAAGCACGTGGTCAGGTGCTCCTACGACTTGGCAGATATGGCAGCCATGGCTGCGGCCTTGGGCATCTGCATGCGGCGGCACACCTGGCTTAGAGTGTCAGGGTTCCACCAGGACCTGCAGGATACCATCCTGGACGCCCCCTTCCAGGGCTCTGTACTCTTTGGGCAGGAAGTATAGAAAGTTATCCTGGGGCTTCAGGACTCTAGCAAGGCAGTAGCTGAGGTACACAGGATATACAAGTGAGAATTGCCCACCTCCTGTCATCATCCTTTTCATAAGAACCAAGGAAAAAGGCAACCCCAGAATAAAGGAGCCTTCAAACGACGCGGCCACCCTGTCCATACTGGCGCCCAAGGCCCCAGACATCCCAATGCGCCCTGAACCCCCTCGTCCAACCCTCCAAACACAACATGACTCCCTGCCATCCCTTCCCCACCCTCAGATTCCATTGGGGGAGACAGTAGAAGGGAGATTCTCCCTCTACGTGTCAGGGTGATCCAGTATCACCTTGGACCAGTGGGTCCTCCAGACAATACAGAGGGGATACTCCCTAGAGTTTCTAAGCTACCCTCCAGACAATCCTCCCATTCAATCCCATTGTTCGGCCAGCCATGCTCTTCTTCTGAAGGCAGAAATCCAAGCCCTTCTGCAGAAGAAGGCCATCCAGGTGGTTCCTCCTGCCCAGCAGGGCAAAGGCTTCTCTCACATTTTTTTCTGGTTACCAAGAAAACGGGAGACCTCCACACTATACTGGATCTCAGTTAGCTGAATCAATTTATCCAGTACAGGAGATTCAGAATGGTGGCACTGGCAAGCCTCTTGCCCATGATCCATCGAGGAGACTGGCTATGCTCCCTAGATATGCAGGATGCGTACATGCACATAAAGATCCTGCCCTCAGACAGGAAGTTCCTACGCTTCCTTTTTCAAGGTCAGCACTGTCAATTCAGCGTACTTCCGTTTGGCCTCTCGTCAGCACCAAGAGTCTTCACCAAATGTCTGGCAGTAGTAACAGCGACCCTGAGAAGGAAAGGCCACTTTGTCTACCTTACCTGGACAACTGGCTCATTTCTGCCCAGTCAGAAGAGCAACTGACGATGCCTTGCAGGAAACACTCTCAATGTTCCAGTCCCTGAGCATCACCCTGAATTGGTCAAAGTCATACCCCTGGCCCTCCCAAAGGCTTCAGTATATTGGGGTGGTCCTAGACACCATTCAGGGCAAGGCCTTTCTGTCAGTGGACAGAGTAGAATGGCTTAGAGGAGTTGCCCACAGAGTGTAGACCTCGGGCCGAGTTGCAGCGAGAGTTATCCTGCAGCTGCTAGGGCACATGGCAGCCACCATAGCCATGGTTCCCTTGGCAAGACTGAACATGAGGACTATTCAGTGGCACCTCAGAGTTCAGTGGGACCAAGGCATAGACATACTGAACCACCCTATCCGGATTTCAGAGGCAGTCTGTCGCTCTCTTCTGTGGTGGTTAAATCCAGTCAACCTCGAGCCGGGAGTTCCCTTCCAGAGACCCAGCCTGATGCAGAGCCTTACGACAGATGCTTCGGGTCTAGGCTGGGGAGCCCATCTGGATGTACACCGAATGAAGGGTTCTTGGAATGTAACAGAATAGTCTCTTCATGTCAATATCTTGGAGATGAGAGCCATCCTGTATGCACTTCAGGCTTTCCAAGACCAGCTCTACCGGGGTCCACTCCTGGTCCAGTTGGACAGTACCCCACTATTGTTCCACCTAAACAAACAAGGGGGTACTCACTCCTCTCGCCTTTGCAGAGAGGCCATGAGAGTGTGGTGCTGGGCAGCAGAACACATTCTGTACATTATGGCGACTCACGTGCCAGGAATCCAGAATATTCTCGCCAACAGTCTAAGTCGCACTTGATCTCTGAGCCACGAGTGGAAGTTGCATTAAGAGGTGGCAGAAGACCTTTTCGAAAGATGGGATCAACCAGAGCTGGACCTGTTTGTGTCCCCTTACAATGCCAAACTGTCAAGTTTCTGCTCGCTAGATCCAGGGCCTGGTGTTTTCTGGCGAGATGCATTGTCCGTCTTCTGGACAGGGAGCTTTCTGTACGCCTTCCCTCCCTTCCGTCTTCTTCAGAGAGTCCTGCTCAAATTGCAGGTGGAGGAAGCCAGGATGATCCTGGTAGCTCCTCTCTGGCCTCATCAAATATGGTATCCGTTGCTGCAGCAACTAGCCATGGAGCCCCCTGTGCAGCTGCCCTTGTCCTCTCTCTTGCTCTTCCAAGAGGGGGGATGCACGTCCATCCAGCTCTACAACCTCTACATTTGCATGCCTTGCTCCTGCAGTCCTAGCGGAAGAGAGATTGGGGGTGTCAAGCAGAGTGGCAGAGTTCTTAGTATTAGCAAGAAAGCCTTCCACCAGGGCAACCTATGCTTTGAAGTGGAAATGTTTTTGTTTATGGTCAACACCCCATTCCCTGGACCCTCTAGATTGCCCAGTAAAATACGTGCTGGAGTACCACCTTCATCTTTTGGACTTGGGGCTCAGCTACTCATCCATTAAGGTGCACCTTTGTGCTCTGTCAGCCTACCATGCACCTATGAATGGAAGGACTCTGGCACAACTTGACATGTGCAAGACCTTCTTGAGGGGAATCTTGCATATCACACCCCCACGGAGGGATCTTGTCCCTCCATGGGATCTTCTTTTTGTTTTAGATAAGCTCATCTTTCCTCCTTTTGAGCCAGTTGCAACATGCGAGCTTCGCTTTCTTTCTTGGAAAGCGTTACTTTTAGTTGCCATTACCTCTGCTCAGAGAATTTCTGAGCTACAGGCTCTTATGTGTAAAGAGCCTGATCTTGTTTTTCATAGGGACAGGGTGGCACTGCGTACTAACCCTAAGTTTTTGCCGAAGGTGGTGTCCGAACTGACTGAATCAGTACATCCAGCTTCCAGTTTATTATCCAGAGTACTCTAACAAAGAGGGGGCCCTGTTGCATACTCTGGCTGTACAAAGGATACTCATGTATTACCTCAGCAGAACCAGTTCCATTCAGCAAACAGATCAGCTCTTTGTCTCCTTTGCTCATAGAAAGACAGGGGCTCATGTCACTAAGCAAACACTCACCAGATGGTTGGTGCACTGTATCAGCTTTTACTATCAGCACCACAATAAGCCCTTACTGGGATCAGTGAAGGGTCATTCCACCAGAGCTGTGGCAACTTCATTTGCCTCTCTGCAGAAAGTTCTTCAACAGACCTTTGTGCTGCCGCCACCTGGAGCTCAGTCCATATTTTCATCAGTCGCTACAGTCTGGACGTTGCCTCTAGGAGGAGAGCAGGATTCGGACTAGCAGTCCTTCAGGGCTTCCTCTCCTAAACTCCATCTTATCCAGATTATCAGTTACCTGTTTTGTCCCCTCTCCCATCTGACCTGGGTCTATCTTTGGGTACCTGCTTGGGACTCAGTCTTATTGGTAATATCTGCTGCAAGAGCTCCCTTCGAAGTGAGATAGTACAGTCACGTAAGAACTTACCATAACAGTAGATCTTCGAGAGGAGCTCTTGCAGCAGGTGGCTTTCCCACCATCCAGCCCCCAGGGACAAGTATTATTCTTTCTCCTTGGGTAAGGGAGACCCTCCTCGGTTCTCCATTCCTTGTTAGCTGGGTACCCAGCAGGAGAACTGAGATGGCGCCGAGGGACCACCCCCTTTATACCACGTCTGACATCAGGCGAAGCCGACGTCGGGGGCGGTCCTCCACCACAGAATGCTAGCTTGAATATTTTTCTGTGGGGTCCTAACACCTGGTGGCCTTAGTCCTATTGGTAATACCTGCTGCAAGAGCTCCTCTCAAAGATCTACTGTTACGGTGAGTTCTTACTTAACTGTACTTTATCTGGCAAATGCAAGAAAACTACAGTACTGTCCCCCCGTTGATCATGTATGGTAAGCATGGCCCTTGTTAAAAGCAAAATGTGGTTCCTCTTTTTTTTTTTCTCTGAAGCAGTTCATGAACTTTGCTTGAGTTAGTTGTCTGTTACCCTGCCTTGGAGCGTATCACAGCTTCAAGGATTGCAGATCAGGCATGGTTGTTAATGGCTGGTTTGGACCACGATTTATCACCACTGAGACATAGCCTCAAGTTCCGTGTGCTTAACTGGTTTCAGCTTGAGTCAACTGGGAAAGTTTTTGCACTCAATGGTTAGAATCAAGATAAAAAGTGTGTTTATTACTAAATAGAAAAGAGACAGGCAGCGGGTGCTGTTTAGCTATTTCCCAAGGCTGTTGTACCTCATGAAAGTTCCTGACTTACTTTAAAATACTGAATTCATTTTATACTTTTAACTAAGCAGAATTTAACCGGATTTCCTTGTGCGATGCACTAGGTTCTTACCTGCTTGCAGCTAAAATTATTGGGAGGAATTCCAGAGTACCAGGTGGCAGTGGCCAGAAAACTGTGACACTTGAGGGAATAGGCAGTGGGGGACTTAGCAAGATGACAGGCCATGCTGCCAAACCTCTCTGGGAGACTTGGCTTGAATCTATCCTGGAGCAACTTATGTCATGGAGCCATAAACTCCAGGTTACAAAGGCGGAAGCAAAATCCACACTGATAGTGACCTCTACAGCTAAACTTACTAAACAAATTCCAGTGCTGTGTTGCAGACTTGAAGCATTAGAAAATACTCATTGGGTTGCAAACATTCAGATTCAAGATTTGGTTGAAGGTACAGAAGGTGACGATCCACTGTTTTTCCTGAGGTATTGGCTGCTTCACCTCCAACTACCAGGCAGCAGTAGAAAGCGTTTCATGATTAAAAAACTACCAGATCAATTTGTGAGTGACGGGGTCATCACCTAATGCTCCACAAACCTTACTAGCAGTGCTGGATGGAGTCCCATGAGTGGCCAAAGAACTGTAGTCACCACATCTTAGTGACAAACCAGTGTATCTCTTCCCCAACCTCTCCTTTGCAACCCAAAACCTACTGAAAAAAATTCAGTGGAGTGTGGGACCCAGTTGTGCATGCTTGGTGCCATCCACTTGCTGTCAGTGTGACTTGGGATTTTCTTCAGAAGGAAACACTATCAATTAACCAATCCCCAGTACGTTGACAAGTGGGCGACTGAAAAGTCACTGGAGTTTCAATACACAGTTGAGGTGTAATTGGAGGGGGTCAGATGTCTGATAATTGACTATGGAACTCAGATAAGTTCTGAACTTTGAGTGTGCCTAGTCTCAGTTTTCCCCTTGCCTCCGGGAGCTAGGAACACATGGGCACTAAGAGGTAATAAACTACCTCCAACTGTATCACCCTTGTGAGGGGGGGATAGTCCATCGACACACTGCGCACGTCAACTGCCCCAGCCACCCACCCTGGCTTGGCATTTCCTTTATAGGCAATCTCTAGTGACATCACATCCTGTCTCCATTTGCAGGTTATACCTGCTAGCCACTAGAGGGACCCTCTGACCTTTCCACCTCTGTCTCCCCACCTGAATTCCCCTCCCACTTCCTGTTACCTCTCTACCTGTTTAGGCTACTTCTCTCCCTACTCCCACCCCTGCCTCTGCCCATACCCTTCCCTCGCCCAGCCATCTGGCTAACCCTACTCACTACCCCTGTCCTCTCACCTGACCCACACCCAGCCTGCCACTAACCCCAGTGACCACTAGGAGTCGCTATTTCAACCCTGTTTTCTGGCCCAAACACAGCCCACTGTAAGCCACCTAGTACCCGGATCCTTGCTCTCAGCCAGGTCTAAGCCCAACTGCCTTGCCAGGGTCTTGAACCTTGTACCCTGTCCTCCAGAGTCCGTGACAGTACCACTACTCCAAAGTGGTATCTACGCTTTTTGAGGGGCTATCAAGACACTTGTAACTCCCCACGTTGCTTTTACCAGGGTATTATGATTGGTCACCTCTTCCTCAAATCTGGCAAAATGCCCCCATCAGTAACCCTTGTACTTCTGATCTCCTCCATTTTACTATCCCTTCCCACATTTACTCCCCCTCTAAGTTGCTACCCTTCACCCCCCCACGGCTATTCTGACACATCCTACATATGCCCCCTATAAGTCCACTGCTTCCCTCCCAGCTATCTCCTCGTCCCATTACCCCACAACCCCTTCCTCCTCGGTCTATTCCTTTGGCTGCCTCCTGGCCTCTCTCTCCCACTCCAGAACCCACTCCCTCCATACAGCCACCCCTACTGCCGCCTCCAACCAACGGATGGCTAAATCCCGGTCCGTCCGTCTGTTACGCTGCCACCTAACCATTGCCCTACTCCTTCTGGCAGCAGAGGATATACACCCTAACTCTGGCCCAACCCCAGGCCCTGACCACCCCATACCAAACCCCTCAGCCAAGGCAAACACCGACACTTGTCCTGGCTACCTCCCCTGAGGCTTACGTCTTCTCCATCTAAATATTCATAGCCTAGCCCCTAAACTCGATCAGCCCCAGGTCCTAGCCGCCCACCATGCCCCTGACATAATCATTCTGTCTGAGACCTGGCTAAACCCTAGCCTACCAGATAATACTATCGCTATTCCAGAGTTCACCATCACACTGCAAGACTGGCCCTCCAGAGGCGGTGGGATGGCTATCTACATCAGATCAGCCCTCCACTTCACTGTCTCCATTACAAAAACTGTACCCAAAGCTTACGAGCTTCTAATGGTAAAACTGTTACCCCCCCTCCTTATTACCTATCTTTGTGGCTGGTATTTACTGCTGCCCAGGTACGCCAACCACAATAGTCACCGACCTTCTGGGCCAGCTCTCATCTCTTGCCCAGTCAGGTGAACTATATGTTATGGGTGACTTTAACCACAACTGGCTAGCACCTGCTTTTAACAAAACCCAAACTGAGTTAACCGCTCTCAACCTCAAGCCAAACCATTATGGAACCCACATGCTCAAACCTTAAGTCCAGTAATCACTCACTCCTAGACTGGGCGCTTACATCCCACCCACACCGCATCATCAGCTCAGGCCTCCTCCCTGATTCCATTAGTGACCATCACCTAATCTACTTGGTCCGTAAAATCCACAGAGTTAAATCCCCTCCCAAATTTATATTCCAACAGTCATACAAATCCCTCAACCTCTCCCCCTTCTTGGATGATCTTTATCACTCTAATTCGGTCCCAAGTTCAAACTGCTCTAACATGGATTCGGCCCTTACGCACTTTCCGAACACCTTCCTCGCCGCCTGGGACAAACACGCCCCCCTATGCCGGGCTAGAGTCCGTGGTTCTCACCTACCCTGGATAACTCCCGGGCTGATAGCTTCCAACAAGCCTGAGATAAGGCCTGGCAAAACCACAAATCCACGCTCCTCCCAGGCGACTGTATCTCCTACGGCATGCTCCGCAACAGGTGCACAAAGGCCATCCGCTTAGCTAAGTCTGAATATTTTAATAACACACTTAATGCAAATCTTGGGAGACCTTCCAAATTCTGGAAAGTCATTAACTCCCTTTTCTCCCCCCAAACAGCTAGCCCTCCACCTCTTCTCCTTGCCCAAGGGACTCTCCTTCCGACCCCCTGAAGGTAGCCTCTGAGTTTAATTCCTATTTCACTACCTGCACCCTAGCCCTCCTAGACTCCCTACCGCCTGCAGCCACTCTATCTCCTCAGTCGTCTATCCCCCTACCATCTGGTAGCAACCCCTTTTCCTTCAGACACATCTCCCCCACCGAAACCCTAGATGCCCTTCACATCCTAAACCCCTTCAAAGGCAAATCCCCCGATGGTCTTGATGACAAACTCCTCTTCCTATCTGCCCCCGTCATCGCTACTCCCCTCGCGGGCCTACTAAATCTTTCTTTCACCACTGAGTCACTCCCCTCCGAATGGAAGCATGCCACTGTTCTACTCCTCCCTAAAGGTGGTGATCCTACCTCCGCATCTAACTACCGTCCCATCTCCCTCCTCTCCCTCCTCTCCACCCTCGCAAAACTCCAGGAACACCTTATGCTATCCCAACTCTCCCACTTTCTCTCAGAAACTAACTTCTTCACCCCTTTTCAGTCCGGGTTCAGAAAACACCACTCTTCCACCTCCTCCTTACTAAGACTCACGGACTACATCCTCACTGGGATGCATAAAGGGCTAATCACTGCTGCTATTTTCATTGATCTAGCAAAAGCTTTCGACACGGTATCCCATTCTCTCCTACTATCCTGCCTTTCTGGGGCTGGGTTAGCAGAATCCGCCACAAACTGGTTCAGTGCCTACCTACTAAATAGAACCCAATCCACTAAAATAGCTGACCACACTCCCCCCCAGTCACCACTGACATCCCCCAAGGCTCAGTTCTTGGCCCCATCCTCTTCTCCATCCTGCTAAATGATCTGCCAAACTCTTGCTCCGCTACCGCTATTCACATGTATGCAGACGACACAGTCCTCTTCACCTCTGGCCGGACCCATGAAGAAGTCACCTCCAAACTTCAAACTGACTTCAACAAAATCCAACACTGGTTCAATGTCAACCACCTCTCCCTAAATGCAAAGAAAACCGTCTCTATGACTTTCGGTACCAGACAGTGTCTATCCAAACTCATCTCCCCTCTAAGCTTCCATACCCTAAATAACACCATCCTTGATAAAGTGCCCTCCTTCAGGTATCTAGGGGTTTGGCTTGATTGCCATCTCTCCTTTTCCACACACATGGATGCCATCATTTCAAAACTGCATCTGAAACTTGGTGCCCTCTATAGAAACCGCACTAGTCTCCCGCTCCTGTCAGACATGAATTAGTCCAGGAAATGATTCTACCCTCCTTCGATTACTGTGATGTAGTTTACAGCTCCACCGCACAGACCACCCTAGCCAGACTAGACCCCCTCTTTAATGCTTTCTGCCGCTTTGCCCTCGATGCCCCCCCCCCGATCACATCACTGCATGCTATACCGTTCCTTGGCCCTACCATCCCTGAGTAACCTGCACCTAATTCATAGCGTTAAATTCGCTTCCGACTTCTGGCTCAGCTCCCTCCCTTCCTGCCTCGTGTCCTCCCTGTCTTCCCCACCTACCCCCACTCGCGCCCTCAGGTCTACTGACGCTAAGCTTTTATTCATCCCTCACCGAAGGAACACCGTCGGCCAATCAGCATTCTCTTACCTCTTCCCTAAACTCTGTAATGGCCTGCCGGCCCAGATCCGTCATTCTTCATCCAAACTCTCCCTATCCTCTGCCCTCTCTAACTTCCTTGCACCAAATTGCAACTGCCCCTGACCACCACCCCCCCGATAGCTCCTCTTCCCCTGTTCCCCCCTGCGCCTGACCAGCGGCCCGGCCATCGCCAATTGTCTGGCTTATATACTGCCCTACGCACTTACACTCTCACTGTTACTCACTCTTCTCACTCCTAATATCTCCCTCCTCGCCTTCTTCCTAATCAACCTATGCTCTTCAGCCCTACTCACAGCTATTAACTCCACGCTCCTTCTCTCCCACCTCACCTAAACCCCCCCACACACACTTAACGTTTACTAGTCCACTCCTCCTCTCCCCCCCCATCTTCTCTCTCCAACTCCTCCTGTCAGCTTGGTGCATCTCACTGCAGCTCAAGTTCTGCTACTGGCACTCAAGTTCTGTTACTGGCACCCTAGTTCTGTTACTGGCACTTAGGTAATTCATGCATTGCCTCAATGTGTACCCATGATTTGTATACCCTGTCCTTGATGATCGTGTTCTGTACTGTTCTTGCCTTGATGTGTACCCATGATTTGTATACCCTGTCCTTGATGATCATGTTCTGTACTGTTCTTGCCTCAATGTGTACCCATGATTTGTATACCCTGTCCTTGATGATCGTGTTCTGTACTGTTCTTGCCTTGATGTGTACCCATGATTTGTATACCCTGTCCTTGATGATCATGTTCTG
The DNA here is from genome assembly GCA_016271365.2 of Neoceratodus forsteri. Taxonomy (NCBI): domain Eukaryota; kingdom Metazoa; phylum Chordata; order Ceratodontiformes; family Ceratodontidae; genus Neoceratodus; species Neoceratodus forsteri. The sequence continues at coordinate 1,002,581,251 of CM028131.1, read as the reverse complement.
TACTGTTCTTGCCTCAATGTGTACCCATGATTTGTATACCCTGTCCTTGATGATCATGTTCTGTACTGTTCTCCTTATGTAACAAGTGCAAATGTAATCCCTCCCAACTATGTACATTATCCGTATTGCTCTACTGCAAATTTCAACTACTGTATGTATACCCGCCTCCTCTGTAACCCCCCCAGGTCGCACCGTGAGACAAGCATCTTTTTGCTCAGTGTGCCTTTCCTGGTGAAACATTTTTCAATAAACAACAACAAACAATAAGTTACTGAGCAGCCTCACTCCTTGGTACCGTTTTATTAATAGCTATGTTTCAAAGCTTGAAATGAGAATGGGCTTGTTAGGGGGCTTTGTATTTTGTATTTTTGACAAGTTTTAAGGGCTCTTTGAGGGCATTACTTGTGCACTAAGATGGTAATACCTGCATGAGCTTAGAGACTATCATTTGTCCTTGCTTTTTATATTCCACACACATAGTATGCACTGCTGCAGAGTAAGGGATAAGGTTGAACGGTTATCCCTGGGCAGTGAGACTAAAGAGGGAGTATGGACTGTAAAAGTGTGATCATACTGGTTTTCATAAGTGTGTTGAAATACCCTTCGACAAAGGGTTCAGACTAAGGTTGTAATTTGGATGTTTTTGTTATAAGATCTGTTTAGAGTTACGGATTTTGCAGGAGTTCTCAGATACAGGGTCAGCCTACTCTATCTGGTAAAAACATGTTTCAAGCATGGATCCAGAAGCAAATGATTTGATACCTTTTAATGGACCAACATAGATGTAACAACAAGAACAAAGTGCTCTAGCTTTCGGACCAACCAGTCCTTCTTCAGAAGCTCATGGCAGTTGTTTAGAAAATACAATACTTATAACAGCTAGATAATGCAGAGAAAAACAGAAAAAAAAAAAAAACAGAAGATGATGTCAGAGAAGTTTAACAGTACAATACTGCCTTCAGCCAGAAAGACCCTTGGGTCAGATGTGCTTACATACAAAGAATCCTACTGCATATAAATTTAATTGACATAAGATAACACTACTGAAGCAGATAACTCCTAAATCAAGCTATGAGTGTCACAGTTAGTATAAGGATGTGATTACTGAAAGGTAACCCCCACCCAGATTAAAGACAAACTAAGATTGTTATAGGGCTCATGAAATTTCAATGTTAGCAATATAGACAAGAATTTACCAGTAACAAGTATGGAAATTAGTAGCCTTGACTGCCACTGTACAACAGTCCTACTTTAGTTGGTATTATATCTAATACAATGGAGAAAGTAGCATGTGATGTCAAATATATTTCCTATTAATGTGTTCTATCATCCCTCATGTTTTATCTATGAAGAGCATTTTGTTGGTTTTGTGAATTGCTGTAAGTTAGGCGCAAGTTTCTTGAAACGATAAAACATAAGTTAAGAAATAAGGCAGACCACAAGTGATGTTAGGCAACTACTGCTCCTACTAAGAACTTTATTAGATTAATAGCGGTTGAGATCTGCCTGTCTTGTGTCTATGTGGTAATAAACCCACATTTGATTTTGATCCTGATGGTTGAATGCGCTGTCTTTTGTGCAACTGAACTTAACCCCTGTAGGTTTTTTTTTCAGCAGCACCAAGTGAGTAGCAAGCGTGTAACCTTTATTAGCTGTACAGAACACAGACCAAGCCAGGTTTCCAGGAAACAATGTAGTGGATGAGAAAACCACCTGCGAGTTGCAGAAAACAATGTCAGATAAATCAGGCAGCTGCTCCGCTTTGAAATTGTATTTAACCATTTTACTTTCCCCCCTTTTCTCAGGTATAAAGGAGAAGATCTCGTTCACCTTTAAAAACATTGTTGAAGCAACACGGGATTTTCATAAAGATTTCATGATTGGAGAGGGAGCTTTCTTTGAAGTGTACAAAGCAGAGCTTCAACATCAGACTTATGCTGTGAAGTTATTTAAGCAGGTAAGACGTGGAGACACTTGACACGTATAGAATTGTGTATGGGCAACCATATACAGCAAGGCTGTGTTCCCACTGAGGAGTTATCATGACAACAGCGTGACTTTGAGAGTGAAGCTGAAGAGGTCCCTGTCTTCATGACAACTCCAAGATGGAGACATAACTGAGTATATGGCTGCCCATACCTTATTTCTGTGTCGTGTATGGGTAGCTGTACAAAGCAATCTAAGCCTTTTGTGCAGTTTCTTTGTTTGCCTTCTGAGAAAAAAGTAAAAGAAAAAGCACCTGTGGTTTTGTTTTCCTCACGGGGAGCCTGCCAGCCCAACAATGCAGTACAGCCATAAAGAAAAGCCCTCTGTAGTTCTACAATATTTTTTTAGTTGACCAATGATGACCAAACCCACTGCATCACATTTAGTGGCAGTCTTTCCCCCCTCATTCTTTCTCATACATCTGAGTCACTTATACAGTAAAGTAACGCTAGTTGGCCCATGTGACCAGATGCTCCTGCCCCCCCCCCCCGTGTTTTGTTTTGTAGTTCCTGGTAAGATTGCTCTTTTGAATAAGTGTGAAAAAACAAACGGCCAAATATGTAGTCCCGAGCAACTGCTGTGCAAGGAAGAGCTAAACATCTCCTTTGTTCAGTGACCTAACGACCACAGAACGATGAAAACCTTTGCTGCAGTAGTTTTGTCACTACTGCTGTACAGCCACAACTGACAGTTTATGGATTTCCATGCACAAGTGTCCACTCATACACTATAATATGCTGCCATTGGCATCCTTGTGATGACATCGCACTCTGGGTGTTGAATGACATGTGTAGTGAACACTTTGCTTTAGAGGACTGCATTTATAGTTCGTTTCGTTTATTCTACATATATGTTTACTTCCTTGTCAGCCACCTGTTCACTTACGCACAGACTTTCAAACTCCATACAGAACCACCAAATTAAGACATGACTCTCAACCTTTTTGCCACTGTAACATGGCTAAGTACAAGCCACTGAGAGGCTGTCTGGCCCCAGCCTTCAACAGTGCGTTTTCACATCAGCTGCTGCTGCTGCAAATTACTCTATATTTTGTCAGCACCACTTCAGGACTTTGCTACAAGGTCCTAGCACCTACATGCTTCTCCAGCCCTATATGTACATTATATCGGAGGACTACGTAACCCAGCCCAAGACAGCTGGAGAGCTGACACAGGTTACCACAGCTGGCCCATATGTCAGCCCTGCCAGGACAAGCACACATCTTTCAGGGGGGGGGGGATGTTTGCTAAAGTGGGGGTGGAGGATATATAACCCACCACAGTCAACAAAAGGTGGGATACTGTATTGGTACATTATCATATAATGGAGACACAAGCTCATTACACTGTGGAGGATAAATGCTGCCACATTTGGAAAGTCTGCTGTTGATTAGGTACCAGAACTAGTATGAAGTTAAGCTTTAAAGATAACTGGAAAATGATATGCGTTGTTTTATTGTGGCTAGTAGCATGTACTGTACTAACAACATAATCTGTGTTTATGTGAAAAAGGAAGTTCCGCAGACTTGCTGTGGGGTTGTGTCAATTAGTTTTTTCAAAGTTCTCCTTTTGCCTGATTTCTCTGGTCCGTAACATTCTGATGTGGTCAGATTAGTCATTAGTCTTGAATTATTTCTGTTTCCATCCTTTATGAAGTGATACAGTACAGATTTATTTTATACACAGAGGGATTCAGTACACCTGTTTTTAGCAATGAAAAACTGTGCTGAGATTAAAAAAAATTATATCCTGCTATTTCCCATGGGATGCTGTAGCTCTGACAACTTGGAGTAGAGGCAGCAGTGACGCATACATTTTAGTAGTACAGTTCAACATTATTAATTTTAACTTTCTATTTTTTGGCCCTTTAGCCCTTGTCCTACCCGTCACTACTCCCATACCAACACACAGCCCTATCACCCCTACCTGGGGGTCTCCAATAGTCCCCACTGCTTATCCCCTGTGGCAGTGGGTGCAGGGGACCCCTCCTCAGAATCCCTGCGGCATACGAACATATGAAGAAGCCAGCAGAGGAAGGCCATTTGGTCTATCAAGTCTGCTCGTATTGCAGGGTCCACAGCTTGAGCTAATGTGCCTTCCGTCCCTCCCCACTCCTCCCATCCTCCCTACCCATGATCCTTACCTTCCCCCTATGCCTATCCCAGCCTCTCTAAAGCTGCCCACTGTCTTCAGCGAGATGACCTCTTTCAGCTGCGGAGTCCAAGTGTCCACCACCCTCTCTGTGAAGAAGTGCTTCCTGACTTCCCTCCTAAACCTCCCACCCTCCAGCTTAAGACTGTGCCGCCTCATGTTATGGTTGCCCCTCAGCTTAAAGAGACTCTCCTTATCAACCTTATTTATCCCTTTCAAGTACTTGAAGGTCCCAGTCATGTGCCCTCTCTCTCTTTCTCTCTCTCCCTCCTGTCTTCCAGGGAGTACATGTTCAGTGCCCTCAACCTCTCCTCGTATGCCTTACTCTGCTGACTAGCTATCATCACTGTAGCCCTTCTCTGGACCTTTTCCAGCAGGTCATTGTTCTTTTTGAGGTGTAGGCACCAGTATTGAACTTCATACTCTAGATGCGGCCTTACCAGTGACTTGTACAAAGGTAGTATAACCTCCTCTCTCCTACTACTGATCCCCCTCGATATGCATTCCAGCATCTTGTTTGCCTTTGCTGCTGCTTTCTTGCACTGCATGGAGTGCTTCAGGTCACTAGTGATCATCACTCCCAGATCCTTCTCCTTCTGTGATGCAGATACTCGGACTCCACCCAGGTAGTACTCTGTCCTGGAATTCTTGGCTCCAGTATGCATAACTTTGCATTTCTTGGCATTGAAGCCAAGCTGCTAGATCCTGGACCACCTCTCCAGCTTTTCCAGATCTTCCTGTAGGTCCTGTATCCTTTCAGCTTTGTACAGTCTCCCAAAGAGCTTGGTGTCATCCGCAAATAGGCACATTTTGCCCTTAATTCCATCTCCAGTGTCATTGATGAAGGTGTTGAACAACACTGGCCCCAGCACTGAGCCCTGCATCTATGTGGAAGTGACTTGTGGGTGTGTTGGGCTTCATTCATTCTTTTTTTTCTTTTCCCCCTCTTGGGGAACTCCCTCAGGCATCCTGTAGCCTCCGGTCTCTACCTCCTACCTGAGGCCCCTCTCCTTCTCCCTCAGTCCGCCCAACACATCCCCCAGATCTGAACCCCCTTGGGAGGGGCCGCCCTATCTGCCCAGGGCAATTTATCTATAGTATAGAGTGCCGGGCCAAGTGACTGGGGTCCTGGAGAGGAGAGTGCAGGGTGTTGGGAGTGTGGTCCGGGACAGAGGTGCCTTCGCCTATCCCCGAAGGAGGGGATTTCACTTAAGTCCCTCCCCTGAATGTGGGATGTGCAGTGTCATCCAGCCCACTATGTGAACGCTCCCGCACACGTCCGGAAGGCGGCTTCTCAACGTTCCGTCTTTCCAATGTGGTCTCTGCAACTGTAATGCACCCAGTCTCCACCGGGTGCCGCTAACTGGGTGAGACATTCCCCCCTCCCTCCCAGGAGAGGAGAGCAGTCCTACAGATGCTCCATCTTCTCCTCCCCGGCCAACCCCCAGTGTCCCGAGTTCATTCCCGAACCTGGTTCGCCAGCGTGGCGTGAGGTGTGGTGTCCAGCACCTCAACCCTCAGTGCCACCGGGCCAGCCCTATCCTGCATGTCCAAGGATTCTCTTTGTAGCAGTGTCAGTGGCTCAGCAGACTGTACACTGACCTTGGAGGCCACAAGATCAGAAGGTTGTGAGTTCTAGCCCCCCACCAGGAACTAGGGGTAAAACCCAGTACTGACACTGTAGTGCAGCATAAGAGGTGGTGCTGCACTTCTGAGGTGCCGTCTTTCAGATGAGGCGTTAAAACCGTGGTCCTATCTGCCTGTTCTGGTAGTTGTTCAGGTGGATGTTAAAGATCCCATGGAATTTCTTGAAAAGAGTAGGGGAATTTCCCAGCAGTATATTGGGCAGATTTCCCACATGCACTCAAAATACCACCAACAGCTTATTCTGGTTCAATTTGAAGGAGTCAGTGGGTGAAAACTGAAGCCACTTTCTCAGATCCCACTCCTAAGTTGGTGGGTGTGCCACAAGGCTCCATATGAGGGCCCCTCCTTTTCTCCCTTCACATAATTGACATTCACCTGGCCCTTGCCCAAAGTACCCCAATCCTTTATACAGATCTGTACCTCAACTCACGTAGCATGTTTGAGATCAGTACAAATGTGTCCTCTGACATCCAGGAAGTGCAGCACTGGCTTCAAACAACATGAAGTCTTGCTATATTATGACATATGCAGTGAGTCCCAACCTTCGAACTGCTCCGGAGGTGAAAGAGTTAACTTTCCATGCCAGGCATGGAATGCTGAGCTCGAGCTCGGTTGAAAACTCTGTCTGTTGCTCTTCAATCTTAAACTGTCAGATTCTTTACTCTGCCTCACTGAACAGTCGCTCCGGAGATTTTCTCCTTCTGCTCGGTTCATTTTGTCAGTTAAAGTATTATTTTCTAGGTTTTTTGACCGAATTTAAACCGCAACCGGTCGGTTCAAGCTCTGTCTGTGGTATTGTAAGTACTAGATAGCTTTTACATTTAATTCTTCTGTGTGGAACTTGTAAACGGTTATTGGTTCGGTTTGAACTGATCAGGTTGTTTTGAAATATATTAATCTGTCTTTTACAGTGTGGTTACCGGTTCTTATCGGTTCTAAAAAAAAACGGATTTTATTATGGTTTTTTTCCAGGACCCGTGACACGGTTGGGAACCGATAAGAGGGTCTTGCTTGGCAGATTGCCATAAACGAGCAAATTTGGTTAGGACTGGCACTATGTCTGAGAAACCCAAAAGAAAAACCGGGCCCACTGGGTTTCAACACTGCAGTGTATGTGGGGAAGCCTTTGCCAAGGCTGACCCCCACACCACCTGTGTTTATTGTCTGGGGTTTGACCACCTCAATGCAGACTGCCAGATTTGAAAAAATTTTCCTGCAGCTACCCTGGATAAGAGAGTTGGTAGGCTCAGGGAAAGGGAGGCCAAGAAGTCTGCTTACCCGGATGGCCAGCCTGGTTCGGTTCCAGCCGAACCGGAGGGAGTGCCCTCTGACCAGGGCGAGACTTCCTCGGACAAAAGGAGAGCCGACTCGGAGGAGTCGGTTCCAGCAAAAAGGACAAGGAAATCAGCTGGTGTGGAGCCAAAACTTTCCTTTCCAACCGCTGAAGAAATAGCCAAAGCGATTAAAATTGTCCAGTTACATTCCCCGGTTCCGACCGAACCGGCACCATCAGGTAAGCATACGGTTCGGCCGGTTCCACTGGTTCAAGAGTATGATTTAGAATCCAAGGGTATTCACAAATGCCTAGCAGTAGCAGCTGCCCACCTAAGAAGGCAAAAAAATTGCCATCTTTCCTTACCTGGACGACTGGCTCATAGTAGGCCAGTCTCCAGACCAAGTCAAGTTACATCTTCAGATAACTCAGCAACTGCTTACCTCTCTAGGTTTCCTTCTGAATCTTCCAAAGTCAGTTCTAGAGCCTGTCCAGCTCCTCACCTTCATAGGCGCAGAACTGAACACAGAGGAAGCTAGAGCCTTCCTTCCTTTGGACAGGGCAAGGACTCTGGTCTCTCTGGCCTCCTCATTCACCCTGCAGGTCTCTCGACCAGCAAGGCATTTTCTACAGCTCCTAGGGCACATGGCTGCCTCTACAGCAGTAGTGCAAGGAGCCAGATTTCAGATGAGGGACATCCAGTTCCATTTGAGAGCCTTTTGGTCTCAAAGAAAGGACCCTCTACCAAATTGATCCCAGTGACTCAAACCCTGATCCAAGCCCTACAGTGGTGGCAGGATCAGAGCAATCTGAGACAAGGGGTTCCCTTTGTCACTCAGTCTCATTCTTTAATCCTTACTACAGATGCATCCCTCTTGGGGTGGGGAGCTCACATGGGCGACCTCACTACCCAGGGACTGTGGTCCCCTCAGGAATCTCTGCTCCACATCAACCTGTTGGAGCTCAGAGCAGTTTTTCTAGCACTTCAAGTTTTTTCCAAATCTGTTCAGAACAAAGTTGTACAGGTCAGAACAGACAACACTACTACAATGTGGTACATCAACAGGCAAGGAGTCACTCGGTCTACGGCCTTGTGAACCGAAGCAATGAAGTTGTGGTCTCTGGCTTATTCCCTGAACACCTCCCTTACGGCAGTTCACCTCCCAGGCAAGGACAATGTCCTGGCAGATGCTTTCAGCAGGATTTCCCAGGGCCATCACGAATGGTCACTGGATCTCCTGGTCCTGGAGGTATTTGCCAGGTGGGGCACCCCGCAGATAGATCTTTTTGCAGCCCCAGGCAATCACCAGCTTCCCCTTTTTTAGCTGCAGGCCCCCAGTGTTGGGCTCAGTCCCTCTGGATGCCTTAGTTCTCAATTGGGAAGGGAAGTTTCTCTATGCTCCCCTTCCCTCTCCTGTTCAAAGTGTTAGTCAAAATCAGATCTCAATCCTGCAAAGTGATTCTGATTGCTCCAGATTGGGCAGACAACCCTGGTATCCACTCCTACTGTCCTTAGCAGTCCATCTTCCCCTGTGTCTTCCCAGGAATCACAATCTGTTAACCTGTGCTCAGGGAGGGTTTGGTACCCGAACCTCAAATCTCTCAATCTCAAGGCCTGGCTCTTGAAGAGTTAGAATTTGCTGATCTACACCTCTCCCAAGGTGTAATGGATATATTGAAGGCTTCTAGGAAGCCTTCCACCAGGGCTACTTACAATCCCAAACGGAAGAGGTTTTCCATATGGTGCTCTGGGAAGCATATTTCCCAGAATCTGCTGATTTACCCACAGTCCTGGATTATATGGTCCATTTGAACACTTTGGGGCTCAGACCAGCTACCCTAAAGGTGCATTTGGCAGCTGTGTCTGCTTTCATTTCAGCAGGTAAACCCTCTTCTCTTTCAGCTCATCCTGTGTTCTCTAAGTTTTTTAAGGGATTGCTTCACACCAACCCTCCATTCAGGGACCCTGCCCCTGCCTGGGATCTTAATGTTTGCATTGCTCAGCCTATGCAACCTCCCTTTGAGCCCTTGTCTTCAGCAGAGCTTAAGTATTTGACTTGGAAGACTGTGTTTCTGGTAGCCATCACTTCTGCCAGACGCATAAGTGAATTACAGGCTTTGTCAGTGGAGCCTGATTTTATCTCCTTTATAGGGATAAGGTGGTCCTCAGGACTAACAGGAAGTTCTTGCCTAAGGTGGTTTCAGATTTCACCTTAATCAATCTATTTCTCTTCCAGTGTACTTCACTGACCATTCCTCCTCTGGCGAGAGGAGGCTGCACAGCTAGATGTGAAGAGAGCCCTTAGTTACTACATTGAGCGTACCAAGGGTCACAGGTTTGACTCCCTCCAACTGTTCCTCACTTATGGTGAGGTTGGTAAAGGGAAACCTGCCACTAAAAGATCCATTGCCAGGTGGATTGTCTCTTGTATCCAATTCTGTTATAGAAGGCTGGGTAAGTTTCCTCCCTCAGGCCTGAGGGCTCACTCTACCAGAGGTACAGCTGCTTCCCTGGCTGCTGCCAGGGACATCCCCATTCTAGAGATTTGTCAAGCAGCTTCCTGGAAAACAGTTCACACTTTTACCAAGCATTACTCTCTGGACACCCAGGCTAGGAGTGATGCTCGGTTTGGCACAGCTGTGCTTCAGAGCCTATTTCATAAGTAGGTTCTGTCCCTCCTCCATGGAGGTACTGCTGTGTAGTCTGCATATGTCATAATATAGCAAGACTTCATGTTGTTCGAATTAAAAATTACTCACCTTAGTAATGTTGTTTCTTCTAATGGAGTCTTGCTATATTATGACCTCTCCCCCTGCCTGCCCCTCTCAGAACCTCTGTTTTTGGGATGTGGGTAGGCAGTGCAGTGTTGGCACTTAGTAGATGCCCACCTTGTTTTTTCACCCCTACCTTTTTTGGGGTGACTGGGTGTTGTGTTTTTCATTTTTTGGGTCTCCTGACTTGAGTCTTTGTTTTGGGACCAAAAAATGTGTTGTTATATTTAGTAGCCAGTTGGCTAGTGTAGGTTTACAGCTTCCACACTGGACCTCAGTGAATTTAGCTCATAAAGATCTGACAGTTTGAGTTTGAAGAACAACAGACAGAGTTTTAAACTGAGCTCGAACTCAGCGTTCCATGCCTGGCATGGAAAGTTAACTCTTTCACCTCCGGAGCAGTTCGAAGGTTGGGACTCACTGCATATGTCATAATATAGCAAGACTCCATTAGAAGAAACAACATTACTAAGGTGAGTAAGTTTTTCTTATAGCTAACAAACTTCTTTTATACACAGCAAAGTCACAGGCTATGCTGTTTGGCTCAGCTTTCAAAATTAAAAGCCGTTTTATAACCCAACCGTTCTGTGTAGTGACGGAACCCTTCTTGTATCAGTGGCCACTTTCATTTACAGTACCTGAGGAGAAGCTTGACGCATCCTTTGATTTTTTCCCTACACATATTTGTCATCTGCAAATTGGTGAACACCAAATTGGGGTTATTGAATAAGATAAAGCATATTCTTACCACTACTGCCTTCTTAGTCATAGCCTGGGAGGGGGGTCCTGTGCCCTAAGATCACTTACAGGGTGTCTGTAATCCATGTGTCAGCCAAAACTAATTTACAAAAGTGGGATGTTAATAACATCTGTCACTTCGCCATGTCTCCAAACCACCATACCCATTGCTGCCCTATATACTCTAAACTGGGATGACTTCCTTCTGCTGCCCTGCATGACCTAACGCTAGGAGAGGTAATCTTCGGTGCTTTGCATAACCAGTCACCCCACTTACTTGCAGGTCTTCTCCAGTCCCTCATTAGTGCCTGTCCACTTAGAGCCACTATTCTTGATTTGCTAACCATACCCAGAACAGAGATGCGTATGGGGGACATGTCATTCTCTCTGGCTGCCCCTAGGCTATAGAGCTCCATATAGGCTGATCTGCGTTTGTGCCAGACTGTTACCTCCTTCAAAAAGAAATACTGTAGCCATCTCCTTAAGTCTTCTGTATGTTCCTATGTGTAGATTACTAATCTTGATTTGGTTGTTTTTTGTCAAGCACTAGAAGTTCCTAACTTTTGTTTGCTCTTATGCTGTAATGGTTTGCCTTGTGGTGTTTTGATAGCCGAGTCATTTTGTTAGGTTTCTGGGTCAAGTGTCTGGTCAACATCTCCAGTGTCTTGTAATCTTTTTAAATATTCTGTTTATACATGTAAATGCCATGTAATCTTTGGTTCCGGGTCATAACGACGATCACGGAAAGGTGATCGCTGCTAGGGCTAGTGTACATAGCTGAAAATCAATTTTGGCGATGTACACACCCAGTGCACAGCAAAAGGACACTGGAGACTTCGTTTTTTTTTTTTTGCTTATGTGGGGATCTGTGCCCCCTGCAACACTCCCCTCCTCTACAGGGAGCTTCACCCACTACACCCCCCTACTAAAGACTTCTCAACTCCAGGGGGTGCATGTCGGGTGTGTGTGCAAAACTGGATTAAAATAATAATCCATGGCCAGGTGCAGCAAAATGAACATGCGCTAGGACCCGAACCCGGCACCCTCGCAACTGTAGCCTGCCACCCTCTCACCATGCCACAGGGCCAGCTCGTCAGACTACCACTGCAGAGTACCTCACAAACCCTCCCTCCCGTCGCTCAGCATGCTCGCTGCCCCCCCACCCATGTGTACATATAGCAACATCCTGTCGCTATACTCACTCACCCCCCTATCTGGTCGCTCTTCCTGCCCAGCTCCCGTGGACATGCGCCGCAATTGAGTCACCCTTTTTGAAAGTGCTTAGTTGCGATCGCCATTATCATGGGCTACCTAATCTTTTGTGTACTGTGTTTATCCATGTAAATGCCTTGTTTTCTGTTGTGCCTGTTGTTTATTGACCCTGACCCCTTGTAACCTCCCAGGTCATGCCTGAAAATAGGCATTTAATTGTCTAGTGTATTTACCTGGTTAACAAAAACTAACTAAATAAATAAGTATCCCCTCCTCAGATGAGGCTGAAAATAGGCAGAAATGCCTAGCTCTCTTTTCCCTGATCAACAAAAACAAAAATAAATAAATAAATAGTTTACTCCCCTAGAGGGTTCCATGTCATAATAGCGATTGTAAAACAGTGTTTGCTGTTATGGCGAGTGTATATTGCTGAAAAGCAAATCGACGATATACACATGCTGGTGACCAAACATCTGGCAACTATAAAAAGTGTTTATGTGTCTCCCCCGTCCCCTGCTTGCGGATTACTAACTCCAGGGGTGCATGTTGGGGAGGGGCTACACCAGATCGCCACAAAAAAAAAAAAAGGCAGCGGCAGGCACCAGCAGCCAGTGGCAAAATTTTCATCCTCCCTGTCCCCAGCCCTGAACTCAGTACCTGCTGCTCCACAGCTAGCCACCCTCACCACCACACCACAGGGCTGGCTCAGCTGTAGCAGGCACATTACCCCCTCAAAACCCTCTTCCCTATCGCTCCCCTTCCCATCGCTGTTCTCCCCTTCCAGTTGCCCTGCAGTACCATAACCTTCACAGACGGTCACTGCCCTTGCATGGTAGCCCATGAGGATAGTGCTTTGATGTGAGTCACCGTTTTGATGGTTGCTAACATTCAGTTGCTATCCTCACATTATACCCCTCAGACATTTATTTATTTATTTGCTTTTGTTAACCAGGTAAGCATACTAAACAGCCACGTGCCTGTTGTCAGGTGCGACCCTGGAAATTTAGCTCCCTAGGGCTCAAAGCATGCCCACACATTAGCATCCTGGCACTGAGCCGGTTGGCATCCTCCCGCGCACTGTACCTCTACTGCATTATCACCTGTGGTCACCAGAGGGCAGTACTGCAGCAGAGTTGTGACCCTTCCTCCTTGGAGAGCATCCTGTAGATGCACAGTCCTCCTCCACTGGCACTTTGAAGTCATGGACTGAGTCCCAAACTGGGTCGCCGGCGTTGAGAGCAGAAATCTGCCACTGCATTGACAGATTAGATTACATTTTTTTTACTTTATATTTATTAATTTTCTGTATAAGCAGACAATTAACATCCAAAGATCCTGATACATGGTCTAGAATGGATAGATCGTTACATCTTCACATATTTGATACACATTAATTGTACCCCATGTAATCTTGTACAGCAGGAGGGAGGGGGAGTCCTGGGCTAAAAGCCGTGTTATTCAGGTCTTGAAAGTCCACCAAGAATTGCCAGCACCTTCAGTGGTATAAGATATGCCCCTTTAGGGAGAACATTAACAAAGTAATAAACACAATCTTTAGATTGCTGATTTAACCTGATGCATGATTAGGGAGAACACACTGAATATTATGACTCCGTTACTTAACCCCCTTCTCACAGTAGTAGCAAATATATAATGTACCTATTTGAACATACTTAAACAGTCTTACCAGACTAAACTATAGTTTAAGAGAAAAGACAGATCTCATTAACGGTATATTAAATTGTGCTACATATAATTCAGGTCTGACATTTTACAGCTGACGGTGTTAACCATTGCAGAACCTCCTGATATAAGGTATAGCTTGGAGGGCCTCTAAACAACAGCAGGATTCCTGCAATAACCACATGGCATGGCCACCACTAAAATTCAGTGTAACACATAAATTTGTACGATCCCTCCAGCCTGACCACTAGACTTTAACGAACAGTGTTAGGGAGGCAAATACAACTAAATACCCTCCCTAAGAAAAACGGACAATAACATTGAAAAGTAGGGAGTCCTGTTTTAATGTCCGGATCTGAGACCCCAGGCAATCAAAAACTCACAGTTCATGGTTCTTCCAAATCAGAACTCTGGGGTTTGGAGGCTGCCCATCGAGCTGCAAATTGTTGCTGGACCTGCTCCAGCCAACAGCCTGCATCCTGAAGACTTGTAAATTCCTACAACTTTCCTCTGTAAACTACTCTTAAGGAGTGCTGGTAGCAAAAAGGAGTGGATGATGACCAGGCCACGAAGTTGGTGTCTAACAGCATCAGAACTCTTCTATTTGGCATAGGTCTGTTATGAAAGGTCAGGACATAGCTTTACATCTGCGCTGTTGAGCTCCAGTGGGTATGCTGCTCTTGCCATCTGGATCTCCATATCACTAATCTCTGACCCGCTTGGCTTCAGCAGAATACTGTATGGCTGGTTGGTGTCTGCAGGACAGACTCTTCGATTTACTCTGTAGGTTTTCGTTAGATTGGTCCATGGAAATCTGTCTTCCAGTTGCAGCTTACCTTTCAGCCAGTTCAGCAAAAAGGGTAGCAAGGATGTCCCCTCAGTAACTTCCGGGATCCCTACTACCCGTATGTTCCTGGCCCTTAATTCAATTTCAGGGGTCTCCATGTGTCCTTGTAGATGGCCATTTTTTTTTTTTTGTGAGAGAGGCAACTGTAGCTAATGTGGTCACTACCCATTTGTTCATTTCTTCTATGGACCCTGTCAACTACTGTAGGGCTGCATCATGCTGTTCCAACTTTTGTAGCGTTTTTTTGATTTTTGAGTCTTTGGCTCACATGGACTCCAGTGTAGTCTTCCAGGGTGGTTCTGCCATCGAAATTACACTGCTGGCTCTAATACCTCTTGAAGGACCTGCGGCCTTGCCTACGTAAGAAGGAGTAGCTTTGGTAGGTCTCTGCTGTTGTCCTTTTGGGTTCCCCAGACAACAGGACCAGGGTAGAGCAGCAACAGCCTTACCCCCCCCCCCAAACCAGGCTCCACTCCAGGTGCTCAATCAAAAGCCCCTAGAGGTGGTACTTTGGTAACAGCTGCAGCAACTGGCTCTGCCTGACTCCTTCCTACACCCCCACCACCTGTGCCTCCAGGGATGGTGGTCGGGGTTGCCTTTCTGTTCACCTGGATCAGTGAAGAAAGGTAACTTCAGATGCCTGGGTTGTACAGATGATAGCACAAGGCCATGTTCTGGAGCTTCCGGAATCACCTCCAGACCATCTACCAGTACTTTCCTGTTACCCTCCAGAACATATTTCCTTGCTTCTGGAGGAAGTACACACCCTGCTTCGAAAAAGGGCAGTAGAACCTGTCCCCTTGGAACAAAGGAACACAGGGTTTCATTCTCGGTACTTTCTGGTTCCAAAATGGACGAGATCCTCAGAGATCTGAACTTTTTTATAGAACACAAAAAGTTCAGAATGGTCACACTGCAAGGCCTACTCCCACGGCTGCAAGCGAGGACTGGATCTGCTCCCTAGATATACAGGATGCTTACCTGCATATCAAGATTTGCAAATCACACAGGAAATATCTAAGATTCCTGTTGCAGTGAGAACACTACCAGTTCAGAGTATTGCCCATTGGCTTGTCATCTGCACCACAGGTATTACCAAATGTTTAGTAGCGGGGGCAGCAGCCCTCTGCAGGGACAGCCTATATGCCCTCCCATACCTTGATGACTGGCTTCTCAAAGATCACTTCAGGGAGCAGCTTTCCCACACCCTAGACTATACCAGACACCTGTTAAATGCTTTAGGGATTCCTGTTAATGTACAGAAGTCAGTCTAGACTTCTTGCCAATGACTGCAGCACCTAGGGGCAGTCCTGGACACAGAACAAGGAGTAGCCTTACTGCCACAGGACAGGCCACAGCGTCTGACAGCACAGGCCCAGATGATCTACAACAACAGGTATGTCACAGCCAGGACATTCCTGAGGCTTCTAGGACTGACGGCAGCTGCCATTACCACAGTACCGCTTGCAAGGCTACATATGAGGATCCCACGGTGGACACCAAGAGTCCAGTGGGAGCAACGCACAGATGACCTAGAACAAAAAGTCCTAGTAATCTCCCCTGTCAGAAAAGTACTTCAGTGATGGATGGACCTAACCCACTTGCTGAAGGGGATTCCCTTCCTGATTTCCTCCCCTCATCAAATTCTCACCACAGATGACTGGGGAATGGGCCGGGGGGGCACATCTGGGGCCTCATCTGACACAGGGAAGATAGACAACAGTGGAGACTACACTCCACACAAACGTCCTAAAATGAGAGCTGGTCTGCCCCCCCCACCGTTGGCTGGCGCTTTTCTCGAAGGAGAGGGACCCATCCAGCGAAAGGTTACACCGGTTACCCTGGGGATGGCTGCCATCTGAGAACGGAGGCTCAGAGGGCAGATGGATCGGAGGAAGCCTTGGCAAGCCTGAAAGAGTGGCTGATGTGGAGCACATAGAGGGATAAAGAAATAATATAAAAAAATCAACAACCAAGGAAGGACTCATGCCTACCCTCTATGCAGGGAGGCAATGAGAGTTTGTTACTGGGCTCTGGAACACGATCTAGAACTATCAACAGTGCATGTTCCAGGGGCCCCAAACATCTTGGCAGACAGACTAAGCTGGTCACAGTCCAGGATGCATGAATGGGATCTGCTGACCTCGGTTGTAGAAGACCTGTTCGATTGATGGGGTCGTACAGAGTTGGACGTTTTTGCATCCCCACGCAATGCAAAACTGCCACTTTTCTGCTCGCTCCCTCAAGAGCCTGGAGTTTTTGGGCGAGATGCATTGTCCCTCTCTAGGAAAGGGAGGTTCCTGTATACCTTTCCTACCTTCCCTCTAATCCAGAGAGTACTAATCAAGCTTCAAATAGAGGGGGAAACTCTGATACCCATTGCCCCACTGTGTCCTCATCAGATTTGGTCATGATCCCTTATGGGGCAGGTACAACTTCACTGAGCAGACTGAATAGACTGCAAAGTCTTCCTTTTACCGGCAGTTGTCTGTTTCACTGTTTATGTGCTTAATCTGTCACTTCCATCTGACACTCAAAGGGTTGCAGTGCAAGTACTCCATGCTTGGTAGGGAAGGACATCATGTGCTTGTGTGCATGTTCCTGTTTGGGGGCAGCGATGTTGATGCCTGGGGGGTGGGTGCCCTTGGCCCCACAATACCCCTAACCTCAGTAGATCCTACTGTGGAGGGGAACCCCAGGAGGCCCCACAACAGAAGGCAGACTGTGGTGGACTAAGCTCAAGTAAGTTGTTTTCAGAGCTGGCTGGTCACACAGTGAAACCAGAAGGGGCCCAGCAGTAAAGAGAAGAATAAATGTAATAATTGGGGGATCGAGGCCGGTACGGAGGGCTGAGGCGCTGGATGTCTTACCTCACATCATGCTGGCAACCCGGGTTCAGGGATGAGCCAAGGTCGTCGGGAACCAGCCGGGGGAGGGGGGGAGCAGGATCAAGCAGCCAAAAGGCAGCTTTCCTCTCCCGGGAAGGATTCGTTGCCCACCATAGTTCCATTGCCCCCAGGTGGACGTCCGAGGGCAGTGCAGGCAGGGTAGGCAACACAGTAGAGGGAGGGCACCTCAGTACTGCAGCGCATGTATACCTCCACATGAGCGCGTGCGGCCGGGACATGAGGATGGGACGAAAACCAGGGAAAAAATTGGGTACAAAATATAAATAAAAAAAAAAATAATTGGGAGATCAAGAAATAAAAAAATCAATTATAAAGTTACTAAATATTTTAGCAAGTTATTGAATTTGCATTTTATCTCAGAAATGATCAACATTCTTTTCTTTTCATTGTAATTTTCATATTTTATTCTGTAATATTTTGCAGGGAGATAATACAGATTGGAAGAAACAGTGGAAACTTTTTATGTCCGAAACCAAGGTGTTGCTGTTGTGAGTAGAGTTTTTAGTTCGTAACTTGTGTTCCTGGTACATTTTGCTTTATATTGTGCTTACATAGTAAGTGGTGATCATGTGCATTGGGGAAGTCCTTTTAGGTTCATCTTGTCTGCAGCAGCTATTTAAACCCTTGGGCTTCTGGGAGACATTCTGGGGACTGAGGAAGTTCTCAAAGAACGTTCTGCTTCTTCGATCAGCAAGTTGCACAAATACGTTTGGCATTTGTACTTCAGTCTATTATTGGAGCAGATAGTCATCTCATTACAAAACAGTAACTTCTCTCAGTGGGATTGTGACTTGCGACCAATTTTTGGTACATTACTTCCCATGTTCCAGAGTTTCAGCATGCAAATGAGTTGCTCCATTTCCTTCTGTTATGACACAACAGTTATCCATAAAGACTTAATTTTTTCACCTCTGTACATTTCCCTCTTCAGTCAATAAAAGGTATCACAGCACGCATAAAGTTCATCCCTTCAGAAAAGGTGTGTATTTTTATATATTTTTTCTTTTTCTTTATAATCTTGCCCCTTTCTCCTTATAATCTGTATTTGATTTAAATTAATATTTTTTTTCTACCAAGTATTCCTCTTTTCACCCGCTTGGTCCTTGTTCGGATGGACCCCCGCCCAATTACATACTTTCCACAGGACTTATCTCACAACTGACCCTCATGACGAGAGCCCTGGGGGTCCCATACTCCAGGGAAGCGGGATGCAGTTGCTTGGTTTGTCCAGATGGAGGTGTCATGCCACTGAGGGCCCCGCATCACCCAGCTCAGATGGGTGGTCGTCTTCCTTTCTTTTCTTCCCTTGAGCTCTGATATGCCATGATATGTATGCTTCTGTATGCATGAGGCATGTCTGCATCTGTCCAAGCTCCTCACCATGTTGGAGCTCCAAGGTGTGCCAACACTCCACGTCCACTGGGTGCCTGTCAAGAAGTGGGGCTGCAGACCCCAAGGAGGAGAGCTGTCCTGGCAGCGCTTAATCCTCCCAAACCTAGACATGCCCTAGGTCCATTCCCAAACCCTGGTCGTTGACTTACAGATGGTAGCAACTGCAGGCCAGACCTGTAATCAGTAGTTTTGATATTTCCTAGGAGAGTCTTCATCTCTGGACTTGGCCCCCATGGCACAATGAATAGCACTCTTATCCCAACTGTCACACTGGGCAATAGGGCAGTGATCTGCCAGACACTTTAGGGATCCCATCTTCTGTGTTGGATCCAAGGGATCCCCTGCATGGGGGGTAATCCACAGGGGTGAAAGGTGGTGGCTTCTAAATTAATCTCAAGGTGGTGCAGACAGTGTAAAGACAGAAGTTGGACATGGTGGAGTGGGCTAAGAAAAGCAGCCCACCCCTGGAGAAAAGTCAGTATACGAGAAAAGGGAGATTTTCTTCAGGGATATCTCTTTCATCAGGTCACACCTATGGAACTCACAGCCTCCAGGTGCTATGAACATACAAACATACGAATGTGCCAGCAGAAACAGACCATCCGGTCTATGTAAGTCTGCTCGAGTGTGCAGCTAGCACCCCTAGTTTGCAGCTGCCCCACCCCCCCTTTTGTCATCCCACTGCCACCCCCACCTTCCCCACCTCACTCTCCCCTGTTCCCTGTCCCATGTCCTTTTGAAGGTGTTCATAGATTTACATACCACCACCCATTCTGGTAGTGCTTTCCATTTTGCTACCACCCTGTCTGTGAAATAGTGTCTCCGCATTTCCCTCCTAAATCTTTCCCCCTCTATTCTTAGCCCATGCCCCCTGGTGTCCCTCCCCCTCCTTAGCTTAAAGACCCCGTCTGCCCCATACTTATTGATTCCCCTCAGATACTTGAATGTCTCTATCATGTTCCCCCGCCCCTTCTATCCTCCAGAGTGTACATATTCAGGTCTCCCAGCCTGCTCTCATAGTCTCTCCCCTCCACTCCACATATCATCTTTGTTGCCCTCCTCTGCGCCCCCTCCAGTAGCCTGATATCACACTTTAGGTATGGCCTCCAAAACTGCACACAATACTCGAAGTGTGGCCTTACCAGGGACCTGTAAAGGGGCAAGATCACCTGTCTTCGCCTGGATGAAAAAAACCTTGCTGTGCACTCCAGCATTTTGTTCGCTTTTGCAGCCATTCTCCTGCACTGGGCAGTGTTGCTCATGGTCCCTGTTATCATTACCCCTAGGTCCTTCTCCTCCTCAGTGACCCCCAGCTTAACCCCCCCCCCCAGCCAGTATTCTCTCCTTGGGTTCTTCGCCCCAAAGTGTATAACCTTACACTACTTTGCATTGAAACCCAGCTGCCACATCTCTGACCACTCCTCTAGCTTGCTTAGGTCCCCCTGCAGCTGCTTCCATCCCTCCCCTCCATCCAGCACTGCTCCAATTTTTGTGTCATCAGCAAACAGACTTAATCTTGCTCACTACCCCGTGTGCAGTGTCTCATAATGAAGAGTCCAAATAATACTGGCCCCAGCACAGAGCCCTGTGGCACCCCACTCGTCACCGGCTTTGGAGTTCAGAGCTCCCCTCTCACCACCACCCGTTGCAGCCTCCCACTCAGCCAGCTTGTAATCCAGCTTGTCATTTTTGACCCTACCCTTACTCCAGTTAGCTTCCCCTAAGCCACTCATGAGGCACCGAATCGAAGGCCTTGCTGAAGTCCAAGTGAAGAACATCTACCGCATGACTCTTATCCAGCTCACCTGTCACCCAGTCATAATATTGTATCAAGTTGGTTTGGCAAGACAATGAACCCATGCTGCCTCACATCCTGGAGGCCATTGTCCTCCAAGTACGACACCAGTCTTTCTTTTAATATCATTTCCATGAGTTTGCACACTATGGAGGTGAGACTTATTGGACGATAATTTCCTGGTTCATCCCTTGGCCCGCTGTTGTGTAATGGTATTACATGTGCCATCCTCCAGTCCAGTGGCACACATCCCGACTCCAGTGAGGTGCTGCACAGATCCACCAGTGATTCCACCAAAACCTCTGCCATCTCCCTCAGCACCCTGGGGTGGATACCGTCCGGCCCTGGTGCCTTGTCTAGCACCTGGTGGCTAGCACCATATGGAAACTTTTCTCTAGCAGTCTAGTAGGGGCCACCCACACCAACTTCAGACGCATCGTCCTAGCATATATAAGCATGGGTAGTCCCGCACTCTCCTCGATTATTCACACCATCAACCATACTCGCACGGACTCAACGGAAGCTTTATCGTTCAGTCAACTGCCAAAAATTGTACTTTCCTTTTATTTTCTCTGCCAGTAGAATAACTTTATTTTAAAGTGATTTCCTCTTCCATTGTATGTCGAGAACAAAGGTTTCATTAAATCAGTTCCATCGCTGCTGCAGTGGAAAGAAGATTTATTGCAAAGATGAGCATGACCTTTGCATGTGCTTTCTTGGGCCTAGCCACAGCATCCTTGCCTGCGAGCTCTGCCTGAAGTTTAACCTTGCCAACCAGAGGCACTGTCGAAAAGTCGTGTAGTTCTTTCTTCTGGAGCAACAGGTAGCCAGGATGGAACAAGGGCCATCAGAGACTACTCCCTGCCAGTCACTGCCTCATTCTTCAGGCTCTCAAGCCACGAAGGCCCAGGAAAAGTCTTCAGGGGAACACTCTCACCAGGACAAACAACGTAACAAGAATTGTTCCACCCCTCCCACCCCCCGAGGTGCTCCTGGTCCTTGATAGCTTCCTCTTCTTCTGCCGGGACAGTGCCGTCGACAGCTCTGGTGTCAACCTCCTGCCACCCCAGCCTTGGTCTCCTCCAGGCCGACACCAGCAGCGAGTTCCACCAGCCTTTCTATGGCAGGTGAAGGGCCACTGACCTCAGGCTCACCCGGGTCATCGATGCCAGCCCTGCCACTGTGACCTTCGCAACCAAAAGATCCATCTGCACTAGGCTCCACTGGCTCTGCTTTGACAGGTAGTGTTACAGCGACATTGGGCTTTTATTCTTCCTGTTGCTGCCCGTGGCACCTATGTTGCCTTTTCCTGCCGTCAACCTTAACACAGTGCTGTCTTCCATTACTGTGGCTCTTACCCAGCAGCTCTTTTCTCAGCCTAGGCTTTTGTCACCATTGCCCTGGGTGCTACCTCAATGTTGACGACAGTTCGTCCCTCTCAATCCAACCTCCTGGTGTCATCAGCGACTTTGCTGTCATTCCCTGCCTCGGACCAGGTCAACACTGAAGAGGAGTACTGCCCGATCTTATTCTCCTCGATGATAAGGATGAAGAGGAAGATTGTGGGGCTGATTCCTCGGACAGATCTACTGTCTCATCCAGAAGCAAGGACTCTGCCAAACATACTCTGAGATCCCCTCCTGAGGACCCCTCCTTCTTCACTGTCATGAAACAGGTTCAGACCACCATGGGGTTCCAGACTGAGGAAGAGGACACCACCAGAAGGAGCCTGGTGGATTTACTGGAGATCATGGAGTCTCCCCCTTGGGTCATCCCTCCTCTGCTTCCAGTCCTGGAGGATGCTGCCAGTGCTGCCTTACAGAGGCCTAACATGGTCCCTGCCATGCCCCGTAAGGCTGACAGACTTTACCAAGCCCCTTTGGGGAAGCCTTTCTATGCAGCCGAACCTGAGACTGACTCAGTGATGATCAAGGTGGCTCGTGATAGGTCCAAGGTGCCAAACACCTTAGTTCTCCCTCCCCCCCATAGGGAATCTAGGAGGACTGACTTTGGGGGCAAGAGGACCTTTGCATCAGCCACTTTCTGCCTAAGAATTACTAATTACCTGTCTCATATGATCAAGTACCGAAATACCCTCTGGAAGAAGGGCAGGGCTGCAGCAAAGGCCCTTTCTGAGGGTCCTCAGAGGCAGGAGCTTCTTAAGACTGTCCAGGCCGTGGGAGATGTCAGCAGGCATCTCCTCAGGTCCGTTTGTGACATGTCTGATTCCATGGCCAGGGTTGCTGCCACTGGCATTTGCCTTAGGAGGCACTCCTGGCTGAGGGTTTCTGGCTGTTCTGCTGATGTTCAGCAAAGAGTGTTAAATGTCCCTTTTGGTGGCTTTAAGCTTTTTGGCCCTGATGTGCAGGATATTATTAATGACCTGCAAATCTCTGGCAGGGCTGTTAGGTCTGTCTATTCCCTCTGTCATACCCAACCCAGGAGCAGACCGGGACCCTCCTTTCATAAGGTCTCCCATGAGGCTAGGGCTGGAATCTGATCCCAGAGCAGGCGCAGAGCAAGTTCTGCCTTGTTTGCCTCTTCCTCCACCACTGGCGACACTGCTAAAAGCCCCAGAAGTGGTGGTGTGGCCCCAGCTGCTGTTTCTGCTTCAGCATGACTCCTTGCCAGACTCCCCCCTCCTGTTCCAAGCCAGGAGGTGGTGGTCAGGGGTCACTTCTCCTGCCATCTTGATTGCAGGGCCCTTAGTACCGGTGATTGGATCCTGCAGCTAATCGAACAGGATCACACTCTAGAACTTCTGGAACAGCCGCCAGCCGTTCTGCCTGTTCCTTCCCATCTCCCTCCAGACCACATTCTGGTGCTTCAGGAAGAGGTGCTCACATTGCTGCGAAAAAGGGCCATAGAACCAGTGCCCAGGCAGCAAAGGAGCAAGGGGTTCTATTCCCGTTCTTCCTGGTCCCCATGCAAACACAGGACTTGAGGCCCATTCTATTTGAGGCCCATTCTAGACCTCAAGGAGCTGACTCTCTGCATTCAGCACAAGAATTTCCAGATGGTCACCCTGCATAGCCTACAGTCTCTGTTCAAGCAGGGAGACTGGTTATGTTTCCTGGATATCCAGACTGCATATCTGCATATCAAAGTTTGTGCTGCCCACAGGTGGTACCCCAGATTCATCTTCCAGGGGGAACATTACCAGTTCCGGGTTTTACCCTTTGTCTTGTCATCTGCACCGTGGGTCTTTACCAAATGCTTAGCGGCAGTGATGGCAGCCCTGTGGTGTGAAGGCCTGTATGTCTTCCATTATCTGGATGACTGGTTGTTGAAGGCCCAGTCCAGGGATCTCCTGCTGCATACTGTGGATCGTACCAGGCAGTTGTTCCACGCCCTGGGGGTACTGTCAGTCTGCCCAAGTCTGTCCTGACCCGGTGCCAAAGGCTGCAGTACATAGGGGCGGTCCTGGACACAGCACAGGGCGAGGTTTTCCTTCCACAGGACAAGGCAGAATGGCTAATAGCATAGACCCAGTTGACTGCCCAAACTCTGTATATCTCAGCCAGGGCCTTCCTGCAGTTGTTGGCCCTGATGGCTGCAGCCATAGTCACTGTACCCTTGGCCAGGCCGTGAATGAGGATTCTTCAGTGGATCCGCAGATTCTAGTGGGATCAACGCACCAACAATCCAAATCAGCAGGTTCTTGTTTCCTCCCCATCCACAAAGTGCTTCAGTTGTGGAAGGATCCCCTCAATTTTCTGAGAGGGTGCCTTTCTCATACCGTCTCCTTAACAGATCCTCACCACAGATGGTTTGGTTCTGGGCTGGGGGGGGGGGGGCACACCTGGGTCCTTTTCAGACCTGGGGACCTGATCCATGATGGAGGCCAGCCTCTGTATAAAGGTTCTAGAAATGAAGGCAGTTCTTCATGACTTGCAGGCCTTCCAGAACCATCTCTCTCTTGGTCCCCCACTGGTGCAGTCAGATAACCTCAGTGTTATTTATTACATCAGCAAACAAGGGGAGACTCATTCTTATCCCCTTTGCAGGGAGGCGATGAAAGTCTGGTACTGGGATCTAGAACATGATGTAGAACTATTGGTTGTCCATGTTCTAGGCATCCAAAATGCCTTGGCGGACAGCCTCAGTCAGTCATAGTTCAGAATGCATGAGTAGGAGCTGCTGACTTGGGTTGTAGAAGACCTGTTCGACAGGTGAGGTCATCCAAAGCTGGACCTTTTTGCGTCCCCACTCAGTGCAAGACTGCTGCATTTCTGCTCACTAGATCTAGGGCTTGGAGTTTTCTGGTGAGACGCGATGTCGCTCTCCAGGAAAGGGAGTATCTTACTTCGAGAAGGTTCCTGTAGTAGGTTTTCACATATAGGACTGCGCCCCTGGCATCAGGTCCAGACGGCAAACTTGTAGCTACCAATCAGCGGGGACCACCCCCATTGTCAGGTTATGCGACGTCAGCCCAACTATAAAAGGGGGCTGTCCCGCGCCCGCCCTCCCGTTCTTTCCTGCCAGTTTGTCTGACAGACGTGGTAGAACAACGATCAGTCGCCTGCTATTATTCAATGTTTTTCATCTTTTTTCTGCTTAAAAACCTTTCTAAAACACCCACGGTGTATGTCGTCTCATCGCAAGAAAAAGTGCTCCAAGTGCGGTGCCCAAATTCCGCACAGGGATGACCACTCCCACTGCCTTCTTTGCCTGGGGCCCTAAGCACAACTCGGCTGAGTGTGCAGTTTGGCAAGGGTTCAACCAGGCCACCCAAACCTGACACAAGCAGACCTTCAAGGCCCACCTTCTGTCTCAGCAGCTAGCTCCGATGGAAAAGGAGCTTCAGGAGTTTAGGGAGACGTCGTTGTTGCCAGCCCCTGAAAAGAGAAAAAAAAGAAGAAGGATAAGGATAAGCACCAGGAGAGAAGCCTGTTGCCAAGCTTCGGATGACGACCAGGGTGGATCCTCCTCAAAAACCGTGAGTACCGCTCCTGCTGGGCCTTCGTCCGCTCCGGCAGGCCAAAAGCGGGCAGCCAGGGGTTGCCTCTTCGGAGGTTTCTGTTCGTTCTCCCACTTATAACACCGCCAATAAGCCACCCTCCAGCTCTGCCACTGGGTGCCTGGCCTTGACCGATAAGTCTGACCGCGGCCTTTCCACTGCAGCCAGCCGAGTTGCGACTGATAAGTCGGCCGACGGATCCTCCATCGACCACGCAGCCACATCTGCTCTCCCATCGGGCTTCCTTGAGGAGCCCGACACTGGGACAAGTGTGCTCGTGGGTGAACCATCATCACTGCTGGTCTCTACCTCCAGGGATTCGCCACCCATTCCCGACTTCTCCCTTCCGTCTGGCACGTTACAGGACTTGTCGTTGGGGTCCCTCCTGGAGCTCCCCTCTTTGCCAGCTTCTGTTCCACCGCTGGAACCCTTTCTTCCCAGGGCACCGTCGCTGGACTTGGATCTTCAAGGCATGGACCCTCCTCCTGCGGGACCCTCGGCCCGACACCTGATCCATTGCCGCGGCCCTTTGGCGCCTCCCCTGACCGGGCCTTCAGCCTTGCCTGCTGGCCCCTCTGGCGGTTTTCCAGGGCCTGAACCTCAGTTTCTGCCACCAGGCGGCCCACCGCTGGATCCTTCTCATCCGATGCCAGGCCTTGTGCCGCCAGTGCCAGGTTACTTGCATGCACCAAGTTACCCACTGACGCCAGGCTACCTGATGCTGGGATATCCACCGTCTGGATACCCGACGGCAGGATACCCTTTGGGTTTTTCGGGGTACTAGTACCCATACTGGCATCACTCTCCCAGTTACCCATCTTTTCCTGGGTATCCAGGGTACCAGCCTCCTCCCCCTCCTCCACTGCCGCCCAACCACAAGGCCATCCCGGCATGGTGGCAGGATGCCAGGACTTAACTCCTTACTGAACTTAAGCAGTCCCGGCCTCTAGGGGGTACCCCTCTTCCTAGGGCACCACCCCCTAGTCCAGTTCGTTCTGGTCATGCCTCTGGTTCTCTCTCCGTGAGTGACACTGGCATGGATCCCTCCCTGCCTAGCAGGCCAGACTCTTCTGAATCGGATGAGGAATTAGACATTGACTATCTGGACCTACGTTCCCCGGTCGAACCCCAACCGAAAGAGTCCCCTAAATTGGCACTGGAGGACCCTTCCTTTGGGGAGCTATTGAAAACCATTCAAAGGGTGTGCAGCTGGCCATCTAAGGAGTTAGACCCTCATCGAAAGAGGCTCGTTGAGCATTTGGATCTGACCAATGTGAACCCTCTCCCCCATGCCCCCTTGGATGGGCCCAAATGAGGATCTTGCATCCACCGTATGGTAACAGCCTTCATCCTTTCCAGCTGTTTGCAGGAAAGCTGATAGAACCTACTCCCCCCCCCACCCTGGAAGGGATCTTACCTCCCAGGAAAAAGATGATTCCACCATCATCACGGCAGCTCATGACCGTTCGGCTCAACCAAAACACTTAAGTTCTTCTCCTCCTCTGGACAAGGACTCAAAACAACTGAATCAGTATGGCAGGAAGATTTATGCCTCCACCACCTGTGCCATCAGGTCCCTAAACTACGTTTCTCACATGGTGGAATTCCAGAAGTCCTCTCTCTCTTGGAACTGGAGAAGGACCTCCAGGACATCCCTGATGAGCAACTCAGGGCTAAGTTACTGGATAAAGTGTGGATGAATAAATCTTCCTGCTGTCACGCACTCTGGGCCACTTATGATTCAGTGGACTCCGTGGCTTGGGCTGCAGCCTCGGGAATCTGCCTTAGGTGCCTAGCCTGGCTACGCTTAGCAGGTTAGGCACAGGACGTTCAGTCGTCCCTGTTGGATGTGCTGTTCAGGGATCCCGTTCTTTTGACGGGGATACAAAGGATATGATTACAGGGCTGCAAGAGAGTGGTAGGTCCCTTAGAGATGTACGCTGCATGTACCGGACGGGCCAAAAAGAAGCAGCCTTTTCGTCACCAAAGAAAATGGAACAAGAACTGTTGTCTAAACACTCTTGGTGTGTAGGGTAAACAGTAATAATAATACAGATTCTTGTGTCTCGGAGTCTGCCAAGAAACATTCGTAAACAAGCAAGGAGTACTAATAAAGTTTATTATGCTACTTACGCTAAGCATGTGACAGAGAAAATCACAAGGGAGATGGGTTTCTCACCATTCCTGAAGAATGTACATAATCTCCAGAATTGTAGATCTTAGGTTCTCTAAGATCTTGTTCTATCTCTCCCCCCGCTCCAGCTCTCTGCCCTTCTAGAGCAGCTACAGTAGTGTCTCTAGCACGCTACAATGGGTTGCAGACAGGTAAATACTACAGATAACTGCATAGCAACAGAGATTACAACATAGTTACAGATATGAGAAACAATATGCTCTGGTCCTAAGTCATTCTCCATTGGAGAATGACTTAGGAGACAGAATTACTAATGAGTATCATATGAAACAGAATATGCTTCCATTAGCATTATAGTTTAGACAAAAGAAATGCTGACAGTTCAAACTACATTTCTTGCTTATGTACAGTATAAAACATAGAGACATAACAAAGCTGTCTCTATCTGTGTCAGCTTGCTTAGACAAAGAGAACTGCTGACAGGCATATCTGCCTTAGTGTAAAATACACATTACGTATAATTATATGAGAATATGAGTATACAATAATAACTGATGAACCCTCTGAGTCATCTTATCAGTGATTAGGTAGATAATATATGGAATATCTATAAAAGACAAATTAATCTAGATAAATGTATTATAGTAAGGTATAATGTATCATGCATGACAATATTAGCATATCTTAGCAGCAAAGTACATTCCTAGCACCCATGCTTATATGATCGGTGCTCATAACTATAGGTTAGTGCAAAGTAGCAGTATCACAGTACAATAGACCAAGAATACAGTGTGAGGTGTATGTGGGACGGTAGGGGCATAACCCAAGCGTAACAGAACTAGGGCAAACGTCAGAACAATCGTCATGCTACTGGAGCCCAAACTCCTCAGGCCAAGTTTGCTAAAGCAGCCTCAGGAACCAAAGCTCCCCTTCCCTCCACGTCCTGACTCACTTCCCCTCCTTCCGCTCCCCTCGGAGAAACCGGTAGGAAGGAGGTTCGGCCTCCACCTGGAAGGGTGGAAGGCCGTCACCGCAGACGTATGGGTCCTTCAGCTCTTACAAAGAGGTCACTCAGTCGAGTTCCAGGAGATACCTCCAGCAAATCCTCCAGGAAGGTCTTTCTACCTGCCGGGTCAGATCCCCATCATCCATCAAGAGATCCAGGCTCTGCTACACAAAGCTGCCATAGAGTCCATCCCTCCAGAACAAATAGTAAGGGGGGATTCTACTCCCACTACTTTCTAGTTCCAGAAAAGATGGGTAATCTAAGACCTATCCTGGATCTCAGCATGCTCAGCCTCTTTGTAGAATATAAGAGGTTCTGCATGCTGACTCTCCAGGGACTCCTGCTCCTGTCAAACACTTGACTGTGCTCCCTGGATATGCAGGATGCTTACCTTCATATCCCTATCCTCCTGGCCCACCGCCACTTCCTCTGGTTCTCCTTCCTGCAGAACCATTTTCAATTCAAGGCACTCCCCTTTGTCTTGTCCTCAGCGCCCCGGGTTTTCACCAAGTGCCTAGCGGTGGTAGCTGCATTCCTCCACTGCACGGGCATATATGAGTTCCCATACCTGGACGACTAGCTATTTTCAGCCCCATCTCCAGACAGCGTGAAGGAGTCTCTCTCCTTCACTCTGGATCTGTTTTCCCACCTGGGAATTTCGGTCAGCCTACCCAAATCCCAGTTAGTACCCTCCCAGTGCCTCCAATTCATCGGAGCAGTGCTGGATACGGTCCAGAGCAAGGCCTTCCTACCACTAGACCGAGCTGAGACCCTGGTCTCACAGGCCACCTTGGTGGCCAAGTCTCAGTGGATCCCGGCTCGATCAGTACTTCGTCTTTTGGGTCTTATGGCAGCTGCCATTCCAACTGTCCCCCCTGGCCAGACTGCACATGAGGGTTACCTAGTGGTCTCTTTGAGTCCAGTGGGACATACGGTTGGACAACATGGACCAGCTGGTCATGATCTCCAACAGCCTACAGAAATATCTCCTCTGGTGGAAGTATCTCACCTACATGTTGGTGGGAGGCTCCCTTCCACTTCCAGGCTCCTTCCCAAACCCTCACTTCAGATGCTTCCAGTATGGGTTGGGGAGCTCATTTGGGGGATCACAGAACGCAAGGTTCTTGATCTCCCATGGAGGAGAATCTTCAACATCCTGGAGACAAGAGCAGTTCTCTGTGCTCTCCAGGTTTTCCAGTTGTTACTTCGGCCGGGAACACTTCTCATTCAGTCAGACAACATGGCCACTGTCCGGTATCTGAACAAACAGGGAGGTGCCCGATCGTTTCCTTTCTGCAAGGAAGTGATGAAGGTATAGTATTAGGCTATTCAGCATGGTCTAATCTTGACAGCAGTCCATGTGCCAGGAGTTCACAACATCCTGACGGACAGTCTCAGCCGATCAGTCACCAGGGCTCACGAGTGGGAACTAAAGCAGGAGGTAGTAGAAGACTTGTTTCTTCTTTGGGGTCGACCAGACCTAGATCTGTTCACATCCCCATCCAATGCAAAACTACCCAGCTTTTGCTTGCTCGTTCTCGGCCATGGTGCTTTTTGGCGAGACACACTGTCACTCTCCTGGACAGGAAGGTTTCTTTACATGTTTCCTCTTTTTCCTCTCATTCAGAAGGTTCTTTTGAAACTACAGGCAGAGGGGGCTCACATGATCTTGATCACTCCTCTGTGGCCCCGGAAGATTTGGTTCCCGCTGTTGCAACAACTAGTTCTAGAACCACCAGTTCCTCTGCCGCTATCTCACGACCTTCTGTCTCAGGAGCAGGGCACTCTGGTACATCCGAGTCTCAAGTCTCTCCATCTTCATGTGTGGCACCTGTGGACATAGCGATTTCTCGCTGTGGCGTATCCTCGGAGGTTGCCCAGGTCTTGGTGGAGGCCAGAAAACCCTCTACCAGATCCACTTATGCATGAAGTGGATGAGATTTTCTATTTGGGCCACAGCTAAGTGCTTGGACCCTTTTTCTTGCTTGGCCTTCCAGGTGTTAGAGTACCTCTTACCTTTTTCAGAGTTAGGCCTTAGTTACTCCTCACTTAAGGTCCATCTCTCTGCAGTGTCAGCCTACCACCATCCAGTGGAGGGCAAAACCGTAGCTCAGCTAGAGGTTTCCAAGACTTTCTTAAAGGGGATCCTTCACATCAAACCTCCAGTCCGGAACCCTTGTCCTCCCTGGGATCTTAATTTTATGTTGAAAAAACTTACTTTGCCCCCTTTTGAACCAGCAGTAAGTTGTGAAATGCGCTTCTTGGCTTGGAAGACACTGTTTTTGGTTGCAGTTACTTCAGCTCAAAGGGTTTCAGAGCTTCAGGCTCTTGTTTGCAGAGAGCCTTATTTAATTTTCCACAAGGACTGGGTGGTTCTGCGGACTAATCCTTATTTTCTTCCGAAAGTTGTTTCGGAGATGACTCTCAATCAGAGTGTTGAACTGCCGGTTTTCTTTCCACAGCATTCCAACAAGGGGGAATATCTTTTGCACACCCTTGATGTGCACAGGATTCTGAGGTACTATACCTCGCAAACTAAGGAGGTTCAAAAATCGAACCAACTCTTTGTGACCTTTGCCTCCCAGTGCCAGGGTAAGCCTATCACTAAACAGACTCTTTCTAGGTGGCCGTCTAACTGTATCCATTACACTTACCAGAAATACGAGAAACCCCTTCCGGGGGTGGTCAAAGGTCACTCCACCAGGAGCACGGCAACTTCTAACGCCTTTTTCAGGAATGCGTCCAGTGCAGATATTTGTGCAGCAGCCACTTGGTCTTCCATCCACACCTTCACTAAGCACTATAGTCTGGACATTGCCTCCAGGCATTGAGCTGATTTCAGCCTTGCAGTTTTGCAAGGTCTTCTGTCTTAAGGCAGACCCTTAGTTAACAGACATTTTCTTCCTCCCGGAACCTCATCTCTGACTTATTCTTTTTGTTAGACTGCTTGCAATTCAGTCCTATGTGTGAAGACCTACTGCAGGAACCCTCTTGAAGTAAGATATAGCAGTTAAGTAAGAACTTACCGTAACAGTAGATCTTCGAGAGAGATTCCTGCAGTAGGTCTAGTTTCCCACCCACCTATCCCTTAGCTCCTGGAGTTATTTCCTTTCTCCTGTCTAGCCCTCTCGTTCAGCCAGGGCACAGAGCCCCAGGAGTTGTTACTCCTTTTTTCTGCACCCTATCTCTAGGTCTCTGGTGGAAAAGAACTGGAGGATGGGCACGGGACCACCCCCTTTTATAGTCGGGATGATGTCGCATCACCTGGCAACGGGGAGCGGTCCCCGTTGATGATTACTAGCTGCAAGTTTGCAGTGCGGACCTGATGCCAGGGGGCGCAGTCCTATATGTGAAGACCTACTGCAGGAACCTTTCTCGAAGATCTACTGTTACGATAAGTTCTTAGGTAACTGCTATTTCCTGTATGCCTTTCATCGCTTTCCTGTGATCCAGAGAGTCCTGATCAAGCTCCAAGTGGTTGGGAACACTCTGATTCTGGTGGCCCCATTCTGGCTTTGTCAAATCTGGTTTTCATTTATTGCAGCAAATGGCAATGGAACCTCTAGTACCCCTACCCTCTGCCCGGATCTGTTGAAAAAGGAACAGGGAACTCTGATCCATTCGGACCTCAAGTCCCTCCATCTGCATGCATGGCTGCTGATGACATAGCCATTTCTCTGTTTTGGGTGTCTCAGAAAGTGACTTGTGTGGCTGCCAGGAAACCTCCCACCAAGGCCACTTATTCTTAGATGAAGTGGAAACACTTTGCTATATGGGCTGTTTCCCATCACCTGGACCCTTTCACTTGTCCAGTGAGCCAGATTCTAGAGTATCTCCTGTCCTCGTCCAGTGCAGGTCTCCAATACTTCTCTGTTAAGCCGAACCTGTTTGCTATATCAGCCTTCCATGTGCCTATTGATGGCTGTACTGTGGCCCAGTTGGATGTGGCCCGTACTTTTTTATTTTTTTTTATTTTACTTCCTCCTGGTCTCAGCCCAGAGGAGTCCTTTCCTTCAGTCTTGTTGGCTGGGCCCTGATGTACCGTGAACCGAGCGTCATTCTGCACAATACCGGGAGATTTTCTGCCTTTTGTTCTTCTCCTGGTTCGTCCCTACCCCCTGAGGGTGCCGACGCGAAGGACTTATGTCCAGATGGATGGCATGCTTGTGCATGCCACCGTCAAATGTCCTCAGCACCCACCCCACCCCAACTCCCCGTAAGGAGCCATTGCACCTTGCGCTTGGCTTCCACAGGCAGCAACGCCAGGGCATCGCTGTCTCTGTAATCCACCCCCGGGAGGAGGAAAACATTCATTTGGACGCCAGTCCTACTCTCCCCAGCCAACCTCGGTGACAAGAGTCCGTTTCCTGAATCCAGGTCACCGGATAGTGCAAGTGTGACGTCCGTGCCTTAACCCTCACCACCACCGGGCCGGCGTCCCGTACTTTTCTGAGAGGCATTCTGCACTTGAAGCCTCCTCTTTATAATCCATTCCCTGCTTGGAACCTAAATTTTGTTCTAAAGAAGCTGACTTTGCCTCCTTTTGAGCCAGCCAGCCAGCCACGTCTTGTGAGTTACATTTTCTGTTGTGGAAAGTGTTATTTTTAGTTGCTATTACTTCTGCTTGTAGAATTTCAGAGCTACAGGCTGTCAAGTGTGAGCAGCCTTATTTGATTTTACACAAAGACAGGATGTCTTTGTGTACTACCATGAGTTTCTTCCTAAGGTGGTGTCTGAGTTTACTTTAAATCAATTTAGCCACCTGCTTGTTTGTTTATTTTCCAGAGCATCCCAATCCAGGGGAAGTATTGCTCTATTCTTTAGATGTGCATAGAATTGTCGGGTACTATACACACTGTACTAAGGACTGCAGAAAGTCCTCACAGTTGTTCGTTTCTTTCGCCCCTGAGAAAGAGGGCATTCCAGTTTCTAAACAGTGTCTGTCCAAATGGTTGATCAACTATATTACTTTTTGTTATAAGAAGTATGGCAAGGACTTTCCTGGCATGGTTCGTGGCAATTCCACCAGAGGCATGGTCACTTCTGTTGCCTGTTTCAGGAATGTGTTCGCTGCAGAAATTTGTGCTGCTGCAACTTGAAGTACTGTCCACACTTTCATGAGACACTACAGTCTAGACATTGCCTCTAGAAGGAGGGTGGGATTTGGCCTAGCTCTGCTTCAAAGCCTTCTTTCATAGGCTTTTGGCCTCCTGCCACCCATACTGGCTTGCTGTTAGAACTGCTTGGGAGTTGTTCTATAGGTGTGACCTTATGAAAGAAATATCCCCAAAGATGATAAAACAGTTACGTAAGAACTTAGCGTAACATTAAATCTTACTTCGAGGGTATCTTACAGCAGGCCATCACTGGTAGGACTCAGCCATCAGATGCTAGGACCACATGGAAATCTTTCTAGCTAGCACTATACCAGAAGTGGTTGCCCATCTTCGACATCAGCGTCTGACGTCAGCCTATCCTATATAAGGTGGGTGGTCCCCAAGCCCTCCTTGGTTCTTTCTCACCAATGGCCAGTGTGCGTTGGACCACGGACACTGCCACAGCTACAGTTGATTGCCTATTTTCTGCATTTTCAAACTGCAGTTGTTTTCTTTTCACAGAGTAAACATCAATTTTTTTCAGTGTCCGCTCTTTCTTTTATGTCTCCTTAGCCTTCTTCAACTTCCGAATTCTCTACTGAGTGTGCCTGTGGCAAACAGATCCCGGATAACGACAGCCATTCTGCTTGCCTCTTCTGTCTAGGCCTCCTTTCCATGACGTCCAGGCCTGTGTGGCCTGCCAGAAGTTCACTCTGGCCACCAGAAGATGATGCCAGAGGACCCTCAAGAACCACACCCTCAAGCAGAAGGTTGCTTAGATGGAACGGGAGCTGCAGGCCCGGAGCTCCTCCGCTTCCCTGGCCTAGTCGTCCGGCTATTCTTCCTCCAAGTCCAAGGACAAATCTTCAGGGATGTAGAAACATTGGGACAAAGACCGGGACCATCCCCGGTCTTCCTCCCTCTTGCAGTCGCCACATAAGCCTCCTCCATTGACTATTTTGAGGTCTTCCTCCCTCGGGGGGGGGGGTCGACCTCCAGGGTCCAGCATGCCCTTTCTCCCTCAGGGCTGCTGGTGGCTCCGCCACTCACCCAGATCTCTCTGACCGGCGGCGGCTCCTCAAGGAAGGGTACGTCAAACCCTGCCCTGCAGCCCCTGCTTTTTCAGCCCTTGTTTTCGGTGGCCTCTTCAGCAGGAGGCTCAACTGGAGCACCTCAAGTCAGTGCGGGTGCTGCTGGTGCCAGTTCTTGCCCTGCTGCCCCATCACCCATGCCTCCAATTCCAGTCTTGGTTTCCGGGACCTCCATTGGGACTGCCCCTCAGTCATAGGGGCAGGCGTCACTGGGTACTGGCATTTCTTTGAGCCCAGTTTCAATCTAGCCATTGCTGGAAGAGCCCTCTTCTCTGGCGCCAGTCTCCTCTCAGACACCAGTGCATTCTACCCTGGCATCCCCCAGTCTGACGCCCACTATGCTGCCCTTATACTCCTGCAATCCGCGGGTCCAGCACAGGTCCTTCCCCCGACACTGGCAGGGCCTTCACCTGCTCTCCCTTCACCTATGCCAGGGAGACCCACACCCAGCCTCCTGCTACTGCAGCCAGCTGAACCAATGCCTGTGCCTCTACGCACGCCTGCCAGATCACAGCCTGGTACTCACTGCCCTTGCCTGGGGGTCCAGTGCCTGCCTACCCATATTCGGCTCCCTCAGGGTCAGCGCCTGCCTACCCATATCCTGCACTGGTCAGACTCCAGCTGCTGTATAACTGCCCTGAGTCTGGGGGTCTGGCTTCAGTGTCTGTGGATTCCCACGGCCTGATCTTATCACTTTGGGCATTTATGCAGTTGCAGGCTCCTCAGCCGGGCCTGCCTCAGCCCTCTTGCCCACAGGGGCCTCCAAGGGGCACCGCATGTCTGTCCCCAACTTGTCCACCACCCAGCAGGCCTCCTACGTATACGGACGCTAGTATCCCCATTCACCTGACTGATCATCCCCCAGGCGATATTGAGGCGGAGGACTCTGCCTCAGATGATGAAGCAAGCTCCGATTCCTCTTCACCAGAAGGTGTCTCTTCCGGGGATGAGTGCGAGTGCACTAATGTGCCAAGTCTTCACCAGATGACCCCACCTTCATGGATATAATGTGGCATATACAGACTACGATGGGGTGGAAGACCAAGGAGCAGGACCTGGAGCATCGTAGCTTGGCCATTTATCTCTGCCAGCACAAAAGCTTCCCCTCTGGTGGTCCTCCCAGTGGTTGAGTCATATGATGACGTTACGTGGGCTGCATGGCTTCACCCTCACACAATCCCTACAGTACCCCAAAAGGCACACACACTATACTACACTCCAGCTAGTAAGTCCTTTTTTGGGGCACATCCAAAGGCCAATTCGGTGGTCATCAATGTGGCACATGACTGCTCCAAGCATCCGAAGCACCTCAGTGCTATTCCTCTAGACAGGTAGTTGAGGCAGCTGGACCAGGTGAGCAAGCGGGCCTTTTCCTTGGCCACCCTTGCCATCAGGACCCTTAACTACTTGTCTTACATAGTGCAGTACCAGAATTTGTTGTGGGACCAGGCTAGGGAGGCAGTAGCAGCAATGATTGACAACGTCTCCAAACAGCAGATTTTAAAGGCCCTGAAGACAAGGTCCGATGTCAGTACCCATGTCCTCTGGGCAGCATATGATGCAGTGGATGCATCTGGATGAGGGGCAGTGGCAGGCATTGATTTGCAGGGCCATGCCTGGCTTAGGATCTTAGGCTTCACCCCCGATGTTCAGTCCAGTATTCTGGATGCCCCCTTTCATGGGTGTAAGATATTCAGGGGTGACATCCAAAATATTATCTCTGAGCTCCAAAACTTGGGATGGGCATTAAAGTTGGTCCACTCGATGTACTGCACCCAGCCAAAAGCAGGTCATAGGGCACCTTTTTGTCACTTCTCTAAGAGGCAGCACAGAGCCCCTCCCAAGGCCCAGGGTAAGTGCAAACAAGTTGCTGTCCTGCCTGTGCCCTCTCCTGCCTCTCCCCTGGCGGCCAGAGGTGCCTCTGCAGCCCAGTCAGGGGCTGTCCCCAGCACCTGACTCCTTGTCACCCCTCCCCCTCCCGTAGGGTTTCAGAAGGTACGGTAGGTGGTCATGTCTCCCTTCACCTAGACCAGTGGAGGGTTATCACAACAGACAACTAGATGCTTCAGCTTATAGAGCATGGGCACACTCTACAGAGTTTCTGGAGTGGCCCCCTGCAAATCTGCCAAGGGTGTCCACATACGCACCAAGCCACATTACTTTTATAAGGGCAAAGATTCAAACCATGCTGCATAGAGCCAGTAACTCCCTCCCAACAAGGTCGAGGGTACTACTCCCATTTCTTCCTGGTTTCCAAGAAAATGGGGAAGCATTCACCCCATCCTGGACCTGAGGAATGTCAACTTGTGCATAGAGTACAAGTGTTTCAGGATGGTCACTCTACAGGGTTTACTGCCTCTGCCCTACCGAGGGGACTGGCTATATTCTTTGGATATGCAGGTTGCTTATCTGCACATCAAAGTTTTTCCATCCCACAGGCATTTCCTCTGTTTCCATTTCATGGGAAGGCACTACCAGTTTTGGGCCCTGCTCTTTGACTTTTCCTCAGCCCTCAGGGCATTTATCATGTGCCTGGTAGTAGTGGCAGGAGCCTTGAGGAAGCAGGGTTTTTACGTTTTTCCCTACCAGGATGAGTGGCTCTTGGCCCCGTCCAGTGATGGCCCCTTGCTGACTCTGGAAAGTACTTGTAGCCTGTTCCAGTCCCTGGGCATTATTATCAGCCTGCCCAAGTCTTTTCTTACCCCCTGCCAGTGCTTCCTTTACATAGGGGCTGTCCTGGACACTGCTCAAGGCAAGGCCTTTTTGCCTGCAGACAGGGCGGAGAACCTCATGACTCAGGCCCACCCCCTGTTCCACAACCACCACGTTCAAGTGAGGAAATTCCTCAGGCTTCTGGGGTATATGGCAGCAGTCACTGCAATGGTTCCTCTAGCCAGGCTACATATGAGGATCCCTCAATTGACCCTACAGGTGCAATGGGGCCAGCATGTAGACTCTCTGGATCAGCTAGTGCTGGTGTCAGACCCCATCAGGAAGGCACTTCTGTGTTGGCTGGAGCCCAACAATCTGTTTTGGGGGTGGCCTTCACTTCCCCTTCCCCTCAACAGACTCTCACAACTGACACTTGAGCCTCGGTTGGGGTGCCCACATGCGGTCTCATCAGACCCAGGGGACTTGGTCCGGTTTCAAGCAGAATCTTCACATCAATATTTTGGAGGTGCGGGTGGTCTTATATGCCCTTCAAACCTGCAAGACTCGGCTCTTCCTGAGTTAGCTCTTAGTTCAGATGGACAATATGTGCATTTGTTTATTATATGAACAAGCAGGGAGGAACTCATTCCTATCCCCTGTGCAGTGAAACCTACAGCTCTCATCCATCCATGTTCCTGGTATCCAAAATGTTCTGGCGGACACACTAAACTGCTCATGGTCCAGGGCTCAACAGTGGGAACATCTGACCTTGGTGGCAGAAGACCTCTTCGACAGATGGGGTCGACCCGAGTTGGACCTCTTTGCGTCCACACTCAATGCAAAACTGACACATTTCTGCTCACTAGATCCCGGGCCTGGAGTTTTCTTGTGAGATGCATTGTCCCTCTGCTGGCCAGGGAGGTTTCTGTATGCCTTCCCTCCCTTCCCACTCCTTTAGCAGATTCTAATGAAACTCCAGATGGAGGGGGCAACAGTGATTCTCATCATTCCCTTCTGGCCTCGCCAGATCTGGTTCCCCTCCTAAAGCAACTGGTGGTGGAACCTCTGCTTCCCCTGCCCCTGTGCACTGTCTTGCTCTTCCAGGACCAGGGCACCCTAGTAATATGGACCTCAAGTCACTTCATCTGTATGCATGGCTCCAGAAAACGTAGCCATAGTCAGATTTGGGGTTTCCCTCAGCATGGCTGATGTGTTGGTGGCAGCCAAGAAGCCCTCCACCCGAGCCACCTATTCCATGAAATGGAAGCGCTTTGCTGTATGGGATGCTTCACACCAGTTGGATCCCTTCACCTGTCCAGTGGGACAAGTCTTAGAGTATCTCCTGTCCCTCTTGGACTTGGGTTTAAGATACTCCTCTGCTAAGGGACATCTTTCTGCCATCTCTGTGTACCATGTACCT
This sequence comes from Neoceratodus forsteri, assembly GCA_016271365.2. Classification (NCBI taxonomy): domain Eukaryota; kingdom Metazoa; phylum Chordata; order Ceratodontiformes; family Ceratodontidae; genus Neoceratodus; species Neoceratodus forsteri. The sequence goes on along the minus strand of CM028131.1, from coordinate 1,002,542,488 downwards.
GTGGACGGGCGCACAGTGTCCCAGCTTGATGTGTCTCACATTTTCTGTGGGGAATTCTGCACTTGAAACCCCAATTTGGGATCCTGTCCCACCTTGGGACCTTAATTTTGTATTGGAAAAGCTTACTTTGCCTCCCTTTGAACTAGCCACGTCTTGCAAGCTACACTTTCTGTCATGGAAAGAGTTGTTTTTGGTTGCCATTACTTCTGCTCAAAGGATTTCAGAGCTTCAGGCTCTCATGTGCAAGAAGCCTTATATAGCTTTTCATGAAGTCATGGTGTCTTTGCATGCAAATCCTAAGGTTCTTCCTAAAGTGGTGTCGGAGTTTACTTTAAATCAGTCCATCCACTTGCCTGTTTATTTCCTGGAGCATTCCAGTGGGGGAGGGGGGGCATTGCTCCATACCTTGGACGTACACAGAATTTTGAGATGCTTTACACACCAGACTAAGGACTCTCGTAAGTCCAGTCAGTTGTTTGTTTTCATTTGCCCCTGAGAGAGACGGCTCCCCCATTTCCAAACAGTGTTTGTGTAAATAGTTAGCAAATTGTATTGTTTACTGTTACCAGGAGTATGATAAGGAACTGACTGGGCCTGTCAGCGGCCATTCCGCAAGAGGCATGGCCACCTCAGTAGCTTGCTTTTGCAATGTGTCTGCTGCTGATATTTGTGCTGCAGCCTCCTGGAGTACTTTCCATACCTTTACCAACCACTACAGTCTGGACATTGCCTCTAGGAGGCATGCCAATTTCGGCCTGGAGGTTCTTCAGTGCCTTCTGTTATAGGCTACAGTATTACCTGTCAACCACCCATCCTGCTTGCCTCTGTGATGAGAACTACTTGGGACTCAGTCCTACCTATGATGGCCTGCTGCAAGAGATACCCTCAAAGTAAGATAGTACAGTTATGTAAGAACTTACCATAACAGTAGATCTTCAAGAGGATCTCTTACAGCAGGCCCTGTTTTTCCCTCCCTCCTTACCCCTTTTCTCAATCTGTGTTTCACTCCCCTTCCATCAGGGCACACCTTCTGCTTTCTCCTCTACTACAGGGTTTCCTCTGCATTCTCCTCAGTTCCCCCCTTCTAAAATCCTGCTTCTGGTTTCCAGTGGGAGAAATGAGGAGGGCTTGGAGGTCACCTGCCTTATATAGGATAGACTGACGTCAGATGCGGACGTTGGAGATGGGTGGCCCCCTCTGGTATACTGCTAGTTAGAAAGGTTTCCATGTGTCCTAGCGCCTGATGACTAATTCCTACCAGTAATGTCCTTCTGCAAGAGATTCTCTTGAAGATGTACTGTTACAGTAAGTTCTTACGTAAGTGAACTATCTTTGAGGGAATCTCATTCGTCAGGCCATGCCATCCCTCTCTCCCTCCCTCCGTCCCCCAGTTTCTGTTTCCAGACTGGCTTTACTTTTGCTCCAGCCTTTTTTTTTAGGAAGTAAATGTTTATTGAAGTTTTTACAAAAACCAAAACATTCAGCCTTACAGAATACAGATTTATTGCTCTAAATAAAAAACATCTCAGATACACACTCCTACAGTATGAACTATGAGAACCTATAAAAAAGCACCAAACATCACAGAATAAAACTGTTACTAACTATATACTATCAAAAATCTAATAATTACCAAATATATAATCTCTATAACAATATATCAATACTAAGAAAAATATTAATTAGCCTTAGACAAAGTAAACATTCTATTAAAAATCCAACATTCATACGTCATAAACAATGTTAAAAAGACTACTTTTAAAATGTATTATAATATTTTATTGTGTAGGGTACCTAGTAACTTTGTTGAGCCACATAAGAATTGTCATGCAGATTATTCTTTAATGAGAGTGAACAGGCCCTAATTATTTAGTGTTATATAAAAAGAAGAGAGGAAAAACAATTTAAAAAGGATAAAAGTGCTAAATCAAGATTCAGCTCCCCCACAAAATTCATTATAATGTCCCATCCTTCAGAAATGTTCAAAACAATATGACCTAAACTCATGCAGAGACCACATTAGCATCGTTGAGGTTGGTTGCTCTCTCTTTCTAAACCTTTAACCCTCTAGTTTTATCCACTAGTAAGTTTAGCGAATTCTGCATGCCATTACTTCTAGATTTTTAAACCATGGTTGCCAATTACCCTCAAATAATACTAATAAACCTCTTATTTTATATTGTACCCTAAGATATGATGCTATTCTGGTAACTTCAGATTCCCATTCTGACGTAGTGGGTGGGGTTGTTTGTCTCCATTTCATTAAAAATGTATCACCTAGCTTCCATAGTCATAGTGTAAATTAATGGGTGAAATTTTTTCAAATCCCTCACCAACAGCGAAGTGTCACCAAAAAGGCACATTGGAGCAGAATGTGGTAAAGAAAAACCCGTTACCTCTTCAGCTCTAGGTTGAACCGCACCCCAAAACTGTAGTAAATTTGGACATGCCCAATTTATATGCGCTATACATCCAGGAGATTGATGACATCTCCAGAATTCATTCAAAATTGGGATACCCATTTTCGATAATACTGTAGAACACCTTATTTACACGCATCTAATATTTCACGTTTAACCTGAAATGGCTTGATTTGCTTTGCTGAAATTTTGCGTTCTGCCTAAGCAGCTGTCAGTGCTGTCTGTTGTTATCACCTGGGGTTCTGTGTGAAGAGTTAACAAGCAGCACTTAACACCCTAACAAGGCACAAACAATATGTAAGGGGCTTAACAATAAGGTGATCGACAAGGTGATCAACAGTCTTTTCAAGCTGCTGTTAAACTTAACAAGCTGTTGATCACTGTCGATTATCTTGTTCGCACCATAGCATTCCACCGAGAATTCCACCAAGCACTTCAGCAGTCAGCATTAAAAGGTTCATGTTCCCACCTACTGCAGTATAGCCCGTTTCGATCAACAACATGTCTCTATTCAAGTGGGTCACGCAGAGCCGGTCCGTTAAGCGCAGTGCTGCTGTTCTTTGATGTAGACACCGTGAACCCCGAAGACTTGTGCCGTGTGTCTCGGATTTCAAACAAAGCGGTGGTAGCAATTGTAAATGAACTCCGCAGTATACCCCACCTGAAAAGAAACACAGAACCAGCTACATACACTACTCCGCAGAGCTCCGGTTCGAATTGGGTAAATATGCCTGTGAGTATAGGGTAATGAACTGTGTGCGAATATATTCCACAAAACACAACGGCACTGTGAATAAGAGTATGGTGAGGAAATTTAAAGCTGATTACCTCACAAAATTGCACTCCTGTCCAGACCCTGATACGCTCCCTCTTGAACTGCCCAAGAAGCCTCAGGGCCAACCCACGCTGCTCCTCGATGATGTAGAGAAAGAGTTAAAAAACATTGTCTGTAGCTTGCGAGGCAAGGGGGCTGTCATAAATTATTAGGTTGTCCATGATGTTGATGTAGGACTTGTCAAAAACCACAACCCTCACCTACTGTCAGAATTTGGTGGCACTATAACGCTTATCTTGCCATTGGGTGTGGAAATTCTTACATCCCATGGGCTTTTCAAAACACAAAGGAACGAAAGCAGGGAGAAAAATCCCTATAGACTTCCCAATCCTAAAAGAAAAGTTCCTTGAGCGCATTTCCATAGCTGCCAGACACGAGCTAATACCAGAGAATCTGGTGCATAACATGGATGAAACGGACATTAATTTAATTCTGTGCTCAGAGTGGATAATGGGGAGCACTGGGGCTAGACAGGTGGAGGTCACTGGACTGGGCGATAAGTGCCAGATATCGCTAGTACTAACATGCACACTGTCCGGTGACTTTCTACCGCCTCAGGTCATTTACAATGGGCAAACAAACCGATGTCAGTCACAGTTCACTTTCCCCAAGGAGTGGCATATAACACAGTTGGAGACTCATTGGGCCAACGAGGCCACTGTGATAGAGCTGATAAACTGTGTGCTGGTGCCTTACTTTACGTTTATCAAGCAATCGAATGACCTCCCTGTGGAGCAAAAAGTGATGCTAATTTTAGATTTATTCAGGGCTCATATGACCCAGGCAATTCTGAGCAAATTCGAAGAGTGCAATATTATTCCTATTTTTGTGCCACCAAGCTGTATAGACTTGTTGCAACCACTTGATATTAGTGTTAACAAACTCCTGGAGGATGCGTTGAAAAATGAATTCACCCAATGGAACTTGCACTTATGCACTGATAGCACTTTGTCTTTTTTAAATAGAATGATTTTTAAAAATGAGTGCTTTACTACTGATTTGATACCGTGATTAAAGTGATTACATTCAGTACCATCTCACTGTGGTTCATTCATACAGGTTTACATGGTGCAATAATACTAGTACAGTACTCTGCTCACTAGAGTATGCCACTTTCATAGTCGGCATGCACTAAATGCAGCTCCTAATTTTTGCTGGTACTTTATTTTAGCATGGTAGCCACAAATAGCGATTATAGCGAAAGTAATGTATTCTGTAGTACTTCAGGAGTTCTGTGCCATCTTCTTAAAAGTTTTTTCTGGATGAGTTGATAATGGGGAACTATGCCCTTAGGTGCCAGTTACTAACATCTATCCCATGTTACCTGAGATATCTCCATGTTCAATTCTGTCTCCCACTATTGTCTATGTGGTTCCCAAGAAGGCTACTCTACGTCTTGTACTGTAGATGTTTATGTACCTGTCCACCCTTTATCAACTGAGGCTTAGACCATAAATCTATCATGAGATCCATATTTGAAGAGTATGTATGCTATTTTCCCCCAACCACCCCCTTAAGGCATTTCTGAACTGTATGTATCTCCAGAAATCTAAGATGAAATTTCATATTCCTTTTGAAGTCACTGAAAAGATTTTAATCTGTTGTCTATTGGGGATAACAGATGAGCCAACTCTTTTTTTTTTTGTATTATCTATTTTTCTGCCCCCTTGCTCGCTGGTCCTCCACTCCTTCAGGCTCTGACAAGTTCCCCCGACCTATTCTGTCCTCGCCCGGCCCTTCTCTAGTCCCTAGGTCACAGCCGACCCCCGGGATATCCCGGTGTATCCCTTCACTGGGAGGGTCCCTCTCCTCCGAGGGGGAAGGCACCGGTGGGGAGGATAGCCCCAGCACATCCTTCTAGGGCCCGGGGGTGCTGTTGGGAACAGGAGGCACCGGGAAGGCGCCGGAGGCCCCTAGGAACAGAGAGCTATCATCCGAGGGCCAGAGAGCAATTTTCCTGGCTTTCTGTTGGGGGCAGTGAGGACGCCACGGCATATGCCGACTTCCACCCTCCTCCAGTTAGTATTGGGCTGGCGGCCTGGTGATACTCCCAGCCTCCGCAGGGGAGCCAGCAGGCTGACCAGTTTCCCACTGGAGAAGGAGAGCTGTCTCTGGGACGCTCAATCATTCTCCCCCCGGCGGGCCCTCCAGTGACCTGGTCTCGTTCCCGAACCCGGGTCGCTGGCGTCACAAGCAGAAATCCAGCCTCTACTTTTATTCTCCCAGTGTTGCAAATGAACCATTTGAACTTCAATTTTTAATCTGGGATTTTGCCACAAAGTATCTTGTTTTCCAAACTGAGTCTCTGCCCAACCTGATTGTTTGTAAACTACTTTTAATAAATTTCTAGTATACTGAAAAGTAGATGGCAAAGGTTGAGATGTCCTTCTTAGCACTCTTAGCATAGTCTAGAGAGGAATAGGGTCCGACAAAGCCTGTTCCACCTCAAGCCACAAAAGTCACCCCCTCTTCCCTTATACATAATAGTGCACTTCTCACCCCATTTGCAATATGATATGCCTTCAAATATGACAGATTCCAATCCTCTTTTATAGTGGCCTACTGAATCTAGATCTCTGCTTTTCCCACAGATATCCTGAAAATGTTCTATCAAATTGTTGCCACCATTTATTTGAAATACAAATGGGTAGATTAATGCAATAAAGCGTGATTGAAAATGATGGATTACCAAAGGAAGACTCTTCTAGTCTACTTACCAAAATCTTAGCCAATGTTTTTGCATCTACATTCATAAGAGATATTGGTCTGTAACCCCAGCCCCCCTTTTTGGCAACACAACAACCATAAACAAACAAAAGGCGTTACCCCTGGCATTAGGGCAACACCTGGCTTGGGCATGTCAGAGGTCAGGGGAAAGGGCGTAAAATAACATTTCTATCTACTTGAGTTCGGGGAAGAAGTACCTGGGCTACAGTGTGTCAACTGAGTCTGAGGGGGACCCCAAAAATGCACACAGGTCACACAGAGATGGAATGTCCACAAGTAGGAATGGGATTGTACTGTACGACTTTTATTCCTGACAGATGTTACACAGGAACTAGTGGTGCCCCCAGGCTTTTTGCATGTACAGACTCTCCTTACATAGAACAACACTTTCCTTCTGCATTACAGCGACTTGTTACTCTAGAACATTTCTCTTTGAACATTCGTCCCTACATTTGACTAGGGACCTCTGTACAAATGAGGCATTCCAGATCCTCTGACTTCTCAAGTGCATATTACAGTGGGGGGTGCCATAGCACTTATTTTGAGCACAAACAAGTGCAAATTACAGTGGTGGGTGCTACAGCACATATTTGGAGCACAAACCACACTGGGTGAACTAGTTACCACCCTGACCATGTAACCAGATGGGTCCATTTGCAACCTGGATTGAGTGGTCAGCTCAGTTTCGGCCAAAGCCAGACTTCCCTGCCATTACATACAGTTAAGGATTCTTCAGGCACTCCAGGCCTCTGAAGACAATCCCACAGCACATCCTTGCACAAGGGTTTCCAGTGAACCTACTCCTGAACATGATGTGTTCCTTCCTAGGCACCAGCAAACCCAAAATCGATTATCAGCTGCGTCTTGTATACTAGGCAGGATTGTACCCACAAGACGTTTGTTAAAGTCTCACAGAACTACACAGTTCCCACACTCTGTTGGGGTCTTCTTCCAAAGACCCACCCACAGCATACTTGGATAGTCACAGCCATAGCTACACTCTAGCCTCTGGCTGAAGGGCTTTTTCGAAGTACTGAACTGAATGACAACAATCCCAAGAAATTAACATTTGAAGGTCCAAAGTGTTTTGTTGTGTAAGCTCACAGTCTGTATTCTGGGCAGTACTCAGGAAGTGACATGATTTTATTTATTTATTTAGTTTTTGTTGTCCGGGTACGTGCACTAGACAAATCCTGCCTATTTTCAGGCACGAACCGGGGGAAGGGGATACAGATAAATGCCAACTGACCTTGAACCAGATTAAGCTGTTGGTGATATTTTTAGTGAATGAGGGAAATTTGGCCAGGACACCGGGGAAATTCCCTTACTGTTTTCGATAAGTGCCATGGGATCTTTAACATCCACCTGAACTACCACCAATCCAGGCAAATGGGACCTCGGTTTAACGTCTCATCCGAAAGACGGCACCTCAGAAGTGCAGCACCCCTCTCATGCTGCACTACAGTGTCAGTACTGTTAATAAATAGTCTGGAACAGTTACTTTTACTCTAAAACGTGGCATATACTCCTGAAGCAGGTTTCCAGGGCATTATGAGTTTTATTTTACCCTGCTGTTCTTGAAGTATAATTATATGGGGGGGGGGCTTCTTGTGGTTTTACTTCATTCCTCATTTAGCACTGCCCTTTAGGAGTGGAGTAAAAGAAAAATATACAGCAGGTTTATTAAGAGTATAGCAACATAAAGCTGAAATACTAAGGTCTTCATGAATCACTGCACATTGGGCAACTTATATAGGAATGCCTGAGCACTGTAGTAGGAATAATTAGTAGGATGCTTGGAATGCCTGGGAGAGATGCTTGGTACAAAGTATGTTTGTTCTGGAGTAAATTAGGTTATATACTTCATGCATGTGTATAGGTTTGAGTGCTTACGCAATATTAAGTAGGTTTGGTCTCTCTCTCTCTGTCTCTCTCTGTCTCTCTCTCTGTCTCTCTCTAACTATGACAGGGACTGCCACTCTTTTGAGGTACCATGAAGGCAGAGGATCCCTCTTGAGGAGCGTTCCACCCATAGAGCTGCTACAGGGATGAGGTTCCCTTAGACCTATGCTACCTTATGGAGGAAGGCCATAAGTGCTGTAAGGAAAGACAGGAGCCACCACAGGAGGGGAGGATGGTAGGAACAATAACAAACTCTAGCCAGAGCTGATACAGCTGTGGCAAGCTTGTAAAGTTTCAGAGAACGAGTGTTTCTAAGTGCCATCTCCAAGATGGAGGCGGTGACGCAACTGCGCATGCGCAGCACTCACACGTGCATAGTTGTGATGAATGGCATTATGCCATTCCAAAGATGGTGGTGTCGGTGGAACTCAGAATGTGGATGTAATAGCCGAAATAGTACGGCTGTTACTCCATAGCGATCAGCCATGGTGGAGTGTTCCAAGCTCTGTTGGAGTTTCGGCAGGATATTTTCAAAAGTCAAATGGAAGTGTGCCTCAAAATTACCTTCTATATACACTAGAAATCATGGGCCGGATTTTCAAATGCCCTAGATTGTTGCAAGCCCCGGTGGGCTGATGGTACGGTGCATGGGACGTGCAATTTAACAGGGCTTTCCATTCCGTACAGCAATTGCCGCAAGTTAGACCAGCTTTTTCTGCTCTGACTTGTGGCAGTCTTGGGGCTGTTATTATGGAGCATGCAACAGATATATGGCGCAAGCTGACATAATGTGTGGAAACTGTTGCAGCTGCGCCTGAGCTTGTAAAATTGGGCACAGTTGCGGCAAAGGTATCGGCGCACAACCAGAGCCTAAGTGCCCTGGTGCAGGGCTGGACGCAAGCTGTGTGCCAGGCTTCAAAACTCCAGCCCCACATTCCTAGTATACTACATTGTATACTGGAAAGGAGCAGGGAAATCCTAGCCCCGCCCCCAAAAAAATCACGGTAGTAAGTACGGTAAACAGCAACATAGAGGTGGCGATAGGGAGAAGGGCAGGGGTAAATGGGGAAGTGACAAAGACAAGAAGGACAGGGATGGGGCAAAAAGGAGTAAGGCCATCAGGAAATGGAGGGTAATGAGTTCCAATGCCCGTAGTCTGGGCAACAAGCTCCTGAGCTGGTGGCCTTGATGGAAGAGGGATGCCTGATATCGTAGCAGTCACAGAAACATGGTACACAAAGAACCATGACTGGGATGTTAGCATACCAGGGTACATAACCTACAGGAGAGACAGGCAGGAGAGAAGAGGGGAGAAGTAGCTCTCTATGTAAAGGAAGGGATAAAAGCAACTGAACAAAAGAGTAAACAGGGAGGAGAGGAGGCACTGTGGGTCACCTTGGAGACTGGAAAGGGCACCACAATCCGCACAGGGGTTGTGTACAGACCCCCATATCAAGGGGAGGGAATGGACAAGGATATGATAGAAAGCATTTTTAGGATGGCAGAGAAAGGGGAGATACTGTTGATGGGAGACTTGAATATGCCAGATGTTAATTGGAGCACATTTGCTGCAGCCACATCCAAGAGCAGGGTCATTCTCGATGCCCTACAGGTGGCAGGCCTCAGACAGCTAGTTTCAGAACCCACTCGTGAGGGAGCAATCTTAGACCTCGTACTCTCAAATGGGGGCAGTGAGAGGATCTTAGATCTAGAAGTGGGTTGCCATCTGGGAACAAGTGACCATCAAACAGTGTGGTTCACGTTAAACTTAGCTACATAGTCAAGCCATACAAAAGTGAGGTACTGGACTTCAGGAGGGCTGACTTTGGCAAGAAGGGAGAGTGCCTCAGAAAAGCACCAGCAAACAGGCTAGAAGGAGGGTGGAGCAACAATGGGGAATCATCAAACTGCCATCACAGCGGCAACAAGCCTTTGTGTGAAGCAAATAAACAAATCAAAACAAAGAAAAGCTACATGATTCTCAAAAGAGGTGGCTGGGAAAGTCAGGAGAAAAGATAGCATTCAGGAAGTATAAGGAAACAAAGAAGGAGCAGGACAGAGAGCTGTACCAGTTAAGGCAGAAGGAAGCAGGAGGAAGTCAGAATAGCAAAGGCCCAAACTTAGGAAAAGATAGCCAACTTGGTTAAGAAGGGGATAAAACCTTTTATAGGTATATCAGAGACGAGAAAGACAAAGGGAGGGATAGTGAGGCTGAATAGAATGAATGGTGGGTGGGCAGAGGGGGACAGTGAAAAGCAGGATACTGAAACTAATATTTCTGCTCAGTATTCACAAAAGAGGAGGGGAAGTGCCTAATCCAGTTAACAGAAGCACTTTGATAGGGGGTCGATCCCAGCCCTTTCACAGAAGAAAGGGTTCTGCAAGAACTCCTAAAACTGAAGGTGACAAAGCAATGGACCTGATGGAATTCACCCCGAATTCTAAAAGAATTAAGGGGAACTAGTGAAACCACTGACTACTCTTTTTAATAAATCATGGAGGATGGTGTGGTACCCGAGGACTGGAGGAAGGCGGATGTGACCCCTTCACAAAAGTGGGACCAAGACAGAGGCAGGAAACTACAGACCTGTCAGTTTGACCTCTGTGGTAGGAAAGTGATGAAGTCACTTCTGAAGGAAAGAATTGTTGAGTACCTTGAGGCTAGTGGGCACAGGACCCAAGGCAGCATGGGTTCACAGCGGAAGGTCATGTCAGACGAATCTAATAGATTTCTTTGACTGGGTGACTAAAGTAGTAGACTCAGGGAGGGGCTGTGGACATGGCCTACCTAGACTTTAGCAAGGCATTTGACACAGTCCCACACAAAAGATTAATAGTCAAATTAACCAGCCTGGGAATGGGTCCCAGGTGGTAGCCTGGGTAAAACATTGGCTGGACAACAGGACACAAAAGGTAATTGTAAATGGAGTCCACTCTGAAGAAAGAGGGGTTACTAGTGGGGTACCGCAGGGTTCATTACTGGGTCCAGTCCTTTTTAATGTCTTTATAAGTGACATTGCAGAGGGCTGGAAAGAAAAGTATGCCTGTTTGCAGATGACACAAAGATCTGCAACGGGGTTGATAACAAGGAGGCGTGGAAAGGATGAGAAGGGACTTGGCAAGGTTGGAGGAATGGTCAGAAGTATGGCAGCTAGGATTCAATGCAAAGAAGTGCAAAATAATGCACCTGGGAAGCAAGAACCCAAGGGAAGATTACACAATGGGGGGGAAGGAGGTAGTAACAACAACAAAAAAGGAAAGTGACCTGGGGGTAATCACATCAGATGACCTTAAGGTTAGCAAGCAATGTGAGAAGGCAGTAGGGAGGGCTGGGGGATACTGGGATGCATAGGGAGAGGCATCACCAGCAGAAAACAGGAAGTTGTTATCCCTCTGTACAGACAGTTGGTGAGACCCCATCTGGAGTACTGCGTCCAGTTCTGGAGACCCCATCTCCGCAAGGACATAGGCAGGATAGAGGCAGTCCAGAGCAGGGCAACTAAAATGGTGCATGGTCTGTAAGAGAAGCCGTACGAGGAGAGACTAAAGGAGCTTAATATGTATACCCTTGAGGAAAGAAGGGAGAGGGGGGACATGATAGAAACGTTTAAGTACCTCAGTGGAATCAACAAAGTCCAAGAGGGTAGCATCTTTCAGAAAAAGAGACGTGCAAGAACAAGGGGAAACAATTTAAAGATGGGGGGGGTTCCGGGGCAATGTGAGGACGTTTTTTTTCCCAGAGAGGGTAGTGGATGCATGGAACAGCCTTCCTGAGGAGGTTGTGGGGTCTAAAACTGTGGGAGAATTCAAGACTGCATGGGACAGATATAAGGCAGTTCTTGTAGGGGATAGGAAGAAATAGGCTGTTGGTTAACTAGGATCTGCGGCCTATCCTGTAGGTAGGGAAATGGGCAGACTAGGTGGGCCAGGCGGTCCTTATCTGCCGTCAAAGTCTATGTTTCTATGATGCTATGGTCTTAAAAGGTTTTTGTGAATCGGACAACTCCACTGCCGCTTCCTTGCGGACCGTCTCTGTGGTAACAACGGTGCCTAAATAACAACTGCTGCAAGCATTCACTTAGTTTTTGCCCCTAAAATAAGTAATTTTTGTTTACTTTTTTCATGTGTTTGTTTTTGTTTTATTTGTTTTTATAACTTGAATTTATTCTTATTTCTTATTTAAGAAAAAACACAGGTCTCTACATATTGGAGTCATTAGAATAAGAGTCGAAAGTCATTTGAATAGGAATCAGAATCGAATTTCCCCTTCCCCATCGGACTGCTACAAAAACCTTCCCCTACTTGGCATTCAAAGAAAAACTAGCTCCCCGTCCCCTATCTTTGTTTCTCCTCCTCCCTTACCTGGGACTCACTCATAGCATGTGGGGCATCTCCTACAGACTCCGGAGTACTGGGAACTGTACTGAACAGTTTAGAGTCCATCCAGGGTTCCAGGACAAAAATGAAACTCCCCTCCCCAAAACCACCTCAACCAGACTATCTGGCCACCTCCCATGCCACTGTCGCTGTCTCAGCTTGCCAACTCCTCCATCCAGTAGCTTGCTTCTTGCTTGCTTGCTAGTAGCCAGGCCCAAGCATGTAGCCCTGCAGTGTACAGTGGTCTGCCTTACCTCGCCTCGCCCCAACTGTAGGCTTTAGCCACTAGCCACCCATCCACTGCCCAGCTTGCTACTCCAACCTCTTTCAAAATGTATTCAAACTAACTGGTTCCCTTGTTTGAACCCTTCCTTATGAACCTGTCCTGCTGCTCCCATCCTGAGTCTTCCTCTTGTTTACCTCTGCTGCATTAGCACTGGTCAACAGAAACAAAACCATAGTTAGACAACCACCGACCAGACACCTTACTCTCAGAGTATCTGGCATAGATGGCAGTGATGGTCGGGGGTTAGCTGAAGAGTCATAAAGGACTAAAAAAAAAAGAATTGCTGTCCAGACTGAGTGGCCATCATTCCCCGAGCAGCAACTTCAGGAGGGGGGAGAGAGAGAGACAGAGCTGGCCGAGGGGAGGAGGGGTGTAGTTCCTGCCGGGCATGTTCGGTGTTGGGGAGAGGTGGTGGTTCTTCGAAGTGCGGCAGGACTGGACCTCTGGACTATGTGGACAGAATCAGACCAGTGTGAACACTGCACCAGAAGCTGCCTGTAACCATCTAGACTGGTACCCCAGCTTCTTCAGGTGCTGCAGACAGCAGTTAAACAGGTAAAGGAGGGGAAAAGCACGGGCTTCCAGCAACAACTGGGCACGCTCCCAGTGACTATCGGGCTCTCACCCCAATGTTTTCAATGAGTACTGGGGGGGGGCCTGTCTAGTGGGAGGCGTTTTCTGAGGAAGAATGCAGAATCGGTACTGGAATCATATGACAGAGATGGAGGGATGGCAGAGGACAGCAGAGGAGTCCTCAACCAGCAGCAAGCACCACTGGAGCCCCACACAGCCAGGAGAAGAGGAAGAGTAGTGGGGAACAGAAGAAGGAGTTGTTGAAGTGGTACAGCAAATCCAGGGGCAGAAAGGGCAGTAGAGAGAGAGCAGTGGTAGTTGGGCAACTTAAGCACAGCGACTGCAGGGAGACTAACTAGATCAGTGGCAGGAGGCTGGCCATAGGGGAGAAAGGACTACTAAGAGACTTAGGGAAGCTGGCAGGTGGACTATGAGCCCTGTGGCTGCAAAAACAAAAAATGAGTGGTATGCACAGATTAAAGTGATTTTCCGATATGAATAGCTACTCACCGTAGTGTGGTAGCTGCCCCCGGTGATAGTCATTTTAGCCAGGATGTAATCAGTTTCTTTAAGCCCTGTTTTAATAAAATCACTCATAATTTAGTTTTTCCAAGGGACTGGCTGTTCAGTCTCACAGCCCCAGTCCTGCTGACACGCCCCGACTAACATGGCCCTTGTTAGTCGAGCAGTGTCCTTCATTAATCCCCAAGTGACCATTTTGTAGCTCAAAAATGGAATCGAAATTGAGACCCATTCATTTTAATGGGGCGCTCCCCCATGCTCTCCCTGGCCACACATCAGTACATCTCCTTGGTAGCGGGGGCGTGTCAGCGGGACAGAGGTCTGTGAGACTGAACAGCCAGCCCCTCGAAAAAACTAGATTACGAGCGGTTTTATTAAAACAGGGCTTCAAGAAAAGGATTATATCTTGGCTAAAATGACTATCACCGAGGGCAGCTACCACACTATGTGAGTGGTAGCTGCCATCCAGTATGTTGGAAATTTCCTTAAGTACCAGAGGGTGGGGGTGGTATTTGTCACCCGCTATCCCACTGACCCACAGGCAAAGCCATCGTAATATCAAAGGTTCAGAAATGTAGATAAGTGATTCTTATGTCAGAAAAAATGGTGGCTACAAAGTGCAAACAGCAGAACATTTTGGTGGCCATAGGGGTGCAGCTGTTTTGGTGGCTATAGGGGTGCAGCTGACAACATGGTGGGGAAAACATGGTATTCTAGGGACATGGATATGTTGTTCATCCACACTCATTGGCAGTATCCTTGCCGCTTTAAATCTTGCCGGAAGGTCTTCAAGCTTGCTCCTCCCACCCACCCGGGTGGTATAACTCTCGGCTCCGCCCCATGACGCCAGATCTTCCTTACCGCTTGGAAGCTCAGGTTCCCTCCTTAACGCTCTGCGTTTGTGACTGGTTCCTATTTCTCCGTTTGCGGATTTAAAAATAATATTTTGCAAAAAGACTTCAGTCTTGATCCCTCGTGACTGCGATGGATAAATCGACTGAGTTCTGGAGATGCCCATGCGGGCAGAAGATGTCTCGGACGGATCCACACTCCACGGTGTCTACTGCTTAGGCCTTGAGCACGACCGCAGGCTTGGCGACCTGTGCTCATCTTTCTGGCCCTCGTCCTCGAAGACCGTGCTGCCCGATTGCAACTGGGCCGTCCGAAGCGTTCCCTCGGTGAAGTCCAAGGAGGCCGGTTGGCGGTGTCAGGGCGGCGGAGCAACGATCAGCCTGAGCGGATGGTCGCCCTCAAGAGGAGCGGCGCGGCAGATCTTCCCGGCCGCTGCATTTATCCCGCTCTCTCTGGGTTCTTCCACACGGCTTCCTTTAAGGAGCTTTGTCTGTCCCTCCACTAAAGGAGAAGGGCTCTGCCTGCTGGACCTTTTTCTCGTCCAAGAAGAGGACAAGGGTAAGTCCTCCGTCGGCGCTCTTGGGAGCGGAAAGGTCCCTCTCCCGGGCCGTCGACCCGTCGGCTTCAGCCGACTGCTCGGCCGCCACTGGCCCACGGTGTCCCCGCCAGGTCAGTTGACCAGACTCCCACTGATGAAGTCGAGATTTTTCGACCCATTGGACGGGCTGTCGCCTTTAGCAGCCGAGATTCCCTCCCCGGTTCCCCGGGAGGAGTTGAGATCCCGTGGGCTCGCCTGTGCCTCGGTTCGGGCCCTCGGATGGACCTTCCGAGCCGAAGGAGTGTCGGTTCCGGCCGACACCTCCTGCACCGACCCGAAATTCCGGGACTCTGGTCTCGGTCTCGGACCTCTTCCGCGGTCCAGCCGTTCCCACCGTCATGGCGGTCTCGGTCTCGACACCTTGATGGCGGCGTCGCCCTTCGTCCTCGTCCTCCTCCTCGGATGAGGGGAGGCTTCGGCGTAAATTACGTCGACGGTACGAGGACCTTATGTTGCAACAGCTCCTCCTGGCCGGGAATAAGCCGACTCCGGCGCCTTCCCCGGCCATTAAGTGGCTGTCACCGGAACGGCCGACACAACCCCTCGACTTGTCCGAGGAGCCTATACCCAGGCCGGTTGTTCGGCCAAAACCAGCTGCTCCACCGATTGCGGTGGAACCTCCGCCTCCACAGCCACCAATTGGGGCTCCGACCAAGGATTCTCGGTCGGCTAAGGGTTTACCCCATCGGCTGTCAGTTACCCTCACTCCCGACCGACCTCGGCAGGTGAAGGGTGGTTCAGGCCAGAGGCAGCTCTTCGAGGACTCTTCCGAGTCCGAAGATGATTCCTCCTTCTTCTCCAAGCGACTGGACTTGGGTCTTCAGGAGGTCAGCCAATGGACGATAGCCCGTCGTCCTTCCTAGGACTGCTTCGGCTCATCTCGGAGTCTACCGGGATGGAGCTCGAACCCGTTTCCAAACGGGCCAGGTATCCCCTCACGGAGATTCTGGACCGAGGGGATTCTCCGACGGAGGCCTTTCCGGTGGCCGAGGCCATAGTGGGTCCAGCACTGGAACTTTGGCAGCGCCCTGCTTCCTGCCCTGCGCCTTCGGCCAGGATGGCCAGGAAGTGTCGGTCCCTACCGTTCCTTGTCCGGTTTTCGGAACACCCTCTGCTGAGGGGTTGGTTACCGACAGCGTTTTCGGCCAGCGCCCGTAGCGCCCAGGATGTGGACAAACCTCCTGACAGGAGTCCAAGAAATTGGACTATGTCGGGCGAAAAGTCTGCTAGCGTCCTCCTCTCGGCCTCTTCGCCAGGCCAGTTCGCCGCCCCATGGCACATTTTCTCATGCCCTGTTGGGCTCCTGGATGAGGTCATCCCTCATCTTCCCGCCGATCTGCAGACTACGGTTAAGCAGGTGCGGGACCAGGGCAGGGCAGTGGCCAAACAGCAGCTCCAGACTGCTTTGGATATAGGGGACTCATGTGCCAGATCGGTGGCGGCCGCAGTGGCTATGCGTCGGCGGGCTTGGCTGAGGATATCCACCTTTACTTCGGATACCCAGCACAAGTTGGCGGATGTTCCCTTTTTTGGGACTGACCTCTTCGGCCCTGGGGTGGAAGGTCACCTGCAGAGGATCGAGAAGTCCAATGCCACCTTGGACTCGGTCTCTTCCGCTCAGAAGGACAAAGGCCGCAAACCACAGCCTAAGCCCTTTCGTCCTTCTGTGCCCCGGCGCCTGCCCAGCAACGTCAGGGCCAGGCAGGCTCGGCCTTGGCATCCCAAACCCAAGCCGCCGGCTTCCTCTAACAGGAGGCAGGGAGGAAAGGGCCCAGGAGGTCCCTGGCGCGGTCCCTCCTCCAAGCCTGCCCAGTGACGGGCTGAGGGTGTCGCCCCATCCGTCACCTTACCTGGGTCCCCGTGGGGGCGGCTCCAGCACCTTCCGTTCCGCCTGGTCCGCTGTTACCACGGACAGGTGGGTCTTGAGGTGGTGGGAAGAGGCCTGCCTCTGGAATTGAGCAGGCACCACCCTTCAGAGCCGTCGCCCCTCGGGGCTTCGGGATCCCAGCCTCACTGGCGGCTCGTCCGAGCCATTATCGCCTCCTCCTCCAGAAGGAGGTGGTAAGAGGTGGTGGACCCTCTTTCAGACCCAGGGTTTGTGTCCAGGTACTTCCTGGTTCGAAAACGGACGGGGGGCTGGCGCCCCATTCTCGACCTACACGACCTAAACAAGTTCCTAAGGTCTCGAACCTTCAGGATGGTCACTCTGGCTCAGATAATACCATCCTTGGAACGCGGCGTGTGGTTCTGCTCTCTGGACTTGCAGGACGCGTTTTTTCACGTCCCTATCCGTCCGTCTCACCAGAGATTCCTTCGCTTCCGAGCGGAAGGATCTCTCTTCGAGTTCCAAGCCATGCCCTTCGGCTTGTCTCCAGCTCCCAGGGTCTTCACCAAATGCATGGCAGTGGTGACAGCATTCCTGCGGCGCCGAGGGGTCCGGTGTACCCTTACCTGGACGACTGGCTGATAGCAGCTCCCTCCAGGAAGGAGGCGGAGTGGTCCAGAGATCTGGCCCTCCAGGTCTGCTCTCAACTGGGCCTCCTTATCAACGAGGCCAAGTCGAACTCGAGCCAAGCAGGTGATTTTATTCATCGGGCGCAGCTCGACTCTCTTCGAGCCAGAGCGCTGCCCGCGGACAGGGCGAGGTTCTTTCCTCCTTTGCCCGATCATTTCTGGTTGGGCAATTGCGCCTGCCGGGACTTCCTGCGCTCCTGGGTCTCATGGCGGCCTGTACCAGCGTGGTCCGTTGGGCCGCTGGAACATCGTCCCTTCAGTGGGGACTGGCCAGCCAGTGGTCACACGCCACGATCCCTTGGACCAGCTTGTGTCGGTACAGGGGATGTGGAACGCCTCCAGTGGTGGACCGCTCCAGATCATTTGCAGGAGGGCATCCTGCTCGTCCGCCCCCACGACGGTTCTCTGTCGACCGATGCCTCTCTGATGGGTTGGGGTGCCCATCTGGGGAACACGGGCTCATGGCCTCTGGTCCCCATGAGGTCGATGCCACATCAACCTGCTGGAGCTCCGGCGGTCCGCCTAGCTCTCACCGCCTTTGCTCCGTTCCTCCCGGTCAAGTGGTCGAGTCCAGGCGGACAATACCACGACCATGTACTATCTAAACCGCCAGGCGGGGCGCGCTCCATGCTTCTATGCAAGGAAGCTCTCGCATTTGGTCACTGCGGCGCAGCCTGGAGGCGGATCTCTAGCTATTCACGTGGCAGGAGCCTCCAACACCCTGGCCGATGCCCTGAGCCGGATAGGGCTGCATCCCACGAGTGGTCTCTCCTGCCGGAGGTAGTACAGCATCTGTTCTCCCTTTGGGGCACACCTCAGGTGGACCTGTTTGCCTCCATGGAGAACGCAGGCTGAGTCTGTTTCATGCCCCCCCTCAGCAGGGCTCGCTGCAGGGGATGCCTTCTCGAGGCAATGGACCCCGGGCCTCTTTACGCCTTTCCCATTTCCCTTGATCCACAAGGTGCTTCTCAAGGCGA
Source organism: Neoceratodus forsteri (assembly GCA_016271365.2). Taxonomy (NCBI): domain Eukaryota; kingdom Metazoa; phylum Chordata; order Ceratodontiformes; family Ceratodontidae; genus Neoceratodus; species Neoceratodus forsteri. The sequence goes on along the minus strand of CM028131.1, from coordinate 1,002,523,905 downwards.
GGAGGGACAAGGCGCAGGTGATTCTGATAGCCCCAGACTGGCCTCGCCAGTTCTGGTACCCAGATCTCCTCAGTCTCAGCTCCAGGACTCACGGCAGCTTCCAGCTCGCCCGGACCTGCTCTCAGTCAATCAGGGAAGGTGTTCCATCCGGACCTTCAATCCCTGCACCTGACGGCCTGGTTCCTGAGCGCTAGAGTTCCAGGCTTTGGGTCTTTCCGACGAGGTCCTCAATGTAGTTGAGGCGTCCCTGATGAGTCGACTCAGAAAATGTTATGCCTTCAAATGGAAAAGGTTTTCCATTTGGTGTCAGGGCAAGGGCTTGGACCCTTCCTCCTGTTCCTTGGCAAGCATCTTGGACTATTTATGGTCCCTTTCTAGTCAAGGGCTTAGGTCGGAGACCTAAGGGTGCACCTGGCAGCCATCTCTGCTTACCGGTAGCGGGCAGGAAGCAGTCGATGTGCGAGGAGAAGGTGGTCTGGCGCTTTTTCAAGGCCTTGATCACATTTCCTCCAGTGCGGGAACCCCCACCTCCGTGGGATCTACTGCTGGTACTGGCAAAGCTCATGGGAAGCTATTCGAACCTATGCACAGGTGTGCTCTCTCTCACCTGTCGTGGAAGACCGCTTTCTTGGTGGCTATCACGCAGCCAGAAGGATGGAGAGCTCCAGGCGCTTCATCGAGTCTCCTTACCTGGTCTTCCACAGGGACAAGGTTGTCCTCGCGCCCCACCGAAATTCCTTCCGAAGGTGGTGTCGGGTTCACCTTAACCAGGTGTTGACTCTGCCGGTGTTCACCCAATCACACCTCGGGAGGTAATATGGGCTCCATACTCTGGATCCTAGAAGGCGCCGCTTATTATATGGAGCGACGGCTGAAATTCGGGGAGAGGTCGCCAGCTGTTTGTCACCTCACGCTGAAGCCGCATCTGGCAGACCTGCAGCCAAGCGGACGATAAGCAGGTGGGTAACCTCCTGCATAGATCTCTGCTATAAGTTGGCGGGCATGGAGCCTCCCAGAGGATAAGAGCTCATTCTACCCGCCATACTGCTGCAACGGTGGCTGCTTCCAGGGCGTCCCTATCCAGGAAATCTGCAGGGCTGCTACCTGGAAGTCAGCAAACACCTTCATTACCCACTACCACATCGACCTTGAGTCACGCCGGGATGCTGGTTTTGGGACCTCGGTTCTCAGTCTTCTTTCCCAAGTAAGTATATGGGGTGTGCTTTGCCTCCTCCTCCCGGAGAACTGCTAGGAGTCTGCCAATGAGTGTGGATGAACAACATATCCATGTCCTAGAAATACAGGTTACTCACCTGTAACAGGAGTTCTAGGAATGGTATATGTTGTTCATCTACGATACAAACCTCCCGGCTTGACGCTTTAACCTGAGCTTCCAGCGGGCCAGATCTGGCGTCATGGGGCGGAGCCGTGAGTTATACCACCCGGGTGGGTGGGAGGAGCAAGCTTGAAGACCTTCCGGCAAGATTTAAAGCGGCAAGGATACTGCCAATGAGTGTGGATGAACAACATATACCATTCCTAGAACTCCTGTTACAGGTGAGTAACCTGTATATATCATCCAACAGGAGACCTAATTTCTGAGCATTCAAAAGTGGGCTTGGCCAGGCCCTCCCACTACACTGCAGTCAGCACTCAATGGCACCGGCTTGGACCTGTGGCACCACTGCATCCTTGGTCCCATTAACACCAGGATTTAAGGCTCCCTCCCCAATCTGGTGCCCGTATCCCTGCCCCCAGAGTTCCCTCCCCTGGTCTATTGGGGCATTTGTTTAACTGCAGGAGCCCATTACCTTCTCAGACAGGATCCTGGATGGATGTTCATCACTGCCTCTGCCACTCAATAAGTGACAGCCAGGGCTCAGTAATTAAACCTACAGTATGTCATCTGCATGGTAGGCCACCTCTCTAAGTATTAGGCAGCTCTGGGGAAATCTGTCTGGTAGGCAGTTTAGTCTATTTGTTACACAGGAGAGCTGCGAACTTGGCACAGGTTTGAATCCCACAGATACCAATTACTCACTGTAAGACCCTGAAAAAAGTAACTGAAACTCCCTGTGCTCAGAACTTTGTAATCCATTTCTGTGCCATTTGAATCTGCCTATGCAAAGCAGCCTAATGGCCCAGAGGAACCACAGTGCCCTTCTGTGCTGGTGATCAAGATTTGTAAGCAGACTCGGGTAGCCGAACTCAGGGCAGCATGGGCTGGGGAGTGCTGCTGAGTGCAGCACAACCGAGCCCAGTGGATGGTGACATTGGGCTCTGCTGACACGGCAACCATTCACAGCAGGCCAAGAAACCTGCTACCATGTGAGGAATGGTGTGTGCTCATAAGTGTGCTGCATCACACAAGGCCGCCAAATGGACTGGTCTCATGTTGGGGAGGTGGGTGGTGGAAAAAAGAGGGTGTAAACACCTGCTTCCATTAGAATGATGGGGCAGGTATGCTCGGGCCCTGTGCCACAGAGACTGCTGCAAGTCTGCCACTGAATCAGAAGTGCTTGTCAGGCAAAGGAGGACCGTCACCCAGAACTCCACCATGGGGCAAGTTGTGGGAGACTAGCTGAAACACGTTAGTAGAGGATGGGGTTGCAGGTCCATAAGGTAGGTTCATGTGAGGCTAACTGGGGCATAACATATACTGTATGGGGAATAAGAAGAGGAACTACCTATGCATCTAATGGCAGCAGTCATTCTCTGTGCTCCCCCTTCTGGATAGTAACACCATTTTACTAGATGAAATGTACTCTATAAAGGAAAAAAAAAAAGAATTTGGATTTATAAATTGCCTTTCACACAAACTATTCCAAAGGCTTTACAGGCTGGGAGAGGAAAGAGAATGTTGCTGCCCTTTTTCCACCCACAGGGAGATTCAGAAACCACAGAGACAGTACAGAGAGGTTAAGGATGGGGGTGGGGGGTTAAGTGCTTTCTCAGGGTAATACAGTGGTAAGTAGTAGTTCAATGTGTGGTACATAGCTCAGTGCTTTGTGTATACTTATGAACTGAGAGGTATATGCTAGATGTTTATTACTTGAGCTTTGGTGTTTCTCTGTATCCCACCCTCTGAGGGATACTGGGTAGGTGTAAGATTTAAGCCACAAAAAGAAAGAGAGTTAGCGTAGTGATTATCTCCTCCAACTCCGGAGAGTGTGACCAGTAGCATGCAGGAGAGGAAACCCCCCCTTGGGGGGAAACCTCCGAGGACCCATGGCTACTGACCTGCTTGTCCTTTAGGCATACTAAGAGAAGAATAATCCTAAATGTGGGCTGAGGTTAGTTATGGTTTTGTCCAAGGATGCAGTCTATTGCTGGTTGAAGAGTCCTGTTTCTGAGGTCGATGATGAGCAGGAAGTCAACACTGAAGATTAAGGTTCTGGCAGATGAAATGATCAGCTTGGAATGATGTCTGGATGGGAGACAATGGTTAATGCGTGACTAAGGTAGCTGAGAGTGAAGCAGCTGTAAAGTGTACATATACGGTCAGCATGGTTGAGGGATGAGTGCCAATGTTGCAAATATTTGAGGACGTAGAAATCATAGATGATGAAGTGGTCGAGAGTGTTGCCCAGCAGGGAACAGTGATGAGGTAGGGAGTCTATGCAAATTGGGAGGCTTGCATGGAGCTGTAAATCTGGTGAAACAGTAGGGTACAATCGAGAACCTTGGCAGAAGGAGAATCGTCCCAAGATGTCCAAGGAGTTGAGATATACTCTACAGAGATGTCTGAAGTAGAAACTTGGTTGGAAGTGGAACAGAAAGGGAGGTAAATTGCAGTAGAATCATAAATGAATAAGCTGGCCTGTTAGGGCAATGGTTGGATTTCTGCTTACGATGCTGGCGACCCAGGTTCGGGAACGGACCCGGGGCGTTAGAGGGTCGGCCAGGGGGAGAAGGATGGAGCATGCTGTGGACTGCTGTCCTTCTCTGGGGGGGGAGGGGAGTGTGTCAGGTGCCTGACAGACACCTGGCAGAGGCTGGAGGTACCGCAACGACTGGCACCAGTATGTTCAGGGGCAGGGCAGATGCAGGTCGTCATTGCACGTGTCCACCCCCCATTACACCGGGGTAAAAAACTACTGCCACCTTCTGCCTTGATGACGTCAGCCTCGCCGCTTCGATTGCTCCCAGGCTGACTCTCTGACCTATCCCAGTGTTCAAGGCACTTAGACCTAGAGTGCCGTGACCCCACCCCGAGGGGTAAGCCGGGGGTATCGGGGAGTGCAGCTCATGTGGGAGTGGAACTGCGAGGTCCGTGACTGGACCAAGGCACTGGCAGCAGGCAGACCAAAGAAGTAAAAAAAAAAAAAAAAAAAGAAGTGTAAATGAGTGATGAGTAGGATAGGCCCTGACGTAGGCTAGCTGGAGCATGGACCCCATGAGGTCCGGAGTATGCAGTTGTTCGAATGCTGGAGCGATCGAGTAGGATTTAGGTGGTCAGCCTAAGGAAGACAAGACCCCCACTTGGGTCTGCTTTAGTGAAGATGGAAATACGTTTGAGAAATGAGAAATGCCCCTTGTGGCATGATGGATTCTGGATGGCAAGACTCTCACATGGGTTCGCCATCTCCACAGTATATGCTCCGAGGTAAGGGAGTAAAACCCCCGCGTGAGTCTGCCTGTAATGAATTGAAGTACGTTTGATCTATGAGTAGGGCTCCCCTTGTGGGGCATGTAAAGTTGTGATGGCGGGACCCTACATGGTCCACCATTGCCATATTATTGCACTGTCTGAGTTAAGGATGGCGGGACCCCCCATGGTCCACCATTGCAGTAGTAGTGCAGAGTCCAATGTAAGGAGAACAAGACCCCAAGTGAGTCCACCTGTAAGGAATAAGTGTGAGCGATGAGTAGAGCCTTCTCGTGGGAACAGTTGGTTGGGATAGCAGGACCCCAGCGGTTCTGCCATCGCAGTAATGGTGTGGACAAAATGTGAGCTTGCTGAGGTTCCTACAGAGGCTGAGCTGAGCTGGAGAATCCCGTGCAGGATGACTGGATGAGTTGAATGGAACGCTAGTAAGCCATTGATATAGACAGGCTGGATGCTGAAACCATTGTGAGGGATAGCGAGGAAGGTGTAGAATGTATATGTACAGTCAGACTGCATGAGTCAAGGGTTGTACTTAACTTGTAGTGTTATGAAGTTCCCGGGTCGGTATACCAGTGGGACCTGATGGAGATCTGCTAGAGGACAGCATGTAAAGTGATCAAGGAGCGAGCTAGGCCCCCATGTGGGCTAGCTGGAGTAGCAAGACCCCCATGTAGGCCTGCCTGAGGAAGGAGTAGAAGTTAGTCAATCGAGTTGGCCTCCACATAGCCTAGCTGGACTGGCAGGACCCCCCACATAGGACTGCCTGAGGAGAAGTAGAACCGAGTGAGTCAAGCTAGGCCTCCACGTAGGCTAGCTGGAGCAAAAGGACCCCCACGTAGGTCTGCTTGAGGAGGAGTAGAAGTGAGTGAGTCGAGCCAGGCCTCCACATGGCTGGCTGGTCCAGCAGAACTTCCGTGTACAGTAGGTCTGCTTGAGGAGGAGTAGAGCAGAAGAGTTGAACTTAGATAGTAGGCTAGCTGGACCATCAGGAGTCAGGTTGGCAATATAGCGGCCTCCATTTAGGCCGGTTGGAGGAAGGATGCTGCAAAAGTAGATCTTAGAAGGAATTCAGTGAGGTTGTTGGTAAATATTAGTAGGGGAGTACAAATAAGTATGAATACATGGTATCCACAGTGGTCCGAGGTCGAATCATCAGGCTTGAGGATGTGTCGTACAGTAGGAATTATCCCTTAGTCGGAGTGTCCATGTCTTTTCTGTTAGTGACAACAGGTGAAAAGGTAGGGCAACATCGTTCAGGAATGGCACCAGGTCCCGTAAAGCTGTGCTCTACTCAGTTCTCAGGCCCCAAAGAAAAATGGAAATGGAAGGCAGAGCACAGGTCCACTAGCCAGAAAAGGAAGAGGAGGGCAGCCATGGTGGACGGGCCAAGAAGGCACGGGCAGAAGCCAGCACCCAGGCAGAAGCAGGCAAAGGCGAGCCAGCCCCGGAAGGGGATGCATAAGCAGGCAGGCATGCAGTCCTGAAAATGGTAGGGAGCATCCAGCAGTGGAACGGGCAGCGAGCCGGGGCATATCAAGTCTGATGGAATGGTTGAGGCTGCATGGCCCGAAGAAACATACCCACAGCTGGAACTGATAAAAGGATTGAAGTGAAGCCACGGAAGAATGTAGCAGGCAAAATGCAGCAATCGGATGAAAAAAAGGCCTTTACAAAGCACTATGTTGCGCACCGGAAGGTACAAAATCCATTATTTTGGTCTATCATGATGTCTGTGGCTACGTGCAATCCTGGCAATATGGCTGTATTTGGGAAACACTAGTTTAGGTCCAGTAGTACAGTAGTGTTGGCTTACAGAGTAGGTTAGAAATGGACCCTGTGGCCTAGGATAGATGAACCAGGGAGAGCCCGATGGTGGCACAGAGCAACGGAACATAAGCTAGTGGAAAAGGTAAAAAAAAATAATGGCTTGATTATAGTGGTAGTATTGTTAGGTAAGTTGTGCTGACCACCAGAGGCTGTTTCTGTGGTGGTGGTGATGCAACCTTTTCTCATTTTATCTGATGCCGCCATTTTTTGTCAGGTTAAACAATGGATGGTTCTGATGCCGTATGGCGCTAATGGGTATAATGGGTTAAAGTTACCATTACTGCAGAGTTCCTGCCTAAATCGCCTTGCCATGTGTTATTATGTATACAACATCTTTGCTCATTGTGGAAAGATTCTGAAAATGGGGCCCAACTAAGTTTGTCATGTTGTTCTATGCTTCAAATATTTCTTCCGGGGTCCCAAATTGTAAAATAGAACCAAAAAAAGGACAGGCTAGAAGTCGGTTTATTAACCTTTTTTACTAGGTATTCGTGCAGCCTTTTGTTTCAGTAGGGTCCTGCTTCTATTCACTTTTGAGCTGGCTGGACCAAAGCATGGGAAGCTCTGACACTTGTGTTGCTTGGGGTCATCCAGAAACCTGATGACTATGGCCTGGGACGTGGAACCACCATTTTCACAATTCAGTGCTATTAACTGCTAGACCCTACTGCCTAATAGGAGTGCTGAAAAGATCAAATTGTAATGCCTCAAGTAGAATTTTGTATAAGATGGTAGGATGAACAAAGTGGATGATTTGATAGCTTTTTATTGGGCCAACAAGAAATTGTCAGAACACAAGCTTTCAGGCTGCACAGAGCCTTTCTTCAGGTATAACAGATTCTACAGAAAGCAAGCCTTTATTTTTTGGATAGAGCAATCTACTGCTAAGAAAGAGCTGTAGATCTAAAAACAGGATGGCTTTTAGGAGGTGTTCTCTAGTACTTCAGGCGTAAATAATCTTTTACACATGGTTGTGACAGTTCTGTTCGTAAGGAAGTATCATTCATAGCTAAAGAGCAATGAATAGTTTGACGTGTACAGAGACAAAAATAAAGGCAGCCTTGGAAATACTAGGAGGTTATAAATCAGACTGAGTATGCAAACCCCTTTCCCAGCAGGGAGTGTGACAGCAGGAGGCCTTTAAATTGTTAGATGTTAGCATGTAGTTCAGGGATCCAGAGAGAGCAAGGACATTAAAGTGAGACAGGTCAGGAGTTTTTTATTGTTTTCAGAGAACCAGAGCTATGCTAAGTTTTGATCCTACACTTTTAATTTGTTCATGTTTACTGTTGATAACCATGGCAGTGTGGGTTGCTCTGAAGATCCAGCACAAGGAGTCTGCTGTCTGTCTGCAGGTTTTGTATTTATTTTTATTTATTTATTTCAGTTCTCAGATTAACCATTTGAACTCAGAGCTCTTTACATAGGTCCACGTCAGTACATTTCAGAACAAGTAGAAGATTACACAGAGGATTGAGACAAACAAGGCAAATAGGATTAGAATGAGACATTTAGGTACATTTGGTCATTAAACAAAGGAATGCAAAAAATACAACGATAACTAAAACTGGATTAAGTAAACACAGTCAGATACATACAGGAAAATACTAAATAACTGTGCCCAACAGGGAACCTGTTAGTTGTTAGCAACTCAAAGGTGTTAGAGCATAGAAGTGCTGGAGAGAAAGGGGTGTGGAGATGAGCCCCAAGTGCAGTGTGTACGAGAGAGAGAGAGAGATCAGTTCAGCAGAGGGGAAGATGGTATGAGATGCCTTTGCTTGGTGCTAGTGATGGCAGACGCATTGAGATTCCCATAGTAAATGGTTCTTTAGGTTCCTTTTGAAGGTCCACAGTGTGGGCAGGGTAACAATGTTCTCATGGAGGGAGCTGAACCATAACGGGGCCTGATAGGCAAAGGACCTTTGTCCTTGAGATGTACAAAATTTTGGAGTCAGGAAGCACTGCAGTTACGAATTTCAGGTGGGCCTCGGACTTATACTGGGAACTAGGAGTTGTTGGACCCCTGGCGGGAGCTGAACAATGCAGATCTTTTTGGCCAGGAGGCAGGGTTGATAATTTAAATGACCATAGGGCGTTAGCCAGTGAGCCTTTGCATAGAGATCACAGGTGTGGGTTAGTCGGTGCACCCCTAAGGTGAGCCTGCAGGCATTGTTAAGCGCACTTTTTATACAGCGGAGGGCAGAGCCATATATCGGCAGTCCTTACTCCACTAGGGAACCCATGGAACTGTGGACCGCTATGCTGAGGGCTTCTGGGGTCAGGCTCTGCCTATGGCGATAAAGAAGCCCTAAGCATTTGTTGATTGCTTTAGCTGTGATGTCTATGTGGAGGGCGTAGAAGAGCAAGCTGTCAAGAGTGATTCTGAGATATCTGAAGTGATGAACACGTTCAAGAGGAACACCACCCCTATCACATATTGATAGCAGGTAGTTTTTGTGTTTGTTCTGAAGGGTGGTGAACAACATGGTTTTTGTTTTTTTTATAGTTCATTATCAATTTATGATTTTTGAACCATGACTCTACAATGGTGAAATCACGCTGTAATTGTTGCTCAAGGGCAAAGGGGTCAGAGCCATTAGAGAAGATAGCCACATCATCTGTGTAGAGGAGGATACGGCCCTGACTGGCTAGGGGGAGGCAATTCAGAACTAGGCTAAAAAGGAGGGGGCCCAGTATTGACCCCCTGAGGAACGCCTGAGCAGACAGGTTTGGGAAGTTCATGGTTGTCAGTGTTTGTCATCCTTCCTTACATTACTGGGTAGTGTTGCCCTGGAGGTCCTGATTGGTGGTGCTGAGGAGGGAGCTGTAGAAGAGCCAAGTTGAGTTGTGGAAGAAAGACCAAGCCAAGACAAGGAGAGAGGCAGTTTGAGTAGGGGAAGGTGGTAAGACTCGGACGGACTGCCCAGGAAGACCTGAAATCTGTTTGGCTTGCAAGCTGGGAAGTGGAGGATGAGTATCTACTCTGACACAAACTGGTTAGCCTTCAGTAGAAGGTTAGTAATGGGAGTCATGTTTGAACTTGGCTTCTTGACGCCAGGGATCCAGATTGGAGAGGAAGACTGGGATGGCTGAGGTGGACTGTAGACTCGGCCACAGGTGGTGAGAGGACCTGGAGTCCAAATTTTCTTTGTGACTCCATCTACTGTATAGCTCCTTGGCAGTGGTGAGAGAGCCACCGAGGTTCTAACTTTACTGTAGTTTATGCTGGACCTACTCTGGTGAGAGCACAGCCTATTTTGCAGTTTTGGTGGACAATGTTGATATGCTGGACTTATATGGGACTTGCTGCTGGTTTGGAACGTGCACCTTAACACTTTCTGTGGATTCTCCTTTATTAGTTTGAATTTTGTTGTATTTTATTCACTTATTTATTAGGTGTTGGGTGGGTTTGTAGGGTGAGGTTAAGGGGGAAGATATAATTAGTATTTAGTGTAGATTAGTGTGTGTTCAGTGGTTTGCGTAGGTAGGTATTTATTATTGTATTAGGCTCAGTGATTGTTTGGTGAGTATGGCTGAGGGTTTAGAAGAGTGAGAGTTTTGTGAGTAGTATGGACTCTCTTTTAAAGGGAGTTTTATTATCTGGGTTGGGTTTGTAGTGGGTTTTAGTTGACCAGTGGGACTATATGTGTGGAGGCTTAGTTACTCCCCGTCCCAGCTGCTAGATTTCTGCCCCATTGATGATCCCCCCCCCCCATCAGCACTGGTCTATAGATGCTGTAGGAAGGTGGGCATTGTATGAAGGAGGGATAATAGGTGGTGGGGGGTTCTAATGGGGGGGGCTTTATAAGGGTAGTGAGGACCAGAAGATGCCCAAGGGTGCAGTGGGACCGAGGGAGATGCCAGACATGGTTGGTTCCCATACCCAGGGTTCCAACTGGACCAAGTGGGTAGGTAGCTGGTAGGCCTGCAGTCTCCATCCATCCCCTAGAGGCAGTGTTGTGCAATGCGAAATCGATGTAAAACAGTCTTTTTTTTTTTTTCCCCCAATTGTTTAACCAGGAGTGGCACACTAAGCTGAAAGCTTGTTTACAGGTGTGACCTGGGAGCACAGGGAAGTTAAGTGACTTGCTCAGTGTCACACAGTATGTAAGTGGGGGCTATGTGATTCAAACCCAGGTCTCCAGATTTGCAGCTCAGAGCCTTAAACCACTGCGCTATACTGCTTACATCAGACTTGACTTCCATGGTCGATCTGAATTGCATTATGGTGACCTGACTGGGTGATGATGCAGGTCCAGTTCTGGAGGTGTCGATCCTGGCTTGTTTCTCAGTAGTTCACTGCCTGTGGAGGGATTGCAGGGGTTGGGGGTGGCCATCTGTTTTAGGTCAGAGTTGTCTTCACAGTGCATCCAGTGGGAGCTACTTTGTTGTTTGAATGCGTGGCCATATGTTGCTGTCCAGTTTGCAGGTTGTAGGATCCCTCTTGTGTACCAGCCTCCAAGGCGCAAGAGGGATTTCCCACATGAAATCGCAGACTTAATTGCCAAGAGGGTTTTGGAGTTGCCCAGATGGTTAATTAAGGGTGACTTCAGTGCCTGGGTCAACGACAAACTCTTGTAGTTTGGTCAAGATTTCCTCCAGTTAATTATCAGTGGGTGTCACACAAGTGGTTACTGCTGTGACCCACCAACTTGGTTACACCTTGGACTTAGTGTTCTCACTGGGGCTTGAGATAAACAATCTCAAAATTGATCTGGTCAGTTACCAGATCACTGCATTGAGAAGTTCTTCTTTGGGCCCCCCCCCCAAGTTGTCCTCCCTCTGTGGAGATGGTCCACTGTCACCCTTTAATAGGGTTGTCCCCACTAGGACTTCAGGCAGCATTGGACCTCTCATGTGTGATGGCTGCATGTGGGACTGGATCAGAGGAAGCAGTGATAACCTATAATAAGGCTGTTACCTTGGCCCTCAAGTCAGTCACACCAGCTCATGTACAACCCTAGTTTTCTCACTTAAGATCCTCGTGACTGATGGAGAGATTAAGGAGTGGCAGGCTTTGGGTCACAGATTAGAGCGTTGTTAGTGGAAACCTAGGGCAGATGGGGCAGACTGGCTTTGAGAACTCACTGTGGTGAATATCGGAGGGCAGTCTCCCATAAGAAGGCAGTATTCCTCTCCTGGGAGATTGTAGTAGGGAGCAACAAACTGGCTCATGTCTTCCAGGCAGTGAACAGGCTGTTACATCCTGCCTGTCTCCAGCCAGTAGAGGTATTTTTATCTGCCAGGGCAAATAATGCTCAGTTCTTCTCCGATAGGGTGTCTTCCATCAGGTCTAGGATAACCACAGCTCGGCTGGTGTGGTCCAGCTGTGTCGGGCTGGTTGTCTCAGGGTGTTCTCCCCCTGCCTGGTGCTAGTTTAGGCCTGTTTTGGTGTAGGAGCTGTGTGAGGTGATTTCTGAGCTGCCGCCCACTTATTGTGAACTGGTCTGACATGCCTCCTGTTTTAACCCTGGAAAAAATTACAAGTACAGATTGTAGTGAGTAACAAACTCCACATCTCAGTGTCAGATTACCCACATTGTTAATTTTTTAATACAAGGACCATTATGGCTACAAACAATTCTCTGTAAGATGGGTAATCTTCATGCTAGAATACAGCAGCTGATACAGGCTGAAATGTAGTGGTTCCTCCCCATACTGATCTGCAGATTGTTCGAGTATTTCTGGTTATCAAGCTCACTTGGAAATTTGTCAGTAGTGTCTACTTGTTTGGCTAGCTCGGAGTCTTCCAAACCTCTGTCTTGTTTCAGTGCCCAGGAAATGTAGTCCATTTGTGCAAAGGTGTGCTATTATTTCTGATTTCATATCTTGCAGTCATCCATTCTTCCAGGTGCAGTGTTGCCCTTTGTACATAAAACCCAGTGGTCCCTGCTGAAAACAGCACATTGCCAGTACCAGTACGCACCATCACAGAGCGAGTTTTCTTGAAACCCTGATTCCCATTGCAGAGCAGACAGCAACTTGGAAATTCCCCTCGACCTTGCTTGGCTTGCCAAAACCAGGAGGATTATTGCTATAGTAATCTCTCATGCTAGCTGCGTGGTTTGCTGGGTCACGCAAATCCAAGCATTCAAAGAAGCATGAGATGTCGTCAGTGTAATCTTTGTTCCCTCTGCTGTCTCTGGACCTCAGTATCACTTCCAGATGTCTCTAAACTACATGTTCTCTTTCCTGAAGAACTTCTACATGACAGTTTCATTTTTTTTGTAATTAACATTGTATTGATTTTAGGTAAATAAAGACAAAGTTTACCAATGCAATCCGGATTCCTGGCTGGGGCAAGCCCCTTGAATTTACAACTCTAAAACTTACATATATTATATAACAACTGAAAAATCTAATATGTAACACTGTTTGCAAATAACTAAAAGAGAAAAGGAGATAAAAGAGTTCTCTACGTACTAGTTTCATTTCAGGGGCAGTGTTTCCCAGTCATTAAATTATAGCCAACGTATATTTTAACCACCTGCCTATGTAGAGGATAATGCCTGATGTGCAGGTGATAACCATGGTGCAATCACCTCGAGTGGTTGCTAGGGCATCAGTAAGTTTACCATTGCACTAGGAACCATGAGAGATGATTACACCATGGTTATCACCTGTACATCAGGCATTGTCATTTATAGTGTATGGGACTTGACAGAAGTTACCCCCCTCACTCCCTAACACAAGTAATTTAGCCTTACTTTATTAATGAATCTGCACTACGGCCATATGATTGTGTAGGAAAACAGTTTATTAGGATACATGGACTGAATGACAGTGGGTCGAAATAGCACCAGAGTTAAAATCTCTATCAGACATGGACAGTTTGCTAGACTCAATAACAGTAAACTGTGACAATTGGAATGTTATTTGAATACTATACTGAGACTAACAATCACATTCTTGGTGTGTAGAAGTAAGCAATAACATGACAGGGTGTGCATGGAACAGATTTTCAGGAGCGTGGATATGTTTTTCATCCACACTGTTTGGCATGTCCCCTTCCACTTTAAATATTGCCAGAAGTGTTCGAGCTGGCTCCTCCCACCCACCCGGATGGTATATACCTCGGCTCCACTCCATGACACCAGATCTTCCTTTCCATTGTAAGATACAGGTTCCCTCGTGCTCTTGCAGCAATTCGTGACCCTGGATTCAAGCGTCGTTTTTGCGAAAATTACTCTGAAACTCATTCGAGTTAGCGACTGCAATTTTACCGCATCTGACATGGAGGAAAAATCTTCCCCCAGATTTCACCGGTGCACCTGTGGCCAGGCGATGTCGCACACCGATCCCCACCTAACCTGTGTCTACTGTCTAGGTGTCGGACATAACACGTTTCCGCAGCTGCAGGATCCTCCAAGCAGCTGGAACAAATGAAGGCATTTGAGGAGGAAGCAGCTCAAGCTTCGGCTAATTGAAGCTTTTTTGTTCCGTTGAACCTTGGCGCCACCTTTTCGGGCTCCTTCAAGGAGTTGTGCCAGTCTCTCCCCACCAGGGGTGAGGCACCCTCGTGCTCGCACTTCTCCCACTCTCGCAAGAGGGAGAAGGACCCGAAGTCTTCGTCCCGACGAAGATGCTCTTGGGACCAAGAAAGGTCTGAGTCTCAAGAGCACTCGATCTTGACTTTGGTCGAGATCGCTTCCTCGGCTGCTGGCTTCATGGACCTTCCGTCTGGCCAAGGGACCTAGGAAGTGGTCAACGATGTCGAGATTGTTCTCGACCCTATCAACCCCTTGTCGCCGGCTCAGCCCGACAACTCCTTGGAGAGGACTCCAGTCCTTGTCTTTCCTGACGAGGAGACCCAGCCTGCTGGTGTCCCCATTCAGGACCCGGTTCTAGACCCTCGGTCTTCACCAACCCCAGTGTCTCCCGATCGACCGAGTCAGCCTCCCCGGCCAAAAAAGAGCCATAAGCACTCTTAAAAAGAGTCGACGCCACAGGTCTTCATCCTCCTCGGATGAGGAGAGGCTTCGGAGGAAACTCAGTTGACTCTATGAAGACCTCATGTGGCAACAGCTGATTTTGACCGGGCAGAAGCTGGCTCCGCTGTCTACCCCAGCCATCACTTGGCTTCCGCCTCCCAGGCCGACGCCGACCCCTCCAGAACCGAAGCCATCGGTTCCTCCACCCGTGGGGCACGGCCAGTATCCCGGTTTGGCCTATCCCAGTCTGTCCACCTAAGCAGCCTCAGGGAAGGGCTCCCTCGAAAGAGGACAGCACAGACACCGGGTTTCCCCGATGTCTGTCGATAACAGTCACCCCCGACCACCCTCGGTGTATCGAGGAAGACCTAGGTGGGAGGCCGTTGTATCCCGACTCTTCGAACTCAGACGTCACCGGATTGCACTGCCATCCCAGGGATGATGAGTCGTCCTTGGCAGGGTTGGAGGAAGGCCCTACCTCCTTCCAGGGCATTCTCCGCCTGATCTCCGAATCCACCGGAATGCCCCAGGAGTCCATCCAGAAAAAGGCAGAGTACCCTCTTACTGAAATCCTCAAAAGGGGAGACACCCCGACGGAGGCTTTTCCAGTGGCTGAAGTCATTGCTGGCCCGGCCCTCAAGCTTTGGCAGCATCCGGCTTCCTGTCCAGCACCGTCTGCCCACATGGCCCGCAAGTACACGGTGCCCATGGGGTCCCTGGCGGGGTTCACAAAACACCTTTTGGCCAACAGCTTGGTGACCGCTTCTGTGTTCAGGCGTACTGGTAGCTCGGCCGACATTGACCAACCCCCGAACAAGGAGTCCAAAAATATGGACCACTCTGCCTGTAAGGTCTATGCGGCCTCTTCCTTAGGCCTTCATCAGGCCAGCTCGGCTGTTATCATGGCACACTTCTCTCATGCCCTCCTTGGGTCATTAGACAAGGTTCTCCCTCATCTCCTGGCGGACATGCAGACCACGGTCAAGCAAGTCCGTGATCAGGGCCATGCTGTTGCCAGACAGCAGCTCGCGATGGCCCTGGACATTGGAAATTCCTGTACCCGCTCTTTAGCAGCCGCAGTAGTCACTCGCCACAGGGCTTGGCTGAGTCTTTCCTCCTTCTCGGCGGATACTCAGCATAAACTGGCTGACTTGCCCTTCCTAGGCACTGACTTGTTCGGTCCAGGAGTGGACAGTCACCTTCAGCTCATAGAGCAGTCCAGTGCCACCTTGGATGCTACTTCTGCAAAGGGTTATTTGGGCAAGAACCAGCAGAAGAGAAAGAAGAAGCCATTTCGGCACTCTTCCCTTAGGTCAGGTAGCCCTCCTGTCAAGGAGGTCAGCAGCAGCAGGCTCAAGCTTGGCGCCCGAGGCCCAAGCAGGGTCCTCAACAGCCCCGTAAAGGAGGCCAAGGCGCAGGTCCAGGAGCCTCCTCCTCCTCTAAGCCTGCTCAGTGACGGGTTGGGGGCCCACCCCTTCACCCGTCACGCCAGCTCTGGGTCCTCCCGCGGGGGGTCGGCTCTACCACTTTCTTTCCGCCTGGTCCGATATCACTTCAGACAAGTGGGTTCTCGAAGTGGTCAGTCAGGGACTGCCTTTAGAGTTTGAGCAGTACCCTCCAAGCCAAGCCCCTCGGGAGGAATGGATCTCAGCTTGCACTCAGTTGGCTCTTCAAGACGACGTAGCTCAGCTCCTCCGCAAGGAGGCAGTAGCTCCAGTGCTGGATCCTCCTACTGACCCAGGCTTCGTGTCCAAGTACATCTTGGTGCCCATGCGGATGTGGGGGTTGGCACCCCATCCTAGATCTCCACAACCTGAATCAATATATCAGGTCCCACTCCTTCCGGATGGTAACTCTGAACCAGATCATACCATCCCTGGAATGAAATGTGGTTCTGTTCACTGGATCTACAGGACGTGTTCTTTCACATCCCAATCCGTCCGTCCCATCAGTGGTTCCTCCGCTTCAGGGTCTAAGGGACCCTGTATGAGTTCCGAGCCATGCCGTTCGACCTGTCATCGGCCCCACGGGTCTTTACCAAGTGCATTGCAGTGATGGCAGCCCATCTTCCGCGTCAAGGAGTCCGAATCTGCCCTTATCTTGATGACTGGCTCCAGGCATGTTCCTGTCTTCAGGAGGTGGAGAGGTCCAGGGATCTGGCTCTCTGAACCTGCTCCCAACAACAAGGCCAAGTCAGAACTCATGCCCTCTCAGGTGATGGGCTTCATTGGGCCAGAGTTCGACTCTTGTCAAGCCAGAGCTTGGCTCCCGGCGGACAGGGTGGAGGTTCTTTCCTCCTTTGCCCGATCATTTCTGGTTGGGCACTTGCGCCCTGCCCGGGACTTTCTGCACCTTCTGGGTTACATGGCGGCATGCAGCTCAGTGGTCCATTGGGCCAGGTGGCAGATGCGCCCCCTCCAGTGGGAGCTGGCTGCCCAGTGGACTTAGCGCCACAGTCATTTTGACCAGCTGATTATGGTAACCCAGAAGATGTGGGATGCTCTCCAATGGTGGACCGCCCCAGACCGGTTGCAGGAAGGGATCCCATTTGTCCGCCCCGAGCCGACGGTCGTCCTTACAACTGATGCCTCTCTCATGGGCTGGGGAGCCCACATGGGGGACAACAGGGCCCATGGGTTCTGGACCCCTGAGGAGTCCCGATGCCACATCAACCTGTTGGAGCTCAGAGCAGTCAGACTGGCACTGTCAGCTTTCGCTCCTCAGCTCCAGGTTCAAGTGGCTCAAGTCCAGACGGACAATACCACGACCATGTACTACCTCAACAAACAGGGCGGCATGCACGCCCATCTGCCGTGCAAGGAGGCGCTCTGCATCTGGGCCCTCGTAAACTGACTGGAGGCGGATCTCCTAGCCATCCATGTGGCAGGAGCCTCGAACCAGCTGGCGGATGCTCTCTGTTGCATAGGCCAGACATCCCACGAGTGGTCTCTCAATCCAGAGGTAGCTTACAGCCTGTTCTCCCAATGGGGCAAACCGTTGCTGGACCTGTTTGCCTCCAGGGAAAAGACCAAGCTGAGGCTGTACCATGCCCACCCCCCTCAGCAGGGCTCGCTGCAGGGGGATGCTTTCTCGAGACCATGTACCCCACACCTCCTCTACGCCTTCCCTCCATTTCCCTTGATCCACAAGGTGTTACTCAAGGTGAGGAGGGACAAGGCGAAGGTGATCCTGGTAGCCCCAGATTAGCTGCGCCACTTCTGGTATCCAGATCTCCTCAGCCGCAGGCCCTTGGAGCGGCTTTGCACACACCCGGACCTGATATCATTGAACCAGGGGAATGTATTCCATCCAGACCTTCAATCCCTGCATCTCACAGCCTGGTACCTGAGTCATGCACAAGTGTGAGCTCTCACACTTGTCGTGGAAGACGGCCTTCTTGGTGGCTATCACGTCAGCCAGAAGGACAGGGGAGCTCCAGGCGCTTTCCGTGGACTCCCCTTATCTGGTCTTTCACTGGGACAAAATTGTCCTGTGCCCCCACCCGAAATTCCTTCTGAAGGTGGTATCAGAGTTTCACCTTAACCAGGTGTTCACTCTGCCGGTATACTACCCTAACTACACCTTGGACGCCGAGTACAGGCTCCATACTTTGGACCTGCGATGTGCTCTCTCCTATTACAAGGAGAGAACGACGGAAATTTGTGGAGAGGTTCGCCAGCTGTTTGTCACCTACCCTGAGCTGCTTCTGGCAGACCTGCAGCCAAATGGACCATTGCAAGATGGATTACATCATGCATAGGTCTGTGTTATGAGTTGGCGGGCAAGGAGCCTCCCAGAGGGATAAGAGCTCATTCTGCCTGCCATACTGCTTCATCAGTGGCTGCTTCCCGGGACATCCATATCCAGGAAATCTGTAGGGCTGCTACCTGGAAGTCAGCAAACACCTTCATTACCCACTACCACATCGACCTTGAGTCATGCCAGGATGCTGGTTTTGGGGCCTCGGGTCTCCAATCTTTATTTCCTAAGTAGGGGGTGTGTGCCTTACCTCCCTCCTCCAGGAGAACTGCTTGGAGTCTGCCAAACAGTGTGGATGAACAACATGTCCATGCTCCTAGAAGAACAGGTTACTCACTTGTAACAGTAGTTCTAGGAGTGGTATATGTTGTTCATCCACACGCACCCACCCAACCTCCCCGGCTTCCGGTGCACCACCTTGCTTCCAGCGGGCTAAGATCTGGCATCATGGGGTGAAGCCGAGGTGTATACTACCGGGGTGGGTGGGAGAAGCAAGTTTGAAGACTTCTGACAAGATTTAAATTGGAAGGGGACATGCCAAACAGTGTGGATGAACAACATATACCACTCCTAGAACTACTGTTACAGGTGAGTAACCTGTTCTTACCACACAGCCAGGGCGTCATAAGGCACGAGGCCTTGGCCAAGTGCCTTTAGCCCCTGGTGTGTGGTAAAATCTGTTCCATGCACACACCTGGAGTGTCTTATTGTGCTTATAAAATGGACTACTTTATTTAAAAATCTTTTTTTTTATGTTAAAAAGGCATTTAGATATGAATACACTAAAATAACTTAGTGTATTTATAGTAAAATAGTCCTTCCGCCTTTGTGTTCAGTAATTGCTTTAGGACGGAGATCCATAGTTGTAGTTTCCTCCTTGCCACCAGCCCAGCTGTCCGATTGTACAGCTCTCTGGTCAGCTCCGTTAATTCACTCAGCTACCCATGAGCATGACAGAGAGAGTGTGTGAGACAGAGAAGTGTTTTCGTTTCTGCACAACAGAGAAAGTGTGAGAGAAAAACGTTTTCATTTTTTTTTTATTATTTTTAATTTTTGAAGCGTGACTGAGTGGTACCAGAGTTTCCCCGATTGGTCGGCGAGCTCTTGATGAGCTGCATTGGTGAGAGTGACAGCTGCTGGCAGGGCACTGCAGGCAGACACGAATCTGGTAACAGACACTTTTCTGTTATAATATCGTCTCTTGCAGTATGAAAGGTGGTTAAAGCATGGGGCTGGCAGGACAATGACAGACAGAGAAATCGGAGCATTAGCAAGGGAAAAGAAGATGGCGGAGTTTAAAAGGCCAACATTCTAAAGGCTCCTGATTTCTCTGTGAAATGCTGTCTTGCTTCTCTGAACTTTTTATTGCCTGTGCATGAAACTCATTTCATGCATAGGCAATAACCAATCAGGGAGCTGGATTTTCACTCCCCATTTTATAATACTGAATAACACTTGCATTCCGTTTTGTAAACTCACTGCTGTGACATAGATGAGAGGGGTTTATAAGGTTCTGACATCACAACAGTGGGATTACAAGGTTGTAAACAGCTTACTTTCAGTGGGCAATAAGGGCTACCCATACATTATAGTTCTACTACCACTTTATATTTTTTGGTTACCATACTAGCTTTTTTTTTTTTTAAACATTTTACTTGTCTTTTACCACCTCCTTTTTATTGCACACCTACCACTGATACGATACCAGTGCTCTGTTACTCAAGGACCATTTATGAACATGTGGAGTATAAGGAGTTCCAAGAAATGTACTACTGCCACCCATCAGCGCACTATTTCCAGGTCAAGAGGAAACTTGAGGTGTAAGAGATTCATCTGCTTTAGAGTGTTTAAGAGGTATTATTTATCTTGGTGCTATAATGCAAACCTTTCAGTTTGATTATCTCAGTGTGGTTAACCTAACTTTGTGCCTAGATTTCATCACCCAAACATACTTGAGCTTGCTGACTGTCTGTCGGAGAAAGGAAGGTTCTGTTTGGTGCAGCCTTACATGAAAAATGGATCACTGCGAGACCGACTGCAGTGTTTGGTAGGTTTGTGACTATGACTGGCTGTTACTGCATAGCCATATGCTGAATTTAAGTTTGACATGTTGTCACATAATTTCTGCATTGCATGTTTCCAAATCTTACCGTTTTATAGAAGTCAGGGTGCTGGGGTCTTGAAGAAATTGCTATAGAGGCATTTGTTTTATTTATAGTTTATAAGGCTGGCCAGGTGGGCTAATACGTGTATCCACTTACTTTGGGGGGGGGGGAATTGGAGTTAAATCCTAATCATGGGATTGCAGTCCGGAGCACATTCCCCAAGGGGATTTGCAGTATCTCCAGGGAAAAGTAATAACAAGTGCTGACTTGTGACTGCCTGCTTGCGGCCCGGGGGGGCACACACAGCAGGATCTCACTTCCTAGCCCTGTCCCTGAATTCGACTTGAACACTGACATGGTCTCCATATATGCATCCCACACCCAGGTCCCAACACTGACATCTTGTTCAGGCCTGACACAGATTGCATGTCTCCATAAATGCCATAATGCCTTCTTGTTCTTTACAACCAGGAGGAGGGAAGGAGGGATCAAACAAGGGTGTGGGGGGGGACAGTTACCAGTGATTTGTAGTGTAACTCCAGTCAAAAAA
Organism: Neoceratodus forsteri; assembly: GCA_016271365.2. Lineage (NCBI taxonomy): Eukaryota > Metazoa > Chordata > Ceratodontiformes > Ceratodontidae > Neoceratodus > Neoceratodus forsteri. The sequence continues at coordinate 1,002,503,124 of CM028131.1, read as the reverse complement.
GCACTGCATCAGAGGTACAGGGAGCTGGGGGGGGGGCAATAGGGGTACAGGGCTTGGATATGGGGATATAGGGAAATATTGTAAAATGGGTACAGATAAATGATAACATAATGATTTGTTGCTTGTTACATTATTGTGTGGAGGACTATTTGTAGTGTACCATGTACAGCAGTTTCCACAGAACATGGCCAGTAAGTGTAATGTTTGATTGGGGGTGGGAGCGGTGAAGAGTGGATTAAATGGCAAACATACTATACATAAACAATACATAGAAAAAGTGCTGTAAGAGGGCAAAAAAATTAGCCTTTTTTCATACAGATTTTTCTTCCCAGCTAGTAGCTCGTCATTTTTTGCAGGGGTATACTCTCTTTGTAGGGATATACCCTGGTCAGGCTGTGGGGTCCCTGGCTGTCATACAGATGGCTATCAGTTTTTCTCCCCCTGGGGTGGACAGTGCCTCTGCTGACCTTGCACGCACACACACAGCTTCCCCTTGGGCAGGAGTAAGCTTCTGGGCTCAGCTGCAGGATCACTGTGGTGGTGAAACCTGCTACCAACCCTTTCAGGCTGAGACCACTGTCAAGAGGCAGGTGTCTTGGCCTGGCCTGCCTCTTAACATGATGCCGCGGGCTGACTTCCGAACCTGGGTCGTCTGCATGGTAATACAGCGTGCAGCTGCTGCTGGGCCATTGGGGTGGCCTAAAGTGAGCCTGTTTAGAAGTGATTTCATTCATTTATGTACATTATTTATTTAGTTTTTTTACCCGATTAAGTGCACCAGACAAGAGTATTGCCTATGTTCTGGCACGACCCGGGAGAGTAACACAACAGAGAAGCAGGTACAAACAGGAGTAACACTGTTCATGGCACAGCATGAGGGAGCACAAAAAACAGCAATGTTTACGGACTAAGAGCAAGCCAATTCTATAGAGCCAAACAAACAGACTAAGTTAACTAACTGCCTGCACTAGACTTAACAAAAATACTAACAGTAATCAGGTAGGTATTGAAAAACAATAAACTGTTATAACAATAGGATAAGTCAGGAAAGTAGGACTGGTGAGTAACAGAAATGAGAAGACGGTAAGTGCCAGAATGCTGAGGAACAACTAGGAAGAGCCTACAGATTGGGGGGGGCACTTAGGAGCTGTGATGACCATGGAGTCTGTTTTTTAGTTTTCTTGCCTTACAAGTATCTGAGAGCCCCCTGTACCATTCCCGCTAGTTAACAGAAGCATTGAAACATAGAACATGTTGGCAGAAAAGTACACTTTTGTCCACCTAGTCTGCCGTAAAATTCCTTACCTCCTGTGTTACCACAGATCCTACTCGATCTCTGGCCTTACCTCCCTTGGCCCATTACTAATGTTCCCTTGTGTCTGTCCCATGCATGTTTGAATCCTTTTACTGTTTTGGCACTCACCACTTCAGCTGGGAGTTTGTTCCAGATGTCCACCACCCTTTATGTGAAGAAGTACTTACTTACATCCCCTCAGAGCCCCCCCCCCCCGCTTTAAATCATGGCCCCTTGTCCTTGAGCATCTCTTCTTTTAAAATGCTTCCTCCTGTACCTTATTAATACCCTTGAGGTATCTGAATGTTTCTATCATGTCTCCCTTTTCCCTTTAAATTTTATTCTTTGTTTACCAGGTAAGGCCCATTAGGCAGAAGTGCCTGTTTTCAGGGGTGACCCAGAAGTGCTGAGTAGGTAAACTAACTTGCTCAGTGTCTCACAGTGTGCAGGCAGAGGTTGTGGGAATCAAACCCTGGTCTGCTGGATGTACCAAGCACATTCACAGCTCGTTACTCTAACCTGTACACTATACTGCCAGCCCTCTACTAGTTCTAGACTACTACAACTACACCTGCCTATGGAGCAGGATTGGCTTTAGAATTTTTTCAAGGGGATAGCACGTTCCCTGAAAAATATAAAAATGTTCCCTTTTAAAGCTTATAGTAAACTAAAACCAATATGGTTTTCTTGCCTAGGGGAGTGGTGGCTACTACTTTGCTACATAGCTGGATCCACTGGTGCCACCACCACATCTCCATATCCGTGCTGCTCACGAGCCATCTGCTGTTGGGTGCACAAACAGCACATAGTCCCAGGCCACCCACGTGGTAGTCCAAGCTCATCCCCATTCTGCGATGATACTTCAGTGCCACTGGTCTGTGCGCCAGAATGAACCCCAGCAGTACAACACACCACCCTTGTCTTGCAATCATTTATAACAATAACAAAATAAAGACTGAGAAATTACCTCAACAGATCCTTTTATTGTATTCTACTGACTACAGCATGAATATTATTTTTTGTAAAATTTGCTTGTGTCATTGAGCTGTTTGAAGTCGAGCAATGTAACCTTACCCATTTGTTCTTAGAATAACAGCGCCCCACTTCCGTGGCCGACTCGCCTGAACATCATCATCAGAACTGCAAGCGCTATCCACTACTTACACACCGCACAGCCCTGCTCTGTCATATGTGGCAACATTACAAGGTAATGTAGATAGCGGAATCAAATTCCTGTAGACATCACATCACATGTTAGGATAAGACTAGGTGAACAGCAAGCTGGATGCTGCCTGTATTTTTTTTCATAATTTTATAGTGCTGTGTTCTTGGTCCTTCAACAACAGTATTTTTATGGTCAGTCTAACAGTACTGTACCTGGAAAAACATGCTGTAATAGTTATGCATTAAAGCAAGTCTGTTTGCAGAAAATGTTACATTGCTGAAAACTGAGATATTAGCGATGAGTAAAACAGTGTACGGGTTGAAGACTAGGATTCAACATGTGACATCTGTGGCTGCAAAACTGGCCACATAACTTACATCCTAGCATTCTGTAGTACTTGTGTTTTGCCACAGAATGCATTAGTGTTGATGACTTCTGTTTTAAAAAATGCTAGTTTTCCACAATTCCAGGCTCTTTTCCCCCTCTTAGTTTGCTGTAAAGCTTCTTCCCTATGCTCAGTGTCAGATGTTATCAGTGACATCACATGGTATGTTGGCCATTGGATGGACAGACATCTGCTGCAGCACTAAACAGTTTCTGCTGCACAGGTGGAACAAATATACCACAGAAGCCCAGAAAGGTGGAAGGGCAGGCATCTGCCACAGCACTTATCAGTTTCTGCTGCACAAGTGGAACAAATGTACCACAGAAGCCTAGGAGCATGAATGGACAGGTATCTGCCACAGCGCTAAACGGTTTCTGTTGCACAAGTGGAACAAATGTACCACAGAAGTATAGAAATATCACCAGCCCGGTGGCACTGAGGGTTGAGGCGCTGGATGCCACACCTTGCGCTTCACTGTCAACCCAGGTTTGGGTACGAGCCTGGGTCGTTGGGGGTCAGCTATGGGGGAGGGAGAGAGTGGGATTGAGCAGCCGAAAGGCAGTTCTCCTCTCCCGGGGAGGGACCTTGTCGTCGTCCCCCCACAGTACAGCTGCCCCAGGTGGAGGCCTGAGAGTAGTGCTGGTGGGTGGCACAGATAGGGAGGGTGCTGCGGACATGCATATACGTGGCCATGGCAGGAGTGGGCGAAAACTGGAGGAAAATGGCAGCGACTGACAGGATGAAGCCGGTTCCCCACAGGCTCCGCACTGAGCTAGCTGGGCGTCTCTGTGCCATCGTGTTGAGCCCTGGGTAGACGTCAGGGTGACGCGCCTGGGGAGTCCAGTGGAAAGGTGTCGGTCATTGCCGAGGGGAAGGGGATAAATTGTAAACTAATCAAAAAAAAAGAAGCACATAAATGGGGATGGGCATGCATCTGCCACAGCGCTAAACAGTTTCTGCTACACAAGTGGGACAGATATTCCACAGAAGCCCAGAGCATGGATGGACATGTACCTGCCACAGCATTAAACAGTTTGTGCTGCACAAGGGGAACAAATGTACCACAGAAGCTCAGAAATGTGGATGGGCAGGCATTTGCCACAGCACTAAACAGTTTCTGCTGCACAAGTGGAACAAATGTACCACAGAAATGTGGATGGGCCTGCATCTGCCACAGCACTAAACAGTTTGTGCTGCACAAGTGGAACAAATGTACCACAGAAGCACAGAAATGTGGATGGACCTGCATCTGCCACAGCACTAAACAGTTTCTGCTACACAAGTGGAACAAATGTACCACAGAAGCACAGAAATGTGGATGGGCCTGCATCTGCCACAGCACTAAACAGTTTGTGCTGCACAAGTGGAACAAATGTACCACAGAAGCACAGAAATGTGGATGGGCCTGCATCTGCCACAGCACTAAACAGTTTGTGCTGCACAAGTGGAACAAATGTACCACAGAAGAAAAGAAATGTAGATGGGCAGGCATTTGCCACAGCACTAAACAGTTTGTGCTGCATAAGTGGAACAAATGTACCACAGACGCCAAGAAACTTCACTCTCATGTACAATCTCTAAAAATGAATGTTCTTCCGAGACTGTTGTATCTTTTCCTTGTATCTTTTCCAATGTGTCCCTTGACTGGTCCCCAAAAGGAATTTTCAACTTGGCAATCACTCTTTCTCATGTGTGTGTGTGTGTGTGTGTGTGTGTGTGTGTATATATATATATATATATATATATATATAAAGGAAAACGACCGCAGATTCATCAGCAGATAATGTTTCTCCCTAAAAGCCAAGGTGGTTGGGCTCCCCTTCCCTTATTGGGTATTGGATCTTAGCCCAAATGAGAATAGCCCTGCTTTGGGGTAATTGTTCACTATACAGCCAATTGGAAAACCATTGATGCTTCTGAAAATGTTAAGATGCCCCTCCCAGCATTACTTTTTTCCTTAGGGTGGGGTGTCCACTCCCTGATTCCACTCTCAGTGGGATATGCACCATGTTGGAGGGTTGGAAGTGGGGTAAAGCTAGAGGCGAGTCCAGGAACTCACTCTGGAAATATAGATTGTGAGCCTGGGAGGAGTACTTTCTTCCTGCCAAAATGGACCCATGGTTTAAAAGTCAGACCAGCAGGGAATTCACCCACCATGGCGGCTAATACATGCTGGCTCAGTTGTTTCCTTTGAAGCAGCATGACAGAAGTTTGGTTGGTCCCCCTGCTGACAGGATTAGATTTTATCAACTTAGTGGCTATGTCAATAAACTAATACAAGTTGCTTATCGGAAGACCTAGGAACAACCTTTGACGGTCCCATTTGAGGCAATTTGGAATTCTATGTATGGGGAAAGGGCTCTCTCCTTACTTTATGCCAATTTTTTAAGAGATCAAAACTACACCACAAACTCCATTAAAGCTAGCTGGGAGACAGATCTAAATACTGCGCTTGAGGCCCAACATTGGGTAAAACTCTGGGAGGGAACGTGGTGCACCACTTCCTCCCCCACATGGCGAGAATTCACCGGGAGACTCCATATTAGATATTTCCTTGTTCCTTCAATACAGACAAAGTGGGATCCTTCTGTCTCACCTTTCTGCTGGAGACACTGTGGGAACCAATCTGTATCACAGGTGCACATATTTTGGTAGTGTTCAAAATTAGCAGTTCAAGAGAAGCTTGAAGAGGCAAAATTACATGCGTAGAGGGCAGACTAGGTGGGCCAAAGGCCCCTATCTGCCGTCAGTGTCTATGTATTACGGCATTTCTGGGCTGACCTCACAAAGCATGTAACACACATACTAGGTATTCCAGGACCGCTTGGCCGGGTGCACGTTTTGCTCGGCATCCCTCCCCCAACTTTAAAGGGGAAGGAGGCCAAATACCTATGGTGGGCCTTGATAGTAGCAGCTGCTAAAGCTATCACCAAAAAATGGCTCTGCCCCCTCCCCCCAACAATTGCAGATTGGGTTCTGATAATTCAACAAATTCAGCGTTTTGAAAAACTTTTTTTTTCCATACAGCAAAGGCTACCTGCCTACCAAAACAGATGGACTAGATGGGACCTCTACCCAGGTACTGAACATTAGTAAAGCTATGTACTCATAGAACTTGTTTCTATACAAAAAAGACTTAGCTCTGTGCTGTATTTACTTTGTCCAATGAATGGTAAAGTTATGGTCTAGGGACGTGGATGTGGTTTCTGTCCACACATCTGGCAGTGTCCTTTCCCCTTTAAGGCTTGCTGGAATGTCTTCAAGCTGGCTACTCCCACCAAGGGTGGTAACTCCCTCGGCACTGCCCCATGATGTCAGATCTTTTCTGCTGGAAGAAGAAGGTTCTCTCCTTACCGCTCTCGCACTGAAGAGGCCCTTTGCTTTATTTCTTTGAATTTCATTAAAAACGTAGTCTTCATATTATTTTCTTCTTGCCATCGACATGGGCGACGCAAAGTCTGCTGCAGGTTTCTGGAAATGTGCCTGCAGGCAGAAGATATCCCGGATATATCTGCACACCATGTGTGTGTCCTGCCTGGGCCATGAGCACGATCCCCAGGCCTGCAGCATTTGCCACACTTTTCACCCATCCACTTTGGAGGACCATCATGCCCGCCTCCTTTTAGGTCATCCTGACGGTCGGAACCCGCTGATCAAATCCAAGGATGCCAGTCGGGTGGTGTTCACATGTGTGGGGTCTGCCGAACAACTTGCAGCATTTGAGGAGGCCGCAGCCTATGCCGCTGCTCAGGCTTCCTCGGCTTCGTCCTTTTTGCCGCTCTCCTTGGGTGCCTCCTTCACAGGGGCATTCAAAGAGTTGTGCCAGGCCCTTCCCACTCTTGGCAGGGTCCCTCCTCCATCTATAAATCAAAATCTAAAAAAGATACCAAGAAACAGTAATTGGTCGTGGGATTGGGAGCGCTCTTGTCTTGGGTCTCTGATTCCCATGCTTCTCCAGAGGTTCCGACTTGGGTTGATGCCTTGGCCCAGGCCACCAGCTCCACAGTTTCCCCGTTGGGCCAGTTGGTCAAGATGCAGGTTGATCTTCTGGTGGAGATTTTTCTTGAGCCAGTTGACCCACTGTCACCTGAAGAGGCTGACACCTCCTTATCTAGGACTCCAGTCCTGCCTTTGACCCAGGGGATGGATCAGTCGGCTGATCCTCTGCCCCTCTCCTGGGAAACTCCAGACCTGGAGGTTCCCTGGCATTTGCCAGCCCCCTTCGAGCCCCACCATCGGTCCCCTCGATGGTCGAGATCATCCCATTTTCCATCCCCCGAGTCGAGCAGCCCGCATCCATGTTGACGCTTGCAGTGCTCGGGGAAGTGGAACCGCCATTACTCTTCATCCTCATCCTCCTCCTCGGGTGAGAAGAGGCTTCGGCTAAAGTTGTATCAATGCTACGAGGACTTGATGTGGCAGCAGCTCATTTGTACCAGGATGAAGCCCATTACGGCTTTGATCCTGGCCATCACTTGGCTCTTGCCACAGAGGCCAACACCTTCTCTGACTCAGCAGGAGACAACCCGTCAAGTGCTAGCTCGGCCTCCACCGGCTTCTCCGTTGATTCGGGTGGAGCCACTGCTGAAACAGGCAAAGACTGACACTCTGACCAAGGAGTCCCACCTGGCCTCAGGTCTTCCCCATCGGCTGCTGGTCACCGTCACCCCTGACTGTCCTCGGAGGGTCAGTGGGACTCCTCTTTGATGAGTCCTTGGAGTCAGAGGGCTCCTCCTTGCACTCTTGTCCAGTGGATATGGAGTCGTCCAAGGGGTTTTATGTGATAAAGGCGAGTCTGAAAGACTGCCTATCACATAAAACAAACAAATATGAGCCCATAGAAGGGCGACGGATATTGTACCGACCATCGCAGATAGCGACGGTTGGTACAATACTTTCAAAACGCACCCCAAACTTAAATAACAAACTCCAAGGGGGTGTGGATCACGGGGCAAGTTACTGGATTAAAAAAAATAATAATTCTTTTGCGCATAGCTGGACCCGAACCCGGGTCTGCTCACATCGCAAGCGGTATACACCAATATGCTATGTGAGCAGCTAGGCAGGAGTTGGCAACACAGGATCCTATATCTTGTAGTAGCGAGTACAGCTCCTTGCTATACTCACTATACAGGATATAGCAATCTATTGCACCACTCGCTCTCTTGTAGAGCGCTATTATTGAGTCGTTTAAAAGTGCAGCACTCAATAATCAGCACTCTACGTGGGTGCTACCCATCCAAGGATCTCTTGACGAAGGAAGGCCCTGTCTCCTTTATAGGCCTGCTCCGTCTTATCTCGGAGTCCACGGGTCTCCAGAAGGAGCCCATTCAGAAGCGGGCGCGTTACCCACTCAACAAGATCCTGGACCAGGGTGATTCCCCTTGGAAGCATTTCCAGTGGCAGAGGCCATTCTAGGCCCTGCCTTGGAGCTGTGGCAGAATCAGCCCTCCTACCTTGTGCCGTAAGCCTGTATGGCCCACAAGTATGCAGACCCTATTGGGTCCCCTTCGGGGTTCATGGAGCACCCCTCGGCTGAGGGCCTTGTGGCAGATTGTGTTCAGGCACTCAGGCAACGTGGTATATATATATATATATATATATATTTTTTTTTGTTGTTGTTGACTCTGTTTATCTCATTACTCTGGCTCCGGGGCATCTCTCCAGTGGACCCGCTCAGTCCATGCCTCCACCACCCGCCTTATCCTCTGCCCAACCAGGAAATTGGGTATGCTGGGCCCCCCCTCTCCCGCCGACCCATTGAGAGAGGCAGAAGACCACGGAGAGCTGATTCGAGGTTCACACCAGCATTGGGTGTGTGGGCATGGCCACTGGATGTCCACCTACGCCTCCCCATCGCCAGGGATTTTCTTTGTTCGGTCCCTCTCCTCACTGACACACGACGTGCAGTGCCGTCCAGTGCGAGACGTGCACATTCCCACCCACGCCGCAGGTCAGTCACCCGACATCACCCCACGTACATTGTCCCCAACTGCTGTGCCCCCAGTCACCACTGAGTGCCACTAGCATTGCAAGACAAGGACCACCCCTTCCTCCCAGGAGAGGAGAGTAGTCCAGTGGATGCTCAATCCTCTCCTCCCCAACCAACCCCTGTTCCCTGGGCTTGTTCCTGAACCCAGGTCACTGGCATGGTGCAAGGTGTGGCGTCCAGCGCCGCAACCCTCAGCGCCACCATGCCAGTTAACGTGGGCAGTACTGACAAACTGCTCGATAAAGAGTCCAGAAAGCTGGAACATATGACCAAGAAGGTCTATGTTGCCTCCTTTTTTGACCTTCACCAGGCGAGTTTGGCCCTTTTGATGGCCCACTTTTCCCATGCCCTTCTTGGCACTTGTGATGGGGTCCTCCCTAATCTTCCAGCAGACCTCTAGACCACTGTCAAGCAGGTCCAGGACCAGGGCTGAGCTGTAGCCAGACAACAGCTCCAGATGGCCATGGACATCGGTAACCCGTGCACGAGGTCCGTGCCATGGTGGCCATACTCCACATGACTTGACTGTGGTTCTTGACCTTTACGTTGGATACCTAACACAAGCTGGCAGATGTTCTCTTTCCTGGGTAATGACATATTTGGGCCTAGGGTTGAGGGGCACCTCACTTACATAAAGAAGCCCAATGCCACCTTGGACTTGGTGACATCCACTCAGAGGGATCCCAAGGGCTCTAAGCAACCAAAGAAGAAGTCCTTTCGGCCCCTCTCTACTCTTGTAGCCAAACTAGCCCAGCCTCAAGCTGGACAGCAGGGTTAGACCTGGCAACCTCGACCGAAGTCCATGGCCACAGTTGTCCACAAGCCTGGAGGAAGAGGCCCTGGTGGCTCTTCAGACGGGCCCTCCTCCGCCTATAGGCCTGCCCAGTAATGGGATAAGGGGGTGCCTCCCTCATGCCTGTCACGCCTCCCCTGGGTCTTCCAGTGGGGGCCGGCTTCACCACTTCCTTTCCACCTGGTGCACTGGTACCATGGACAGGTGTGTCCTCGAGGTGGTCAGTCAGGGTCTGCCTCTGGAGTTCGAGGCATACCCGCTATGCCATGCCCACACCCCATGGGAGGGCAGTGTCTGTCAACATCCTGTCGGCCCCTCGGGATGACATAGCCCAGCTCCTCTGCAAGGAGATCGCAAGGAGATCATGGCTCCTGTCTCGGACCCTCCGGAACACCCAGGGTTTGTCTCCTGGTATTTCCTGGTGCCAAAACGGATGGGGGGCTGGCGCCTCATCTTAGATCTGCATGACCTAAACGAGTTCATGAGGCCACGCTCCTTCAGGATGGTCACTCTGTCTCAGATCAAACCATCTCTCAAGCAGTATATGTGGCTTTGCTCCCTGGATCTTCAGGATGCATTTTTTCATGTCCTAATTTGTCTGTCCCACCACCGGTTCCTCTGGTTCCGGGCAGAGGGGATCCTCTACAAGTTCCAGGCCATGCCATTCGGTCTGTCCTCAGCCCCTAGGGTCTTCACCAAGTGCATTGCAGTGGTGGCAGCTTATCTGAGGCGCCAAGGAGTCCAGCTTTTACCCCTACGTGGACAACTGACTGATCGCGGGTCCCTCCAGGCAGGAGGTGGAGAGGTCCAAGGACTTGGCCCTCCAGACCTGCGTCTCCTTAGGCCTCCTGGTCAATGAGGCCAAGTCGTAACTCATGCCCTCACAGGTGATCAGTTTCATTGGGGCAGAACTTGACTCTTGCAGAGCCAGGGCTCGGCTCCCGGCGGACAGGGCAGAGGCTGTCTCCTCCTTTGTCCAGTCATTTCGGGTTGGGCAGTTATGCCCTGCTCAGGACTTCCTGCGCCTCTTGGGATACATGGCAGCCTGCACCAGCGTAGTTTGTTGGGCCAGCTGGAGAATGCGCTCTCTGCAATGGGAGCTAGCCCACCAATGGTCTCAGTGCAAGGGCCATTTCGAACAGTTGGTCACTGTGACCCAGCCAATGTGGGACGCCCTCTAGTCGTGGTTAGTCCCAGAACATCTGCAGGAAGGTATCCTGTTTGTCTGCCCAACTTTCTCTTGATCCACAAGATGTTACTCAAGGCGGGGAGGGACAAGGCCTGGGTGATCCTGGTGGCTCCGGACTGGCCCCACCAGTTCTGGTACCCCAATCTCCTCAGCCTCAGCAGCAGGTTCCCAAGGCATCTTCCTCTGCACCTGGACCTGCTCTCCATCAATCAGGGGAAGGTACTTCATCCGGACCGTCAATCCTTGCGCCTAACAGCCTGGTTCCTGAGTGGCTAGAGTTCCAGGCTTTGGGTCTCTCCGAAGATGTCCTTTCTGTGATTGAGGCATCTCGGAAGGAGTCGACCCGAAAATGTTACGCCTTCAAATAGAAGAGGTTCTCCATTTGGTGCCAGGGCAAGGGGCTGGACCCCTTATCTTGTCTGGTGGCTAGCATTTTTGACTACCTTTGGTCCCTTTCCCAGTCGTGCTTTCGGTCGACGACCCATAAGCTGCACCTGGCAGCTATCTCTGCCCACCGGGTGCTGGCTGGTCAGCAGTCAGTGGTGCAGGAGAAGGTGGTCTGGCACCTTTTCAAAGGCCTTAACCACACTTCCCCTCCGATGCGTGAACCACCACCACCTTGGGACTTGTTACTAGTGTTGACAGAACTCATGGGCAAGCTATTTGAACCAATGCACAGGTGTGAAATGTCTCACCTGTCATGGAAGGCTGCCTTCCTGGTGGCTGTCATGTCAGCCAGAAGGATCAGTGTGCTCCAGGTGCTCTCGGTGGAGTCTTCTTACCTGGTCTTCCACAGGGACAAGGTTGTCCTTCGCCCCAGCCTGAAGTTCCTCCCGAAGGTTGTGTTGGATTTTCCCCTTAACTAGGTGATTAATCTCCCGGTGTATTTCACCAATCATACCTCGGAGGCCGAGCACAGCCTCCCGACTTCAGACCTGCGGGAAGCACTATCCTATCACAAGAAGTGCACGGCTAGAGTTTGGGGAGAGGTTCACCATCTGTTTGTCACCTACACTGAAGCTGTACCTTGCAGACTGGCAGCTAAGCAGACGATTGGCAGGTGGATTGTATCCTGCATCGACCTCTGCTATAGGTTGGCAGGTAGGGAGCCTCCCGTAGGGCTTAGAGCTTATTCCACCTGTCATACCACTGCCTCAGTGGCTGCTTCCAGGGATGTCCCTGTCCAGGACATCTGCAGGGCTGCTACCTGGAGGTCAGCACACACCTTCATTTCCCACTACCACATTGACCTTGAGTCATGCTTAGATGCTGGTTTTTGGACCTCAGTTCTCCAATCTTTATTCACTAAGCAGGGGGTGTGCACCTTGCCCCCTCCTCCCAGAGAAATGCTAGTAGTCTGCCAGACCTGTGAATAGAATACCATATCCACGTCGCTAGAAAAACAGGTTATTCACCTGTAACAGTAGTTCTAGGAGTGGTATATGGTGTTCATCCACACAGATCCACCTGACCTCCCTGGCAAGTGGCACACTGGTCTGGCTTCCAGCGGGCATGATCTGATGTCACGGGGCAGTGCTGAGGAACTTTTTCCACCCGGGTGGGTGGGAGGACCCAGCTTGAAGACGTTCCAGCAAGCCATAAAGGGGAAAGGACACTGCCAGACATGTGGATGAACACCTTATACCACTCCTAGAACTGCTGTTACAGGTGAGTAACCTGTTTTTAAGATTTAGTCTCTAACTATCGATTTACGACCCCATTTTTGGTGACCCAAGTTTTTTGTTCTTTACGTCTAGTATTGATGTTTGTGGAAAAATGCTTTTTTAACTAAAAAGTTGTATAGTTTTATCAGATTGTTCAACTAGAACTTATGATTCTTCAATAAACAAGTATTAAAAAACAAAAAGAAAAGTCCAGTGCCACTCTAGATCTGTAACATTGTCACAGAAGGACCATAAAAAGAAGCCTAAGAAACAGGCCTTCCAGTTGTGGTCCCTTTAATCCAGCCTCCTCGGCAGCAGCCACAGCAGAGGTAGTTCCAGACCTGACACCCCAAGCCCAAGTCCAGGGGCCAGGGTCTGAAGCGGGGGAGCTGAGGCCTTCGACACTGTGAACCACTCCCTCCTAATCTGCTTGCTTCAGGACATCGGACTATCCAATGAGGTCACAAACTGGTTCACCAGCCACCTTGGTGGCAGGTCGCAGCATGTTAAAATTAATGAAACACTCTCTAACCGCCGCTCGGTAACCTCCAGAGTTCCCCAAGGCTCCATCCTTGGATGATTACTGTTCAGCCTCTTTCTCAACTCACTCCCAGAAGCCTGTCCTAAAAAGATTATTCTATATGCAGATGATGATGCTCTCTTCTCTGCGCATACTAACCCCACCCTACTCACCAAGGACCTTCAGTCCAGCTTTGAGGAAGTTGAACACTGAATCGAGGACCCTAAACTTCTGATGAACTATAAAAAAACAAAAGCAATGATCTTCACTACCCCATATAGCCGACACAAAACAACCTGCCTCAGAATATTAAATAAGCAAAACCTCCCCCTTGAGCAAGTCAAGGACTTTAAATACCTAGGAATAACTCTAGACAGCACCCTGTCCTACTCTGCCCTGCCCACATAAACCAAATATCAAGAGCAATTAACTCTCTTATTGGCGCACTCTACAGGCACTGGCACTGCCTCACCCCCAAGACTCTCAAGCTAGCTGTGTCCAGCTCAGTTATCTCCATAGTTGATTATGGCCTGATATTCTACGGTGCAGCCTTGGACGCAACCCTGAAAAAAAATCACCATTGCTCTCAACAAAGTATGTCGGCTGGTTACTGGGGCCCACAGGTACACCCACACCTGTGACCTTTATGCGCAAACACACTGGTTAAATCTCAAAAGTAGGATCACCTACCAAACGTGTCTATTTGCAAAAAAAATCACCCTGGGCAAAGCTCCACTGACTGCCGTTCCTCTGCTGTCTGTAGCCCCCAACACATGCAGAGCAACCTCAGCTAACTGGTCCCTTACTGCCGGATAGCCCAAGGTCAGGGATCTTTTCGCTACAGAAGCCCCTCCTGGCTGAACAACCTGCCCCCTGAGATACTAAACATCCCATCCCTTGGCCCCTTCAAAATTAAACTGCGCCAGCACCTCACCCAGCAAAGCAGTTGTGACTGCCACCCCCATACCTAAATACTGCAAAGAATGGCCTGCTCACAGCCACTGCCTGTCTAGCTCCCCCCTTGCCCTACCCCACTTTTCCATTCACTCTCTAACATTTAACCTATCTATCCCTATTCCAACACAAGGATGCCTCACTGTATGCTTCACCCCTTTTGTCCCCCGTCTCTCCTGCTTCTCGCACTCTTCATACCATTACTGGCCCTCCACCCTCTCCCACCACTGCCTAGCCTACTCACTTAACCCTGACAGGCAAAGTCATTTTAACTGACTGCACCACCTGCCTACTCTCCCTTCTTCTATCCTGCTGCCCTGCGACTGGCCCATGTTCTGTTCCCTTCTATACCTTGCACTATACCTCATCGAAGTTTGATTGCCGTCCTGTATATTTTATGGAACTATGTGTCCTTGCATCCATGTTGCCTTCTATTATGTTTACCTTCCTTGATTTGTATTGAACAAAAAAAAAAATACATTTTATATGTACTACTTATGTATTCTGTATCTGACGCGGGACCTTTGTAAAAGAACCTCTGGTTCAAAAGTATATTAATTCTAGCAATAAATAAATAAAATAAACAAATAAATTGATGCCCCTCCTGCAGCAGCCACCAGTGGCCGCCCCCCCCCCCGCAAAATCTGTCCAGTGACAGGTTGGGGGTGTTGTCCCTCACCTGTCCTTTCCCTGCCTGCTGTCTTGGTCAGAAGTTAGCTATGTCACTTCTTGCTTCGTTGGTCTGCTATCACAATGGATAAGTAGGTGTTGGATGTAGTGAGCAGACACTCTGGACTTCAAGGCTTTTCCACCTTACTGCCTCCACACGCCTCGAGAGTCCAGGGTCTCACAGGACATGTTGTCAGCTCTTCAGGTGGACATTGCTCAGTTCCTTGCAAAAGGAGCAGTGGGTCATGTCCCGGTTGCTCTGGCCAGTCAGGGTTATGTGTCCAGGTACTTCCTAGTCCAGAAATGGATGGAGGGATGGTACTCCATACTGGATCTGCATGATCTAAACCAGTTCATGTGGAAATGCAAGTTATAGGTGGTCACTCGGACTCTGTTTATTCCATCACTGGAGCAGAACATGTGGTTCTGCTCCCTAGACCTCCAGGATGTGTTTTTTCCAAACTCCCATCCCTCCATCCCGCCACCACTTCCTTTGGTTCCAAGTGGAAGGGGTCCTTTACCAGTTTCAGGTTGCCCTTGGGCCTTTCCTCAGCACCCAGGGTCTTCACCAAGTGCATGGCAGTAGTGGCGGCCCACCTTCAGCGTGTTGGGGTCAGAGTGTTCCCCTGCCTAGATGACTGATTGTTAGTCAGTCCATCCAGAGAGACCATGGAGCGGTACAGAAATCTGGCTCTCCATACTTGCTGAGACTTGGGATTGTTGGTCAACCTGGACAAGTCCGAACTGGTACCGAAGCAGGTGATCATGTTTATTGGAGTAAAACTAGACTCCCTGCAGGCCAAGGCCCACCTCCCTGTGGTCTGGGCACTGGATCTTACCTGCTTTGTCTGATCATTTCAGGCTGGTCTCTCACACCCTGCCTGGGATTTCCTGAAGTCGCTCGGGTACATGGTATACTGCACCAACGTAGTTCATTGGGCCCACTGGCGGATGTACCAGTTCCAGTTGGAGCTGGGCTGTCAGTGGTCCCAGCGCCTAGGCCACCTGGACCATCCAGTCACAGTGACCCAGCCAGTGTGGGATGCCATCCAGTGGTGACTAATCCCAAACCACCTGGAGGAAGAAATCCTGTTTGTCCGCCCAGAATCAACCATCATGCTCACAATGGATGTGTCTCTGGTAGGGTGGGGAGTGCACCTGAGAGACCACAAATCCCTAGGTTTCTGGTCACCCCAGGAGTCCCATCACCACATAAATCTGCTGCAGCTTTGTGCAGTGCCTTTAGCTCTGATGGATTTCACTCCACCACTCAACAGTCAAATCGTACAGGTCCAAGTGGACAACACCACAAATGAACAACACCATGACCATGCTGTACCTTAACAGGCAGGGCGAAACTCACTCCCTTCCCTTGTGTCAGGAAGCACTCCGCATCTGCATACTCATACGCAGCCTGGGTGTAGATCTCCTGGTGATCCATGTCACAGGAGAAAACAGACAGCTGGCGGATGCTCTCAGCCAGGTAGGAGAGACATTGCACAAGTGGTCCCTGCATCAAGATGTGGTGAACCACCTGTTCTCCTGATGGGGCACACCCTTGATGGATCTGTTTGGCCCCTTGGAGTATACCAGACTGAGGTTGTTTTGTGCCCACCCCCCACAGTCTGGGACACTGCTGGGGGATGTTTTCACAAAGCCTTGGACCTCAGTCCTTGTATATGCCTTCCCGCTCTGCCCCTTGATTCACAGGCATGGGTGATTCTTATTGCTCTACACTGGCCATGGCAGTTCTGGTAACCGGATCTCCTCAGCCTCAGCAGCAGGCCTCTGAGGAGATGGCCTCTCCATCTGGACCTGCTGACCAGACAGTGAGGACAGGTCCTGCACCCAGACCTTCAGTCTCTGCTCCTCACGGCCTGGTTCCTGAGCGGCTAGAGTTCCAGGTCTTGGGTCTCTCAGAGGAGGTCCTCCCTGTCGTGGAAGCCTCCCAGAAAAAGTCAAATTGCAGATGCTATGCCTTCAAATAGAAGAGACTTTCCATTTGGTGTCAGAGCAAGGGGTCCAATCCCAGTACTTGCTCTTTGGCTAGCATCTTGGACTACGTCTGGTCCCTTTCCCAGCTAGAACTGCAGGTGATGACCCTTAAGGTGCAGCTGGCAGCCAACTCGGCTTAGCAGGTGTGGGCTAGTGTGCAGCCAGTGGCCCAGGAGAAGGTGGTCGGGTGCTTTTCAAGGACCTGGACCACGTATCCCCTCCATGCATGTACCTTCTCCACCATGGGACTTACTGCTGGTATTGATAATGCTCATGGGCAAAGCTTTCAAGCAAGTGCATGAGTGCAAGATGTCACACCTGTCGTGGAAGACAACCTTCCTGGTGGCCATTACATCAGCCAGAAGCAATGGGGAGCTCCAGGTGTTTCAGTGGAGTCTGCTTACCCGGTCTTCCACAGGGAAAAAGTCCTCCTTTGCTACAACCTAAAGTTCCTCCTGAAGGTGGTACAGTATGCACCACTTGTAATGGACTAGTTTGACATATGGTATTGCGTCCATTACAAGTGGCATCCGGTACATCAGTGAAGCAACGGTACAATCTCGGTGTGGGGACAGGTGGCATAGCAAAGGAGAAGCAGATGTCAGGAGAAGCAGATGACCACCCTCGCAAGAGAGCAGGCAGAAAAGCACAGACCTCTTCCAGCACTAGCACAAGATGCACTTGGTGGCACTCCTTTAACAGTATGTACTGTAGCATGAGTGAAAATGGCAGTAAAGCAAGAGAAAACAGCTGCAGCAGACAGGCAAGATAAGCAGCTCTAGGACTGTTGAAGTAACAGTAACAAATAAATTGTACTGTCCACCCCTGGCAGGCAAGTAAGCTCTCCTAGCGCTAGCTCAAGTGGTTCTCAGCGGTACTTCTCAGCCATTCCATTCCTGGCTCCCTGGAGCACAATCCTGAATCTGGGCAATTAAAGCAGCAGACATTGGTAGTTTGTAAAACAAAGGATAAGAAAGGTGTTAGTTGGGGAGGTATTAGTATTAGATGAGTTAGCGGCAGCTGGATACAGATTATTAACATCTGTGTGAGGTGCCATTAGCACCTGTATGAGGTGCTAATGGAGCAGTTAATTAGCTACTCTGCGGCCATTAAATGTGGAATTACGGGTCCAATTAATCAGGTGAAGTTATCACTGAGCCCTATAGTAAAAGGCTTTTGGCTAGGGGGAATCGCCCGTTAGAAGCAGACGTCCGCTACAAGCATGTCCGTTCTGTATCGGAGTTTCACCATAACCAGGTGACTAACTTGCCGGTGTATTTCACTAACTCATCTTCAGAGACTGACTGCAAGCTCCATACCCTGAAGCTGTGGAGGGCGCTTCCTATTACATGGAGTGCACAGCTGCAGGTTGGGGACAAGTTGCTAGCTGTTTGTTACATATGCTGAAGCTGAGACTGGCAGACCAACAGCAAAGCAGACAGTCGCCAGTTAGAGTACATCCTGCGTCAACCTCTGCTGTAGGTCGGCTGGTAGTGAGCCTCCCATAGGGCTTAGGGCTCATTTCAACAGACATACTGCTGCCTCAGTGGCTGCTTCCTGGGATGTCCCTATCCAGGAGATCTGCAGGACTACTACCTAGATGTCAGGACACACCTTCATTTCCCACTACCGCATCGAACTTGAGTTATGCTGGGATGCTGCTTTTAGGACCTTGGTTCTCTAATCTGTTTGCCAAGTAGGGTGCGTGCCTTGCCCCCTCCTCTCTAGGAACTGATAGAAGTGTAAGTGAACCATATCCACACACACCTAGAACAGGTTACTCCGCTGTAACCGTAGTCCTAAGAGTGATATATTGTTCATATCCATACAACACACACGGCAAGTGGCACACTGATTCTGCTTCCAGCATGCAAGATCTGACATCACCAGGTGGGTATCACGTCAGGATATCGACATCCTGACAGTGAACACCACCACAGCAATAAATCTTGCCAGGTTGAGATTGTTCACTGTGGTAGTCCGCTGTGACCCGACACCGTTGTACAGTGGTGGAACCCACGGGGTGGCAGATGGTGGGAGGAGCTTAGCTCAAAGATGTCTGGCCGATTACATTGTTCCAGTGGAACTGCCGGAGTGAGGGTGTGAACCATATACCACTCAAACTATGGTTATAGGTGAGTACCCAACACTTTCTGCTGCATAAGTGGAACAGATGTGCCACAGAGAAGCCCAGGATCATAGATAAACAGAAAGACATCCTCCAGAGCAGTACACAGTTTCTGCTGCACAGGTGGAACAAATGTGCCCCCAAAGCCCAGGAGTGTGTAGATAGACATCTGCTACAGCAGTAAACATTTTTGCTGCAGGAGCTGAACGGATAAGCTATAGTATCCCAGGAGCCCTGCCACTGTACAAAGTGCCACAGAGAACCAGGGGTCCTGATGAGGTAATCCTTGCCAATATGTAAAACTTGTCTAACTGGCCACAGGATCGTGTTATTTGGAAGTCAATTGAGCATTTCTGTGTCAGTGATGAATTTAGTTTCTAAAAAGGCAGAAAAACCCAAGTTTATTTTTTTGTCCATCACTTACTGAAATTTCCAGCTCATGAAACATCTTTGAAAACTTATTTGCAGTCCATACAGGGAGCATGTTAACAGTTCATTGCAAAAAACAATGTTTAGGCATCAGGCTTGAAACAAAAGTTCTAGGATCGTGGATATGTTGTTCTATCCACACTGTTTGACATGTCTTTTCCCTTTAAGAATCTTGCCAGAAGATCTTGAAGCTGGCTCCTCCCACCCACCCAGGTATTATAACCCTCAGCTCCGCACCATGACGCTGGATCTTCAAACAACGTGAAGTCTTGCTATATTATGACAATTGCAGTTTGTCCCACCATTAGAACTGCAAGCAGTTCTAATGGTGGGACAAACTGCAATTGTCATAATATAGCAAGACTTCATTAGAAGAAACAACATTACTAAGGTGAGTAATTTTTTCTTCAAATAGCATGAAGTCTGCTATATTATGACAATTGCAGTTTGTCCCACCATTAGAACTGCTCGCAGTTCTAATGGTGGGACAAACTGCAATTCTCATAATATAGCAAGACTCCATTAGAAGAAACAACATTACTAAGGTGAGTAATTTTTTTCTTCCTTTCCGCTGGAAGATACAGGTTCCCTTATTACCACTCTCGCGTTCTGTAGGCCCTGGCTTCAAAATCATTGGATCTGCTCAAAATTAAACTCGTTAGAGTTAATAACGATCACTTCGCGATCTCAGCCATCATGGAAAATAAATCTTCTCCTGGTTTCCGACGCTACCCATGCAGGCAAAAGATGTCTTGCACAGACCCCCATGCCATGTGTGTATATTGCCTGGGTGTCAGCCATGACACTCAGGCCTGTGAAATGTGTCTCGCATTTCACCCGAACGTCTTGGACGATCGTCTCACATGGCTGAAATTGGGCAGGCCGGAGAAACGGAACCCGCCGGTCAAATCTAAAGAGGCCAGATGGGCAGTGTCCGTAACTGCAGGGTTCGCTGAGCAGCACAAACCAATGCAGGCTTTTGAGGAAGAGGCGGCTCGGGCCGCAGATTGGTCCTCAAAGTCTTTTTTTGTTTCGCTCAACTTGGGATCCACTTTCTCTGGTTCCTTTTGGGAGATGTGCTTATCTCTTCCCACCAAGGGTGAGGGGCCTTCGGGCACACGTCTCTCAATTCCGTAAAAAGGACAAGGAACCGAGAGAATCTTTGTCTCACCGATGACGTTCCTGGGATCATGAGAGATCTCGGTCCCAGGAATCACCTGTCTCGACTTCGGTCTAGGTTGCGGCCTCAACTGCTGGTTTCACAGTTCCCCCGTCAGGCCAACCAGCCCAGACACTGGACAATGATCCAGTTGAGATAATTCTTGACCCAGTCGACGCAGTGTTGCCCGACGAGGCCGACAACTCCTTATTCAGGACCCTAGTCCTGCCTCTCCCCGATGAGGAGACCCAGCCCGCTGGGAAATCCATCAAGGATCTGGTCCCAGACCTAGAACATCCACCGGTTTCCCCAGTGCCTTCCAGCCGACCCTGTTGGTCACCCTGACGATCGAGGTCTCGGACTCCTTTGACTGATCGGCCGAAGAAGGCGCACAAGCACTCTAAAAAGAGGCGGCGCCAACATTCTTCTTCTTCCTCCTCATACGGGGGAGGCTTCGACAGAAACTCCGTAGACGCTGTGAAGACCTAATGTGGCAACAGCTAATTTTGTCCAGTCAAAAGCCCACTTCGGCTTCCACCCTGGCCATCACTTGGCTATCGCCTCCAAGGCTGAAGCCGACTCCTCCAGAGCTGGCTCGCACCATTCCTCCTCCTTCAGAGCTGGTCAAAACGGTTTGCCCAAAATCGACCTCTCCACCGATCTTGGTGGAGCCGCCACCTAAACAGCCCTTGGTGGGGGTGCCTACCAAAGAGTCTTGGCCTGTTCTGGGCCTCCCATGTAGGCTGTCTGTTACCCTCATTCAAACAACATGAAGTCTTGCTATATTCTGACATATGCAATGATCACCAACCTTTGAACTGCCCCAGAGAACAAAGAGTTAACTTTCCATGCAGGGCATGGAACGCTGAGCTCGAGCGCGGTTGAAGCCTCTGTCTGCTGTTGTTTAAACTCCAACCATCAGATGCTTTACTCCGACTCACTGAACAGTCGCTCCAGAGATTTCTCCTTCGCTTGGTTCAAAAAAGTCGGTTAAAGTGTTGTTTTTTCGCTCGGTTTCAACCGAATTTCTATTACTGAACCTGTCGGTTTAAGTCTCTGTCTGTGGTACCGTGAGTACTAGATAGGTTTTTGTATTAGTTTTCTGTGTGGAACTTGTAAACATTGGATCGGTTCGGTTTGAACCGATCAGGTTTGTGTAAAAACCTTCTGTCTTTATTAGAGTGTGGTAACCGGTCCGTATCGGTTCTAAAAAAAAAAACGGATTTCATTACGTTTTTTTCCAAGGCCCGTAACACAGTCAGGGACCGATAGGGGTGTCTTGCCTGGCAGATTGCCGAAAAAAGGCTAGGTTTTGGTTAGGATTGGCTGTGTCTGAAAAACCCAAGAAAAAAACCCGGCCCACTGGGTTTCAACACTGTAATGTGTGTGGGGAAGCCTTTGCTAAGGCTGATCCCCACACCACCTGTGTTTATTGTCTGGGGTTTGACCACCTCAATTCAGACTGCCAAATTTGTAAAAGTTTTCCCAAAGCTACCCTGGACAAGAGAGTAGGTAGACTGAGGGAAAGAGAGGCCAAAAAGTCCGCTGACCCGGATGGCCAGCCCGGTTCGGTTCTGACCGAACCAGAAGGAGTGCCCTCTGACCAGGGCGAAACTTCTTCAGGCAAAAGGAGAACCGATTCTGAGGAGTCGGTTCTGGTTAAAAGAAAGAAAAGGGATAAATCATCCGGTTCGGATCCACAAGTTCTTTCTCCGACCGCTGATGAGATAGCCAAAGCGATAAGGATAGTTCAGTCACTAACTTCGGTTCCGGCCGAACCGGCACCATCTGTCAGGGGCTCGGTTCGATCGGTTCCCCCGGTTCCGGATTATACTTTAGAAGAATTTTATGAACCGGAGGAGGAGGAGGAGGGAGAGTATGAAGATATGATGATGATGGTGATTATGAAAGTCTGGATGTGTCTATTGACCCAGACATCTCCCCAGACAGACCTTCAGGTGTTTCTCCTCCTAGGCTTTCTGAGTCCCCTTCCCACTTTATGTTTTACAAGAAAGTGGCTGAAACCCTCCAGCTTCCTATGGAAGAAGCAGTAGAGGATCAGATCTGATTTTGTTGAGATGATGGACATCCCAGAGTCCAGGAGATTTTCTATTCCCCTCCATAAATCTTTTGGCAAACAGACATTTAAAATTCTAAAAACTCCTAAGTCCATACCTCCTGTGGACAGAAGAATGGACAAGAGGTATACTCTTTCAGGCTCGGACATGGAGTTCCTTTCCCAGCATTGCAGCCATGTTGGGGTAGTGCAGGCTGCTGCCTGTGATAAGGCAAATATTCCTTTGGCTTCACACACCCCCAGATAAGGACTCCAGGAGGATTGATGCCATGGCAAAGAAACAGTACATGGCAGCATCTTTGGGACTCAGGCAGGCTAACTATGTGGCCTACACAGCTAGATACCAGAAGACAAGGTGGGACACTATGCTGGCTCTAGCTAAATAGGCCCCTGACCAGCTTGCCAAGCAGCTGGAGCAGGTGGCTGCGGATGGGATTGAGGCATCCAAGGTGCAATTTCATGCTGCTGTGGACTCCAATGATGTTTCATCTAGAGTCATGGCTACATCTGTGGCCCTTCTGAGGATGGCTTGGCTCAGATGTACTAGCCTATCACAGGATACCCAGGCTAAGGCCATGGATTTTCCTGTCATTGGTAATTCTCTGTTTGGGGAGCAGACAGAGAACTACATGAAGAAGATGGACAAGTACAGGACCACCTACAGGAGTGCTCAGGCCAAAGAAAGGCAAGTCACTCCTCAGAGGCAGCATTCCAGGGGCAGGGGCAGTCTCTTTCAAAGGCCTTTTAACCAAGCCCAGGCCTCCTCTTCTGCTTTTACTCAGAGGGGGTTATTTAGAGGGAGAGGCAGACGGGGTATGAGCAGGCCTGCTTTCACCCCTCAGCCTAAAGCCCCTGCCAAGCAGACACCCTGATGGGTTTGCCCGGGCCAATTCTCCAATACCTGTAGGGGACAGGCTGGCTTACTTTGTCCGGGACTGGAAGTCTTTAACATCAGACAAGTGGGTCCTAGAAGTAGTAAGCCAGGGACTGGTTCTCAGCTCCAAAGAATTTCCCAAGATGAGAACCAGATCCTTTCCACCTGCAAATCCATCAGAGGCCCTTGCCCTAGAGGCAGAGGTCTCTTCCCTCTTGGCTCTCAGAAAGGGTTCCTACCCTACACAGGGGCAAAGGATTGTACTCCAGGTACTTCCTAACCCCAAAAAAGACAGGAGAATGGCGGCCCATCCTGGATCTGAGATACCTAAACAAGTACCTTTTAAAGCCAAAATTCAAAATGGTGACTCTGGGAATAATTCTGCCCTAAGGCCAGGGGACTGGCTAGCCTGCCTGGACCTCAAAGATGCCTATTTTCACATTCCCATCAGGTGCTCCCACAGAAAGTACCTCAGGTTCGAGTTGCCCTCAGGCCACTATCAATTCAGAGCAATGCCCTTTGGCCTAACATCAGCCCCAAGGGTGTTCACAAAGTGCCTGGCAGTAGTGGTTGTTTTTCTAAGGAGAAAAAAGATCTCCATCTTTCCATACTTGGATGACTGGCTCATAGTGGGTCAGTCTCCAGACCAAGTCAAGTCACATCTTCAGATAACTCAGCAACTGCTCACTTCCTTAGGATTCCTCCTAAACCTTCCAAAGTCAGTTCTCGAGCCAGTACAGCTCCTCACCTTTATAGGAGTAGAGCTGGATACAATAAGAGCTAAGGCCTTCCTTCCCCTGGACAGGGCAAGGACACTAATAGAACTGGCCTCTTTCACCCTTCAGGTGTCTTGACCAGCAAGGCACTTCTTGCAGCTCCTGGGCCACATGGTAGCCTCTACAGCAGTGGTCCAGGGGGCAAGATTTCAGATGAGGGACATTCAGTTCCATTTGAGAGCCTTCTGGTCCCAGAGAAAGGATTCCCTTACCAAACTAGTCCCAGTGACTCGAACCCTGATCCAGGCTTTGCAATGGTGGCAGGATCAGGACAATTTAAGGCAGGGAGTTCCTTTTGTCACTCAGTCTCATTCACTAATCCTCACCACAGACTCCTCCCTCTTGGGCTGGGGAGCCCACTTGGGGGATCTTACCACCCAAGGGCTGTGGTCACCTCAAGAATCTCTGCTTCACATCAATCTCTTGGAACTCAGAGCAGTGTTTCTGGCACTGCAAGCTTTTTCCAAGTCTGTACAGAACAAGGTAGTCAGACCAGAACAGACAATACCACCACAATGTGGTACATCAACAAGCAAGGGGCACTTTCGTGTCTGACCTTGTGCACAGAAGCAATGAAGTTGTGGTCTCTGGCCTATTCCTGCAAACTTCTCTGATAGCATTTCACCTCCCAGGGAAGGACAATGTCCTAGCAGATGCTCTCAGCAGGATATCTCAGGGCCACCACGAATGGTCCCTAGATCCCCTAATTTTGAAAGTGATTTTCTCCAGATGGGGCAATCCACAGGTAGATCTTTTTGCAGCCACAGACAATCACCAACTTCCTCTTTTTTGTTGCAGACCCCCAGTATTGGGCTCAGTCCCCCTGGATGCTCTGGTTCTGAATTGGGAAGGGAAGTTCCTGTATGCTTTCCCCCCTCCCTCTCCTGTTCAAGGTACTAGTCAAGATCAGGTCTTAACTGTGCAAAGTGATTCTGATCGCTCCAGACTGGGCCAGACAGCCCTGGTATCCACTGTTGCTGTCCTTAGCAGTCCACCTTCCCCTGTCTCTTCCCAGGAATTACAACCTGTTGACATCCTCTCAGGGAAGGATTTGGTATCCGAATCTCAAATCTCTCAATCTCAAGGTCTGGCTCTTGAAGAGTTAGAGTTTGCTGATTTGCACCTCTCTCAAGGTGTTCTGGATATTCTTAGGGCTTCTCGAAAGCCTTCCACCAGAAAGACTTACAACTCCAAATGGAAAAGGTTCACTATTTGGTGCTCTGGTAAGCATATTTCTCCAGAATCTGCTGGGTTGCCTACAGTCCGGGATTATATGGTTCATCTCAATGGCTTGGGACTCAGACCAGCTACACTTAAAGTACATTTGGCAGCTGTTTCTGCCTTTTTGTCAGTAGGCAAGCCCTCTTCTCTATCAGCCCATCCTGTATTTTGCAAATTCTTCAAGGGATTGCTGCACACCAATCCTCCCTTCAGGGACCCTGCTCCTGCTTGGGACCTTAATGTTTGCATTGCTCAGCTTATGCAACCCCCTTTTGAGCCTTTGTCCTCTGCAGAGCTTAAGTACTTGACTTGGAAAACTGTGTTTTTGGTAGCCATTACCTCTGCCAGGCGCATCAGTGAATTGCAAGCCCTGTCAGTGGAGCCTGATTTCATCTCTTTCCATAGAGATAAAGTGGTCCTAAGAACTAACAGGAAGTTTTTGCCTAAGGTGGTTTCAGATTTCCACCTTAATCAGTCTATGACTCTCCCTGTTTTCTTCACTGACCATTCCTCCTCTGGGAGGGAGGTTGCACAGCCTGGATGTAAAAAGCCCTTAGCTACTACATAGAGCGCACCAAGGGTCACAGGTTTGAGTCCCCCCAGTTGTTCCTCACTTATGGGGAGGTCAGTGAGGGCAAACCTGCCACTAAAAGATCTATTGCCAGGTGGATTGTCTCTTGTATACAATTCTGCTATGAGAAATTGGGTAGAACCCCACCCTCAGGCCTGAGGGCTCACTCTACTAGAGGTACAGCTGCTTCCCTGGCTGCTGCCAGGGATATTCCCATCTTAGAAATCTGTCAAGCAGCCACCTGGAAAACAGTCCATACATTCACCAAGCATTACTCTCTGGATATCCAGGCTAGGAGTGATGCTGGGTTTGGCACAGCAGTACTTCAGAGCCTTTTCCCAAAGTAGGTTCTGTCCCTCCTCCTTGGAGGTACTGCTTGGTAGTCTGCATATGTCAGAATACAGCAAGACTTCATGTTGTTTGAAGAAAAAATTACTCACCTTAGTAATGTTGTTTCTTCTAGTGGAGTCTTGCTGTATTCTGACTTCCCCCCCGCCTCCTCTCTCAGAACCTGTTTTTGGGATATGGGTGGGCAGGAGCAGTGTTGGCACCTAGAGGTGCCCCTTTTCTCACCCTCCTTTATTTTGGATGTCTGTTGTGTTGTTGTTTTTTGGGTTTCCTGACTTGAGTCTTTGCTTTGAAACCAAAAAAACCTTTTTTAACAAATTTAGTTGCCAGTTGGCTAGTGTGAGTTTACAGTTTCCACACAGAACGCCTAGTGAGTATAGCTCGTAAAGATCTGACGGTTGGAGTTTAAACAACAGCAGACAGAGGCTTCAACCGAGCTCGAGCTCAGCGTTCCATGCCCTGCATGGAAAGTTAACTCTTTGTTCTCCGGGGCAGTTCAAAGGTTGGTGATCACTGCATAGGTCAGAATACAGCAAGACTCCATTAGAAGAAACAACATTACTAAGGTGAGTAATTTTTTCCTCCTGACCATCCTAGGTGGGTGGAGGGAGACTCAGGTGGCCAGCCGATTTATCTGGACTCCTCGGAGTCCGGTGACTCGGACCTTCATTCCTGTCCCTTGGACAAGGAATCAGTCAGTAGTCTCTCAACGGAGGAAGGTCCCTCTTCCTTTATGGGCATTCTTGGGCTTATCTCTGAATCCACTTAGATGCCTGTCGAGCCCCTACAGAAACAGGCCGAATATCCCCTTACGGATATCCTTAAACAAGGGGATTCTCCGACGCAAGTCTTTCCAGTGACCGAGGCCATTGTTGGTCCGGCTTTGGAGCTATGGCTGCATCCTACCTCCTGCCCTGCACCTTCTGCCTGCATGGCCCGCAAATATGCAGTGCCCATAGGGTCCCTTTCGGGGTTCATGGAGCATCCCTCGGCCGAGGGTTTGGTGACCGAATCTGTGTTCAGATGCCCAGGTAGTTCGGCAGATACTGATAGACCTCCGGACAAAGAGTCCAAAAAACTGGACCATTCTGCCCGTAAAGTTTATGCCGCCTCTACGCTAGGCCTCCATCAGGCAAGCTTGGCCGTCATCATGGCACATTTCTCTAATGCCCTGCTGGGCTCCCTTGATGAGGTTGTACCTAACCTCCCTGCAGACCACAGTCAAGCAGGTCCGGGCCCAGGGTCAGGCTGTTGCCAAGCAGCAACTCCAGATGGCTCTGGACCTTGGGGATTCACGTGCCCGTTTGGTGGCAGCTGCAGTTGCCATCCACCACAGGGCTTGGTTGAAGGTCTCCACCTGCACGGCAGACACCCAACACAAACTAACGGACATTCCTTACCTGGGTACTGACCTCTTCGGTCCAGGTGTGGACAGTCACCTCCAACACATTGAGAAGTCCAGTGCCACCTTGGACTCCGTAACTTCTGTACAGAAGGAAGCTCAGGGTTCCAAAAAGCAGAAGAAAAAGCCATTTCAGCACCCTGCCCTTGCAGCCAGACAGCCCCACTTCCAAGCGGGGCAGCAACTGCAGGCACAGTCATGGCGCCCTCGACCAAGTCCGGGCCTCCAGCGGCCAGTAAGCCTGGAGTCGAGGCTCTGGTGGTCCTCACTCTGGACCCTCTTCCTCTAAGCCTGCCCAGTGATGGGATGGGGGTGGCCACCCCCATACCTGTCATGCAAGCTCTGGGTCCTCCCATGGGGGCAGGCTCTGCCACTTTCTTTCCACCTGGTCCACTGTTACCATGGACAGGTGGGTTCTAGAAGTGGTGGGCCAGGGACTGCCTCTGGAATTCGAGCAGTATGCTGCAAGTCAAGTCTGTGCCCCATGGGAGGATATGGTGTCTGTACACACTCAGTTGGCTTTTTGAGATGACATTGCCCAACTCCTCCGCAAGGAGGTGGTGGCCAGAGTCATGGACCCCCCAGTCAACCCAGGGTTTGTATCCAGGTACTTCCTGGTTCTGAAGTGGACGGGGGGCTAGCGCCCCATTCTAGATCTGCATGACCTGAACCAGTTCCCCAGGTCACGCACCTTCAGGATGGTAACTCTGTCCCAGATCATACCATCTTTAGAGCAAAACATGTGGTTTTGGTCTCTGGATCTCCAGGACGCATTCCTTCATGTCCCGATCTGTCCGTCTCACCAAAGGTTCCTTCGCTTCCGAGCAAAAGGAGCCTTACTCGAGTTCTGAGCCATGCCGTTCGGCCTGCCATCGGACCCACGGGTCTTCACCAAATGCATTGCAGTGGTGGTGGCCCATCTTCAGCGTTGAGGGGTCAGGGTTTACCCATATCTCGACGATTGAATCTTGGCGGGTTCCACACAGCAAGAGGTGGAGAGGTCCTGGGACCTGGCCCTCCAGACCTGCACTGTACTTGGTCTCCTGATCAATGAGGCCTAGTTGGAACTCGTATCTTCACAGGTGATATGCTTCATCAGGGCAGAACTCAACTTGGGCTGATCCAGAGACAGGCTCCCGACAGACAGGGTGGAGGTTCTGTCCTTCTTTGTCCAATCATTTCTGGTTGGGCACTTGCGCCCTGCCCAGGACTTTCTGCGCCTTCTGGGGTACATGGTGGCCTACACCACCGTAGTCCGATGGGCCCAGTGGCATATGCGCCCCTTCAGTGGGAGCTGGCTAGCCAGCGGACTCAGCGTCACAGTCTTTTTGAACCAGCTGGTCACTGTGACCCAGAAGATGTGGGACATTCTCCAATGGTGGACCATCCTGGATCACTTATAGGAAGGGACCCTGTTTGTCCGTCCCAAGCCTATGGTCGTTCTCACGACCGATGCCTCTCTCATGGGCTGGGGAGCCCATATGGGGAATCACAGAACCCACGGGTTCTGGACCCCTGAGGAATCCCGATTCCATATCAACCTGCTGGAGCTCAGAGCAGTCAGACTGGCACTGTAAGCATTCACTCCGCTCCTTCGGGGTCAAGTGGTACAAGTCCAGATGGGCAATACCACGACCACGTACTGTCTCAACAAACAAGGCGGCATGCACTCCTGGCTGCTGTGCAGGGAAGCACTCTGCATCTGGACCTTTGTGAGCTGACTGGAGGCAGATCTCCTAGCCATACACATGGCAGGAGCCTCAAATCAACTGGTGGACACTCTCAGCCGTGTGGGCGAGACATCCCATGAGTGGTCTCTCCATCCAGAGGTAGTACACAGCTTGTTCTCCCACTGGGGAAACCTCAGGTGGATCTGTTTGCCTCCAGGGAGAACACCAAGCTGAGGCTGTTTCATGCCCACCCCCCTCAGCAGGGCTTGCTGCAGGGGGATACCTTCTCAAGGCCGTGGACCCCAGGCCTCTTCTGTGCCTTCTTTCCACTTCCCTTGGTTCACAGGGTAATCCTCAAGGTCAGGAGGGACAAGGCACAGGTGATCCTGGTAGCCCCAGACTGGCCTTGCCAGTTCTGGTATCCAGATCTCCTCAGCTCCAGGCCTCTGTGGCATCTTCCAGTACGCCCGGACCTGCTGTCTGTCAGTCAGGGGAAGGTATTCCATCCAGACCTTCAATCCTTGCACCTGACAGCCTGGTTCCTGAGGATGTACTCACAGTTGTAGAAGCATCCAGAAAGGAGTTGACCAGGAGGTGCTATGCCTTCAAATGGAAAAGGTTTTCCATTTGGTGTCAGGGTAAGGGCCTGGACCCTTTGTCCTGTCCAGTGACTAGCATCCTAGACTATCTTTGGTCTCTGTCCAAAGGGGGTCTTCAGTCTATGACTCTTAAGGTGCATCTGGCAGCCATCTCTGCTTACCAGGCACGGGCCGGTCAGCAGATGATGGCACAGGAGAAGGTGGTCTGGCATTTCTTCAAAGGCCTTGACCACATATCCCCTATGGTGCATGAACCTCCACCTCCATGGGATTTAATGCTGGTACTGGCAAAGCTCATGGGAAAGCCATTCGAACCGATGCACAAGTGTGAGATGTCACATTTGTCATGGAAGACCACCTTCCTGGTGGCCATTACACCAGCCAGAAGAACTGGGGAGCTCCAGATGCCCTCGGTGGAGTCTCCTTACCTGGTCTTCCACAGGGACAAGGTTGTCCTGCACTCCCACCTGAAATTCCTTCTGAAGGTGGTGTCGGAGTTTCACCTTAACCAGGTGTTGACTCTGCCTGTGTTCTACCTGAACTACACCTCAGAGGCCAAGTATAGGCTCCATACTTTGGACCCGAGATGAGCGCTCTCTTATTAAAAGGAGCAGATGGTGGAAGTTCAGGGAGAGGTCTGCCAGCTGTTTGTCACCTACACTGAAGCCGCACCTGGCAGACCTGCAGCAAAGCGGACGATTGGCAGATGGATTACATCCTGCATTGATCTCAGCTTTAGGTTGGCGGGCAAGGAGCCTCCCAGAGGGATAAGTGCTCATTCCACCCGCCATACTGCTTCATCGGTGGCTGCTTCCAAGGAAATCCCTTTCCAGGAAATCTGCAGGGCTGCTACCTGGAAGACAGCAAACACCTTCATTACCCACTACCACATCAACCTAGAGTCATGCCAGGATGCTGGTTTTGGGGCCTTAGTTCTCCAATCTCTGTTCCCCAAGTAAGTTTATCAGAGGGGTGTGCGTCTTGCCTCCCTTCTCCTGGAGAACTGCTTGGAGTCTGCCAAACAGTGCTGATTGAACAACATATCCACGATACTAGAAAAACAGGTTACTCACCTGTAACCATAGTTCTAGGAGTGGTATATGTTGTTTATCCACATGAACCTACCGGACCTCCCCAGCTTCGACGCACAACCTGAGCTTCCAGTGGGCAAAGATCTGGCATCATGGGGCGGAGTCGAGGGTTATACCACCCGGGTGGGTGGGAGGAGCCAGCTTCAAGACCTTCTGGCAAGATTCTTAAATGGAAAGGACATGCCAAACAGTGTGGATGAACAACATACCACTCCTAGAAAGAGCAGTTACATAACAACTTACCATAACAGTAGATCTTCCAGGAATGTCTCTTACAGTAGGTCATTACTCTTGGGAGTTCCACCAGATGGCGCTATCGCATGGCAGCTTTCTTCTAGCAGTCCTCTTCAGGGACCGCCCACATGACTTCACTGCCTCAGCCTCAGTATAAGTGTGGGCGGTCCCAGGTAACCTCTGTTCCCTGCTGGCTTCAGCACGCAAAGGCCAGGACCAAGGGAAGCTGATGGACCAGGGAGTCCCAACCCAACGTACTGAGATCCGGGGACCCTGAGCAAAAGGCAGGGGGATGGAGGATGGGATTGTACCTACTACAAGAGACATTACTGGAAGATCTGCTGTTACAGTAAGTTCTTACATAACCGCTCTTATCTTCTACGGAATGGTCTCTTGCAGTAGGTTATTACTGTTGGGAGAGTACCAAGCAGTTATTTCCGGATGGGAGGACAGGCAAAGCAGAAAGCCAGGCACGAGGGCACAGCCGTCACTGCAAAGGAGACAGGAACGTTCGTGAGAACGTTGAAAAATATAGAGGGGCGAGCAGAGTCCAGGCGTAAGCCACAGAGAAGTCGCAGGAAATCCAGGAGATGGCTGTGTGAGCACCGGAAAGGTACAGCGTCATAATCAGTGGAAGGCAAGTGAACTCGCACCACACCGGGGAAGGCAGATATGTGAAGGGTGGGTCAAGGACAGCATACTCCAAAAACGATGAAATAGGAGAGGAGTAGGAGGCCAGGCAAATGATGCAACCTGATGAGCAGGGGTCAATAGTGCCATGGCATAAGGTAAGTCCAGTAGAGCTCCCACCGCGTGGAATGCGTGAGCAGGTGGTGGAGTGTACCGGGGCAAGAAACACCGGGAAGCCCACAGCAAGGAACAACTGAAAGGCCTCTAAGAGGGAGGATAGCAGGAGTTCGAAATGATCCGCAAGGAGGAGCGAAGCGTCCATGATGGGGAAGCAAGCCTCCAAAGAAAGGGCGGACAGACCCTGGGGTGCCTGCGAGAGGAGGCGGGGGGAAAGCCCGAAGAGCAGTCAGTGAGCAGGGGCAGGCCTGGCCTCCCCAGGGACAGGCATGGACAGAGGGCAGAAGTGGCAGCCCCGCAGGAAGCCTTACCGCGGTCCTGAGCAGCACCCCGGTAAGGGGGCCAGGAACGGGATGCCCCGCCTGCAGAGGAGGAGGTGGACGGGGCCCGGGGGGCACAGTAGAGATCCTGGAAAGACCCGCAGGGTGTGACCGGAGGGAATCCAGAATGGCCTGGGTACCAGGATGAAACAACTTGTCACCACAGAAAGGGGCATTGGCAACCGACAACTGGACATAGGGAGCCAAACCCGATACCCTAAGCCAGGCGTGAGGCAACATCGGTGGCAGACAGATGGGCAGGGGCGTCAATGGCATTGTACCCCAAATGAAGCAGGTGATGGAAAAGCAAGGAAATGGCGGACAGGAGCTGTGCCAACTGGGCCGTCCCTGAGGAGGGAGGCAAGGTTGCAAGAAGGTCCAAAGCAGAGGCACTCAAGGTGCGGAGGTGCCTGACCATATGGCCCACATAGTTGAGGATGCGAAGCAGCATAGCACTAGAGGTGTAAACCTTCTTGCCAGGAAAATCAGTGTGTTGGGATTCCTTATCTGGCAGCAAAGAACTGGTGTGTCTGGGCCGAGTGGTCCGGTCATGTGCCGCCATAATGACCACGGAGTCAGCTGCAGGAACATCAGACAAATAGGGATGGTCCGGTGGAGCCTTGTACAGCCAGTCAGACCCACATGGGGCAGGCATACCAGAAGCTGGGTGATGCCATGCCTCAGTCATGGCATTCAAATAAGCAGGAATTAAGTTAGGGATGACCATGACAGGCTCCTCGGGCAGGTCGGGATAGGCAGCCATATCCTGCCAAAGGGAATCCTGCTCCATAGAGGGGAATCCAAAAATCTCCCAGACCTGCAATATCAGAGCTGCAAAAGACAGGTCAGTCAGAGAGGAGACGTCAGGAGGGGCAAGTGGGGCAGCATCCAGAATAGAGGACACAGAGAATGGGGAATCCGAGTCCCCATAATCTGGAAAGCCCACGTCAGAAGTGTCTTTCATGAAGGGATCCCCAAAGTCCGGATCCCCAGACATGGACTTCTCATCACCAGGAAGAGGGGGTGGACCAGGTGGAGACGGCCAGATCTGGATGAAGACATTTAGGTGGGGGGGAAGGGGAATGCCGAGGCACAGGCACCGGTGGAGGGTCCTGAGACAGAGCATGACCCAAAGATTGCAGGACCTCAAGGACAATGCGGGCAATGCCAGGCACCTGGAAAGGCAGGAGTTCCACAGTTGGAGGGCGTCCACGGTCAGCGACCTGGGGAGGGGAAGGGAGGAATGGCGAGGAACATCGGGAACGTCAGTCCTGGAAAGTCAGAGGAGGGCATCCTGACCCCTGCAGACAGGCACTAGAGGAGGGGCAAGGAACAGGGAGTGAGACAAAGGGAAGCCCTTATGAACTCCACCTGAGCCCAAGGAGCGGAAGAACGATGACGGAGGGGGACCTCCGTCGACGTGGCAACAGTGTGCCGGTGCCAGGAAGGACAGGGGCGATGACAGGGATGGGAAACCCACAACAGGGAACATCCCGTGGTGTGGAGCCCCTGCACTAGGGAACGTTCCGTCGATGGGGGAAGCAGCCATGTCAATGAGGACCGCTCTGTCGATGGGGGGAAGAGCCTCCGTCAACGAGAAAGGAAAAATAGAAGGTTCCATTGATGGGGGAAGCATTCCCGTCGACGAGGGAAGGAACAATGTATGCTCCATCGATGGGCGGAGCAGCCCTGTCGATGAGGAATGTTCCGTCGAGGAGGAAACAGTGCCCGTCGATGAGAAATGTGGTTTAGAGTGCTCCGTCGACGGGTACATTCCCGTCAACGAGGGAGTGAGCAACGGAGGTTCCGTCAACGGATGGAGCAGCCCCATTGATGAGGAACACTCCGTCGATGGTGCAAGAGCAGGAGAAGCCACCGTCGACGGGCAGAGCTGGAGGGAGTGTGAGAAGCTGAGTCCCTCTCCCTCTTATGCCGGGAATGAGAGCCCTGAGTCGGGGAACACTTAGAATGGGTCTCCGAGGTCCTTTCCAGCAGGGTGGCCTTATCAGCCATAAAAAAGCTCCAAAAGACCAAGCAGGAGCGCCAGGGGAAGGAGCAGCGGGGGTGCTGTGAGTGGTTCACAGGCCCGCAAGGTGAAGTAAGTAGATTCACGTTCTCGTCGAAGACTGCAACACAGAAGAGTGAGCTAGTTGCTGTGCGGGCTGAAGCCAGCTGGAAAATGAACAGAGGTTACCTGGGACTGCCCACACTTGTACTGAGGCTGAGGAAGTAATGTCATGTGGGCGGTCCCTGTAGAGGACTGCTGGAAGAAAGCTGCTGTGTGATAGAGCCACCTGGTGGAACTCCCAAGAGTAAATACCTACTGCAAGAGACCATTCCGTAGGAGATCTACTGTTACAGGTGAGTAACCTGTTTTTTCACCCCATCCAGGGCGCACCATTGTGATGCATTACTTACTGAATTGACTCTCTGTGGAGAGCTGCATAGAGTACTCTCTCCTCTGCTTGGCCTTTCAGCTTGTCAAGGGTCCCTCCCTTCCCCTTCCCCTAGTCCATGTGACATCCTGACAATTAAATCCTCGAGGAGGGCCCAGCGCTCCTCCAGCAATGCCCTATTAGAGGTACCCAGAGTTTGATCCTGTGCAGGAAAGAGGTCCTTTGCAACCTCAGCACCTTATCTCTGGAACTTACTACCCTCCACCCTACAGGATTAGGGCTCAAAGTTGTTCTGTTTGAGGGCAGCCTTTGCTACTGTTCTCAGTGACACTCATTTGGACTATTATAACTGCCTTTGTTTGCAACGTCTGGATTATGTTGATAACCGATTCTGATATGTTTGCCCTCCCTTGTGCAATCAAAGAGTGTTATTAATATTTATATTTCTGTACTGGTATCCCATGTTTTGCTATATGTATTTATTCTCTAATTATGTATCTTGACTATGCAATGTCTGTTTGTTACATGCCATTAATTCCGGGTCACCCATGATAAAGGGACTCTTGTGTCTCAATGGGCCTACCTGGTTAAAAAAATGTAATAAATGAAAGTAGTGAAGTGTGACTGTGTTAAGAAGTCCCCAAATTCTTGATGAAAATGTGGTAGGGTGTTCCTTAATGTTTGAAAACTTTGAATAATTATTCAAAGCAGCATAGTCATTACTGTTAGGCATACTTTTTCAAGGCAAAAAAAAAACATTTACTAACAAAATAGTGCTTTGAAAGAGGGTGCCCATGTTCGGATAATGCCAGTGTAGCTTGAAGTAATTGTTCAAAGCTCAATACAACATCACACATTCACCTAGGGTCAAGACTTTTTTTTACTCCAAAGTCACATTTCCCTACTTTTGAGGCTTTGTGCTTCAACCCTAACTAATGTCAAAACATTGTTTAGCGCAATGAATTTCACAAAAGCTGTCCCTGGTGTCCAGTGGAACCCCCTTTCTCACCCCAGCACATTTCAAGCATTTCCTGACATTCATTGCCACCCCATCTCATACCCAGTCAAATACCATACAGTCCCTGGTGTCCAGTGGCACCTCTTTTCTTCACTCTATCCCATTCCGGGCAATCCGTGGCATCCAATTGCACCACCTTCCACACCCTGCGTGATGCCAAGCAGTTCCTGGTGTCCAGTGGCACCTCCTTCCTTCATCCTGTCTCATGCTCAGCAGTCCCTGGAATCTAGGGGCACCACCTCCTACACTCTGCCTAATGCCATGCAGCCCCTTGTGTCCAGTGGCACCCTCCTCCCTTAACAAACACAGAAACGGAGCACTCCAAACCATCAGGTAAAAAAAGTGCTATTGGCGTGATGACCAAAAGTCCAAGCTTAACCATGGAAAATCATCAGCAAGCAGTGTATCAGCTGACACACCAGGCAGTGGCAGTTTTCAAAAATATACATTACTCATGAGATGTGCAAAAAGGTGAGAGACTACCCTTAAGCGAGCACTGCTTCCCCTGGCACTTAGAGGGCAAACCCTCTTCCTCAGGGGGCATGGCCAGAGCACAGGAGATGTCAGACTTTATATCCGCGCCTGTATGACATCATGGGATAAGATAAACCTAGGAATAAATACCAATTTTTATTAACAAAATCAAGTCTGACATAGTACCCTGTACTACAGGTATCCTGCGCTATAGCAGTCATGGTAAAATTTCTGCTTTCTTATGCCATCCAGTCGTGGACTGCATTAAAGTGCTGAAAAATTAGCACTCCGTAGTACTGCAAGACAGTGCAAGCAAACATCTTGTAGTGCTGTAATAGTGCTAACTGGCAGAAACAGAACTGTGTGAGAACTGTTATGTGTAGACAATATCAGTGAAAACTAACACCATAACAACTCCTAACAAGGTTAAGGTTAAAAACTATTTCTAATTTTCCCACTTTCACAATATAGAAGTAGATTAGTTACATATGGTGCTCAAAATATGATCGAACCTGCGAAATGCATCAGAAGCATTTTGTCATGTTACTGGGTCACGCCTGAAAATAGGCAAGTTACTGCCTAGTGCACTCTACCCGGTTAACAACAACTAAATAAATAAATAAATCCTAGGTGTATATAAACTGTTCCATAACACCTAATAGAAATTTCAGGTAGAACAGTAGGTATAAAGCGCCAAGCTCAACTGGTCCCTCAGTGGGATGACAGCTACTCCATTAAGTGGAGGCTGAAATATAATTGTAAATACTAGAGCTCTGCAAGCAGAAGGTAATCAACCAAAATATCTACAAGCAAACATTGTATAATCTCTCACCCTGCCCCATGCCATGCAGTCTCTGGTGTCCAGTGACACCCATTTCCCAAACCCTGCTTAATGTCAGGCAGTTACTGGAGTTCTGTGACTGCCTGGCATGAAGGTTAGTGTTAGTAGTGTTAGTTATATATGCCATTCTTCAGTGCACAGCAATGTTACGATACCATAATGTGCAGGAGGACGGCAGCTTTTTCTTGCTATTCCAGCTGTCAGTCCTGCTGAACTCTCATAAATGTACGTTACTACTGTGGAGGTATCAATTAAGCTGAATATATAAAAGAAAGAAAAATCCCAGCAAACTGCTACTGCGCATGTGCGGTCAGCTTTTTATATTCCATTCTAAAAAGTACAAAAGCACCCCCTTTGAGATGGGATCCAGCAAACCTGAAAGTTTCAAATCTTTGCCAATTTTCTTTCCTAAAAACACCTTACTTTGTATATTTGGTCATATTTGTTAACACTCTGTAACTTAACATCCACCACGTAGATTGTTACCAATTTGTCAGGTCATAGACCCTGGCACAGAGGATATGCATGCCAATTGTCTAGTCTCTTGATCATACGACAACTGTGTTGTAAGCAGCTAAAAGAGAGTTTTAACATAAAGGCACCTGCACATCCTTATGTATAGTAGCACTGTTAGGCCACTATAGTGCATCTTTGCTGAGTTTGAGCCTCTTTCCCTTTTTTCTCCTGCAGTGCAAACATCCTGCTAGATGATCATTTTCAACCAAAGCTGACCGACTTTGGCACGGCATACCTGCGACCACATATGGTGCACCACAGCTACACCATAAACATGGGTGCTGACAGTCTCAAGATCACAGGGTATTTACCAGAGGAGTACATTAGGCTGGGCAAGCTTTCGGTGAACTTGGATGTCTACAGCTATGGAGTAGTATGTATCTGTTTAGCATGAGTAAACCTCTCTGTGTGTGGTTTGTTTAAAAACAGGAAGGTGGAGGGCCTTTTGATGATGAGCATTGCTGGTCACTATGCAGATGGCCCAGATTTGCATCCTGAATTCGGGCTGTCACATGACAGGTGGCAGAGGCAGTGCAGAGTGTCTGTATCTGGCAACTCTTGCTTAGTTTGGGGATGGCAGTCGCGGCCGCCATTACATATCCACCCCCTGATGACCCATAGGAAGGAAGTTGTGTGAGCAGGAATACATGGCTCCAGATCGGAGGGTAAAATCCTGCCACCTGTTACAGGGGACATTGTTATAGCATACAGCAGCATTTTATGTCCAGTCCTGTGTCTGCAAGTAATGGTCTTTCGTCTTTCGGATGAGATGTTAAACCGAGGTCCTGTCTGCCTGTTCTGGTAGTTGTTCAGGTGAACAGCAAAGATCCCACGGTGTTTCTAAGACAGCTTCCCCGATGTCCTGACCAGATTTCCTGTAGTCACTAAAGAAACTACCAAGAGCTTAATCTGGTTCAATTTCAATTGGCTTCCATCTGTATCTCTCCCAAAAAAAAATCAGGCTGATGATAGGCAGAATTGCCTAGTCCTCCTTTTCCTTGTCAACGAAAACTAAATAAATAGTCAGAGTGTGGTTGGTGGGCCTGGTCCTAGTTAGCTTTGACTGGCCAGAAAGGTCTCATGTCTTCGGCTTCACACCAGAGAGGTTGGGGTTTTTGGGTGGGGGGCTGGTGGAAGCAGTGGTGGCATGCAGATGGAGGATGCTGTTTTTCTTTATATATCGTAATAGATTCATCCCAGAATTCTAAAAGAACTAAGGGTAGAACTAGTGACACCACTGACTACCCTCTTTAACAAATCATGGGAGGATGGGGTAGTATCTGAGGACTAGAGGAGGGCGGATATTATTCCACTTCACAAAAGTGGGAGCAGGGCAGAAGCAGGAAGCTACAGACCTGTTAGTTTAACCTCAGTGATAGGGAAAATGATGGAATCACTTCTGAAGGAAAGAACTGTTGAGTACCTAGAGGCCAGAGGGGCACAGGACCCAAGACAGAATGGATTCACAGCAGGAAGGTCATGTCAGACGAATCTAATAGATTTCTTTTACTGGGTGACCAAAGTAGTAGATCAGGGAGGGGCTGTGGACATGGCCTACCTAGACTTTAGCAAGGCAGTTGGCATAATCCCACACAAAAGATTAATATACAAGTTGGCCAGCCTGGGAGTGGGTCCTAAGATGGTAGCCTGAGTAAAGAATTGGCTGGAGAACAGGACACAGAGGGTAAGTAAACAGAGTCCATTCTGAAGAAAGTGTGGTTACTAGTGGGGTACCGTAGGGTTCAGTACTAGGACCGGTCCCCTTTTAATGTCTTTATAAGCGACATTGCAGAGAGACTGGAAGGAAAAGTATATCTCTTTGCAGACGACACAAAGATCTGCAACAGAGTTGATACACAAGGTGAGGTGGAAAGGATGAGAAGGGACTTGGCAAGGTTGGAGGAATTGTCAAATGCATGGCAGCTTAGATTCAGTGCTAAGAAGTGCAAGGTAATGCACCTGGGAAACGAAAACCCAAGGAGAGAGTACACTATGGGGGGGGTGAGATACTAACAACAACAAAAATGGAAAGGGACCTGGGGTTAGTCCTGTCAGATGACCTAAAGGTGGGCAAGCAATGTGAGTGGGCAGTAAGGAGGGCTGAGGGGATACTGAGATGCATAGGGAGAGGCATCACCAGTAGAAAACAGGAAGTTGTTATCCCTCTGTACAGACAGCTGGTGAGACCCCATCTGGAGTACTGCGTGCAGTTCTGGAGACCCAGTCTCCGCAAAGAGATAAACAGGATGGAGGCAGTCTAGAGGAGGGCAACTAAAATAGTGCAGGGCCTGCACCAGAACACATGAAGAGAGACTTAAGGAGCTTAACATGTATAGCCTCAAGGAAAGGAGGGGGAAGGGGGACATGATAGAAACTGTCAAGTACCTCAAGGGAATCAACAAAGTCCAAGAGGGTAGCGTCTGTCAGAAAAAGAGGTGTGCAAGAATAAGGGGGCACAATTTGAAGATGGGGGGGTGGCTCAGAGGTAATGTAAGGAAGTATTTTTTTCACAGCGAGGGTTGTGGATGCATGGAACGGCCTTCTGGAAGAGGTTGTGGAGTCAAAAATAGTGGTGCAATTCAGGAATGCATGGGACAGTCATAAGGCAGTTCTAGGGGGTTGGGGGTAGAAAGAAGTAGGCTGCTGGTTAACAAGGATCTGCAGCTTATCCATTAGGCAGGGAAATGGGCAGACTGGGTGGGCCAAGCGGTCCTCATCTGCCGCCAAATTCTATGTTTCTATGTAATGATAGAAAACAAATGACCTGATTCATGCTTTTCAATTTTTTTTAATCAGTAGTTTTTGCTCCTCCTTCTTTCCATGGCAGCATACTCCATCAGGAGTCCCCAAGGTATCCCTCAGACCCTACGCCCCTGTCACTGATGATGCCAGCCTTCCATGGAGCCTTGATTTGCCCCAATATGGGTTCAATGTGGGAGATGAACCCCTAACAGCAATCATTCATCAAGGTATGGCACCTACAGCCGTCAAGACCATTTTTACTATTTTCTACCCCCCCCCCACGATGGACAAGCACACATGTCAGAGCATGCTGCCACGCAGTATTAACCAATGTCTCCTACCCCTCTTAAGCAACACCTGCCTGCAGCCTCCTCTGTGGTCACTGAGTTGCTGCTGCAGTGGCTGCACACTCCTCCACTCCTCAGAGAAGGAGAGTGTCCTCTAGAGCAGTAAAACCTTTTCCCCCACAGCCAGCCCCCAACGACCTAGGCTCGTTCCCAAAGCCAGATCTCCAGTGTCAGGAGTGGTAATCCTACTGCTGCACTGGCCATGCTTTTCAACACTATTAAATACTGTGTCTTCATGTTGTGCAATTGATTTGTAAGAGAACACAATCTGAATTTTTGAGACTTCAGGCCAGATCCATAAAAACCTCATGCAGACCTCCACACCAACATAGGCATAAGTAGAGTGTTTTGGGATGTGAAGAAGTCCTGCTCTGCACATGTAGAGACTTCAATGCATGCACAGCCCAAGTACTCACCCCAACGAGACCTCCCCCCCCCAATCTATGCCACTCTGCAGGCGATCAGGTATGTGGGCAGGCTTAGGGGCAATAATTTATATGCGAACAGTGTTCAAAACAGGGCCTTGGCAGGGGACATGGTGCAGAGGGCAGCACCATTATGCAAAGGGAGTCTGCGGTAATGGCTGCTCGCCTTC
The DNA here is from genome assembly GCA_016271365.2 of Neoceratodus forsteri. Taxonomy (NCBI): domain Eukaryota; kingdom Metazoa; phylum Chordata; order Ceratodontiformes; family Ceratodontidae; genus Neoceratodus; species Neoceratodus forsteri. The sequence goes on along the minus strand of CM028131.1, from coordinate 1,002,461,869 downwards.
TTTGCAAATGTTCCCCAACTTTTCTGGAGCTTATACAGGCCTGGCGACTGTTGCCCCCAGCCCTCAGAGCTGGCTTTAAGGGCTGGGAAAGGGATGAAAAAAATAAGAAAGAGTTCCTTTAGGAACAGCTGACATAGGGCCACCTGATGGCCCAGTGGATGCTCATCCCTCATGACCTGGAATCAGATGCAGACTCTGGAGCCGAGGCTCAGGCAGTTAGACTGGAGGAAGCACATCGCTGCTGCTGGTGGTGTGTCCAAGCCGGCAAGAGAAGTAGAATGTTCCTGCACTGCTGCAGCTTCTGCTGGTGGGTCCGAGAGCCTGCCCTTCTGGTAGGAGCACGCTGCATGTGGCTGAGGTGCACCCCGCACACATACAGTATGCGTTCTGCCCAAGGGTGGGAACAGGAAACATGGGGGAAGACCAACATAGACGAATGTCTGTCTCCCCCTCCCCCACAGGCCACAAATTGCAGCACCTGCCTCCTCCGGATAACCAGAGGGCTAAGGGGAATAGCCAAGGCCCCACCACAGGGGAAGGGGGCATGACATGGGGGGGGTGGAGGACAGGGTAAGTACCTGGATAAGGAGGGGGTCAGGGCTGGTGCAGCAGACCAGGTGGGGCAGGTCAGCAGAGTATAAACACTTGAATAAAAAACATTAAAAAGAACAACTGCCATATTCCACAATCCCATTCTCCATGCAGATCAGGGGATTCACTTCAGAGCCAGCCTGGGCTCACTGTCCAGCCTTGCTGCAAACCCGCCCCGACTAGTTACGGACCATCTGCACTCTTGTGCTAGTTGGAAATATCACCACTTTTATGGCACTCTGTGGGTGTACAACTCGCGGTGGTGCCAGTCATCATATCTTATTGATTGTGCCCTAAGTATCTTTCAATAGCCTATTCAAGTACAGTATTCAGAGGCAGTACAGCCATCCTTTGTCTTCAGTTCACTTGGACAAAAGGGTGGATTGTTATGAATTAGGGGATTGTACATTGGTGTATTCTGCCAGTGGAATGCAGGCAGAACTGCAGTTCCAGTTCTGTAATATTTTATGCATTTATTTATTTAAAAGTTTCACCAGGAAGGCATAGTGAGCTGGATTGCTCATTTGCAGATGCGTCCTGGGGCGTGGAGGAGGAGGAGTACAATGCTTACTTGTAACATGGCATTAATGATACAGTGGCAATTGGCAGCACCGATAGGCAGAACAGCATCACGGGACCCGAGTTGGAGCGGGCATTAACCCAGGGTATATGCCGTGCCCGCTGAGGTAGTACCGACAGCAGCCAGAGCCCCAGTTAGCAGCACTGGGTTCTGTGGCCGAGCGAGCGCAGCAGCGAGAAGAGCGGTGGAGCACCAGCCTGACTAGGCATCCGAGTGCAGAAACGGGGAAGGGGGACCAGAACCCGCGGCGGACAGGCGTGCCACCGAGCCAGCGGGCTTCCACTGCCACAGCTTCACCGTCCATGGCATGGTGAATTTCTACCATGGAGCGGGGCCGGCGGAGATGGAGACCAGAACCAGCTGGGTGCAGGAACAGAGCGCAGGGCAGACCCAGGAGCAGCACAGACAGCCCAGGTGGAGCACGGCAGCGCTGGAGCAGTGCGTAGGAGGCAGCAGGAAGTGAGCGCCCCCGGAATGCAAAGCACGAGTCGAATCCTTCTCGCGGCGCCTGAAGCCTGCACCAGAGACCTCCCGCGGCGGGTATGAAGAGAATACCCGCACCGAACTCGACAGAACGGGGACACTGATGTTGGCTGCAGCCAGCTGCGTGGTTCCAGGTAGAACAGCTACTCACCGCATCTGTATGTATATAATGTTGAACACTGTTGTGTGACAGTGCAGTAAACCTTTACAAATCTTCGCCAGCTGATGTTCATTTACCATCTAGCTAGAGTGGGCACCCTCAGATTCCTCCACCGACCCGTGGCCCATGTTACAGGCGCATTAAGACACTCCGTCGTTGGCATCTAATGCGATTGATGCATGTGGGGGGGGTGGCCCTCGGCCTCAGGCCGCACCCCCCCCAATGCATCAATCCAGCATTAGATGCCACCTTCGTCTTGGCTTAATGTTTGCTTAAATGGTTAAAGTAAGAAGCAATATAGAACTGCTATATACAGCAATAATACAATTATATTTACAGCATGAATGGAAATATACAGCAATTTTGACTGCATCCAGAAAGTACAGTAGGTGCAAACATTTGAGTAGAACATTTCTACTGCCTAGCTAATAGTGCCATTTCCTGTTAAAGGCTGATAGCTAGCTGACTGTAGCACTGTATGAAAATGTAGCTGTAGTTGCTTTGGACTGAACGTGGGAGGTGAGGTGTGATAGGTGGGAAATCATGAGGTTAAGAAGAACAGAGAGGAATTACACTAGTGTGATGAGGATAAATTTGGACAGGAACAGGTTGGGAATTTGTAATCATGTAAAAGGGAGGAAAGGGATGTGAGTGAGGGTGCGTTACAGATGGGGGGGGAAGGAGAGAGAGTTTAACAGTTTAGGGCAGTGAAATGAGAAGGCGGATTGTCTGGCAGAAGTGGATCAGTGGGGCATAGCGAGGGATTTGGGGTCTGTGTTTCAGAGGGAGTATGTGTATTGGGTGGAGGTAGAGATGGAAGAGGTGAGGTAGGAGGGGGAGAGTTCCGGACCAGAATTTACAACAGAACAGAATTTACTGTATATTAATGTTGAACCGAATATAAAAAAAAAAAAAAAACTTGGTAAAATTCTATTAGTAAGTAAGCAGTGGGATTTTTTATGTAATACAGTATATGGACATTTTTACCTAATTTAATGTAAACTATTGATTTTTTCCATAGCTTTTTTCTCACATACAGACATCAAATTAAAGTACAAAATGTTCTCATTTTCTGCAGAAAAATAGAGCAGAAGTCTGTGGAATTCTGTAGAATTGTATAAAAATCACCATATTCTGCAGAATTTGACGGTTCTCCCGTGTTCTGTTATGAATGGAAAATGATTTTTTACTTTGCCACACTGTACTTATGTAGAACCAGCTGGTTGGGATATCGAAGAAATACAATGCTCCCACTAGCCAGTGTTGCTCCATCACGTGATGCTAAGTGCAAGATATAAAAATTAACTTCTCTGTCTTTTTTTCAGGTTGTGATGGAAGTTTTGACAGGGCAAGGAGCTGTGATAGACACCCCGAAACACACACTGCTGGTAGGACCCAACCCAGAATGGACACCAGATGTGTGCATTTTTCATCTCATAGTTTAAAAAGAGAAACCTTTTGTGGGTGCTAAAACTTTATACCAATTTCCTTGCAGAGGGACCAGATTACAGAAATTGTGGACCAAAGTAAAGCCTTGGAGCCTTGCCTGCTATTGCTGGACAAGAAGGCTGGGACATGCCCTTCTAACATCGCTCTCAAACTATTCAGTTTAGCAATCCAGTGTACAGAATCTCGTGCAAAAACACGACCTACAATGGCAGCGGTATGTTTCCTTTTTGTTCATAAGTCTAACACAGGGCAGACTCAGTGGTATGGTGGAGGAACATGCACAGTCGGGCTCTGCTCAATTGGCATAGCCTCCCAACCACATACTTGAAGCCAGGGTAGGGGATGCCTCCCATGGGGGCAAACTACAGAGGACCTCTACTTGGATGGAGCTAGGTAGACAGTGGTGGCAGGGCGAATGGCAGACAGTCAAGGGTTAATAAATATGGACTAAGAAAAGAGTGCAGGCTCCAGTCACTAGCAAAAATGTCACAGGTTGCGTTAGCAGAAATCAATTGCACGACATTCGCCAAAAAGTTCTATTTCAAGTTGTTTTTTTTCATTATGAAGGGCACCTTCCTCCCCTGGTCTCTCATCTTTTTGCTGCTATATTTTCCCTTTCACCACGGAGTGCCAGTGACATTGTTATTTTTTTTTCCCCCTTTAGTTTGACACTTTGTTCTACTGGACTCCTTTAGGAGCTGCCATGGCACAAAGACCCCAGCACCCCATACAGCAGCACTCACCTGCCTGCACATAGCCTTGGTGTGTTCCCAGGTGGGGTAGGGGATGGCGGATTTACCTCCGACAGAAGTTGTGTGTCAGGTGGCAGAGGTGTGGGGTCCGGATATACTAGGTTCTGTCATCATGAGCCTTTAGGGACATTTTTTTCTGATGTCCCTCCCATGAGATGCTGGCATCTAGGATGCCATGCACAGGCAAATGGAATCAGCCAGCCTTCCCGCCCCAAGGCACGCTGACCTGTTGCTTTACCTGTGGTCACCCAGGTAAGTGATTTGTTATACTGTTGTCCAGAGCCCCGATATAAATGGGTTTGTGTTACAGAAAAAAATATTGTCCATGTCAAACCATAGCATTCTGGTAGCACCATGTGTGTATGTTGAATAAAAATAAGGGCTCTTGGATGCCTCTTACAGTATGTATTGTTAGACACAAGAATAGTAAGCAGGTGCTTGTGGCATCAGTTCAGTAGAAGTCAGATTAAGTTAGGAAGTAGACAAACAGCTGTTAGAAAAATGAATGAATGGTTCAGAGTCTGGGCAGGGGAAAAGGGCACAAATTTCTGATGCAGTGCAACACCTATAATAGGAACGAACTATACAGCTGGCATGGGCAACACCTAAACCAGAAAGGGAGCAGGTTACTCAGACACACATTGAAAACAGCAACAGAGCAACTTTTAGATCTGCAAATAGGGGGCTTACTATTAATGAATAAAATAATGAGGGACAGACCACTACTTACCAACTTAACATGGCCTTTAAAAACACGCTTGCATAATATATGAGGTCACAACTTCCACTTGGTGGCAAAGCCCTTTAAAACCAAAGCGTTGACATTTCTCTGTACCAAAAGGATAATAGCTATCTGGAATACACTGCAAAAATACAGAAATGATTCTAGAACACAGAAGGCCTGCAAAGACAATTAGGATGCACACATGAATCCCCCACTTCCCACTATTAACCGTGGGAAGTGGGGGATGGACACTGTGGCCAGTAATGCCTTACTCTGTCTCAGCTGACAAGTATGGAAGCACAGCTCAGCTAGCAATGCAGAAAAAAAGGGAGGGTTCACATAAAAAAAGTTTACAGTCAAGAGCATTCTTACAACATTTTGCAAGCGGAGGTGCAGAGAGGAGAGAGAAGTGAAGAGGAACCACAAATGTGCCCACCTAGGGCACCATCATGTTTAAAAATCCACCCTGCAGCTCATGCAAGTTTGGGTGTGTGAACCAAGTAGCAGAGCTGAGTGGTTCTGCCTGCTCAGATCTATGCATGATGATGCTTTTATGCCAGATGAGGTGTTGCCTAGTGCCTGTAATAAATGATTATAAATCCCTGATAATTACAATAAAGAAACGGGTTCTTAGAGATAGGCAAATGATTCATTCAGAAAATTGCCTCAACCCCTTGAAGTGGAGGGATTTGTTTGCTTGGAGCTGAACACTGAAGCCAAATGGTGGCTCGACAGTTTTTTCTCTTTGAAATAAAAAATGAATCAAGCCGCAAACCAAGAAATAAACAGAAAGCTTCAGGAAGGAAGCACCCCTCCCCTTGTGCAGTTTACCACCAACTGTAGGAAATCCCCTGGGATCCAGTGCAGTAAGTGTACTCTCGGGGACATGTTCAGAAGGGAGAGGACAGCTTGAAAGCACGAGAGAACGGGGAAAAAACTTTGAAAAAAAAACCAGCTTTGAACAAAAAACCTCAGACCAGCTTAAGTGCTGCTATCAGTAGATTCAAAAGCAGATACTGTTTGTTGTTTGAGGTTTTGCGAGTGTGTGGGGAAGCTAGGTTTGCTGCTGCAGAAAGAGGAAGTAAACTCCTGGCAGGGCCAAGGCCAGAGTTGGGGGGAGGGTAGTAGTACACTGTCTGCAGTGGTACACCCACTAAAGGTGTCTTGTAGCATGCTAGCATGTTTTTTTTTTGTTTTCTACTTCAGGTTTTTTTTTTTTAACGTATCCCCAAATCGCTGTGATTATGTTTTAGTGCTAGTGGCCGAGCAGTAAATTACTACTGGGTTGGTGCCTTGCCCTGCACTTTTGCGCTGGAGAATTAATTTTTTCAACTACTAGTGCAGCGCATTAAGGGATGCTGAGTCCAGTTTAGGGTGCCTTGTCCTATGCAGTAGTGCTATTGGGATTGATCTTCCAGGAATAGGTTTTCTCTATAGATTCCCACAAAGGCGTCTGTACTGGAGGTGCTAGGACCCCGTGGAAGTCAGAACTTTTCTGGAGGGCTGGCTGTGTGGGTAGTCTCTGCGAGCACATTACTGCATGTGACCACTGGTATACAGTGGTACCACTCCCCAACCACATCAGTTCCTTTTTTCCCGCCATCGGTGTGCAGCAGCAGCAACGCCACTGTCCACTTTGGGGCCAGAACTTCACCATCTATACGATGACAGCCTTCAGTTCTTCTGTTTTAGTTTAAAATACATTGTATCTGTTATTTTTGTGTCAGTATAGTTAAACACACAAAATTCTACAGTTTTCTGTCAGCCCTATCTCATGCTAACAGTTGATTACCATTGAAGAATACAGAGAGCCTGAAAGACAAGTTGCTTTGGCAACAGGGCAGTGTCTGGCTACCACCTCTCTCTGGGCAGGTGCTGTGACAGTAGGTAGTCTGGTTGGTGCCCAGGAGGATGGACTGTCCTCTCTGAGTCACAAAAAGAAACTGTCCAGATCCCACAGACGCTCTGCGTCAGGGTCTTTCCAGTATTTGGCCTCATCCTCTTCCCGTAAACAGTGCAAGGGGAAGAAACTGAACCAGTCGAGGTCATTCTCTGGTTGATCTGCTATGAGACACTCAATTTCTAGGGATCCAGTCACTGGGGACACCTGGGCTTGCGAGGTTAAGATCTCCATCCTGAAGCCCCTTTCTGTCTAATAGAGGGGATTACGGTGGGAAGTTTGGCCACTGGGCAGCTCTCATGGAGTAGTGGGTACAGCGTATAAGTGAAGTGGCGCCTTTTTCGATTCCGGCTCCTGACCTCTCGGTTGAGCCGACGCCATCCCTGATGCCGCTTGACTTAGACACGCAGCCAACTTTGCCTCAAGTTTCCGGGCTGGGGCTGATGTTGGCACCACCGACACTTACCCCACTTGTGGTGTGTCTGACCCCTCCAGGGACAGGGACAACCACATTACCACCACCAGTTCCTTCGAGGCCTGCAACACCGTTAATGGTGTCATGTCCAGCATTGGGGTTTGGCCTTCGGGGCCTGCACTGATGCTGCTGACAGTGCCGCACAAGCTTTCAGTGTCAGGATCATTCCTTTTGAAGATGGTCCCAGGGTCGTACTTGGTACTGCCAGTGGCGCTGTTCCCGAGGCCAGGGCCTGCACTATCATCCTTTCGATCCCCTCCTCTTTACTACCCTCTGGCTGTGAAAGGAGTAAATGGAGACGTCAGATCCTGACCTCATCATCTCTGATGATGATGATGATGACTTGTACTATAGTCCAGAGAACTCAGAACCGGGTCCTGTCACTGTACCTCAGGAGGATCTCAACTTTCAAGCTGTGTTCAGAAATATGCACACTGCACTGAATTTTTAGCCAGCAGCCAGAGACCAGACTAGACATCTACAGCTGGAGTTTCTAAATGTGGCTAATATCGCAGTGTCTCTAGTTCCTCCCATCCCACAGGCTCTAGAGACTCTCTGAGGTGACTTGGAGAAGGCCTGCTAATGTGGAAGCTGTCCCTAAGTAGGGGGACAAGAAGTACTTGGTGCCTAAATCTAAGCTCACGTATTTCACTCAGCCAGTAATGGATGCCATTGTTTATTCTAGCTGAGAATGACAAAGCCATAGTGCTCAAGGAGGTCACCATGCACCTTACTAACAAGCAGTTGTGCAAGTTAGACACCATGGGCAAGCAGTTCTTTGCCTCGGCTACCCTTGGGATGAGGATAGCTTGCTACCAGTGTTACTTCTTTAAGTACAAGTACACCCTCTGATACAAGCTTAAGTCTATGATAGAGGTGTTGCCAGACACAGAGGCAAAATAAGATACGTTGGTCGCGGTTCAACAAGGTATTGAATCATACAGAAACCAGCTTAAAGCCTCTATGGATGCCTTTGAAGCAGCAGTTTCTCCGTGGCTTGCAGGTATTTGCATAAGGTGGCACTCTTAGCCGTAGACTGCTGGCTTCACCCCTGACATCCAGCAACAGGTTATGAATGTGCCCTTCAGTGGCACTTATCTGTTTGTACAGCAGGTGGAGCAGTTTCTTATGTTAATGAAATGAGAACGATTCTTGTTTTTTTTTTTTTTTCCGTATAACTTTTTACCGTCAGGGCTCCAGGGCAGGCAAGCTGCAGTCCTCCCATGGAGGATCTCAGTCTGCCCTGTTCTCAGGGCTTCATTGAGCCTGCCTCGGTGTCCCATTTTCCATTCCCTGCCCCACATCCCAGGATCCCAGAACACAGTCATGCATACATCCTGTGGCTCCGGTGATAGCACCTTCCTCCCACCGGGCCTAATGACTGGCTGCCTTCAGATTGCCACTGCCACCTAGCCTCCACCTGGTGGCAGTCAAGAGTCAAGCAAGCCCACATCCTTCCCTGGGAAAGGAGAGCTGCTTTGCGGCAGCTCAATCCAACTCCTCCCCCTCCCCCCAATGACTCAGGCTCGTTCCTGAACCTGGGTCACTGGCGTGGGAGGAGGTAAGACCTCCAGTGCCTCAACCCTCCACACCGCTGGGCCGGCTATTATAAGAACAATTCTTAAGACTTCCAGGCCTGCTCCCTGGTACCCGCAAAGGGGTAGAGGAGGGGGCTCCTTTTACAACCAGCAGCCCTTCCATGGTCTGGGCAGGGCAGCCCAACACAGTATGTCTCAGCCTCCCCAGGCCAGAAGAAAATGCAGCAGAAGGCACATATGCCAGAAGCGTTCAGTGCCACCACCTGAAGCTCTCGCTGCAGGCCCGCTTCAGCTGGCTGAAGCAGACCACTGCTCCAAAGTATGGGGACACTTCACCCAGTTTTACTGACAGTGGGAATCCATCTTGATGGAAAGGTGGGTTGTAAGGATCATCCGAGAGGGGTACTCCCTGGAATTGTTGGACCCACCCCCAGACCATCCTCCCAGAAGGCAACTGCCCTTGTCAGCTCACATGTCAGTGCTTCTGGCACAGGAGATTGCAGGCCTTCTGAGAAACGGCAGTGGAAATAGTTCCAGACTCAGAACAAACACATGGTTCTTCTCCAAGTACTTCCTGGCACCAAACAAATTGGGGTATGCATCCCTTTCTCAATCTCAGAAACCTGAACAAAAACATGAATCGAGAAAAACTCAGAATTATTTCTCTGGGATCCTTGCTACCTTACCTGAAACATCAGGATCAACTAGCATCACTTGACATTTAGAATGCATACCAGCATATACTGGTGCTCCCCCAACCACCACAAGTACCTCCAGTTCTGTGTGGAAGGGCAACAGCACCAGTTCAGAGTCCTACCCTTTGGGCTTTCCTCAGTGCCGGATGTCTTTACAAAGTGCTTTGTAGTACTCACAGTGAACCTCAGAAAGCTAGGACTCCCAAGACTCTGTCTGGAGGACTGGCTAATTTCAAGCCCATCCAGACAGGAGACAGAGCAGGCAGTGACCACTGCCTCTCAACTTCTAGCATCCACGAGAGTCCAGCTGAATTCCCCAAAGTCTCAGCTGCAGCCCTTCTAGGAACTGCTGTTCATAGGAGCTGTTCTGAGAACAACCAGGCTGAGGCCATCCTCCCAGACAGCATACTGCAGGCAGTCTTGCAGATGGTATGCTACATCGTGGAACGCAAGACTTTGCCAGCCCACTCCTTGCAACAAATGCTGGGCCTGATAGCCTCCTCACTGTTCACAGTGCCTCTAGCAAGTCTGCATGTGATGACAACTCTCAGTGGATGCTCAATACCCAGTGGTCACAGGCATCACACCAGCAAAACTATCCCATTCAGTTGACCAGAGCCCTGGTAAGGTCCCTGATGAGGTGTTCAGTGGAGGAGAAGCTTCTTCAGGGCTTTTCCTTCTCCCTGCCAGACTCAGAGGTGACTGTCACCATGGATGTCTCCCTGCTTGGGGGGAGCACTGACAAGGTCTCCAGATAAAAGGTATCTGGGACTCATCAGAAACACATCTCCACATAAATGTGTTAGAGACCCATGCAGTTATATGGTCTACAAGCCATAGTAGACTTGGTCAGTCAAAAGACAGCTCACCTCCAGATGGACAAGTCTGTTATGTACTACATCAACAAGCAAGGTGGAGCATATTCTTAGCTTCTCTGCAGGGAGGCAGTGATTGGGTGGGAATGGTGTCTGGAGCAGGAGATTGTGCTCCAGGCCATCTACCTGCCAAGTGTTCAGAACACACTTGCAGGCAAATCAAGTTGAACAGAGGCAGATTCTCACAAGTGGTCACTAACACAAGATGTCATGAGTTTCCTGTACGATGAGTGGGGCACCCCAGATGTGGACCTTTCTGTACCTCCAGTCAATACCCAACTGCCTTGATTCTGCTCCAAAAATCATGGACATGGCATTTTCTGTCAGGATGCATTCAGACTGCCATGGCAAAATCTATTTCTGTATGAATTCCCGACAGTTCCTCTCATCCAGAGAGTGCTAGTCACGTTGGAGGCACACGGGTGCTGGATGGTTCTAGTGTCCCCCTGCTGGCCTGGACAGATATGGTTTCCTCTGAATCAAGGGTTCTGCCACTCTGGACAGACTTACTAACTCAGGTCAGCTGGTCCACCCCGAGCTGCACTCCCTTCGCCTACAGGCCTGTCTTCCAAAGAGATATAAGTGAACAGGTTTAAACCTATCTTAGAGGGTCTCTGAAATAATTTTGGTTGCACGTAAACCTTACACCAGGGAGACACACAATTAAGTGGAAAAGATTTTCCATCTGGTGTTCAAAAACCCCATGGACTCTTTCAGGGTTTCACCCGAAAACTTTCTGTAGTACTTGCTTGACCATTCTGATGCTGGCCTGCAATACTGCACGTTTAAGTTCCATCTATGTGCTATATCAGCATACCACAAACCTGTAGGTACCCTCTCTTTAACACAGATGCCACTGTTTAAGAGGTTCCTTGGGGATATTCTGTACACAAGGCCTCCCAATAGGAATCCGGTGGTTACCTGGGAGCTTCACCTTACATAGAAACATAGAATTTGATGGCAGATAAGGACCGCTTGGCCCACCCAGTCTGCCCATTTCCCTACCTACTGGATAAGCTGCAGATCCTAGTTAACCAGCAGCCTACTTCTTTCTACCCCCAACCCCCAGAATTGCCTTATGACTATCCCATGCATGCTTGAATTCCACCACTGATTTTGACTCCACAACCTCCTCCGAAGGCCATTCCATGCATCCACAACCCTCTCTGTGAAAAAATACTTCTAAATTACCTCTGAGCCCCCTCTATCTTCAAATTGTGCCTCTTGTTCTTGCACACCTCTTTTTGAAAGATGCTACCCTCTTGGACTTTGTTGATTCCCTTGAGGTACTTGAAAGTTTCTATCATGTCCCCCCTCTCCCTCCTTTCCTCGAGGCTATACATATTAAGCTCCTTAAGTCTCTCTTCATATGTCCTCTGGTGCAGACCCTGCACCATTTTAGTTGCCCTCCTCTGGACAGCTTCCATCCTGTCTATGTCTTTGCGGAGATTGGGTCTCCAGAACTGCACACAGTACTCCAGATGGGGTCTCACCAGCTGTCTGTACAGAGGGATAATAACTCTCCTGTTTTCTACTGGTGATGCCTCTCCATGCATCCCAGTATCCCCAGCCCTCCTTGCTGCCTTCTCACATTGCTTGCCCACCTTTAGGTCATCTGATATGACTACCCCCAGGTCCCTTTCCATTTTTGTTGTTGTTAGTATCTCACCCCCATTGTGTACTCTTCCCTGGGTTTTGTTTCCAGGTGCATTACCTTCACTTCTTAGCATTGAATCTAAGCTGCCATACATTTGACCATTCCTCTAACCTTGCCAAGTCCCTTCTCATCCTTTCCACCCCACCCTGTGCATCAACTCTGTTGCAGATCTTAGTGTCATCTGCAAAGAGACATATTTTTCCTTCCAGTCCTTCTGCAATGTCGCTTATAAAGACATTGAAGAGGACTGGTCCTAATACTGAACCCTGCGGTACCCCGCTAGTAACCCTCCTTTCTTCTGAGTGGACTCCATTTACTATTACTCTCTGTGTCCTATTCTCCAGCCAATTCTTGTGCCAACCTTGTGCTGGATATGCACACTTGGAAGTCCTTCGAGCCTTTTGTGACATGTGACATGAAGTTTCTAACTTTGAAAGCAGTATTTCTGGTAGCTGTCACCCCTGCACGCAGAGTATCTGAATTCCATGCATTGTTCACAGCTCCTCTGTATGCAGTTTTCCATAATGATAAGGTAGTTTTCTGAACACTCCCCAAGTTTCTACCTAGTGTGGTGTCAGAGTTCCATCTTAATCAGGCTATAATTCTGTCTGCCTGCTTTGTCAACTTCCAGAATGAGGGAGACAGGACTTTCCACTCAGTGGATTTTAAGAGGGTCCTTAGGTTTCTCCTGGACAGGACTAAGGACTACTCAAAACAGCTGCTTGTCTCTTTCAACCCTAATCAAAAGGGACAGTCTGTCACAGTCAAGTACACTTCAGTCTGGTTTGTAAACTGAAGGGCAAGATACATGCCCACTCCACCAGTGTAGGTGCTACTTCCCTAGCAGAAATATGCTCTTTGTCTATTGGAGAAATTTGCAGAGCTTTAGTTTGGGGCATAGTGCATACTTTTACCAAGCACTGTGCCATGAATGTCCATACCAGATGGCATGCCACCTTTGACAGGACAGTTCTGAATGGATTACTGTCCAGAGTGAGCCCTGAGCTCCAGCCGGCATGGTCAGGGGGACCTTTTCTGGGCTTGGCACTTTAACCCACTAGTGGGTATCTATGGAAAAGATTGATTCTCGAAGATATGAAAGTTACGTTCTTACTGTAACTGTTTCCTGAATATAGTCTCCTTAGATTACCACACCTGCCCGCCATCCCCTGTACTCATTCCAGTATTGTTGGGTTGGTCTTCACCAATTTGTACTTGGTTTGGGATATGAAGACACTGTGTTGCTGGCCTTGGTGGCCCTTCTTATACGTCCACCAGGCCTATCTTATGCCCTTAGGTTAAGTGTGTAGATTACTTGTTAGGTTCATGCTGCTCACCTCCTTGATAAAAAGATACTGAGGCAGTTGGGGGTCGGTGCTGCTGTAAATCATTGGGTGCGTGCGGTGATATGAGTGCAGGTCCTGCTTGTGCTGCTAGTGCCCTAGAAAAGTTCTGACTCCCACGGGGTCCTAGCACCTCTGGCATAGACCCCTTAGTGGTAATCTGTTAAGAAGATATGCAGGAAGGTAAACAGTTATGGTAAGTGTGTAAGTTTCATTTTTTTGCAGTATACCCAAGTGTTGCATGCATTACAATAGGGGACACACAGTCTGCTACTGCGTGGGCTCTGCATTTCTGGCCTTTACGCTTGTGTTAGAAGGAAGCCATGAGTGGGAACTTCTGGCCCTGGTGGTTGAAGAACTCTTTGACAGATGGGGTCTTCCTGAGTTGGACATTTTTGCATCCCCACACAACACAAAACTGCTGCTTTTCTACTCACTAGATCCAGGGCTTGGAGTTTTCTGGCGAGATGCATTGTCCCTGTCTTGTAAAAAGAGGTTCCTCTACACCTTCCCTCCCTTCCCACTCCTTCAGAGATTCCTGCTCAAGCTTCAGATGGAAGGGGCCACAATGATCCTGATAACCCCCTTCTGGCCTCATCAGGCCCACTCCTACTTGCTTCAACAGCTGGTCGTGGAACCCCTGGTCTCCCTGCCCCTGTGCACAAGCTTGCTGTACCAGGAGCAGGGCACCCTGGTCCATCTGAACCTCAAGTCTCTCCATCTCTAAGAGTAGTTACTGAGGACACAGCCATCACCAGGTTTGTTGTGTCCCGCAGGGTGGCAGATGTTCTGGTGGTGGCCAGGAAACCCTCCACCAGGGCCGCCTACTCTATGAAATGGAAGCACTTTGCTCTTTGGGCTGCATTGCACCAGTTGGACCCCTTCACATGTCCAGTGGATCAGGTGCTGGAGTACCTGCTGTCCCCTTCAGACTCAGGCCTGCAGTACTCCTCGATTAAGGTACATCTTTCTGCCATTCCTACATGTCATGTACCTGTTGAGGGCTGTTCAGTGGCTCAACTTGATGTATCTTGTGCTTTCTTGAGGGGTATTCCACATTTGAAGCTTCCAATCCATGATCCTGTCCCAGCTTTGGACCTTAATTTTGTGTTGGAAAAGCTTACACTGCCTCCCTTTGAACCAGCTGCATCTTACGAGCTGCGCTTTCTGTTGGAAGCAGTTTCAGGCCCTGATGTATTTTATTTTATTTATTTATTGTATACTAGGATTACAAATACCTTTGAACCAGAGGTTCATTTACAAAGGTTCCATGTCAGAAATAATAAAATGAGCAATACTGCAAAATGAGACAAAAGAATGCATGGAATAACGGATGCAAAATGTACAATTGTACTAAATAGTTGTGACATTTTCAAGTTAGACAAGGATTGGAGGAGCAAAGGGAAAAGGACATAAGTAAGTAGGAGACAGCAGTTAAGAGACTTTGTCATTAAGTGCAAGTTTCAGTACTAAGTGCTAGGGGGGACAGAAAGCAGAAAAGGAGGGAGAAAAATAGAAGGGGGAAGGGAAAGTGAGAAGGGAGGTAAAAGAGGGGAAGGAGTGGGAGAATAGAGGTTAGGGAGTGTGCAGGGCGAGAGTGTTGGAGGTGAGTCAGAGGGGAAAGAGTGGGGGCACAAAAGAGGCTGTCTAGCTGGGGCACTCACAATTGCTTAGATTAGTGAGGTGCTGGCGTAGGTTACATTTGAAGGGACCAAGTCTGGTTTCCCACCAGACCTCAGGAGGGAGACCATTCACTAGAGAGGGGACCCTGGCAAAAAAGGAGCATTGAGATATAGAGCCTTATTTGATTTTTCACACAAACAGGATTTCTTTGTGAACCAACCATCCGTTCCTTCCTAAAGTGGTGTCGGAGTTTACTTTGAATCAGTCCGTCCACCTGCCTGTTTATTTTCCGGAGCATTCCAGTCAAGGGAAGGCATTACTCCATACTGTACATGTGCATAGAATCCTGCTGTACTATACACACCGCACTAAAGACTCCAGGAAGTCTAATCAGTTGTTTGTTTCATTCACCTCAGGGAAAGAGGACGCCCCAGTGTCCAAACAGTGCCTGTCTAAGTGGTTAGCTAATTGCATTGTCTGTCATTACTGGAAGTATAGTAAGGAACTTCCGGGTATGGTCAAGGGCCATTCCACCAGGGGTATGACCACATCGGTTGCTTGCTTCAGAAATGTATCAGCTGTTAACATTTATGCTGCTGCTACCTGGAGCATTGTTCATACCTTCACCAGGCATTACAGTCTGGACATCGCCTCTAGGTGTAGGGCCAACTTTGGCTTCGTTGTGTTTCAGGGCCTCCTTTCATAGGCCATCAGTTTTGCCTTCACCCGGACTGTCTGTCTGTAGTAGTTAGTACTGCTTGGGACTCAGTCTTACTGGTGATAGCCTGTTGCAAGAGATACCATGAAGTAAGATAGTACAGTTATGTAAGAACTTACTATAACATAGATATATAGATACATAGATAATGTGGCAGATAAGGGCCTATATCACCCAGTCTGCCATTTGAGCTTGTAAGTTCCTTTACTTTTTTAGAAGTCTGTTGCCCCTTACCTGTGACCTCCGTGATTCCTTTATGTCTATCCAATGCATTGTTAAATCCCGTGATTGTTTCAGCCCTTACCACTTCCTCTGGCAGGGTGTTCCACTTGTCCACCACCCTTTCTGTGAATAAATTCTTCCTCGCATTTCCTCTGAATCGCTATCCCTCCAACTTCATCCCATGCCCTCTAGTCCTGGAACATCTTTTTCACTGGAAAACAGTGTATTCCTGCACCCTGTTCCTCCCTGTAAGGTACTTGTATGTCTCTATCATATCCCCCCTCTCTCCCTCATCTCTTCCAGGGAGTACATATTCAAGTCGTTCAGCCTGTCCTCCTAGGACTTGTGATGCAATCCTTGTACCATCTTTGTTGCCCTCCTCTGAACCTTCTCTACCCTGTCTATGTCCTTACGTAGGTATGGTCTCCAGAACTGTACACTGTATTCCAGGTCTGGACATCGCCTCTAGGTGTAGGGCCAACTTTGGCTTCGCTGTGTTTCAGGGCCTCCTTTCATAGGCCATCAGTTTTGCCTTCACCCGGACTGTCTGTCTGTAGTAGTTAGTACTGCTTGGGACTCAGTCTTACTGGTGATAGCCTGTTGCAAGAGATACCATGAAGTAAGATAGTACAGTTATGTAAGAACTTACTATAACATAGATATATAGATACATAGATAATGTCGGCGATAAGGGCCTATGGCCCACCCAGTCTGCCCATTTGAGCTTGTAAGTTCCCTTTACTTTTTTTTAGAAGTCTGTTGCCCCTTACCTGTGACCTCCGTGATTCCTTTATGTCTATCCAATGCATTGTTAAATCCCGTGATTGTTTCAGCCCTTACCACTTCCTCTGGCAGGGTGTTCCACTTGTCCACCACCCTTTCTGTGAATAAATTCTTCCTCGCATTTCCTCTGAATCGCTATCCCTCCAACTTCATCCCATGCCCTCTAGTCCTGGAACATCTTTTTCACTGGAAAACAGTGTATTCCTGCACCCTGTTCCTCCCTGTAAGGTACTTGTATGTCTCTATCATATCCCCCCTCTCTCCCTCATCTCTTCCAGGGAGTACATATTCAAGTCGTTCAGCCTGTCCTCCTAGGACTTGTGATGCAATCCTTGTACCATCTTTGTTGCCCTCCTCTGAACCTTCTCTACCCTGTCTATGTCCTTACGTAGGTATGGTCTCCAGAACTGTACACTGTATTCCAGGTGCGGCCTCACTAGTGTCTTGTATAGTGGAATTATGACCTCCCTTTTCCTGCTGCTGATGCCCCTGCCTATGCATCCCAGCATCCTATTTGCTTTACCTGCTGCCTTGCCACACTGTTTCCCTACCTTGAGGTCATCAGACATGATAACTCCAAGGTCTCTTTCTTGCTTGGTGCATGCTATATCCTCACCCCCCAACTGATATGTTGTTCCTGGGTTTTTGTGCCCCATATGCATTGTTTTGCACTTCTTTGCATTTAATTTCAACTGCCATACCCTCGACCATTCTTCAAGATTCTGCAGGTCCCTCCTCATTCTGTCCTCACTCTCTGGCTTGTTCACTCTGTTACAGAGCTTTGTGTCAATAGTGTACAGGGAAATTCTGCCTTCTAGGTCCTGCACAATGTTACTGATGAAGACGTTAAATAGGACTGGTCCCAGCACTGATCCCTGCAGTACCCCCAGGTCACTCTTCCCTCTGTGGAGTGACAGCCATTTACCACCACCCTCTGTGTCCTGCCGCCCAGCACACTACTGTCCTGCCCACTCCCATATTCCCCACTTTGTTTAATAGCCTTCTATGTGGCACATTGTCAGAGACCTTGCTGAAGTCCAGATAGACCACGTCTATTGCCCTCCCCGATCCACCTTCCTTGTCACTCAGTCAAAAAACTCAATGAGGTTGGTCTGGCGTGACCTCCCCCCCAATGAAACCATGCTGCCTTGGGTCCCATAGTCCATTTGCAACCAGATGTTCCACCAATCTCTTCTTCAGTAATGCTTCCATGGTCTTCCCCACTACTGAGGTCAGGCTAACTGGTCTGTAGTTCCCTGCTTCCTCTTTGTTCCCGCTTTTGTATAAGGGGACTACATCTGCTGTCCTCCAGTCTTTGGGTACCTACCCTGTTTCCAGTGATTGGCTAAACAGGATTGCCAGAGGTTCAGCCACCACGTCTCTTAGTTCCTTTAGGACCCTAGGGTGCACTCCATCTGGCCCCATTGCTTTATCGACTCTTATTCCTTCTAGTTCTTTTATGACCCTTTCCCGTGTAAAGGGACTTGTGTCAATTTCTGCGCTCTTCCCACCCCCTTGCACTCCCTTCAGGCCCATTACCCTCCCTTTTCTCAGTAAAGACTGAGCAGAAACATCTGTTCAAACAACATGAAGTCTTGCTGTATTCTGACTAAATGCAGTTAGCCCCAGCACTTGAACTGCCCTGGAGAGTAAAGAGTTAACTCTATGCAGAAGCATAGAACGTTGAGCTCGAGCTCAGTTTTCAAACCTCTGTCTCTAGCACTCTGAAGTGTAACTGTCAGATGCTTTACTCCATCTAACTGTGAAGTTGCTCCAGAGATTCCTTCTGCAATTCAGTTCAGTATCAGTTTAAATCGGTCAGTTTTAACCATGTCTTTATTTTGGTCTTCTTACCTCTGTCTCAGTAACAGTAAGTGGTCGTAGTAGGTAGTTGTTGTATTATTGTGGAAATTGTTTTTGCTTTCGGTTCTTCTCCAGTTGGTCCGGTTTGGAACCGAACCCCATTGTATTTCTGTCTTGTTTCTAAATATTACTGTGGTTTCCGATACTCATCGGTTCCTAAAAAAATTCCGATTTGCAGTTTTTTTTTTTAACTGACCCATGACACGGTTGGAACCAATCAGTTTCTAGTTGCCTGGTGTAATAGCTGGTAAGGGTAACTTTTCAGTATTCCGGCATGTCTGAGAAACCCAAAAAGAAAACTGGTCCTACTGGGTTTCAGCACTGTACCAAGTGTAAGGAGGCCTTTGCTAAGGCAGACCCTCACCTCGTCTGTGTTTATTGTCTGGGGTTTGACCACCTCAAAGAAGACTGCCAAATCTGTAAAAATGCTCCCAAAGCCACTCTAGAAAAACATTTGAGTAGGCTAAGAGAGAGGGAGGCCGAGAAGTCTGCTGACCCGGATGGCCAGCCCGGTTCGGCGGTTGCCAAACCTGAGGGGATGCCCACTGACCTGGGTGATACCTCCTCAGGCAAAAGGAGAGCTGATTCTGTGGAATCGGTTCCTAGCAAAAGGAAACGAAAATCAGCCAGTTCGGATCCTAGTTCCCATGATCCGTCCGCTGAGGAGATTACTAAAGTGATTTCTGTTGTTCAGTCGCTTTGCCCGATTCTGACCGAACCGGCAATGGTTCATAGAGGTTCAGTTCGGTCGGACATAGTCGCTTCTGACATTGATCCAGAGGCTTTCTATGAGGGCGATTGGGATGGAGAAGAAGAGTATGATGAAAAGGAAGATGAAGGCCTAGATGAGCCTGTAGAGCCTGACATCTCCCCAGACAGGCCTTCCAGTGTGTCTCCTCCCAGACATTCTGAGTCCCCCTTCCATTTCTTGTTTTACAAGAAAGTGGCTGATACTCTTCAGCTACCAGTGGAAGAAGCTGAACAGGATCAGGAGGAACCTGACTTCATGGAAATGATGGATGTCCGAGAGTCGAAGAGAGTGTCTATCCCTCTGCATAAATCCCTGGGGAAACAGACACAAAAATGTTGCAGTTTTCAACTTCTGTACCTCCTGTGGATCAAAGGATGGTCAGGAGATATACCTTGTCAGGTCCTGGAATAGAATTTCTTACAACTCATTGCAGCCATGTTGGAATAGTGCAGGCTGCAGCCTGTGATAAGGGTAATATTCCCCTGGCATCTCACCCCCCAGATAAGGATTCTAGGAAAGTGGATACCATGGCCAAGAAACAATACTTGGCATCCTCTTTGGAACTCAGACAAGCCAATTATGTGGCATATACAGCCAGGTACCAGAAATCGAGGTGGGATACGGTTCTGGAACCGGCTAGGAATGCCCCTCCCCAGCTGGCCAAGGAGCTGGAGAAGGTGGCTGCAGATGGTATTGAGGCATCTAAGGTCCAGTTTCACGCTGCTGTTGACTTGAATGATGTGCATTCCAGGGTCATGGCTCCATCTGTCTTCATGAGGAGATTAGCTTGGCTCAGATGTACCAGTCTGTCACAGGATACCCAGACTAAGGCCATGGATTTTCCTGTTACTAGTAACTCTCTGGTGAACAAGCAGAGGCTTACATGAAGAAGATGGATGAGTACAGGACCACCTACAGGAGTGCTGCAGCAAAAGAGAAACAGGCCACTCCTCAGAAGCAGCAGTTTAGGGCTGGCAGGGGAAGGCCTTTTAACAGGCCTTTTTACCAAGCCCAGGCTTCCTCTTCTTTCCAGCAGAGGGGGTTCTTCAGGGGAAGAGGCAGATGAGGGATGACCAGGACCCCATCATCCACTCAGTCCAAGCTCCCTGTCAAACAGACGCCCTGAGGTATCAGTCATGGTCGCCTCCCCAATTCCTGTAGGGGACTGGCTGGCTCACTATTCCCAGGCCAGGGATTCTGTTACCTCAGACAAATGGGTCCTGGAAGTAGTGAGCCATGGACTTGTTCTCAGTTTCAAAAGGTTTCTAAAAATGAGAGCAAGATCTTTCAGCCCCCTCTCACCCTTGGAGACAAAGGCCTTAGAGGCAGAAGTTTCCTCTCTTCTGCTCATGCGAGCAGTAGAGAAGGTACCTCTTTGTCACAGGGGAAAAGGACTTTATTCCAGATACTTCCTTACCCCCAAAAAAGACAGGGGAGTGGTGACCCATCCTAGATTTAAGGTACCTCAACAAACACTTAAAACCAAAGTTCAAGATGGTGACTCTGGGAGTAATTCTCCCCTCACTGATACCAGGAGAATGGCTAGTCTCCCTGGATCTCAAGGATGCCTATTTCCACATACCCATCAGACATTCCCACAGAAAGTACCTCAGGTTCGAATTGCCCTCAGGCCATTATCAGTTCAGAGCCATGCCTTTTGGCCTAACATCGGCTCCAAGGGTGTTTACCAAGTGCCTGGCAGTAGTGGTAGCATTCCTCAGGAGACAAGGTATCCTGTTCCCATACCTGGACAACTGGCTCCTAGTAGGTCAGTCCCCAGGCCAAGTCATGTCAGCCTTAGAGGTCACCCAAAGGCTCCTGGAGTCCTTGGGCTTCATTCTAAACCTAGAAAAGTCGGTTCTGGAACCAACTCAGCTGCTCACTTTCATAGTGGCGGACCTAGACACGACCCAGGCAAGAGCATTCCTTCCTTTTTCAAGAGTTCAGTCTCTAGTCACTCTGGCTTCCTCTTTTCAACCTCTAGTTTCTCGTCCAGCCAGACATTTTCTTCAGTTACTGGGCCACATGGCAGCCTCCACAGCTGTGGTCCAGGGAGCAAGGTTTCAGATGAGAGATATTCAATTTCATCTCAGATCTTATTGGTCTCAGAAAAAGGACCCTCTCTCCAAATTGGTTCCTGTGTCCCAGACTCTAGTTCAGGCACTCCAGTGGTGGCTGGAGGAGGACAACCTTCGGTAAGGTGTCCCATTCATCAGTCAGGCTCATTCAGTGATTCTCACCACAGATGCCTCTCTCCTAGGCTGGGGGGCCCATCTAGACCTGCATACAGCTCAGGGAACCTGGTCTCACCAGGAGTCCCTCCTTCACATAAACCTTCTGGAGCTGAGGGCTGTCTTTCTAGCTCTGCAGACAATCTCAACTGTGGTTCAGGGGAAAGTAGTACAAATCAGGACAGACAATACCACAACTATGTGGTACATCAACACGCAAGGAGGCAGTCGGTCCTCGGCCTTGTGCACGGAGGCCATGAAGGTATGGTCTCTGGCTTATTACCTTCACACTTCCCTGGTGGCTGTACACCTGCCAGGGAAGGACAACATCTTAGCAGATGCTCTCAGCAGAATTTCTCAGGGTCATCACGAATGGACTCTGAAACCCATGGTCCTTCAGGTTATCTTCAACAGGTGGGGGACTCCAGAAATAGATCTCTTTGCAGCCCCGGACAATCATCAACTTCCTCTCTTTTGTTGCAGGCCTCCTCTACTGGGCTCTGTACACCAGGAGGCTCTACTATTGGATTGGACAGGCAGGTTCCTGTATGCATTGCCTCCTTTCCCTTTGATTTTCAGGGTTCTGATCAAGACCAGATCTCAGCCTTACAGGGTGATCCTGGTGGCACCAGACTGGGCCAGACAGCCGTGGTATTCTCTACTACTGTCATTGTCAGTGACAAGGTCTCTGTGTCTTCCCAGACACTTCAATCTGCTGACATCCTCTCAGGGGGGGATCCTCTATCCCAATCTTCAGGCTCTAACTCTTGAAGAGTTAGAATATGCACATCTAAACCTTTCTCAATCGGTTTTAGATATTCTGAAGGTTAGCAGGAAACCTGCTACCAGAAAAACTTACAATTCCAAGTGGAAAAGATTTGGTTTTTGGTGTTCCCAGATACCTGTTCAGCCAGAATTAGCTGGCATTGCTACTGTATTGAACTATTTGTTGCATCTTAACAGTTTAGGCCTTCGGCCCACTACGCTTAAGGTGCATTTGCCACTATGTCTGCCTTCCTTTCAGCTGGGAAGGGCTCTTCCTTAGCCTCTCATCCAGTTTTCCAGAAATTCTTCAAAGATCTGATGCATGTTAATCCTCCCGTTCATGCCCCTACCCCTTCTTGGGATCTGAACATCTGTATAGCACCGCTTATGCAGCCTCCTTTTAAGCCTCTATCTTCAACAGAGCTGAAATACTTTACATGGAGAACTGTATTCCTGGTAGACATTACCTCTGCCAGGAGGATCAGTGAGTTGCAGGCTTTATCAGTGGAACCTGATTTTATTTCTTTTCACAGGGATAATGTGGTCCTTCGAACTAACAGAAAGTTTCTTCCCAAAGTGGTCTCAGACTTTCATCTGAACCAATCTATGACATTGCCTGTGTTTTTTACTGACCATTCTTCCTCTGGGGAAAGAAGATTACACAGTCTTAATGTGAAAAGGGTCCTTAGTTACTGTGTGGCGTATACTCAGGCCTATAGGAATGGATGTTCTCAGTTATTTCTCACCCATGGTGAGGTGGGAAAGGGCAAACCAGCCACCAAGAGAACTATTGCCAGGTGGATTGTCTCCTGTATCCAGTTCTGCTATTCAAAACTTGGGAAGGAACCTCCCTAAGGCCTGAGGCTCATTCTACCAGGGGTACAGCTGCTTTGCTCACAGCAGCTAGGGATATACCTTTAGTGGAAATTTGTAAAGCAGCCACCTGGAAAACTGTTCACACATTTACCAAGCATTATTCTCTGGACATTCAGTCTAGAAGTGATGCTAGTTTTGGCACAGCTGTGCTGCAGATCTTGTTCCAAAAATAGCTTCTGTGGCTCCCTCCTTCCTTGTACTGCTTGGTAGTCTGCTTTTAGTCAGAATACAGCAAGACTTCATGTTGTTTGAAGAAAAAATTACTTACCATAGTAATGTTGTTTCTTCTAATGGAGTCTTGCTGTATTCTGACCTCCCTTCCTGCCTCCCCTCCTAGAACCCAGTAGTTTTGGGATGTGGGTGGACTGGCACAGTGCTGCACCCCAGAGGTGTGCTTGGCTTGCCCTGTCTTATGGGTTTTAGTTATGTTTTAGCTCTCTCTCTACTTTGGTTTTATGTTTAGCTTTCTTTTTGGTGTTCTCGACTTGAGTCTTTTGACCCTAAAAACAATTTGTGCAGCCATTTGGCTTGCAAGAGTTGAAATAATTTCCAGCTATTACTTTTATTAATTAGTGCTCGTAATAATCTGACAGTTACACTTCAGAGTGCTAGAGCCAGGTTTGAAAACCGAGCTCGAGCTCAACGTTCTATGCTTCTGCATAGAGTTAACTGTTTACTCTCGGGGGCAGTTCAAGTGCTGGGGCTAACTGCATTTAGTCAGAATACAGCAAGACTCCATTAGAAGAAACAACATTACTATAGTAAATAATTTTTTCTTCAGTATGTCAGGTTTACTGTTGTCATCCTCCACGCTGCCCCCGTTCTCCCTTCAGTCTTACTATCCCCCCTTTGCCCTTCTTTTTTCACTTATGTACCTGTAAAAGGTTTTGTCCCCTCTACCCACTGATTTTGTGATGTGCTCTGGTGTCTGAGCTTTGGCTTCCCTTACTGACCTCCTTGCTCCCTTTGTTCTCCTGGTACTTCTCCCTATCCCCTTCTGCCTACGTCTTTTTGTCTTGCCTGAATGCAGTCTTTTTCGCTTTCACTTTCTCCGCTACCTCCTTGGAAAATCATATTGGCCTCCTCTTCCTTTTCCCCTTGCTAACCTGCTTAATGCATAATTCTGTTGCTCTTGTAATCCTTTTTTTCAAATATTGCCCACTGTTCTTCCACCCCTGCTTCCCTTCCTATTCCCATTAGTGCCTCTTTCAAGCATGTCCCCATTTCCCCAAAGTCTGCCCTCCTAAAATCCAGGATACATGTTTTTGTGCGGTTTGGTTCTGTTCCTTCTGTGATTTCAAACTTCCCCAGGTGCTCCCCTATTGTTACCCCATCACATTATCCCCGTTTGTGAGCACGAGGTCCAGTATTGCCTTCTGCAGATTTGGTTTCACGACCAGTTGCTTAAGGAGGGCACCTTGAAGGGAGTCCAGAATAAATCTGCTCCTGGTTGATGCTGCTGCTGGGGGGCTCCAGTTTACGTCTGGAATATTGAAGTCTCCAACCAGCACCATCTCTCTCTTGTCTGTCATCCTTTGGATGGCTTGCATTAATGCCCTGTCTGTCTCTTCCTCCTGGGCTGGTGCTCTGTAGACTACCCCTGTGTGGATGGCTGACCCCGTCTTCCTTTCCAGCTTAACCCACAGTATCTCCCCCCCCCCTCCATTTTGTTCCTCCTGGATGTCTGTGGCCTTTATGCCATCTTATACATAAAGTGCCATTCCTCCTCCTCCTCACCTCCTGCATGCCCTGTCTCTTCTGAATATATTGTAGCTGGGTATGGCCATCTCCCAGTCATGGTTATCATTACACCAGATCTCTGTGATGGCCACAATGTCCAGGTCTGACTGTGCCATGGCAGCCTCCAGATCCTACATCTTGTTGCTAAGGCTCCTGGCATTAGCACACATGGCTTTCCATGATGTGAACTCCTTGGACTGTTTAGCTGTTCTACTCCAGGCCCCCTTCCTGGTTGTTCTTTATCCCCAGTTCTCTCTGCTGTCTGCCTTTCTGTTGTATTTTTCCTCCTTTCTGCCTATCCACCACTCGGGTGCCTGTCTCCATCTTTTGCACACTGCTTTGTAGAGATATCCCCTCCTCCTGTTCACTGGTTCCACAGCTAGCTATGAGAGGTGGGCAATTAGGTACACTTCTTGCCAGCCTGCCCCCCCCCCCCACTTGACTAATTTGAATGCTTGTCCATGTAGCATTTAAACTTATAATTGAGTGCTTACATTCCCCTCCAGGACGGATACAGGCCATCAGGCTTGAACAAGCCCCCATCCCTCCAAGTGGGTCCCCAGTCACCAATGAATCCAAACCCTTCCTCGCAGCAGCAGTTCTTCAACCATATATTTTTTTTTTTTTTAAATCTTCTTTTTATTTATGTTATTTAAACTTATTTACAGGTAGGTCCACTTTCATGACATTACAATCATATTCGCATCTGGTCTATTTGCAACATAGATTATAAAGTTCAAATACATCTTAAATTCAATATTATAATCTTTGCCCAAATGTTCAGTATAATCAACTGCTCTCCTGCGGTAAGTCCAATCTATTTGATCCCACCGCACAATCTCATATTTATTAATTCAATGAAATATCTTTCCTTCTTCCCTCAAGGTCATCTGAACTCCTCATTCTGGTCCGGTTAGTATCTCAGCCCCTGCCCTTATTAAATTCCAAATATTTTCTGTCTTTAGAGACACAAATTAAAAGGAGAGGAGAAGGAGAAAAAAAAAAAGGAAAGGGCTGGGGAGAGGACGGGAGCACCCAGGAGGTCCCACCGACTGAAAACTGCTTAGCTTGAGCGGGAGCATCAGCTTTCCCTACTTAACGGTACCTAATCAGGGCACAAAGGAGGGGTCTATCAGCATGTAGTATAGTTACTTAACCCATCTCATACCAAACTGCTCCTTACGGTCATTTATGCTGTATGTGATCTTTTCCATATTATGAATTTGTATTGTAATCTTCACCAATCTTGTATTGTTGGTGATTGAGCTGTCACCCAAAGTTTAGTTAGTACTTTTTGGTCGCTGTAATAAGTACTGCAAGCAGATATCTAGTATTAGGGCCCCATAGTGTTTGGGAAGAGTAAGAACAAAAGATTTCCGTGTTAACAGAAAAATGGGTCAATTAGTTGCTGCAATTGCTTTTCCAGTTGTTTTTGAAATTGATAGCACTGGGCAGGACCACATAATGTGTGTCAGATTAGCCTCCAGCTCACCACAATTTCTCCAGCAACTGGCTGAGCGATCCTGGAATAGTGTCTAGTGACTTTGGGGACCTGAAATATCTAATTAGTGATTTCCAGGCAAATTCCCGCCATTGGTGCGATCTTGTGACCTTAGAGGAATTGTTACAGGCCAACCTCCAGTCTCTGTCATATTTAACCAAATGCCTGATTCTCCCTCCATTGCTCTTGGATGTTTTCAGTAACCCTTTCACCTTGTGATTTAAAGCCTGGTAGTATATTGAGACTAAGTGCCCTCCTCCCAGATTCGTTTAGAGCTAACTGGCATTTTATTAATGCCGAGTAATTTTGTGAGTCTCGAATTCTAAGGGGAGCCTGTCTATATAGTGCCTGGTTTGTAGAAAACGGAAAAGGTCTTTACCTGGCAGGTGAAACTTCTCCTGAAGTTCCGCAAACAACCAGACCACCCCCAGCGTCATTATTTGTGGGATATATTGTAGGCCAAGATCAGCCCAGTCGCCAAATCTGGCGTCCAGATTGTTAGGGGGGAAATCTGGGAGTGCCCATATCGGGCACAGAAGGGGCAAATAGGGTGTCAGTCCGTAAGACTTTTTAGTCATGTTCCAGTTTTGGAATTGTGCCATTAACCAGGGCCCGATAGTTGGGGAGATCCTTCCCAGTGGATTCGGGCTATAAGTTGTCCAGTAAAAGATGGCATCATTTATTAATACTCTTTCCATGTCAATCCAGTGTGGGTGGACCATTCTATTCTGCCTTGCCATTACATACATCATTGTTATTGCCTGCTGGTAGTGTTTCAAATCTGGGAGTGCTAGACCTCCTTCATTCCTTGCTAATGTTAACACCTTAATACTTATCCTGGATTTCTTCCCGGCCCACGCAAATCTCCGCAAGGATTGATTAATTTCTTTAAAGAAAGTTTGAGAAACAGCAAGAGGGATGTTTTGAAAAAGGTACAGCGCTCTGGGGAGGGTTATCATCCTGATAAGCTCTATTCTTTTCACCGCATTCAACGGTATAACTGACCAAGTCTGGAGGTCTTGCTTTAATTGTGTCATAAACGGAGAATAGTTGTATTTATAGTAGTGAGTGCCTACTCGGGGGATACATACTCCTAAATATTTTAGTTTCACCAGATTCCACCTGCCTGGGAGGGCTTTATTTATTTTTTGAGTAGGGGTATAATTAAATGTGAGTAATTCCGTTTTAGTCAGATTTAGTTTGTAACCTGATAATTCCCAGTACTCATCCAGGACTTGTCTTACTGCTAAAATTGATTGCTCTGGGTCTTGTAAATACAATAGGATATCGTCCACATATAGGGCAATTCTGTGTTCAATTTCCCCGAATGTAATTCCTCTAATTTTAGGGTGCTCTCTAATTTTCTGAGCCAGCGGCTCTATGGTCAGTGCGGAACAGTAATGGTGACAGTGGGCAGCCCTGACGGGTACCTCTCTGCAGTTGGAAATATTCTGAGTGGTGACCATTGACTCTTACGCAGGCCCGAGGGGCTGAATAGATGCCCCGTAAGGCCTGAACAAGACCCGGCGGGAAGCCAAAGCGCTGTAGGATAGAGTATAGAAAAGACCAAGCCACTCTGTCAAAGGCCTTTTCTGCGTCAAGGCTGACCAGTACTGCAGGGTAGTCGGAGGTTCTCATCTGGTTGACCAGATGCAAGGTGCGTCTGATATTATCAGTAGTTGTGCTGCTCTAACGAAACCGCCTGATCCCTATGTATCAACGAGCACTTGATCCATTCGATGAGCTATAATACTCATGAATATTTTGTAATCCTGATTTAACACTGATATTGGCCTATATGAACTAACATTTTGAGGATTCTTCCCTGGTTTGGGGATGACTGATATGGTCGCATATGACCATGTGGCTGGGGGCTGCTCACCTTGTAATATCGAGTTAAATACCCGTTCAAGCATAGGGAGGACTTTGGTTTTAGCAGCTTTATAAAATTCCACTCCATACCCGTCGGGGCCTGGGGCCTTCTGCGACTTAGAATTAGCAATGGTTTGTGTTATTTCATCTATAGTTATGAGCCGAGTGAGAGCCTTTTTACTTTGTTCCTCTAGTGTGGGCAGAGTGAGGGACTCGATATAGGCGGAGATGTTTTCTGGAGATGGAGTTGACTCCGGGGTGTACAAGTTGTAATAATAGGCCCGAAACGCTTCTGCCACCTCGCGTGTTTTAGTAAGAGGCTGTCCTCCCACCGGGTGCCTAATACTACCCACTGTAGCAGCTTTTCTTCTTTTACGGGCCTGGTATGCCAGCAGACGTGTTGCCTGGGTCCTACTTCGTAGTATTTTTGTTTCAGAAAGGCCAGGGCTATTTCAGTTTGTTGTATGATGAGTTTATCTAGTTCTTGTCTGGTATGTTTTATCAAAGGTAAAAGGAGTTATCTCCTTGTTTATGAGCTAGCTGTAGAAATGTAGGGTCTCCTGGAGCGTTTCTCCTCTCTTCCTCGCTGTCTTTTTCTGTGCCTAGTATTTGATTATATGCCCCCAAGGACCGCTTTTTATTGTGTCCCAGTGGGCAGCGGGCCCACGCCTCCGACTGGGTTGTCAGAGATAATCTCAGTGATCCTGTCGGAGATGAACTCCTTAAATTCTTTCAGGCGAAGGTAGAAGGGTTCAACCTCCACTGAGTGCTCTTGGGTTGTTCACCAAGTCCCAGATCGTGCAAACTGGCGATGGTCTGAAAACAAGTATGTCCCCTATATGTGCATCACTTACCAGTTGCAAATTTTCTACTAGCGTGTAAACATAGTCTATCCTGGAGTATGTGGTGCACTGCAGAAAATAAGTATAATCCCTTGCGTGGGTGAATTGTCTCCAGACGCCACACCACCCGACCTCAGATGTGAATCTCTTAAAGAATCTCTGTGTAGTAGTTAGCTTCTGTGGGTTCACTTTGTGGAATCTATATTTGGGTCTGTTAGTAAATTTAGATCCCAGCCAAGAGTAAAACACCTTTTGTAAAGTTTACCGCTCTATCTAGCAGGGTTTTAGCTGAGTTGTAGTGGCCCCAGGAGGAAATATACATTTGCTAAAGTAACTTCCTTATCGCTTAACCTCCTAATGGTTAGTACCATACGACTGGATCCGCCGACCGAGTTCTTCTGGGAGGAACCCAGTGCTGGGGGTGGGGTGATAATGGCTACACCTCTACTCCTACCTTCTTTATAAGATGCACTGAACACCTGGCCTCTACTCAGTTTGGCCAACTTGGCGTGTTCCAACTGAATCATGTGAGTCTCCTGCAAATATACTACATCTGATTTGGTTCTTTAAGATATGCCAAAGTTCTAGCCTGTTTAATAGGAGACGCTAGCCCATTTACATTTAATGAGAGCAGTTTCAATTTTGAATTATTCATCATGTCAGTGGAGGTACTCTGGGTCCCTCGTGCCCTCCCCCAAAGGGCAACTTAGAACCTGGGTGTTATGTAGTGTTTGAGACCAGAATGAGGTTGAAGACCTGTTTCCGAAACCTATATACAAAATATAAAAACATTCATAAATGTGAACAATCTAAAAGCCAACATGGCTGCACTCAACAATGCCTAACCAATGGTACTTCCACAGATCTAGGATATACCTAGACCAGCGGTAGGATCTACAAATCCTACTAGTAAGGTCCTCTGTTGTCTGAGGACAAGGGTATCTGGTACCCAGGGAAAAGGTAGTTGGGTTTGGTGGACTTAC
The DNA here is from genome assembly GCA_016271365.2 of Neoceratodus forsteri. Classification (NCBI taxonomy): domain Eukaryota; kingdom Metazoa; phylum Chordata; order Ceratodontiformes; family Ceratodontidae; genus Neoceratodus; species Neoceratodus forsteri. Next base: position 1,002,431,877 of record CM028131.1, on the reverse strand, counting down.
GTTTCTTATTAGGGTTTTGGGCCGCCCCCGGAGACAATTCATACGAGGGGAAACGCCTCCAAATTGGTATATTCATATATTTATGGGACCCTGCTCCTCCAGCTAATAAGCTGGTGGCTGCCTCCACCTGAGCAATGTGATTTAGAATCAGGTTCAACTCCTAGTGCTGGAGGTGTCAATTACTATTCAGCTTAAGCTGCCTGGGGGCTTCAGGGAACCACAGGTGACCCAAGAGGCTAATTATCTAGGGCCAGCAGCTGTGCCCCAATTTTTTGACCAAGGCTGGTGGTCTGCAGTAGCGTGGTGAAGGGCCATCCCTCCGCGAGCAATCTGACAGGAAGGAGACCAGGGTATATTTTAGGTGTCCCCTCACCACCAGACATATGCCTCCATCGCAGCTATGTTTGCTTGTGGTATTTCGCAGCGGTACCATCTCTTATCTAATAAACCAAAGGGGGAGGGGGAAGGGGCAATGCACCCCTAGTAGTCGTCCCCAACCGGGTCGACCCTGGGATTTTATAGTACCCACAGCATCCAGTCTCTGGATTGATGGCGACTCCGACTCCAGGGACCTATAGGGTTCACAGAGAAGTCCAAGAACTGCTATTGGGGTCTATGCAAGCACACTCGGAGGGTACATGGGTCATCCTTTATGGTTTACAGCTCCAGATGCATTAGCCCCTCCACGCCAGTCCGACCCAGGCCCCTTACCTCCGTGAACCTGGGACAGCTGCTCCCAGAGTTTTCAACCCCTCTATAACTAAAACAAGCCCCATCTCCCCCGGCAGACCAATCTGCTGACTGAGAGAAAAAAAAAAAACCCTGCCTGATGATCCATTAATTCGTCACCAATTGGTAGTGAAAACTACCTCAGCAGTTGTTCGTTGGGCCGAGGGCCAAAAAAAACTGTCTTGCAGACTCAAACCCTCCCCCGCTAATCCCAATCCCAACCCTCAGGCAGTCACTCCCCTTTCATATCAAACAGTTCATAATAATAACCAGGGTCACACCCCCACACGTGGTAGGTCATAAGGAGCATCAGGTTGAGGGGTCCGTAAGCAACAGGCGACCCCTGGTTCCCCCGACTCCCTGTTAGCTTCAATCCTTCTTATTCCTAACTCCCAGCCCTCCCTACCTACTAAATCAAACATAGCATATATACATGTAATAAAAAAAAGGGGAGCTCCAGAGTTCAAGTCCTCATCTGGGAGGTAAGATTCAGTCCCATCTTCCAGGGTAGCATCTTCATAGTGTCCACCTTTTCATTATCTCAAGTTTCAAGTTTCAAGTAGGCTCATCGTTGGATCCCTGTTCAGGGGCTGGGGGTTCCTGTGCATTTGCTCTGAGTGCCTTCATGGCTGACCGTAAAGCCTCCGCTCCTTGTTTCTTCCTCGATTCCCTCTGTTCTACTGACCATACCTTCTGCGCTAGCTTAGTTGCAAGGGGGGTCCTATTCTTTGCATCCAGCCCTGAGTACTCGATCTTCCTGGTTATCAGCTACTTCTTCGCCTCGACAGCACTTTCACATATTACTGTACCATCCTTGAAGTTGATCAGCAGCTTTGCTGGATATAGAAATCGAAATCGGATCCCTGCCCCTTTAAGAGCTCTCATTATTGGGAAAAAGGTCTTTCGCCATGCCATCACCTCTGGGGCGAAATCGTTTTCAAAGAAAAGCCTGTTGTTACCAAAAAGGACCTTTCCTTGCTTCCAGGCAGTGTGGAGCACTGTTTCTTTTTCCTGATATCGAAGGAACTTAATTAAAATTGACCTTGGCTGGGCTCACGGTGGTGGCCCATGGGCGCCCAGGCCTGGTGTCACAGTGTACCAGCTCCATTTCCAGCGTGATGCCGGGTAGGTGAGGGATTCATGTAGTAAATTCTGCATGTAAGGATAAACTCAATTGGTTCTGCACCTCTGGGAGTCCCGATAGATGAATGTTGTTCCTGCGTTTGCACTCTGCATCTTCCGCCGGTGCTGTAGGGCCGACCTGGGAGTGGAGTTGTGCCATAACCCTCTCAGCTTCATCTAGCCTCCGATCTGTTACTGTGAGCTGTTCTTCAAAGGACTCTTGCTTTTTGTCTAGTTTATTCAGATCAGTCCTCAGTCCGGCTACTGTGCTCCGCATTTCTTTTCGGAAATCCCTGATTTCCGAAAGCATCTGGGTCATTTGTTTTTGCAGGATGGAATTTGGAACCTGGTCGGCCCGCATTGTGCTGCATCGAGACGCCGATGAGGCCCGCGAGTCCGCGCTGTCAGAGTCTTCCCCTCTTAATCTGTCGTGATCCGGATGCGTCGGAGACTCTTTTTTGTCTTTTCCCCTCCGCTTTGACATGTCTTCCCAATTTTCTTTTAGATGCGGCGCAAATTTCAGCTATAACTTGTTTTAGGGAAGATTTGTTTTAAATTCTCGGGGGGAGCCTCGCGCCTGGGCTGCTCACAGCTGCATGACATCACCGGGAGTCCAGCTCCTTCTTATTCCAACTGTCCTTCAACCATATATTAAGGTTCTTGCTGCGTGTGCCCCTACGCTCTCCCATGCATCTCACAGGTAGTACTTCTGAGAAGGTGACAGATGTAGCTACTTGCTTGAGCCCCCAATTTGCTAAACTCTTCCTGAACTTCCTTAGGCTCCCATTTGCCAGGTCATTAGTGCAATGCCTAGGTGGATAATGACATCCAGCTCACCCTCCCATCCTGCCTTCCTGGTGATCTCCAGGATCTTCCTCCCATTCGTCCACACTGTGGCACCTGGTAGGCACCTCACCTCCCCTCCCTGTCCTTCCCCTCGTGTGTTCCTAGCTGGATCCTTCTTATGATAGAGTCCCCCACCAGTATTCACTTCCTCCTAATCTGGGGTCCACCAGTCTCCCCACTGAGGTCACCTCCTCAGCTGACTGTAAATAAATCTGGATCCTTTCTATTCTGAGAAACCAAAAATCTAGGGGAAAAATTTAGGGAGGCAGTATGGTGCAGTGGTTTGAAGCTCTGAGCTGTAAATCTGGTGGCATCCAGCAGACCAGACCTGGGTTTGAATCCCACAGCTTCCACTTGCATACTGTGTGACCCTGAGCAAGTCACTTAACTTCCCTGTGCTCCCAGGTTGCTCCTGTAAAAAAGCTTTCAGCTTAGTGTGCTACTCCTGGTTAAACAACTAAAAAAAAAGGTCAGACAATTAGTACCTCTCCTCAAAACTACAGGGCAAGACAGACAAGGCATGACAAAATTTGCAGCAAGTAAAGACTGCGAAGAAATAACAGTACCACTAAAAGCACACCAAACTAGCTTTCAGATTTTCAACTGCCGCAAAATAATTCCAAGTAAAGACATCAAAGAAATAATAGTGCCACTAAAACCACACCAAACTAGGTTACACATTTTTAACAGCCCCAAAACAATTCCAAGTAAAGACAGCAAAGAAATAACAGCACCACTAATATCACACCGAACTAGGTTTCAAATGTTCAACAATCCAAAACAATTCTAAGTAAAGACAGCAAATGAATAACAGTACCACTAAAAGCACACCAAGCTAGGTTTCAGATTTTTGACAGCCCCAAAACAATGCCAAGTAAAGAGAGCGAAGATATAACAGCACCACTAAAAGCACACCAAACTTGGTTTCAGATTTTCAACGGCCACAAAACAATTCCAAGTAAAGACAGCAAAGGAATAACATCACCACTAAATGCACACCAAATTAGGTTTAAAATTTTCAACAGACCCAAAACAATTCCAAGTAAAGATAACAAAGAAATAACAGTGCCACTAAAACTGCAGACCAATCTTCAGCAAGGCTTTGCCGCAGTAGAAAACTGGTTCATTCATCATAAGCTTGTCCTCAATCATAAAAAAAAACAAAGTAATGCTCTTTAACAGCTCTCAAAACAGGCATAGATCTCACCACCTAGCTATCTCTACCAGCAATGGCAACACCCTTGAGCAAGTGCAGTCATTCAGATACATAGGGTTATCCCTGGACTCAAATCTCTCCTATGAGGCACACATAGACAATGTTGCCAAATCAGCACATATGTGCCTAGGTCTACTTTACCGACATAGACAACACCTTACTGCAGATGCACTGAAGATTGCCATCCAAAGCTCGGTGGTCTCCATCATTGATTATGGTCTTATAATCTATGACTCTGCCACTGCCCTGAGACTAATTTCAACATCACTTAACAAGACCTGCAGGCTTATCTCTGGTGCTTATCGTCTCACTCATACATGTGACCTGTATGCTTGATCTGGCTGGCTTCAACTTTCAAATCGCATAAAATACCAAACCTGCATTATGGCAAAGCAAGTAACCATGGGCCTCACTCTGCCAGGAGTCCAAGCATTGCTTAGTTCTAGACTAAAGCCGCATAACACCAGGGGCTCTGAATACCAGCTCCTTCAGGTTCCCCGCCGTCGCACCTCTCAGGGCCAAAGATCCTTTGCCTTCAGAGCGCCTAGCTGGTTAAATGCGCTCAATCCTGACATCTCCATTACCACCCTTGGCTCATTCGAACATAAACTCCACCTCCACCTTACTAACTCCAGCTCCTGTGAATGCTACCTATAATCTCCTCAGCCCTCTCGTTTTTGTTCCCTCCAACTATCACCTACCACATCTCCACCCCTCCTTTTCCTCTATGTTACTTTTTTACTTCTTCTTTTCACCACTCCTGACTCTCCCCCCTTCACCCCCCGCCTCTTCTGAGTCCTCAGTGATCTTTCCCTTTTTGTTGACTAGTTTCAGCCTGCTCCCAGTTGATGGCCATGCCCTTTGGCTGCAATTCCTGCCCTCTCCAACTTTGCTCCTCACATTTATCTTCATCTTCCACCCTCACTCCTACTTATCACTTTGTTACTCTGTGTTCCCATGTATACATTCTACTTATTCTAGCTATTGTATTGCTCTACCATTGTAACCTAATATGCTGACCTATTTATTGTTTTGTTCCTATTTCTGTAACTTGTATTTGTTCTCTGATGCGGACCCTTTGTAAAAGAGCCTGGCTCAAAGGTATTTGTAATCCTAGTTGTAATAAAATAAAAAAATAAATAAAAACACACCAAACTAGGTTTCAAATTTTTAACAGCCCCAAAACAATTCCAAGTAAAGACAGCAAATAAATAATAGTGCCACTAAAACCACACCAAACTAGGTTTAAAATTTTCAGCAGCCCCAAAACAAAGCCAAGTAAGACAGCAGAGGAATAACAGTACCACTAAAAGCACACCAAACTAGGTTTCAAATTTTCAACAGCCCCAAAACAACACCAAGTAAAGACAGCAAAGATATAACAGCACCACTAAAAGCACACCAAACTTGGTTTCAGATTTTCAGCACCCACAAAACAATTCCAAGTAAAGACAGCAAAGGAATAACATCACCATTAAATGCACACCAAACTAGGTTTCAAATTTTCAACAACCCCAAAACAATTCCAAGTAAGGAAAGCAAAGGAATAACAGCACCACTAAAAGCACACCAAACTAGGTTTAAAACAAAAACAACAATGAACAGTTACTGCACTGCAATGACATGAATCTGGATCCTTCCCCTTCTGGCCTCTTCTGAGAAACCAAAATCAACCTTCTAGCTTAAATCTGACTTAGCCCCATGTCCAGTTATCACATAGCTGAGGCCAGAGGTCAGACAGCACCCCTTCCCCAAACTACAGGGCAAGACAGACAAGACAAATTTTGCAGCAAGTAAAAGACAGCAAAGAAATAACAGCACCACTAAAAGTACACCAAACTAGGTTTCAAATTTTCAACAGCCCCAAAACAATTCCAAGTAAATACAGCAAAGGAATAACAGCACCACTGAAAGCACACCAAACTAGGTTTCACATTTCAAGAGCCCCGAAACAATTCAGAGTAAAGACAACAATTCCAAGTAAAGACAAAGTAGATCTTCGAGAGGATCTCTTGCAGCAGGCCTTGCTTTACCAATTAAAGACAACAATAGATCTTCGAGAGGATCTCTTGCATCAGGCATTGCTTTGCCTCCATACTTCCCCCTCTTCCTCTATTTCTCTTCTCTTCCATATGAGCGAGCCTTTTGCTTCTAGTTTCTGTATGCTTTAGGGCTACCTTGGAATACTCCTCGATTCCCCTAGATGGCATCCCGCTTTTGGTCTCAGGTGAGAAAATTGAGAAGGGTAAGGGGCCACCCGCCTTTATAGGATTGGCTGACGTTAGCGGCTGATGTTGGAGGTGGGTGGCCCCCTCTGGTGGAGTGCTAGCTAGAAAGTTTCCATGTGGTCCTAATGCCTGGTGGCTGTAGTCCTACTGGTAATAGCCTGCTGCAAGAGATCCTCTCGAAGATCTGTTGTTATGGTAAGTTCTTACGTAACTATACTTTTCTGATGCATCTGCAAGGGCAGCTGCCAGAAATATTTTCATGAGATGGTATTCTTGGCTCAGGGTTGCTGGTTTTGCAACTGATGTGCAGCAAACGGTTCTGAATGCCCTTTTTAGATGCACAAAACTGTTTGGCTACCATGTGGAAAAGGCACTAAGAGGCCTTCATATCTCTAGAATTACTTTCCAGTCAGTCAAATCCCTGTATGCCATTCCTGGTAGGGGTCATGGCAAGGGATCTGTTTGTCAACCTGCTGCCAGAGGTGGCTGTCAAGTCTGCCATCAGCAAGGCCAGGGTAAGGGTGATGGAGCCTTGCCAGATTCCCTTCCCCAAGGAGCCCATTCCAAAGCATAAAAGGCCAGTGGCTCTGCCCCCACTGGCTCAGAATGACTTGAGTCAGACTCCTCCCACACCACTAGTGCCTCCAAAGATTGTTGTATGGGGTCACTTTTCCCTTCATCTGACATAATGGAGGGAGATTACCACAGACGAATGGGTCCTGGAGATAATTCAAATGGGACATGCTCAGGAGCTCTTGGAGGCCCCTCCAGAGCATCATCCATCTCTTTTCACTTATCCTCTGGGACATTTGTCCCTGTTGAAAGAAGAAGCACAAGCTTTGCTAAACAAATGTGCAGTAGAACCAGTGCCTTCTCATCAGAAGAACAAAGGGTTCTACTCCAAATACTTCTTGGTCCCCAAATGGACAGGAAAATCTCAGGTCTGTGTTAGATCTGAGAGACCTAAACTTCTACTTAGAATACAAGACATTTGCATGGTTTTCCTGCAAACTTTGATGCAACAAGGGGCTGATTTGCTCCCTGGGTATGAATGATGCAGACCTTCATATCAAAACATCATCACAGACAATATCTGAGATTTGTACTGGAAGGGGAGCACTATCAGTTCAGAGTATTACCCTTTGGCTTGTCTTCTGCGCCATCGGTCTTCACCAAGTGTTTGGTAGTGGTGGCATCAGCCCTTCACAGGAAGGTCTGTACATCTTCCCTTGCCTGGACAATTAACTCCTGAAAGCAAGCTCGAGGAACCAACTCTTGCACACCCTGTCCTGAGCAAGGCAATTGTTCAAAGACCTGGAGAGTTACAGTGAATGTGCCAAAGTCAGTACTGACGGTTTGCCAAAGGCTGCTGTACATAGGTGCTGTCTTGGACACAGAGCAGGGCTGTACGTTCCTGCCCCTGGACAGGGCTGAATGACTCATTGCACATGCACAGCTGGTACACAGCAGTCATCGTGTCCCAATCAGAACATTTCTGTGTCTCCTGGCACTCATGGCAACAGCCATTGTTACCGTGTCACTGGCCTGCTTACATGTATAAATACCGCAATGGAGAGTGAGAGTGCAGTGGGTCCAGTTGACGGACAGCAAGGACCAAAACGTACTTGTCATGTCCTCCTTACACAAAATACTGGTGTGGTGGATGGACTGCCACAGCCTCTTAAGGGACATTCCATTTCTAATACCAACTGCAACTCAGATTCTCATCTTGGATGCATCTGGATCCAGGTGGGGATCACATTTGGGCCCTTATCAAATCCAGGTTTCTTGGACCCAGGTGGAAACCAAATTGCACATAAATATCCTGGAGATGTGAGCTGTGTTATACAGCCTCCAGGCTTTTCAGGAGCCTCTGACTCTGGGTCATATGCTAGTACAGATGGGCAATGTCAGTGATATGCATTACACAAACAAACAAGGAGCACTCTTTCCTATCCTCTGTGTCAGGAAGCAATGTGAGTGTGGTACTGGGCACTGGAATATGGCCTAGAGCTGTCAGCCATGCATCTCCCAGGTGTACAAAACATCTTAGCAGATAGGCTAAGCAGAGCACAGTCAAAGATGCACGAATGGGAGCTGATGACCTCAGTGGCAGAAAACCTCTTTGCAAGGTGGGGTCATCCAGAGTTGGACCTTTTTCTATCCTTACACAAAGCAAAACTGCCCTCTTTTTGCTCGCTTGCTCCAGAGTGGCAAGACGTCTTGTACTGCTCTTCAAAGGGGAGGCTTCCGTACGCATTCCCTCCCTGTCTATTAATACAGAGAGTGCTACTGAAACTTAAGATGGTGGGTGTGACCCTCATCCTCATTTCACCTCTGTGGTCTCAACCAATAAGGTATTTACTGTTTAAACAACTGGCAGTGGAGCCTGTAGCACCTCTGCCTCTGTGCAGGGGACTGTTGTCACAGGACAAGGGGTCTATGGTCCATCTGGCCCTGAAGTCCCTGCATCTGCATGCCTGGCTCCTGAAAACATAGCCATTGTATGGTTTGCAGTGTTGCCTAAAGTAGCTGATGTGCTGATTGAGGCAAGAAAGCCTTCCGCCAGTCATACATATTCTTTGAAGTGGAAGCATTTCACTTTGTGGGCCACTTCCAGATATATGGACTCATTCATCTGTCCAGTACATGTTGTGTTGGAATACTTGCTGTCATTGTCATCTTTTGGTCTACAGTATTTCTCACTGAAGGTTCATCTGGCAGCTGTATCAGCCATCCATGCCCCTAGTGATGGGCGTACAGTTGCCCAACTGGAGAGCTCCCATTCCTTTTTGAGAGGTATTCTGCACAAGAAACCTCCCATTCATAATCCAGTCCTGCCTTGGGACCCGAATTATGTTCTAGAATAACTTACTTTGGCTACTTCTGAGGCAGCTGCAAGTTGTGGCTTACGCTTTCTCTTATGGAAGGCGTTATTTTTAGTTGCAGTCTGTTCAGCTCAAAGGATTTTGGAGTTACAGGCTGTAACATGTGAGCCTCCTTATTTGATTTTCCACAAAGACAGAGCTTCTGTGCATATTAATTATTGATTATTTATTTGAATTTTGGTGACCAGGTAAGCCCACTGAGACGAGATGTCCCTTTTTCAGGGGTGACCTGGAATTAGTTACATACAGTAAATAACAGAGGAATTATACATGGTTATACATACATATGCATACAGGTTTTATGCCAACAAGGGATTAGTTCTAGATAATAACACTTAGCAAATACATTCAGTTGTCTATAATGGCAGAGAATATATACATACATACAATAGTCTTAGAGTGAATCGAACTAGTGATTACTGTATATATGTTTTGAGCAGTCTGGATGTTGGAGTCCACAACATTATAGAGGGTAGGGGAGGGCACTGGGGCGTAAGATTCAATGGAAACAGTTGCAGGGAGCAGTTGCCCAAAAAAAGAGATTTTAGTCTCTTTTTAAACTGCACCAAGGTAGGGCAGGCCCGGACCACGGGGGGCAGGGAGTTCCACAGATGCAGGGCAGAGAATGAGAAGGATCACCTTCCAGTTTCGTACCAGAGTTTGGGGACTTCCAGCACTGGAAAGGCTGAGGCTCTAAGAGGTCAGGCAAATTGCTTGCATTGAATTATGCCAGAGTGACTAGGCAGGGAGAGATGTTGCAGCAGCTTGAAGGTGAGGCAGTACTGGGGATAGTGCTATCTAGCTTCAAAGAAGGGCCATTCTAGGGTTGTTAGCATTGTGCAGTGATGGGTTCTGGGGAGAGGGGTGCCAGTTGCAAATCACCCAATCCTATAAAAGTATTTTGAGCCTGGTGAGGGTGGATTCTCATACTTCCTGTACTACTGGGGCACCGTAAAATAAGAGAGAGAGGAGGGTGCTGCTGGCAAAGGTGCAACGCGCCTCTCTAGCCAAGTAGGGAGAAAGTCTATATAGTAGCCCAGGCTTTAGGCTGAGCATTTTAATCAGTGCATCTACATGGGATTCATAGGTCATGGTTTGGTCTAGGGTCATTCCAAGGTATTTAAAGGCCTGGGCCACCTCTAGATTGGCTCCAGTGCAGGTGGTAATTTTAGGGAGCTCCTGTCTGTCTAAGCAGAGGTTTTTGTGTCCAAATAGCATCATCTTCAGTTTTTTTGGCATTGGGTAAGAGTTTGTTGGCCAGGAACCAACTTTCTAGTGAGCGTATTGATCCAGATTGGGTCTGTGGAAGACCTATGAAGTATGGCGTCATCAGCGTTTAGCTGCACTGAGGCACCACAACAGTTTTGAGGTAGGTTACATTTTTGCCAAACGTGCTGTCTGAGTTTACACTAACTCAAACTAGCCCCCTTCCTGTTTATTATCCCGAGCATGCCAATCAGGCATGAGGCATTGCTACATACTTTGGATGTACATAAAATACTAAGACACATGCAAATTGCACCAGGAACTGCAAGAAGTCCTCTCAACTATTTATTTCATTCGCCTCTGAGAGAGAGGGTGCCCTTATATCAAAACAGTGCTCGTCTAAATGGCTAGCACATTGTATTATGTTCTGTTATAGGAAGTACTTCCTGGTGCGGTTTATGGTCCTTCCACCAGGGGTATGGACACCTCTGTTACTTGTTTCAGAAACGTCTCTGTAGCTGACATTTGTGCTGCAGCCACATGGAGCACTATCTTCATTTATTAAACATTACAGTCTGGACATTGTGTCTCGTAGACGAGCAGGTTTCGGCCTTGCCTGAACCAGACTGCACCAACCTCCCAGTTAGCTTTTATTACTGCTTGGGACTCATTCCAAAGGTGTAGCCTAAGGGAAGAGATATCCTGGAAGAAGATAGATCAGTTATGTACTTACCATAACAGTAGATCTTCGAAAGCATCTCTTCCCTTAAGCCATGTCGTCCCTCCCTCCTTCCCCATTTTATCAGTTTTAGGGGAACATGGCATCCGATTCTACCTTGGAAATTTCCATGGCTGCTGTATCCAGCACCTTCACTCACCTAGGAAAGGTGCTGGTATGACCTGGTTCCCCAAGAAGGGAGATCTTCCGAGCACAATCTCTGGTGGGGAACTGAGGAGATATGGGGCTCCCTTCATTTATGTAGACGCTGACGTATGATTTCGTCGTTGACGGTCCCCGGCTAGCAAAACTTTCCATGTGGTCCTAGCACTGATGCAGGCATAATTCCAAAGGGGTGGTCTAAGAGAAGAGATTCTCTTGAAGATCTACTGTTACAGTAAAAGTATGTAACTATTCTTTCTTTAGATAGGGAAGAGAAGAAAAAAAAAGATGGGAGATGGAATTGTCAGGCTAATGAAAGGGGGCAGGGTTATAGAGGAGGATGGCCAGAAGACAGCCATACAACTTCTGTTCAGTTTTCCCTAGGGAAAAACTGTGGGCCCTTGCCAGATAGCAGCATAAAGACTGCTAACAGAGGGGCCCCAAAAATTAAACTACAAAAATTTACTGGCAAAAGAGTCAAAAAAAGGACTATCGTCCCTGAAGGTAAACAAGGCCCTAGGGCCAGACGGGTTGCATCCAAGAGTACTAAGGCAGCTAGCATCAGTGATAGCCAAACCCCTGGCAGGGGTTATTCAGTAGCTCTATGCAGCAAGGGGTAGATTTTCAAGAATCAATCTTCACCATTGATTCCCACATATGGGTCTGGTGCAGAGGCAGTAGGACCCCACAGAAGCAATCTTTTGCCTGGAGGTCAGCCATGGTTACTGGGCATGGAGCCTGGGCATCCATTTCTGGCTCCCTTACTAATCTCACCTCTGTGCTTCCCACCATTGAGTGCACCCCGACAGCACTTCAGTTCGACCTGCCACCACTTTTTCTGTCTGCATCACCCTGCTATTTTGCTTCATTTGCAGTCTTTTGTGTTTGTTTTATGGCGATGATGAAGTCTGATAAGAAAGGGGTGACATCATTGAAGAAAGTCCAACAGCCACCCATCATGCGTCATTAACCCTGTGGGAAACCGATGGTTGTTCCAGACTAGCATCACACCTGTGCAACCTGTTTTGAACCAAAACACAACATGGATGAATGCTGTGCCTGCTTCTCAGTGGACCGTCATACCCTTGAGAGCTGCTGATTGAAGGGCGGTCGTCTTATCCCCACCTTCAGAGGCAGGCATTCCACACTTCAATCCAAGATCAGGTCGTTAGCACTTTCCTCTGGGCCTATTTCCAGGACCTGTAGTTCCTGAAAGTATGGCGCTGTCCTCGACCTCAGTGCATTGAGGCATCAGAGATTCCGTTGGATGGGTCTGGTGCACAGTCAATTCCTTCTGGATGGTCAACTGCAAACTTTCCACAGTCTGTCTGCTGTGAGCAGCAGATGTCCCTGATGGCAAGGCTGCAGCTGTGCCTTATTGGACATCTCAACATTATTCTCTGGCTTTGCCGATGCTGTTGTCACTGTTACTCGTCACAGTGCAGCGTGTGGCACCAGGGACAAGACCGGTTTCCCTCCTGACACTTTGCGATGTCTGGAGAGGGACCAGCACTGATGCTGTTGTTCGCACTGTTACCAGTTCAAATGTTGTCACTGTCCATGGTGTTGCTAGCAGCAATGGCCATGGTGTCAGTCCTGGATCTGGCTCTGGGTGAGGGGCTGATGCTGATGTCATCCCAGAGATCATTCCTGACTCTGATGTCTTTTGCGACACTGGGGAGAGTGATGACTCCAGGGATGATGTCAAATTTGGCACTGAGCATGGTGTTGAGGGCGGTGCCGGCCATGGTGACAGAGTTGATCCTGTCTCCAAGGCTGTCGCTGATCCTGAGCCTGGTGCCAGAGGCGGTGCTGATTTGGGGTTGGATGACAGCTCGAAGAAGGAGTTTTATGCAGAGCTGCTGGATGTCACCAGTGAGGAATGGGTTGCCTTGTGGGACCTGTACAGCTCTGCTGTCCTTACCTAGGGGTCTCCCCCCAAGGGGCACAGATTCGGTCACTCCTCAGATCTAGGATGGCATCATTCAGGTCTATCTGCTAGGCCCTCTCCTTGGGCAAGGCTCCCTATGCAGTTCAGCAGCCCAGGCCAAGGCCATTGAGACTTAGTGTTTCAACCGTTTTGTAGAGAGGCTGTTCTCATTCATAGGCCCTGAGGGACCATTAATGTGGGAACACCACTGGGATATCATTGGTGCCTTAGAGAGCTAGCATAGGGAGTATGACAGGACACAGTACAGTCCCATCTACTAAGCAGCAGTGGTTCCCGGAGTTAGCACTTCAAACAACATGAGGTCTTGCTGTATTTTGACTATTTGCAGTTAGCCCCAGCACTTGAACTGCTCTGGAGAGTAAAGGGTTAACTCTATGCCAGGGCATAGAACGTTGAGCTCGAGCTCGGTTTTCAAACCTCTGTCCCTTGTACACCTTAGTGTAACCATCAGATTCTTTACTCCGCCTAACTGTGAAGTCACTCCGGAGATTCCCTCCTTCGCTTCGGTTCGGTTAAGCAAAATCGGTCAGTTTCAACCGCTTTTTCTTGTTTTATTCAGTATTCACATCTCTGTCTACTGTACAGTAAGTGTAGCTAGTAGGTAGTTAGAGTTTATTTAGTAGAAATAGTTTTTTTGTTCAGTTTTCTCCCGGTCGATCCGGTTGGGAACCAAAACAAATTCTTTAACTGTTAATTCTTGTGTTCTGTTTATTATTATTGTGGTTTCCAGTACTTATTGGTTCCTAAAAAAACCCGACAGTTTTCTTTTTTTTTTAACCGACCCATGACAAAGTTGGAACCAATAGGTGTGTAGTTGCCTGGCTTGAACGCTGTTAAGGGTAACTTTATTTAATCCAGCATGTCTGAGAAACCCAAAAAGAAAACTGGTCCCACTGGGGTTCAGCACTGCACCGAGTGTGGGGAGGCCTTTGCCAAGGTTGATCCTCACCTCGTCTGTGTTTATTGTCTGGGGTTTGACCACCTCAAAGAACACTGCCAAATATGTAAAAACTTTCCCAAGGCCACTTTGGAAAAACGTTTCAGTAGACTTAAGTAAAGGGAGGACGAGAAGTCCGCTGATCCAGATGGCCAGCCTGGTTCGGTCCCGACCAAACCTGAGGGAGTGCCCACTGACCTGAGCGATACCTCCTCGGGCCAAAGGAGAGCCGAATCTGCAGAATCAGTTCCGTCTAAGAGAAAACACAAGTCAGCTGGTTCGGATCCCAGTTCCCATGTTCCGACTGCTGAAGAAATTGCGAAAGCGATTACTATTGTTTAGTCGCTTTGCCCGGTTCCGACCGAACCAACACCAACTCAAAGATGATCAGTTTGGTCGGAAATAGTTGCTTCTGAAATTGAACCTGAAGCATTCTAAGAAGGCGACTGGGAAGGAGAAGAAGAATATGAAGAAGAGGAATATGAAGTCCTAGATGAACCAGTAGAGCCTGACATCTTCCCAGACAGGCCTTCCAATGTGTCTTCTCCCAGACTTTCCGAGTCCCCCTCCCATTTCTTGTTCTACAAGAAAGTGGCTGATACTCTTCAGCTTCCAGTGGAAGAGGCAGAACAGGATCAGAAGGAAACTGACTTTGTTGAAATGATGGATGTCCCAGAGTCAAAGAGAGTGTCTATCCCTTGGCAAAAATCCCTGGGGAAATGGACACAGAAAATTCTGCAGTTTCCAACATCTATACCTCCTGTGGATAAAAGGATGGACAGGAGGTATACCTTGTCAGGTCTCACAAATCATTGCAGCTATGTTGGGGTAGTGCAAGCTGCAGCATGTGACAAGGCTAACATTCGCCTGGCATCTCGCCCCGGAGATAAGGATTCCAGGAACGTGGATGCCATGGCTAAAAAACAATAATTGGCATCCTGTTTGGGACTCAGGCAAGCTAATTATATGGCATATACAGCCAGATACCAGAAATCTATGTGGGATACAGTTCTGGAGCTGGCTAAGAATGTCCCTTCCCAGCTGGCCAAGGAGCTGGAGCAGATGGCTGTGGATGGTGCTGAGGCATCCAAAGTTCAATTCCATGACGCTGTGGACTCGAATGATGTACATTCCAGGGTCGTGGCTACATCTGTCTCTATGAGGAGATTTGTTTGGCTCAGATGTACCAGTTTGTCACAGGATACCCAGACTAAGGCCATGGATTTTCCTGTTGCTGGTAACTCTCTATTTGGGGAGCAAACAGAGGCTTACATGAAGAAGATGGATGGGTACGGGACCACCTACAGGAGTGCTGCAGCAAAAGAAAAGCAGGCCACTCTTCAGAAGCAGCAATTTATGACTGGCAGGGGCAGGCCATTTTACAAGCCTTTTTACCAAGCCCAGGCCTCCTCTTCTTTCCAGCAGAGTGGGTTCTTTATGGGAAGAGGCAGACGAGGGATGACCAGGACCCCATCATCCACTCAGTCCAAGCCCCCTGCCAAACAGACACCCTGAGGGTGTCGGTCAGGGTCGCCTCCCCAGTTCCAGTAGGGGACAGGCTGGCTCACTATTTCCAGGCCTGGAAGTCTATTACTTCAGACAGATGTGTCCTGGAAGTAGTGAGCCAGGGACTGGCTCTCAGTTTCAAAAGGTTCCCAAAAATGAGAGCAAAGTCTTTCAGTCCTCCCCCTTCCTTGGAGACAAAGGCCTTAAAGGCAGAAGTATTCCAGGTACTTCCTGACCCCAAAAAAGACAGGGGAGTGGCGACCCATCCTAGATTTAAGATACCTGAACAAACATTTACTAAAGCCAAAGTTCAAAATGGTGACTCTGAGAATAATCCTTCCCTTTCTGAGACCAGGAGACTGGCTAGCCTTCCTGGATCTCAAGGATGCCTATTTCCACATACCTATCAGACATTCCCACAGAAAGTACCTCAGGTTTGAGTTGCCCTCAGGTCATTACCAGTTCAGAGCAATGCCTTTCGACCTAACATCTGCTCCAAGGGTGTTCACCAAGTGCCTAGCAGTAGTGGTGTTTTTTCTCAGGAGACAAGGCATCTCGCTGTTCCCATACCTGGATGACTGGCTCATAGTGGGTCAGTCCTCAGGCCAAGTCAAGTCAGCTCTAGAGGTCACTTAAAAGCTTCTGGACTCCTTAGGAATTGTTTTGAACCTAGACAAGTCTGTTCTGGAACCATCCCAGCTTCTCACATTTTAAGGGGTGGAAATGGACACTGTCCAGGCAAGGGCATTTCTTCCTCTGTCAAGGGTACAATCCCTCATCACTCTGGCTTCCTCCTTTCATCCACTAGTGTCTCGACCAGCCAGACACTTCCTTCAGTTGTTAGGCCACATGGCAGCTTCCACTGCAGTGGTGCAATGGGCAAGATTTCAAATGAGAAATATTCAGTTTCATCTAAGATCTTACTGGTCTCAGAGAAAAGACCCTCTCTCCAAATTAGTTCCAGTGTCTTAAACTCTGGTTCAGGCTGTCCAGTGGTGGCTGGAGGAGGACAATCTAAGACAAGGTGTCCCCTTCCTCAGTCAGGCTCCTACAGTGATTCTCACCACAGACGCCACTCTTCTGGGATGGGGAGCTCATATGGACCAGCTCACTGCTCAGGGAACATGGTTTCATCAGGAGCCTCTACTGCACATAAATCTTCTCGAACTCAAAGCTGTCTTTCTAGCACTTCAGACATTCTGAAACACAATTCAGGGGAAAGTGGTGCAGATCAGGACAGAGAACACCACAGCCATGTGGTACATCAACAAGCAGGGAGGCACTCGGTCCTCAGTCTTGTGCACAGAAGCCATGAAAATATGGTCACTGGCCTATTCCCTTCAGGTTTCCCTGATAGCTGTGCATCTCTCAGGGAAGGACAATGTACTAGCAGACGCTATCAGCAGGATTTCTCAAGGCCATCACGAATGGGCTCTGAATCCTCTGATTCTTCAGGTCATTTTCAAGAGGTGGGGCACTCCAGAGATAGACCTCTTTGCAGCCTTGGACAGTCACCAACTTCCTCTGTTCTGCTGCAGACCCCCTCTTCTGGGGTCTGTTCCTCAAGGTGCTCTCCTGTTAGATTGGGCAAGCAAGTTTCTGTATGCTTTTCCTCTGATATTCAGAGTTCTGGTCAAGATCAGATCTCAGTCTTGCAAAGTGATTCTAGTGGCTCCAGACTGGGCCAGACAGCCTTGGTGCCCCCTATGGATGTCAATGTCAGTGACAATACCACTTTGTCTTCCCAGACAGTACAATCTCCTCACCTCCTCGCAGGGGAGGATTCTGTATCCCAACCTTCAGACTCTCAGACTCAAAGCCTGGCTCTTGAGGAGCTAGAGTATGCAAGCCTGCACCTTTCCCAATCAGTCTTGGACATTCTTAAGGTGAGTAGAAAACCTTCTACTAGAAAATCTTACAATTCCAAGTGGAAGCGATTTGGTTTCTGGTGTTCTCAGAGGCATATTCAGCCAAATTCAGCTGATATTGCAACTTTGTTGGACTATTTAGTGCATCTTAACATTTTAGGCCTCAGGCCTACCACTCTCAAGGTACATCTGGCAGCTATATCTGCCTTTCTTTTCAGCTGGGAAGGGATCTTCTCTAGCCTTTCATCCAGTTTTTAAGAAATGTTTCAAAGGTCTGGTTCATATTAATCCTCCTTTTAGGGAGCCTACTCCTATTTGGGATCTGAACATCTGTATTGCACAGCTCATGCAGTTCCCTTTGAACCATTATCTTCAGCTGAGCTAAAGTACTTGACTTGGAAAACTGTGTTCCTGGTAGCCATTACCTCTGCCAGGAGAATCAGTGAATTACAGGCCTTATCAGTGGAACCTGATTTCATTTCATTTCACAGGGATAAGGTGGTCCTTCGAACCAACAGAAAGTTCCTTCCTAAGGTGGTATCAGACTTTCATTTGAATCAATGTCATTGCCTGTATTTTTCACTGAACATGCTTCCTCTGGGGAGAGAAGACTGCACAGTCTGGATGTGAAGAGGGCCGTTAGTTATTACATAGAGCACACTAAGGCCCACAGAAATGACTGTTTACAGCTGTTTCTCACTTATGGAGAAGTGGGGAAAAGTAAACCTGCTTCTGAAAGAACTATTGCCAGGTGGATTGTCTCCTGTATACAGTTCTGCTATTCAGAGTAGGGGAAAGAGCCTCCCTCAGGCCTAAGGGCGCACTCCACCACAGGTACAGCTGCTTCGGTTGCTGCAGCTAGAGATATACCATTAGTGGAAATCTGTAAAGCAGCCACCTGGAAAACTGTTCACACATTTACCAAGCATTACTTTTTCGACATTCAGTCATCTAGAAGTGATGCTAGGTTTGGCACAGCAGTGCTGCAGAGCTTGCTCCCAAAATAGGTTCTGTAACTCCCTCCTCCAAGGGGGTACTGCTTGGTAATCTGTATATAGTCAGAATACAGCAAGACTTCATGTTTGAAGAAAAAATTACTCAGCATAATAATGTTGTTTCTTCTAATGGAGTCTTGCTGTATTCTGACCTCCCACCCTGCCTCCCCCCTCCTGGAACCTAGTGGTTTTGGGATGTGGTCTGGCAGGCGCAGTGCTGCACCCCAGAGGTGTACTTGGGATACCTCATCTTTGTTTGAGGTTTTTATGGTTTTATTTAAGTATATATTGGTTGTTTTCACTACCTACTCTGGTTCTTTTTGGGGTTTCTCGACTTGAGTCTTTTAGACCCACAAAAATATTTATTGCCCTTTGGCACAAAATTTTAAAAACAATTTCTAGATTGTTAGTTAGTTAGCATAGTGCTCATAAGAATCTGACGGTTACACTGAGGAGTACCAGGGACAGAGATTTGAAAACCGAGTTCGAGCTCAACGTTCTATGCCCTGGTATAGAGTTAACCGTTTACTCTCCAGAGCAGTTCAAGTGCTGGGGCTAACTGCATATAGTCAGACTACAGCAAGACTCCATTAGAAGAAACAACATTACTATGGTGAGTAATTTTTTCTTCACCTCCATCAGCATTCTCCTCAGAGTGCAATGCATTATCTGACCACCTTCGTTTTGTTGTTGAGTGTGCTTTGTACCAGTGATTCTTGGAGATGCTCTAGGCCCTGAACTTGCATGCTTTTACCAGCCGCAATCCAGATGCCTTGTCGTTGGGACTCCTCCGAGTTCCTAATCTCGATACTTATGTTATTCCTTCATGGCCTAGAGCCTTCGAGAAGGCATACAGGGCAGTGTGGAAGTGTCCTTTTTCCAACTTAGCCATCCCCAGGGACCTTCTCATGTGGTGTTGCATACCCTTAAGGTGTGGAGGTGAGGTACTTCACCCCTTCTTGGGGCTTGAAGTACTGCAGAACATGACGGGGCCACAGTTCCTCACATGGGACTGACCTCCAGAGGCAGATTCTGCTCGGATGGATGCCCTTGGTAGGAAGGCTTTTTCTTCGTCACACACCCTAATGTGCATTTCTAGACACCAGGCACATATGGTGATCTATAACAGTCCTCTATGGTTGCAGCTACGCACACTCTAAACTACACTACCATGGAGCAAGACAGACAGGCCATTGACCGTTCTGCCCAGGGCCTGGAAGTAGCCAGGCACCAGTCAAAGGCATCCACGAGGCCAGCGAGGTGACCTCCAGGTTGGCAGGAGCTGCAGTCTACACCCGGCAGATTGCATGGCTTCACCTCTCCCGGCGTAATGTGCTTAACTTACATTCCAGAGGTCTTATTTCTTCTCCCCTAGGGTAGGGACAGGCAGGAACTGTAAGGGAACCCTCCTGCTCCTTTGTCTCAGTAGCCCCCGCCTGGCCTTGACCAGTCTCAGGTCTCACCAGACCTGTTAGGAGCCCCTACCACCAAGTGCTGTCCCCTACACTGAGGGCTATGGGTATCTGTTACCCTCAGAATTAGCCGGTTCCTCCATCAGAAAAGAAGTAAAAGCTTGGAACTTGGACCGATAAGTGGGAATCAATGGTGAATTGATTCTTCGAAGATACGAATGTTGCATACTTACCGTAACTGTTGATCTTCCAGAATATCTTTACCATTTATTACCACACCTGCCCACCATCCTTTGCTCTACCAGACCCAGGGCCTCTGGGCAGCTCACCTTGATAGCACAGCCAGCACCATCTAGTGTTGTGACATCTCACCTATGGAGTGGTGTTTTTTTTAAAAAAAAGGTTTGGGACTCATTACAGGGTTCCCATCCCATTAACCCTCTGCCCCCCCCCCAAAAAAAAAACTGGGGTGAAGGTTCCATTTAGAGCCCTTGTACCAACAAAAAAAAATCTAAGTGAGAGAAGGCAGCTCCCTTCCTCCCTTTTCTTCCTTGTCCTCCTTTACCCTATACTGGGTGTATCCCTATAAGTTGCTAAATACACTCTGTGCCTCTGGGCACTATCCAGTCTACAGTAATTCCACTTGCAGTTGCACTGTCAGTTGAAGAGTGCTGTGTCTTTGGTTGGATCAAGTACACTAGCTCTTACACAAGGTACATCTGTGTTGCTGCAGGAGAAGCAGGTAATTTTCTCTGATGTTTTTTCTTCTGGCTATGCCACACTGTCCATTTAGTTGGTATGTTTTGCTTCTTCTCTTGTGCCAGCTGGTCAGTTAGCCCACTTCCCTAAGGTGTGCATGGGGGGAAGAACACCTCTCAATTCCCTTGCTGTTCAGCCATACAGCTCCATGTGCACCTGAGATGCCTTCCTTTTTCCCTGATGAGAAAAGGGGGTCATAGTTTGACTAGCCAGTGTTCCACCAGGAAGTGTGGGGTTTGTTTTTTCCAGCAGTCTATGTGATTCAATTCTATTATTAAATTGTGCCATTTTAATTGCAAGAGGGGCCCCAATTCTGGGAATCCCCTATTGCTTTTCTGCCAGTCACATGCTTTAGGGCTGCTGTCTGATTAGTGTTGTCACCTAGTGTGCCCCCTTTTTCCTTTATTCAGAGGCTGGTATTTATTGATTTTATTCTGCTGTTTATTTGTATTTCCTATATCCTTTCCCTATCCCTTTCGACTTGGAAAATTCTTGGCCCACTTTTATTTTTTCCCACTTTGTTTCTTTCCTGGCGAACGGAACTGAGGTTAGTGAGGGTACCAGCAATGGTTATTGGCTGGCATGCGGCACCATGTGGGGGGTGCGCAGACAGCATTTTTCAATAGTCTTTGCTGGCCCCCTGCTAATAGATTGCCTCCCACAGGATCCTAGTGCCTCCGGCCCAGATCCACAAGTGGTAATCAGTGGTGATGGTATTCTGGAAGATCAACAGTTATAGTAAGTTACTTTCATTTCTCAGGGACTGGATAATGCCAGACATGGTTCTGCTACACAAGGAGCAGCTGGAAAATTACAGACCCTACATCCTTACCTCTGTGCTAGGGAATCTGGTGGAGATACTAGTCAAGAAATACATAGTGGAATACCTGGAGAAAAACAGGCTTTAGAGAAGTAAGCAACATGGGTTAAGAGGGTGGTCTTGTCAGACCAGCCTGATAGTTTTCTTTGACTGGGTGACCAGGATAGTTGATAAGAGGGATGCAGTAGATTTACTCTAGTTTAACTTCAGCAATGCGTTTGGTTCAGTGCCACACCAAAGACTACTGAGGAAGATGATGGATATGGGAACAGCTCAGGAAATAGTAAGATGGGTAGGGAGTTGGTTGGAGGGGAGGCAGCAGAGAGTTATGGGGAATGGGGTCAGATCAGAGAAAAGAGAGGTCACCAGCAGAGTACCACAAGGATCTGTTCTTGGCCCGTTACTCTTTAATATGTCCATTAGTGGCATGGGAGAGAGAAAACAGGGCAGAATGTGTCTTTGCAGATGACACTGAACTCTGGCAGGGTTGACAACATAGAGGAGATAAGGAGTTACAGAGAGACCTGCAAAGGCTGGAGAGCTGAGCCAACGTCTGGCAGCTGAAATTTAGTGCCAGAAAGTGCTAGTTGATGCTGGGGAGCAAAAAACCTTCCTTACCCTCCCTCCTCCCCCCTTTCTGTAGTTCTGCCCCTCTGTTCACCCTCCTCCCCCCTTCCTACCTATAGCAATTTGCACAGTATTCGCCAATTACTCCTAGGCTGTTTTATTTATTTATTTATGTTCATAGGAATTATAACCCTTTGAGTCATGGACTCATTTTACTGTATGTTACTGTATGGTTGTAATTAATGTACCTTCAGTAATGTACATCACTCACTGCTACCTTACTATGTAACCTGACTCTAGATCCTTTGAACATAGGCACTGCCTAACGGGTTGTGTGTGTAATAAATAAATAAATAAATAAAAAAAACGCAGTAACAGAGTATTGGATTGGGAGGGGTGGGGAGGTTGTCAAGCCAGATACAACATCAGAGGAAAAGGACCTTGCAATCCTCATTAGTAACTTCCTTAAACAAAGCAGCCAGTGCAACAGGGCCTTCAGCAAGGCTAACAGGGTAGAACACCGACAAAAAAATGCACATTCACCAGATTCAGAAAGAGTTATTTTAATTTACAGCCAACTGGGGTGTTAGTCCAGCCACTGCTGTTTGGAATGTGACTGTAAGTTAAAATAAAACAGCTCTTTCTGAGCCTGGTGAGTGCATGGTTTTTGTGTTTTAACCTGGAACAGTGTTGGTTTAACTGTTGCACCTTCGAGGGACTGGCAGTTCTGTCCTTACCTGCAAGGCTTACAGGATTCTAAGGTACATCCGGAGGGGTTCAGCAGTGTGTGTGACCAAGTCCCTTAACTTCCCAGTGCTCCAGTCACCTTACTGTAGAAATGGATAGGAGAAGGAACCCAGTGAAAATGAGACGTTGCATTTCAGCTAGGCAGTCCAGGGTAAATGAGTTGTTAAAAAAAAAAGCTTGTTTGGGCTATCTTTGGTGCTGTTGGACTCTTGTCAGCCTGCCCTGTCTAAGGCATTGTATACTGCTTGCTACTCATGAGGCTTTAACCTGGGTATGGGGCTTTGAATGCATGCATGTGCTTGGGAGAGAGACATAGAAACCATGTACAGTAGTTCCTTTTTTCTTTATAGATCTTTTCTGTTAAAGTTTAAAATGCTAATTGTCCACTATCTTTTCTAGTGTGCATTTTAAGTTTGTGATTGTCCACTATCTTTTCTAGTGTGCATTTTAAGTTTGTGATTGTCCACTATCTTTTCTAGTGTGCATTTTAAGTTTGTTCTTTTGTTTTATTTGCAGACCATACAATACTGCAGTCCTGCGTTATTTTGTAATTATAAGAGTTCTTGCATATTAATAATTGTGAAAAGGGTCTGAGAAATAGATAGTATTCTATTAGCCTTATGTTAATCTTTTATTGACATACATGTAAAGCCTAATCAAATGCTGAACAAAATTTAACACTGTTTAAAAAAATATAATAGCAATAAGGCACTCCCAAGGGTTATGTTAATGGTCACTTAATCACCCTCTAGGGACATGTGGCACTCGGAAATGTTATACCCCTAGGGGGTGATTAACAGACCATTAACATAACCCCTGGTCATGCCTTATTGCTTAAATATTGCAGTGCACGTAGCTTGGGTAGCAGTGCGGACTGCCCTTCCACTACTTGCCACGGAGCTGGTTTCTTCTGTATATCATTGTCACCCCTTCCCCAAGTGCAGTGGCTGGCTGCCTCAGCTAACACGATAAGCTTCTGCCATCTTGCTATAATTCTATAAATGTTTATTCCAAATGTTTTGGGATTGTTTTTTCTTTTCTTCTAGGTGCTTGAAGTTCTGAAAGATTTGCAGGGTGTCTTTGAATTTGTAGGAGATCGGCCACAGTCATTAAAATCCTTACTAGACACTCCTCCTGTATATACCCAGTTTCCAAGCATCCCTGTGGAGAATGATGAAGTTCAGGATTTTCCACTCTATCCCCCCAGAGCTGAAGAGTGCCGTTCCATCAGACCCCCAGTAATGCAGAAGGCTCCTTGTGAATGTAGTCAGTCTGAGGTCACATTTCTCAGCACAGACAACAGAGGAGTAAAGGGAAGTGAAGAAATTGTCTCCTTGACAGTGGACACTGCTAAGAAAGCCAAAGAACGAGTAATGTTTAAACAAGCAACTCCATCTGCAGCCCCTAGGACTAGCGCTAATGATATGCTTGCTTGCAGTGCCTCTGAGTGTCATGCCCTCTCTTACTTAAGCCGACCGGTGGAATGCAGCTGTTCCTCTGAGGGCTGTGGGAGTGAATGTGAAGAGTGCACAGCAAATGGCTTCAGACATAGTTACCACGAAGTGGGGATGGGGAAGGTAAGTTTTTCCAAGTTTTGTTAATCACAGCACAGCATTTTGTACATTATTTCCTTCATTTTGCTGTTATCTATGTTGCCTGTTTAATACCACTAATCTGGGCTATTTTGTTTTTATTGGAGACAAACTTGTTACAAGGCATGACTGCACCAGTCTAGAATGAAGCAAATGAGAATGTATTTACTCTAGAGGTCATGGAAATTTTAGACCCGTGACTTGATTTGCCAGAACTGCACATTCTGTTTATGTGGTTTGAACATGACAGATTGTGTTCTGCCATGACGTTACTCACCAAAATATAGCTCAACACAACAGAGGCAGTATGGGTAGGGCCCCCCCCCCCCCAAAAAAAAAGGACAAGCCTTTCTGAGGGAAAACCATAAAACTGTCAGTGGATGGCATCATGTTTTAATGTTTGAGCTACAAAAAATTGCTTATCATGCCAGATCACTCTGGGTATTGGCTATGCAGTGATACTTCGGTTTCTCCCCTCACCCTCCACCCCTTTTTGGAATGTCAACATTGATCATTCTCACGCTTCGAAAGGAGGGTTTTTGATGGTTACAGATTATCAAATTATTACTATAAATACAACATCCTGGTGTTTCCCCAGGTTTTGGAGTCGAAGACTTGCTGATAACCCCTTTATTATAGATTGATGTGTTTAGATATTGTTACTGTGTAAGAAAAAAAAGTACAGTGGTAGTCATCGCCACTTTCAGTGGCATTGTTGGGTATGGCACACCACAGCCGGTACCATTGTTCAAAACTACATTCATCTAAATCCAGCATTTCCCAGTATGGGGGCTTACCTTGTTGCACCATTGTGCACTGTTTTTGAAAGTGGCGATGGCTACCAGTGTGCCAAACATAACATTACATTCTAATGTACTTTTTTCTGTACTTTTTCATTCGTAATTGTTCTTCTGTCCTGAACTGATACAAGAGTTGTGCTTGAAGGTATTGGTTTTCTTTTTCTAAAGACGTTTCATGTTTTAGATGACAAACATGTGAATGCCAGAAATATCAGCATTGTGGAGAACCCAGCCAAACAACAACTGCAAGACAGAATATACCTTTATAACAAAGGATTGCTAAACACAGAGGAATTATTTGCAAGTAACCACAGTAAGGAGTGAGTATTAACCACGTTTACTTTTGTTTTTCTTAGTTGCAGTAGGAATTTAACCACCCTGACTTATTTTGTGCATCCCATATGAAGGCAGGTAGATTAGTAACAACCTTTTTGGTAGCATAGTTGGAAGGGACTTTTTAAAGGAATTCTAGCCCTGTGTACCATGTCTCAGAGGGGTTAATATACCCCTGTTTTCCTCTGTTTCAGTCTCCTTCTCAGGAGCCACCTTGGCTGCATCTAATGCCAATGTTGCTGCATGGATGCTGGTGGGGTCGTTTGAGTGCTGGGTGGCCAACACCCTTCCCAGTGAATGGGGGGGGTGCTCACCTCCTTAACATTACTTGGCCCCCAGCACTCCTAGGGCTGGGAAACCTGTGTCCAGACACCTTGCACCATCTGGTAGCAGAGTGCTTCCACTGCACCACTGGGTCAGCTCTGCGTGCCTTTTCAATTTATGTATGCAGTGAGTGAGTCAATCAGTCAGCAGGTAAGTTAAAATAGTTGGTCAGGAAGGCACACTGATCTATGCAGCTCATTTCCAGGTATGTCCTGGGGAAAGAGGACAATGGCTTAATACAAATACACAAGATAATATAGCAAATATAACAATATAGTAAAACCATAAGTTCTTCAGACCATAACAAGTCAAATAGTTGGTACAGAATAAAAAGAATGGAACATCCATGAAATATAAAGGGGACCATTGCAGCAAATATTGGCAGCAGAAGCCAAGCAAGTATAATTTAGTTGTCTTGTTTGAAAAACTTCACGTATCTACAGAAGCATGTCCCCCTGCAGCAGTCTTCTGGAATGCTATATATCCAAGGCTAAGAGAAGGCATTTCTGTGCAAACAAACTATGAAATATAAAAATAGACTGCAGCCATATGTGGAGTGCCTGGTTCTGGTGCACTTTACTGCTTGAGTTATTAGGGACAACAGGATAGTTGCAGGATTTACGTCTGTGAGGAGGGGATTAACAGATCCTCTTTGAGGTTATCTCCCTCCATTGAGCCACATCATGGAAGTGTAAGCTGTCAGTGTCAGAACCACCCAGAAATTTTGCTGGTGGGGGCTGCCCACATCGACGGGCCTCATCGTCGCCTATATACTATGGGCCTCCCCAGCATCCCTCATTTCTTACTCCCGCTATTAACTGCTTATGGGTCCACTGCTGCTGAAGAATGCTGTTTAACTCCACAAGTTTCGCTAATGATAAATCTTGTTTTTTTATTTTAAAACTTTTATGCTGCCGACAAAAAGAGAAAGAACCAATGTTCCAGTACTTTCATTGTAGCAACATGAAGCTTTGTAAAGATGATGACCACTCTGTGTGCATTCGCTGCCTCAGTCTTGCTCATGACATTAAGGCCTCTAGAATTTGCCAGGGCTTTAACAAAGCCACCAGGAGATGTCCCAAGAAGCCTTAGAGCTATATTTAAAAATAAAAGTGATGGAGGAGAAGCAAGGTGCGTCAAAGGCAGGTTCACCATTGTCAACCACTCCCTGTCTTCCGGGTTCGCCATGGACTCGCCCTTCTTTGCAGTTGACGTTGTCCATTGCCGAGTCTACCAAAAAGAAGGATAAGTTCACTAAGTCTGTGGACAGACACCACCACTCTAAAAAAGAGGCACAGAGAAAATACTGCCTCTCCTGACTGTTCCAGATCTCCTGTGAAAAGAGGTAGATGAACTGAAGAAGACAGGACCCCGGCCAAGACCTTCAGTCCTCCTACTCCCACCACCAATCAGCTCTCGGACACCAAGGTCAGGGTCTGGCATAGGCTCAACTCCCCCACCAGGGGACTCACAGCTGATACCGCCATCAGGCACCATACCATTGCAACTCCTGCATCAAATAACATCGGAGCTATTTCGGCAGCTAATGCCATTATCTCCATCATTGACACCATCCCCATCGGGGCCCTCGAAAATGCCACTGTTGATCTCATCGACAACTCAGTAGTTCCCTCTGCCTGCCATCATGCCAGGTAGGGATCATCCTCTATTGACAGATCTTCCTTGACTAAGTCTCCAAAGTATGGTAAAGAGTACCTGACTTCTTCTTCCCCAGGGGGAGTCCGATCCGGCGGCGGTATGGGTCATCTCTTTTTCTAAGAGAGATTTCTCTCATTCAGAGACATTTCCTAGACCTAGGCAACTGCTCAGTCTGTTAATTCCCCTTTCTTTTTATCAGGCTTTCTTCTCTTGAGTAGAGCCTTGCAGCAGCAGAAGCAACTCTCCACCGAGTCAGAACTTAGGTTCCTACTTCCTTGCTTGCTTTAACTTAACAGGCGATTTTCTCCTTCTTGATGGAAGGTCAGGTAGGTCTTTTTTCTGAGGTAGCTTCTCAAATATTCACACCTTTGGTTCCTGTACCAGTCGCTAACGAAGCTATCCTCTCCAAGTGCGTGATGGAGTTGTGATGTTTGTTTTTTAGCAAACAAACTAGAATCTTTTCCTGCTACCTTCAGGGAAGTCAGAGTGGGTAGTGCCTCACCGTATTGAGTCACTGCCTCTATCAGTCACTTCAACAAATGGGTTAGCCCTAACTTGGTCCTTCTGTGTCCCTCCTCGACGCACATCTGCCTCTATTTGCCTTAGAAATCCAGCCCGTTTTTTTCTGTTGGAATGTTTTTTCCACAGTGGACACGTCCTCCTGTACACTTTTTCCTTTCTTCCCTGAGTTCAGAGACTGCTACTACAGTTGTACACACAGGGGCAAGATGATTCCTTTTGGCAGGAAAGAATTTCTTTTTCTTCTTCCTCATAATCTTCTTTTCTTGTTCATAAAATAAGAAATTACCATTTAAAATATTTAAATTAAACATTAAAAGCTGCCATCGTATAGCTGAAAACTTAGACTCCGGCAGACGAGCGACGTTGACATCCAAGCGTTTGACGGCGGGAGAAAAGGAACTGAGGCAGTTGGAGGGTCGATGCCGAGATAGCCTACACAGGCGCGAGCTAGTCTCGCGGTGCCGCGCATGCGTGGTCCTGTCTCGGCGCTGACCCTCCAGATAATATTAGGCTCCCACTTGGTCCTAGTGCCTCTGGCGCTATCCCACTAGTGTGAATGAGTGATGGAGACTGTCCGAGAAGATCAATAATTACGGTAAGTTCGTAATTTCCATTTCCTCCTTCTGTATCTCCTTAGCCTGTCAACTTTTCTCTGATGTCAGTCGACAAGGAACTGGAGTGTAATCCAGAAGAGGAGGAAGAAATGAAGGAAGAGCTAGATGTCCTAGATGTGGTAAGTTCTAATTCCACTCTGTCCTTCTGTAGTGAGGAGAGTGTGAAGAACACTCCAATGTCACCTCCTAAGGATGCAGCGTTTCAGGCTTTCCACATGCTGATTCATGCCAGACTAAAGTTTGACCCTGAGGAAGGGGATTCCTCTAAGAAGAATTTATATGAGTTCTTAGGGGTGTCTGCCACCTCTACCACTTTGATCCCTCTGATTCATTCAGTCCTGGAGGATGCCACTCTGGCTGCCTGGCACAGACCCTGTGCCCTGCCTCCAGTTCCTAGGAAGGCAGTTAAACAATATTGTGTACCAACAAGCAAGCCATATTATTCCTCCCAACTAGAAACCAGCTTAGTTGTGATTAAGGCTGTCTGTGACAGGTCAAAAGCTCTAAAACATATGAGCTCTCTTCTTCCTGATAAGGAGTTAATAAAATTGGATGTCATGGGAAAAAGAACATTTGCTTCAGCATCTCTAAGGCTGAGGATTGCTACTTACCAGGCATACATGATTAAGTATCAGAACTACCTGTGGATGCCTACGGCCACCATGGCTGAGGAGATCTCTGAAGACCCAGATAAAATTATGGCTCAACAAATAGTTACCAATGACTTGCAAGCCAGCAAATGCCTGTAAAGATCCATCTATGATGCCTCAAATGTGGCTGCCCAAATGGCTGCTTCTGGTATTTGCCTGCACTGTTATTCTCGGTTGCTTGTCACTGGCTTTGTCACTAATGTCCAACAGTAAGTCTTGAATGCTCCATTTAAAGGGAAACAGTTTTTTGTGGGTCCGACATGGAGAATGCCTTGCAAGACCTTCAGATCTCCAAAATGACTCTGAGGTCTCTGCACAATTTGAACCCTAAGCCCTGGGCAAGGCTCTTTTCATAGGTCCTGTGCCCATCCTGGCTGTGGTTCCTAGTGACCCTAAGCTGCCCCAAATCTAGCCGATCTGCTTCTCAATGTCCACACCAGGCTTACCAAAGGAGCAGGTATTAGCGATGCTCCCACTGCACCCAGTACTTTCTGACTCCCTTTCTCTGGTCTCACTGTTTCAGAAAGTACTGGTGGGAGGTTGAATCTCCTTCTTTCTACCAAAGTGGAGGAAGATCTCTACCAATGTTTGGGTGCTGGTGGTAATTCAGCAAGGGCATGCCCTACTGCTCTTATGTCCCTCCAGTGCACACACACACCCTTACCCAGTTGAAATGCTCTGGGATGTATTTCCCTCCTGCTGCAAGAGGTTCCAACCCTTGTCAGCAGGAAGGCTATAGAGTCTGTCCTGGTTGCTGAAAGGAACCTGGGCTATTATTTCCAGTACTGCCTGGTACCAAAATGGACTGGGGATTTAAGGCATGTCTTAGACCTTCAAAGCCTCAATCTGTTTATTGAATGCAAAATGTTTCAAAAGGTATCTCTGCAGTCCCTCCTCTCACTTGCTGAAAGGGAATTGGATGGTTCCTCTGGATATGAAGGATGCATACCTCCATATCAGGATCCACAAGTCTGACAGAAAATACCTGCGAGTCATGCTCCAAGATTCGCACTATCAGCTTCATGTCTTGCTCTTTGGTTTGTCCTCTGAACCACGTCTTTACGAAGTGTTTTGCAGCAGTTGCAGCTGCCCTCTGTCTAGAGGGCCTGTACGTCTTCCCCTACATATAGACTGGGTTCTGAAGGCCCCATTGAGGGATCCTATAGTCTACTCACTGTTCCAAACAAGACAGTTGTTCAACCTGTTGGGTATTTTGGTTAGCAGTAGTAGTAAATATCTTTATTTTTATACAGTGTAAAATTGTTAAGACCCAGAGGCCCTATTTACAAAGTT
Organism: Neoceratodus forsteri; assembly: GCA_016271365.2. Lineage (NCBI taxonomy): Eukaryota > Metazoa > Chordata > Ceratodontiformes > Ceratodontidae > Neoceratodus > Neoceratodus forsteri. The sequence continues at coordinate 1,002,401,413 of CM028131.1, read as the reverse complement.
ATCAAATCTAACACTGATACAATATAAAATAACAATTAAGTTAGACAAAACATCACTCAACATTCAGCAATCAGCAAAAGAATAATAACAATCACAAACAAAGCATTTGTCCTCCAGGATTTGATTTTTAAAGGACTTTAAAGTTAATAGAGGATCAAGTAGTTGGAGTTAATTGGTTCCATGTTTTTGCAGCCCAGTAGTTTCATGTGTGCGCACCATACTTCATACGTTTTTTTGGAGTTAAACCCCCCCCCCCGTTACTTATATCACAAAATTATATTAACTTGAGTTTTTGTGTGTACTTAAGAAAGTGACTCCAGATACAATGCCGTTTATGATCTTATAGGCCATTGTTGTTTTTTGTTGTTCCCTTCTTACAGAGATCGAGTCCCATGTTACTTTTTTATGGCTGTGGGCAGAGCCTACAGCCATCCTGCTTTCACCTGAAAAACGGTGTTTCCATGGAACACGTCCTTTAGGAGTTTTCAGTGTATCCTCCCATTCTGCAAATCTCCATGGCAGTTAAAGAAATACTCCCTTCTTTCTGTTTAATTAGACTGATGGACACAGAACTCCAAGCTGCTTTTCTCTGAGAGCAAATGTGCACACCTTCCATACAAATCTAAATATCTTTAAAACTATTCAAGGTGCACAAAAACAGAAAGTTTGAAAGTTGTTCGGGGCAAAAAGACCTTTCTCATGAGAGGGTAATCACTAATCTGAATTCTTTATATTTTGTAAAATATCATCTTCCAAACAACCTCATTTTTTTTCTCTCTGAGTGAACATAGTAGGAGTCATGCCAAACAAATGTAAATATCTCGGAAAGTACACAAGTTACCAATGTATAACCAACATAAAAGTTGTTCAGGACAAAATTATATTTCCAATGAGGTAGTCACTAATCTGAATTCATTAGATTTTTTTTAAATATAGCCATCTGAAAGGTGAAAATTGTGATGAAAAATGAAAATTCAGGTAATCAGATGGCCATAGTTTAAAATATATAATTAGCGCAGCTTAATAAATAGGCTCATTTGAAAGGTCATTTTGGCCCAAACAACTTTCATACTGATGATTTATGCAGAACTCACATACTTTTAGAGATATTTATATTTGTTTGGCATAACCCCTATGAAAAATGAAATTGAGGTAATCAGATGGCCATAGTTTAAAAAATATAATTTGTGCAGCTTAATGAATATGCTCATTTGAAAGGTCTTGTCCTGAACAAATTTCATGAGGTTTATTATCTGTAAGTTGTATACTTTTAGAGATATATACATTTGTTTAGCATAACTCTTAGTGTACTTCTAAACAGCCTCAGCTTTGCAAATTACTTCGCCAGGACAGGATTAGTACCAAGTACCATCAAAAGAAAACTATCCCAAAGTCAAATTTCAGTGACTTGAAAGTTCACTCCCTGACACAAGCCATAAACCAACTGAAGCTTCATTTTAAAACCCTCTGTGTGTGTGTCTCTGCTAGCATTAGTAAATGACAGTGATTAAAAACACAAGGAAAAATAAGCTTAAAGAGCAGCTGACACCTTCAAGAGAACTTTAACACAACATAATACTTAGATAAAGTTCATCTTGTATTTCACATTAGTTCTTTATTCTTTCTCCCCATTATTTATTGCTGAGGTCATTTGCATGAAAACAGGCTTTTTGCTCCAGAAGAGTTCATCTATTTCTGTTGCTGTCTCCCCACCTGAGGTCATAATGCACTGCTTGTGACATCACAGTTACTCTCATGGCAACAGGCTGTGATGTCACAACAGAGCGTTATGACTTGAAGTAGGGAGTAAGCTATTGAGGCAGAGTAACATTAAAGCAACTGCAGGGGATAAAATTCATGTATGCATGCACATTTTCTCAGTAATAAATAATGGGGAGGAGAAATCTAGAATATATATGGAATGCAAGCAGAATTTTACCTAATTAATGTTTTTCAAAGTTTTCTTTGAGGCATCAGTAGCTCTTTAAGCAATACATAGTAAATAATGTTAAAAGTCTTATAAATATGAAAATTTATGTGTGTTAAGTAAAAAATAGGTTAGAAGACAACCTGCCCTACTGTAAGTTAAGCATTCACCAGCTGTTTTACACAGTGGTGTCAATCAAATTTTACACAGTGTACTGTTCAGATACATTTTACTTAAACTCTGTTTACAATAAGTCCATATTACTCATGAATAGTCAAACGTAAAATATCTTAAACGTGAAATATCTGCAGTTCTGTAACACGTGACTGGTGTATGTATATATTCAAAACCCAAACCTAACATAGCCCCCCCTTGTAATTTAGATACTGTTATCCTAATACGTCCATGTATCAACATGTGTCCATATGTACCTAATCTGCTGTTGTATTAAATAACAGTTCTATAAGTCTAAAATCAAAACCAAACACAGCTGACAGTTTAAGCTTTTATTCAGGCACAGTTTAAAAAGAGATGCTTTAGAGGTATGAATATAATTTATAAAAATAGAGACATTTCAAACAGCTGCACATAAGTAATCAGTTCCTGTCCCCTTTAACTCAAGGGGTCATTTCTAAAATGTGCAGACGAGCATGGGGACCACTTTTTTCACTGGCAGCAACCACTTCAAGACTACTTCTACCTTCTCCTAATACAATCATGGGAAATCCAGAAGTAGTCTACCAGCATTGAGATCAATATGGTTAAGGCACATTTACCAGAAATTACTGCTTAGAAAAGAATGAGAAAGTGACTGTGATGACGAGCAAATCCGAGACCAGATCTCTAGTTTGTTAATAGTCTCCTCCTGAGTCTGATTTTTATGGTCGTGTGGGCCAAGCTCCACAGATGTTATGCCATCATCAGATTTGTAAAAGAGCGATGTGGAAGCACATAACAGGACCGCTGTCTGATGTTCTGCCCCAGTGCTCCAACATAGTTTCCAGTGATTGTGTTTATGTAGCCCTTCCCCTTTGCGGGCTGCATAAACATACCCACTTCCTGGCGCACTACATTTCCTTTCCGCAAGTGCGGACGTGACAGCCGCCGTGTGCAACATGTTGGGGCAGACTTAAACTGTGCATGCACAAGTATCGTGCATATGTATGTAACCCTCACACCACCTTTGGCTAGCTGGCACCCCCCTTTAAAAACTACTGACAACTGCATGGCATACAATTTTCTTTTGGCAGAGCTACACTCATAGTACCATCCCTAGCGTTTGAGTGTGTACCAGGCTCATTATCTAGAGGAGGGGGGGTGGGATACATACTAAAATGAACCTTTTTATTTACAGCCAGGTCCAAGGGAGAGGATGCTAGGGATACGCTAGACCTAACTGCTGAGGAGCCCCATTAACATTCACAGTAGAAGCACCAAGCGGAATATCCAAAGTAGTAACTGGGATTTTGCTGTATGGCTTTATTTACAGCTGTTACTTAAAGCAAAGGTGGTCCCCCAAATGTTTATCATTGCAATACAAGCACGCTCTTTTTTTGCAGGACACTTTGCTAAGCAGTACTGTTTTCCACAAAACAAACATCTCTATCTCTCTTCCAAAGTGTATATCTGTGGGATGTGCCACACACTTTAAACATTGTCCACACATTTCCATTTCCAAAGTGTATATCTGTAGGATGTGCCACACACTTTAAAATTCTCCTGGTGCATGGTCATTGCCCAGGGAACACTGGTGCCCATCCATGAACCACTTAGCCCTGCCTGAAACTCCAGATGGCGGTCCTCATCCTTTCCCTCAAACAGCCTCTGCCATTCCTTCAGGGTTACACCAAATGAGTCTCCAATCCCCAATGAATTGCTAAAGACTCCCAGCTTTAATTTTAAATTCAGCACAGTTGTGTTGAAAGGGGTCCTGACCGGTGTGATCTAGCCTTATCTAGGGCACACACACCCCTCAGACAACTCCCTCAGAGAACAATCTCAAATTATGTACTCACAGATTAGTTGCTCCTTCTTCCCAGTCATGAAAAGAACATAAGGCACCTTTCTTTCTTTGGTAGCTGTCATATTCTACTTATTGTTCTTCCTTAAGGCAGCTGTGAACTTCAGGGGATTGCCCCATGGATCCACAAGAACTGCATTCCCTCTCGCTCCCCCTGGAGTGAAACTAAAGAGTCCTGCAGGCAAACTGAAGATTTTACAAAACTAGGGTGAGAAATAGGCAAAAGGTAATGCAAAAGGTATTTAAAAGACGCCCAATCCCGGAGGCTCTGAGCGCCATACAGATAAGTAAACACATATTTCAAAACAAATCAATAAAACAAAAAAAATAAATATGAGCATATAAATAATTAACTCCTCATAAAAAACTGTTCCCATAAATAATAAACTAAACATCAGACTGCTAACTACTATAACCAAATCTATGCACTGACAGCTTAATCCAAAAAGGCATGAGTGAGTAGGAGGGCCTTAAGGTGGGCCTTGAATACCTCCAAGGTGGGGGCCTCCCTTAACCCCAAGGGGCAGCGAATTCCACAGGATGGGAGCGGTGACACTGAAGGCCCTGTCACCAGCCGATTTCAGCCTCGTCCTGGGAATCGCCAGGGGGCCGCCACAGGAGGAACGGAGGGGGTGAACCGAGATAGCAGGTACAAGAAGGTCTAACAGATAACCAGGGCCCTGACCGTGTAGGGCCTTATAGGTGAGAAGACCCACCTTAAAGAGGATCCTCCACCTGACCGGCAGGCAGTGCAGCTCACACAACACCGGTGTAATGTGGCCAAATTTTGGCTGCCCAGTAAGTAACCGGGCAGCTGCGTTCTGCACTAGCTGCAGTCTGCGGAGAGATCCTCCCATGACCCTGAGGTAGAGCGCATTACAGTAGTCAAGCCTTGATGTAACTAAAGCATGCATCAAAGTGGGGAGGTCCATCGACGGAATAAGGGGCTTTATCCTGGCGACATTTCTGAGATGGAAAAAAACAGGAGCGGATGGTAGAAGATATCTGCGCCTCCATAGTCAAACTCCTATCCAGAATGACACCAAGATTTCGCACCCTAGAGGAGGCCTTCAATGGAACAGATTCCAGAACAAGTCCAGTCTCTGATTCAGAGGCCTTCCTATCACGCACTTTGTTCGACTCCACCACCAATACCTCCATCTTATAGGGGTTCAGTCACAACCAGCTAGAGGCCATCCAGTCATTGATATCAGCAAGGCAGCTGTTTAGCACGTCTACTGCGCTGGATGTTCCTGGGGCAGAGGATAAATATAACTGGGTATCATCAACATAGCAATGAAAACCCAAGTCATACTTCCTAATGATCCCTTCCAGGGGTAGTATGTACAAATACCAGGGCTGCCTCTGACAGAGCCCCCAGTGGCAGACCTTCTGCCAGTCTAACTGCCGCACTTGAACTTACAGATGAACATTCTAAGCTCCCCAAATGCAGCTGATTATAAACTGGTTATGCTGCTGTGAGAGTTCTAAATGACATAATCATCCTTCTCTCAGGCTAGCTGATAAACAATGATGTCATTATGTAGAAAGCCCCCAATGACCTCCCCACCAGCTGCCCTTTTCCTACCTGCCTAAGACTAGTACTAATGGGATTCTAGTAACCCGAGGGGACTGGGTTGCCACACGTAGTTATGTCAGCACCGCCATGTTGCGCAAGGCTGACTCCGGGGCACACTGTATGTGTGTGAGTATCATGCATGCCTAGTACTGTAATTGCTGCAGTATGACGGTTGACTCCCGTGCAGCGAGAGCACAGCATGTTCTGTTCACTGCTCTTGCTGCTCCTAAAAAGCACTCCACAGCCATATTGGCTCTGACCAGAGTTTGTTTATATAGGTCACAGTGATTAACCTGTAGTGGTTTATTTAAGACAAATCAGCCCAGTTTATTGTAGACAACATCCAGTTGTTCCAGAAGTTGTTTAGTAACTTCATTATACACACTTTATTATACACTAGGTTGCCATATTCTAACATTGGTAAAATTAATTGTGCAACAGTATTTATTCTAGCTTTTTTGGTTAGAGCAAAGGCATTTCTTTTTAGTGCACTAATTTGGCAATTTACTTTTATGATGATGTCGTTTATATGTTTAGCGAATTTTAGTGCATTATTAGTTAATACTCCTAAGTATTTGTATTCACTAACTGTGATGATTTTCTCTCCATTTAGTAACCTAATCTCTAGCTTACTGTCTTTTCCCTTTTTGCTTGTTTGCTTTGAAAATAGCATAGATTGATTTTTTTTTTTGGGGGGGTGGGGGCCTTAGTATCAATCCCGGATACCAGTTGTAATTGTCTAAACCCTTTCTCCAGATTATTAGTTTTCCTGTAACCGGTACTCCTGTACTACATTTCTAACTTGTTACTGGCTGATGTAGTTAAGTTAGTATTGTCTGCCAAAGCTATATGTCGGAATTTTTTACTATCTTGTTTAGAGCGTGGGGATCATTAATGTACACAAAAAAAATCAGGATTCCTAAAATGGACCCTTGTGGTACTCCCCTGGTAAGATGACTTACATTGACTGGCCTGGTGGTACTGAGGGTTGAGGTGCTGGACACCACACCTCGCACTATGCCGGCGACCTGGATTCGGGAGAGGACCCGGGTTGTTGGGGCCAGCCGGGGGGGGGTGGGGTGGAGGAAGGGAGAGAGCAGGATTGAGCAGCCGTTCGGCAAGCTCTCCTCTCCTGGGGAGGGACCTGTGGAGTCCGGCACTACAGTGACACCCAGTGGTGGCTGGGTATTCCTGCAGCCAGACCTCTTAGGATGGGGTTGAAGGAGGGGCAGACGCCTAAGTGGGGCATGCAGGAGTGCGCTCCTTGGTGTGCTGGTCTCATTGCACATCCTCCTACTTCAGGGGTACCTACAAGTAGAAAGCCCCTCTGGAGTGTGCAGCAGGTTCCCCCAATGGACCCACATTCTCCCAGCCTGAACAAAGCCCGGCCTGCCGGGCAGGGTCTCAGGGTGATATCAGTCTCCCCCCTCCATGAGAGGTAAGTCACAGTCCTCCCATCTCACGGCCAAGGTGAAGGCCAGGTCTGGTGGAGCTTGAGGGGTCCACGTACCAGGGCAGATAGGGGATCAAGTGTTCCCCGCCACTCCAAAAAAAAAAAAAGATGACCTACATTTGATTTTACATTAGTAACCATTACTAGTTGTGACCTCCCTGCTAGATAGCTCTGAAACCACGTTAAGGTTTCTGGCATCACACCAGTGTCAGCATATTAATAAAATAGCATGATTAATAACATCAAACACTTTTGAGAGTTCAATGAATACTGCACCCACAGGTTCATCCCTGTGCATGGTACTAGCCACAATACTAACGGATTCTGTAAGAGCAGTATCCGTCAACCTCTCAGCCCTGAATCCCGATTGTTGATTTGCTAGTAATTATTATTGTTCCAGATACCCACTCAAGTTGAATGCTGACCATCCTGTACAGCATCTTAGAGAGGACAGAAAGCAGAGCAATTTGTCTGTAGTTGGATGATCATCTCCCCTTCCCTTTTAAATCTAGGTACCACCTTAGCACATTACCATTGTTCAGGAAATCTTCCCTCCATGAAGCTTCTGTTCAACATTTTAATTAGTACAGGGGAAGTTAGAGGAGCTAACATTTAAAAAAAAATGTATTTCAGTGTGATCTAATCCAGGCAACTTATTAATACTCAGTTTGGTAAATTCTGCCATCTGGTCTTCATTCAAAATTCTTTTAAATCTAAATTTGAGAATTCCAGGATTTTCGGAGATGTGGTTAGCATAGTCGAGATTACCATCATCACTAGGGATATCTGTATCTGGGAGTTAACAAAAATAATCATTTAAGATGTTTGTTATAAAAAAAATTACAAGGAGGTTGATTCATGCTATTGTCAGATAGAAAATTTACCTTAATTTTAATATTTTAGTCATGTCAAAACTTCTGATCAGATTCATAGATACATAGACAGTGTCGGCAGATAAGGGCCTATGGCCCACCTAGTCTGCCCATTTGAGCTTGTAAGTTCAGTTTGTTTTCCTAGAAGTCTATTTCCCCTTACCCCTGACCTCTAGAATTCCTTTATGTCTATCCCATGCATTCTTAAATCCTGTGATTGTTTCAGCCCCCACCACTTCCTCTGGCAGGGTGTTCCACTTGTCCACCACCCGTTCTGTGAAGAAATTCTTTCTCATGTTTCCTCTGAATCGTCCTCCCTCCAACTTCATCCCATGCCCTCTAGTCCTGAAACATCTTTTTCACTTAAAAATAGTGTTTTCCTGCACCCTGTTCCTCCCTGTAAGATACTTGTATGTCTCTATCATATCCCCTCTCTGCCTCCTCTCCTCCAGGGAGTACATGTTCAGTTCCTTCAACCTGTCTTCATAGGACTTGTGATGCAACCCATGCACCATCTTTGTTGCCCTCCTCTGATTCCAGTAGAAAGATGGATTTATGGTAGAGTCTATTTTTTGTTATTATAATTTTTTTTTTGCTTTACGGACAGAGTTTTTACACTGATTTCTTAATATTTTAAATTTGACCCACTCTTCATTATTTAACATTCTATTTGCTTTTCTCTACATTGTCTTTTAATCTGATTTGTTTTTAGGAATCCAGGGCATGTGGTTTTTTCAAGGCATTTTGTTTTTTAAGGTGCAGACAAGTTACACTCATCCAGGGACATTCAGAGAATTCTAAGATTGACAGTTGCAGATTGGGGAGCAAGTCTAAACTGTACCACTTCTCCTTTTGTAAGCTACTTAGAAAGGCATTTTAAAATACCATTGGGTACAATATTGCTGGTCCAGCAGCTTTATTCTGTTAATAATTAGTTCACAATATATGGGGGTGTGCTCTCCCAGGCTTAATATTAGGACCCTACTTTTAAGTTCTTTTAGGTCTGAAGTGGGAAAAATCAAATCCAGCTGATTTCCCCTACTAACTAAAGTTCATTTTCTGGTGTGCTCATAATAATCTGCCTTAAATCCAGTGGAGTAAGGCTGAACTCAAGCTTTCCTCCGTTCGACTTTCCATAAGGCGTTGAAATCACGTAGCAGTATTAAGGATTTTCCTTTCACTTTTGCCTCAGTTACTTGAGATAGGGCTTTAAAACATACTGGATTGATTTTTGGTGGGGAGTGGGGCGACCCTAAGACTATGCTATGGTGCTGGTTGCCCAGGCACAGCTGGTCCTGGCCAGATGCCTTTTACGGCTGCTAGGCCTCATGGCTGCTGCTATCCTGACTGTCTTGCTCGCACAGATGCCCTTGAGGACTCTGCAGTGGTTCCCCCACCCAGTGGGCTCAGCATTTAGATGAGCTGGAGTGTCTCATAACAGTGACCCCTCCTCTCCATTATGCCCTGCTGTGGTGGTAGGACCATTCCAACCCACAGATGGGATCCCCCTTTCTGTGTCCATTCCCTCTCCTGGTGATGATGATGATGATGGATGCCTAAGATTCAGGTTGCGGTGCCCATATGGTCCCCTTCTGGACTCTGGGCCAATGGTCCCCCTTAGATATGGCTCTGCAGAGCAGTACTCTGGAGATAAGGGCTGTTCTGCTTGGCGTACAGACCTTCACTGCCCTCCTTCTGGGGCATCAGCTGTTGATCCGTACAGACAATATTTCGGTGATATATTACATCAGCCGTCTGGTCAGAGTCCATTAGTATCCTCTTTGCAAAGAGGTGAAGAGGATGGTCCTGACATTAACGGCTTACAGTGCCACGATGTGGCTCAATGGAGGAGAGCCTCTCAAATATCTACTGTTACAGTAAGTAACTATTCTTTCTACTGACAGTTATACTCCTGATAGTCATTAGGGAATAAAACCCATGCTGACCTTGTGGTACAGTGGTAGTTCTACCACCTGCCACACCAGTGACCCGGCTTCAAGGAAAAACATTATTTTCCAAGGGTTGCCTTGGGGGAGGTGGGATAGAGTATCCGGAGGACTGCTCTTCTCACCTTTAAATACCCGACACTTAGCAGAGGCTAAGTGCCATCATTCAGAAGGCCCAGAAGAGCAAAGGGAGTTTTTAAAATATGGACAGTTTACCGTAGAGTGTAACTTGTCACGTTAAGTAACCATTATGATTGGAATGTGCTACTTAATTATAATAACACTATGGGCTGTACTTTCCATGGGACTCTTAAGTGCTTCAACTGCAGCTTTTATTTTTGCCAGCAGACAGTTGCAGCACTTTTTCATTGTCCAACAGGAATGGAGCATGATTAACAAAAATGGCCAACTTTCCTGTGTCAAGCGACTTTCAGATTTGTGGCCTCTCCTAATGGAGGGTAACCAGAATGATCTTGTGGGCATTTGGTATGTGGGGTGATCCTTTGTCAAGCACCAGCTACAGGTTACCCTAAATGACGTGTTGGCCAAGACTATAGATGCATTAGTCACTGTATGTCTTCTGGCACTGCTACCCCTTTTAGCTTCACTGATGTGGGTCCCCTGAAGACACTGAGGGCTTGTTTGACATCATCAGAGGACCAAGCATTTGCAGTGGCAGCCCCTGTAATCTAGAATACACTCCCAAGAACCATAGTAGAGACCATCAGTGGAGGCCTGATGGTACTTGACTATGTCCTGTGTAATGTACACTGTACGTAGATCTATTTCTGTTTAGTTTATATATTGCTTATTTCAATCTGTAGTGTTTATTGTTTTATGTATTGTATGGTGCCCTGAGTCTCCAGGGAAGGGCATCATATCAAATAAAATCTACTACTGCCACTACGACTCAACACGTGAGATTTAGTAGAGGATGGCAGACCTTCCCTTCACTGGTAAGGATCTGTTTTGGCCAGAGGCTTGGGGTACCTGATTCAGACTGAGAAGTCCTCCATCACCTTAGACTCATTCACTTTGGTTACCATTATCAAACAGACTATTAAGCAGTGCCCAGAGGCTGGCACCTCTTTTTGTTGTTCCTTTTGAGGCTCTTGGGGGGTAGCAGCAGTGAGAGAGGCAGCAATTTCAGCAATACCAACCAGACATGTTCTTCACCCCAAAAACGCAGGACAAGGCCAGCTTAAAGACAGTGGCAGTGGCTGTACTGGTGGTCAGGACTTTACACCCATCTCCAGGGGCAATAAGTGATGGTCTAAGGATTCCCCCTCTCACTGCAGTCAGTATTGCAGCTCCCAGTCTGGGGCTTACTCTGTCAATTCCTCCTGCTGTGGTCTTCTGTTGTTTAAGGCAGATGGTTTCAGGAAGTGGTAGGCTTAGTGTTGTCTCTGAAATTCGAGACTCTGCCTCATGCACCTTTAGAAGACATGCTTTTGCTGGAATCTCCACTACAGAACAAGGTTCACGAGCTCCTATCAGGGAATGCGATAGAGCCTGTCTCAGAAGTAAAGGTAACCAGCCAGGGCTTGGGTTGACGTTATTTTTTGTTTTATTTAGCACTGTGCGGTGCCTCCATTATGTAACCCACTAACTGGCTGCCTGTGTTCGGGGAGAAAACTGTTGCTCGGCATTTTGGCTAGGTTTGACTTCTAGTCTTGGGCAACCGAGTAACTCCGGACACAGGAAGCAATAACTGTAATGTCCAAACCAGGAGTGGGATTCTAGAGTGTGGCTTTTATTCACAACAACAGCAGAATAATAAAGCATAGATGGACCCCCACTGGGCTACACTCCCTGGTAATGCAGACAAACGGAGACCAGAACACATCTTCTTACACACTGTAAACCTCAGGTTCTGAAACACACTGGGCTTTCAACGCGAACTTGTTCTCTTCTCTGGATTTCCCTGGCGTGGCACATCCGGCCAGCACTTGGACTACTTTCCATATGGCATGAATAGTTATTGGTGGCTCCCTACACCACCCATAAGCACATACTGGCTCCATAAAGGGAAAATTTTCCATCTAATCCCACATCTGGGTACTTTCTGCGAACAGTGCCCAAGTGCCCAGGAGAAAGCTAAAGGTGCCCAAACTGAACCTATAGAGGTAAATCTGGTTACTCCAGATGGGGGTCTCCCACCTCTTGCTCCTAAGTCTATACCCGGCCATTCATTTGGAATCAACACTTTTCCATTTGAACCTCTCTGGTTGTAGACTGCTATCTCGAAGTGTATATCACACGTAATCTACAGTCTCTTGAAAATAGTGTCCTAACTTGTAATGTTCTTTAAGTGGCTATGTCCATCCCTGTAGACCCCCACTGATTAGAGCATTTCAAGCCATACACAACAAGTACTGTACTTGGCTGTCCTTTCTACTGGCCCACAGTAGCAGATACTTAACACAACAGTCTTAGTGAAACATAGGCTCTCTGGCAGAGCTGACTCACCCTAGTTTGCAGGGTACACAGGCTTCTCACAGGAAACACAAACATACTTCTCGGTGCCTCAGCACAAATCTTCTTAGGCAGCTTGTCTTTTTCCAGCAGAACCAGGGGATTGCCCCCGAAGAGTTGGTCTGGTTCCCCCCCATCCCTCTCAGGGATGGGGCCCTGGAACAACTGGGAGACGGTCTCAACCACTTCACAAGTGTTCTTCTGTGTCCTTCTCTGGGGCGAGAGTACACATCCACTACAACTGGTAGCTCTGATCAGAGCTGAGGGCTCTGAGGAACTGCACACTGTAGTGCACCTCCTCCCTCCACTGAGTCTCCTACTAGACTACCACTCACTGACTGACTCTCCTGAAGACTGATTCAAAACCTCCCAACGTTCTAACTTCCTGCTACAACATTCCAAAGTGGCTTATGCTGCTGCGAAAATTCTGTATGATGTCATCCCTCCAGCTCAGCTGAGACTGAGGACAGAGTGAGACAGTGTGAAATCCATTTAACTGGTGTTTCACGAGCTGTCTTCCCTGCCTGCCACTAGATCTAAGTGGGATTCTTGTAACCCCGGGTGACAGGAGGGTTATATAAAGCTCAGCAGGCATTCTTGTTGCTGTACTTTCTGGTATCCAAGCAAATGGAAGATGGCACCCCATCCTGGATCTGCGGATACTAAAAAAGTTTATCCACAGATGGAAGTTCAATATGGTCACGCTGAATCAGATAATTCTGCCCCTGGAGACCAGTGCATGTTTCTGCTCCCTAGACCTCCAACCTCCAGGATTCCTACTTCCACATTCCCATCCCACTTAAAATGATATTTAACAAGAATAATCTAACAACTATATTCTTAGGAATCAGGGTGTAGTGAGGTCTACATGCAGCTAATACAGTGCACTCAATCTCATGTATGTATATTACCATCTTTGCTACTGTATATTCTGCCTTCTACCTTAGTACTACTGTCTTTGATACTGTATGCAATGTTATTCATGCTTCCTTACTGAACAACTTTGTAAAGAGGCCTCATTTACCTTAAAGTATGTATCCTGTATAAAAACAAAGTACACTCTGTACCAGCAATTCTTGCAGGAGATGCTCCAGACACTTGACCTATGTTCATATGCAAAATAATTGAAGGTCAATACCGCTAAAACTTTTACCATGATTTTTGGCTCTGCCCAGAAATTGGCCAAAAACACCCTCCCCCTCAGCTTTCACCACCCTGGATGGTACCCTGCTAGACTATGCCCTAGCTTACAAACAGGGGTTGAAATAGCCACCTGTTTGCCTGTCCTAGACACCCTCTTTTTCCCAAGGACATTGGTTTAATTTCTCTGCCTGTCCCTGGGAGAGAAAAAGTATTAGTGGGCACTAGAACCCAGGAGATGCTGCTGCCTGTAAGGTTGGGCTGTGGACCTCCCAACATCATGGCGTCACATATTGGGAGATGTCAACTCAACCCAAGGTCCTGTGCTGGGTGTTCTGTGCGGTTGGCTGTTTTGTCAAGCAGCAGAAATGGAAACAGTGTTATGGTATGGCTAGACTGCACATGTGTTCCTTGTCATTGTGCATGTGATATTGCCAGTCCTCCTTTCGTTTTCTGCATTGCGTATCTCAATTCTTTATGTGCTGTGCTTGCAATAGCAGCTTATGACTAGCAGTTGTTCACAGGCAGCAAAGTTGTGAGGATGCAAATTAAAACCCCTTTTCAGGACTATCTACTAAGAGGGGCCTGGATAAAACTAATGAAAAGCCATTGTAAGGGCTAGAAAAACATATTTGAAAGCCCTTTTCAGGGCAGACAGTCGAGGCAGAAAGAGGGAGAGACTAGGCATTTAGAGATTAGGAGGGGAACTAAAGGCTGAGACAACCACTTAAAACCCATGTTAGGGCAGGAAGGGTTGCAGAGACAGAAGAGGGAGGTCTGGTTAAAAGTCCTTGTCAGGGTGACAAAGTAGGGGGAGACCCAGGCTATACACCAAAGCAGAGGAAGCTGATTTGTTTGTCAGGGCAGAGATGAAGAGAGTGAATTAAGGGCCCTTGTCAGAGCGTCTGCTGAGCAGGAGGGTAAAATAAATCAAAATCTCTTATCAGGGCAGTAAACTGGGAGCACACATGTTAAGCTCTTTTCGGGGCCATGTACCAGCCAGTGGGTAATATTTAGTAGCCCATTGTAAGGCACCTTACAATGGGCACCATCAGTTATTAAGCCCTTTCCATGGCACTGTACCAGCCAGGGGGCACACTAGTTATTATTAGCTCATATTTGGAAACAGAAATGTAAAATTAGTAAACCAAAATCAACAGGACAGGAACAAATTCTGTGGGACATTCAAAATGAATATTGCACCTGTCCCTTGGACAGCCATCCACAAAAAAATTATTTCTGGCCCTGCTTACAAATATCTAGGCGTCCCCCTCCTCCTACGTTGTACACACCAAAGACACCCGCTCCTTCTCCCTCTCCCCTGCATGACGACTGGCCAGTCAACTTTCTCCTATAGGCTCTATCCCTTTGGAACAGTCTTCCCCACCAACTCCACAACTCTCTCTCTCTCTCTCTCTTACCATTCTCTCAAACAGCACTTATACTGCCTCCCTACCCCCTGCTCCTGCCTCTCATCATCCCCCTTCCCATCAGCCTCCTCCACATAACACTAACATAGGGAAACGACTTTACAGTGTGCCTTGCACTGTCTTTCTATTAATTATAGCATCTGTTGGATCAACTTTACTGGCTGTATGTCATATAATGTCAGTTGGATTAACCTGTATGCTTACTCATTGCATTCTGTTGTAAGCCTTGTAACTACCTTGCCTCTACTCATGCTCAGTACTTGTATTCTAAGTGTGTGTATTTACCCATTGTCTGTATTTGTTACCCCGTCCCCGAGTCGCACCTGGAAATGAGCCCCTGCTCAGTGTGCTTTTCCCAGTTATAAAAATTTTAAATAATTAAAAAAAATACACAAGTTGCGATCCCGCAGTCCTGCCGTTGGGAATCCTTAGGGTTCCCATTCTCGACACAGCTGTTATCCTTCCATGGACTAGAGCCTTCAAGGAGGCATCAAGGGCAGTGTGGAGGCATCCCATCTCTTGTCCGCTGGCTCCAGGGACCTTCTCTTGTGGCATTACTCATCCACAGGTATGGTACATCACTCCTCTTGGACAGAGTAGGGGAACAAAGAGCACGCTACACTTGCAGTACAGGGCTGGGGGGGGTTACGAGCTGAATGGGAGAGGGTAGGTCCCACAAAACTTTTAGGGCCGTCTTGATGGACTCCCTTTCTTTTTCTGCTGTCATGTTCTATGTTCCTGTGTTTCTCTTCAGGGCTTAAACTACTGCAGATATTACACCTCACCCATGATTGACATCCAGAAGCAGACTACACTCAGATGGGTGCCCTTGGCAAGAAGTTTTTTTCTAGGATCGTGGATATGTTGTTAATCCACACTTCTTGGCAGTGTCCCTTTCCCTTTAAATCAGCCGGAAAGTATTCAAGCTAGCTCCTCCCACCCATCTATGTGGTATAACCCTCGGCTCCGCCCAGTGATGCCAGAGCTTCCTTTCCACTGGATGATTCAGGTTATCTCCTTCGTGCTTTCGCATTTTGTAGGCCCTGACTTCAAAACCTTCGGTTATTCCAAAAATTCGCCTTGTTCGCGTTAGCGATTGCGATAGTTTTTTCTCGATCATGGAAGACAAGTCTTCCCCCAGATTTCGCCGGTGTTCGTGAGGCCAGAAGATGTCGCACACTGACCCACATGCCGCGTGCGTTTACTGTTTGGGTGTTGACCATGACAACACGATGTGTGAATTTTGCCTCGTGTTCCAACCTAACGTCCTCTATGACCGTTTCGCACACCTTAAGCTGAGAGGCCCGGAAAACAGAACCCGCTGTGAAATCCAAGGAGGCCCGGTGAGCGTTTTCTGCAGCTGCAGGATCTGCCGAGCAATTGGAGCACATGCAAGCCTTCAAGGAGGAAGCGGCTCATGCCACAGAATCTTTTTCTCAGAGCTTCTTCTGTTCCGCTTAACCTGGGCTCCACCTTCTCGGGTTCCTTCCGAGAGTTCTGCCACTCTCTCCCAACTAAGGGTGAGAGTCCTGTGGGCATGCACTCCTCTCGGTCCAGTAAGTGGGAGAAGGACCCGGGACCATCTTCGTCTTGATGGAGAAACTCTTGGGATCGGGAGAGATCTTGGTCCCAGGAACCAGCCATTTCGACCTCACTTGAAGTCACCTCTTTGGCTGCTGGCTTCTCGGCCTTGTTGTCTGGCCAGTCAACCGAAGTGTTGATCGACAACATGGAAATAATTCTCGACCCGATCGACCCTTTGTCGCCGGCGCCGGTCACCGACTGCCTTACTCGGTCCTTACTTTCCCCAATGAGGAGACCCAGCCTGCTGGGAATCCCACTGAGGAAGTGGTCCCTGACCCCGGGAAGTCACCGATCCCACCGGTGTCTCCTGAGCAACCGAGTCAGCCTGTCCGATCTCGATCGAGGTCTCGGACCCCCTTGACCAAAAGGCCGAGGAAGGGCCATAAGGGCTTTAAAAAGAGGCGACGCCATCGGTCGTCCTCGCCCTCCTCGGATGAGGAGAGGCTCCAGTGGAAGCTCCGTCGGTGCTATGAGGACCTCATGTAGCAATAGCTGATTTTGTCCAGGCACAAGCCTACCCCAGCTTCTACCCTGGCCATTACTTGGCTTTCGCCTCCCAGGCCAAAGCCAACTCCTCTGGAGCCGAGTAAGTCTGTTCCTCCACTCGTGAAGCCGGCGAAACCTCTGGTTTGGCCTAAACCGGTCTCTCCACTGATTTTGGTGGAACCGCCACCCAAGCAGCCTGTGGGAGGGGCTCCTTCTAAGGAAGCTAGACCGGACACAGCTTCCCCAGCGTCTTTCGGTCTTTGTCACCCCCGACCACCGCCGGCGGGTCGAGGGTGATGTGGGCGGTCGACTGCTGTATCCGGATGCCTCAGATTCGGATGAAACTGGCCTCCATTCTCATCCAGGGGATGATGAATCGGCTGGTGGGATAGAGACAGAGGAAGGTCCTTCATCCTTTCAGGGCATTCTTTGCCTCATCTCTGAGTCCACAGGGATGCCCCTGGAACCTATCCAGAAAAAGTCTGAGTACCGTCTCACTGACTTCTTCAGGAGAGGGGATATCCCAACAGAAGCCTTTCCTGTGGCCGAGTCCATTGTTGGCCTGGCCTTAGAACTTTGGCAGCACCCTGCCTCCTGTCCAGCTCTGTCTGCCCGTATGGCCCGCAAGTATGCGGTGCCCATGGGGTCCCTTGCGGGATTCACAGAGCACCCTTCGACCGAGAGCCTTGTGACCGCCTCTGTGTTCAGGTGTACTGGTAGTTCTACCGATACCGACAGACCTCCTGAGAAGGAATCCAAATATTTGGATCACTGTGCCCGGAAGATCTTTACAGCCTCGTCTTTAGGCCTCTGTCAGGCAAGCTCGGCTGTCATCATGGCACACTTCTCCCATGCCCTTTTGGGGTCCTTGGACGAAGTCCTCCCACATCTCCCCGTGGACTGGCAAACTATGGTCAAGCAGGTCCGGGACCAAGGCCATGCTGGTGCCAAACAACAGCTCCAGATGGCAGTGGACATCGGAGACTCATGTGCCTGTTCACTGGCAGCCGCAGTTGCCTCTCACCACAGGGCTTGGCTGAGGCTCTTCTCCTTTCCAGTGGATACTCAGCACAAACTAGCTGATGTTCCTTTCCTGGGCACCGATCTCCTCAGCCCAGGTGTGGCTGGTCACCTTCAATGCATTGAGCAGTCCAGTGCCACCTTGGATGCCACTTCTGCTTAGGGTTCTTCTGGTCCCAAGAAGCAGCAGAAGAAGAAGCCTTTTTGGCACTCTTCCCCTGCGGCGCAGCAGTCCTCCTTTCAAGAGGGTCAGCAGCAGCAGCAGGCTCAAGCTTGGCACCCCCGGCCCAAGCCCAGACCCTCCCAGGCCTATAAGGGAGGCTTGGGTTCAAGCTCTGGACCCTGTGCCTCCAAGCCTGCCCAGTGACGGGGTGGGGGCTGCCACCCCTACTCCCATCATGCCAGCTCTGGGTCCTCCCTTGGGGGGCTGGCTCCGCCACTTTCTTTCCGCCTGGTCCGCGGTTACCACGGACAGGTGGGTCTTAGAAGTGGTCCATCAGGGACTGCCTCTGGAATTCGAGCAGTACTCTCCAAGCCGAGCCTGCACCCCACAGGAGGAGAGGGTATCCGCCCACACTCAGTCGGCTCTCTGAGACAACATTGCTCAGCTCCTCCTCAAGGAGGCAGTAGCTCCAGTGGCGGACCCTCCAGCAGACCCAGGCTTCATTTCCAGGTACTTCCTGGTTCCCAAGTGGTCGGGGGGGGGGGCTGGTGCCCCATTCTAGATGTGCATGACCTGAATCAGTATCTCAGGTCATGCACCTTCCGGATGGTCACTCTGTCTCAGATCATACCATCCCTGGAGCAAAACATGTGGTTCTGCTCACTGGATCTCCAGGACGGGTTCTTTCATGTCCCAATCTGTCTGTCCCACCAGCGGTTCCTCTGCTTCAGAGCCAAGGGAACTCTATACGAGTTTGAAGCCATGCCATTCAGCCTGTCTTCGGCCCCACGGGTCTTCACCAAATGCATTGCAGTGGTGGTAGCCCACCTCAGGCGTCGGGAGGGGGGGGTCAGAATTTACCTTTACCACGACGATCGGCTCTTAGCAGGTTCCATCCAGCAGGAGGTGGAGAGGTCCAGGGACCTGGCCCTCCAGACCTGCT
This sequence comes from Neoceratodus forsteri, assembly GCA_016271365.2. NCBI lineage: Eukaryota > Metazoa > Chordata > Ceratodontiformes > Ceratodontidae > Neoceratodus > Neoceratodus forsteri. The sequence continues at coordinate 1,002,382,375 of CM028131.1, read as the reverse complement.
CCCAACTCTGTCTCCTGATCAATGAGGCCAATTCGGAGCTCGAGCCTTCTCAGATGATGTGCTTCATCGGGGCAGAGCTTGACTCTCGTCAAGCCAGAGCTCGGCTCCCTGTGGACAGGGTGGAGGTTCTCTCCTCCTTTGCCCAATCATTTCTAGTTGGGCAATTGCGCCCTGCCCAGGACTTTCTGTGCCTTCTGGGTTACATGGCAGCATGCACCTCCATGGTCCATTGGGCCCAGTCGCACATGCGCCCCCTCCAATGGGAGCTGGCCGCCCAGTGGACTCAGTGCCACAGTAATTTCAACCAGCGGATCACTGTGACCCAGAAGATGTGGGGCGCTCTCCAATGGTGGACCATCCCAGACCGGTTGCAGGAAGGGATCCCGTTTGTCTGCCCTGAGCCGATGGCCGTCCTTACGACTGATGCCTCTTTCATGGACTGGGGAGCCCACATGGGGGACAACAGGGCCCAAGGGTTCTGGACCCCTGAGGAGTCCCGTTATCACATCAACCTTTTGGTGCTCCGAGCAGTCAGACTGGCACTGACAGCTTTCACTCCTCAGCTCTGGGGTCAAGTATTTCAAGTCCAGATGGACAATACTATGACCATGTACTACCTCAACAGACAGGACGGCACGCATTCCCGTCTGCTATGCAGGGAAGTGCTCTGCATCTGGACACTCGTGAGCTGTCTGGATTCAGATCTCCTAGCCATCCACGTGGCAGGTGCCTCAGACCAACTGGCGGATGCTATCAGCCTCATAGGCAAGACATCCCACGAGTGGTCTCTCCATCCAGAGGTAGCGTACAGTCCATTCTCCCACTAAGCAAACGTTGGTGGACCAGTTTGCCTCCCAGGAAAACACCAAGCTGAGGCTGTTTCATGCCCGCCCCCTCATCAGGGCTCACTGCAGGGGGATACCTTCTTGAGGCTGTGGACCCCAGGCCTCTTCTACGCCTTCCCCCCATTTCCCTTGATCCACAGGGTGCTCCTCAAGATGAGGAGGGACAAGGTGCAGGTGATTCTGGTAGCCCTAGACTGGCCACGCCAGTTCTGGTCCCCAGATCTCATCAGCCTCGGCAACAGGCCCCCAGAGTGGCTTCCAGCACACCTGGACCTGATCTCACTCAATCAGGGGAAGGTATTCCATTTGGACCTTCAGTCCCTGCACCTGACAGCCTGATACCTGAGCGGCTGGAGTTCCAGGCTTTGGGTCTCTCCTTGGATATCCTCACAGTAATGGAAGCATCCAGGAAGGAGTCAACCAGGAAGTGTCATGTCTTCAAATGGAAAAGGTTTTCCATTTGGTGTCTGGTCAAGGGCCTGGACCCACTGTCCTGTCCAGTGGCTAACATTCTCGACTACCTTTGGTCTCTGTCCAAAGGGGTCTTCGGTCCTCGACCCTTAGGGTGCATCTGGCAGCCATCTCTGCTTACCGGGCGTAGCCGGTCAGCCGACATTGGTGCAGGAGACAGTGGTCGGGCGCTTTTTCAAAGGCCTGGATCACATATCCCCTCCGGTGCGTGAACCTCCACCGCCATGGGATCTACTGCTGGTACTGGCAAAGCTCATGGGCAAGCCATTCGAACCAATGCACAAGTGTGAGTTGTCACACTTGTCGTGGAAGATGGCCTTCCTGGTTGCTATCACATCTGCCGGAAGGACAGGGGAGCTCCTGGCGCTCTCAGTGGACTCCCCTTATCTGGTCTTCCACAGGGACAAGGCTGTCCTGCGCCCCCACCTGAAATTCCTTCAGACGGTGGTGTCAGAGTTTCACCTTAACCAGGTGTTTACTCTGCCGGTGTACTACCCCAGTTACACCTCAGAGGCCGAATACAGGCTCCATACTTTGGACCTGAGATGAGCTCTCTCCTATTATAAGGAGAGGACGGTGCAAATTCAGGGAGAGGTTCGCCAGCTGTTTGTCACCTATGCTGAAAACGCTTCTGGCAGACCTGCAGCAAAGTGGACAATTGCTCGATGGATTACATCTTGCATTAGTCTGTGCTAAGAGTTGGCAGGCAAGGAGCCTTCCAAAGGTATAAGAGCTCATTCTACTCACCATATCGCTGCATCGGTGGCTGCTTCCAGGGACACCCCTATCCAGGAAATCTGTCGGGCTGCTACCTGGAAGACAGCAAACACCTTCATTGCCCATTACCACATTGACCTTGAGTCATGCCGGGATGCTGGTTTTGGGGCCTCAGTTCTCCAATCTCTTGTTTCCCAAGTAGGGGGTGTGCGCCTTGCCTCCCTCCTCCCAGAGAACTGCTAGCAGTCTGCCAAGAAGTGTGGATGAACAACTTTTCCACGATCCTAGAAAAACAGGTTACTCACCTGTAACAGTAGTTCTAGGAGTGGTATATGTTCATCCACACAGACCCACCCGACCTCCCCAGCTGCGGACGCACAAACCTGGCTTCCAGTGGGCTGAGATCTGGCGTCATGGAACGGAGCCGAGGGTTATACCACCCGAGTGGGTGAGAGGAGCCAGCTTGAAGACTTTCCGGCTGATTTAAAGGATAAGGGACACTGCCAAGAAGTGTGGATGAACAACATATACCACTCCTAGAACTACTGTTACAGGTGAGTAACTTGTTCTTCCTCACCACATGACCTCATGTGCATCTCCAGCACCAGACACATATGGCAGTCTTCAGTTGTTGTATATATGGTTGCAGCTAAGTCACCTCTTAGCTGTCATGCCTCAGAGCGTGTCAGGCAAGCTAATAATATTTCTGCTCAAGCCCTGGAGGTAGCTCAGCACCAAACAAGGGCATCATACAATGCCAGTGAGGTGGCTTCCAACCTAGCAGAAGCTGCAGTCTACATCAGGCGGATGCCACTCTCAGCTGGCATATTTGACCTGGAGTAAGGTGCTCAACTCACACTTCCAGGGGGCTCATTTCTTCTCCCCAGGATCAAGTGGGAACTGTTGGGGAACCCACCTGCTCCTGTGCCACAGGAGCCACAGCCTGGCCCTGACTAGTTTCATGTCTCACTAGACCTGCAAGAAAACCCTGCCCTTAGGTTTTCTCCCCAACGCAGAGGGCTGAGGGTATCTGTTACTCTCAGGGTGAGCCAGCTCCTCCCTCAGAAGAAGGGATAGCTTGGTACTCTGACACATAAGTGGGAATCAGTGGTGAAAAATGATTCGTGGAAGATATGAAAATTATGTTCTTACTGTAATTGTTAATCTTCCAGAACACCTTCACCACTGATTACCATACACGCCCACCCAACAAAATATGGTGTATGAAAACAAAAATTGGACTAGGGACTTTAGAAAATTCTCAGAATCTAGGTTTTTAGGTAGTGTCAGTAAAATAAAATGGGATCGATGTAAATTAATTTCAGATATTGACACTTCAATTAAATATTTTAGTCAAATTTTTGAAGAAGTATGTGATTTACATGCACCAAAAGTTAAAGCAAAGAAGAAATTAAATAAATTACCGTGGATAAATGATAAACTTTTGAAACAAATTCAAATTAAAAATAGAATTTGGAAAAAAGCGCTAAAATCAAAAGTGGAAAAGGATTGGATTTCCTTTAAAGTTGTTAAAAACAAATGTAAAAGGTTAATTAAGACTTCAAACATTTCATTTTACAAAAATAAAATAGATTCAAGCACAGATCCAAGACAGTTTTGGAGAGTGGTCAAGAAATTGACTAAACCAGGATGTGATTCCTCAGAGGAGATATTAAGGTTAAAAAATGGTAATATTACTGAAAATCCGGAGGAAATTTGTAATGTCTTAAATAATTTCTTTGTTGATCTCCCAAATTGTGAAATTCCTTGTAATTTAGATTTAGAACAAACTAGAATAGAGTCTAGTCTACTCAAAATAAATTTCCCCCATTTAGATTCAAAATTTTGACTGTCACTAAAGTATATAAAATTCTTCAAAATATAAATGCTCATAAAGCTTTTGGTAGTGATTGTTTGGAAGGTACATTTTTGAAACTAGCTGCTTTTCATATAGCACCAATTATTACTTATCTATTTAATTGGGGCCTTCAAATTGGATATTTTCCCTTACTTTGGAAAGAGAGTAGAGTTAAGCCTATTTTTAAAGGGGGAGATGTGATAGAAGTTAACAACTATAGGCCTATAGCTCTATTACCTCTTTTGTCGAAATGTTTTGAAAAACTTGTCTCTATCCAGATAATGGAATATCTGGATAGATACAGTTTGCTGACAATTAATCTGGTTTTCGAAAAAATTATTCTACTACAACAGCTCTTTTGGAATTTTATGACCAAATAAACAGGTCATTGGGAGAAAATAAGGAGACAGCTGTTATTTTTGTAGACCTTTCAAAGGCCTTTGACCTGGTGGACCACCCCTTATTAATTGAGAGACTGCATGAAATAGGTCTGAGGGACGATTCTTTAAATTGGTTAAAATCTTATTTGGATGATCATTCCCAGAGAGTTGAGGTACAGGGATGTTTGTCAAGAAAGAGGAACGTAAATAGAGGGGTTCCTCGGGATCGATTTTAGGACCTCTTTTGTTCCTAATATTTATAAATAATCTTCTATCGACTGTAGAACAGTCAGAGATTCGACTTTATGCTGATGATACGGTTATAATTGCGTCCGGAAAAACGGAAGAAATATTACAAACTAATCTGCAGTCTGATTTTCGAAGAATTGAGGGGTGGTTCACCAGGTCAAGGCTGATAATGAACACAAAAAAAACGAAGTGCATGAATTTTCCACTAAAAATATGTGGTAACGTTGTTTATAACTTATCTATTTATACAGAGAATCATACTAAACTAGAACAAGTTAAAGAATATAGTTACCTAGGGATTATATTTGACGAGTATTTGGCTTTTTCAAATCACATCATTGCATTGATTAAAAAAGTTAATAGAAGGGTAGAGGCGTTAAGAAGAAGTACTGATTGTTTATCATTCTTAGATAGAAAAAAACTGGCAGATCAGTTAATTATTCCAGTGCTAAGATGTGGAGAATTAATATATAGAAATGCAAATAAAGCTTTATTGTCTAGATTAGGTAAAATGTATTATCGCGTAGCAAGATATGTATTACAAGGAAATTATCAGATTCATCACTGCCTACTGTTGAGGAAAGTAAATTGGTCACCTTTAGACATAAATTATCAGTGTCACTGGTTATCTTTAATACATAAAATGAAATACTTATCTGTAAATCATCCAATTTCTTTAATATCATATACAGTGAAAAACTGTCAAAAACGGATATTAACAAGACCAGTTCACTTAAATAAAATAGTTGTAGGTAAATTTCATAATAAATATTGGGATAGGTCTTTATTATATCAAGCTGCTGGTTTTTTGGAATTCTCTTCCTGATGAGGTAAGAGAAATTCTAAGTTATTCCTTATTTACTCAAACTATAAAGGAGCTATATGCTCACATTTGTGAGTGTTGAATGGTTCCTGGAGATTTTTGTGGGTATTAGTTAAGATCTTTTTTATAATTTAGTCATTGAAAGTGTTCTAGGTATACTGTGTTGTTTGTATTTATATTGGTATATTGTGTTGTTTGTACCTATGTTTTTAATATGGAACCTATTTATATGTATTTAGATAGGAATTTACACAGGTCTGTCTTGTAAACTGGATTATGTCCAAATGACATGTATTACCTGTATAAAAATACATTTTACCTACCTACCATCCCCTGCTCTAGTAGATTCAAGGACCCTGGGCAGTTAACACTGTTAGTGCTGGCTGGAACCATCTAGTGCCATGGAATCTCCCCAGTGGTACTCCCTGTGGAAATAGTTGTTAAAAGAAGAAATTGAGGGCCCATTACTGGGCTCCCACGCCCAGCCCAAAAAAACTCTCAAGACTGGAGTGAGGGTTCCTTTAAGGGCCCTCATACCAACCAAAGAAAAAAGTGAGAGAAGGCAGTGCCTAGGCTCCTTTTTAATTTTTGTGCTCCTTTTCCTCCCTGCCCAGGGTGTATCATTTTCCTGGGGTATATGCCTGTTGTTAAATGCACTCTGTGCCTCTAGGCACTATTCGATCTAACCGCACATGACAATGGCATTGTCTGTGGAACAGTGCAAATATGGGGTTGACTTAAGTTACACTAGCCGTTACACAAGGTGCATCCCTATTGCTGCAGGAGAAGCAGGCATTTTTCTCTGATGGTTTTTCCTTTAGCTATGCCAGACTATTTTTTGGTTGGCATGCTTCTCTTCTTCTCTTATGCCAGTTGGACTGTTAGCCCACTACCATAAGGTGTGACTGGGGAGATGAAAACTCCTCTACTCCTTTGGGCTGTTCCGCATTACAGCTCCTCATGCACCTGCGATTCCTTCCATTTTTCCTGATGAGAAAGAGGGGGCATTTTTCACTAGCTTCAGTCAGTCCTCCATCAGGTTGCATGTGGTTTGGTTTTCCAGGATTCAATGGGATATGTTCCCTTTTTGATACCTTGTGGTTTCTCCTTGCAAGGGCATGCCAATTCTGGACATAACTTCTTTCTTTTCTGCCAGAGCCATATGCTTCAAGGCTGCTGCTTTTTAAGACCACTGTAAATATCCTGGCTGGCTAGTGGTGTTAGTCTCTGGTTCTGTGCTCAACTACCCACTGTTTGCTCCATTTCGGTATATGTATATCTGTTTGTTTTTATTTACTTCTTCGATTTGAATGATGAATTGTGTTGTAGATAATTTTTGCTTACTATGATTAATCAGTTTTAGAATTTAGTATGATACTTGTCTTTGATTATTGTTTGTGTATAAGTGTTTGCCATGTAAATTTGTATGAATGGGAAACAGTATTACTTTGTAAATAGGTCTTTGGACCTAAAGTATTACCTTGTCTAAAAATAAATCTTTTTACTACTACTTCTACTACCCTTTCAGGCCACCTAGTGTGCTCTTTCTCCTTATTCAAAGGTTGGTAGTCAGGTTTTATTTGGCTGTTTCTTTATTTTTCCTGTATCCTTTCCCTATTTTGGGCCGTGTATATATATATATATATATATATATTTATACAGTATATCCATTTTGGGCTAGGAAAATTCTTAGCCCTCTCTTATTTTCCCCACTTTGTTTCTTTTCTGTTGAATAGAACTGAGGTTAGTGAGGGAGCTGGTAGTGCTTACTGGCTGGTGCATGGTACCACATGGGGGGTGCGCAGGCACTGTGCCCAGTAGCCATGGCCAGCCCACTGACAAAAGCTTTGGACCCATGCATCCTAGTGCTTTATAAGGGTAATCAGTGAAGATATTCTGGAAGATCAACAGTTACAGTAAGTACGTAACTTTCATTTCCCTCAGGTGCGTGAACCTCCACTGCTGAGGGACCTTATACTGGTGCTTTTAATCTGTCATAGTTAGTTGTGTTTTTAGTCACCATCAGCTTGACCAGGCATGTGAAAGAACACAGGGTTCTGTCTGTAGTGTCTCTGCATTGGTCTTTGCAAGGACAAGGTTATCCTTTGCCCATGTGAAAGTCCTGCCCAAGGTAGTTTCTGCGTTTCATATGAACTGGTCCTTGGTCCTGCCTGTTGTCTTTCTGAAGCCACAGAAGTTTGATCGAGAATGTGCCTTCTGTGCACCTGACATCTTTAGAGCCTTGCCCTTTTACAATGAGTAAATAGTGGCGTTTCATTCTGAAATGCATTAGCTGTCTGTGATATACAGTAGGGTCACTTAAGGCAGAATTGGAGGGAGACAGTTGCCAGGTAGATCACATCCTGCATTGTCCTCTTGGTTACACATTTGCCTTCTAATGAGTTGCCTGCTGGAGAGGAGGCTCACTCTGGCAGACATACTGCTGCCTCTGTTGCTGCCAGGAGCATGCTTGTTTCTCAGATTGCAAGGCAGTTACCTGGTCTAATGCACCCAAACTTAGTTCCCATTATAGTAGCCACTGGCTGAGCCTTTTGGGATGCTGTTTTGTGACCTCAGTCCTCCAGTCTCTCTTTGTATAAGAAGCAGCCCACTTAACCCCCTCCTTCTGGAAGACTGTTGAGAGTCTACAAGAGTCGGTCAGCGAGTCAAATACAGGCATTTAGAAGAAAAGGTTAGTTACTTATAACTGTAGTTCTACTGCTGATATTCAGGTCACATCCACATGATTCACCCAACCTCCCCAGGCTAGGTTTCTTCTGCTGTTTTTCAATGTTCAGGTCATAGAGCAGTGGTGGTGGAGATCTGAGGATGTAATTGGATTGGAGGAGGAGTAAAGAATTCTAAATTGTTTTCCAGAACCTGAACATCCTCAGTGGGGCTGACATAGTGTGTCTTTGTGGCCTGTACCAGCATTTGAACCACAGTTACTAGCAATTATACCACTGGTATCTACTGTAAGTAAATTAGAATAGAGGAAAATTGCCATATAATACCCCACTAATAACTACAACTCCATTAATCATTTATCTGCATTTTAGTTTAGTTTTTATTTCGTAAATAAGCCTTTAGACAGGTGCCTGTTTTTGAAGGGTTCAGAGTCAGGTACAACACTGATGCATACAGATGTTCCACAGTACAGTCATAAATACAGACAGATTCATTTAAAGAAGTACATATGTTACACCAGTATGTTTATGACAGGAAGCAGGCTATTTACCAGGGTGCAGTATACATAAGATACTTTGTCAGGTTACAAGGCAGGTCTTTTATAACATTTACAGATTCCAGATACAGAAAGTGAGGTAAGCACCCATGTTTTCAATGACACAATAGAGTAACCCCTCTTTTCAGTGCCCGTAAGGTGATTCTAGTGCTTGGCAAATCTGTACAAGAAGAAATTTTGTCCTAACGCGGTTCTCCTCCTGGGTACCAGCATTGAGCGGAGTGCCATACCTGCAGTAGCATACCTGTTGTCAGTATAGGTGAACAAAGACTGCAAGGCTGGGGGAGCAAGGCTTTGTTGCCCATGACCAGGGTGTGATAGAGAACCCTCGAGTTAAAGTTTAACAAGATCTCACTTCAAGGGGGTTTTGCAGCAGGTTACACTGTAAGGTTTGAAGCCGGCAGGTGCCAGGACCCCATGGAAAACTTCTAGCTAGCAGTCTATAGTGGAGGACCACCCCCTGACATCAGCCCACCCCCAGCGTCTGCCAGTGGTATAAAAGGGGCGGTCCCCCAGCACCACTGCAGTTCTTTTCCCAACGTTGACCCGCGCAAGTCAGACCTACAAGAATGCCTTCTGCTCTAGTCAACCATCATTTTTCCACATTACCCGTGCTTTATTATTTTCTAATTTTTTCTTCAATTCAACAGCAATCTGTGCATGTCTTCTTCTCCTTCCTCACCTGTTGAGTGATGGTGAGTGAAGTGCGCTTGTGGCAAGCAACTGCCTCACAAGAACAGCCATTCAGCGTGCCCATTTTGCCCAGGCCCGGACCACAACATTGAGGCCCACCAGCACTGCCAGAATTTTAACCAGCATACTTGGCTTTACTGCCAGAAGACCCTGGAATCATTCTTGTTGCAGCAAAAGCTCTTACCGATGGAGAAGGAGCTTCACCAGAGTACCTCCTTTTCCCTGGCCTCCAGAGCCCCCACTTCTTCATCAGCTAGGGATACAAAGAGGTCTTCGGGAAAGCACAAACATCTACACCACAACCAGCAAGGCTTGACACCGGTCATTCTAAGACTCATAAGCATAAGCCTCAGCACTCCCCCTCACCAGATTTGGGTGAGTCAGGGGGATATTCCTCTTCCTCTTCTTACAACGACTGTGGAGATTTGGATATCCCATCAGAGTCGGAGGAGCCCAAGGATACCCCGAGGTCTCCCCCAGATGACCCAACTTTCATGGCTGTGATGAGGCACATCCAGGTCCTCATGGGCTGGGACACTGAGGAAGTGGACCCTGAGCAACATCGGCTAGCCACTGTCGTTCACAAGAAGGAGTCCTTGCCTCTAGTAGGCCCCCCCTTTAGTCAACGCTTTCAAGGACGTCAATAGGGCAGCTTGAAAACACCTGTCCTCAACACCAGTGACGTCCAAAAAGGCAGAACGCCTGTATAACGCCCCAAGGGATGAACCCTTTTATGGGGAACACCTGGAGGCTGATTTGGTCATTATTAATGTGGCTCATGACCATACAGAATGACCCCAGCACCTCGGCACTCAGCCTCCTAATAAGGACTCTAGGCAGATAGACTATTTTGCCAAAAAGGTCTACTCTTCAGCCACATGTGCTATCTGTTCCCTTAACTTCTTTGCCCACATGGTTAAAATATCAAAACACCCTGTGAGAGAAGGCGTTTGAGGTGGCACATGTTCAGCCAGATCTCCCCGGAAAGGCTGCGCTATTGCACCTTCTCAAATCAGACTCAGATGTGGGGACCCATGTCCTCCGAGCCTCGTATGATTCTGCGGACTCCGCAGGTAGAGCCACGCTACAGGGGTTTGCCTACACTGCTGCTCCTAGCTGATGGACACGGGATTTGCTACGGACATCCAGTCTAAGATTTTGCACACCCACTTTAGAGGCCCGGTCTTGTCTGGTGAGGGTGCCTTTAAGAGAAAGGCCACTTCTCAAGCCACAGGAGGTTCGGCGCCAAGAGCTCCCAGAACCTCACAGGCCACAATGCCGGTCCCTGGTTCCTCTGTCTGACTCCCTACCTGACCCCCCTCTCCCCCAGCAGAATCCCTGGAGGAGGCAGTGGGGGTCAGGTCTCTCTCTACAGAGAGGGTTGGCACAGAATAACCTCAGATTAGTGGGTTCTGCAGCTAGTGGAACAGGGGCACGCCCTGGAAATTTTGGAGATTCCCCCGGACAATCCTCCAGTTCTCTCCCATTACCCTTAGGCCCATCTCACTGTGATTCAAGAAGAGATCCAAGTGCTCCTGCGAAAAGAGGCCATCAAACCTGTTCCACCAGCTCAGCGAGGGAAGGGGTTCTAGTCGCATTTCTTCCTGGTTCCAAAGAAAACAGGAGATCTGCGTCCAATTCTGGACCTCAGAAGCCTGAACAAGTTTGTAGAGTACAAAAGATTCAGGATGGTCACTCTTCCGGCCTTCTCCCCTTACTTCATCAGGGAGACTGACTCTGCACCCTGGACATGCAGGATGCTTATCTTCACATACTGGTGTTCCCACCCCACAGAAGGTTTCTTCGCTTCCACTTCCAAGAAAACCACTATCAGTTTTGAGACCTACTGTTCGGTCTGTCCTTGGCTACTTGAGTCTTTACAAAGTGCCTCACAGTAGTTGCAGCAGCCCTAAGGAGGGAAGGCCATTATGTCTTTCCTTACCTAGAGGACTGTCTACTGACAGCTCCCACCAAGGAGCAGTTGCTCAGAACCATGGAGGCTACTTTCTCTCTGTTTCGGGATCTGGGGATAACCCTCAATCTCCCCAAATCCTTCCTTTGGCTAAGCCAAAGACCCTCAATACATAGGGGCAATCTTGGACACTGAACAAGGCAAACCCTTTCTTCTTCTAGACAGGGCAGAATGTCTTCAGACTCAGGCTCGTCTGGTATCTTCGTCTCGACAAATTCTAGCCCGAACAGTTCTAAGGCTGCTGGGACATATGACAGTGGCCATCGCAACAGTATCCCTGGCTTGCCTGCACATGAGAGTAACACAGTGGAACCTTAGGGTCCAATGGGATCAGTGTTCAGACAACTTGGACCTCCCAGTGTCGATATCCAACTCAGTGCAACAGACTATGATGTGGTGGCTGGACCCCTCCAACCTTTCCAAGGGGGTCCACTTTTGGTTGAGGTCACCTCGACAAATTCTGACCATGGATGTGTCAGTCCAGGGCTGGATTGCCCATCTGGCAGACCATCATTCTCAGGGGACTTGGTCCCCACTGGAGCAACATCTCCACATCAACGTCTTGGAAATGTGAGTGATCCTGTATGCTCTACAAGCCTTTCAGACAAACTTACTCCCGGGTCCTCTCTTGATTCAGACAGACAATATGTCTGTGGTCCTTTACATAAACAAGTAGAGGGAACACATTCTTACCACCTCTGCAGAGAGGCCATGAGTGTGTGGTATCGGATCATGAGCATCACCTGAACCTAACTGTTGTGCATGTTCCAGGTGTTCAAAACACCATGTCTGACAGTCTAAGTCATTCCCGGTCCAAGGTTCACGAATGGGAACGTCTTCTATCAGTGGTCAGAGATCTCTTCGACAGGTGGGGCCAACCAGAGCTGGACCTATTCGTGTCCCCATCCAATGCAGAACTACCCAATTTTTGCTCACTAGATCCAGGGCCTGTTTTTTTCTGGTGAGATGCATTGTCCCTCTCTTGGACAGGGAGGTTTCTGTACACCTTCCCTCCCTTTCCATTGCTGCAGAGAGTTCTGCTCAAGTTGCAGTCTGAAGGGGCAAAGATGATCCTGATAGCCTCCTATTGGCGACAACAGATTTGGTTTCTACTTCTCCAGCATTGCTTGCAGTGGAACCTCCAATTCCCCTGCCTCTGTGCTCCTACCTACTGCCACAGGAGCAGGGCTCCCTGGTTCATCCAGACCTAAAGTCACTGTACCCTCATGCATGGCTCCTGCAGACTTAGCAGTCACATGTTTTGGGGTTTCTCCCCAGGTGGCAGATGTTCTGGTGGCTGCCAGAGTACCCTCCACTAGATCTGCTTATGCTATGAAGTGGTAGCAGTTCTGCAGCTGGGCAGCTGCTTGTCAGCCGGATCCCTTTACTTGTCCAGAGAATCTCATTCTGGAGCATCTCCTTTCCTTATCTAACTCAAGCCTGAGTTACTCATTGATTAAGGTGGACCTTTCAGCCATCTTAGCATACCGTGCATCTATCAAAGGCAAGACCCTTGCTCAACTTGACCTATCCTGCACCCTCTTGCAAGGTATTCTGCATCTGAAACCTCCTGTAAGGGACCCTGTTCCTCCTTGGGATTTGTTGTTTATCTTAGATAAGCTTACATTGCTTCCCTTTGAGCCTGCTGCAAGCTGCGAGCTTCACTTTCTGTCATGGAAAGCATTATTTTTAGTTGCTATTACTTCTGCTCGAAGGATTTCTGAGCTTCAGGCTCTGATGTGTAACGAGCCTTATTTAGTTTTTCAGAGGGACAGGGTGTCCTTGAGAACCAATCGTAAGTTTCTTCCTAAGGTGGTTTCTGAGTTTACTCTGAAACAAGACATCCACCCTCCAGTGTACCCAGAGTATTCCAAATCAGAGGAGGCCTTACTACATACTCTGGCTGTCCACAGGGTGCTTCATTATTATTTGGACCACACCCGAGCCATCAGAAAAACTGATCAGTTTGTTTCTTTCACCCCGAGAAAACAAGGGGTTCAGTTTCTAAATAATGTTTGTCCGAATGGTTGGTAAATTGCATTGTTTACTGCTACCGTAAATATGACAAGCTTTTACCAGGCCCAGTTAAAGGCCATTCTACCAGGGGTGTAGCTGCTTCTTTTGCATCCTTCAGAAATGTGTCCATTGCTGACGTCTGTGCAGCGGCCACTTGGAGTTCTGACCACACTTTCATTCAACATTACAGTCTGGACATTGTTTCTAGGTGCAGGGCAGGCTTTGACCTGGATGTCTTTCAGGGCCTGCTCTCTTGAGGACCTTACGCTGACCTCTGCCTCCTCCCCAGCTGACTGGGGTCAGTCCTTTCACTGCTTGGGATTCAGTCCTTATGGTGTAACCTGCTGCAAGAGCTCCCTCGAAGTGAGATAGTACAGTTACGTAAGAACTTACCGTAACAGTAGCTCTTTAACAATGCCTCCTTTGGCTGCACTCACAAGATATCTGTCTAATTCTCTACTTCGCTGTAAATATCAAACCTGTTACTCCCTCCCTCCATCAGCAAACTTATTGTTCTCTTGAAAACTGTAAAATACAGCTCTCAGTAACACATTCAATGCAATGTATAGCTGATCTTGATTCTGTAATATTGTATAACTAAAAACACTGTAACCTTTAGCTGCCATTCTATATCTATATGTATTAAGTGTTTGTATTTGTTTTTTCTGATGCGGAGCCTTTGTAAATGAGTCCCTGACTCAAAGGTTGTAATCCTTAAGTCTGTTAAATAAATAAATCTTCGAGAGTCGCTCTTGCAGCAGGTGCTGCTTTCCTTCCCTCCATCCCTCTGGTGGCTGCTTTTCAATTTCTGTTGTCTTTCCTCAGTTTCAGAGGAACTCCTTGGTTCTCCATTCACTGTGCTTGCTGGGATCTCCAGCAGGAGAACTGAGATGGTGCTGGGGGACCGCCCCTTTTGTGCCATAGGCGGACGTCGGGGACAGGCTGAAGTCAGGGGGCAGTTCCCCACTATAGACTGCTGGCTAGAAGTTTTCTGTGGAGTCCTGGCACCTCCCGACTTCAGCCCTTAAGGTGTAACCTGCTGTAAGAGCTCCTCTCAAAGATCTGTTATGGTAAGTTCTTACATAAATGTACATTCAGCTTAGTGTACAGAAATCACATGTATGGGTATCAGTTCTAAGGTCAAGCACGAAACGGCAGCTCCTGTTAAGCAACTCCTTTGCCCAGTCAGCATGCAGTCATTAGCAGGCCCATAGACCACAATACCACAGCCACTGATGCTTATGAAAAAGCTTTGGACAGGGAGTTTTTTAACCTCTGATAAGAAATTACTCCTTTGTCTCTAGAGATCACATAGAGAAGTTTATAAGCAATATATGAAACATCTTATTTAAGGTAAGAAGTTTATGTCTTTCTGTTATACTCTCTACTTCTACCAAGATGACTCAGATTTTATTTACTGATTGGATTTTGTTGAAGCAACAAGTATAATTACTGCAGGAACATCATTTAGATTTGATCATACTCAATGTAGTTTGTTATACAATATACAAAGGAATATTTTGACTGTGTTAAGTCAGTAGTAGATGTTATTGTCAATTTGTCGTTCACAGCAATATGTATGATTTACTTTGAACCTAATAGAATTTTATTGAGGAAAAAAAAAGGAAGCCATTTATTGTGTTTACTGTCTTTAATAGGTAGTCCATGTGGTCAGAGAATGACATTGCTCTGTCTAGAAGCAGGGCAAGGTATTTGAAGGTTTTTAACTACTCAGGTATGGCACCAGTGTGGTAGATATTGTAAGGCCAAAGGAGATGTCTACCTTATTACAATTGCCAAACAGCATACTTTCTGTCTTTTTCACATTCATGACTAGAAGGTTTGCTGGCAAACCAGGCCTGGACCGAGTTAAAGTCGTCCTGGAGCCTCAGCCTCAGGCAGTCAATGTTCCTGTCCTTAGAGAAGATGACAGCGCCATCTGCATACAGAATTATATAGAAGGCTTTGCAGACAGTGGGTAGCTTATGAATAAGCTAAATAGCAGGGACCCTATTTTGGAAATGTCCACAATAGTTTATCCACATTTAAGACATGCCCATGATAGTTTGTCCATATTTAAGACACATCTGTTATAGTGTATCCACATCTAGTCCACAGAAAAAAGGGGTGAAAACGGCACCCCAGACCCTGTCCCCTTCAACTACCAAAACTCCTAGTTGTATGCAGAGAATAATGGCTAAGCAACTGTGTGTTATGGATTTTCTTTTACACACGGAAGATGTGTGATGACCCATAAATCTCGAGAGCGAAGCTCAAGAGGTTAATGAGGTCATCACACACTGAGGGTGCGTAAAACAAATCCATAAGAACACAATTGTGTATCCTTTAATTTTTATAATTACTGGTGCAAGGGAGTGAATGGCAAAGCTACTGAAGCAGTCTTGTCACATACACATATACACACACACTCTCACACTCTCTCTCTCTCGCTGTCTGTCTGTCTCTCTCAAAACTGTTGAACCATGCTTCAGTCATGTAGGAAGTCAGCCAGTCAAGTCAGGCATAGTTCCATTGGTGATTGCACTGGGTCGGACTCACGGTTTCTGAGCCAAACACACAGCAGGATCAACCAGATACATTTTAGAAGTAGTAAAGGCAGGATCAACCAGATAAATACCCAAAAAAGAAATAATTAGAAAAGACTTACCAAGGGCAAACAGTCTGTAGCTCTAGAAGCTCCTTGCTAAGCGACAAATGGAGCCGCCATGTTTGCAGAACTCTTCAGTCTGCCCACACGCGGAATAAGAGCCAATGAGGTAGCACGACAAATGAAACTGATGGAGCAGTTGAAAGAAAATGCCGTAATAACAGGGTAACCCAGTTATTACAGTGTCTGAAACACAGATTGACACCATACATTAATGGGGGTCACCAGTAATTATAATAGTATTACGTTAGTGAGAGTATACTCTGAATGATCAGCTTCTGTGGTTGATTAAATGCCTCAGCCTTTGGCCTCAGGCATTTAGTCATGCAGTAACTCATTTGTTTACTCTGGCCAATTGATTATTACTTAAGTAACTTCTTATTGCTCTGATTCCTGTTGAAACGGTTGCCTTATTAATTCTACTTGTTTTATACCGTAGCTCATAAGAAGCCATTACATTTTGAGGATGTTCACCCTGAGCGAATGGAACAAGACACCTGAATTTTCAAATGGGAAGATGGTTCTACATTCCTGATGCAGTTTGCCTTCAAGAATCATTGGCTTTATTCCCAAATTATTCAAAGAGTGCAGGAAGGCATGGCAGGACAGATAACCTCTCCTCACAGTGACAGAAAACACTCTTCTAAGTGAACTGGAAATTCTTCAGAGACCTGATTTTTTAAATTAAACATTGACCAACTAATTTGGCCAAACATTTAGCATTAACCTATGTATGTGTGCATTGGAATTTTAATAGTCTTTATAGGAAACGCAGTAATATGAAAAGGCATTTTCGAGTATTTGTTTAAAAACTAATTGCACAAGTCTGGTCTGTACGGCCAGTTGTTTTTTGGTTTGTTTATATTGCTGTGAAATTTAGCCTTACCTGAACGGTTTTGTTGAACCAATGTAGCATTGAGTATTACAATACTTGTAGTGTAACTTTTATTGTATCTTGTAGGAATTGGGAGGCCTTTTTTTTTATAAGTAATGTTAGTTTTCAGATATATCGAACTAAGATTTTTGCCTTTCCGTGTGCCAACTTTTATGAACCTTTGTGGGTGCTCACTGCCAGTAGGCCAGATTTTTCATATAGCCAGGTTCCCTATTAATCTTTTTTTGCACACCACCACCAAAACATTGAGGGTACTTAAATCAACTTTGCGGGTGCTTGAGCAACCCAACACCCATGGAGTGGACACCTGCTAGAGTGATGTTATGAACAGTATCAACAAAGAATATCGCTTGCTTCACTTCTAAACATTCTCTACAATATTATTAAAGGGACACTGTCAAATCCACTTAGGCCTCAAAGTGTCCCTAGTTTAAAGTAAATTCCCAACCTAATGGGATGAAGCCCAATACCTTATGCCAGCGTGAGCTGATTTGTGCTAAAAGTAGAATTTTGAACTGAGTTTAAATAGTTTTAGAAGGGATTGCACCTGGCTCTGTAGCCACCACCAGCAAATCCCTTTTAACTTCCTAGTGTGCCTGCTCCACCCCCGTGCTCGAAGGTTTCATGACATATAGCAGGGAGAGCACAGGATGTGCCCTAAACAAGTCTGTGGGGCATTTTTTCAACGTCAGTTTTTGAAACTTTAAGCAATCTGGGAGGGAAATGAAAGCTACCGCTTTACTAATAGAGTCCCTTTTAGGAGAGTGGTGGCTTTTGTTTCCCTCCCAGATTGCATAAAGTTTCAAAAACTGAAAAAAACACCCCATAGACTTGTACAGGGCATGCCCCCATGCTCTTCCTGCTGATACGTCATGAAACCTCAAAGCGTGGGGATGGAGCAGACATACTAGGAAGTTAGACGGTATCTGCTGGTGGTAGCTACTAAGCCAGGTGCAATCCCTTCTAAAATTATTTAGACTCAAGTTAAAAATTCTACTTTTAGCACAAATCAGCTCACGCTGGCATAAGGTATTGGGCTGTGAAGCACAATATCTTACAGCAGAAACTTCCTTTAGAAAACATATGCTATGATTGTTAACATTCTGTAGAGACAGCTGATGTAGCTTCACTCTTTGATTCTGATTCTATTTTTCTTTTAAAAAGTGAAAACAGACTGTCTACCATTGGTGTTAACACACAAAAAGAGGTTTATTTACATTTCTTGATCACTCCCACTGCATATTTCCTGGACTTAGGAACACTCCCAGCACAGTCTAGCCACTCATTGTGCAGTAGGAGAGGAGACTTGCATCCTGAGTGGCTGCATTGTTTGGGGGTGTTTCTTTTCTTTTGTGTAATATTTTTATTGAATTTTTCATAATAGAAACAGCAACACATTACATATCTGTTTTGGCATTATCATATTACGGTTCCATTGTTCCAGCATTTTGGGGGTGTTTCTGATGTTCAGGAAGTATGCAATAAAAGTAGATCCAAGATTTGAAACAAAACAAGTTTGGGTATAACTATACATTAGCATGTATTTCAATTCTACTAAGCAAGGAAGCAGATAAAACAACCAGCAACATCAGTGTATTCTAGAGAAGGCAAGCAATCATAAAATGTGGGTTTTTAACTAGAAATAATGTAATGCAAAAAAGGTTGACAGTATCCCTTTAAAAGGTTTTACATATACTGTGTATGTGCATACTCATTGACACTGTGTTGTAATATTTAGATATATCATAAAATGGGCAAGACAAATCATGTGATGTGATTGGAGGAATCCAATCATGTGGGCACGCATTCATTTCACACAAGAGATGAAAAGATTAAATCAAGTCTGGCACAGGGCCACCAAGGTGATTAGCAGGGGGCAAGAGTGACAGGGAAAGCTTGGACATACTCAGATTATTTAGCCTTGAGAAGAGAGGGCTGAGAGTGGAGATGATCACAGTGATCTTCATTGGGGTATCTTAATCATCAGGTCACACCGTAGGAACTTCACCGTCGGTGAAGCAGGATCCACACGGAAGATTTCCAGCAGTACAACTGGGGCCGCTCAGGCCGTCAACGTCCGTCGACATCATCTACCCTATAAAGGCATGAGCGGCCCTGCTCCCTCCTCAGTTCTTTCCCACCATCGGCTTGATCGCATGGGTCTCCGCGGAAGTTTCGATGCAGTCTCCCACCATTTTTTCGGTCACAAACCTTTTCTCTGCAAATTTTTAGAATCTCTTTTATTAAAAGAGATTCCTTCATTTGGTTTATATCAAGAGTTAATCCTTCTAACTTCTCTCTTCCGTCACTGCCATTCTGGAAAGAAGGTGAGGAAATATTTTTCACGGAGAGAGTGGTGGACGCATGGAACCACCTTCCTGGGAAGGTTGTGGGGTGTAAAATAGTGGGGGAATTCAAACATGCATGGGACAGACAAACGGCAATTGTAGTGGGGGTGGGAGGAAATAGGCTGTTGGTTAAATAGAAACTGCAGCTTTTCCAATAGATAGGGAAATGGGCAGACTGGGTGAGCCAAGCGGTCCTTATCTGCCATCAAAGTCTTTGTTCTGTGTCTATGTTTCCCTCTGTGTCTGCTGTCTTTGGCCTGACCACAGAGTTGCTGACTGTGAGCTCTGCCAGAAGTTTAACAAAACTACCCTCCGGTGACGCAAAAAGGCACTGTAAAATTTTCCTGTGGATCAACAGGTAGCCAGTTCTGGGCAGGAGTCCTCCGGGGTCCCAGTCTCTCAGTCGTTGACAGGGTCATTGAGCTCCCAGGCCTCCAAGGCCCAAGACAAGTCCTCAGGGAAAGTCATGAAAAAAGACTGGGCTCATGACCACTTCCCCAGGCAGCAATCTCGCTCCCCAACAGCCTCCTTTCCTTCGTCCAGGGGATCCTCATCGGATGCGACTGCACCAAAGCACAAAGTTGCTGTCCAGGTCTCTGTACCTTCCAGACCCATACCAACAGCACACCCACCCAGCTCCCACAATGGCCGGTCATCGTCCTCCAGGTTGTCAGCCCCTCCTTTGCCAATGACGGGCTCATCGACTACGCCTGCCCTGTCGAGGTCTGACCCCTCTCCTTCCAGGGCTACAGGCTCTTTGGGTTCTCAGGGCTGTGATGGTGAACGACTTGCCACCCGCCTTGGTTCTAACCCTGGGCACTGCGAGGAGGGTTCGGTCCGTTGTTCGGAGGAGCCTAGGGTTACTCTTTTGGGCAATGAGCCCAGTGAGGCTGGGAGGAGGGGAGGGGCTGAGTAGTTTATAGGCATGGCAGGGGTACTGGAGCCGGGCATCCCAGGAGGGCCAGTTTAGTTGGGACAGAGTGTCACACTGGTGGGTCCCTGTACCATCACCCCCTCTCCCCGTAACTAAATTCACTTCAGTGATTATACAGCAATTGGGTGCATACAGGTCCACATCGCCGACATTGTTGACACCTACTCGTTGGCCACAGGAGGCTTCCCACAGGCTGTTACTGCCACATCCAATGCTGGACCTGGATCTGGAACAGGTCGACATTGAGGAAGAGTACAATCCAGATCTCATTCTTCCTGATGAAGAAAAGGAAGAGATCCTAGTCTCTGACAGATCCACAGCCTCCTGTCAGTGAGGATTCTGTCAAGAATACTCCTAGGTCTCCTCCTGAGGACCCCACATTCTTCAATGTGATGAAACAGTTGTCCTCAGCCATGGGCTTCCACACTGAGGAAGAGGATGTCACCAGGAAAGAGCTGGTGGACTTCCTGGAGATCCCAGAGTCCCCCCCCCCCCAAAAAAAAACTATTCCTCCAATCTTGCCTGCTTTGAGGAATGCGGCCATGGCAGACTGGCATAGGCCAGACATTGTGCCAACTATGTCCACAGGATGGATGAACTTTACCAGGCCCCCTCCCCCCCCCAGGGGTTCCCCTGCTATGCCATCCAACTCAGATTAGACTCAATGGTTATAAGGCAGCTCATGACAGGTCTAAGGTGCCCAAGCAGCTTAGCTCCCTCCGCAGGACAAAGAGTCCCGCAGAACTGACCTCTGGGGTAAGAGGGTTTATGCACCTTCCACCCTTGGATTGAGGATTGTAAACTACCTGTCTCATATGATAAGTACCAGAATTCCAACTGGAAAAAGGGCAAGGATGCTGCCCATGCCCTCCCAGATGACACACAGAAGCAGGAACTTCTTAAATGCCTGCAGATGGCCGAGAATGTTAGCAAGCACCTCCACAGGGCCCTCTATGACATGGCTGACGCTATTGCCAGGGCTGCTGCCATGAGCATATGCCTACGTAGGCACTTCTGGTTGAGGGTCTCAGGTTTCACTACTGATGTCCAACAGAAGGTGCTTAATGCCCCTTTCAACGGCACTAAGCTGTTTGGTCCAGATGTCCAGAATATCATTAGTGATCTGCAGGCTTCAGGCAGGGCTCTCAAGTCTGTCCACTCTACCATACTCAACTGAGAGGTAGACAGCACCCCTCCACTTTTGTAGGGCAGCCAGTAAACCCGATACAGCCTCTCACCCACAAGGGAAGCGCGGAGCCTCCTCTGCCTTGCCCGCCCCCTCAAGTGCTGGAGCCGTGGCCAAGCATCCCAGAACTGAGCTGGATCCACCTGTGCTTAACTCCTTGCCAGACCCCCTTCTTCAGGTCCCCGACCAAGAGGTGGTGGTCAGAGGTCGGTTCTGCCTACATCTAAATCAGTGGAGAACCATAATTTAGGATGCTTGGATTTTGCAGATCATAGAAAGTGGTCACACCCTGGAGCTCATCGAGCAACCTCTAGACACCCTTTCCCCACCTTCCAGTCCACCCACCCACCCGGCTCACTTGTCTGTCTCCGGGGAGGAGGTTCAGTCCCTTATGCACAAGCAGGCCATCGAGCCAGTACCCAGGTGCCAGAGAAATAAAGTTTTATTCCAGGTTTTTCCTGGTACCCAAAAAGAATTGAGATTTGAGGCCCATCCTGGATCTAAAGAACCTCAGTCTCGCTATCCTGGACAAAAAGCTCCAGATGGTAACTTTGCCAGGCCCATTGCCTCTCCTCAAGACAAGCGATTTGCTGTGTTTGCTGGACATGCAGGATGCTTATCTGCACATATCAGTCTTTCCTCCTCATAGGAGGTTTCTCCGCTTTGCGTTCCAGGGCAAGAATTATCACTTCAAAGTGCTTCCCTTTGGTTTGTCCTCTGCACCGCAGGTCTTTACCAAGCACTTAGCAGCAGCTCTCAGAAGGGAGGGGATTGTATGTCTTCCCTTATCTGGATGATTGGCTCCTAAAGGCCCCATCCAGGGAACAGTTCATGCTGACTCTAGAGAGAACTCTCCAGCTTTTTCTCTCCCTGGGTATTACGGTCAGTCTGCCCAAGTCAGTCCAAGTACCATCCCAAAGGCTGCAGTATTTATTTATTTATTTATTAAATTTTGGTAACCGGGTAAGCCCACTGAGCCCCAAAGGTCCCTTTTTCAGGGGCGATCCAGGGATTACATGGAATATTACATGGGATTGTATACAGCAAAAGTA
The DNA here is from genome assembly GCA_016271365.2 of Neoceratodus forsteri. NCBI lineage: Eukaryota > Metazoa > Chordata > Ceratodontiformes > Ceratodontidae > Neoceratodus > Neoceratodus forsteri. The sequence continues at coordinate 1,002,360,024 of CM028131.1, read as the reverse complement.
CATTACATAAAACACATCAAAACATAACATGGGGTAATACATAGTAGCATTTCAGCAGGTTAATATCCTGGGTAGACTATATAGGTCGGTGTAGCCCTTGTGGGTATTTCCCTGGGAGGGGGAGGGGTGGGGGCGAGGAGGGGATGGCCCTTGTGCATAATGAGTTGTGATGAATTAGGCTTACGCTTAGGAGCCCCTTTCTTTAGCTATTGCACTTGGAGGTGACCATCATATGAGCCTTCAGCCTTGTGCGGAAGTTGTTGGTAGAGGTAGCTTCCTGGACACCTGGGGGCAAGGAGTTCCATAGGACGGGGGCTGTGATGGTGAACGACTTGCAACCCGTCTTGGTTCTAACCCTGGGCACTGCGAGGAGGATTCGGTCCGTTGTTCGGAGGAGCCTAGGGTTACTCTTTTGGGCAATGAGCCCAGTGAGGCTGGGAGGAGGGGAAGGGCTGAGTAGTTTATAGGCATGGCAGAGTAGGTGGTACTGGAGCCGGGCATCCCAGGAGGGCCAGTTTAGTTGGGACAGAGTGTCACAGTGGTGGGTCCTGGGGCCGGATAGGGTGGCGAAGCGAGCCACCTTGTGATAGAGAACTTGTAGTCTGTTCATCTCTTGCCTGGCTGCTCCCTGAACAACCGGGGCCGCATAGGTGATGGTCGGGAGCAGGACGCTAGTAGCGATGGAGGCCCTGGCCGCTGGTATCAGCTGGTCTTTCAACCTGTACAGGGTCCTGAGTTTGGCATGAATATTTTTGGTTACCTGGTCAGCGTGTTCCTTGAGGGTGAAGCCCTGGTCTAGGTTGAGGCCAAGATATTTTATAGATTCAACCACCTCAAGCCCTTTGCCTGACGCAGTCGTCAGTAGGAGGTGTTGGCTTCTGTCCCGACCGAGGGTTCTTGGGCCAAACAGCATGGCCTTGGTCTTGTTAGGATTTATGATCATTCTGTTGGTGACAAGCCATTGCTCTAGGGATCTCAGGTCATCCTGTAGCCCGGAGCTGAGATCTCCCAGATTAGAGGAGGGGCGGTAGATGACTGCATCATCCGTGTACTGTACCACTGAGGTACCCCCACAGTGTTTACTGAGATCATTGGTGAAGAGAGAGAGAAGAAGGGGGCCAAGGCTAGACCCTTGGGGCACCCCCTCAGTTAATGGGAGAGGCTCCGACAGGGAGTCTTTCCATTTTACCCTCTGTGACCTCCCGGTGAGGTAGCTGTTGAACCACGACAGGGAGTGGCTGTCTAGCCCATCATGGCTCAGTTTGGAAAGCAGTAGGTTGTGGTTGACGAGGTCGAATGCCTTGGATAGATCTATGAAGACTGCCCCAGTGGGGGTTCCCTTGTCCAGTTCTCTGAGAACATCTGTGGAGAACTTAGGTATATGGGGTGGTTCTAGGCTCAGCACAGGGGAAAGCCTTCCTACCCCAGAACAGGGTAGAGTGTCTTATATCCCAAGCACAGGAAGTCGCTCACAGCTGCTATGTTCCTGCCAGTGTGTACCTGAGAATGCTGGGTCTGATGGCAGCTGCCATACCAACTGTCCTACTGGCCAGGCTGCATATGCACATCCTTCAGTGGACCCTCAGGGTACAGTGGCACCAGCGCATGGACAAGTTACACCATCTAGTTCTGATCTCTGCCCAGTCCGCAAGGTGCTGCAGTGGTGAATGGACCCCTTGAACCTGCTGCAAGGCATTCCATTTCAAGTTTTACTCCTCAGCAGATCCTCATCACAGATGCCTCTGGTCTGGGCTGGGGGCACACCTGGGGCCCTTCCAAACCCAGGGCTCTTCGTCCCATATAGAAACCTCCCTGCATATCAGTGTCCTGGAGATGAGAGTGGTTCTGTATGTCATGCAGGCCTTTCAGAGCCACCTTGCTTCGGGTCAGCTGTTGATGCAGTCAGACAATCTCAGTGTAGTGTACTATACCAACAAACGGGGGGTGGGAACCCATTTGTACCCCATATGCTGGGAGGTCATGAGGGTATGGTACTGGGCATTAGACCACAGTCTGACACTCTCCGAGATCCACATCCCCGGCATCCTAAGCACGCTGGAGGACAGCATCAGCTGGAATCAGTTCAGCATGTGTGAGTGGGAGCTTCTCTCATCCATCACAGAAGAGTTGTTCAGCAGATGGGGTCATCCAGAGTTGGACCTTTTTGTGTCCCCACTCAGCACAAAACTGCCCAATTTTTGCTTGCTTGATCCAGGGCCTGGAGTTTTCTGGCAAGATGCTTTGTCCCTCTCCTGGAGCAGGAGGTTCCTTAATGCATTCCCTCCTTTTCCTCTAATTCAGAGGGTGTTAATCAAACTGCAGATGGAGGGAGTCAGCATGATTCTGGTAGCTCCATTCTGGCCTCACCAGATATGGTTTCCATTACTTCAGCAGCTGGTGGATGAACCTTCGGTTCCTCTTCCCCTCTGCAGGAATCTGCTAACCCAGGCTCAGGGGACCCTGGTCCATTCCAACCTCAGGTCCCTCCATCTGCATGCTTGGCTGCTGAGGATATAGTAAGTACCAGGTTTGGGGTCTCTAACAGAGTGGCGGACATCCTGGTGTCCGTCCGGAAGTGGTTTGCCATACTGGCTGCCAAACATAATCTAGACCCTTTTACGTGTCTGGTGAGCCAGATCCTGGACTACCTGATCTCTCTGTTCAACTCGGGTCTTCAGTACTCCTCCCTCAGGGTGCGTGGGTGACCACATGATTGCTCAGCTGGATATCTCCCATATCTTTTTAAGGGGCATCCTGCATCTAAAACCCCCAGTCCATTCTCTTGTCCCAGTTTGGGATTTGAATTTTGTTTTAGAGAAATTGACCCTGTCTCCTTTTGAGCCAGTCGCTTTGTGCGAGCTTCACTTTTTCTCTTGGAAAGCATTATTTTTGGTTGACATTACTTCTGCTCGAAAAATTTCAGAGCTTTGGGCCCTCCAGTATGAGGAGCCTTATTTGATTTTTCACAAAGACAGGGTGTCTTTGGGCACAAATCCTAAGTTTCTTCCTAAGGTGGTCTCAGAGTTTACATTCAACCAGTCTATCCACCTTCCTTTTTTTTCCCTGAGCGTGACAATTCAGGGGAAACACTGCTCCATATGTTAGATGTGCACAGAACCTTGAAGTACTACTTGTTTCGCACCAAGGAATTTAGAAAAGTCGAAGCAGTTGTTTGTTTCCTTTGACCCAGGCAGAGGGTGCTTCAGTTTCTAAGCAACATTTATCCAAATGGTTGGCAAACTGCATTGTGTTCTGCTACAAGTATGACAAAGAATTGTCTGGAGCGGATAAAGCTCATTCCATTAGAGGCATGGCTACTTTTGTGGCTTGTTTCCATGAGGCCTCAGCCGCTGACATCTGTGTGGCTGCCACCTGGAGTACCACCCATACTTTCACCAAGCACTACAGTCTGGACATTGCCTCAAGAGCCTGTGCGGGTTTTGGCAGGGCTGTGCGGCAGGACCTCCTGTCTTAAGTTTATAGTTAGCCTTCCTCCCAGACTGTCTGTTTGCCCCTGTAACTGCTTGGGTCCCATTCCTACAGTGTGACCTGATGACTGAGAAACCCCTGAAGAAAATCGAACAGTTATGTAGGAACTTACCGTAACAGTAGATCTTCGAGGGGATCTCAGTCATCAGGTCTGCTGGAACTGGCTGTCTGGTGTATCCAGCCTTTCATATAGACCAGGGCACCTTTCTCTCTCCTCGGTTCCCCATGGCTAGAGCTATGCTTCCTGTGTCTCTGGAGGAAAGAACTGAGGAGGGCCACTCACACCTTTATAGGGTAGGTGAGGTCGATGGCATGGGCAGCCCCAGTTGTACTGCTGAAAATCTTCCATGTGGATCCTGTTTCACTGACGGTGAAGTTCCTATGGTGTGACCTGATGACTGAGATCCCCTCAAAGACCTACTGCTACAGTAAGTTCTTACATAACTGTTCTTTCCAAATACTTAAGGGGATGGTTAGGGTGGAGTACCCAAAGGGAAGGGGGAACAGAAGAAGGGGAAACATTATTAAACATTATTTTATACAAAGGTTGGTTATCATGTCAAATAACTGACCTGACGTGGTTGTGGAAGCTAGCACCATTCAGCCTTTCTAAGCAAAACTAGACAAACTCCTTATGGAGAATAGCATTAAAGGTTAACATCATGAATAGGGGTGGCAAGCTGGCTGACAAGTTTAGATGCAAATTCCATACTGTACTTGAGGGTTTTATTTAACTGTAAAAATTGATTAGCATTTTGCTCATAAAAGTGCTAAAACTTTGTGAAAATGAATAGCTCTTGCCTCACTGTGTTTAACAAACACAGCACTTCTAGAAAATCTATATAAATATTTTCTGTACAGTTAGTATCATCCCAAGAAAAAACTGCTAATCAATTATTTAAAACCCTGTACTTATACATGGGGAAACTTCAGCTCCAAGCGGCACATCGAAATAAGAGTTGTATCAGGCTTTTCAATGTAAGAGTTAGCTGTAAATGATGCAGAGTGACACGAAACATAGACTTTGACAGCAGATAAGGACCACTTGGCCCACCTAGTCTTCCCATTTCCCTACCTACAGGATAAGCTGCAGATCCTAGTTAACCAACAGCCTATTTCTTCCTACACCCCACAAAAAGTACCTTATGTCTGTCCCATGCATTCTTGAATTCTCTCACAGTTTTAGACCCACAACCTCCTCAGGAAGGCTGTTCCATATATCCAACCACCCTCTCTGTGAAAAAATACTTCCTCATATTGCCCTAGACGCCCCCCCCCATCTTCAAATTGTGCCCTCTTGTTCTTGCACATCTCTTTTTCTGAAAGGTGCTACCCTCTTGGACTTTGTTGATTCCACTGAGGTACTTAAAAGTTTCTATCATGTCCCCCCTCTCCCTCCTTTCCTCAAGGGTATACATATTAAGTTCCTTTAGTCTCTCCTTGTATGGCTTCTCTTGCAGACCCTGCACCATTTTAGTTGCCCTCCTCTGGACTACCTCTATCCTGTCTGTGTTCTTGTGGAGATGGGGTTTCCAGAACTGGACGCAGTACTCCAGATGGGGTCTCACCAACTGTCTGTACAGAGGGATAACAACTTCCTGTTTTCTGCTTGTGATGCCTCTCCCTATACATCCCAGTATCCCCCCAGCCCTCTCTACTGCCTTCTCACATTGCTTGCTAACCTTAAGATCATCTGATATGATTCCCCAGGTCCCTTTCCATTTTGTTGTTTTACCCCCTCCTTGTGTAATCTTCCCTGGGTTTTGTTTCCCAGGTGCATTATTTTGCACTTCTTTGCATTGAATCAAGCTGCCATACTTCTGACCATTCCTCCAACCTTGCCAAGTCCCTTCTCATCCCTTCCACGCCTCCTTATGTATCAACCCTGTTGCAGATCTTTGTGTCATCTGCAAAGAAGCATACTTTTCCTTCCAGTCCCTCTGCAATGTCACTTATAAAGACATTAAAAAGGACTGGGCCCAGTACTGAACCCTGTGGTACCCCACTAGTAGCCCCTCTTTCTTCAGTGGACTCCATTTACAATTACCTTCTGTGTCCTGTTGTCCAGCCAGTGTTTTACCCAGGCTACCACCCTGGTACCCACTTCCAGGCTGGTTAATTTAACTATTATTCTTTTGTGTGGGACTGTGTCAAATGCCTTGCTAAAGTTTAGGTAGGCCATGTCCACAGCCCCTTCCTGGTCTACTACTTTGGTCACCCAGTCAAAGAAATCAATTAGATTAGTCTGACATGACCTTCCCACTGTGAACCCATGCTGCCTTTGGTCATGTGTCCCACTGGCCTCTAGGTACTCAACAGTTCTTTCCTTCAGAAGTGATTCCATCACTTTCCCACCACAGAGGTTAAACTGACAGGTCTGTAGTTTCCTGCCTCTGTCTTGGTCCCACTTCTGTGAAGGAGAATCACATCCGCCTTCCTCCAGTCCACAGGTACCACACCATCCTCCCACGATTTGTTAAAAAGGGTAGTCAGTTGTTTCACTAGTTCTCCCCTTAATGGTTTTAGAATTCTGGGGTGAATTCTGTCAGGCCCCATTGCTTTGTCCACCTTCAGTTTTAGGAGTTCTTTCAGAACCCTTTCTTCTGTGAAAGGACTGGGATCGACCCCCTATCCAGAGTGCTTCTGTTAACTGGATTAGGCATCTCCCCTTCCTCCTCTTTTGTGAATACTGAGCAGAAGTATTCATTCAGTATCACTGCTTTTTTCACTGTCCCTCTCTGCCCACCTACCATCCATTCTATTCAGCCTCACTATCCCTCCCTTTGTCTTTCTACGCTCCCTGATGTACCTATAAAAGGTTTTATCCCCCTTCTTAATCGAGTTGGCTATCTTTTCCTCAATTTGGGCTTTTGCTATTCTGACTTCCCTCCCTGCTTCCTTCTGTATTTCCTTATACTTCCTGAATGCTGCCTTTTTCTCCCTGACCTTCCCCGCCACCTCTTTTGAGAACCATGGTGGCTTTTTTCTTTTGTTTTGATTTATTTGCTTCACACAAAGGATTGTTGCCTCTGTGATGGCAGTTTTGATGTTTCCCCATTGTTGCTCCACCCCTCCTTCTAGCCTGTTTGTTAGTGCTTTTCTAAGGCACTCTCCCATCTTGCCAAAGTCAGCCCTCCTGAAGTCCAGCACCCTCACTTTTGTATGGTTTGACTCTGTAGCTGAGTTTATTGTGAACACACTGTTTGGTGGTCACTTGTTCCCAGATGGCTACCCACTTCTAGATCTGAGATCCTCTCACTGTCCCCATTTGAGAGTACGAGGTCTAAGATTGCTCCCTCATGAGTGGGTTCCAAAACTAGCTGTCTTGAGGCATGCCACCTGTAGGGCATTGAGAATGACTCTGCTCTTGGATATGGCTGCAGCAAAGGTGCTCCAGTTAACATCTGGCATATTCAGGTCTCCCATCAATAGTATCTCCCCTTACAGTATTTTCTTAAGATTCTAGGATTTACTGGAGGTGGATTTTGAGAAGCTGAGTGCTGAGGGAGGAGTGCATTTTTTTTAAGTCAGAATGCTGTACTCATGTTTCTTACTTCTGTGTTTTAAAGGGTGCAGACAGATACCTAAGGCAGGGCAACATAACTTATCAGTTTTAAATAAATAATTCAGCACTAGTGGTGTAGTTGTATATTTCTATGTCATTCCAGATGAGAATATATATTTTACAAATTATTTTATGCTTAACTGTTTGTCAGAATTTTACATGAGCTGAAGTATTTTTTTATTGTGTTGTATTACAATTAATGTATTAGTTTAAAAACAATTTATGAAACTGTTTTTAAAAAATGATATTGAACTCAATGTATAAGCACTGTAGCACACTTCAGAGTGTGTGTTTATGATCCTATAATTATGCTTCTCAGGCATTTAATTCACCAAAAACGTGCAATTATGAGCCATAAACACATACCCTGCTGTACACATCTTCCTGTGGGTGATTGCTTACTTGGTATAGTGTATAAAATGGCCACTGTTTATTCTGTTGTACCCATTCATGGGGTGTAAAGCATATTCATTTCCCTAGCTGAGGGGCCCATGTACCTGATGTTAAGCCCAAACAACATGGTATTTGGCTGGGTATTCAGAAGCAGTGGGAGGTCTAAAATGTAGTTCATGACCAGTGTAATCTTCTGAGATGGTGGGCCAGATTTTCAGAACTCCAGCAGCATCCTACTCTTTCCACCGCTCTCCTTGGTGCATCAAGTACTGTTTTCAGAACTGTATCTGATTGCAGACAGTTGGATACTGTTTCTAGCAGCATGCGTGCAGCTGTGGGTGTATCTGCTGACAGGCACTGAGTTAGCCTAGCCCCCCAAAAATGGGCCTAACTGATTTTGTCCTTGGGCACTGTGTAACTGTGCTCTTACTTCATTCCAGACTCCCTTCCCCCACCTGCATCCAAGGACAAGAGGCAGATGCAGCCTCGTTGAAAATTACACAGATCACAATGCAGGCATTGGGGCTTGAAAAACCTGGCCCATTATGCCTTAGTTTTTCATTCTCAAGTTGTTGTTTTTTTTACTGTAACTTTCATCATCCCCGTGCATGTCCGACCCCACCCCATGATGGGTCTTGTCAAATGCAGACTTGCTCCAGGCCCACCAGCCACCCTCTGACTGACACGTGCGGACAAGGGGCTGGATACGTGATGTCACTGGATCTTAGGTCAGCGTTTCCAAAACGAGGATGTAGGGCTAGCGTCAAGCCCTCACGTCCAGCATTTTGCACCAAACACCTGCGTTGCAGCTGCACCCAATTTTAATAGGTTGGGAGCAGTTGCGACAGCTTACCTGATTTATGGTGGCTTGTGCCAAATATTTGGTGCAAGCGCTGTAAAAAGGATACCTGGGATTGCCGCAAGCTAGACCAACTACCCTTTACATCCAAAATATAACTCCTGTACATATTCATTTTGTTCTCTGTTTAGTAACTTAAAAATGAATATACTGTGTACAGCTGTTTTTTAACAGTTGCGTATGAAAGACTGTAATAACTGCTGACTGTACAACCTCATTTCTGATTAACGAGGTGTTTTGGGAAACCAGTGTGATTACACTGCAGCGTATGTTTAAATCAAACATGAACTTAACAAAACCACAATGTGGGGAACTCATTTTAAATGTATTATACTTTTCCTCCTGTCAGTATTCAGCATAAATAAAGCAACTCTTAAATCTTCTAAAGATCTGTCACAGCTGTGCTTATTCTTTAGTCTGTGTTCATTAAGAAACCAGTTTTAAGAAGGTGAGTTATCCATGAGTTGTCTTAAAATGCAGTAAAACCATTATCCTTATTCAGTCTGCATAGTTCAAGACTACATTGCAGGCAAACAGAGAACACGGTGTGAAAAATAATTAATTTGCTGCGTCACAGAATGTGGTGAAATCTCTTTTTCAGAGCAAAAAGGTGGGGGGCGCTGAACACATATTACTGCAGACAGTCTTTTCCATTTTCAAATGATGTCTTTTTATTGTTTAAAAATGGCAAACGACTCAACATTTCACCTGCTGTGTAGGCTTTTTCAAGAGATGTCTTTCTAGATAAATAGATATACAAAATTAAAACACTGTCCACATCCAATCGATTCTCCAGAAAGAAATTATTAAAAAATAAACTCCAAAACTTCCAAAGGTGCTCCTTACAAAATGTGATTCCCAAAGTTTATAACTGTTTTTCATCAGTCTCTTAATTCTCTATAATAAATATTCAGGAATTCTGAAAAAGCATAATATTCAACAATATGTATGTAATGCCTTTTAACCAAATATTGCCATAATTCATAGTGCAGCCCAACACCAAACCAAAAGTGATATATTCACCAAATTTTACTGACAGATAATATTTAAATATTTAAATATACTTGTATCTTTAAGAAGTAAAATGTACTTATGTCTTATTATGTTATATGGTACTCTTTCTTATTCTTTCACTTCATTGATTTATTCGTTCTCTCAGGTTCCTGGCTAAAATTCAAATGTTAATAGATGAAATGAAGAGATAAATGCCGTACACTGTTGTTGCTATTGTTATAAGTTTCTGTGTACATCGTCATGGATTTGTTAAAGAGAATTCTCTGTCTGATTTGTAGATTGAAGCTGTAGGGTACTAATAATTAAAAAAAATGAATATAAGAAGATATAAATGCTGATCTTACTTCGAGATACAGCTCTTGCAGCAGGTAACACCATTAGGACTGAAGCCTGCAGGCGGCAGGACCCCACGGAATTCTTCTAGCTAGCTAACTTCAGCGGGGACCACCCCTGATGTCGGTCCCGCCTCCGACGTCAGGCGTAGTACGTGAAGAAGCGGTCCGCTGAATTCCCAGTTCTTTTCCGCCCGTCAACTTGCATGTCTCGACCGGATCATTTCTGGCCTTGTGACGCATGGTTAAGTTCTTCCTTCGGGAAAAAGTTCATTTTTTCGGCTCAGTTGCTGTCTGATGTCCTCTCCAACCTCCATTGAAGGCCATCCCTCGAAGTGCGCCTGTGGGAAGCAAATCCCGTTCAAGGATCCGTAGTCGGCCTGCATCCGGTGCCTAGGCCCAGACCACGACAGCCGGTCCTGTATTTTCTGCCAGCGGTTCAACAGCCGGACCTGGATCCGTCGCCAGAAGGCTCTGCAGGCGTTCCTGCTCGAGGAGAAAGTTAAGGCAATGGACACCTCCAAGGGGAGTTCTGCTGAGAAAGCCCGGAAACATTCTGAGAAGCACAGGGAGAAGGCTCCATCCAGGTCCCTGCCTAGGGCCTCCGACTCCCGTAGTTCCAGCTCCCGGTCCGACCGTTCGCCATCCCGGGCCCGTTCTCAGCCTCCCTCCGCTGCATGAAGAAACCTTCGGGCTCCTCTTCCTCCTCACAGGCCAAGACCTCCAGGCCCTCTTCGTCCTCTTCTTCCAAAGCCCTGGTTAGGTCTGGGGACCATCATCATCACCGCAAGTCGGGTTCCCGCCATTCTGACCCCGACGTCAGGTCTGCCTCCTTGCCTCCTCCTCCCCAGCGGAAGACCAAGGAGCTTACCTCACTTAAGAAGCCGTCGGACTCGACGTCGGCCCGTCTGATGGCCACTCATCACAGGTCCCAGGAGCCGTCGACCGCCAGACACCCGTCGCCAGTCAGGCCTTCGCCCACTCGGTCATCGGCAGGAGGGCCGACGTCCGCACGAGTCAAGAAGAGGACCCCGACGCCTCCTACTGACGTCGGTCAGGAGACTATCACGGAGGAGGAATTGACGCAGCCCAAGGACCAGACGGGTGAACCCAGTCCTGTCGAGCCTCCCAGGGAACCCTCCCCGCAACCTAAAGAGCCGACGCCGGAACCCGACGACCGGCCACCGGCATCCGGTCCGTCGTCGGGCCTTTCCTTTTCTGAGGTTAAGGAGCTCTGTACCTACTGGTGGGATACCATTAAAAAGGATGTGGTTCCCACACCACCTCCTCTACCTCCTCCTCCTCCTCCTCCTCCTATGCCACCTCGGCCCTCCCAGCCCCTCGCCCCTTCTCCATCCGGGGCAGCAGGCGAGTACCTCTCCCCAGGGCCTCCGGACCCTCAAGGGAAGACCAGATAAAGAGACCTCCGTCTAGATCCTCTTCAGGGTCACCCAGTCCTAAGAGACCCAGAAGATGCATGGGTCGCCTTGACGGAGGATACAGGATCGGAGTCCTCGATAGGATCAGATCCTCTCTCCCTTCGATCCCTCTCTGGACCCATGTGAGGCTTCCTAGATCTCCTCCGGATGACCCATCGTTCTCGGAAATCATGAGACAAATCCAAGAGAACATGGGCTGGGATGCAGAAGAGTTAGACCCCGAGAGACTACGCCTCGCTAGATATCTTCGGCAGAAGGATCCCAAGCCTGTGGTGGTACCACCCTTGGTGAACACTTTTGTGGACGTCACCAAGGCAGCATGGAAGCATCCACACTTGCTCCCGTCGATGCTGAAGAAAGCTGACCGCCTGTACAAGGCTCCTAAGGAGGACCAGTACTTGGCTCAACATCCTCTGGCCGACTCTCTGGTCATAACAGCCTCTCATGACCGGTCCCAGAGACCGCAACATTTGAGCACCCTGCCACCGGACCCGGAGTCCAAACAGCTGGACGCTATGGGCAGGCGCACTTATGCTTCCGCTACCTGCGCCATCAGATCCCTGAACTACTTGACCCACATGGTGCAGTTCCAAAATGCTTTGTGGGAACAGGGACTGGATCTGGCGGAAAAATTGCCAGAAGGTGAGCAGAAGGAGGATGTTACAGCTCCTCCGTGCGGGTTAGACGTGGGAACCCAGGTGCTGCGAGCCGTGTATGATTCCGGGACTCCTCGGCCAGGCGGCAGCTTCAGGCATATGCCTCCGGAGACACTCATGGCTTTGTGTCTCCGGATTTACCCCAGACATCCAGAAGAACATCATGGACGCCTCTTTCGAAGGAGAAGTTCTCTTTGGTGCACCCTCTGAGAAGGTTCTCACCAAGCTCCAAGAGGCCGGGAAGGCGGTGAGGTCGGTCCAGGCAATGTACCAACCAAAGCTTAGTTCCTTTCGTAGGAACCAAAGCCGTTTTTGTGGACGGACATGGAGACAACAGTCTCGCACCAGTCCACAACAGAGGGGCTCCGGTTCCCGCAGAGCCCAGGGAAGACAGCCCGCGGGCAGAAGTCAGCATCCAGCTAAGCTGGCTCAGCCCACAGCTCCCTCCGCCGCCACAGCCTGACTCCTTCCCGGCCTCCGCCCCTCAGGATCAACGGGACATCAAGGTCGGGGGCCGTATTGCGAATTACCTGCCAGGATGGCAGTCCATAACCACCGACAGGTGGGTTCTTCAGTTGGTCAAAAAAGGCCACTTTATAGAATTCATGAGACAAAGCCACCTCGAGGCCTCCTCTGCTCTCCGTTACTCGGGTCAGCACAAATTGCTTATCAGGCAAAAATACTCACGCTCCTGCAGAAAGGGGCGGTGGAGTATTTCAGAGAACCAGATAGATTCGGATACTATTCCCACTTCTTTCTGGTTCCCAAGAAAACAGGGGACCTCCGTCCAATCTTGGACCTCAGCGACCTAAATACGTCGGTCACCTACAAATGATTTCGCATGGTGACCCTTCCGGGCCTCATTCCCATGCTAAAGCAGGATGTCTTCTTAGCGTCCCTAGACATGCAGGACGCCTGCCTGCACATCCCTGTGGCTCAAGCGCACAGGAGGTTCCTGCGCTTCGATTTCCTCGGCTACCATTTTCAGTTCCGGGCTCTACCGTTCGGACTGTCATCAGCCATGAGTCTTTACCAAGTGCATGGCAGTTGTGGCAGCATCCTTAAGGAGGCAGGGCCACTATGTGTTCCGTACTTGGACGATGGCTTCTTATGGCGCCTCAGAAGGCGTTGTTGCTGCTATTCAGGCACCCAGGGCCTGTTCCAGTCTCTGGGCATTCTAATCAACTACGAGAGTCTCTCCTCATTACCGTCACAGAAGCTGCAGTTCATAGGCAGTTCTGGACACCATTCAGGGAAAGCATTTCTCCCAGACGACAGAGCGGAACGCATCAGATCCCTCATCAGGGATCTCTCGGCGAAGAAGACTGTCCCTGCCAGGCTGGTCCTTCGTCTGCTCGGACACATGGCTGTGCCCATTCCAACAGTCCCTTTGGCAAGGCTCCACATGCGGGTAACTCAGTGGATGCTCAAGGTGCAGTGGGACCAAAGGCAAGACCACATGCAGCATCCGGTCAGAATCACAAATGCTGTGATTCAAGACTGGCAATGGTGGCTAGACCCAGGGACACTTTCTGCGGGTGTCCCGTTTACAGCGCCGTCCCCGGAGATAATCCTCTCCACAGATGCCTCAGGGCTATGGTGGGGAGTGCACTTGAACGGGATGAGGTCCCAGGGAACATGGACCCCTCAGGAAGCCCACCTCCACATCAACGTGCTGGAGATGAGGGCGGTCCTCTATGCCCTGCAGGCCTTTCAGTCAGAAATCCCGTCGAGTACTCTTCTGCTTCAGACAGACAACACGGTGGTGATGTATTACCTCAACAAACAAGGAGGCGCACACTCTTACCCCCTTTGCAGGGAAGCTATGAGAGTGTGGGATTGGGTAATTCGACACAGCGCGAACCTGATTGCAGTTCACGTTCCTGGAGTGGACAACACAATCACAGATGGCCTGAGTCATTCCCAGGCCAGAGTCCATGAGTGGGACCTTCTTCAAGGGGTCGCAGAGGATCTGTTTCTTCGATGGGGCATTCCAGAACTGGACTTATTCGCTTCCCCATCCAACGCAAAACTGCCCAATTTCTGCTCGCTAGATCCAGGGCCTGGTGTTTTCTGGCGAGACGCGTTGTCCCTCTCCTGGGCGAACAGATTCCTCCGCCTTCCCTCCCTTCCTGTTGATCCAGAGTTCTTCTCAAACTCGCAGGGAGCACGCAACAGTGATCCTGATAGCGTCTTTTTGGCCCAGACAGATCTGGTTCCCCTTGCTCACGCAGCTGTCCCGGGAACCTCCGGTCCCGTTGCCTTTCAGCTCCCACCTCTTGTCTCAGGAGGAAGGTTCTCTAGTCCACCCGGACTTATGCTCACTGAACCTGCATGCATGGCTCCTACAGACATAGCCATTTTGTGTCACGGGGTCTCGCAAGAGGTGGCGGAAGTTCTTTCCACGGCCAGAAAGCCGGCAACGCATGGGATGTACGCCATGAAATGGCGCCGTTTTTGCCTGTGGTCGCAAGCACGCAGCCTTTCCCCTCTAGGTTGCCTGGTGAAAGCGGTGTTAGAATACCTGCTGTCCCTTTTCCATTCGGGTCTCGCCTACTCCTCTATTAAGGTGCACCTCTGCGCTATTTCTGCTTACCACTTCCCGGTGGGACAGCGCACAGTGGCGCAACTTGGCGCCTCTCGAGACTTTTGAGAGGGTGTTACACATAGGCTACCCATTAGGGACCCTGTTCCTCCATGGGATTTACTCTTTGTCCTGGAACAACTCACGCTTCCCCCTTTTGAACCTGCCGCGGATTGCGAGCTGCGTTTCCTGTCATGGAAAACGTTATTTTTAGTTGCTGTTACGTCAGCAAGAAGAATTTCCGAGTTTCACGCTCTAATGTGTAAGGAACCTTATTTGATTTTCCACCAGGACAGAGTGTCCCTGAGGACGAATCCTAAGTTCTTGCCTAAGGTGGTCTCTGCACTCACTCTCAATCAGGACATTGACCAGCCTGTATATTTCCTAAATATTCTAATGAGGAGAAGCGCTGCTCCACACCTGGATGTTCACAGCTGTCCTAAGGTATTACCTGAACAGGACTAAACAACCATGAGTCAGACAACTCTTCGTTCCTCGCTGAGAGGATGATGGGCCAACCAGTATCGAAGCAGTCCCTTTCTCGCTGGCTTGTCCAGTGTATATCGTACTGCTATGATACTAAGCAGAAGCCCCTCCCGGGTACAGTCCGGGGCCATTCCACTAGGGGGGTTGCTACCTCATTTGGAGCACTTCGCAACGTCTCCTCCTCTGCCATTTGTGCTGCAGCCACTTGGAGCTCTGTGCATACTTTTATCAGGCATTACAGCCTGGACATTGCTTCATGGTGAAGAGCCGGTTTCAGCCTGGCTGTGCTACAGGGTCTCCTGTCCTAGAGTCAGGACTTGGTATGGATTTTCCTAGTTTCCTCCTCCCAGAATGCTTACAAGCGTTATTGCTTGGAAATCAGTCCTAATGGTGTTACCTGCTGCAAGGGCTGTATCTCGAAGTAAGATAGTACAGTTACGTAAGAACTTACCGTAACAGTAGATCTTCGAGAACAGCTCTTACAGCAAGCTATCCCGCCCTTCTCCCCTTGGAGGCATGGCTTACGAGCCTTTGGCGAGGGCTTCGCCCTTTTGTCTTCTGATGGTGGATCCTCAGTCTCCATTCTGATGTCGTCCTGTGGCGGAAGTCTCACGGGGAGAACTGCGAATCTGGCGGGACCGCCCCTTATGTACTACACCTGGCTCGGAGGCAGGACCGGCGCTGGGCGTCCCCGCTGAAGTTAGCTAGCTAGAAGAATTCCGTGGGGTCCTGCCGCCTGCCGGCTTCAGTCCTAATGGTGTTACCTGCTGCAAGAGCTGTTCTCGAAGATCTACAGTTACGGTAAGTTCTTACGTAACTGTACTTTCTATTGTTTAAAATTGATATGGAATTTCAAAATTTTTCACTATTTGAATTTTAGCCAGGAATCTGAGGGAACGAATAAATCAGTGAAGTGAAAGAATAAGAAAGAGTACCATATAACATAACAAGACATAAGTACATTTTACTTCTTAAAGATACAGGTATATTTAAATATTATCTGTCAGTAAAATTTGGTGAATGTATCACTTTTGGTTTGGTGTTGGGCTGCACTATGAATTATGGCAATATTTGGTTAAAAGGCAGTACATACATATTGTTGAATATTATGCTTTTTCAGAATTCCGGAATATTTATTATAGAGAATAAGAGACTGAGGAAAAACAGTTATAAGCTTTGGGAATCACATTTTGTAAGTAGCACCTGTGGAAGTTTTAGAGTTTATTTTTTAATAATTTCTTTGTTGAGAATCGATTGGATGTGGACAGTGTTTTAATTTTGTATATCTATTTATCTAGAAAGGCATCTCTTGAAAAAGCCTACACAGTAGATGAAACGCTGAGTCATTCGCCATTTTTAAACAATAAAAAGACATCATTTGAAAATGGAAAAGACTGTCTGCAGTAATATTTGTTCAGTGCCCCCACCTTTTTGCTCTGAAAAAGAGATTTCTCAACATTAACAACACATCGGGAGAGGCAGCTTGGGATTTATTGAGAACTGTTCATTTCCTGTGGAACCCACCCTTCCCCCCCTTCCATTTATTGCATCACAGAAATCTGATGGCAGAAAAGGACCCCACTAACCCATCTAGTCTGCCCTATCCCCCCCAATACTTATCGCCTATACCATGGGCCCTCCTCATCCCCCCACTTACCAACCCCATGTGTCAGTCCCACACTCTCTTGAATCCATCCACCATTTCAGTCCCCACCACTTCCTCTGGTAGTTTATTCCAGGCCTCCACCACCCTCTCCAAGAAGAAACACCCCCTCACATTACCTTTATATCTTCCTTCTTCTAATCTTAGACTATGCCCTCTAGTTTTGGCCCCCTCCTTCCTTTTAAATAAGCTCCCCTTCACCTTGTTTATCCCCTTTATGTACTTAAAAGTTTCAATCATGTCCCCCCTCTCCCTTCTAGTCTCCAATGGGTACAGATCCAGTTCCCTCCACCTCTGTTCATTTAGCTTCCCCTGCATGCCGTGCACCATTTTGGTTGCCCTTCTCTCTACCCTCTCTATCCCATCTATGTCCTTATGTAGGTGTGGTCTCCAGAACTGGACCCCGTACTCCAGGTGCGGCTTCACCATGGCTTTATAAAGAGGCATGATTACCTCCCTCCTTTTGCTGGTTATGCCCCTCCTGATACACGCCAACATTCCATTTGCCTTCCCTACCGCTTTGCTGCATTGTTTACCTACCTTCAGGTTGCTTGATATTATAATCCCCAAATCCCTCTCCTGCTCGGTTTTCTTAATTTTCTCCTCCCCTAGCGTGTAAGCGGCTTGTGGGTTTTTATGCCCCATGTGCATCATGGCACACTTTTTGGCATTGAAACTGAGCTGCCAAGTTTCCGACCATCCTTCCAGACTCTTCAGGTCCTGCCTCATGGCCTCCACCCCCACCCCCGGGTGTCCACCCTATTGCAGATCCTTGTATCATCAGCAAATAGGCACACCCTCCCCTTCAGCCCGTCCGCTATATCACTGATATAGATATTAAAAAGGAGGGGTCCAGTACTGATCCTTGGGCAACCCATTCATCACCCCCTCACCCCGGAGTGTACTCCATTCACCACCACCCTCTGGCTTCTGCCTGTCAACCAGTTTTCCACCCACCTCGTTATTTTCTGTCCCACCCTCAAGCTTTCTAGCTCATTTACTAGCCTTCTGTGAGGGACAGTGTCGAAGGCCTTACTGAAGTCCAGATAGGCATCACTTCCTACATTTCCGCTTCCATGGTTCTTTCTGGGCAGGTATCAAACAGGCTTCTCTCTCTCTCTCTCTCTCTCTCTTCCTGAAGGTGGATTTCTGTCTCTTTTTATTCTGGAGGTCCCCAGAGATTTCTGGAGGATGGTAAGACATCTGTTCCTAACATAAGATAATCTTTTCTGGTGCCACAGCAGTGACTAACAAGTTCTAGTCAGAGCCAGAATGACTGCTGATGTATTAACTTGAAAAGGGATTAAAATTAATGTGTGGGACATGCACACCTGATGTACATCCTTTTTTTATATCACCATAAATTCCCACTAGATATAGTGCTATAGGATTAAAAACAGGGCAGTGATATAGAAAATGTGCAGTGCCTCCAGTTAGCAATTTGTAGCTGCATAAATAAACTAGGAATTATCATTTCTCTCATTAATTGTCTTTATTTATGTGTCCATGTTCACTAAAAATACCACCAACAGCTTAATCTGGTTCAAGGTCACTTGGCATTCATCTGTATACTCCTCCCCCGGGTTGTGCCTGAAAATATGCAGAATTTGTCTAGTGCACTTACCCAGTCAACAAAAACTAAATAAAAAAATATTCCTTATTACTGAAGACATGTAACCACCCAGTCCCCTGGGTTTACTAGAATCCCATCAGTGTTAGACTAGGAAGGTAGTGGGCAGCTGGTAAAGAGTTTATTAGAAGCTCTCTACAGACCTCGCATTGTTTACTTAGCTAGGCTAGGTAGGAAATGAGTGATGTCATTTACAAGTCTTGCAGCAGCATAATCCTTTGCCAGCTGCAGGGAAGGGAGTTTAGAAACTTGGTTTCATTTAATCTGTGAGCAGTGTAGTGTCCAGAGTGGAGCCCTGAGTGTAGAGGTGCCTGCCATTCTCCCCTAGGCTGGGTGAAGGTCCTCTGGTCATTTTTCTCATCCTAGAGAGTGAGACAACAGCCTTTCAACAGGAAGTTGGGAGACCTGTGTCAACAGGACCCCAGTGGGTCATTTCTGTGAAAATGAAATGGGACTGAGAAATTAGAGAGTAGGTCCAAGGGGCAACCCCCTGAGGGACTAGAGGATTGTCCAGCTGCCCAGAGCAGGAACTGAGAGACTTTGTGACAAAAAAGCTATGGATTTAAGGGAAGAAATGGTTTCCCTTTCATACAAGCCTGATGTCTGTAACAGAGGGTCAAACAAACTGTGAGTACAGTAACACTGGGAGAATTTGGGGAGTTGTCTGGTGGTGTATGCGCCCAAGACAAGGCTAGATTATACCACTCAGGACCCCCCAGTGTTACCACAAAGATGTGCTGAATGTAAATGTAATTTCTGTGTGGAGGCCTTTAGCCATCCATGTGGGACTGAAGGATCCAATGTGTGTCCTGGAAGGAATGGCAGAGGACGGCTGGGGCTAGGGTAGGCAGACCCTCACCTGGAGTCATAGCCAGGGCTAACTGGTTACCTGAAAGGCATAGGTTATTCCGCAGGTGTTAACTTAGCCCATCTTATCAGGAGGATGTTTTTTTTAGAGTTAAAGTGTGTGGCAACCCCCACGTAATAGACAATGGCCTGGATATTCAAACTGCGCCGGGCAGTGGCACAAGCCTGGGTGCAGCTCAACAGGGCTGCGCCAGGGCATGGACCAGGCAATATTCAACAGTGCTGCGCCATAGCCTAGTACTGTTGAATATGGCATAGAGTGCACTCACACTGCGCATGGCGCAGTGGCACTGTGCCAGCGCAAGACACAGAAAAGGAGCAGGGGGATGCGCCAGCGCAGGTGCAGTTGCGCTAGGTGCATCACCCACGATATTCAACCTGGGGCATGTAAATGAGGCCTTTATGCATGCAAGGTGCAAATGGGGCCATTTGCATGTCATTATGGACCCATTTGCATGCGATGCGCTGATCCCCGGTGAATTGCGCCTGGCACCCTGCCAAGCTACAGCCATCGGGGATCGACACCCTGTTGTGCCAATGCAGTCCCGCTCCCGTATGCCCGATCGCAGGCTTCTGTAATGAAGAAGGATCCCTGGTGGTCCAGTGGTAACCCCCCCCCTTGCCCGATCACGGGCTTATGTAGTATTAAAGGAACCCTGGTGGTCCAGTGGACCCCTTCACCCGATCGCAGGCTTTTGTAATATTAAGGATCCCTGGTGGTCCAGTGGTAAGCCCCATTGCCCGATTGTGGGCTGCTGTGCAAGAGTTACCTGGTGGTGCAGTGGTATCCCCTCCCCCACCCACAGAGGTCTGCATGCCCAGCACCCACCCCCCCGTCATCGGCAGGCAGTAGCACCCCACCCAGCCGCCTGCCAAATGACAGCTTACAGTATGATCTGTACGCCTACTGGTTCACTGCGTGGACCAATGGGCGTGCAGACCATACTGTACTACACAGGCCCGATATGTGAATGAACGCGTAAAGGTCCTGCACTCTCGAATCTGACGAGGTAGAGAATTCCACAGGGTGGGGGCTCCATACATAAAAGCATGGGCCCCAGATGTTTTCAGCCGTGCCCTGGGAATCTCTAACAACCCCCCGTCAGCTGAGCGGTGAGGAAAGCCAGGGCAGTAAGGATTCAGGAGTTCTTGCAGATAGCTCGGACCCTGTCCATGCAGGGCCTTATAGATCAGAAGTCTGACCTTAAAAGTGATCCGCCACTGTACAGGCAGCCAGTGCAGTTGACACAGCACGGGAGTGATGTGACTCGAATGGGGAGTCCACATCAACAACCACGCCGCAGCATTCTGCACGAGCTGCAAGTGGCAGATATCAACCCCTGGAAGCCCCAGGTACAGGGAGTTGCAGTAGTTAAGGTGCAAATTCACACAAAGGCATGGATCAGTGTCGGGAGGTCGCCAGATGGAACAAGGTGCTTAATCCTGGCGATGAGGCTGGCCCGGTGGCACTGAGGGTTGAGGCGCTGGATGCCACACCTCGCGCCATGCCGGTGACCGGAGTTCGAGGAGCAGGCCCGGGTTGCTGAGGTCGGCAGGGGAGGAGAGGTTGAGCGTCCGGACAGCTCTCCTCTCCCGGGAGGGACAGTGGTCCCTAGTTGGTGCTCGGCTGCCCTCTGGCGGAGGCCAGAGATGCAGCAAGCGCTGACGACGTAGAGAAGGAGGGGGAGTGGCAGACGTCAGTTCTATGCCTTGACATCAGGGCACTAGCCACTCCCCAAGAGAAACGGGAAAATGCCCTTCAGCTCCGGCGGAGATGGAGCACCGGAGCTTGCCCTCGATCTGCGGCCGCCCACCTGGCACCCTCCTGACCGACGCTACAGCCTGCTCAGGGTGTTGGGGCCCACCTCATCCCCGCCCAGGGGTTAATCCAAGGCTACATGGGCGACGGAGGACCATCCAGGTAGGGCGGACCACAGAGGGATGACTCCTTGGTGCTCCCGAGGAGACCGGAGCTGAGTGGAGGGAAGGAGGAATAAACGTGAAAATAAAAAAAAATTAAAAATCCTGGCGATGTTCCTTAGATGGTAAAAGGAGGACTTGATGACTGTCGAAACCTGCGAACACAGTGTCAACCCATCATCAAGAACCACCCCCAGGTTTTGCACCCAGTTCGGATGATGGCAACTGGGCACCTCTGAGCCAAAATCCAGAAGGCAACCCTGCTACCGACCTCTCTATCTGATGACCTGGATCCACCACCAACACCTCAGTCTTCTTGGAATTCAATTTCAACCAGCTGGATTTCCACAAGGCAGCTGTTAAAGACCGAGATCGCGCTATTCTGGTCGGGCTCAAAAGACAGATATAGCTGGGTATCATCTCTATAGCAGTGAAACCTCAGCCCATATCATCTTTCAATGTTTCAGAGGGGCAGCATATACACTGTGAACAACATAAGGGACAGCACCAAGCCCTTGGGGACCCCACACAGCAGAGAGAATGGATCCGTGGAAAATATCCCCGCCACCACCCTCTGAGATCTGCCAGTGAGAAAAGATTAAAACCATCTGAGGACTGAGCCAGCCAGGCCACAGATGACACTCAGGTGCTCGAGCAGCACCCCATTGTCCACAATGTCAAATGCTGAGGAAAGATCAAGAAGCACCAAGATGGAACGTCGCTTCTGATCTCTTGCCATCAGAAGATCATAGAGCACCCGGACCAGCGCAGTCTCGGTACTATGCCTCTTCCGGAAACCGAACTGGAGAGGATCATAGATACCGTGGATGGTAAGATGGTTCTCCAGTTGCAGCGAAACTACTTTCTCAATCCCCTTTCCTTTCAAAGGGAAGTTTAGAGGTAGGCCTATAGTAAGCAAAGCAGTTTAGGTCCAGAGCAGCTTTCTTAAGGAGCAGTGTCACCACTGCCTCCTTCAGGGAGCTAGGAAACTCACCCGACTCTAAGGAGCACCAAACAATCTTCACAAGGACAGAGCAATAGAATCAATACACCCCATTATCATGCGTGTTGGGCCCGATCCAAACTACAGCATGTTGGCCGCATACTCTGGACAGTCCACACAATGTCCATAATCTCCGACCGGTCGAAAGATATCCAGGAAAATCAAGGAGGGGTGACCAAGCACTGACCAACATCAACCCCTATGAAGTGCACAGGCTGGATCTCAGCCCTGATGTCGGCCACCTTATCCGCAAAGGATCGAGCAAACTCATCACACTTGACTTGTGAAAATGTACTTCGAACCTGCAGACAGGTTGGGTTGCATAACCTGCCCATGGTTCAAAAGAGCTAAGACGGTCGATTCTGAGCAGCAGCAATTTCCCCGTCAGGAACTCTACCTTCTTATGAGTGATTGCTGATTGATAGATTTGATAATGTTCCCTCAATCTAAGGTGGTCAGCATCAAGGGCAGATTTCTGCCAGCGTCACTCTTACCTTCGTCCAACTCGTCTCAGCTCCCTCAAGGTCCCGTCAAACCAGGGGGACCACAGGCAGGGAGAGAGAGGACGAACATGGACAGGAACGACAGAGCCCAGAGCTTCAGTAACCGCCTTATTATAGGCCTGAACTAAACTCTCTGGACCCTCACTAACCCTCGGAAATCCCAATAGGTCTAATACTGCCAGTAGACCATTCGGGTTACAATCCCTCAAAGGGTGGTATCTGACCATCTCCACAGGGGAAGGCCTATAAGGGGGAGCCTGGAGATTAAACCTTGCGGTGTGGTGATCAGACAATCTGACTGGTTCCACCACCAAGTTTGGAGGTCTCCATCCCCAGGAGGAAAACCAGGTCGAGTGAGTGACCGTGTTTATGGGTAGCAGAGGCAACTACCTGTGTGAACCCCAACTAATTCATAAGTTGGAGGAAGTCCTGTCCAGATAGCGAGAGTTCGTCATTGACCTAGGCGTTGAAGTCACCCAGGACCATCAGCCTGGGTGACTCAAATGCCATGTCGACCACGAAATCTGCTACTTCCTGCAGGAACAATTTCTCACCCCTGGGTGGATGGTAGATGAGAACGATCCTACAGCCCACACCTGCCACCATGGTAAACTCAAACGATCTGACTTCCTCAACTGGCACACCAATAAGGCCCAATTCCGATCTAAACCAAACGGCTACACTCCCGGCCCTGCAGTCCAATCTCGAGCGGTGTATCACCGAGAACCCAGCTGGACCGGCTGCCTCCAAAATGGGATAGGCATTATCGTCAAGCTAGGTCTCGGTGATGCAAGCCAGGTCTGCTGTCCCAGTTAGATCAGCGATAACCGCTGTCTTGTTCCTGATAGACCTCGCATTGCATAACACCACTCGAGTCGGACGAGATTCCGGGGCCAGACGAGCTATAGGCCCAGAAACACTGGAGCCCTTGGATATGGAAACCAGATATGAAGGACCACAGTCTGGAAACCATTTCACCCCAGGGCATCTCCTGGTCCTAACAACCCCGATACGGACGCTCCATCACCCCTCTGAGGTTCGGGACCCCAGCCCACCTCCTGCACTATTCCATGCCCTGCAGCATCTATAAACTGCTGCTGGCGGGGGCAGTTAAAGGTTGGAGGTCCCAAATTTGGAAGAGGAGTAGTGCCTGACCGGGAGAGCAGCCTGCCAGTACATCTTCAGCCCCACAAAGCTGCCAAAAAACCAACAATAGGCAATACACTCACTATAGATAGCTTCATAATGCTATAGGGAGAAGCAGCTGCATTTGAATACTTCTCAAACCTCTAAAGGCACTCGTACATGTTATGGGGCAGTACTATTACATGTACTACCCCCCTTAAGATGTACAAGAGCCTTTTAGAAGTTTCAGTAGTGCTCAAATGCCACTGCTGTCCACAATAGTATTAGAATGCTATCTGTAGCCCTGAATTCTCTTTCCCACTTTGCATCATCAAAACGCAGTTTTCTGGGCAGGGCTGCAGTGGGCTCTTGGCAGCTACAGTTTTACACAGAAATGAGATTGCAGTTTTTGTGAGTGTTATAACTTCTTATTTCCTAAACTAGAAAATTCTAAATATGGCTAGTTTAGGTCCTGGGGCAGGCAGCTATTGGACATAAGTTGCCTGCTCCAAAGGTGTCAGCTGCTCTTAAAGCACTCAGTAGGGATGTAAATGAACCCAGAGAATTAGTGACCTACATTTGGCACTGTTTTGGTGCCCAAGTATTCAGGTTTGTGTAATTCATGAGCGGTCCACCCTCTAATAAAAAATAGCCCTTTTCATTCCCACCTAGCTGCTAGAGAGACCCAAGAGTACAGTTTTTCCCATGCTTCTTTCTGAGACACAGAGGTTTAACTAACACCTCCAACCCTGGCACCAGTGACCCAACATCGCCTTTCCGTGCAATGGTCCTGCAGGTGACTGGGTCAGTCAGGTGTCTGAGATGGTTGGTGCTTACTTCAGTGCATCTGTTGGGCGACCACCAGGGAGAAAGAGTGGGCAGCTGGCTAGCCTTTGCCCCAACACTGATCTTTACTGTTAAATGCCCACCTTTTTTGAAGAGAGCACTGCAGACTATTGTGTGTCTAGCAGCCAGCAGGGAAAAACGGAGTGGGCAGGCAGCTGGGAGAAGATGGCCTTTGCCCCAGCAGTGGGACTTATTTTAAACACCCCCTCTTCCCTGACCACAGCGTATTTTAGCATGTTGCTGGCAAAGAAACTGAGAACTGCTGGTGTCAGGGGTCCTTCCTTACAAAGAGCTGGCCAGGGATGCCTGAACCCAGCTTTTGGGAGCTGCCAGTTAGTTGCAGTCCCCACAAAAAGAACTACTAAGAGGGGTCAGAGAGAGGGAAGGGAGCCACTAGACACCAAGGATTTTGTAGTTGGTGCTTGGGAGAGAAAAGGGGAAGCAGTAGACACCACACATCCGACCTGCAACCATTGCAGAAGGGCGCTAGAATCCAGGGACTATGATCGGGGAGAGGGGGGGACATAAGACGGTGCAATAAAAATAGAAAAGTAGAGGAGCAGCAGCAGGGAGCATAGGGAGGGAAAGCATCAGCAGAGGATGGAGGATAAGAAGGAGGGGGATAGATATTTATAGCTTGGGAAGGGTGAAAAAGAGTAAAAGACTTCCTCCCTGACCCCAGGCTAGGTAGAGACAGTGGACAGGTAAAGAAAAAAAATGCAAGGGGTGAGGGAGACAGGAGACGGAGAAGGCAGACTGATTCCACCATACTGTATGTGATTCAGCTCTACTCAGTGGATGGAGTGTGGAGCAATATTTGTGATGTTAGTCCCTTTTTCCCCTCCTCCTCCTCCTGTTCGCCATACAGCTGCTCATGGCCCTCTGTGTGCAGTTTTAAAAAAACAAGGAACATAGCTTTAAAAAATCAAGAAAAACTGGGCAAAATTAAAAAACCTTAGCCAATTGTAAAATCAGCTCAAGGAGTTGTTACAATATGAGACTTGGTAAGATGAGAAGAGAATTTTTTCAGAGGCGCATTAGACTAACATTAATATCTGCCATAATTTTATGCTTCAAATCCCTACTCCATCTTTAGTGACAGAAATGCCAAATTAAGGAGGACCATACGAACTTTATAAGGCAAAATTAGAGACAATTCAGAAGTACAGTATGGTGACAAAGCAGAGTGCTGCTGAGCAGGGGGAAATTCCCAAGGCTGCCTTCCATCTGCAAAGAGCTGGGCTATCATGCAAGAACTTTCCTTTCCTTTCCTTTGCACCTCCCTCTCAGCACCATCCAGAAGACAGCTGCTGTATCCATCTGCACTGGCACCCAGCCCAGCCAGGAATACTGCACCCACACCCACATCTCATCCCTACCTAATAATGGCTACAGGTCCCCCCACCCCGCCCAGAGCATGATAGCAGTACAGTACTTCTACTCTTTTCAGTACAACCCAGTTAGGGCTGCAGTGTCCCCAGCCAAAAGTGCAGTCTCTCACTCAACCCAATCGCTTCTTGGCTGTATAGTAGCCCCTTCATGAGGCAGGTTTGCAGCAATGTCCCTGAGCCAGGGGTGTGCTACCCCCAAAACCCAGTCAGATCTGCAGTATCTACACCTTCATTCAGCCAGGAGTGCAGTCCCCCAACCCAACCATGTCTAGGCTTCAGTAACATCCCCCTGCTCCTCAAAAACACACACATTACTTATATGGGCAGTGCTCAACCGCCCCACCACAACCTGGCTACATTGCAGTATTTATGCTTGCTGCTTGGGATGAGTATGGGTCCTCGAACAGCAGTCATATGCGTGGCTGCCATCATTTCCAGTGGTCCGACTTGCATTCAGGTCCCAGCACGTCCTCGATGCCCAGCCTCTTTGTGGCCAGCTGTTCGTCGTCTTTGCCATCCCGTGGCTCACTGCCTTTCATTAGGTCGAGTGTCTCAAAGATGTCCACCACATCCTCAGCATCAAGCAAGGCTCAGCACCTGGAGTGTGGGCTTCCTGCGCGGTGAACAGCTTTGCTCCTGGTTGCCACACACAGAAGCCAGTAGCAAACAGAGAACTGCTGGCGTCAGGGGTCCTTCCTGACAAATAGCTGCCCAGGGATGCCTGGACTCAGCTGTCAGGCGCCAACAGTTAAAGGCAGTCCCCATAAAAGGAACTGTTAAGCAGGGTTAGGGAGAGGGGGGGGGGAGAGCCACTAGACACCCAGGATTTTATGCTTGGTGCCTAGGAGGGAGGGGGAGGCAGTAGACCCCATAGATCAGACCCACAACCATTGCAGGAGGGGGGAGGGTGCTAGGTGGCAGGGACTATGAGCGGGAAGAGGGAGGGGGTCACTAGATAGTCCGATAAGAATAGAAAAACAAAGAAGCACCAATGGGGAGGGGGCATGGGGAGGAAGAGCATTGGCAGTGGCTGGTGGATAAGCAGGAGGAGGGAGATAAATATGTATAACTGGGGGGGGGCAAAAAGAGAGCAAAAGAGTTCCTAACTGACCCCAGGCTAGGCAGAGAAACACACTCTTTTTTTTTTTTATCTTTCTACTTTTCTCCCTCCCTCCCCTGGCCCTGGTCAGCCTTTCTCATCCGGTCGCTATCCCTAGCCTCCGTTCCCTTCATGCCCTCACCCTTGTAGCCCCCACGGCTTACCCCCCATAGCGAGGTGACAAGGGGGTGCCCCCCTACTCACCCATCCCAGGCAGGATGCGGCTCAGGGTGTTACCTCTGGGAACGGAGCACCAAGGGACAGCCATCAAGCTGCCACGACCAGCCACCAGGATCTTTTCTGTTTTCTCCCCTGCTGGAACTTCGGCATGCAATGATGCCAGTGACAGGCACACGCATGCATCCGCGCATGTCCCTGCCAAACTCCGGCCCCTTTGTTATGTCAGCAGCGCTTTGCCGGCCCCCAGCCTCTGCCAGGGTCAGACGCACACTGACCGAAGGCGCCCCCCCCCCTTCCCGGAGATGGAGAGTAGTCCATAAGATGCTCAATCCACCTCCTTCCCTGCTGATCCCTGGCAACCTGCGCTCATTCCCGAACGCAGGTCACTGGCATAGCGCAAGGTGCAGCGACCAGCGCCTCAGTCCTCAGCGCCACTGGGCTGGCTTAGAGAAACCCACTCTTAATTTGTCAGAGCTGACATATCCAAGGGCCTGGGTGGCAAAGTCTGTGGGTCATGGGTGGCTCGCTGCTGGGCTAGAGAGTTTGTACTCTCCCGGGGTCAGGGGTGGAGAGAGAAACAAAAACAAAGGCCAGGGCATGAGGATCATTCTCTCCTTGAGTGGGTAGGGAAAGAAACAAAAAAAGTGGGCGGGATCCATGACCGACTGGCAGGTGAGAGAGAAATGGAACCACTATCTCCCAGCTTCACTGAAATGGGGGACAAAAAGCCACCAGGAGCCATGACCAAAGACCAGGCAGAGGAGCAACTGGGCTGGGGGCAAAAACGAGTCAGCAGGAGCAGCGACTAGGTGGGGAACAGAGAAAGTAAACCGGAACAGGTTGGTGGATGGGAGCACTGCAGAGGTGAAGAAAAGTATGGGGGCGGGGACCAGACCGAGAGCCAGCGAGACAGAGAAAATGCCCAATCAGAGACTTGCAGAGGGTGCAGGGAACAGACAACATATATACATACATGGAGAGAGAGGAGAGAGGAGAGAGAGAGACAGAGGAAGCACCCAGTCAATGAGCTGCAGAGGGGGTGGTGAACAGGCACACTGATTCATACTGCTGGCTTCAACTCCACTCACTGGGCGAAGCACACAAACTGCTTTGCATTTGGTATCCTCTAACACCCTCAGACCCACTTCTCTCTCTACTCTTCCTTTTCGCTATATGCCAGCATGGTTCTCGCTATGCAGCTCTAAAAATGGTATCATGAGACACTAGCAGCTGGTCTCTGTCCCCTTTGTGGATCATGTTACAGGGACCTGGCACATTTTCCCTTTAAAAGGATATGTTTCTTCCTGCTGAAGAAACAGCTGAAGTTTGGGAGGGTTGGAGAGGGTTATGGAACTGGTAGGCTCCATGAAGCTATCACAGGTGGTTGTTTCCTGGAAAAACAGTGTATAATACCAGACTGAATAGGAACTGGACTAAGGAGGGAAGGGATTGATCATTGGCAGATAGCTAGTTAGTGTAACCCCTAGGTGGCGCTATCCCAAGGGCTACTACCCCTGCCTGCTTGGCTAGTAGCAGGTTAAGGGGCCTGAGTTCTGAAACGGGTGCCTCCACCGGAAGATCAGGGTTGGTAGTGGTCAAGCTAACCTGGGCACAGCCCTCCAGGACACTGTAACCCCCTCTTTCCTTACTAGTGGCCAGAACAATATACAATAATCACTTTCACAATACCCCTGGTACACCACACAAGTACCCGCACTGTTTGCACTTACCACCCTGGGCTTTCCTCTGACCCGGACCTGGGGACCCCCTGTAAAACAAGGTTATACACAGCAAATAACTGCAGTACAGTACTCTTGCACAAACTGGAACCACAGTCAGGGTAAATGCAAAAAAGAGATCTGATTTATTTAAGGGGCTTGAACAAGGGAGGGGCCCTAATCAGGTTAATTTGCTTAAAGGCTCTGTCAATCAAACAGTTATGCATGCACTTCAGGGTCCATAAACAGCCACACACTCTGGGTACCCAGATGGAGAATGGTGGGCTAGCCAGGAACATTGCAGCTGGTTGGGGCCTTGTGATGGAAGAAAACAACATGCACAACACACACCATTTGTAATCCAGAGCCGGAGGGCTCAGTTCATGAAAAAAAAACAAGACAATCAGATGACACACTTTTAGATTAGGCTGTTGTTGCAGGAGCTACCCTGATGATTACTCACAATACCCAAGACTGGACACAGGCTGGATGAAAATCAAGACAGCAGGTGGTTAATCTTGGGTGCCAGGCCCGGTGGCACTGAGGGCTGAAGTGCTGGACACCACACCTCGCTCCACGCCAGCGACCTGGGTTCGGGAGCGTACTCGGGTCACTGGGGGTTGGCCGGGGTAGGGTTGAGGATGATTGCCCGCGTGGTGCTCTCCTCCCCGGGTAGCATGGGAGGGCTGTCTCAGTGTGCTGGTGACCCCTGGTGGAGACCGGGGGCACTACAGCAGTCAGGCATGCACATAATCAGCATGGTCGATGCTGGCAGGGTTGCTGTGCGCCAGTGCATCATTGTGCACCACGCAGGGAAGGGAGTGGGTGAAGCTTGCAAGGACACAGAAAACAACGGTGCTCTGGGTAGGCGATGGCACCGGTCCACCATGTCATCCACCGGGCCTTCCCTGACTGACCTTCCAGGTCCTCTGTTTCCAGCCCTACCCGAGCCAGAGTCTGACTTTGCCGCTGGCCCAAGAGGAGGGGCGACTCCACCTTTGGTGGGTTAAACCGGGGTACTGGGTCGGGAGGGGGAGAGAGGAGGTGCAGATTGGGAAGGCTTCAGGTTGGACAGGAAAGGACTAGGCTGCCTGAGAGATGATCTAGGGTGCCACGACCAGAGGGAAAGAAAGTTAAAAAAAAAAAATCTGGAGTGCCAGGAGAAGCAGGGCCCACACGATTCGACGAGGCGTCATTCCTGTTCAAGCATGGATCAGGGGGCTGATCCCCAGGCAGGTCTCTCATCTGTGGCTTTCTCTGTGCTGTGGGGTAGTCTGGCAGGGCCAGCGGGCATGGCCCAGGCCGAATGGAGATGAATGCGGATTCAGTCCGATTAGGCTGGATAAAGCTTCCAGCAAGCAGAACACAGTTCACACAGTGGGGAACCAAATCAAAACCCACTTTCAATACACAGCACATTTACATGTAAGGAAATTCTACTGTACCAGGCAAACTGCTCTCTGGTCATAATCGCAGAGTCTCTACAGAAACCGGGGATTCAAAAGCAGCTGGAAAGCCTGACAAGCCGATCACATTCAGCAAATCTTCGGTCTTCTTCAGGTTAAAGCCTGGTCACAGTCCAGTGGCTTAAATAGTCCTCACAGCTCTGATTCAGTCCGAATAAACTCTGTTTTCCCTCTCAGGGACAGCAGGCAGACAGGCAGGCCAAAACTTTGCCCTTTCACAGTTCTCCCATGCAAAACTACACAGAACTGTTGCTCAAAAATCACTTGAGCTGTTACTTTTTCACTTCTCAGCTCAAAAACTGAAACTAAATGCAGCAGCCTGGGAAATTCCCCAAGAACCAAAAGGTTCGGTTGGCCGATCCTCCTGTCAGTCACAACAAAGGCTCCCCCTTCAGGTGCAAAAAGGCGCAAAAGCCCAAAACTACGATTCCTACAGATTTTGACTCCAGACTGCTCCTGTAGTCAGGCTCCATTTTAGGTCCCACCAGTACTGATTGGTCCAATTTCACAGTCCAGGGCCAAGATAGTGGAGATAAACAAAAATGTCCTTGCTGCAAAGAAGGCAGGTTAGACAAACTACATTATCATTATCACTCTAAATGATTTTCAGCAAATAGTTACATCTTTCAACAGAGCTCCCTTTCAGATTACTTATGACTGCAATCCAGGCAGCTCTTAAAGAGACAGTTCACAGAGGCTATACAGGCATTCTCTGGCAATCACATTTAAACTGCTAAAATGCAGGACACCAGCCTGGCAGTGATTATTTAGGCAAGCTCGAGGAAGACTTTTCGGGAACCTCCATTTGTAGGGGGGTTACATTAGAAACAGATGTTGGTTAATAACTTCAGTTTCTGTCTGACAGTCCTTTTCTTACTCACTGCAGTAAATCTGATAATCAGAAATCACCTATCGACTTAGGGAGCTTCAGGACCTGATGCTTGGTACAATAAATATGGAGTGGGATAGTGCTACTGTATTAAATACTTGATTAGAGTCATCTTGCTTCAGTATGATCAGTGTACATTTAGTGTTCTTGAATGCAGAGCTTTGTTCTTATGGTGACAACCCAAACATGATACCAAAAAATACATTTGACTGCCCATTCAGTTCATTTATCCACACTATGGCAGTTTCACTGAGCAAGCCCTGGTTCCAGAAACAGTATTGAAGCTAATCTCTCCCTACCATCCAATCGTCTTTTAGTTTCCACCACACAGCCCTCAGATCTCTTTTCCTGCTGGAAGAACAGGTTCTAAGGGTGTGGGTACAGTTCACTATCCATACTATGGCAGTGCCACTGGAACGGGTTGATTTGTCAAGGTCCTCAAGCTAAGCTCTTCCCACCACCTGGGCAGTATATCCTCTGGCTCCACCCTGTGACATCAGATCTTTCTTTCCACTGGAAGGGACAGGTCTTCTCCTTTGCAGCTCTGCAGCATTCAATGATTCTTGAGTGTATTTAACACTTTTTAAAAATTCTTCTTCCACTCATTCCAGTTCTGCCTTCGACTTTGATCTTGGCATTGAAGAGAGGAAGCAACATGGATTTAAATTCTGCATTCAGTGTCGACAAAAAATGTCGAACACCAACCCCCACATGTCCTGCCTCTATTGTTTGAGAGCACAGTATGATATGGAGGGCTGTGGTCTTTGTCAGGCAGTGCTTCCATCACCGCTGGAAGATCAGCAAGCTAGATAGACTCATCCTTGATAACCCTAGGAGCAGGATCCTAAGGATTGACTTAGCTGTAAAAAGACCTCAGTGGCTATGGAGTTGGCTTTTCCAGCTTGCAGCCCTTGAGGAGGAAGAGGCAGATGCAACCACGGTCAGTTCCTAGTCGGTCTCGGCGCTGCTCCCAACTGGGACCAGCATCAGAGGGTCCTTCACAGAGGATTTCCATGAGATGCATCAGGCCCTTCAGACCTTGGGGAAGAACCCTTCTCACTGGGGCAAAAAGCATAAGTGCCTCAGGAACAGGTAGTGGGATTGGAAGAGGTTGTAATCTACCTGCTCCTTTGACTCCACAGATTGCTGGTCACTAGTTGAGCTTGCTGCTTTTAGTTGGCGGTCAAGTCAAGAACAACTCGGTACCCTCACTGAGCTTGTTGACCTCAAGACTGAAACACCTCTGAGACAACAAACCTTTTCAACAAACAAGAATAAAATAAAACACAGTGTCAAACAGTAATTTTGCTTAGCCCAATGATAAAAAAGTCACAAAAATGTAAGCTCCACCTGTAATACAGTAATTTCAGAGAAGATATACCCTGTAAGAAACACTTTGCTCCAGAGAAAAATAAAGCAGTAATAGAAGATATACCTTGCAAAAGACAATTTGAATCAGAAGATTACAGCAGTAATCTGTTAGCACACCTGTAGGCACACTTGTAATAATGCAGAAGAAGGTATACCAGCAACAACAATTTGAATCAGAGAAAAAATAAAGCAATGAAATGTTAGCAACAAACAGTAGCAATCCCTGTGAGTAAAAATAAAAACACCACCACACAGTAAATCTGCTTAGCCAAACTAAGTCTTAATCCTTCTCCTTGCTCTGGTAAGTTCTCTACTCTGCCTTTCAAGCAGTCTTAGAAGGAAAAGAGCTCAGGTGAAGCTAAGTGCCTTGGCCAGCAAACCAAGTCTTCTACCTCCAAGATATCAACTAACCTGACTTTTAACCCTTCTTTCTGTTGAAATTACTGACAGTTTGCCAGCTCCACCCCACATACACACCTAATCCTTTGGAAGAGCTGTGGGAGGAAAAGCAATTAGCTCCTTCAATGAGAAGGAGACTGAAACACCTCTGAGACAACAAACCTTTTCAACAAACAAGAATAAAATAAAACACAGTGTCAAACAGTAATTTTGCTTAGCCCAATGATAAAAAAGTCACAAAAATGTAAGCTCCACCTGTAATACAGTAATTTCAGAGAAGATATACCCTGTAAGAAACACTTTGCTCCAGAGAAAAATAAAGCAGTAACAGAAGATATACCTTGCAAAAGACAATTTGAATCAGAAGATTACAGCAGTAATCTGTTAGCACACACCTGTAGGCACACCTTGTAATAATGCAGAAGTTTCAGTCTCCTTCTCACATTGAAGGAGCTAATTGCTTTTCCTCCCACAGCTCTTCCAAAGGATTAGGTGTGTATGTGGGGGTGGAGCTGGCAAACTGTCAGTAATTTCCAACAGAAAGAAGGGTTAAAAAGTCAGGTTAGTTGATATCTTGGAGGTAGAAGACTTGGTTTGTTGGCCAAGGCACCTAGCTTCACCTGAGCTCTTTCCTTCTAAGACTGCTTGAAAGGCAGAGTAGAGAAACTTACCAGAGCAAGGGAGAAGGATTAAGACTTAGTTTGGCTAAGAGATTTACTGTGTGGTGGTGTTTTATTTTTACTCACAGGGATTGCTACTGTTTGTTGCTAACATTTCATTGCTTTATTTTTTCTCTGATTCAAATTGTTGTTGCTGGTATACCTTCTTCTGCATTATTACAAGGTGTGCCTACAGGTGTGTGCTAACAGATTACTGCTGTAATCTTCTGATTCAAATTGTCTTTGCAAGGTATATCTTCTGTTACTGCTTTATTTTTCTCTGGAGCAAAGTGTTTCTACAGGGTATATCTTCTCTGAAATTATTACAGGTGGTGCTTTACAGGTTTTACAGTTTTATCTAACATTAGGTTAAGCTTTCAGGGTTACTGCATTTGTTGTTGACTGATTGTTTCTGCTCTTACCTCCTTGTTCTTTCATCCGTGGTTCTTCTTTTTAGGCGGGAAGGGCCCAGCCACCCACCCCATCCCCAACCACCCCCACACTCCATTTATAGGGTACCACAGTTGTGACATTTCCTGTGGCAGAGCAGGAAGAGGCGGATCAGTGGGGCCTCACAAGAGTGATCTCATTTACAGGGCACTAGTAATTTAACTTGTTATAACAAGTTAAACAAGCACAATTAAACCATTACTTGCATTTTTTTCTTCTAATTACTCTTGACTAGGTTACAAACCCAGCAACTTATTTGGAATGGATTTCATTAACTGCAGGTACTGTGGAACAATTTTCAGAAGGACATTCTTACAGGATTTAGGACACTGTCCTACATGCTGAGCCTTTGAGATCTTAGGTCTCAGCTCCGGGCAGCATGGGCAGAGATTGCACGCCTCAAATTTCATATTGAAGAGGAAATACATTATAAGAACCACCTGCCATTTCCCCAGCATCCAACAAAAAAACTTCAACCGCAGAGGGTAGTTGGTCCAGGAGATTGGCAGGTGGTTAGGAGGAGCAAATCAGGTGCCCCATCACTCTCTGCTCTCCAACACATTACCTCCAAAAACCATATAAACACTACAAACAGGTATCTGCCTCTATCTCTGAAATCAAATAAAGAGGCAGAAGACACTGCAGAGCAGGACACTGCGGCACAGGAGCTAGCACAACAATACTCACCCAAATCAGGAACCAAAACTAAACAAGCACAAAGGAAATCCAAAAAACTTCTGATCATAGGAGACTCCATGATTCGGGGAGTTGATACCCATCTCCAGCCAGGGGTGATGGTCAGATGTCTCCCAGGTACATCAGCATGGAGAGACACTGACCGCATTGCTAAAATTGTTCACAAAGCAGGAGAAAACATTGATGTCCTAGTACACATAGGGACTAATGATCTCGCCAGCCGGTCAGTTGTGGAGACCAAGGAACACCTGACTAGGCTGGGTGACAAACTATCATCTATTTCGTCTGGCATCTCCTTCTCTGAGATCCTGCCAGTCTGGGAGAAGGAGCAGATGGACGGAAGGTCAGAGAAGGGGAGATAGGGAGCTAAACACATGGCTCAAGGACTGGTGCCAGGAAAAGGACACAGATTTGTAGGGAACTGGCAACAGTTCTGGGAGCGAAAGTTCTTTAAATTTGATGGACTGCATCTGACTAAAGGAGTCAGTGCATTGGGGCAGAAGTTTGACGTCTTTGCAGAATATTTAAACTAGCAAATGGGGAGAGGGTGCAGCACCCTACGTTGAATGGGAAGAACACCCTCCCCTCAGTAGTGGTCAAACTGAATTCAGTGTGTTTGCCGTTCATTTGCATCACCAGGTGAAAAAAGGTTTGTCTCCCATACGATGCACAGGGGTAGTGCAAGCCTCACCCAACAACTAACACACCAAAATCTGGCCAATGGAAAATCATGTACACAAATGCTCACAGCCTGGGAAATAAGATCCAGACCTGCAGGCAATAATGTCAGAGGCTAAACTGGACATAGTAGCAATTAGTGAGACGTGGTTTACCAGTAACCACACTTGGGAGACTTCAGTACCTGGCTATGTATTGTTCAGAAGAGACCGAGGTGCAAAAGGGGAGGTGGCCCTGTATGTTAATGAAAATATCAAAGCTACAGAAATTCAGAATACATAAAGGAGCCAGAAGAACTGTGGGTCACCCTGGAACAGAAATGGGACAGCCATAAGAACTGGGGTTGTCTACAGGCCCCAGACCAGAGGGAGGACATAGACACATTACTGTTAGAAGATATACAAAACATGACAGCTAAAGGGAGGTTCTGATAATGGGAGACTTCAACATGCCAGATACAGATTGGTCAATACCAGCAGGAACATCTGCCAGAACTAGACTCATAGTGGATTCCCTGCAGGGGGAAGGCCTCAAACAACTGGTACAGCAACCCACAAGAGACAGGGCTATCCTAGATCTAGTACTGACTAACAAAGAAGGGATCACAGATCTCCAGGTAGAAGGTCACCTGGGGGCCAGTGACCATCACATGGTATGGTTCAATTTGGCTACTACATCTAAATCATCCCATTCCAAGGCAAAAATATGGGACTTCAGAGGAGCTGACTTTGATAAGATGGCCAACAGAGTTAAGCTAGCCCTGGCAAAAGAACACAGGTGAGGAGGTACAGGCAAAGTGGGCAAGCATTAAGGATACAATACTTGAAGCAACATCCCATTGTGTTAGACAGAAAAGGAAGTGCAAAAAGAAGAAACCACTTTGGTTCTCAAATACAGTAGCAGAAAAGGTCAGAGCCAAAAGGCTGGCCTTCAGAAAATATAAGGGAACACAGCGGATGAAGATAGGGGGCATACCAAACTGCCCTAAGGGAAGCAGGTAAGGCAGTAAGGCAGGCAAAGTCCCAAACTGAGGAAACACTAGCACAAACAGTAAAAGAAGGTGACAAGACTTTCTATAGATACATTAGTGAAAGGAGAAAGTCCAGAGGGGTATTGCTAAGCTTAATGGAGAAAAGGGAGCATGTGAGGAGGAGGACCCTGTAAAGGCATCTATCCTAAATAGATACTTTTGCTCAGTATTCACTGAAGAGAAGGTAGGGCAGGGCCCACAGCTCAACATCATGGACACAGGGGAGGAGGTGAGCTACTCCCTTCACAAAAGAAAGGGTCCTACAAGAGCTTGCTAAGCTCCAGGGTGGATAAGGCAATGGGACCTGATGGCATACATCCCAGGGTACTTAAGGGCTAAAGGAGGAACTAGCAGAGCCATTAGCAGAATTGTTTAGTGAGTCTCTGAGCACAGGAGAGGTCCGAAGACTGGAGAAGGGCTCATGTGATCCCACCCACAAGAGTGGTAGCAGGGAGGAGGCGGGAACTACAGACCGGTCAGTCTTACCTCAGTAGTGGGCAAGATTATGAGGCACTCCTTAAGGAAAGGATAGTGCAACACCTGGAATCCATAGGGGCACAGGATCCAAGACAGCATGGGTTTACAAAAGGAAGGTCCTGTCAAAGTAATCTCATAGATTTCTTTGACTGGGTAACCAGAGTGGTGGACCAAGGGGAGCAGTTGATGTGCCTACCTTGACTTCAGCAAAGCTTTTGACACTGTTCCACATAGAAGATTGATAAATAAGCTAGGTAGGCTCAGGGGTGGGTCAGAAGTTGGTCAACTGGGTGGCAAACTGGTTGACTGGCAGAAAACAGAGAGTGGTGGTAAATGGTATACAGTCAAAGAGATGCAAGTCACAAGTGGGGTACCTCAGGATCAGTCCTGGGGCCAGTCCTATTCAACATCTTCATTAGTGACCTAGCAGATGGACTAGAGGGTAAGGCTTGTCTGTTTGCAGATGACACCAAGATCTGCAACAGAGTAGATGATCCAGATGAGTGGACAGAATGAGAAGAGATCTGGATAAACTAGCAGAATGGTCAGAAGAGTGGCAACTGGGATTTAATGCAAGAAGTGCAAAATCATGCACATAGGAAGAAAACCCTGAAGCCACTTATAGGCTTGG
This sequence comes from Neoceratodus forsteri, assembly GCA_016271365.2. NCBI lineage: Eukaryota > Metazoa > Chordata > Ceratodontiformes > Ceratodontidae > Neoceratodus > Neoceratodus forsteri. The sequence continues at coordinate 1,002,322,516 of CM028131.1, read as the reverse complement.
AGGGAGTTGCTAGCAGTCACAAAGGAAGAAAGAGACTTGGGCATCATCATCACTGATGACCTGAAATCATCAAACAGACCTCTAAAGCAGTAGGTAAGGCTAAGGGGTGTTAGGAGTGTATTAGTAGGATATCATGTCGTAAGAGGAGGTAATAATCCTCTGTACAAGACATTGGTTAGGCCCCATCTGGAGTACTGCGTGCAGTATGGAGGCCACACCTTCACAAGGACATTAACCAAATTGAGGCAGTCCAGAGAAGGGCAACCAAAATGGTGCAGGGACTGCATCAGAAGACATATGAGGACAGATTAACGGAGCTCAATATGTATACCCTTGAGCAAAGGAGGGAGAGAGAGAGATGATATGATCGAGACATTTAAACACCTTAAGGGCATAAACAAGGTGAAAGAGTCTAACATGTTTAAATATAAGAAAAATAGCAGGACAAGAGGACACAGCATGAGATTAGAGGGAGGCCGATTAAGGGGAATGAGGAAATTCTTTTCACAGAAAGGATGGTAGATGCATGGAATGGCTTACCACAAGAAGTAGTGGCTATGAATACAGTGCAGGGCTTCAAACAGGCATGGGATAGGCATAAGGGAGCAATACAAATGACTATGAATAGATAGGTCACTGACATAGCAAAGGCCGATGGCACATTTATAAGGTAGAAAAAGAAATGGGCAGACTGGATGGGCCTTGTGGTCCTTATCTGCCGTCAACTTCTATGTTTCTATGTTCTATGTAACACCGGTCAGGCAAGCCATCAGGATTTTTCTCAAGCCTATCGATCCACTGTTGGTGGAGCATGGCACGGAGTTGATCTCCATGACCCTGATGCTCCCAATCCTCATTCAGGAGGATGCGACTCGGTTGGTGTCCCTGACCAGGGCACTCTGGGACCAGCCTCAGCCAGTGGTTATGCCTCTGAAGCCACTGCTACTGAATGTAACTCAGTATGTGGTCCACCATGATCCTATGAAGGACCCATCTCATGGTCAGCACTGGGTTGACAGCTGGGGTTGATATGTCGGTCCCACTCTTGATCTCACTCGACCGGGTGGTGGCGCCACTTCTCGACCTCCTTGGCCTCAGGCAAGGAGAGGCACTGCTGTTAAGTTGCGGCAGCATTACAGCAGGCTCCTCTGGCAGCAGTGGGACCATCACAAGGTTAGGTAGGGCTCTACCCTCTGGACCTTCAAACCTATGGCAGCTGCCAGTCATGCCCATGCTGGTCCCTCCAAGGCAGATGTCTCCTGCATCTGCTTCCCCACCCCTGAGGGTGGGAGCTCCTACAAAGGCCTCCCATGCTGCTGCTGGTGACAAACGGTCAAGGGCCATTTCTGAGGCATCTTCAGATGACTCTTAGGGGTCATCCATGCTCTTGTCGAGGACCCACACTTTCAAGCATGACTTGGTCGATGAAGTGTCCACCAACCATGAGCCAGTGTCGTTCAGAGCTTTACTCCACCTCATGTCGGAGTCCATGAGTGTGCCCCTGGAGCCAGTGCAGAGGAGTGCTAAATACCCCTTCACTGACATCCTGGACAGGGATGAATCCCCAGTGGTTGTCTTTCCTGTGGCTGAGGCCATCTTGGGATGGCCCCTGGAGCTTTGGCAGCATCCTGCCTGGCATCCTCTACCCATATGGTCTGTAGTTGTGTGGTCCCCACATAGTCCCTTTCAGGGTTCTCAGACCACCCCTCAGCCAAGTGTCTGGTCTCAGACATGGCTTTCTAGATGTCTGGTGGCCAAGGGGATGCAGACAAGCCTCTAGACAAGGAGTCTAAGAAGCTTGACCATGTTGCGAAAAAGGTAACTCCCGCTGTATCTCTCATCTTACTTTCCAAAAGGTGAGCTATGCCATCATGGCCTGATTCTGTTCTCCATTTTCCTGAACAATCCCCCCTCAGTCTGTCAATCTGCGTTCATTCACATGTATGCAGATGACGCCGTACTATATGCTTCGGGTCCCTCCACCCAATTGGCGGCATCCACTCTTCAGTTCGACTTTGATAATGTCCAGCAGTGGCTATGTGGTCACCAACTGTTCCTAAACATCAAGAAGACTGTCTCCATGACTTTGGAACAAGGCAGAGATTATCTAGGCTCCCCTCCGTCCCCACCTTCCATATCCTTGATGGAACCTAGTTGGAAAATACTGCCTTCCTTCAGATACGTTGGGGTAAGGCTCGATAAACACCTTGACTTCTCTTGTCATGTGGATGCAATCCATAAGAAACTGCTCCCCAAGCTGGGTGTCCTTTACCGGAACCGTGACTGCGTCCCCCAATCGGTTTGCAGAGAAATTCTCTTGAGAATGATTACTTCCAACATTCGACTGTGGCGATGTAGTCTATGGTGCTGCCCCCAAATCCACCTTAGCCAGACTGGATACCCTCTTCCACTCTTTCTGTCATTTCACCCTTGGCTGCCCACCCTGTACTCACCACTGTTCCTTATACCAATCCCTGGCACTCCCCTCCCTCCCTCTCTGATCGCCATCTTGCTCACTGTACTAATTTTACTGGCAAGTTCTGGCCAAGTACGCTCCCCTCATGTCTAGCAGACTTGCTCTCTATACCACCAACCTCTCACACTCTGAGAAGTGGTGCTGCCCAGACCCTTGCCATCCCTTCTAGGTCCACCACCACTGGACAGTCCTCCTTCTCCTACCACTTGCCCAAGCTGTGGAACTCCCTTCCCAGCAACATTCGTAATGCTCCTTCATCCCGGGTCCATTCCACTCTCATGCATTCTCACATAACCCACTACATGCAACTGCCCCTAACTCACTAGAATCTCTGCTACCCCCTGGAAATCTGACCTAATCCTGTCTTCCTGACATCAGTCTCTTGCATACTGAAGTGTATGGATGCCCAAACCCTCGTCATCCCCCTCTGGCTATCCATGTCTTTTTATTTTGTTTTTACTTTCCCCTCTTCTCACTATACCCCCTACGCTTGTGTGGCAGGCCTGGTTGCTAACTAAATGTCATTCCTTGGTGCAGCCCTTGTTATACACTTTAACTCTGAAATCTGTATATAGCACTTGTTGATTTTTCTTCCTACTGTATCTAAATTGTTTATAACCTGCTGTAACCTCCTTCCCCAGGACACATCTGGAAACGAGCATTATTGCTCAGCATGACTTCCTGGTGAAACATTTCAATAAATAAATAAATGATGGCCAACTCTGGACCTCTACTGCTACCTGTTTTCTTTTGTCTACTGTATGCTCCTTATGTATGAACCAATGTGATTAATAGCCCTACCTTTGTCTCTTGTATTCTAATGTGCCTTCCCTCTGTAATTAATTCCGGGTCGGCCCTGAAAAAGGGACTCTGTTGTCTCGGCTCACCCGGCCAACAAATTTCAATAAATAAATAAAATAACTAACTTTGGTCACTTCTGTTGGGAGTGTTAGATGGTGCCCTCCCTCACCTTCCTGCTGACCATCAGCTTACGGTGAAGTACCTACTGTGTTTGAAAGAATAACCTCCCTCACACACCCCTAAAATAATAAAGTCTTGAGACCTATGTTTAACTCAGCTGCTTTCCTGAGAAGCCTGAACTCCATTGATTGTGCTCCTATGAACTCCCTCCCAGATCTAAATCAAGCCCTGGACTACTTCATTAATACTGTTTCCTCCATCCTTGACAGCCATGCCCCATTCAAACTAAGAAGGGCCAAGAGTATCTGCTCTCCCTGGCTTTCTCAGGAAATACGGCATTTAATGCGCACCCATGACAGAGCCTGGAAAAGCTTTAAGAAACATAGAAACATAGAAGTTGACAACAGATAAGGACCGCAAGGCCCATCCAGTTTGGCCATTTCTTTCTCTACCTTATAAATGTGCCATCGGCCTTTGCTCTGTCAATGGTCTATCTATTTATACTCATCTGTATTGCTCCCTTATGCATATCCCATGCCTGTTCGAAGCCCTGCACTGTATTCATATCCACCACTTCCTGAGGTAGGCTGCTCCATGCATCCACCACCCTTTCTGTGAAAAAGAACTTCCTTACATTACCCCTAATTTCATGCTGTGTCCTCTTGTCCTGCTATTTTTCTTATATTGAAACATGTTAGACTCTTTCACCTTGTTAATGCCCCTAAGGTGTTTGAATGTTAAGATCATATCACATCTCTCCCTCCTTTGCTCTAGGGTATACATATTGAGTTCCGTTAATCTGTCCTCATATGTTTTCTGATGCAGTCCCTGCACCATTTTGATTGCCCTTCTCTGGACTGCTTCAACTTGGTTAATTTCCTTGTGAAGGTGAGGCCTCCAGTACTGCATGCAGTACTCCAGATGGGGCCTAACCAGTGTCTTGTAAAGAGGGATTATTACCTCCCTCTTCTGACTTGTGATACCCCTACTAATACACCCTAACATCCCCCTAGCCTTATCTACTGCTTTAGTGGTCTGCTTGGATGATTTCAGGTCATCGGTGATGATGATGCCCAAGTCTCTTTCTTCCCTTGTGACTGCCAGCAACTCCCCTTCCAGCCTATAGGTGGCTTCAGGGTTTCTCTTCCCATTGTGCATGATCTTGCACTTCTTTGCATTAAACCCCAGTTGCCACTTTTCCGACCATTTTGCTAGTTTATCCAGATCTCTTCTCATTCTGCCCACCCCATCTGGATCATCTACTCTGTTGCAGGTCTTGGTGTCATCTGCAAACAGACAAACCTTCCCCTCCAGTCCATCTGCAATGTCACTGATGAAGATATTGAAGAGGACTGGCCCCAGGACTGATCCCTGAGGTACCCCACTTGTGACTTGCATCTCTTCTGACTGTATACCATTTACCACCATTCTCTGTTTTCTGCCCATCAACCAGTTTGCCACCCAGTTGACCAACTTCTGGCCCACCCCGAGCCTACCCAGCTTATTAATCAATCTTCTTGGGAGGCAGTACAGCACAGTGGTCTAAGGCTCTGAGCTGCAAATCTGGTGACATCCAGCAGACCAGTCCTGGGTTTGAATTCCACAGCTTCCACTTGCATACTGTGTGACCCTGAGCAAGTCAATTAACTTCCTTGTGCTCCCAGGTCGCACCTGGAAACAAGCTCCGGCTTAGTGTGTCTTTCCTGGTTAAAGAATTTCCCCTTTCCCTTTCCTTTTCCTTTCTATGTGGAACAGTATCGAAAGCTTTGCTGAAGTCAAGGTAGGCGACATCAACTGCTCCCCCTTGGTCCACCACTCTGGTTACCCAGTCAAAGAAATCTATGAGATTAGTTTGACAGGACCTTCCTTTTGTAAACCCATGCTGTCTTGGATCCTGTGCTCCAATGGATTCCAGGTGTTGCACTATCCTTTCCTTAAGGAGTGCCTCCATAATCTTGCCCACTACTGAGGTAAGACTGACTGGTCTGTAGTTCCTTCCCTTCTCCCTGCTACCACTCTTGTGGAAGGGGAGCACATGAACCCTTCTCCAGTCTTCTGGGACCTCTCCTGTGCTCATAGACTCACTAAACAGTTCTGATAATGGCTCTGCTAGTTCCACCCTTAGCTCCTTTAGTACCCTGGGATGTAACCCTCAGGTCCCATTGCCTCGTCCACTCTGAGCTTATCGAGCTCTTGTAGGACCCTTTCTTTTGTGAAGGGACTAGTGCCTACCTCCCTCCCCCCTGTGTCCATGGCGCTGAGCGGTGGGCCCTGCCCTACCTTCTCTTCAGTAAATACTAAGCAGAAGTAACTATTTAGGATAGATGCTTTTACATGGTCCTCCTCCTCACACTCCCTCTTATCTCCTTTAATCTTAGCAATACCCCCTCTGGACTTTCTCCTTTCACTAATGTATCTATAGAAAGTCTTATCACCTTCATTTGCTGTCTGTGCTAGTGTTTCCTTGGTTTGGGTCTTTGCCTGACTTACTGCCTTCCCTGCTTCCCTTAGGGAAGTTTGGTATGCCTCTCTATCTTCATCCCACTGCGTTCCCTTATATTTCTTGAACGCCAGCCTTTTGGCTCTGACCTTTTCTGCTACTGTTTTTGAGAACCAAAGTGATTTCCTTCTTCTTTTGCACTTCCTTTTCTCTCTAACACAATGGGATATTGCTTCAAGTATTGCATCCTTAATGCTTGCCCACTTTGCCTGTACCCCCTCACCTGTATTTCTTTTTGCCAGGGCTAGCTTAACTCTGTTGGCCATCTTATCAAAGTCAGCTCCTCTGAAGTCCCATATTTTTGCCTTGGAATGGGATGATTTAGTTGTAGTGGCCAAACTGAACCATACCATGTGATGGTCACTGGCCCTCAGGTAACCTTCTACCTGAAGATCTGTGATCCTTTCCCTGTTAGTACTAGATCTAGGATAGCCCTATCTCTTGTGGGTTGTTGTACCAGTTGTTTGAAGTCAGGCCTAAGTTCAGACTGGCAAACCTATAGTCAGTTACGGAATGCATGTGAAGTCAAAATAACCAAGTCCAAGCAAGACTACTTCTAATCATTACAAGTCAATAATCTTGCTAATCCAAAAAACTTCTGGTCACAAATCAATGCCCTACTTAAGGGCAAGGAATGGTCCACCCCCCAGACAATGATCAATAATGGCATAACTCTATCCACCCCCATGGATATTGCAACTGGCATAAATTACTTTTTCACTGACCTTGATAGATACAAAAATTGCTTACCTAATGCATCATCTAACCCCAAAAATGCCAGTTCTGAATCCCCCCACCCAATTCCATCTAAAAGTCACCTCCCACACAGACGTTCTCAAACTACTAAACAGACTTAACCCTAATAGCTCCCCTGGCTTTGACTCCCTACCTCCCAAATTCCTCAAGATTGGTGCCTCTGCTATAGCTCAACCAATTGCACTATTGATCAATAGGTTCTTTCCATCACACACCATATCTGATAAATGGAAAACAGCAGTAGTGGTTCCTGTCCACAAGACTGGCCCAGCCAATATCCTTACTCTGTCTCCCAGCCAAAATTCAAGAAAGAATTTTATATAATCAGCTATATTCATATCTAGAATCTATAAATGCCCCCACCAGCTCTCAACATGGTTTCTGGAAGTCGCATGGGATGGAATCTGCTCTCCTAAGGGTCACCGCAGATATCTTTCAGGCCACGGACCAAAAGTTCACAAGTGTCTTTGTCAATCTCACGAAGGCCTTCAACCTTGTTAATTACCAACTACTACTAGCAAAACTCAACAAACTCGGCTTCAGTTCTAATACCCTTTTGTGGTTTTTCAATTTATTGTCTAATCGGCTGCAATGCGTCAAATGGGCTGGTGTTATCTCTCCCCTTGAACACATCTCGGACGGGGTCCATCAGGGGTCAATTCTGGGTCCTTTGCTATTTTTCATATTTATTAATGACCTACCTCACAACTGTGGTGGTGCGTCGGAACACCTATACGCAGACGATACTATTCTTTATAGATCTGACAAAAATGTTTCCTGCATCAAGTCGAGCCTTGAGAAGGATTTCTGGCTGCTCGAAGACTGGATCAGCCAAAACCTACTGGTGCTCAATGTAAAGAAAACAAAAACAATGTTGTTCAGTCATACTTCCTCTGATCTGTCCTCCCAACATCCCTTTGTTATTAATTCCTCTGCTGGCATGGCTCTCAACGAAGTGAACTCCTTTAAATACTTAGGAGTAACCCTGGATGTAAATCTGTCCTTTGAAGCTCAAGTCCATAGAGTGATCAAATCTACATACCAAAAACTGGGCCTATTACATCGAATGGTCTTTTACCTAACTTCCCAATCCTGACAAATGCTTGCTACTGCAGCTCTTCTCCCAGGTCACTTTTATGGAGCCCCACTACTGCTCTCAGCTAAATCATCTGCTCTGTCTAAATTAAAGCAAACCTACCACAGGATTGCCCGCTTTGCCGCAGCAGCACCAGCACAAATGCATCACTGCAATGTGATCAATGCCCTTGGCTGGCCACTCTTTGAGGCAAAGCTTGACTTCCCCCTACTATGTACAACGTTCAAAACTTGTCTACCTTCCCCACGCACCTATCCTCACTAACCTGCTCACTTTGAAACCCATTACTAGGTGTCTACGCTCTTCTCACCTCTCTCTGCTAAACCTCCCCAAAACACAGCTATCTGTAGGCAGGAAATCATTCACCTTCCTAGCACCTCAAAAATGGAATAAGCTGCCACAGGAACTAATTTTCTTGCATGACTCTTCCCCATATCAAAAAATACTTCAAAGATCTCTTCTTTCCCCCCGCCTATCTGTGCCTGTAAATAAGCCCTCCTCCTTACCTCCGCTCTCCCCTCTACACACCTGGAATTCCTCTACCTCTGCCCTGCTTACCCTTATTTCTCTCTCTATTGCTCTCTGCTCTTCAGTTCATTTCATAGATCATATGCTAAACAGTGTCTCACACTTTACATATAGTACCTATCGTATGTTAACTTTTCAGTTTGACTCTCTGATATCTATGTATTTTGATAAAGTTGTTATCGCTTAACACTTCTATCCCCCTTAATTTTGTCTATGTTGTACACTGACACTAGCATTTACGGAATGTTGTTTACTATTTTTTTATTGTAAATACTGATCTTCTTTCGAGAGGGCTCTTGCAGTAGGTATTCACATATAGGACTAAGCCACCAGGTGTCAGGACCCCACAGAAAAATTTCTAGCTAGCAGTCTCTGGCGGGGGACCACCCTCACATCAGGTGACCGGTGTCATATGACGTCAGTATAAAGGGGTGGTCCCCCCTGCCCGAGTTCCAGTTCTTTCCCGCCATTGACTTGTGAAAGTTCCTCGCGGTAGAACAGCGCTCGTCAGTCATTCATCGATCTTAAAGTCTGTGAACTTTTTTTGACCTGTTTTCTCTGTTTTTCAATTTTCTGTTCAATAATTGCTGTATATGTCGTCCCCAATGCCCTCTGAATCGCATAAGAACAAGTGCAACTCATGTGGTTCTCAGCTTCCACACAAGGATAGCTACTCCTTGTGCCTCTTCTGTCTAGGCCCAGACCGCCCTATGGAAAAGTGCTAGCGCTGCCAGAAGTTCAACTTGGCTACCCACAAGAGAAGGCAGCAGTCCCTGGAAGCCCATCTCCTCAAGAAGAAAATGACCTCCATGGAAAAAGAGTTAAAAAAGCTTAGGCAGGCATCCACTTCCCCCAAAGGTAATAAGAAAAAGCATGGCAAGGGGAAGCACTGGGAGTGGGAGTCACCTTCCACAGCAGCCACAACTTCAGCTGGAGTCGCGGCCCTTAAGGTAACATCCCCTCTGGGGGATCACTCCTCAATGGCCGTCTTGGTGGCTACCAAGAAGGCGGCGCCCTTTCTGTCAGGCTCACGCTCAGGCCCTTCGGCAGCCTCCGGGGTAAAGGAGGTCTCTGCTTCCATTAAGGCTGCTCCCTCCTCACGGCCTTCCTGTCAGAGCGGGTCCTGTAAGTCAGACGTCAGATCCACCGACGCCCACCCGGACAAGGCTGCTAAGTCGCTCACCTCCTTGGGTGAGCGCCCAGCCAAACCCCCTTCTGACAAGGCCGCCACTCCTTCGTGACCTTTCTTGGATAAGTCAGATGCCAGCTCCCCCAATGACTGCCCAGCCAAGAAGCCTACACCAGACCCTATTGCCCCATCTAACGTCCCATGCTCACTGCAACGTCTCACAATGTTGCTTACTGAGGTCTCCGCATCCCCTTGACTGACACTCAGGGATTTTAATCCTCCTTCCCCGTCATCATCGAGGATATTGAGATGGTGCCGTCAGGGCTCCCTCCTCCTGCACCAGACCCCCGACACCGGATCCTCAGACGCCGGTCCAGACACCAGCCGACCCGATGCCACTCTCCAGTGTCCCTTTGTACAACGGAGGACCTATTCCTCCGTCAGGACCGTCAGACCCACTCAATGGTATACCCACGCTGGGCCCGACGCCTGCAGGACCAACGCTTCTTCTGTCTGGCCCACCATCAGGGCCTCTGCCAGGTCCTTCAGCTCTGTCAGAGACCCTGGCACCAGGGTACCCGACACGCAATACCAGTTCCAGTGCCGGCACTACAGTATCCGACACCTCAATACCCGATGCCGGGCTACCACCGTCGGGCTACGGATACTCTTTTAATGGGTACCCTCAATACCCATATCCTCACCTCCTCCACCTCCACCACCCACTCCACAGCTGCTGACAGATCTGAATGAGACCTTGGCCTCCTGGTGGGCTAAGGCCAAGGCTCAGCTCACCAGGGAGGTCGAGAGTCATCTCCCAACGCTGGTCCCTTTACCGGATGCCCTACATCGGAGACAGGAGACACCCTCCAGACTGCCCGACACCAGAGGAGAACCCTCCCGTGCCTGAGGTGGGGAGGATACATGCCCCCAGGAACTCCCCAGAGGGGTCATCCCTCCCCCTCCTAGGGAGGCGTCTTCTTCCTCTTCTTCAGAGACTTATAACTCGGACTCAAAGTCCCGCAACTCTGACCCCGAAGGCGAGCCCCATACTCCAGAACACCCCAGGCTGAGGGATCCTCTGAAATCCCCTCCGGAGGACCCTTCCTTTCTGGAGTTATTGAGGAAAATCCAGGAAGTACATCAGTGGCAATCAGTGGAGCCAGACCCACAGCATAAAAAACTTGCTGCCTATCTGGATCTGCCCGAGACTGCTCCTATGCTGATTCCACCCTAAATAGAGCCTCACGCAGATCTTGTTTCCACCATTTGGAAACAATCTTCCACATTAGGCCCTCTTCCGAGGAAGGTGGACAGGCTATGTCAGGCTCCTGAGGGTGTACACTTCCTCAGCCTTCACCCCAAGGCAGATTCAGTTGTCATCAGCGTTGCCCACGGCCGCTCCACCAATCCTAAACACCTAAGCTCATCTCCACCTGATAAGGAATCCCGGCTTCTGGACCAGTATGGGAAGAAGATCTATTCCTCTTCTACCCTAGGCATTAGGGCCCTTAACTATGTTGCCCATATGGGGGATTTCCAGAAGACCATCCTTAGCCAGGTGGAATATAAATTGGACTCCCTTTCCAAGTCACAGACTAAGCAGGAAGTGGGTGACCTTGTCCGTTCTGCCCACTCGGATGTCAGCACATCCTCTGTGCCACTTACGATGCGGTGAACACAGCTGGAAGGAGCTCTGCCTTTGCCGTAGGTCTATGGGGTCACGCCTGACTCTGTGTGTCAGGTTTGGTCCCTGAGGTACAATCCGCTATACAGGATGCTCCCCTCAGGGGTTCAGTGCTGTTCGGGGGTGATGTCAAGGACATCATTACTGAACTGCAAGAGAAGGGTACTGCACTCAAGTCTGTCCAGACTATGTACAGGCCCCCTCACGGGCAGCAGCATCCTTATCATCACCAAAACCGACAAAGACAAAAGCCGCAAGGAAAATGTGCCAACAAGCATCGGGCCCCTCCAGCAACCAAGACTCCCCCCAGCAAAAAAGCCGTGGGAGCCCCGGCTGCTGAGCTGCCCCACACCTCCTGACTCCCTGCCTCTCCCACTGCCTCTGGAGGTTCCAGAGGAACTGGCAGGGGGGAGATTCTCCTCCCATCTGCCGGGTTGGCAGAAGATAACATCAGACGCTTGGGTGCTCCAGTTGATATCGGCAGTACACTCAATAGAGTTTCTGCAGAAACCACCCTGAACCCCCCCCCCCAGTCACTTCTCCCTCAACATCTTCCTCTGGTTATAGAGGAAATCATCTTCCTTCTCTCGAATGCGGCAATAGAGCCAGTCCCCACTCATCTTTGGGGGACAAGTTACTATTCCCATTTCTTCCTAGTTCCAAAGAAGACAGGAGATCTGAGGCCCATTCTAGACCTCAGCTCCCTGAACATGTTCATGGGATACAAATGTTTCAGAATGCTCTCCTTGCAGAGCCTTCTACCACTACTTCGGCCAGGATAGTGGCTATGTACCCTGAACATGCAGGATGCTTACCTGCATATCCTCATATGCCCTTCCCACCTCAAATTCCTCCGGTTTTGTTTTCAGGGGAACCACTACCAATTCAAGGCCCTCCCATTTGGTCTTTCCTCGGCCACCCCGAGTGTTTACCAAATGCCTGTCAGTGGTAGCAGCCCACCTGCGTACCCAGAGAGTACAGGTATTCCCCTTACCTGAATGATTGGCTCCTGGTGGCCTCATCCAGGGAGGAACTCCTGCATTTCCTTTCCCTTACCCTGCAGGTTTTTACCAGCCTGGGTATCACCATCAACCAGGTCAAGTCCCACCTGGTCCCTTGCCAACACCTCCAATTTATAGGGGTGATTCTGGACACGACCACTGGCAAAGCCTTCTTGCCTCCCGGACAGGGTCGACACCCTTCAGAATCAGGCTTATCTTCTGTCTGGCCGAAGGAGGGTCGGAGCCAGGTCAGTCCTCCGTCTCCTCGGGTTAATGGCGGCTGCCATTCTGACAGTCCTCTTTGCTCGGCTCTATATGAGGATCTCTCAATGGACGCTTCGGTCACAATAGGACCAGACCAGGGACAATCTAGACCAAGTGGTACTAGTTTCAGATCCCATGATCAGGGACTTGCAATGGTGGATGGTTCAGGAGAACCTGTGCCTGGGAGTTCACTTCTGCATCTATCTCCCCTTCCCAGACTTTGACGACAGATGCATCAGGAGAAGGCTGGGGTGCCCATCTAGGGTCTCACAGGAGTCAGAGCAGCTGGTCCAAGTTCAAGCAAAACCTGCACATAAATGTGCTCAAACTGAGGGCAGTCCTTTATGCCCTTCAGGCTCTCCTTCCCTTCATCCTCCCTGGTCATTTCCTCATACAATCAGACATGTGTATAGTCTGGTACCTCAACAAACAGGGAGGAACATGTTCCTACATCCTGTTCAGGGAAGCGATGAGAGTCTGGCATTGAGCAGCCCAACATCACCTTAACTTGACCACAGTTCACGTTCCAGGAGTGAAAAACACACTGGCAGATGAACTCAGTCGGTCCTCAGCCAGGTCCTACGAATGGGAGTTAGATCAGCAAGTCGTAAATGACATCTTTCAGCGATGGGGAACACCTCAGATAGACCTCTTCACCTCTCCCCAAAATGCAAAACTTCCCGCCTTCTGCTCGCTCGCTCCAGGGCGAGACATTTTTTGGTGGGACGCTCTGTCTCTCGATTGGAGGGACAGATTTGTTTATGCCTTCCCTCCCATTCCTTTAATTCCGAGGGTCCTGAACAAACTCAGATCAGAAGGAGCTGGAATGATTCTCATTGCTCCCTTCTGGCCCAGGCAAATTTGGTTCTCTCTTCTGCAACAGTTTTCAGAGGAACCTCCTCTTCATCTTCCTCTGTCGCAACAATTGTTGACCCAGGATCAGGGGACCCTTGTTCATCCAGGTCTTAAATCCCTTCATTTCCATGTGTGGCTCCTGCAGATGTAGCTAAAACCTGCTTTGGAGTCTCTCCTTTAGTAGCAGACATTTTGGTGGAGGCCAGAAAGCCTTCCACCAGGTCCACCTACGCTATGAAGTGGAAACGGTTTTCTATCTGGGCAATTTTGAAAGACTTTGAGCCTTTCTCGTGTCCAGTCACCAAAGTCCTGGACTACATGCGTCACCTCTTCGATCTGGGTCTAAGCCATTCCTCCTTGAAAGTCCACATGGCAGCTATCTCAGCCTACCATATTCCCTTCGGAGACAGGACTTTTGCTCAGTTGGAAGTCTCTAAGACTTTCCTCAGAGGGGTTCTCCATTTGAGACCCTCCATCCACATTCCTGCCCCTCCATAGGACCTGAATTTCATCCTGGAGAAGCTTACTCTGCCTCCCTTCGAGCCAGCAGCAGCAGCTGATTTAAAGTTCCTCTCTTGGAAGACACTCTTTCTAGTGGCCATTATTTCTGCTTGGTGAATTTCCAAGCTTCAGGCCTTAATGTGTAAAATCCCGTACTTGATTTTTCACAAGGAGCATGTGGCTCTACGCACCAACCCCAAGTTTCTCCCTAAGATGGTGGCCGAATCTATGCTGAATCAATCTATTGAGCTACCGGCTTTCTTTATGCAACACTCCAGTCAAGGGGAGTACCTCTTTCATACTTTGTATGTTCACAGAATCCTGAGCTACTACACCAATTGGACTAAGGATCTCAGGAAGACTGATCAGCTTTTTGGCTCACAAAAGAGAAGGCAATGCTGTTTCTAAGCAATGCCTATCAAAATGGTTGGTGAATTGTATCACTTTCTGTTACAACAAGTACAACAAGACCCTTCCGGGTCAAGTCAGAGGTCACTCCACCAGAGGAGTAGCTATCTCTGTGGCTTGTTTCAAAAATGTGTCAGCGGCAGACATCTGTGCAGCCGCAACTTGGACTTCTGTCCATACCTTCACGAAACACTACAGTTTGGACATCACCTCTCGGCGTAGAGCAGGCTTTGGGTTGGCTGTCCTACAAGGTCTCCTTTCATGAGACCCGTTCAGCCCTGAGGTTCCATGCTATGGATAAAAATCCTCCTCCCGAGTGCTTTTCTTTGTTCCAGACTATTTGGGACTCAGTCCTATATGTGAATACCTACTGCAAGAGCCCTCTTGAAGTAAGATCGTATAGTTACATAAGAACTTACCGTAACAGTAGGACTTCAAGAGAGGCTTTTGCAGTAGGTATTGCCTTCCCACCCTCTGTCCCCCTAAGTTTTCTTTGCTTCATTTCCATGGAAGGAAATATCCTCTTCTCTCTTGTCTTGCCTCCTTTGGCGGGAAAGAACTGGAAGGCGGGGGTTGGGGACCGCCCCTTTATACTGACATTGTATGACTCCAGTCACCTGACATGGGGGTGGTCCCCCGCCAGAGACTGCTAGTTATAAATTTTTCCATGGGGTCCTGACGCCTGGCTGCTTAGTCTTATATGTGAATACCTACTGCAAAAGCCTCTCTCAAAGATCTACTGTAAGTTCTTATGTAACTGTACTTTCACTGAAACACTTATTGTATTGTACCTATTGGAAATGTATTTCCCTGGGTTGCTCCTGAAAAAGGGATATGCTTATCTCAGCGGGCCTACCTGGTCATCAAAATTCAAATAAATAAATAAGTTGGTCAGACACCATACTTAAGCCCTGGCTGAACATCAGATTTGCATGGTTTTGGACATGGGCAACTCTTGTGCCCATGCAATGGCATCAGCCATCATGATACACCAAAGGGGCAGGCTGGAGCTTTCCACCTACACAGCACATAACCCAGCACAAACTAGCCGATGTCCCATTCTTGGACACTGACCTCTTCAGCTCCATGGTTGAGGGATATCTCACTAGGAATGAGAAATCCAGTACCACCCTAGACTCTGTGGTGTCATCCCAGAAGGACCCTAAGGCCCAGAAGCCTAAGAAGAAGACCTTCCAATATAGGTGCTTTCAGCCACAGCAGCCTCAGCAGGGGCAATACCAGGCCTGGTGCCCAAAGCCGAAGTTAAGCGGTCAGGGGCCAAAAAGAGGCAGGAGTAGGGGAAGTGATGCCCCAGTGGCCAGTGCCATTGGCAAAGCTGCCCAGTGACAGGTCGGGGGGTTTAACTTCTATAGGCCTTGGGGAACAAAAGACTGTCAACCCCCCGGGAAGGCCCTATCCAATCCAGGACACAACATCTTTCTCATTGGTACTGGAGTCCCCTCCCGCAGGAGGACATCCCAGAGAACTGACCCCCGAACAAAAAGTCTCTCAGATTTTGGGAGCTCTCCCCATCTTCTGATTGGTCCATACACTTGTTTCTCCAGAAAAAGAATATTCATAAACCTCCTTTGACACCCTATTGGTCCCTTGAAATGGTGCCTAGAAATGTCCCTGTTTTTATTCCTGCAAGTCTTATTTCAGTCGTATAAGTCCTCCTGTAAATCCTGGCTCTCTTATGTAGTAGTAGTAGTAGTAGTAAAAAGTTTATTTCTGATATCAGAAACAGGATAACCCAATTTAGCAGCAGCTAATTTACAATAGGGTCCTACTGTACAAAAATATCAGTTTCATTCTAAAATACTATACATACAGCAAAATACATACATAAACAAAAAAACAACAGTTAACAATATGTGCAAATCTCTCAAGTACAACAACTTTTTGGAGACATTGCATCCCTTACAAGCCAAGATCTTAATACATTCGAAGATGTTTTGTTAGTAAATAACCTCAAATGCCCTGGCAGTGAATTCCACAATTTCAGGCCCTCATATACATAGCAATGTTGGCCCCTCACTGTTCTCATAAATGGTACCCTAAATTTTATTTCCCCGGCAGATCGCAATACCTCCTTGACATTCCACTCCTCCAAGAACTCTACTAGATATCCTGGTGCTTTTTAAAATAGCAGCGATGAATCAAATACTGCACATGCATATTTCGCCATTCTATCAAGGATATCCAGTTTAAGGCCCTGTAAAGAGTGCAATGATGTATATTCCAGGGTGCATCCAAGATAAAACGTGCATATCTATTATAAATAACATCAAGCCTTCCCAAAATGCCTCTAGCAGCCCCATTATATACAACATCGCCATAATCAATATGAGGAATTATCATTAAATTTACAGTCTTTAACCTAGCATCAAATGGAAGGCAATCTCTATGCTTGTACAATACCCCCAACTTCTTATTCAGTTTTTGTATCAAGTTATCAATATGGCAGCCCGCTTGGCTAAAGGGTGGATTTCTGCAAGGATTACCGGCGTAATTCGGTCTGGAACGGACCTGGACTGCCGGAGGTCGGCTGGGAGAAGGATGGAGGGCCCACGGACTGCTCTCCTTCCAGGGGAGGTGGGTCAGTGATCGAGCACTTCAGCGACCCGGGCGGAGGCCGGAGCCACACAACCACCGACACTTAAGAGGACTTGGGCGGGCCAGATGTCATTACGTCATTGCGTTCCGCCTCCCGGAAAAACCAGAAAATGGGCAGGCTGTCAGCCGCCCCTACGTAAGCCTTGGCCGGCTGGTCGCCTCTCAGGCCGGCCCTCCGGTTCAAAATTAGTGTCTGGGTGTTTCGCCCTCGCAGGCCCCGTCCGCTGGGGTAGCCGCAGGTACCGGAGGGTTCGAGGCCGTTCTGGAGAAGGTGGAAGCTGCACGGGCTGATAGTCCTGGGCGGTCAGCGGCTAGGCGAAGGAGGAATAAAGCATAAATTAAAAAAAAAAAAGTTATCAATATGAAAGTCCCTGAATCAGGGGCTAGGGGGCACAAGTATGGCTACTGATGTTCAGTCCCAACAAAGTTCTCACAGTCAAATACATTTTCTAGCCAAAACAACACTTCTAAAGAGTGTTGGGCAAAAGTGCTACATTGCAGAATTAGAATAAGCATACCCCCAATAAATTCCATACCAAAAAGTAGGTTTCTGCGTTACTTCGTTTTAAAGTTATGAGCTATTTTGTAACCCTGATTTCACTACCTGTTCAAAAAAGACAGTTTCAGTGAAGAGCTGCTGATGATGTCATCTCCTGAACTCACAGTCTAGTCCTCCCTGTCAGTAAGCTTATACAGTAGAACTTGTTTCTCCAAAGTTTAAAGTGAATTATGGACGGTTGCCCTAGCAAATGGGCATAGTAACCTGTAGGAGCTGTGAATCAGTTTTGTACCTTTCAAACTGCCAAAAAGTACTGTTTTCCATCCACGAGCATTTAAACTAGCCAAGGGAGGAGGCAAAAGCAGTCAGGGGGATAAAGGTAGCCCCCCCCCCCAAATAACATATCTGAAATAAAGGAGAATCCAATTAGTACGAGGGCACTATCAAACCCGATAAATAAATTAGATACAATTGTGGGGAGGACAGAAGATGGAACCCAAAAATGTCACTGGGCCGAAAAAAGGGAAAAGGAGGGTGGGCGCACAAGCTGGAAAGTAATGTACACAAATGCCCGCAGTCTGGGGAACAAAATTCCAGACCTAATGGTATTAATGGAAGACACAAACCTGGACATAGTAGCTATTACAGAAACATGGTACATAGGGAACCATGACTGGGATATAGACATACCAGGATACACACTTTTTTGGAAGGATAGGAAAGGGAGAAGGGGAGGGGGGGTAGCTATATATGTGAAGGAGGGGATTAAAGAGACAGAGGCTCAAGGGTTGCAAGAAGGAGCAGAGGCACTATGGGTCACACTGGAGGTGGGAAAAAGGATAGCCATTCACACTGGAGTGATTTACAGGCCTCTGGCACAGGGGGAGGAATCAGATGAAGCTCTTGTGGAAACCATCCACAAAATGGCAGCCAAAAAGGAACTGCTAGTAATGGGTGACTTCAACCTGCCTCAGGTAGATTGGAGCACTCAGACTGTGAGTGCAACAAGGGGCAGAGACATCATGACTGCCCTAAATACGGCAAACTTAAGACAGCTTGTAGCAGAACCAACCTGCGAGGAGGTTATACTAGATTTGGTCCTGACCAATGGGGACAGGATCACAGATGTTGAGGTGGGCAGTCCCTTTGGTCCAGTGACCACAGGACAGTATGGTTTAAGGTAACAACAGTGTAGGAGGCAAGCTATACAAGGATAAAGGTCTTAGATTTCGGTAAGACTAACTTTAAGGAGATGGGTAGAAATCTCAAAGAGCCCCAGCAGCGGAAGATACAGGGGGAGATGTGGAAAATGGTCTAGACTCAACAGAATCATAACAGAAGTAACAGGTCACTTTGTCAAAATGCATAGCAAGAGTGAAAGAAAGAAAAGGTCATTATGGTTCTCGAAGGCACTGGCTGAGAAAATAAGGGAAAAGAAAAGAGCCTTCAGAAGATACAAGGAAATACAAAAGGATGAGGACAGAGAAAAATATCTGGAGAAGCAGAGGGAATCTAGGAAAATAATTAGAAGGGCTAAATCACAGACAGAGAAAGGTATAGCCCAGGCTATTAAGAAAGGCGACAAGACCTTCTTCAGATACATTATTGAGAAGAAAAAGACCAGAAATGGGATCGTTAGGCTGAAGAAGGAAGGCGGAGAAAGGGTGGAGGATGACCTAGAAAAAGCTGATATACTGAGCAAGTGCTTCTGCTCAGTATTCACCAGGGAAGGGGAGGTTGAGGGACCAAGACTCATTAAGAGGGGTATTCAGGGAAGGGATGTAGACACAAGCCCATTCACGGCAGAAAGAGTCCTAGAAAAACTCGGGGAAAGTAAACGCAGATAAGGCAATGGGGCCAGATGGGAGCCACCCCAGAGTACTAAAGGAACTCAGGGAAGTGCTGGCGGAACCACTGGCAGCCCTTTTCAATGCATCACTAGAGATGGGGAAGGTACCTGAGGACTGGAGGAGGGCAGAAGTGGTCCCTCTCCACAAGAGTGGAAGTAGAGAGGAGGCAGGCAATTGACCTCAGCAGTGGGGAAACTAATGGAGTACTTAAGGAGAGGATTGTGAAGTTTCTGGTGGATAGCGGGGGAACAGGATCCAAGGAAGCATGGTTTCTCAGCGGGAAGGTCACATGAATCTTATAGATTTCTTTGACTGGGTAACCACGGTGGTAGATCAGGGAGGGGCAGTGGATGTGGCCTACCTGGATTTTAGCAAGGCCTTCAACACCATCCCACACAGGAGCTTGCTAAATAAATTGGGGAGCTTGGGAGGGTTCCATGTCTTAATGGTGATCACTAAATAGTGAGTCCCGTTACAGCGAGTGTACATCTCAGAAAAGCAAAACAGTGATGCACACACCCCAGAGACCACAACAACAGCACCAAAATGTTAAAAATGGACAATCATATATATGTGTGTTGTGCCCCCGCACTTCTTAAATTATAATTATCAGCTCCAGGAGGTGCATGTTGGGGAGGGGGAGAACTCAGAAAAAAAAAACGTCAACACCCACAAACACCAAATAAAAACAGTACCCCTACCCAGCCCCGAACCCTAAACCTCTGTCACTGCAGCCATCCACCCTTACCACCACACCACACAGCCAGCTCAGCAACACCTTGCCAAACTACCTCCCACCTACCTCTTCCTGTGACCCTCCTGTTCCAATTGCCCTCCTGAACACTCACTGTTCTTGTCCTGAATTCACACTATAACCGTGTCTCGCTACCCTTTCAAGGTAGCTCACATCATGGGAGCTCAAACTGAGTCGCTCAAAACTGAGTTGCTCAATTTGAGTCGACCATATAACGTGCTACCACCTAGGAGTGGGTCTTACGGTGGTAAAGTGGCTTGGGAACTGGCTAAGGGACAGGACTCAGAGGGTGGTGGTAAATGGCATGAAATTAGAGGAGAGGGAGGTGACCAGCGGGGTGCCACAGGGGTTGGTACTAGGGCCAGTCCTATTCTTTGTCTTCATTAGCGACATTGCAGAGCGTCTGAAGGGAAAGGTGTGCTTCTTTGCAGATGACACCAAGATCTGCAACAGAGTGGACACAAAGGAGGGGGTGGAAAAAATGAGAAAGGACCTAAGCCTTTTAGAGGAGTGGTCGGGTGTCTGGCAGTTGAGTTTCAATGCTAAAAAGTGCAAAATCATGCACCTGGGTCACAGAAATTCAAGGGAGGAGTACAGGATGGGTGTGGAAATTCTGGCCACCACAAGTCAGAAGAGAGGCCTGGGAGTTATCATATCTGACTACCTGAAGGTGACCAAACAGTGTGAAAAGGCAGTGGGGATCAAACAGAATGTTGGGGTGCATAGGGAGGAGCATAACAAGCAGGACAGAAGAGGTCGTGATGTCACTGTAGAGATCACTGATGAGGCCTCAGCTGGAGTACTGTGTCCAGTTCTAGAGACCACATCTCTGGAAGGACATTGACAAAATAGAGGCAGTCCAGGGAAGGGCAATGAAGATGGTACATGAACTGCACCAGAAGCCCTACGAGGAAAGACTTAAGGATCATAATATCTATTCACTAGAGGAAAGAAGGGAGAGGGGAGATATGATAGAGACTTTCAAGTACATTAGGGGAATAAACAGGGTACAGGTGGAAAGCATATTTCAGAGAAAACTCTGCACAAGGACAAGAGGGCATGATATGAGGCTGAAGGATGGAAGACTCAGGGGTAATGTTAGAATGTATTTTTTCACTAAAAGGGTGGTGGAGCTGTGGAACAGCCTTCCAGCAAAAGTGGTGGGGGCCAAAACAATATGGGGGTTCGAGAGTGCATGGGATAGACATTAAGGTACCCTGGAGATGTGCACAGCAGGAGAGCCACAGATCAAATAGGATCTGGGGCTGCAGTAGTGAGTAGAGAAATGGGCAGACGGCGTGGGCTGTATAGTCCTTATCTGCTGACAGATCCTATGTTTCTAATAAACCCTGACTCTTCCTCCCCTTCTAGAACATGAAAATAGGTTCTCACAAGAATCAGTTAATATGGTTGCTTGAGCATTACATATTGCAGTTTCTAAGCAATTTTAAAATTGTGATCATTCCACGACTACATGCTCTGTCTGCTTCAATTTATTTGGATTTTTCAAATTTTTAGGAAAATGTTAGAAATATCTTGGTAGTCATTTAGACGGTGTTAGTGGTCACTGCTCCCTTGGCTATAGAAACAAATCTGATGTTACAACAGCATAGGGAATGTGACCACAGAGCAGAGTCTGAACTTGCATTCTACATTCTGTCATTTGCATAAGTAGGAAGGTGAAGAAAAATTAGGAAAGGGCCATGCCCTTTCGGGGAAGGACAAGGAAGGTAGTTAACATAGGAATAGGGGAGCAGGGGCGAACACACCCTAGAAAGGGCAAACCCTAAAGGGGGGGGAGACAGGGTGCTCAGGTTCAAAATGGCTAGATTGGGCTTGGAAAGAGGAAAGTTCTCTGGGGAATTCAAGCAGACCACAGCTAGGGGCAGATCAAAGGGGAAGGAAAAAACTCACGGATGGTGGGGCAGAGGTGGGCGGCCTAGCAGTAAACACCTGTGGGGGGCATGGAGCTAGGGGAGTGCAGGGGGAAGACAGTACTCTGGGAGATGAAACAGGCAAAGCGGATAGTGAGAATAGGGTGGGAAATGTAAACAGAAGGTGATGGAAAACAGGGTCCTACTTGTTGGGGACTCTATAATAAAAGGAATTAGATGGGGGGCAAGGGGGGCAACAGTAACGCAGTATGGGTTGAGCGTCTGCCAAGCATGACGGCGGCAGAGGTCATTCACTATATCCCCTCAAGGGGGAAACAGCAGGATGAGGAAAACACACCTTATGTTCCACCTAGGAACAAATGACCTGGTGGGAAAAAGCTTGTTGAAGGTGCAGGCAAGATTTAGAGCACTTGCTAGATACTGCAGCAGTCTGGGGTTCAAATCAGTGACTTTCGCTGAGGTGTTGCCAGTACTGATAGGAGGCTGAGGATTAAGGAGTTCAACAAGTGGCTGGTGGGGTGTTGCAAGCAAATGGGGTATGAGTTAGTAGGGGACTGGGGATCCACGTGGGGGGATGACAGTCTATTTGCTCCAGACAGACTGCACCTGACTAGGGAGGGTGCAGCAGTACTAAAAAGCAAACTAGGAGAGTTCATAGAAGACACCTACAATTTAAACTAGATTGGGGGGAATCCGCACCACAAGGCAGGAGAAATGGGGGGCTACCAGCCTCCCCCCAGGATAGTGCTAAAATACTGGGCATGAAGGAGAATAGTGAAGGAGGGGATGGAGGCAGAACCTAGTGGAAGGGCTTAGCAGCCAACACCAGGATCTTAGCAAGTAAAATGGTTGACTTGGAGGCCATCATGGGGGATAAAGGACTAGATATAGTAGCTAGTAGCGAGACCTGGTAAACAGAGCTGCACACCTGGGAAATGGCCATCCCAAGTTACAGACTGTTCAGAAAGGATAGGGAGGGTAAGAGGGGGGTTGCTTTATACATCAGGGAAGGCATAAGTGTAACTGAAGGACAAGAGGAGGAGGAGGATGGGGAGATTGAGCTACTGTGGGTAATGCTAGACAGAAGAGGGGGAAATCCTTGTGGCTGGGGGTGGTATACAGGCCACCTATGCAAGGCGAGGAGGGTGATCAACAGTTAATTCAGGCAGTCACAAGGCTGGCCCTAAAGGAGAACTACTGCTAGTAGGGGACATAAACCTCCCAGATGTAGACTGGGAAATCACGGATGCAGCATCATCAAGAAGCAGGGAGATACTAGCTGCGCTATAGGGGGCATTCCTTCAACAGCTAGTCAGGGAGCCGACAAGGGACAGCAACATGCTGGATGTGGTCCTGACAAGTGGGGAGAGTGCAGAGGAGGTGCAGGTGGAAGAAGCCTTGGGCAACAGCGACCACAGCACGGTAAGGTTCAGGGTCAGGGCAGGGAGGGAGACAAGTAAAACCAGTACTACAGTCATGGACTTCAGATGCCCAGACTTTGACAAGATGAGAAGGATAGTAAGGGAGACAATGGAGGGTGCAGAAAATATAGGGGTAGTGGAGGAGTTATGGGAGGCCATCGAGGGAGGAGTACTGAAAGTTACAGAAATGTGCATAAAAAAGGTTAGAAAGAACAAAAGGGGAGAAGACTGCTTTGGTTTACAAAGAAGGTTGCGGGGGCATTCAGGGAAAGGAGGAGGGCTTTCAGAAAATTTAAGAGGACACTCAGCGAGCAAGATAAGGAAGAGTACAGGGAAAAGAGGAGTCTGGCAGGGAAGAAGATCAGAAGGGCAAAAGCAGACACTGAGGAGAAAATAGCAAAAAAGGCCAAAAGTGGGGATAAGATCTTTTTCAGATATGTGAGGGAAAGGAGAAGGGCAAGGCAGGGGATTACTAGGCTGAGGGACAAGGGAAAAATAAAATTGGAAAGGGACTGAAAAAGAAGAGTTATTAAATAAGTACTTTAGCTCAGTATTCACTGAGCAGGAGGATGGTAGGGGACCTGAGTTAAAGTTGAAGGGGAAGGAGGGCAAATGGGTGAATATGAGCCCATTCACTGTGAATAGGGTTAGGGAAGAGCTAGATAGATTGAGGGTGGACATAGCAATGGGGCCTGATGGGTTACACCCCAGGGTGACCAGGGAACTGAAGGAGGAGTTGGCCGAACCCTTGACAAGGCTCTTCAACTTGTCACACAAGGGAGGTAGCAAGGAGGTGAAGGGGAACTACCAACCTGTCAGCCTCACGTCAATGGTGGGGAAGGTAATGGAGGCATTAATCAAGGAGAGGGTGGTGGATTACCTGGAGGAGAGTGGTTTGCAGGACAGCAGAAAGCATGGCTTCATGAAGGGAAAGTCTTGCCAGACAAACCTAATTCAGTTCTTTGATTGGGTGACTCAGGTGGTTGACCATTGGGGGGGTGGATGTGGCCTATCTGGGCTTCAGTAAGACCTTCAACACTTCATGTCTCTCATAGGAGGCTGGTGAGCAAGATGGAAAGCCTGGGGTTGGGTGGGAAAGTAACAAGCTGGGTGGAGGCCTGGCTGGCAGGAAGAACTCAGAGGGTGGTGCTAAACAGGGTGCACTCCAGGACGACGAGGGTGAAGAGTGGAGTGCCACAGGGGTCAGTTTGGGGTCTGCTTCTCTTCAACATCTACATCAGTGATATTGCAGGGGGTTTAAGGGGGAGGCTGTGCCTATTTGCAGATGATATAAACATTTGCAATAGGGTGGACACCCCAGGAGGGGTGGAGGACATGAGGGATGACTTCAAGATGCTTGGAAAATGGTCTGAGACATGACAGCTGAAATCCAATGCCAAGAAATGCTCTGTGATGCACTTGGGGAGTAAGAACAGAAGAGCAGGGTACACCCTAGGTGGGGAGGAAATCAAAGTAACAGAACAGGAGAGGGATCTGGGAACCACAGTCTCCTTGAGCCTTAGGGTAGGAATCCAATGTAGCAGGGTGGCGGGAAAGGCCAATGGAATGTTGGCATGCATAGGCAGGGGCATTATTAGCAGAAGGAGGGAGGGAGGGAGGTAATAATGCCCCTTTACAAAGCCATAGTGAGGCCACACCTGGAGTATGGGGTTCAGTTCTGGAGGCTACATCTCCGCAAGGATATAGATGTGTTGGAGAGGGTTCAGAGAAGAGCAACCAAGATGGTGCAGGGTGTCACTAACCCACTCAGCAGGTCAGCCCTCTACTCCCAAAGTGCCAACCTCCAAGCGCAGTCTTGTGAACAGTTAACAGAAACAGGGTAACCCTCCTGTCTGTTTTTGTGGGTTTGAATCAACCTTTGGTCTCAAATCTTGGACAGATTCAAACTGTGAACCTCTTGCTAGCGTACCCAATGTACAGGCTCAGATAAGTCTGTCTTCGGTGGGCCAGATATCTTTGCCTATGGGCACCTAACCAGGTGTACAGAAATGAACCCTTAAAAACTCTCATAAAAGACCTCAGATTAAAATGCTTACCTTTTTCCAGTTTGGCATCACCATTCAAGCGTATGCACAGTGTCTGCTTTAACCATACATACTCCACTTGTAAAAGAAAATAAATCAAAGACAGACCAAGTAGGCTCTAAAAATAGAGTTTTACTAAAATAGATAAAAAATATGTAAAACATAAAATGTAGAACCAATATCACAAGCACCATACAATCTTTTGAAAGAACAAGGTTTTAACAGTGCAATTCCTACTACAGTACTTAGATTTTGTCGCTCGCTACCTGTATATTTGCTTAAAGTGCTCAAAGATGTTTCTTTGTCAGCGTGTAGATAGAAGTGTCTGAAGGAAAACAGAATTCTGTTTAAAAGCTGGCTTTGCCCACCTCTTTGCATGAGGTCACCTAGCTCCTCCTCTGTTTATGAAAAATCATACACCCAGGATATTTTATCATATTAAAAGGTAAGATAATTAAGGTTACATCAGCAGAAACTCCTTTCCCCATGTGACTTCCCCAATCAAGTCTGTAAATTTCCTTTCATCTTATGATCAGCTTCCCCTTTCCAGGACATCAAAGCATCTTTTATGACTTTGTACTACAACATCATAACCTGCTCTTCTTCCTCTAAGCGTTATAAAAGTTTATGATCTATCTTGGCAGTTAGGTATCTTCTAGCCTGTAATTAGCTCTTGGCCTTCCAGGTAACACCTTGTATCTAAAACCTATGTGTGTGTGTGTGTGTGTGTGTGTGTGTGTGTCATACTCACACGCTGTTTCAGCATTTCTCATGAGACAGTCCATAACACATTTTTATATTACAAAAAATGATACAGTGATCAGAACCAGCTGTCCAAGAGTCACACAGGGTATGCAGGAAAAGTCATATGAGCAGAGGTGAAAGGAGCTGGATCTGTACATGCTGGAGACAAGGAGAAACAGGGGGAGACATGATTGAAACTTTTAAATATGTAAAGGGGCTCAATAAAGTGGGAGAAGAGGGTTTACTTAAGAGGAAGGAGGGGGTTAGAACTAGAGAGCACAGTCTCAGACTGCAAGGAAAAAGATACAGGGGCAATGTGAGAGGGCATTTCTTCATGGAGAGGGTGGTGAAGCCCTGGAACAGACTATCAGAAGGAGTGGTGGGGGCTAAATCAGTGGAAGAATTCAAGAGGGCATGGGGCAAGCATATGGGGCTGAGTATTGGAGGGAGGGCAGGGGCTGGCAGGGAGGGGGAGATGTGGGGGGGAGGGCAGACTAGATGGGCCGGTATGTACCTTTTCTGCCATCAGGCTTCTATGATTCTATGATATGATTCTATGAGTTCTATCCCCCGGGCAGCACACTTCTGCAGACTGATAACATTTGTAAGGCTCATTGGTGAATCCTTGAGAAGAAACAACATTACTACTGTGAATAACGTTTTCTTCTCCCCCAAAATATGAAATAGCATCTCTGTGGTACTTTCAAAAGACGCTTTCATGTGTGCAGTCAGTTACTGCCTGCTAGGACTCACTTCATTTAAAATCTTCTGAGAGTCCGTCTTCACCACTGATTCCCATTGATTGGTGTAGGGCCAGAGGCACTAGGAACCCCGGAGCAAACATAATTTTTTGAAGGGAGAGATCTGGCCACGGCAACTGAGCATGGCACGTGTGCACCCCCACATGGTGATGCACACCAGTCAATAACCGTTGCCAGCTTCCTCTGTCCTGTTATTCCTGCCATCAAGTGCATACTAGGAGAGCACTTCAATTCTACATGTCGCCATCTTTTTCTAGTATATCAGCACTAATATTCTATTTTTCACAGTGCCGCTTTTGTTTATTTTTCATGAAGCATACATCTAAAAAGAAGGGGTTAAATTATTGACGAAAGCCCAACAGCATCCTATAAAGCGTTAGTGCCCCTGTGGTAAACTCACAACTATTTTGGACTGGAATCAGTGCTGTGCAGCCTGCCTTGGCCCAGAGTGCGATACTTACCTGAGGCACCCCAGTCCCTCTTGCCCCGAGCTCCTGCTGCCAGTGCTCACTCTTGCCTCGGCCCATTCCTGGACTGCAACCAGGGCCAGTGAGCAGAATAACTTTGTTGTGTCACCCCGAGTGCCTGATCTTTGTGGCTGGCGAGCTGCTTAGCCTCCTCACTCCCCAGCCCGATCCTGGACTACTGCCAGGGCCGGGAAGCGTACCGGACTGTTCTTGGTGCCTCAATACACCCAAAGAGGAGCAGCCAATGAGCTGCACACTTGTATTGCTTCCCCGCCAACTTGAACTGCTGTACAGCAGGGTGGGGAGCACAGGATAAGGCCGCAAGCATTCTTGGTGCCTCAAGCACCCACTGAGAGTCATGGCACAAGTGCCGCTTAACCACTTCTCTCCCCAGTTCCATTGGACATCAGTGGGGGCTGGGGGAAACAAAAACAAATAACTTTAAGAGGCTCCCCGACCCAATCCATGCCTCCAGTGGGTTGGGGCATACAGGTGACATAATGGCTGCTGGGACTACAAGTTCCATGATTCCTAGCAGCTGAGAGTGCCATTTTAGAGATTGCTTCTGCTGGGGGGCTCACCAAACGGAGCTTCTGATGGGGCTCCTGTCCCCCCAAAGTGCCCCCTGGCCCTAGCTACCACCAGAAGGGACCAGAAGCATCCTAACCATGCAGTCAGATGCTTCTAACACTGTTTAATTGCTATTATTTTGGACTGAGATGAACAGAACTTTATAGGGGTGGCCATATTGGATGTGGTCTGCCTGAAGACAGCAAGGAACCCTATTGGTAGCTGCAGTACAGTCAATCAGGGTATGAAGCTCGAGACTTCTGTGGACCAATGAGATGCCATGATTCAAACTAAACATTCTGGGGTTGACAGTTTGACCCTGGGTCTGTCGTTGTGAGTTTCTGAGAAGAAACAACTGATTTTTGACAGCTCCTGCTGCTGTCACAGCCAAAAATCATTTAGTTTGTGCCAAAACAAACTAAGAACTTCTGAACTTGTTTCTAATTGTCTGGTAAATCCCAGAGACGAGGGGATTTACCTCAACCTGGACTGAACTGCTGATATTTGGCAATCCAGATATCAGTGACTGCTGAAGGAAGTATTTTATTCATGCTTGTGTGGGGTGACAAATCCACTGCCTCACTGTCCTGACACAAGAGACTTTGCTTTCTGCCAGGGAACCCGAGTTTTGAGGTTCTGTCTGCCTGTTTAACTGCTGGCCTACCTGCAAGGTGGGTGAAGACAAGTCCCTCTGTGGGGTGAAGAGGATTATTGTCCACATCCACGCCAGTTCTACCTGTTCTTCTCAACTGCCTGCAGTTGGAGACGTCCCCCAACTCCTGCATCATCTGTTCACCAAAAGATCATGAGTACTGGGTTTTACCCATAGAAATACTTTTCTAACTGTTCAGCTAGCTAGCTAGTTAACTTACCATCCGGGATTCCTGCATGACCTTAGCTAAGCCCGCAGCCACAGTTACAGCCAGGATAAACTGTACATTTACATCCACTGGTGTAGTTTATAACTTGCATCTGTAGCATCCAACCATTGCAATGGTGCTGCACCCAGTGTCTCCTAGTCACAGGCCAGCAACTCCTCAGTGTGCACACAAGGTAGTTGAGAGCTCCCACTGGGACTGTGGGGTTAACTGGTGCACCAGTGGGAGGAGAGGGACTGGGACAGGGAATGCTGGATTGTAATGTACTGTGATATCTGATTGTTCTGCCTGATTACGGTAGTTATTCTAAGGTTTTGTTGAACGTTTTACCACCCTTTGCTTTCCTTGTTCCTTACCTCATTATTCAGTCCCAAAATAAACCCCCCTTGTTTATTTTACTGCAATTGCTGAATTATTTGCATTATTGTGTAGTGTAATATTTGCATGCTTAGAGTAATGAGTTGGGGGGAGGGACTGTGTATTGTTCTACCTGTCACCAAGGAAGGGGGCTGTATTTTATTTCCTGTGGGGAAGCACCCTGGCAATAAGCTTCTATAATGATCCCCATAGGTGGAGGTACCATGCCACTTGCCAAGCCAGTTATAACCTTAAACCCAGGCACTAACCTATATCCCTTAGGCAGCACCACTTGTGAGTGGGTGTGTAGACAGACGGGTAGGGGTGGTTACATGTGCGATACCTGCTTCTTGATGGACCGCTGCACCTTAGAGAACCACATGTAGAGGGGGGGTTGTCCAGTCCCCACCTTCGGAGGCAGGCATTGCATGCGTACACCCAAGGCTAAGTCTTTAGGCATTTCCCCATGGCCTCTACCTGGGACCTCAGGTTCTACAGAAGTACAGGGTCCTCCTTGACCTCACCAGGCTGAGGCATCCGGAGGCCTTGTTGGTTAGGTTTGTGGGACAGCTGGCTCCATCTGGGTGGCTGGCTGAGAACACTCCATAGTCTGTCTGTCCTGAGAAGCAGATGTCCCGGTGGCAAGACCGCAGCAGTATGGTTGATCTACACTGGTAGACACCTCCATGTTGTCTACTGGCATTGCCCATGCTGTTAATACTGTTCGTGGTGACAATGTGGTGGGTGATACCAGAGATGAATGCCAGGCCCCCTTCTGACACCGTTCACGGTGTCGAGAGAGGCTGGCACCGGGGCTGTTCATTGTACTGTTGCTAAGGTGAAGGCTGTTACTATCCCAAGTATTGCTAAGGATGCCAAGGAGGGCAGTGACACTAGTTACAGTGAAGGGCACAACGATGACTGTGGTGTAGGTCCTGGGTCCGGCTATGTACATGGTGCTGGTAATGGTGTTGTACCTGGGGTTGTCCCTAACCCTGGTACCATGGCAGCACCAGGACAGAGGATGACTGTAGGGTGTAGGGACTCTAAGTTTGATGTCGAAACTAATGCCAAGTACAGTACAGCAGTGGTGCAGTGCTAAATTTAGAAGTGAAGGGTCTCTGAACATGAATCAAGCTCCCTGAACCAGTAGGCTGGGGATCTGAAGGCCACCTAGACCCCAGAGGCTATCAGGTTTTAGATGCATTCTGGTACATTTTGAGGATCATTGTGACATTATTTGGCTGCTTTTAAAGCATTCTTTGAGTTGTTACAAACAACCAATATCACTATCAAAATAACTAGCTTTTTATTTTCTTAAAACAAAATTGTCAAAACGAAGACAATTTTTTGATCAATATCAAGAAGCAGAAACCGCATGCAGTACATCTCTAATCCAGAAAATTCAGTCATAAAATGTTCACGTTGGCAACTGTATTGCACATAAGATTTACACATGCTGTTAAAACAAAATACAGGATAAGGAGCCAGACCATTCTGGAGATAAGATAGGCTGCCACCATTTATTCATTTTTTGTCTGTCACTATGTCTCTTGTCTCAAGTAGAACTGTGGCTGCTGGCTAACAGATGTCCACGTGGCTCAGCTGGTAGCACATCTGCCTCTTGGCCAGATAGCTTTGGGTTCTGATCCCACACTGGGATTGGGCTCATACCACTGTAATCCCTGTGCCATTTTGGAGGTTATTATCAAAATATGGCCATTGGCATCAGGAGGAGTGCGCACCGCTGGGCATGAGCAATAGCCCAGGCTGCACACGTGTGGGTTTTCAAAGCACCAACTGGCACGAGGTTTGGAAGGCAGCTGGAGTTAGGAGGAGTCGAAGGGAGTCATCAAGAGGAGCGAGCGTGCTTGCTCACAGGCTTGAGGGGAGGTCTACAGTCGGGGCTGGCGAGGCCTGGGGCCAGGGTGGGGAGATTGCCCCTCGTCCCAAAAGTGAGGATGGGGCACCCACCATGCCAGTGGTGGGTCAGCTGGACCAGAGGGACCAGCATTCGAGGAGAAGGTCACAGACAGCCTGCATGAGGGAAGTGACTGAGCAGTCAGGCCCACCTGAGGCTGTGGTGTGAGGTGAGCAGGAAACCAGGAAGACGTCACCAAAAACTGAACCCACCCAGGAACCCACGGTGAGGGCAAAGACCTTACCTAAAAAACTAGAAGAGGCTAAGCCTTTAAAGTTACATCCCATGCTCCTCAAGGTGCAGGAAAAAGCTACTGGTCCTGATGGCCCTGAGGTCATCATGGAAGCGGAAGGAGGAGATAATGGGTCTGACCAAGAGAGTGCTGTTAGGTCTGCTGAATCCATTTCCATCTATGACCAGCCCATGGTGAGTATCACCAGGATGTTTGAGGACATGGTTATAAAAAGAGACATTCCTAAGCCCTATGCTATGCCAATCCTGGGAATACTGGAGCTCACCTCTCTGCTTCCAGAAACATGTAAGAGACATTTGATAGGTATGGACGCTAGGCATCAGCTGGACCTCACGCTAATCAATTACAGAGAAGGGATTTGGTTGCCTAGAGGAGTGGCCCCACGGCCCAGCATCAGGTCCTTGCCCAACTGGAGCCAGGCAGAATGATGGGTGAGGCATTACCTTAAGATGGAGAATCCTGGAGCAAACTACCCATACGTAAATGAGAGACTGTGAGATTTAATTGAGTGCAGGAGATCTGACTGGGTGTTCCAGGGGTCTGTGGAGAAGGTACAGCTCAGACATAAAGTGGACATCCGAGACATAGCCTATGATAGGAACAAGACAACTTCTCTAGCAAGATCAATGTGCAATTCCTCGGCCTGGGAAGGACTAACCTTGTTGAAGAATTTCGCTTTGGTGCAGGACAGAGTTGGACATCGGTTAAAGTACTTTGTAGTGAGCCATGACTGTAGAAGAGGAGAGTGCACCAAACCAGACCCTTGTTTCTATTTTGTACCAGAGGACCCTGCTGCCAAGTACTGCACTTCCCAGAAACAGAAACATCCTTAAAACTTAAATGCCTCACAGCTTTGCAGAGACTGTGTCTAAGGGACTGCTACTACTCAGAGACTGTTTACTTTTATATTAAAATTGCAAAATGAGCAATTGCCACTAGCATGGACAGTAGTCTGATCGGCTTGTGCTGGGTAAGAAAAAAAAACTGTTTTGAATTTTTTTTCCAGTTTTACCAAAATTGTAACTTTTTTTACTCTTATGTGCCATTTTAATGAAAATCATTTGCAATGCATTATTTAGTTAGCTAGCTTAGAAGTAAGATAGGTCTGTTATATTTTAAGGTATAGCAGGTAGGAATGTTAAGTAGGGACCCCCCCTAGTAATTAAGACCACTTGCCCACTGGTGCTGTACATGGGATTCTAGGGACTTTAATTTCTAAAGATGGTTACCCAGAGACTTATTTGTATCAGTGCGTTCTGAAAAGGACAGTAAAAGGGTAAAAGTGTGCTCCCCTTCCCCTGTTAAGTAGGTTAGAGTATAGAAATGTAGATGTAAGTTAGGTTTAGTTAGAGTAGTAGCTAAGCATTTCTGTGGGGGGAACAGGTCAAGTATTTAGAATGTGTAGTAAGATTAAAGTCTAGCCTCCTGTATGTTGCATTTAGAGTTACAGTGTTGAGGTTAGCCTGCTACCCCGGTGGTACAGTATAGCCTTGTAATTGCTGATAGATAGATAGGAATGTTTGTGTTTTGCAAAAATGTTTTGAGGTGCCATTTAGGCCAGGTTGGGTACTGCTGAAGGGTCCAATAGGGAAAGTAGTGGAGTCAGAATAGATTAGATAGGGTATCCCGGGGGGGGTGGGGGATGTCGGCCTGGTGGACCAGCCATTGCTGGAGAAGCCAGGTCGAGTGGCCATGATCTTAGTGGAGCCAATAAACTGCAGGTAGGTGGGTTTTCCCGCCTAGTTCTAAACAGACTGCTGCCACGCAGTCAGCCTGGTGGAGCCTGGATGTAATGGCCTTTGGCAGAGTGCGCATTATCCCACGGTGTACAGCAGCCATGGTTAGCCAGGATGAAACCACTTTCCCGGGAGGTGAAGTATTTCTGTGGGGGGAAAGTGTAACCCCTGTGCCATTTCGGGGGCTACCAGCAAAAGATGCCCATTGGCATCGGGAGGTCCGCGCACCGCTGGGCATGAGCAATGGCCCAGGGGGCACGTGTATACTTTTCAAAGTGCCAACCGGTGCGAGGTCGGGAGGCAGTTGGAGATAGGAGGAGTCAAAGTGAGTCATCGAGAGGAGTGGGCATGACTGCTTGCAGGCCTGAGGGGAGGCCTACAGTTGGGGCTGGTGAGGCCCAGGGCCGGGATGAGGAGATTGCACCCCGGTCCCAAAAGTGAGGATGGGGCACCCACCATGCCAGTGGTGGGTCAGCAGGACCAGAGGGAGCAGCATTTGAGGAGAAGGTCACAGACAGCCTGCTAGACTCTCATTCTGGACAGGAGTGGGTGACTGCCATGGAGAGCCCATTGACAACAGAAGTGGCAATGATGTCTCTGGTGCGGTAGATGGCAGAGCTACCCCTTTGCTCATCCATGTCCACTCGAGGTATGTGCTGCTGGATAGTGTGGGGACTGCTGGTGCCTGAGAGAGAATCTGGCCCTACCTTGTGTGAACCCTGTCCATGGATCGACAGGAACAGTGGCCATTGTGGGAAGGACTGGTCTGTGCCTGTAATTTAACAACTGACACCCCCCCACCTCCATTCTGTGGAGAGTTAGCCTGAGTTTTGAAAATGAGTACACCCGCTCCCACAGGCGGGGAAATTAGGAAGCAGCAACCTGTTGGGGACAGAGGAAAGGTCTTAATGTAACTTGGAGCCCATTTGGCTCATAAAGGGAAAGAAATGAGTAAGCAGGGCTCAGATTCAAACCCTGATCCTCCCCAAGAGTCAGCGCCGTGGCTATAAGTCATAGAAATGTGGAAACTGTAGCTAATTAAAATGAGGCTGCTCAGTAAACTTTTGTGTGTGCAGCTTGAGCTTTTGGAACAAAATAAAAAATTGCCTGATTGCATTTTACTAGTTTCTGGACCAATCATTTGGATTCCCAACCCTGTCATGCTGGGCTGCCTGCCTAACTAACTGTTTTCTAGAGACCCATCTGATCCTGTGGCCACCAGTCGTAATGGGAGGAATGTTCCAGCTAGCCTGCACTTTGACAGAAATCCAGCCGACAACCTTGGAATCCAAATTCTTCAACAAATAGCGTACTGTGTCTTAACCTAATGAGCTGCAAATCGAGATAGTGCCCTTCCCCTTTCCCAGAGACTGAGTAACATCAAAACCCCTAGACATGGAGAGGAGGGGGTAGCTTTCTGGAGTTGAGTTCTAGATCTTTGCCTGGACTGTAAGCTGTTGTCTGCTTGAATGTAAGGCCCCAGACTGCTCGAGCAGGAGTGAGTGAGTGCCTTAAAGACAAACTGCTATTTTTAAAAGAAAGTTCCACCAGTGTTAAAAGGCAGAAAGGAGGGTTACACCATAAATGTTGTGGAGTGAGATCACGAGAGGGTGAGGATACAAAAAAGTGGTCCAACAAAGACAAATAATAGCAGATAGTTTTATTTATTTAGATTTTGTTTACCGGGTAAGCACACTAGACAAAGAATGCCTATTTTCAGGTGCGACCCGGGCGATTACAAGGTAGGTTTACAGACAGTATAATCACATAACATAGAGGATAAAGAATGGGCAACAGTTAACAACAGCACTGTGTATGCTTCGAGATGTTGCCATGGCAACCTGATAGACCTTGAGAGCGCAGCTTGAGAGGTCATTGGTTGCCGTGGCAACATTGAGATGCATACACTGCTGTTGTTAAC
Organism: Neoceratodus forsteri; assembly: GCA_016271365.2. NCBI lineage: Eukaryota > Metazoa > Chordata > Ceratodontiformes > Ceratodontidae > Neoceratodus > Neoceratodus forsteri. The sequence goes on along the minus strand of CM028131.1, from coordinate 1,002,287,706 downwards.
TGTTCGCACATTCTTTATCATGTATAGTGTATGTGCGAGTGAGGCAAGATTTGTCACTGAAATGATTTCTAAGGCTTTGTTCGGCCCTAGACACACACACACACACACACACACACACACACACACACACACACACACACCACACACCCCGAGGCATGGGACAATCATAGCATGCGATGTTACTCGGCGTCACAGGTTAAAGTTTGAGGGATTTAATTGCTTCTGCAGATTTCAAGAGTTCAGTGCCCGGAGTCAGTGCTGGATGATGCAGTCTGAAAGGTACTTGGGGAGAAGGAGGAAGGGGGGAAACAGTCTCAGTTAAGAAGCTTTTTTTTTTTTAAACTGACTCTACACATTTGTGGCAACTTACTGTGGTTACTCGTCATTCGAGGAGAAGTCATTGCGATCATTCAATTATGCTTGCAGACAACTGACTAAATATTTTAAATTGTTGTCTGACGAGATCGAGCATTCGCTTCCGCCTTCCGATTACTGAGTGCATGTGATGACATTCTATTCAGTTGTACCATCGTGGTGACATCCTCAGGCAGGTACAACACCATCATGATGTCTCCAAGATGGTACAACAGCTGTGTGTTTGTATTGAATTTTGGCTACAGTAACGTTCTACCATACACTATAAGGAAGTGATGTACAGGCAGAGAAAACAGTGTGAACTGTAAACATGTGCATAAGGGTAAAGACAAACAAACATTAATAGGTAATGTACACTTCATGGGGGGAATACAAGAGCATTAAGGTGGGTATGATGCAACGACTCCTGTATTAAGAATGGTAAGTGCTAAGGAGCAAGGAAGAGTAAGGGATTAGGGTCACCTTTCTTAGCTCAGAGGGTTAGCTGCAGTTTGGTTCTCCACTTCAGCTTCAGTTGTGTCTCCTACTCTCACTTGGTGCAATGCCACCTCCACCTCCCTCCAACACAAACACTCCCAAATGCCTCCCACAATGCGGCAAACCACCAATAGCCAGAGGGAAAGGCAGACGGACGGACAGATTTATTTTTATTTAGTATAGCACTCTTCCTGGGCCTGTCCCAAAGACTGAAATCTTTCATATTTTATATCTTGAGGTAGTCACCTGGCCCCCTATCAATTAAACACCTCCCCCCTCCAAACCTACACTTGAACCTAGTATTCCTTCCTTCCTTCCTTCCATACGTAAAAGAAAGGGTTAATAGTATCACATGTAAATCTAAGCATGAAACATCACAAGCTTTAGTAAAAAAAAAAAAGAATGAAATGATTTTGCAAATGGCTTGGCTCAGAATGGACCCTTTGTCATTTGTGAGGGACAAATATGCTTCGATTATCCTACAAAAGTTTCCATAGGGGGTCTCTTGTGATCAGGTCTGCCTTTGCCACTCGGGTTTGTGTATCATCAGCTGAGTGGTGGTTGTGCAACTAAGTATTGATGCATGGTTTGAGATACGATTCTCACAGTAGTGGTCCATGGAATTTCATAAACATTTTCATTTCATTTAATTTAATTTCATTTATTTGTTAACCGGGTTAAGGCAACTGGGCCGAGACCCTTTTTCAGGCCAAACCCGAACATACACAAGCATACAATATAACATACGTAAATACAAAATAAACATACTAACAAAATAACAAGTTAACAGCTATAATTCAAACACAAGCACAATTCATCAAAGACAACAAATATTTTTTAAATCTAATTTTAAACGTAGTGCATAATTTCAATACACGCAGAGAAACAGGAAGTTCATTCCAAAATTTAGGGGCTTGAAATGAAAATGAGCGAAAACCATATTTATTCTTCACAGAATAACCCTCCAGCATAATACCCTCAGCTGATCTTAGGGAAGATCTCATCACCCGATTCCTGACTATATCAGAAAGGGAAAAAAACCCATCAGAATGAACAGCCAGATGGACCAAATTACCCAGAGCACACATAAACCTAAGTTGAGGAGATAACCAATTCAAAGAAAGGTACAATACACAGTGATGAGTCAAGCTTGGCACACCCAAAACAAAATGACAAATATTATTATAAACAACACATAATGTCTGCTTCTCCGTAATACCTAATTCCATACACAATGAAGAAACATAGTCCAAGTGGAAAATTAATACACCTAAAGCAAGTTGTTTCCGAGTTTCCAAAGATAGATACATTTTAAACTTATAAAGCAACCCTAACTTAGAATGAACTTTTTTCTTAACCAATTTCACCTGAGAAGCAAAAGTTAGTGATGGATCCCAAAATACACCTAAGTATTTAAATTCAGGCACCTGATCAATTAAATTACCTTGCATATCATGAATAAATAAACTAGGATTGTCCTGCAAATGAACAGAACTACCAAATAACATCACTTTAGTTTTTCAAGAATTAAGAAACATCTTATTGGAAGACATCCATTGGCATACATTCAAAAAATTAAATTCTAAAATAGAATTTATACTTTCGACAGACTGACTCTGACAATACAGAATCAGATCAACTGTGTATAACAAACATTTACACCCCTGAAATATGGAAGGGACCTGGTTAATAAACAAAGTAAATAATAAGGGGCCCAAGATGGACCCCTATGGAAATCCACACACAGTAGAACAAACATCAGAAGAAATAGATCCAATAGAAACATATTGGGACCGATCCCGCAAAAAATCCCCCAACAAAACAACTGCAGAATTAGACAAACCCAAGTCCAATAACTTCTGACAAAGTAAAAAATGATCAATCAAATCAAGTGCCCTGGACAGGTCCACGAACATCACTCCTGTTAACAGACCACCATTGCAGCCCTGAGGAACGGTGTCCGTGAACCTGACCAGGGCTGTACCAGTACCACGACCACGATGAAACTCATGTTGCTCATCACATAGAACTCTGTCAACCTCCAAAAAATCATTAAGCTGATTAACCAACAGTTTTTCCAAAATTTTACTTAGAGGATTTAGTATCGAAATAGGGCGGTAATCCTCAGGGCCGACCGCATGAACCTTTTTAGGAATAGGCACAACACGTGCCTGCCTCCAAGGAAGAGGAAATCCATTAATAGTGATACATAAATTAAATACCTTACAAAGAGGGTCCGCTATGTAGGGAGCAACAAGCTTAACAAATCTAGCATCAAGCCCCATACTACAGTCACCAAAGGTGTCAAGTAAAGAATTCAACAATTTTAACACTTCAAAAGAAGTTACCCAATGAAACAAAAACCCAGAAGTATTACTATAACCCAACCGATCAGTAAGGCCACTAGAAGAACTCTCAGTTTTATCGATATTCTGCTTCATATCAGAAAACCCAGAAGTTAGTCCTGAAACATCTGAAAAACACTGATTCAGAATATTAGCCATTTCAAATGGATCGGTAACAGTTTGTTGAAGATGCTGGAGTGCAGTAATGGAAGATCTAGATCTAGAAAACAGTAAATGGTTCACAGTGTCCCAAAACTTTCTAGGAACATGCGAAGCACTCTTCAATCTAGACCTAAAAAAAAAAAAAATCAACCTTCGCCTGTTTTACCTTACTACACAGTAAATTCCTAGCTGCCCTATAAGCCAATAGGTCATTCAAAGAAGCAGACTGTTTATAAGTAAGCCAAGCAAATTTCTTTAGTTTGATGTACTGTTTTAAATCAGTGGAAAACCAGGGATATAGTACACCCCTAATACCTATTGAATGTAATGTAAATACTTTGTTTTGAACAGTCAAAAGCTGCTGACAAAAGAAATCAAGAGTACAGTCTGGGTCAGGTCTGGAATCCATAAAAGACCAATCCAGACTTGACAACTCATTTAACAGAACATCAGAATGATATTTTTTTAAATTACAAGTTTGACAAACCCTAGGCGGAATCTTATTGCACTTAAAATTCAAAACAGTAAAGGTGACCTGATGACCACTAACTGAATCCCCTAATACTCCACCACAGGAGACAATATTCAAATTATTTGTAACAACCCAATCCAGGAGAGTGTGATTCATAGAATTAACATTCAACCTGGTTGGATCAACCAAAAGTTGGGACAACTTATAAGATCCCAACAAACATTCCATGGCCCTATCAGCTTTTAACCAATTCAAATTAACATCATCCAACATAATAAAATCATGCTTATCCAAAAATGGAGCAACTTTAACAAAAAATTCTTGTATCCCAGACAAACCAACTTTAGGTGAATTGTACAATGCTCCCACTAAAATATATTTAGCCCCACCCAACACCACGTCCAGTAACAGCCAGTCGCTGGATACATCAAGCATCACACTAGATAGTTGAATAGATACCTCTAAATGGTCAAGAAAATAAATGACCACCCCAACCCCTCTTCTTACCACCTTTTTGATCAGCTCTTAACAATCGATAACCAGGTAATAAACATGATCCATCTAAAACAGAAGGTTTTAACCAAGATTTGGTAACCACCACTAAATCGGGATGATATTGTGACATGAGAAATTCAACATTAGGCAATTTAGGCAATAAATTTCTTGTATTCATATTTAATAACTTAAGTCCATGTAGATGAAACCAATCTGACCTAGACAACCTCATGGAGTCAAACAAACTCACATGAGGTCCTGGATTACATTCTATATCGCCAGATAGCATTAAAAATAAGCCATCAAATAAGCAAGTTTTACATATACACTAACTAAATAGTATCTCTCTTATTACTAAGGGCATAGTAACATTTACAGAGTGGCCAATTGCCCAGACTGATCTTTTCTTATATGTTAACAGATTAATCATATTCATATCTTGTTTCCCCCTAATCAACAAATTAGACGTTGTAAAATCATTAACACTACCTCCTTCACAATCACGTTTTTCACTATCACATAATACCACAAAATAATTACATAACAAACAACATGCCAATAACAAACACCATTTACACAATACAACAAGACTAACATTACTAACAGCTGCCATAATGAATCCTCACAATAATCGTATAAACTACACTACTTCAACACCTTCCAATCCACATCCACAACCCAGGTAGATGCCTAGTAACCTGCACTGGTCCAACCGGTCTGACTCCGGTCAGACTCCAGAAGATGATACACTTTTCCCTGCACTTCTCCGTTGCTGCTGAAACGCTGCAGCTTTCAGAGAAGCTGTGATTTTTAACTGCAGTTTCCCTGCCTGCCCCCGATGCTGCCACCTACGGGGGTCGGCCAGAGGCACTCACACAGCTGATAACCACTATCAGCAGATTGGGGCAGTAACCATAACAACAGACACTGAATGGGAGCAAATGTAATAGCAGCACATGAATTTAAAACTCAGAACCACAGCCACAGTTAATTAACAAGAGCCTTCCAGCAGAGCGTCCAGCAAAATAGGCTCATTACACACAAATGTCTCACTTTGAAATATCAAAGCAGCAGTGCTGAATAAACAATAATAGTAGGAGTCATTTGCCTCACAGCAGAGTACCCAGTTTACAGCATTCAGCTCCCCTTCAGCATATTTCACAAACTGTGGATACTCCCACTTAATCACAGAGCTGTTTCAGCAGGGAAGGGAGTCAGACCAAACAGAGCCTGCCATACTCTGGTCAGACTCCAGAAGATGATACATTTTTCCCTGCACTTCTCCACTGCCGCTGAAATGCTGCCGCTTTCAGAGAAGCTGTGATTTTTAACTGCAGTTTCCCTGCCTGCCCCTGATGCTGCCACTGACGGGTGTCGGTCTGAGGCACTCACACAGTTGATACCACTATCAGCAGATTAGGGGCAGTAACCATAACAATGGACACTGAATGGGAGCAAACGTAATAGCAGCACATGAATTTAAAACTCAGAACCACAGCCACAGTTAATTAACAAGAGCCTTACAGCAGAGCGTCCAGTAAAATAGGCTCATTACACACAAATGTCTCACTTTAAAATATCAAAGCAGCAGTGCTGTCAACATAAGAGCAGATACTCGATGAATCAGAAGTTTTGTGTGCAATGACAAAATTATTATATTCATTAGACTGAATCTGCACTCAAATTCATATGAGCTGCATGGAACCAATTTGGTGCAGCTGCATAATGGTTGTAGTTCCTTTGGGGTGTTATGTCCAAGTGCAACAACATAATCTTTGCAGGCATTTAACAAGAACATTTTTGGCAGTTTAAATCTCCTGCACAGAGACATCACTTGCAGTATACCATATCCTGGGTAAAGTTCAGCAGACCAGTGGTCACAGTCAAGAACACTCAACTCTTCCATCATGGAGTCATTATTTTTTTGACCATCAGATACAATTTTCTGTTCCTTGCTCAATACATGTGATGAGGATGTAGTGAGCATTTGCCATGTTAAGCTGTTAACTATGCATGTCAGGAACTGTTGATGGTTGATGGTAATGATTTTATCTGTCAGTGACAATGGCTCCAAATTTCCCCTCATTGATAGCAACTTCTGCTTTGAGAGTTTTTGTTCCAGATCGTTGCTTGAGCCAGTCTATGAAATGAATACTACGCCAAACAAGTTTATTCTCTTGAACAACTGTAATGTCACATTTCTGAAGACACTCAGATAGCAGGGAAAGTTCATTCAGGGTATCATACATCAGCACAAGATCTAGCAAAAATTTAGATGATAGCCTTCCGAACAGTTCATCGTATGATTATATGTCCTTCTGTCCCCAGTGTTTTGTTTCGGTCATTTACTGCAGATCGAAAATGATCACAGAGTGTATCAAATCTGTACCATACAGTGGTAACTGTTAGTAATGAACTGGCAACCCACCTGGTGCTAAGAACATGACCAATTTTCGTTATCTGCTGATGAAATTGTGCAGTACACTCAGACAGTCCTCATTGATTTTGCAGCGATCGACTATATACAGAATACAATTTTTCCATAAATATCTGAAAATTATTGATGCCACTTGTTTCTGAGGTAGCATCACCTACTGCCAACTCCAGTCTGTGATCCAAGCAGTGCCAGACAATAATGTAAGGGTATTTTTCAAGGATTCTTTGAGCTAAACTGGATTTACTGCCAAGCATGACACTTGCTCCATCACTTGTAAACACCACCAGGTGTTGTTTCAAATAAAGATCACTGAATCCGTATATGTCTAAACACTTCAATAATTGCTCAAGGACATTGTCAACTGTTTGATTTGGTATTCAATCCGATCGAGGAACATGAAATGTGGATCCTCGTTTTGTCACTTCCACACTTGAGATAAACAATAAGCGCTCAGTTGCTACTCAGGCTTGTTGATTCATCAGTGAGTACAGAAATTTTGCAGTTGTTACTTACATGGTGCTGGCAGGTTTTCTTTTGCATTTCTGAAGCAATGTGATTGATTATTGTTGTAGCACTATATCTAGAATGCAAACGAATTCCAGTATCAATGCCAATTATCTTCTGAAGTATGAGTATGTGAGTATCTAAAGCGTATGACAAAAGGGGTAAGGGAAATTGAGAAAAGGAGAAGAATGTTTTGCAATGATAGAGGGGGGAGAGAGGAGACTTGGGGGAGCGTTGGATATCCTTCATCTGGAAGGGTGGGGGGTCACTGGTGGGCAACAAGAGCAATGGGTAGGGTGGTAGGCTGCAATAACTGTGGTCCATCAATATTTTTAAAAATTGCGTGGGGGGTGGGGGGATATATATTGTGCAACCAAGTAGAGAAACTTAGAAAGGAAATTGAGGGTCTGCAGGAGGAACTAAGACAGACAAGGCAGACTGGAGGAGGTTATAGACCAACACTGAAGGGAGGGAGGAGGGGAGATGAGGAGGGAGGGCAATTTGGGCCAACAGAGGGAGGAAGAGGGTCAGAAGAAGGGAAGCAGAGACAGGGGGTCCCAGGCAAGAAGAATGGTGTCAGGGGAAACCAGGTCAAGGGAAAAAAGCCAACTGGAAGGACGAGCAAGGGACTGGTGAGGGGGGGGAGGAGAAGTGGCAACAGTCATGGAGTTGAAAGGAGGAAGTGGGCATTGGAGAAGAGTCTTCAGAAAATTATTTTACAGTACTAGAGAGGAAGGTGATGAAATTGGAGGAGTAACTGATAGACGTCTGGATGAAACTGAAGTGGGGGGAAGTTCTGCTGGGGAAATTACAACCGGGACAGAAGGGGGAACGATAGTGCAGGAGAAAGAGTTGGAGCTGGGAGTGAGAGATGGGGAGGAAGAAAAGCAACAGTTAGTAAGAGAAGTGGAATCTTAGTGCTGAGGGATTCAATACTAAGAGGAGTCAGGTGGGGTAGCAAAGGGAAGAGGCATAGTCGCATTTGGGTGGAGGCCATGCCGGGAATGATAGCAGAAAGGGTGGGACAATCTGTTCTAAAATATGCCAGATGGGGTAGGGACAAGCCTCATTTAATTATACATTTGGGTGATGAATGACCTGGCTGACAAGACGGTAGCTATAGTCCAGAGGAGGTTTGAGGAACTAGGACGATTATGTTAGGGGAGCAGAAAGATCAGTAACTTTCTCAGAGATACTTTCAGTGCCCAGGGCAAGCACAGCAAGAAACCTGAAAATAGAGCAATTTAATGGATGGCTAAGAACCTGGTGTCATGCTAAAGGGTATGGGCTGGTGGGGATGGGGTGGGGAGGGACCTGGGAGGACAGTAGTCTCTATGCCAAGGATAGACTACACTTGAGTGAGGAAGGAAAGAAAGTGTTGAAACAGAGGATTGAGGAGTACATAGAGGAAATTGGGAATTTAAACTAGCAGTGGGGGGTGGCAAGTGGGCAAGGGACATGCAGAGACCACAGGCTGGAACTGGAGGGGGTGCAGCGCAGGGCAACAAAGATGATCAAGGGGCTGGGGGACTTACTGTACGAGAGGAGGCTGAGGGAGTTGAACATGTACTCGCTGGAGAAGAGGAGGGACGGGGGATATGATTGAAACCTTTAAGTACATGAAAGGAATAAACTAGACAGGTAAGGAGGGGCTTTTCAAAGTAAGGGGGGGGCACCCGGGGCCATGATATAAGACTGGAGGGAGGAAGGTTCGGGAGAGAGAGGAGGAGGAGACACTTTTTTATGGAGATGGTGGTAGCTGGGTGGAATGTATTACCGGCAGAAGTGGTATCCAGTAGAACAGTGGACTGCTTCAAAAGGGGCTGGGACAGGACAAGGGGAGGGTTGAGGGAGGGAAGGGTGGGAAGGAGAGGCAGCTGCAGAAAAAAGGGTGCTAGCTGCACATTCAAGCAGACTTGATAGACCTCTAGGCCTTTATGTGCTAGCAAATTTCATATGTTCGTTTGTTTGTATGAAGCTCTAACAAGCTGAAGTGATCAGAGACTGTCCCTATCATTTTTTGTAAGGTAAAATGTTGATCGAATAATAGCACAAGTGGTTTCAAACTTCGATACATTCAACTTATTATACATTTTCTCAAGAGTTTGTTCCTGGGACTTTTCATAAAATTTTTTTGCAGCAATATGTGCTTTTGAATGTTGGTGCAGCAATGGTTTCCTCCGTAAAGATTTTCATTTGGTTGTGTGTGGTCTGATCCACTGAATGAAACTTTAAAGGAGCACCGTTCACTAAATATACTGACTCCTCGCATATTCTTAAAGGCGCCAAGACCCCCAACACTTGAGCAGACATTGCAACCAAGTTTGTCATTACTGCAGCCAGTCCAAGGGTATGCTTTCTGTTTCTCCCGCAACATTTCTGCAGTCGAAATTGAAGGCCATGGGTATACCCTGTTCGGCTGATCTTTATGATCTTTAGACAAATCATGTGATGATGATGAATCACTGCTTTCCACTGTTGGTGGTAGATCATTGTCTGCTGAATTTTTTCCAAGCACAATTTCCTCATGATTGATTTTTTTTGGAAAAAGAAGTTATGCTTTTTTGCTTCCCAGGTGCTATATCACAGTTTCAGCAGACCTCCGTAGGAAAGAGCGTGACAATGAAGCACTTCTAGCTCTGATCGTCCTGGAGCCAAGATCTACCCGGAGCTGAGCTCTGCAAGACACATAGGAGCACAGGAAGATTATTGGCACAGAGGTAGAGACACTGGGGACAAAGGATCAGGGAAAGTGTTTTCCAGAGCAATGCCAATGATCAGTCGAGCAGGAAGCAGTTTAAACATGGAACTGTGTAGCGGAGTACTTGCAGCTCCAATCATCCCAGAACCGAGACCTGCCTGGAGCCGAGATGTGGAAAGATACACATAAGAATGCAGGGTGAGTGTTGGCATAGCATGACAGACACTGGGGATGGTGAGTCGAGTAGGAGGGCTAGTGTTAACATCAAAGAGTGTAGGTGTACACTGAGAGTCTGGTCTTGCCTCCTTCCTCCCTCACCTGTTCTCTGCAGAAAGGATCAATCAATGTCAGTAAAGAGAGAGAGGGGAGAGAGAAAGACCAAGAGAGCAGAGGCCATCACACAAATGTGAAGACGGAAATCAAGTGTTTGAAATGCTTGTATTTAAAACAAACTTCATAGGTTAGTTTGTTACAGAAATTCTGAAATAACTTAGTATAAACATCACGAAATGATTATATATTTAAGTGAACTACTTTTAAATGTGGTGGGATACACATAAATTTGTTATATTTAAACAAAAAAAACTTTTCATTTTTTTTCTTTACTCGGATAACCCATTTTACAAGCGCAATAACCCACGACAGGGCGTGGGGTTATGGGGAATGAATGCACTTACTGGGTGCTGTGACTTCTCATAACATGCCCTATCATGGGTTATTGCTGACCTGTTTCTTTTCTGTGGATGCCTCAGGGGAAGTAATAAGCTACTGTAGTTACATTTCCAAAAGTTACGGACATTTATTTCAGATATACAAAATTCTGTACATCCAAAACTTATGTAGCTACTGTATAATGCCTAATGTACAAATGCGAGAAAAAAGAGAGGATTAGTTATGTCAAATTGTTGTAAATTAATTCCTACGTATGCCGAGGGTACAGACAAACAGTGCTGCTGCAGTACAGTTGGATACATGCACATGGTCCCTGACAGAAGGGTGCAGGGCTAGGATGCATGTAAATATGGCTGTATTCCAGTTCATGACTAAGCATGAGCTTATCTTGTGCCTTGCATGGCTCACTTTGATGATGTTCCAGTGCTCTGTAGTCCAGGTGTTTGAGCAGGGAGCCACTCTGCATATAGCCAGCTGCATGATGGATGGCTGGACCTAGTAGCAGGAGAGGTATTATGTAATCAAAACTGCTGATGTCCAACAACAATAAGGCATTCCAGCAATACAAACACAACCACCAAGGAAAATGCAGCTCCTTACAAACTACATGACATCTGACATAGGACACACTAAACACAAACAGACACAAGAATTAGTGGACATGTTCCTACAAGCAGCATGGCATTCGACCACATATCCCCGCATTAAAATTTCTTGCTTAAAAAAACTGAAACAACATCAGTATTAACTCTTTAGTACCTCCTCTCTAACAAGAAAACACATGCTTTCTTGGCACAAATGGGATTTTTAAAGAAAGAATCATGTTTCAGAATTAGTTATTAATTTGTATCAGAGGAACCAAACACTCCAGTTGTTGTCACGTTGTAATGCTAGCCCAAGCCATCACTGCAACACCCACAATTCCCAAGTTAGACAATCCTGTGCTTCACTCCAGCCCTCCACCAGCCAAAGCCAGACCAGCATGCCATTCACTCAAAGCCCAGACTTCTGGCTTTTGAAGCAAAGGGCATGCTGGTCCGACTTGGGGAGTGAAGGGCCTGTAAAAGCTTCATTAAAAGCATTCACTATGAGCTGGGAACCCTGGGTGTTAATACCATTAACCTGGAGCAGGGAGGGTGAAGCTTTATTAGGCTTGCCTGTGAGGTCCTTCGGCGTCTCTCAGAGGTTACGGCTATTACCCCTGGAGTTTGTAAATTTCTGAAGTAGTCTTTTTTTGCCCTGTGGATTTCATACTGTAGGTGCAGTGATTTCTGGCGGCCCTATAAAGCTGCATGTCAAGTTTGCTTCCTGATGGCCTTCGCCCGGTGCCAGAAGCTATCTGTTTGTCTCATTAGGTTTATTATGGAGGCAGAGAGCCAGGGGTTGGATAGGTCCTTGATCTTTCTTTTTTTTTTTTTTTTTTACGGGAGGGGCAAAGACATCACAGGCTTTGTTGAATTTGGAGATGAAGTAGGACAGAGCATTATCTACATTGTTGAAACTGTTGATGGGGGACCAGTCACACTGCGCTAGATACGTTTGAAAGTGGGTGAAGTTCCCTTTTTGAGGATCTGATGATAAACGGTTTTTGACAGGGTGATTGTGTGTCTTATTTGACCAGTAGCAAAGTACAGGTGAATAGTCACTCAATGAGTCAAGAAGAACGATCGTACTTGTGATTCTGTCAGGGTGTGTGGTAAGGATGAGGTCCAGGAGGGTGCTAGAGCCAAGTCCTAGAGTTAAATCTTGTGGGTGAGATGACCATCTGGGAGATGCCTGTGGATGTGATGGCATCTTTAAATGGGGCTGCCTCAGGGGCAAACCAATTTATATTAAAGTCACCCAGTATCACAGACTCTGACTGATGTGGCAGGGACTCAAGGTAGTCTGTGGCCATTTTGAATCCAGATGTCTGGTCACAAGGAGGGATGCAAACTGAGAGCATGGTGAGAGATTTTCTGTGCTGCTCCAGTAGGATTTTGGTAGCAAGTAACTGAGAGTTATTGCAAGGGGTAACAAGAGGGAGGGCTAAACTCTTTAGGTGGTCTTTGGCGTACGGTACACAACCCCCACCCTGTTTACTCAACATATCAAGTCGAAACAAGTTGCAGCCAGGCATGGAGATTGCAGTGTCCAGGACTCTGGAGGAGAGCCAGATTTTGCTGATGGAGAGAATATCAGGGGTGTTCATCTAGTTTCGGTAGCAAGCTCAGAACGGTGATAGTGGCAAGGGTTAATAGCTTACTTTTGTAATTTACTTGGGGTGGGTAGCAAGGAGGACCAGAGTTAGGGTGGAAGTTATCTGAGAGAAGCAGAAGAAGCAAGGCAATCCTGGCAAGGTACTGCTTGAGCATCCTGAAGGAGATGGAGCATCTATGTCGGGATGGGTGGGAAGGATTGAGGGGGTGTTTCAAGATTAACAGTAGGTGGAGTGAGGGAAGCACAGAAAGTGAGGGGTACCAATTTAAGGTGAGTGTATGTAAGTTGTGCTTACCATTGTATGGGTGGGGGGTTATGCAGGAGTTGATGCACTGTGGTATTAGAATCCAACTGGGCATGCATTGAGGTACAAGAATACAGCAGGCCGGTTGCGAAAAGGGATTGGGGAGAAAGCAGCTCATGGGTAGGAGTAAAAATAGGTAGAGTGACAGGTAAACCATGTCAATAAAGGAAAAGGGGACTAGAGAGATTGAAGAAAGCCCATGGGAGAGTAATGCAAGAGGAGGAGTGAGCTAGTAGGAGCGAGGAGCAAGTAGTGAAAGGTTTAATAGATTTCAGAGGGAAAGGTGGCAGGGTTTGGGTGTGGGAACTATATACAGACAAGGGAAGCGGTGGAGTGTAAGTAGAGAGAAGGACGAATGTGGGAGCAACAGAACACAACAGGGGGAGGTTTTAGGAATGTGGTGAAGAGGGGGCACGGTGTGATTGGTTGTTCTGAGTGGGAGCAGCACTCTCAGGGCAAAAAGCCCATTTAAAGAGTGCTGGTGGTGGGGGAGGGTGGGCAGGAGAAAATTCAAAGTAAAAGAGATTCTTAAGTTGGAAAATCATGCTGAAAAAAGCGCTAGAAGAAGAAAAAACTCACCAGCCAATGGCAGCAGCAGCAGGACAGAAATAGGCAATTATGGTAGACGAAGATAGAGAGTAGGACCAATCCAGTCGGCGGCTTTCAATGCCAAAGGAATGCAGAGAAGTCCTCCAGGCATACCTGGTCAGCTTCCTGAGGCAGTGGAGAAGCATAGTCGGTGGCAGAGTAGAGCCTGACCATGGCCACAGGGCAGCAGGTTGCCCAGTCAGGGGCAGATATGGTGAGGATCTGGTTGGCTTCCTGGGGCAGTGGTGGAACACGGTCAGCAGCTGAGTAGAGCCTGGCCTTCGGGCATACCTGGTCAGCTTTCTGAGGCAGCAGAGGAGTGTGGTTGGCAGCAAAGTAGAGCCTGGCTGCGGCCACGGGGCAGCAGGTTGCCCAGTCAGGGGCAGATATGGTGAGGATCTGGTTGGCTTCCTGGGGCAGTGGTGGAGCGTGGTCAGTGACTGAGTAGAGCCTGACCTTGGACATGGGGCAGCAGGTTGCCCAGTCAGGAGCAGAAATGGTGAGGATCTGGTCGGCTTCGTGGGGCAGTGGTGGCGCATGGTCGGCGGCTGAGTAGAACCTGGCCTTCGGGCATACCTGGTCAGCTTTCTGAGGCAGCAGAGGAGTGCGGTCGGCAGCAAAGTAGAGCCTGGCTGCGGCCGCGGGGCAGCAGGTTGCCCTATCGGGGCAGAGATGGTAAGGATCAGCCAATGGCAGCAGCAGGACAGAAATATCTAAATATGGTACAGGAAGATAGAGAGAAGGACCAATCTGATTGGGCAGCTTTTAATTTTATTTATTTATTTATTTTTTGTTAACTGGGTAGGTGCATTAGCCATGAAATGACTATTTTCAGGCATGACCCGGGACAGTACAACAATCAAAGACAGGTACATAGCATGAGTACAGTGAAATTACAATAGTATAGGTCAAAACAGTCAGTAGTAATGAATACATGCAGCCAGGACAAGAAACAATTAATAAAATTCACATAGAATTCTGGGCATAAAAACCCACACAGTCAAGGAGGAAGTATCACAACATAGCAGCAAAGAAATATTGGTCAAATTAGTCACAACAATGAAGGTTTAAATAGGCAGCGAAACAAGGCAAGGGCAAATTCCTGACTGGGCATGATGTCGAGGGAATGCAAAGAAGTCCTCCGGGCGTACCTTGTCGGCTTCCTGGGGCAGCGGTGGAGCACAGTTGGTGGCTGAGTAGAGCCTGGCTGTGGCGGCAGGGCAGCAGGCTGCCTGGTCAGGGACAGAGATGGCTTATGAGCAGACTAGGTGGGGGTAGGGGGCAACCGTGCCTGAAAGTGAGACATCACATACTAGAGTGAGAGGGCATTGGTGGGAAGAGGGGTTACAGTTAATTTATGACAAGTAAGTTAACCCATTATACCCTGTGTGGCCTTTTTGTAGCAGGTTAAGCAATGGATGGTTTGGACTTCAAAGGGAGCTATTAAGTTTAATGGGTTAAGTGGCAAATGGTGCGGAGCTGATGAACTGCAGGTTTAGCAAACAGCTGGGAAGAAAAGCAGCAGAACTGTGTTTTGATTGCCAGCCACCAACAATACTATCAGAAGTGTGGGAGCAACACTCCCTCTCAACATGAAATAAGGAGTGCCGCTCCCTCGTGTCCCAGCAGTACTACACCCCTGCAGTACAGGTGGTTGGGCCTCCTGTGGCGAAGGGGATGTACCCATCTCTGAGGCTGTCACTGACCCAGAGTACATTGCTGGAGATGGCACTGACTTGGGTTTGAATGGCGACCCAGAGGTGGAGTTCTTTCCAGAACCACTAGTTGACATCATCAGCAGTGAGGACCAGGGCTGCCCTATGGGCACTGTATGGCTCTGCTGTCTTCACCAGGGGATTTCTCCCCATGGGCACTGATCAGACTCTCCTGGGATATAGGAGGACACTCACTGGGCAACTCTGCCAGGCCCTCCCTGCACAGTTCCACAGCCATGATGGAGGTCCTTGAGACCAAAGTTCTCGTCCTCCTTTAGCAGGGCCTCCGATTCCTGGAGAGGTTGTCAACTTTTATAGGACCTGAGAGACCACTTACATGGGATCAGGTTGGGGAATTTGTACTTAGACTTTTTTCATAGGGAGTCTGATAGGACCAAGTTCAGACCCTTCTCCCAGGTACCAGCAGGCCCTGGTCTCAGTGCCTCATTCTCTGTCACTGTCCTCCTCAGAAGACAATAAGTCATCAATCCATCTGCCATTGGCTGCCGAGATTTTTGGTGGAGATGCTCCAGGCACACAACCTAACTGCACAAATGAGTCACAATTTGGCAATCCTGCCATTGGGACTCCTTGGGGTTCCCAGTGTTGACTCAGTTGTCATTTCTCCATGGCCTAGAGCCTTCCAGGAGGCATCAAGGGCAGTGTGGAGGCATCCCTTCTTATGTCCAGCCATCCCCAGGGACATCCTCATGCAGTATTGTGCACTCACAGGATCTGCAAGTGAGGTACTTCACCCCTGTTCGGGCTGCAGTACAGCAGACCCCATTGTGGCCTTGACGCCTCACATGTGACTGACCTCCTGAGGCAAACTCCACTCAGGGGGTTGTCCTTGGCAAAAGGTTTTCACCTTATCATATTCCCTAATGTGCATCTCTGCACACTAAACACATACGGAAACCTTCAACCATCAACTGTGGTTGCAGCTAAGTCAGCTTTTAGCTACACTTTTTCAGAGTAAGTCAGTCAGGCAGGCCATTGACCTTTCTGCTCTGACCCTGGAGGTAGCTTGGCACCAGTCAAGGGCATCATACAATACCAATGAGGTGGCCTCCAGGCTAGCAGGAACTGCAGTCTGCATCAGGCAGGTGGCATGGCTTCTGCTTTCCAGATTTGCACCTTTGGACCAGCACAAGGTGTTCAACTTGCACTTCCAGTGGGCTCATTTCTTCTTCCCTAGGGTAGGGTAGGAAATGTCAGGGACCCCTCCTGCTCCTGTGCCACAGGAGCCCAAGCGTCACCCTAACCAGTGTCAGGTCTCACCAGACCTGTAAGAAGTGCCTGCTCTCAGGTGTTTTCCCCCACGCAGAAGGCTGATAGTATCTGTTACCCTAAGGGTGAGCCAGCTGCTCCCTCAGAAGAATGGAAAGCTTGGTACTCTGACACATAAGTGGGAATCAGTGGTGAAGACTGATTCATGGAATTTTTGAAAATTACATACTTACCGTAACTGTTGATCTTCCAGAATATTGTCACCTTTGATTACCACACCTGCCACCCCCCCCCCAGCTCTAGCAGACCCAGGACGTCTGGGCAGCTCATCCTGTTAGTGCTGGCCAGAGCTACTAGTGCTTGGGCATCTACCCAGTTGAGTAGCTTTCAGAAAAAAAGGAGGTTGGGAGCTCATTGCTGGTTATCCTCCCCCATCAACAAACAAAACTTAAACACTGGGGTGAGGGCCCTTCCAGGGCCCTAATGCCAATTAATGAAACAGAATCAATCCTAC
This sequence comes from Neoceratodus forsteri, assembly GCA_016271365.2. NCBI lineage: Eukaryota > Metazoa > Chordata > Ceratodontiformes > Ceratodontidae > Neoceratodus > Neoceratodus forsteri. The sequence goes on along the minus strand of CM028131.1, from coordinate 1,002,270,516 downwards.
CTTTCCTTTCCTTCCCTTCCCTCCCTCCTTTTTTATTGTTCTTCTTCTCCCTGCCTGGGGTATGTCCTCTTCTTATGGTATATCCCTATTACTTGCTAAATGCAATTTGTGCCTCTGGACAGTATCCAGTCTACCTCCACTTGGCAGTTGCACTGCCTGTAGGAAGTGCTATGTACTGGACTGGATCAAGTACACTAGCTGTCACACAGAGTACATTCATGTGGTTGCAGGGTTGCAGGAGAAGCAGGTAATTTGCGCTCATATATTCTTTTATCTCGGACTGTCTTTGGTTGGTATGCCCCTTTCTCTTTTTTTTTTTGCTTCCCCTTCCCCAGCCAGCCCTCTTTCCCACCGATGCTCCCAGCCCCATTACCCTGGCTTCTTCCAGGGCTTACCGCTCCCCTAATCCTCTATAGCTTGCCCTCCGTGGCAAGGTGGTGACAGGGTTGTTTTTCTGTTTTCCCTGAGAGAGACGTGGCATGCAATGATGTCATCGTGCTTGCGCATTCTGCCACCCTTCCCCAACCTCCTAGCTTGGGTTACCTCTCCCCTGGCTTCTGCCAGTGGCCAGTTATGTGCTGGGCTCTTCCCCACACTCCCCCAAGAGGAAGAGAGCAGTCTTAGGGATACACAATCCTCCCCCCCCCCACTGGAAGGCCCTCTGACAACTCAGGATTGCTTCCGAACCCGGGTCATCGGCATCGCAAGCAGTAGTGCTACCACTGTGGTGGTGGGCCAGCTTGGTATGCCCCTTTTTCTTCTCTTATGTCAGTGGGGCAGTTAGCCCACTGACCTTAGGGATGTCTGGGGAGATGAACACATCTCTACTCCTTTGCACAGTACAGTCCTACACTTATCTCTACTGCTGGGGCAGGCGTGAACTGCTCAGAGAGGTGAATGGTATATCTACAGAAGATCCTCCCCAAACCTCTCCTGGGAGACCTGTTAGTGGATCCATCTCATTCTCCACCTCAGGTTAACTACACACTGCTCGGACCATTTCCACTCTTTCGTGGTAGGGTTTCATTACATTTACATTGTATATCCTCTGTTTGCATCCCCTGTTAGGCTGCTTCACCATGTATTTTACCTTATTTCTTTTCCTTACACAGAGTATAGGCCCTCCCAGGTTGCCTACAATTTATTTTGTCAGACTGAGATGAGCACTGTCATGTGTTGTCTGAAATTCTACTCCTAGGCTTTGACCCCATGATTGTACTGTACTACATTTTCTGTCTTTCTTGTGCAGTGGGTAGGTGTTTTGGGGTAAGCCTCATGAACTCCTTTGGTCATGACCTGAAGTTTTGGTTGTACTCCACAGCATGTTCCTCTTGGAGAGCAGGTTCACACTCCCATTTATCTCTTACCAGATCTAAGGCACCTGTACCACTTGGCCAAACAAGAGCTCAAAAGAGTGAAATCCCTGTGGACTCCTGCAGGACTTCCCTATATGCAAATAAGGGATGGGGTAAATATGTGTCCTTCTGTCTTTCATGTGGGCCAGTGAATGCTCTTAGCATTAAAGCAGAAAGTTAAAATGTTTGACAAACCTTTAGTTTCATGGTGGTATAGGAAGGCCCAGAACTGCCACACCCCCACATCTCTCACAGATGGTCATATGAGCAGACTTCAGATATGTGCCTTGGTCAGACAGAATCACCTGAGGAAATCGCACTTGACTGAATATTCAGAGGAGTTTGTTAGTCAACCCTGCCTCTATGGCAGAAATGGTTACAGCCTCAGTGTACCTGATTACATATCCCACAACCACAAGTTTGTACGTTTTGCCAGTAATGCAAGTTTTGTCCCTCCAAGCCTTGCTTCTTCAAGGGCTCTAGACAAGGCAACCACAAAGCTGGTAGTGACAACCAAACAGTGTGGCTCAGCCTCAAGTTGGGCAAGGAGTCTGGCGGCACAGTAACAAAGGTGGTGAATTTTAGGAGGGCAGACTTCGGGAGGATGAGAGAAATACTGCAAGGGAGACTTCAGGGTATTAGGCCAGAGATGGGTGCACAGCAGAAGTGGGAAATTATTAAAACTGAGCTAACAGAGGCTTGCACCAGGACTAAGAGCAAGAAGTGCAGAGTCAGAAAACCATGCTGTCTGAACAGAGAAGTGTTGAAGGGGGTGAGGGTGAAGAGAGCTGCGTACTAGAAGTTCAGGAGAATGAGGAAGAAAGAGGACAGGGAGGCTTATGTGCATTGGAGCAAAGAGGTGATCAAGTGAGTGAGAGTAGCCAAGGCCTCCAGGGAGCTAAGATTAGTGCAGGGCATCAAGGGAGGGGAGAAGGACTTTGTTTTTAGATATGTCAGGGAAAAGATGAATTGCAGAAACCATGTAGTGAAGATAAAGTGGGGAGGGGAGTGAGTGGAAAATGGAGAGGATCAAGCGGGAGTACTAAATGTATACTCGCCCATTTTCACAAAGGAGAAGGATGGTCCACTATCACCATGGACTGGGAGGGTGGGATGGGAGGGAGTAGATGATGGATGGAATGATCGAGGGAGTAGAGTACTAGAGGGTCTGAGGGCATTAAGGGCGGACAAGGAACCAGATCCTGATGGCATCCACCCCAGGGTGCTAAGGGAGATGGTGGAGGTGTTGGCCAAGCTGCTGTCGGACCTGTTCAGCACCTCCTTGGACACAGGATGGGTGCCTCAGGACTGGAGGGTGACCCATGTGGTGCCCATACACAAGAGTGGCCCTTTGGACAAGCCAAGAAATTATTGGCCTGTCAGCCTTACTTTCATAGTTGGTAAACTTATGGAGACGATACTGAAGGAGAGGCTGGTGTCATTCCTAAAGGGTAATGACCTCCAGGATGGGCGGCAGCATGGGTTCATCTAAGGGAGGTCTTGTCAGACCAATTTAATAGAATATTATGACTGGGTAACAAGAGAGCTGGATAGCGATCATGCTGTATATGTCCTGTACTTGGACTTCAGCAAGGCCTTCAATTTAGTGTCTCATGAGAGGCTGCGGGGGAAGCTGACTGCTGCGGGGGTGGGGATGAGGCTGACAAACTGGATAAGGAACTGGCTTCAGGGGAGGCTGCAATGGGTGATAGTGTGGGGGGGGGCTCTCGACACTTAGACTGGTGATGTGCAGTGTACTGCAGGGCTCGGGTGCTGTGCCCGGTGTTATTTGGGCTCATTATCTCAGATATTGCACACGGAGTTGGGAGCATGGTTAGTCTGTTCGCAGATGATACCAAAATGGGGGCAGTGGTGGACAAAGATGATGGATAGAAACAACTAAAAGGGGAGCTAACCAAACTGGAGGTATGGTCAGAGAAGTGACAGCTGGGATTGAATGTGAAAAATCGCAAGGTTATGCATTTCGGGGCAAAGAACCCAAGGAGGGACTATTGGTTGGGAGGGGTGAGACTGGAGATCACTGAAGAAGAGAAGGATCTAGAGGTGTTGGTAACAGGGAGCATGAACAACTCTGCCCAATGCAGGAAAGCAGCAGCTAAGGCGAACAGGATGCTGGGCTGTATCGCAAGGGGTTTCTCGTCCAGGGATAGGGAGGTGATCCTGTCCCTCTACAGATCTTTGGTCAGGCCGCACTTGGAGTACTGTGTGCAGTACTGGCGGCCATATCTGAAGAGGAATATTAATTTACTGGAAGATGTGCAATGGAGCGCAACAAAAATGTTACAGGGGATGGAGGGCAAGGCATACGAGGACAGGCTGAATGAGCTGAATATGTACACGCTGGAGGAGAGGCGGGATATGGGAGATATGATTGAAACAGTCAAGTATTTGAGGGGGATAATCAAAGCTAGCACTGAAGGGATGTTTAAACTGAGGAAGGGTAGGGACATGAGAGGGCATGGACTATGATTGGAGGGTGGAAGATTTAGGAGGGAGATGAGGAGGTACTACTTCACGGAGAGGGTGGTGTCTAAATGGAACGTTCTGTCAGAGGGTGTGGTATCATGTAAGACAGTGGGAAGTTTTAAGAGGGTGTGGGACAGAGCACGAGGGAGGATTTGGGTGGAGGGGGCGGAGGCCGTCATGGGAATGACAGATGGCGAGGGGGTTGGGGCAGCTGCAATCTACGGGGCTAGCTGCACACTCGGGCAGACATTGATAGACCAGGTGGTCTGTTTCTGCTGGCAGATTCATATGTTTGTATGGAAGATGGTAGTGGCAGATTCAGTGGCCAGGCCTCTGGCTCCTCTGCAAAACCTAAGAAGTAACAAGCCAGAGGGCCCTATCCTCTCACCGCTTCAGACATTTGTAGCTTCTGGTCAGGGTTCAACTGATTTGTGCTTTCCTCTGTGGCCTGCCATGACAATAAACAAGAGGGTGTTGAAAGGAAAACAAATTCAAGACTCTACCCCTGTTTCAACCCCATGCACCTCTGGAGAATGTACTCTCGCCGATGTGCCTCTGTGCTTTACAGAAGGAAGTGCAGAAACTCATCTCTGCATGTGCTTTAGCACATCCTAAAACATCAAGCAAAGCACAGGTTTGTGTTTCTGTACTTTCTGGTACCAAGCAGAAGAAAGAATATGCCCCATTCTGAACCTCGACTCCTCAGTCACATCTCTGGCAAGCAGAAATTCCATATGGTCTCTCTGAAGCAGATCATACCATCTCTGGAGCCAGAGTCAAGTGTATAGTTCTGCAACCTAAACTTCCTGGATGTATCTTTTCATATCCTAATTCAGTTGCCATACAAACTGTTCAAACCACACACAGGAGAGGGGTGCTCAGTAGGGGGGAGGGCTCACTGAATCTCTTCAACAATACACAGTGGGCAGAATTCACATGTAACACCCCTACAAATTGGGGTTTACTAAAATGTCTTCCTGGGTTGTCTAATGCCCACTGTCAGGATGGTGTCCTGTGTCTGCAGTAGCTGTATGTGTCTACATGACAGTGCTATAGAAAGCCTCCATGCCTGTCTCTTTAAGAGAGTTATTATGCTGTGTTAAAAATTAGTCTGGGTTGGGTCCAAGTAGTTTAGGGCTCTTGACCAGCCAGGTGAGTGGTATTTCTGCTTCATTCTGCAGTCACTATATGCGCAGAGGGAGCTCTGTTGGAAACTGTGTTCATTTACTGTTTATCTGCCTTATTAATGATAGTATAGAAATTTGTTTAACCTGCCTTCTCTCACAGCTTGGACTTTTTGCATGAGCCACCTTTTTGGTTCTGGGCTGCCAGAGTTGGACCAATCAAACCTCAGGGACCTAAAATGGAGACTGTCCCCAGAGGTCTTGTGGGACTGAATTTCTGTAGGAATTGTAGTTTTTAAGATTTGGCGCCTAAATGGACCTAGAGTGGGAGCCCTTGCTCTGACAGACGTTCCCTCAGCCAACCAAACCTTTTGAATCACAGAGGAAATCACCAGAACTGCCTGCAGCAGAGTCAGTTGTGAGCTGGAGTTTGGAGCGTGAACAGCTCAACCCATCGAGCAGCTGCTCCTGCGTAGCAGCACTGGAGAATCGGTGGGAAGGCTACACTGGCCTGCCTGTCACATCTTTCAGTGAGAAATCCGGCAAATGTGAAAGTTGGACTTAAATCTAATTCCTTTATCTGAGATCTGAAGCCAGAAGAGAAAGAGAGTGATCATTGCCTGAATTTGGGACCGAAGACTTGCTCCAGAAGCGTTCGGCCTGCCAGGTACCAAAGTAAGTCACGGATTAAGAGGTTTGCGCAGAACTTCTGCTAAATTGCTACCGGACTTTACCCGAACTGTGACTAAAAGTTGTGTTGCTTATAAGTGGTCTGAATGTGCTGTGTGGGTCGTGATTTGGGTCCCCACCTTCGTGTGTTATGCTAGCTGGAAGCTGCTCCAGTACTCGCAAGGACTAAATCCGAACTGCCTGCTCTGGTCTGGGCCCTGCCATCTTGGCCTAGACTGCCGCTCCCATCGCAGATACATTTTCTGATGAAAGACCTGCTCGGAGATTCAGCACCCTGCTCAACACAATCGAACAGGTAGCAACCACCTCGGTGAGTCGTGTGAGCCCTGCTTCCCCTGGCAAACCAGAACACCATCCAGAGGTCTTCATCTTGTCAGCCCTGCCTCCTGGTCTGGGTAGCATGAGTACCAAACAGGGTAGCTCTCTGCAACAAAGCTGCAATCATTGTGTGTCATCTGATTTATTTGTTTGGGTTTATTACAATGAACTGAGCCATCCAGCTCCGGATTACATATTCTGGGTTGATGTGCATGCTAATTGTTTCTTTCCTAAGGGCCCCAACAATAGCTGCAATGCCGGCCTACCCCGGACATCGCTTCAGGCTAGCCTGCTTACAACTGGGTACCCAGGGTTGTGTGACTGTATACAAGGCACTCTTTGTGCATGCATTTTCAGCCTGAAATAATCAAATCTATGTCATCTGCTAGATTCATGCCCCACCCCTGTTCACATTCCCCTGAACAAATCAGATTGTGTTGTTTTTGCATTTAATCTGGCTAGTGTGTACCTTTTTGGTGGGGGTATTGTACTGCCATTGAACTGTTGCATTACAGATCTTATTTTACAGGGGTCTTCAGGGCAGCTGCAGAAGATCCAGCCCTGGTGGTAAGTGCAAGGGGTGTGAGCAAATCATTACTGCCATATGGAATATGTGAAAGATTTGCTGCTATACTGATTAGGCCACTAGATGGGTTGGTGGGGAGTTATAGCATCCCAGAGGGCTATACCAACAGCAGTTACTCTACCCCAGAGACATTCCTCCGGATGGAGGCACCCATTCAATGAGCTCAGGCCCCTCAACCTGCGCATAGTCATGCAGGCAGAGGTTAAACCCAAAACATCAGAAATTCCCACAGCTGTGGGAAAACCCCAGTGCAAGTGGATTGCTACTTGCAGATCCGCAGGTTGCCAAAATTTTCCTGCAGCTGCAGGTATTCACAAAGGTGGAACCAGATTACAACTAGCTCCACAATATATGGCAACTTGCGTTGATGTTGCCAGGGAAATCCCCACAGCTGCGGAAAACTGTTACAGCTGGTGGGACCACACATAACGTCTGCCGCAAGTGTTGCACTGTGAATTGCAGTCTCCGCAGCTGCGGGGATTTCGGCCCACAACTAGAGTTGTTGTGTGGTACTTAATCCTAGAATGTTTACTGAATCCAGCCCAGGGTCCTTGAGCACTCCAAAGGAGAAGAAAACAATGCCCAGGCAGTTGTTGCAATTAAGTAGAGACTACTATCACCACTCTTCCATGAAATCTGCTCACTGCAGCCCTGGATACAGACATAAGTCACAGGCCTGTTGCCACATGTATCTGGATCCTTCTCACTGCATGCCCCAGTACTTCAACTGCTGCAAGTGTTCATCACAGGCGGGCTTGCAGAGGATGAAGAGGTCATTTATTTTGTCAATTTAAGGACATAGTGTCCAGTAGTTACTTTACTTAGATGGGCACTCGGAGCACAATTCAATACATTATAGAATGCCTCTTGATAGCTTATGAAAAGTGAAAAACAAAGCGCAGGTGGAGTTACTATCTACAGACACCGAAATCCAAGGGCATAAGTGAATAGCTGGACCCTAAACCCCTTCTGACTTAATACATGGGGTGTTCATTATAATGCTCCCCCATCCAATGAAATAATTGTACTAATCTCCACTGCTTTTTTTCTAAAACCAAATGGTTCAATAAATAAGGGATGTGTTTGAAAACTATTGACTGTATTGCATATTCACAATTTCCAATATAGGATGTTATGTGCTATACATTTCAGAAATCTACAATTTTTTCATATGTTACAATAATGGCTTTCATCTCGGTTTCGTACAGATGTTTAATACTACCTGGCTTGTTTCACTTCTATCTCACCACTGGAGTTACGCTATGGCACGAACTCAGCATTGTCCTAGCTGATCCCCCTACTAAGTAAGAGTTAAGTTACCAGAAAATATGGGTGATTGCAGAACATGCCATTTGGGAAGTGGAATCAAATCTTTCTCAATTTTATCTGTCATTCTAGAAGATACAGTTTCTGAATTTTGCTTCTGCAGCTGCTTAAAGGACTACAAAGGGATACGGCTTTTCAACATTAAATCCCCACGGGCTCTAATATATGGACATTCTATTAATGCATTAATGCAAAAACAGACTGACTGAACACATTTTGTATGAGGATTGTTAACATTTATGAGACAGGGAGTAATTTGTTTTTTATTTTTGATAAGTTGTCAAAAGGTGTTCTATAATGTGTTGAATTGTGCTTTGAGTGGGATAGCAGTAAAAGATTGGGGGAGCCACTCTAGATTTTGGGGCATGTGGATGCGTATGCAAAAATACCAAATGCATATGTCAAAATACTGAATGCATATGCCAAAACCAAAATTCTGATGCCAAACTTAGGGACCACAGTCCAATTAGATGCAAAGTTGTTGTTGGTTCTAGGAAAAATAAAAGCAAAACAGCAAATTTAAAAAGATTTTTAAAATGTTGGGCGGGGGCATGTGGCTTGCAGCTGACAAGGAAAGACACTCTTCAGACCGCTATCCCATACACCATGATTTAAACAGTAAAATGCACTAATTTTTGTAGACTTAGTCAATTAAAAGCAATAACATCCAGTAGAGATTCTTAAGGAGTTTAAACTGCCGAAGTCTGAAATCTGTTAAATGATGGGACATCCAAAACATGAACAAGCAAAAGACAGCCGTAAGAGCAAGGCTTCAGCAGCTTCGAAAAGTGGGAACAAGCCCACACAAAACATCAATGGAAGGAGGAGGCCTGGAGGCTGCAGCACAAGCTGTGCTCCATGCAGTGAGACAATTGGAAAAAAAAGGTTGAAGGTTTCAACTTGCAGGTCTCAAATGTGAAAACAAAGATTGAGGGACTGGAGACTGAACAGAAAGTACTCACAACTGCTAAGGACAAATCACAAGCAGCTGTCACTGGGATTATAAAAGATAAACTGCTGCCAGTGAGGTAGGAATACCTCGAAAATGGGGCACGCGCATCCAGTCTTTGTTTACTGGGAATACCCGAGGGATAGAAGGCACCAAGCCATTAACATTCATGCAGACCATGGTGAAATAACTACTATATGTGGAGTCTGACACCCGCCTAACCACGACCTACATGATCAACTCGAGGCACCGTCCCAACAACCCAGACTTACCTCACATGATGTTAGTAATTACGAACAGAGTGCATATCAGAAACATGCTGCTGCAAAAGGCTAAAACTGTTGGGATACTATTGATGCAGGACAGAACAAATATTCACTGCTTCCCGGACTTGAATTACTTATAGTGTATGGCGGAATGCTGTTCTAACTGGAAGTTCCACCATACTGAAATGCTGTTCAGCCACACGCTCAACAATGAATGGAATTCTGTACTAACCGTTATGTGCAGAACAGCATTCCATTTATTCAGAGTGAAAAGCTCAAGCCCTGTGTGAAAGCCACTATAAAAAAACGCGGTGCATTGACAGCAGTGTAATCTGCTTCAAACATGGAAGCTGTGTGCGGTGTTTTTTTAAAAACACTCACTGCTCAGAAGCAGATTATTCTCCGTGATGAGAACCAGCATAAAAAAAGAAGTTTCTGCCTCCAGTTCGTGGATAAGCTCACTAAGCGAGACATCTGCCCATCATGTTTTTTTTTCTTTGAAAACCCACCCACACTACGGTGGCAAGCAATTGGAGTGTGCATTGCTACCATAGGGACGCCCAGTCCTTAGCAACCACATTACTTGGCGAGAACAAGCCGTAGCTCCCGAAATGCAAAATAGGAGACTACAAGTTTATTTTTCAATTAAAACATTTAGTTAGAAAACATAAAATAGGATGCAAGGGGCACCATACACTATACAAAATACAGGATGGACAACCCAATGCAGAACCAGTGTGTTCTGCTCCTTGGGGGTTGATTCCTTGGACTTCTCGAGCTTCACTCTTGAGGTCACAGGGAATCAAACCCCTCTGTGGCAGAACACACTGATTCTGCATGGTTGCCCATGCAGTATTCTCTATGACCTGCCAGCATCGGTGAACATTTGACGCAAGTGAGAGCTGGGTGTCTCACACACACTTCAACTTCCAGCAAGGTTAAAAATCATGTACACGGGGGACATATTCGTTTTCGGTGATTCTACAGAAGCAGGATGAAAGCTAAAGGCAATAAAAATAGACCTTGGCAAAGGAGACCAGGAGGATGAGACTGAGGAAATCGGAGAAACCTGAACTTTTAATACCTGTAGACATTTTGTATGTATTTATCAACTGGAGACTCTTGTTGAAGGTTATTATTAACACAGTTTGCTCAGTCTCATTCCTTTATGGTTAATTACTGGAACAGGTTTACTTTGAACCCTGTTAGTAGGTTCCAATAACAGTACTGCTTGTAATAATTGGAATTTGGGTAATTTAATATTTTTTCTTAACCTGATTCACTCTCGGCATTTTGGTTTTCTAAAATGGCAGAGATTGTGTGGTTCCGAGTGCCCCAAAGGGTCTCAGCCTCATAATGCACAGAGGGCACTGATTGCTGCTTCAGAGGGTTTGGAAACAGCATAAAAGCTTTGGGACTGAGTTGGTAACTCAGATCAGTGGGGTATATCCCCTTTCTGATATTGTTTTAAATGATACAGTTAGTTCCTCTAGTAGGGACCTTGGTGAAGATCTAGCAATTTGATGCTCCTAAATTTTACAAGTTCACTATGCTGTATAAAAGTTTGAAAAACTATCAAATTTCCAACTGGTAAGTAACAGTTTCAACAATGGTTATATTTGGGATTAATATCTCAGGAAGCTATCGACTTGTTAAGAAGTAAATCATATGTTTACTTATAATCAAAGGTGGCAGAAGGATCTGAAAGTGATAGGGCCATGGATGTAAAGGATATATTCCCCCTCCCCATTTGAGTGGGTTCACCACACCCTTATTTTGTTCTTGATCAAATGTGTAGTATGTGCAGTAACTTCCTCACGGACTGACATCCTCTTCCTGTGACTAGTGCCTTGATGTCCCCCCAAGGCCTGGCCCTTTATTTTCGTTTCTAAGTTTGATCACTGTGCCTAATGCAGTAGCCCATGATCCCAGCCTACTCCACCCCATCAACACTACTCAGTTCTCCACTTTCCAAAATTCTGCTGACACCCTGCCTTGCAAGTCACAGAGGGAGTGATTACGAAGTAATCCTGTTTACTGGACATGCTGCATTTTAAATGCACAGTCCCCCCTAGTTATACATTACCATGACTGCAAAAACTGATAGGACAATGGCCATAATGCCCCCCCCCCACCATTCTGGCACCTATGCTTATTGTACAGATGTTAGAAGATTTGAATGGCGGAAGGTGGAGAGGGAAATCGAGTCTGAACTAACTCTCCACACATTGAAAGAGGTATTTTATATTCTGCACTAATTTCAGATAGAAGGACCATAGTGCTATTAAGCCTGTATGATATCACAGGGATTCATTCTGTGGATACTCTCTTTAAAACTTGTCCACACAGTTGTCCATGACCCTGCTGTGCACAGCCGCTATGGTGACCATATGGATTTTTTTATATAAACTTGGATTCCCTGAATGCTGTAAAAATAGGATGAGGAGAGGAGTCTTATCTACTGTAAAATCATGTATACAATGTATGTTGCATCCTTACTAGTCAAATAAATTAGGTATTTTGCCAACACTCTGATCAAAGTGAAAGATAAGCAATGTTATTCACCCAGTGGGTGAATAACATTGTTTATTTGTCACTTGCCTACATCACACTGTTACACAAATGTCAGTCAACTTGATTGACATGGATTCTGGCCAATCTAACATTGAAGCCATCTCCCCATGGCAGCCAGTAGTGATGCTGCTTTACACTAGTAAACAGGGCTTCTGCCACCATCTTGATTCCCCACTTCCCAGTGTAAATAACCATTTTCTGGTTTATTTTAATTCCTCTTTAGTCTGGCCATTTTTTACACACACACACACGTGTCATTATTTGATTTATTATTAGACCAGCCAGCTGGAAGAAATCTCCACTCGCTCTTCCACATTGAGAAACCATGCAGACGGTGCCTGTGCACTCTTGCTCACTCTGCCATGAAGGTGCTCACAACAAAAACTGTCACAGTTTGTGTTCACTGCTTCTCGGATCACAGGCTGACAGAACCCAAACATTCTGAAAGGTACATTTTGAGGGGTATAGCAGTCTTGGAAGGGGTGGTAGATCCAGCCTACACAGCCACTGGTGGGGAGGTGTGTGTGTGTGTGTGTGTGTGTGTTTGTGCAGGAGTTTCAGTGCTGCCTGTCTTTTCATTGGGGGGGGGGGGCAGCCTGTGACACAGCCTGACGCAGACCACAAAAAGAAAGCAAAAAACCCAGAAACTTCCCGGATTCAACACAGACTATTGTATACATAGAACATATAATGGTCTGTGTTAGTGTAACCCCCCTGTTATCCGGGGTTACAAGAATCCCAGTTAGACTTAGTGGCAGGCAGGGAAGGCAGCTTGTGGAATTCCAGTTAAATGGATTTCACACTGTCTCACTCTGTTCTCAGTCTCAGCTGAGACTGAGGGATGACATCATTTTGGAACTGTTGCAGCTGCATAAGCCACTTTGGAATGTTGCAGCTAGGGAAGTTAGGATAGAATATTGGGAGGTTTTGAAGTCAGTCTGTAGTAGAGTGTTGAAAAGGGAGGAGGTGTGCTGCAGCTGCAGGCCCTCATAGCCCTCAGCTCTGACAAAGAGCTATATTTTTTGTTTGAGGTGTGTGTTCTCACCTGAAAGGAACATAAGAAGAGCCAAGTGAAGTGGTAGAGACTGCTTACAAAGGTTCAGGACCCATCCCTGTGGGGATTGGGGGGGAGGATTCAGCCTACTTCCAGGAGCAATCCCCTGGCCCGGCTAGAGGAAGAAGAAGCTGCCTAAATCTAGGTTCGTGCTGAGGAACCAGAAGTTTTGTTGAGATTTATTTAAAGAGAAAAAGCCTGTGGGGCACCTGCAACCAAGGGGGTGAGTTTGCTCTGCTAAAGGACCAATGTGTTTTCACCTGGGACAAGATGAATTTAAGTGACTGCTACTGTGGGGTCAGGAAAAGACAGCCAAGTACAGTTTTAAAAGTTGTGAGGATTGGACTGCTTAACTCTATAGGGGTCTAGAGAAATGGACAGAACCACTCATTAAGTATGTTTCAAGTTCAGCACATGTGGGATGGAAGAAATAGTAGATTAAATGCGACATACATTTATAGAGAATCTACAAAGTAAAGTGTTTTCAGAGATGAGGTGTTAAAGTCCAGAGGAATGGCCGGGTATGATTTATGGGAGCAAGAGGTGGGAGACCCCCCATCTGGCGTGACCAGAGTCACCTCTATAGGTTCACTTTCGGACACCTGTTTGCTTTCTCTCAGGTACTTGGCCAGTGCCTGAGGAAAGTACCCAGATGTGGGATTGTTGAAGATTCCCTGACGGAGCAGAAGTGCTCATAGGTGGTTTAGGGAGCCACCAACAAATCTCCATGTTACATGTAAAGTGGTCCAAGGGCTTGCAAGGGAGCTGAGCCATGGAAAGAAGGCAGTCCAAGGGCTGGCAAGGGAGCTGAGCCAGGAAAACCAGAGAATAGTCAAGTTCGGGCCGAGTGCCCTGTGTGTTTCTAAACTCCAGGGTTTAAGACTACAGAAGATGTGTGTCTATTCAGGAGAAATCTGCGTTACCAGGAGTGTAGCCCCGTGGGGGCCCGTCTATGCTTTATTGTTCCTTTTTGTTGTGAATAAAAGCCACACTTTGGAATCCCAACTCCTTGTATGGACATTCAGTTATTGCTTCCTGTGTCCAGAATAATTGGGTGCCCCTGTGCAGAGTAGCCAAACCTAATCACCATGCCGAGTGACACCTTTCTCCCCAAGTTTCAGTTTATAAAAATGGAGGCACCGTGTCATAGGACCTAGGCACCTCAACCTGTCACTAGCCACACAGGCAGGCGTAGTAGCCCTCTCTGTTTAGCGCTGACTGGAGGTTACATCTTGGAGGCTACCACTGGGATTCTGTTGAAATTTGGGAGAAGGAACAAGTAAGGTTGCTTGGATGGTGGCTAGCGTTTTGACTATCTGGCAGTTGGTAGCCCAAAAAGTCTGAAGCAATGCCAACTAAATGTGCCACTGTGTGCTGCTGTCTATGTGCTGTTGTGATATTGCCAACTGTTTACCAAGGAGCAGTAAAACCTGAGTGTGTATGCCCTTGTCCTGCCTCAAATTACAGTGTTTGCCAGCTTTTAAAAGTAACTGTGACAAAGAAGAGTGTGGAAAACTGTGGGTAACAAAAGGAAAGTTGTGCCCTAGACATTGGAAATGCTCTCTGTGTGGACTGAGAGACTTGTTGTGCTTAATGGCCATGATAAATGGTTAAAATGGGCTCCCACCGAGAAGTCACAGTTAAAAAAAAAAAAAAAAGTGTGGTATGCAGTTTAAATCTGCCTGCTCAACGATCGCTGTGAGGAGAAGAGCATTTGAGAGGAAAGAGGCTCATTTGCATAGCATTGAGTGATTAGTGAGACTGCAATCAGTCCCGCCCCCAAGCCAGCTCTAGAGCGACTGCATAGCATTACAGAGGGAGAGGGAGTGGAGCGTGCGAACTGGCTTACCAGGAGGGGCATCGTGGTGACTAAAAGTGCTGTAAAAAGTTTAAAAACTGACTTTTCTGTTCAAATTTGGGCTCAACCCGCATCTTGATTGTCTGGACTGTGAGTGTGGTGTTCTGAGGGACAATTGGCAGAACCACCAGCCCGCTTCCTTCCAGAGGCCTCCACGATTGGCTGTAGGCCGTTTTTTTCTATCGCCACAACCAGCTACTGATAACAGTGAGTACCATCCAACAGAAATAACTCAAACTGTGTGATTTCACCAAAAAAGGCAGCTGAATCTGTGTGTAGCAGTGTAATAGCTTTGCAAAGAAGGACTGTGTTAAATTTTACCAGCCAAAGCAAGAATTCTAAGAAATAGACTGTGAGCATAATTATAGGTTCAGCAACAGTGCAATTTTCAGAGCCATGTGAGAGACTGTGAGTTGTATGAGAGATGCAGCAAGAAATACAGGCAATCCTGTGCTGTGCAATACTGAGGCTTTAAGGGACTGTAAGCTAGAGCAGTGTCTTCAGCAAAAAGTCCGTGGTAAATCATATAAATGTGCTAGCAGAAAGAACAGTGCAAGTTTATGTAGTTTGAGCAATGTTATCAGTAGTGTGTGTAAATCAGGTGCGCAGTGGCTTGACCCAAATACAGAACGTTGTTGCACCAGGAATGCTGCCACCACCATTTCAGGGTGGGACAGTAATGTAAACACAACAGCAAGGGAGCCTTTTCGTAAAAAAAAAGTTTTTCGATTGAAGTCGGGACTGGTAATAACAGTGAGTGTTTGTTTTCTCTGCAGTCATGGCTTCAGGACCAGCCCATTACCAGGGTCATGCCTGGGCTATGATCATAGGAGAAGTTAACAAGCTGAGAAATACTGAGCAGTACTACTATGGAGGACAAGTGCCTCCTCATGTGGCGATTCCTGGATATCCAGTACGAGTATGTGTGATGTGCTTAAATGCTGGAAGGGACGTCTTCATGGTACCTCACTGTTCTGGGTGCCTAGAGAAATATGATTTGGGTAAAGCACCCAAGATTCGTTTGGCTCCCATACAGACAAAGTTACAGGAACCTGCAATGGGCAGCACATAGCACCAGGAAGGACCTGAAGAGGGAAGTTCAGTAAAGTGTGGCAAAAAGCTAGAGAGTACAGATCAACAGACATCACAGACGACTGATGTGTCCGAGTCTGAGTCACTGAGAGACAGTGCAGAGGGAGCATCAGCTGACCTGTGGATAGAGGGATCTAGTCCAAGTCTCGTAGGTGAAGATGAGATAGAAGAGGCCATTGAATGGGAGGTTTCGACCTCCACACCTAGTGATGAGTGGACCGTCTCAGGAGTGAGGATGACTGCTCACTCCTGGGCACAGATTCTCAGTGAAGAAGATGATGAGGGGGAACCCATTTGGCCTGATGAAGGTGTGGGTTCACAGCCTCCAGTTCCTGGCTTAGAGGAATGCATGGAAGAGTGTGGTGATGCCATTGCCCTGGCTGTGCAAGAAGGAGCCAGGGATCCACTTTTTGTGTTGTTAAGTATGCGTAGCTGGCAGAACCACGACTGGCCACCCCCAAACCAAATCAGAGGTTGCAGGTTGACCAAATGCAGTAATGAGGAAAGATTGGTTTGTAGAAAAGTGAATGAAATCTATGGAGAATTGTTTCCTACATTTCCTCGAAGGATCTGGGAGGAGATAGAAAGATACAGGAAATCCTGGATTATGGAAGAGGCCATGACACGTGCACTCTCATGCCAGCAGATTTGTAAGAGACAAAATCTTGCAAGAAAAGTTCCAAACATGGAAAGTGGTCAGGACATTGCTTATAGACACTGTTCGGATCGTGGATAGCAAGGGACATGAATCCTTTCACAATGTGAATTATGAGCACCCAGACGGGTAATAATTCTTGCACCTGACCCATTGTGCTATTTCCCACAATGTTAAGAACATCCTGCGAATGTGCCCATGCCTACCAAGTGGAGAGCAGAGCAGTGGTAGCCATTGCTGCCATTCCAGCAGTTGCTGTACCTATGTTGTTCCACCAGTCTGGACGTCCAGGATCCAGGTGCCCCACCGTCGACAGTTCAGTAGTGTACTGGCTTTTCAGAATCCATCAGCGTGGCCCACCAGGTGACTTCAAATCCAGAGAGGACACCAGCCCAGCTGTATCCTGACTCATCGCCTGGATATTGGATGACTTCAGACTAGCTGTGTTTTCCTTTTGTTCCTGTTTCCAAGGTTTCATCTCCAGAGATGACATCATCCCAGCTGTTCCCAGATGTGCCATTCTGTTCGTGTTCCAGAAGATGTCCGCCCAGCTGTATTGACAGAATGCTGCCAGAGAGAGTCATCAGCGGGGACACAGGTGTCGTATGTTTTCCATTCTTCAAGGGACTGGTAAGTCCAGACTTGTTTTCTACTTCTGACATTTGCAGTACACACCCTACATCAGCAGACTCCAAAAGTGTGAACTGTCCTCAAAGACTCTCCCCTTTGGGACTTTGGCCAGCTAGAACTTTGCTTCACCAGGCTCCAGCCCAGGACAGACTCTTTATTGGACTTGCCTTCGGGTGTTGTGAGTCACTAGAAGGGACATTTAGGGCATTCCATCCCCCCAAATTGCAAATGTGTATTGTAAATATTCTATTTTTCTACTGTTTATACTGTTACTGTTTTTCTGCTTTTCTAAAAAATCTTTTTGGGATTCTTCAGTGTTTAGATGGTAGGGTTTAGATAGACTATATATGCAGATTAGGAGTGTGTTTTTGTTTTTCTCTGTTTCTTGCAGGTGGTTCCTGAAGAAGACGTAAAGAGAAGACAAGAAGAGGAGAGGGACTCATCGCAGTTCTTTTGGTGCACCTTAAAAGTGTTGTAGTATTAAAGTGCAAGATGTTGTTGATTACTGTATGTCATTTTCCTTCCAAGGGTATGGTTGTGGGGGAGTGTGGGAGTAATGCATAGTGTATGGTATTAGCTCCTGGTGTGTGGTTGCGGGTGTCCAGGGTTGGGGGAGGTCCCCTGTTGATTTGTTTTTGCGAATTTTGAGTTAGAGGCAGACAGGTTTTCCCTAGAGGGCTAGGGGGATAGACAGGCTGTGGTCCTGAACGGCCATAGGGGCCACAGTACTGATCTATTAGAGCTATGCTGTGGACAGTTCTACCAGAACCACTAGGTACCCATAGTCAGCGGGTAGAGTAGAGGCTGATATGTCAGCTGAAGGCCTCTAGGTCCTTAGTGTTGTCTGCCTGTGCTAGCACATGGTAGGGGAGAAGGTAGCGCTACCTCCCCGTAGTCAACACATAGGGTGAGATGGCCTAAGTTGGATGACTAATGACTGCAGACAGTCATTTTCCTTGCCCAGGGTGAGTGTAACCCCCCTGTTACCTGGGGTTACAAGAATCCCAGTTAGACCTAGTGGCAGGCAGGGAAGGCAGCTTGTGAAATTCCAGTTAAATGGATTTCACACTGTCTCACTCTGTTCTCAGTCTCAGCTGAGACTGAGGGATGACATCATTTTAGAACTGTCGCAGCTGCATAAGCCACTTTGGAATGTTGCAGCTAGGGAAGTTAGGATAGAATATTGGGAGGTTTTGAAGTCAGTCTGTAGTAGAGTGTTGAAAAGGGAGGAGGTGTGCTGCAGCTGCAGGCCCTCATAGTTCTCAGCTCTGACAAAGAGCTATATTTCTGTTTGAGGTGTGTGTTCTCACCTGAAGAGGAACACAAGAAGAGCCAAATGAAGTGGTAGAGACTGCTTACAAAGGTTCAGGGCCCCATCCCTGTGGGGATGGGGGGAAGGATTCAGCCTACATCCAGGGGCAATCCCCTGGCCTGGCTAGAGGAAGAAGAAGCTGCCTAAATCTAGGTTCATGCTGAGGAACCAGAAGTTTTGTTGAGATTTATTTAAAGAGAAAAAGCCTGTGGGGCACCTGCAACCAAGAGGGTGAGTTTGCTCTGCTAAAGGACCAATGTGTTTTCACCTGGGACAAGATGAATTTCAGTGACTGCTACTGTGGGGTCAGGAAAAGACAGCCAAGTACAGTTTTAAAAGTTGTGGGGATTGGACTGCTTAACTCTGTAGGGGTCTAGAAAAATGGACAGAACCACTCATTAAGTATGTTTCAAGTTCAGTACATGTGGGATGGAAGAAACAGTAGATTAAATGTGACATACATTTATAGGGAATCAACAAAGTAAAGTGTTTTCAGAGATGAGGTGTTAAAGTCCAGAGGAATGGCTGGGTATGATTTATGGGAGCAAGAGGTGGGAAACCCCTCCATTTGGTGTGACCAGTCATATCTATGGGTTCGCTTTGGGACACCTGTTTGCTTTCTCTCAGGTACTTGGCCAGTGCCCGAGGAAAGTACCTAGACGTGGGATTGTTGAAGAAGATTCCCTGATGGAGCAGAAGTACTCGCAGATGGTTTAGGGAGCCACCAACAAATCTCCATGCTATATGGAAAGTGGTCCAAGGGCTTGCAAGGGAGCTGAGCCATGGAAAGAAGGTAGTCCAAGGGCTGGCAAGGGAGCTGAGCCAGGGAAACCAGAGAAGAGTCAAGTTTGGGCTGAGTGCCCTGTGTGTTTCTAAACTCGAGGGTTTAAGAGTACAGAAGATGCGTGTTTATTCAGGAGAAATCTGCGTTACCAGGAGTGTAGCCCCGTGGGGGCCCATCTATGCTTTATTGTTCCTTTTTTTTGTGAATAAAAGCCACACTTTGGAATCCCAACTCCTTGTATGGACATTCAGTTATTGCTTCCTGTGTCCAGAATAATCAGGTGCCCCTGTGCAAAGTAGCCAAACCTAATCACCATGCCGAGTGACACCTTTCTCCCCAAGTTTCAGTTTATAAAAATGGAGGTACCACGTCATAGGACCTAGGCCCCTCAACCTGTCACTAGCCACACAGGCAGGGGTAGTAGTCCTCTCAGTTTAGTGCTGACTGGGGGTTACATTAAAAATATGCCATTTATTTTCATTCTTGAGGGGGCAGGACTTTCATATCTCACTCGTGACTTTGCCACTTGTGAGTTATGATCCCACCCCTTCACTCATGGAAATCAATGGCATATTTTAGCACAGATCATTGTATGTTCTCCATATACAATCTGCTTATACTTTAAGTCAAGTTTTTATTAACCATGCATGTTCATTTGCCGAAATGAGTAAATAATAAAGTTTAAAAAAGTTAAAGAGTTGGGGCCCGATATTCAAAAGTTTGTGCGGGTGCTAACAGTTCCTTCCCCGGGCAAACCATGGTTTACACCAGATCTCCATATTCAAAAGGGGCTTTTGCACCAGCAAAGAGGGTTAGTGCCTGTGCAAAATAGAATGTGTGCAGGTGGGCAAGGGAAGGGTGTGGCCATGAATAGCTGCGCAACCACATATTCAGCAGCTGTGCACCGCACAAAAAGGTCTAGTGCGATCCTTATGCGCAGTACAAATACTATTGAATGCAACCCTGAAATACTTCAGGCAGCCTTAGTGGTTGTCGGAAGTAATGCCACCACCCAGCCAGTTGGCCAGTGGGGGAGCACCCCCCCCCCCAGAGCACCAGCACCAGCCCAAAGAAAATGTACAACATTCCTGATGCCTAGCAGTCCTTCCTACCCACTGATTGCCTGCCTGTTGTCGAAAATGTAAGCCCACCTGGTGCCAGTGGTACCCCCCTCCCTGGTACTAGTGGTCCCACCACCCACTGATTGCCAGTCACTAGGACAAAATAAAACCTCCATTGGCATTGATGGCTGAGGCATCCATGCCTTACCTCCTGCCATGCTGGCAACCCATGTTCGTTTTGCAAGCGGGTTGCTGGGGGCCGGCCGGGGAGGGAGAGGATTGAGCATCCAGAGGACTGTTCTCCTCTCCCAGGGAGAGAGGGTACCAGTGATCGGTGTTAGCCTGTCCCCTAGTGGAAGCTGGTGGTTGTCACACTGATGCTGCCTCCCAAAAAGGGTGGGGCAGAGGCTGGGCAGACACCCAGTGTGCCATGTATGGAAGCATGCACAATATCGCCATTGGTGTCATTGCATGCCTTACTTCTGCACCAGTGGAAGAAAACTGGGGGGGGGGGGATGTTGCCAACTGGTAGAATGAAACTGAGCCTTCGCAGGCTCCGTGCCTGGCCAGTTGGACACCTCCGAGTAGCATGAGGTAAGTCCCAGTAGACGCTGGGGTGATATGGCTGGGAGGAACCGGCGGATGGGGGTCAGTCGGCAAGGGGAATATAAAGAGATAAACTAAAAAAACTCCCTGACGTTAATTGGCACTCCCCCCTGGCACTGATCCACAGTACTGCCTGTCTTCAATTCCATAATCGCTGGTGTCCAGCAGCTCCCCCGGCACCTAACACCCCTCATTACCGTAACTGTATGTGCAGTGCTGCTTGTGTGCATAAGATGACCGTGCAGCCCTCCTCACACTTCCTCGGCCGGTCGCAGTATGCCCAGTTAGGAAGTGCATATCTTATTTGTAAGACAGCATAGTAGGAGGGACCACATATAACAAACTCCAATTATACTGACTGAAAAGCGATTATGTGCTGATTACCCAAACAAAGTGTGAATTGTTAAATAGTTATTTTGTGGAACTCCCTGGGGTAAACATAATGTTGTTAGAAGATCTTATTTTCTGGCAGATAGAAATAAATTTGAAGGTGACAGGCCTCTAAACAGGCCAGCTGGGGGCCGTAGTGATGCTGGTCAAGGGTCATTTTAGACTACTGTTGGAGAGGTCTGTAAAGTGCTAGAAGGGTTAAAGGCTGACAGGTCTTTGGAATGGATAATTTTGAATCAAAATTTTGAAGCTTGTTGCTGTTGAAATTGCCCAGTGGTGTGGTCTGCCCGTCTGTGCAGCAGTTGGATTTCCGCTTGCGACGCCGGCGATCCTGATTCAGAAAAGGACCGGTCACTGGAGGGCCAGCTGGGGAGAAGGATGGAGCGTCCCAGGGACTGCTCTCTCCGGGGATTGGGATCCCGCCTGGTGCTTGACAAATCTCTGGTGGAGGCCGGGGGCACTGCAGCTACCGGTGCGTAGCAGCACTCAAGGGGGCAGGGTGGACACAGGACATCATTGCACTTCCCTGCTCCCCAGAAAACCAGGAACATGGTGAAGATGCCGGCCGCCCTAAATGACGCTCGCCACAGGCTTCAATTAGCCTCCCAGGCCGGCCCTCTGACCAATCCCAACATCTGCAGTACTAGCCCAGGGTGCCGCAGCCCCACCTCGGGGGGTAATCTGGGGCGTATCAGAAGGTCGCATCCATTGTGGGGGGTGGAAGTCCGTTGGTCCGTGACCAAGCCGAGGTACTGGGCGGCTGGTGGCTCGGGGGAGATACAGACAGAATAAAAAAAAAAAAAAAAAAAAAAGAAATTGCCCAGTGGTACATACCTCTTCAACTGGAGTTTATGTGAAGGCATTTTTCCTTTAATGTGAAAAGCAAGGCTGCTGTAATTGCCAAAGAAGAAGCCAGGAACCTTTGAAATAATGACCAATATCCTTGCTGTCCATTCTCTCAAAGGCTTTGGAGAGACTGGTCCATGACCAATTGTACAACTTTATTGTAGAAAAGTATTTATTTACCCAGTATCAACCTACTTTTCATGCTGGTCACTACATGGACATTGCCCTGGCTGATTTCAAGAATCTGGTAGCCAGATTACTGGACCAGGTAAAGAAACCGGGGTGGTGTTCGTGGACCCGACCAAAACCTTTGACTTGGTGGACAACTCCCTGATGTTGAACAGGTTACTCGAAATAGGTGTGCAGCCTGAGGCCTTGGGGTGGTTCAGATCATATTTAATGGGTCGGAAACAAAAGCTGCAGGTACATAGATACATAGATACATAGATACATAGATACATAGACAGTGTCGGCAGATAAGGGCCTATGGCCCACCTAGTCTGCCCATTTGAGCTTGTAAGTTCAGTTTGTTTTCCTAGAAGTCTATTTCCCCTTACCCCTGACCTCTAGAATTCCTTTATGTCTATCCCATTCATTCTTAAATCCCGTGATTGTTTCAGCCCCCACCACTTCCTCTGGCAGGGTGTTCCACTTGTCCACCACCCGTTCTGTGAAGAAATTCTTTCTCATGTTTCCTCTGAATCGTCCTCCCTCCAACTTCATCCCATGCCCTCTAGTCCTGAAACATCTTTTTCAGAACAGAACAAACTGTCAGATGGCTGGACCTCCACCAGTGGGTACCCCAGGCATCTGTCCTGGGTCCCCTATTAGTGTTCATCTTTGTTGATGACCACCCAGATATCCTAAGCCACTCCAGGATCAGGATGTACACTGTTGCATGATCTAGTGGCCACTGGTAATACTAAAGATAGCCTACTGGAGCAGGATTTTAGGGCCGTTCAGGAGTGGTTGACCAGGTCAAGGCTTGTAATGAGCATAAAGAAGACTGTGTATGAGATTTGAATTGAAAAAGCATCTACCTGTGACTGAAAATACTAACATGCTAGCGTACTAAGATGCCAGCAGAGTAAACGAAATGGTCTATCAAGTCTGCTCGAATGTCAGCACTCCCTGCCCCCAACTTGCGACCAAAATACACCTTCAATTTTGGGATTACTCAGTTTCACTTTCCTCCTATACCTGTCCCAGCCCCTCTTGAACTCCTCCACCATATCCACAGCCACCAGCTCCACAGTCAGTGCATTCCAAGATTCCACCACCCTCTCAGTGAAGTATCTCTTCCTTGTCTCCCCCCTGAGCCTCCCGCCCACCAGCCTCATGGTGTGCCCCCTGGTGGCCCCCTCCTCCCTCAGCTGGAACACTCTATCTGGGCTTACCCTATTTATCCCCTTAAGGTATTTAAAGACCTCAATCATATCCCCTCTGTCCCTCCTCTCCTCCAGGAAATACAAGTTCAGCTCCTCCAGTCTCTCCCCATAGGACCTATCCCCCAGCCCCTGTATCATACTGGTCACCCTCCTCTGGCCCATCTCCAGGAGAGCAATGTCCTTTTTTAAGTATGGTTGCCAAAACTGCATGCAGTATTCAAGGTGCGGTCTAACCAGACAGTTATATAGAGGGAGGAGCACCTCCCTCCTTCTCGAGGTTATCCCCCTGGCTATGCATCCCCGCATTTTATTGGCTTTGGCCGCTGCCCTTCTACACTGTTCAGAGTTGTTCATTTTGGTATCGGCAACCACACCCAGGTCCCTCTCCCAATATTAAACCTGTGGTATCTCACCCCCAAGCGGTACTCATAAGCTGGGTTTCTAAGTCTCAGGTGGAGAACCCTGCACTTTTTAGCATTAAATCTCAGTTTCCAGGTGCATGTCACCTCTCCAAGGTCTCCAGATCCCCTTGTAGGGCTCTTCTACACTTATCCCCATCCACCACCACCCCCAGCTTCGAGTCATCAGCAAAGAGACTCATCTCGCTCCTGATATCCTTTCTAATGTCTGAGATATAAGCGTTGAAGAGTAGCGGGCTCAGCACTGACCCTTGCAGAACATTGCTGATGACCCTCCTAGGAGATGAAAGCTCCCTCCTCGACCACCACCTTCTGAAACTGCCCCACCAACCAGTTACCTATCCACCTGACCATTCTGTCCCCAACCCCCTTGTCCCCCAGCTTAGCCAGTAGCCCAAGATGCGTCACTGAATCAAATGCCTTGCTGAAGTCTAGAAAGAGGACATCTACCAGCCTGCCCTGGTCCACCGCCTCTGTCACCCAGCCATAGAACTCCACAAGGTTAGTCTAACACAATCTGCATTGGACAAAGCCAAAGCCATACTGGTGGTCATCCAAATACCCCCATGCCCCCAGGAACTCCTCCAGCCTCTCTTTCAAGATGGCTTCTATTATTTTTCCCACCATAGATGTAGGCCTGTAGTTCCCTGGCTCCTCACATGATCCACTTTTGTACAGAGGCATGATGTGGGCCACCCTTCACTCCTGGGACACCCACCCTGTCTTAAGGGATGAGTTGAAAAGATCCACCAGGGGCTCAGCGAGGACCTCGCCATCTCCTTTAACACCCAGGGATGGATACCATCCAAACCTAGTGCCTTCTTCATTTTTAGGACCTTGAGGGCCTCCTTCACCCTACCAACAGGAATTTCCACATCCATTACCCCCCTCCCTCCTACCATTTTAACCTGCCTCCCATCGTACGGTGTTGCCCCCCCCCCATCCTCCTTAGTGAAGACCAAGGCAAAGTAGCTGTTTAGTACCTTTGCCTGCTCCCCGGCTTCCTCCACCCACCCATTCCCAGACCATAGTCTACTAAACTGCCCCTTCATTTTCCTTCTCTCCTTGATATACCGAAAGAACTCCTTATCTCCCCTTTCTAATCCCCTTGGCCATGCTCATCTCCATCCTCACCTTTGCTGACCTCACAACCCTGGTTACCTTTCTAGATATATCATACTCCCCCTGTCCAGAACACCACGTGAGCACTTGTATTATCTATAAGTAGCTCTTTTCTCCTTCATCGCTTCCTGGCCCTTCCTGGTCCACCAGCTTGGCTTTCTGTCCCTACCACCTTGCATCGGACCCTCATGCAGGCCTTGGTAGCTTCCAGGAGCCCCCAATTAATAATTTCCCACTTGCTTTCTGTGCACATTTCCAGTCTGATCCCCTCCAAGTGCTCCTTGAGGATCCACTCCATGCCCTCAAAATATGCACCCCTAAAATCAACTGCCACTGTTTTTAGCAATTTTCTCCACCCCCAGGACTAAGGAAAACCAGACCGTGGCGTGATCACTCCCCGCCAGTGGGTCCCTCACCACCAGGTTCTTCACCAGGTTGCTATCCGACAGGATCACATCCAGGATGTGACCATCCCTCATCGGGTCTGCCACCAGCTGGGGAAGGAATGTGTCTTGGAAGACATCCAGTAGGCGCTGTTCCCTGGCCGATGAGGATGCCATAGTTTCCCAATCAGCCCCCAGCATATTGAGGTCATCCAACACCACCATCCTACCCTCCCATTGACCACAGTGGTCTCTGAGATTTGCCACCAGGCCCTCCTCCAGATCATCCGCCTGCATGGGTGGCCTACAAACCACCCCTAAGTTTACCCTCTTGCCTCCAGATGCCTGCAGGGTGCCCCGTAAAGCCTCAATGTTACCCTCCGCCACCTCGCATATCCCTATGCCATTTCTAATGATTAATGCTACACTTCCACCCCTGGCTGTCAACCTGTCCATTCTGAACACCATGAATCCCGTCAGATTTAGGACCCAGTCATGCCTAGGAATGGCCCAAGTTTCAGTGACAGCTACCATGTCCACTTCCCCATCTACTAGCATTGCCTGCAGCTCAGGCATCTTGTTCCCCATGCTTCTTGCACCAGGTTGCTGTCATTCGTACTCCCTCATGCACAGTCATGTGCTCCCGTTATGCCCCCTCCCCTCGCCGCTGGGGGGAGCTGTCTTGCCTTGATGTGCATGCTATCATCAGCCTCAAACCCCCGGCCCTCCCCCCTCACAAGTTTAAACCCCACCTATCCTGAATGAAATTGGTAAGTTTTTGTTTCAAGACCTCCTTTCCTACCAAACTGAGATGGAACCTATCCCTTGCATAAAGCCCCTTGTCCTCCCAGGTTGCACCCCATTCCCCCACCAACCCACACCCACTAGCCTCACACCATTCTCTTAACCATTCATTTACCTCTCTAATTTTCTGCTTGTTCCCCATGCTGGCTCGAGGCACTGGTAGGATCTCTAAGAAGGAGACTGAGCACAATATCTTCAGCACACTGTTTCCCTCAATATCGTTTGTGCCCAGGTGCACTAATATGTCCGGTGACTTGCTGCACTCCCTCATCAGCACATAGACTAAGTGTTTGGTCTCATCGCACCGGGTCATAATGTTGCACACTTAATAGTGTACGGCATTATGGCAAACCTGGACTTGTGCGCTCCCCGAGATGGACCACCCCCAGAGTTGAGAATCTTTAGTGGTGAGGTCCGGGGTGCAGCCTCCATAACGGGGCGGATCCCCACAGAACAAAGACATATGCTTCATGGCATAAATTCATGCGAGTGACCAAAGTATGGCAATATGTCGTAGACATAATGACCCCGTGCCTGGTCTCATGCACAGTCAGACCAGATAAAAAACAAAGAACCTCTGTGCGCAAGCACTGAGGCAATGGTTACCCCAAAGGGCATTTGGCCGGGAAGCCAAGTTTCAAAGAAACACAAAATCACACATGCCCCCACAATGCAAAGCATCATGGGCTGCATATGCAGATCACCACAAAATATTAGCCTGGTTCAACTTTAAGCAGAAAAGCAAGACCAGATATACTCTTAATCTTGACAGCACAGTGTTTCCCCTCACTCCCCCTTCCCATTTGATACCCCTAATCATGGAGTCCCCAGCAGGAGTACTTTAACCTCCTCCTTTACTCTGTTCCAACCCTGTTTTCCTGCCCCCTCCACCCACTATCCCTACCTCATCATTTACCCCAGCTCCCCCAGTACGCACGGCAGTGACTACCCTAAGCTCCCTGTTCCAGCTCTTTCTCTGGACAGACCTGTCGATGCCAAGCACCCCCACCCCCGCAACACTGCTTTATCTTGATCTCGCAGCGCTCCCTGGGACTAGTATCTCCTTCTGGCCTCGGCTGAACTCCCTTCTATCCCATCGCCATCTTTCTCTCTGCACACCCCCACACTGGATCCCTGCAGATCCTTTCCCCCCGGATGCCATGCTCCCTCCTATCTGAGCCCCCATCCACTCTTCCCAGGTGCAGCTTGCTCTCAGTTCCCAGTCCTGTGCTATCTGCACCTCCTCCACTGGCACTGGTACGTATGCTCCCGACCCTCCCTCACTTACATTCAGCCTGCTGGTGCACTCTCCCCCTGCCTTCTCCACGTCCTTTAGCAACAGAATCACCCCGCTCCTCCTGCCTACAGGGCCTCTCATCACTCCCATCTCTTGTACCACCCCCCGGGTCTTCCTCTTCCCCAATTTCCATGTTATCCCTCCCATTGTGAGGCACCAGAGGTGCAAATCTGTTTTCCAGCTCTATGCCAGCCATCCTAATCCCCCCAGCTGGTGCCCTCCCAGCAACAGATCTCTCCTGTGCATGTTGAGAACCTCTGCTCCCTACAACTTGCCAGTCTCATTGACCTGGACGTGTCCATGGCTGCCCTACCTGAGGCCCCAGAACCCCCAGAGCCCACCCCCTCCACTTATCCTGCTGGTGTAGCCCCTTGTGCCCCACTTCACCGGCTCCAGACTGTTCTTGCCCTCTGCAGGTGATGCTGCTGGACCCACCACATCCACATTACTTCCTCTTCTGACCCTACCCCAGCACTCGCTCCAGACTGAGACCCCCTCTCCCCCTCTTCTCCCTACCTCTGCTCTACCCAACTCCCATCTCAAGAGCCTGATCTGTTCCCTTAGTTGTGCCAACTGGCTGCACACCGCACAGCCCCCCAACTTCCAAGCCAAGGCTAGTGCCACGGCTGATCCACACCCAATACATCCCACCACCCTTCCAGAAATGCCTGCCCGAGTAACCTGCGGTCTATGCCCCAGTTTCATCCCCATCCCAATCCTGTTACCACTCCAAGCCGGTTGCCCCAACTTTATTTACTTATGTTTATGCCAAAAAGAGAAATTATAGGAGATCAGACAAAAAGAAAAATTATAGGACATCAAACAAATGCCTGCCTAGCCCAGCCCAGATCCCCACCTCCCCTCCAGTCAGACCTACTCCTAGCCACGACCCCTTAGCTAGCCCCTCCCCCAAGACCATTTAATAGAGGTCAGAGTTGGACGGGACACAAACAAAAGTCACCACAGCTCCTGTGGGGGAAGTTCTCAGTTGCAGCTGGTCTTGCTTCTGTTTAAAGTCCAGCCGCCAGTTAAAATGCCTGCCCTCAGGCCTGACTGGTCCACGCTGATCCCTGGGCTGCCTCCAATGCAGCCGCTGCTCCCGGCTCTCACCTTTTGTCACCGATGTGGCTACTGTTTCTTGGGCCACCTTCGATGCGGCTGCTACTCCCTGTGCTTCTCCTTTCATCCCCGATGCAGCCTCCCTGTCAGTCCCCACTGTCGCAGATGTGACCAACAAAAGTCACTACAGCTCCTGAGGGAGCTAGAGATTAAAGACCTGACTGGATTGTGTAAAGGAGTATACATATCTATGGGTTACCTTCAACAGTGGCCTTAAATTCACTAAGCATATGTTGGGTCTCTGTTAGAAGGTAAATAAAAAGAACTGGGGAACTCTGAAGAGTGTCCCACCATTTTAATGCAGGAAACCAGACAGAAAATTGCTGCAACTTTAATTTTACATGGACTAGAGTACAGATGTTCTGTATATATGAGTATAAACAAAGAAGAATGAAACAAGTTGGATAGATCCTACAATATGATTTCTCATTTTGTTGCCAAGACTAAATTGAGAACACACGATGGTGACCTTTACTCTCAATTACAATGGCCCACCCTGGAAGCTAGGAGACAACAGAAATGGCTAAATAGGGTCTTAAAAATGTTGACATCTGATGGTAACCTTCATACCAGATACAATTCCAAAGCAGAGAACAGTACTAAACTATAACACCCGAGAACTAATGTTTCTAGACTAAATGTTCCTATGACCAAGAATAGATATGGTGAAATGTGCTAATACTACAAAGCTGCTTTATCATGGATCAGACTGAGCGCTGACACAGTAAGTATGGCTCTGCTTAGTCTACTCAAAAACACTGTTGCAAATGAGTTGCAGCAAGCATGTAATTGTTTTTTTAAATGTATTTTGTATTTGTATGTCACGTGTTTTGGATGATTGAAGTCAACTGACAGTATGTAACACTGATACACTAGAGAATGGAGCCCTTCACTCACCAGGGGCAGGACTGTTGGTAGGACGACTCTGCCGGGCAGGAGTGAGGTGACCTGTGGCAAGCACAAAGGTGGCTCCCGTTCCTCCTCCCTCCCCTCCAGTCAACTGCAAGCAGCGCACATGCGTGGGCTGCTGGGGCATGCACACTGCTTATGGTGCAAAAATGAACAAAAGCAGGCAGAGGGGAGAAAGGGGGAGGAAACAAGGCACAGGTAGTAGCATGCAGCCTCCTGATTGGGGGTGAGGAGAGAGATGAGCAGGGGATTGGCTGGGGGGTGTATTAGTTCCGCTGTAACGGGAGGGAGCAGAAGAAACAAGATGGAGACAGCAGCAAGATGGAGACACCACTGAGTGAGGTGGAAGAACAGGCTACAGCCCCAGCTGCAGTAATTAAATATTGAATTATTTTAGAGAGATTTAAGGACATTAACAATATAAATATTTTTACTTATTTATTTAGTGATTCAGAAAAGATCTTTCAGCGCAAGCTCTTTTACAAAGGTTCCACATCAAAGATTGCAAAACAAAGTACAATAGGAGAAAGCAAAGTTACATCACAAAGAATGATACTGCTTGGATTCAGAACTTACAGAATAACTCAAAACATAGGTACAAGTTAAAATAACAAGAAAAACACTTTATGAAGATGGAGGGGGGAATAAGCAGCCACAAAGTGCCTTATCAGTAGTTCAGAGGGATGGGGATAGCTGGCAGTGTGGTGAAGAAAGGAGGTACGAGAGAAAGGTAGGTACTGCGGTGGAGGCGAAGGGTGGGGCAAGAAGGATGATAAGGGATAGGGAGAAATGGGGGGATGAAGGGAGGCTGAGCCGAGAAGACATGCTAGAGAAAATGGTGGGGTGTGAGGGGGCATTGTCAGGCAGCCTGCATTAGTAGTGACTGTTAGGGAAACTCACGGGACTGGGAGTTGGGGGAGAGGGGGAAGGTGGGGTGGTGGGTGCCGAAGGGGCATGACACAAACTGATTGTTGAGGCAAGTCATGAGAAGGGACAGAGGGAGGGGGTACCTAAGGATTGCCTAGTGCTTGCTGGGGGGGCAGAGAGAGCAGGTGTGGCTGGACTTAGGGGCAGGTGCACTTAGAGAGTGTTATTAGGTGCTGTTTGAGGTCAGTTTTGAATTGGGCCAGACAATTGGTGGCCAAGAGGTGCCCGGGGAGTTCATTCATCCATCCACAGGGGGGCCCGGTAGGCAAATGCACGTTGCCCAAGTGAGTTATGATGGAAGGGGATAGCCATGGCCCCTCTAGTCTCTGGTGACCTGTAACGAGTTGGCTACCTTGATCAAATTGCCTACACAAGGTGGTATTTTACACAATAGAGCTTTCTTCCCTAGGATGCAAGTCTGGAATTTGACCCTGTTTCTTAATGACAGCCAATTTGCGCGTTCATATACAGAGTACAGGTGTGAATGCCATGTTTAGCATCCAGGGTGTGTCTGCAGGCTTTGTTGAGAGCAGTCTGAACCCTCTTGAGCACTGTATCCATTGCTGCCCCATAGACCACTAGTCCATAGTCAATAGTAGATATAATGGAACTGTGGACTGAGAGGCAGAGGGTCCCCAGAAAGAGATATTGCCTGTGCCTGTACAGGACACCAATCTTGGTACTGACTGTTTTGACCAGAGAGTCAATATGGCGCGCAAACATGAGGTTATCATCTATTATGACCCCCAGATACTTGAACAAGTGGACTTGTTCCAGCGGCTCAATGCATGAGTTGGAGATGATGAGGGGGTGGTTATTTTTGTTGTGGGGGCTGAACATAAGCATGGCCTTGGTCTTCTTGTAGTTTGGTAGCAACTTATGACTACAGAACCAGTCCTCAAGTGTGGAGAAGGAGTTCTGCAGCTCAGATTGTAGGGCAGCCTGAGACGTGCTGTTGCTCAGGAGCACAGCATCATCTGCATATAGTATGAGTTTGGTGTCGCAGGCTGTGGGAAGGTCATTTAAGAAAAGGCTGAAGAGTAGGGGCCCCAGTATTGATTCCTGGGGTACCCCTAATGATACCTCTTTTGCGTTGGATACTGTTTGCCCAATTTTGATACATTGATTTCTCTGTATCAGGTAGTCTTGGAACCTGCAAAGAGCAATGGGTGTCACACTCATGTTTTGCAGTTGGGTCAGTATCAGGGGGTGGTTGACTGTATTGAAGGCTTTGGTGAGGTCAATAAAGACAGACCCCACCAGTCTGCCTTCATCCAGGGCCTTATGTGCATAGTTCGTGTAGTCCAGCAGGGCAGTGGTGGTACTGTGATTTTGTCTGAAGTCATGCTGGTTGGGGCATAGTAGATTATACTTATTGAGGTAGTCAATGAGTTGACCCGCCACAATCCTTGCCAGTGCTTGGACAGGGGGAAGAGGATCGATATGGGTCTGTAGCTGGCTACCAACTACAAATACACTATAAGAGGAAAAGTATTGAAAAATTGACTAATATATGCAGCAGCTAATAATGTATTATAGTGACTGTTATAAAAGTATGGGGACACATATTTGCTTTGGTGTAATTAAGCACATGATAGTAATATTTATACAAAGCCAGTAACTGTTTCTAAATTCTGTTGATGAATGAATTGAGGTGAATTCATATTCATTTACTGGAATATTTATTCTATTGGTTTTACAGTTTGAAAATTGAAAGAAACTTAATATATTGTATTCAAATATTTGCTAGAACTCATACCAGAAGTAAGT
Organism: Neoceratodus forsteri; assembly: GCA_016271365.2. Lineage (NCBI taxonomy): Eukaryota > Metazoa > Chordata > Ceratodontiformes > Ceratodontidae > Neoceratodus > Neoceratodus forsteri. The sequence goes on along the minus strand of CM028131.1, from coordinate 1,002,238,415 downwards.
GACATGACTCTGGTAGATATTTTAAGCTGTATTTATGTTGCTTTTAGGATAGCATTAGTAAATATGTATTTGTATGCTTATTACTAGGCTTAAAGGCATTCTCCTGAGGAAGCCTATTAACTATAGGTGAAATGCTGACAGCTACAGCCATTTGAATACTGATTGGAAAATAAAAAGAAAAATTGAGAAAGTGCTGTCTGTGATTTTTTTGGCACCCCCCACTCACTTGTAACTAAAACTGGCGAAGCGCATGGGGTGGCTGCACACTACATTGCATCTAATTTCCTGTGGAACTTTTTGGGATTCTCCCAGAAAATTTGTTTCCTACAGCCCCAGTTCCACAGCAAGCAGAAGGGAATCAGCAGCAGAATACAGAGGCAATTTTCCTGCATGTGCAAGCTGCGATGCAGCAACTGAACCAGAAGCTACAAGCAGTGAGGGGCGAACTGACGGAGGAACAGAAAAAAAAAGGAAGAAAAACAAAGAGAAAGGCAGACAATGAATGGTGGAAAGATAAGAAAGCAAAAAGGGACCAGGCAGTAACATCAAGAGCAGGTGAAGGTGGAGGGCAAGTTTTGCAAAATGGAGGGAATAAGCTGGCTGCTACCCCAAGTAAGACTTCTGTTTCTGTTCCTGTAATTGGTGCAGGGAGCACTGAACATTGTGTAAGGGAGAGTTTAGGAAGTGATAAGAAAAAAGTTTTCTGGAATTTCTGGGTGGAAACTGAACTAAACGTGACTGGGGAGGGAAGGGGCAAAGATAAGATGTTCCAGGAATTTTTAGAATGAAAAAAACAGGGAAAACAAAAAGGGGTTTCTGCACAGGGTGTGCTGGTCCCCTTTAGTCCCATAATATAGGGGCTTGAAAAAGTGGGGACAGAGGAACAGCAGGAAAAGGAATCAAAAAAAGGCGGGACAAAGGAAGGAGGGCTTGGAGAGTACATAAAGGAGCACATTAACCAGGCCATAAAAGAGGACTTTTGGAATGGCGAATTTGTAAATGTTTTCATTCTAATTGACAAGGACACGATCAAGCAGGCCGAGGAGGAAGACAAGACTGGGAAAGGTTTTCTTGTTGTTGAATAGGAGGCTGCTGGAGAAGAGTTACAAGGGAAAAATGTTTGATTTATGGCAGACTGGGTATACGTACTATACGTCAGCGGTGTTAGAAAAGACACCAGAACAGGTAAGGCAGATGCTCTATAAAGAGAGTACATAAAAAAGGAAATGGCTTTGCATGGTTGCAGTACAACGAAAAGTTCAGGTAACACATGGCATCACAGGGTGATGCGAGATGAGACACAAGCATAAGGATATCTGGCTGGATACAATATTGGCTGGGATAATGGGGGCAGTGTGGCTGACTTTGGGAAAGAAAAGGTAGGAGGATCCTGGAGCATATACACCCCAAAATACTGTTTTGCATACGGGGGGGGGGGTACCCAAGAGTGGGGTAAAGGCATGTGCTCCCAGTGCAGCGACTTCCATTCAGTACTGCAGTGCAGAGAGTGTCAGGAAAAGTCTGGGATTAAGTGTCCAAATTCTACTATGCAGATTGATGCACTTCACAGCAAACTGCGAATTGTTGAGTTTGAAAACTCAAGTCATTAAAGATGGCCACCACCTGCAATATTTAACAATGTCTTCCATTGAGGGTACCTTTGCACTGTACATATTGGACTTATTCTGTGGCTCTATTATGACGATTCTAGCACATGTTTCTGATGGTGAACAGCATCACACCTTCCAAGTTGCAGGGCCAGATTAACAAGTTTTGAGACCATGGGCAATGTGTAATGATGAGGCCCCCCTGTGAGCTCACCAATAGGTGGAGGTTGGGGAGGCTGCCAAGGCCCCTGAAAAGTGAAGGGTTTTTAATGCCTACAAAAGCATTTGAAGGGGTTTCTAGCTCCTCTGAATGCCCTTTGTGGGGTGGAAAATGAAAGTTAGACTGTATGAAATTGTGTAGCTACAGTACATTTACATCGAGTGTTAGCAATCAGCACAGGCTGCCCACTCTTGGGTACAATCTATCCGGAGAATCTCACAATCATATATGATTAGACTCGTAAGCCCAATTTTGTATAATTGTTAACCTATGGTAACCATGAATGGGTTCCTAATCATAATCAAAATGAGTTTCTTTTTTATACCAAAAACAAATGCTGTAAGAATGCATACAAACAGTAAACAGTTATTTTATTTTTTTACCTATCTAAAATTCAGTGAGACAGAGTGTAGCCTTAGTGTCATTGTACTACTCCACACTGCCAGTCACCAGCCCAGGACAGCCTATGCCACCACTGGACTAGGAGTACTCTGTCCAACTCACTGTTAGATAGGTAAAAAGCTCAGCAGCACCATCTGGGCAGCAGGCAGCCCCGGCTGTCAGGGGCCAAAGACAGTGCTACAGACATGCAGTGACTACTGCTACCAACATTATAACAGCTAACAGGTTTTTTTTTCCTACCTCAGAGGGTGGTGATGATCCATAGTTGGAAAATCCTGGATGGATTAGAGAACAGCAGCTCTCTGTTCCATGTCAGTCACTGTGTCCTGTGTGCTAGGACTCCTGTGATTCACATCAGTAATGGATGGTCAGTGACACACACACACTCATACTGGCCTGCTGGCTTTTATCTGCCCAATGAATGAGATCACATGATGACTCCATGAGTCTGACCGACTGACTAAGGAGTTTCAGTTACAAACACTTTATTTTTATTTTTTTCCACCTCCCCCCAGACCAGCTTCATCAGCCCAATTGTGCCCCAGCCCCATCACCTGTCTTCCCTGGGATTTACCTCACCCTGGACATTCCTCCCTAGCTTACCCCCCAGGGTGGGGGCTTCGGAGGGAACCCCCGCTCCCCCCACCCCCCCCGTCGGACCTTTAGCTCAGTTCTCTAGGGGAGCTCCATGGTCGACGGTGTGGGGCCTTCAGAGCACGGCAGGTGGCATCCTGCAGCGGTCTGTCATTTTCCTTTTTCCCATCCCACTAGGAGACGTGGCATGCAATGACATCATGCCAATATCTGCCATGCCTCCCCAGTCAGATCAACTCAGGCTGCCATGCTCCCGACTTCCACCAGAGGCCAGTCAAGTGCTAAGCATTTCCTCACTCCCCCCCCCCATAGGAAGAGAGCAGTCTGTTGAATGCTCTATCCTTCTTCCCCCTACCTGCCCTCCAACAGCCCAGGCTTGCATCTGAACCCCAGTCATCGGCATTGCGGGCCATAGCTCTATCACTGCATTGGCAGGCCGGCCTCTTTATTTTCTTATACTTTGTTCCTAGCAGGACTAAAACAGTCTACTTCACCCTCACAGCGATAACACTGACCATAGCCTGTATAATCCAACAAACAGTACTACTAGTACTAGTGTCAGTGAGTGAGTGACTAAGAAATAATTTCACTCACAAAATTTTAAATTGAAGAACACCTGCCAACTGCCGTTATAACATTCCTAATTCTCTCCTCTAATGACAACACCTCATCATGCTGCTGCCAGTGCCTGCTGCATGAGCCCACACTCTGGAGTCTGGGAGGGAGCGTTTGATGGCATCAGTCATGTGATTGATGATACACACATCATCATGGTGCTAGAGCTGCTGCCTTCAAAGTGGCCACTGGGCTGGCTGCCGGCACTACTGCTACTGTCTGCTACTGCAGTGTTTTGGGAGCACAGCAGGGGTGGACTGTGGACATATGAATTTGATCCCTGGTCCCCACCACCACAGTAAGTGCAGTCACAGTAGGGAGGGATAGGAGGAGTCAATTTGATGGGCATGGGTCAGGGTGACTGGGCCAGTTGGCCACACAGCTATTTAAATTCTGGAGAGGGGGGGTCGGGAAGGGCGAGCGTGGGTGATGGCTTCGCAAATTCAGTGTGTGAGTGCAGCCACAGCATCATGATGAGACTGGCCTGCCAGTGGAGAGGAGCAGGAGTCAGACTATCATCACTATGGGGATGTCTGAAAAGTGAAAGGGTGAATCATGCTTGAGCAGCACACACTGCAGTGTGATCCTTTCACTCGCTCCACTGCGGCTCTGGCTCAGTTTCTCTAACTACCACCCGGTGAAAAAAATAAGTGTGGCTGCAAGCACAGCAGCACAGTTTTTCAAAAACAATCTATTCAAAAATTGCATTGCCTCTGGGGGCCCCTCTGATACTTGGGGCCCTGAGGAGCTTCCCCTTCTGCCTAGTGGTTAATCTGGCCCTACCAAGATTTTACATTTTTACATGGTGGATTACAAGGGAGCAAGGACTTATTTTTTTTAGTCAGTTTGTTAATTCCCCTACAGCCTGGGTATCCCCCCTTTCCATGCCAGTCACTGCAGCCCCATCATCCCAGCTTTCCTCCACGACTTACCCTCATGCAGGAGCAGAGTGGCCTGGGTGCTTGTCATGTGCAGGTGTGGGCGACTGGGGGTCAGCTGGCTACCCGGATCCTATTTTCCACTTTTCCATGCCCCATGAGGACCAGGCATGTAATGCTGCCCAAGATGGCCCCACACATGCTCCTGTGCATAGGACATCAGTGGCTGCCACTCTTCCCCTTCCCGAACAGACACTTTGGTTGCCATGCCACCAGCCAACGCTATGGCCCAGGCTAGCACTGAGTGCTATAACCCACCCTCCACAGAAGAGGCAAGCAGTCCTCCAGATACTCTATCTTCTCCTCCCTGGCCAACCCCCAGTGACTCAGGTCCACTCCAGAACCTGGGTCACCAGCATGGCTGCAGGTGAGGCATCCAGTGCCTCTATCCTATACGCCACAGGGTCATCGGGGAGAAAGAACTTTTAAAACTTCAAAATCACGTATCTCAATTCAGGAACAAAATAAAATGAAAAGAAAAATTGATACTGGGATCATCTTACAAGAATCAGTCTTCATCATTGTTTCCCACTTATAGGTCCATGCCAGAGGCGCTAGGACCCTGTGGGAGCCACAAATTTTCTGGGGGCTGGAAACGCTATAGGTACCACATGCATGTCATCACACGTGCACGTATGTGCCTGCTGGTATACAGTAGCACAAACTCCTGCCACTTCAGTTCCTTTTTTCCCTGCCATCAAGTGCGTATCAGTAGCATCATCATTCTCCTAATCAGGGCCAGAACTTCACCATCTATATGATGACTGCATTCAGTTCTTCGGCTTTGGTGTTAAATGTACTAGAGTTTGCTATTTTTGTGTCAGTTTAGTTTAACATAAAAAAGTTTACCATTTCTCTCAGCCCTACCTCATGCTAAAGGTCAACAACCATGGAAGATGCTAGGGAACTTGAAAAGGCAAGTTGTTCAGGCAACAGGGTCATGTCTGGTCACCACCTCTCCCTGGATAGGTGCTCTAACAATGAGCAGTCTGGCACCTGGGAAGAGGGACAGTCCTCCCAGAGGCAGAAAAAGAAACAGTCCAGATCCTACACATGCTCAGTGTTGGAATCTTTGCACCGTTCTGCCTCTTCTTCCTCTTACATATGAACAAACGAAGACACCAGCAGAAGAAGGCCATTTGATCTATCAAGTCTGCTCGTATTGCAGGGTCCACAGCTTGAGCTAATTTATTTATTTAAAAGTTTTACCAAGAGGGCACGCTGAACAGGGTACTGCTTGATTCCAGGTGCATCCAGGGGGAGGGGAACATAGGGAGAACAATCCATCAAATACATAGAGTGTACAATGATAATTACAAGAACAATACAGAGGTATACAAAGGTATGAGATAACAGCATACAAAATACCTATAATATGTAACAACACATGAGGAACGGTATTGAGGCAAAACAACTTGTACCAAGAACGGGGTCAAATACCAGTTGGGGAATAAGATGCTGAACTATTAGCTCAAATTCCAGGCACAACTAACCACGTGCACAGGTCGTGGGGAAGTGCTTATTGATGATGCAGCAGAGGAGCCGAGAAGGGAAGTTTGCCAAATGTTTACGGGAAGGAAGTTCCATAATTTGGGCATACGATGTCTGAAAGCTACTTGGCCAACTGAAGTGGACATGCGCGGTATTGCCAGGAGGCAGGAGTCAGAATTCCTAAGGGAGTAGCCAGGAGGTGAATGGGCAGCTAACACAGCATCGACAAACAGAGGCAAGGCATGGGACCAGTAGTTTGCCGTGAGCTCAGCACAGTGGGACTGCTGGTGGTCATGGAGTGAGGAAAGATTGAGAGTCCAATAGCGTAAGCAGTGCTGGGAGGATGGCGGGTTATCAAAGGTGAAATGGTGGAAAAGGGGACCAGTCTGGCTAGGATGGACTTGAGAGCGGCACTGTAGACTACATCCCCGTAGTCAAAGATAGGGAGAATCATTTTCTGCACAAATGCATGGCAGGCTGGCAACGGGATGCATCCACGATTGCGGTAGAGGGCTCCCAGTTTAGGGTGGAGCTTTTTGTGGATGACATTGACATGTACAGAAAAGTCGAGGTGCTGGTCCAGCTAGACCCCAAGATATCTAAAGGAGGGGCAGGCCTCCAGAGTGGTCCCATCCAGGGGGTGGAAGGAGGGGGTGGTGATGAGCTGAGAGAGTCTCTGCCTCGTGCCGAAGGTCATGCAGACAGTCTTCTTGGTGTTGAGGAATAACTGGTTTGCGCAAAACCAGAGCTGGATGTCACTGAAGCCCTGCTGCAACCTGGTCGCTACATCAGTTGTCAAAGGGCTTGAGGCATACAGAACTGTGTCGTCCACATACATGTGTATGGATGTGTGTTGGCAAACGGTTGGCAGGTCATTTAGGAAGATGGAGAAGAGAAGAGAAGAGAAGTGGCCCGAGGACCGAGTCTTGGAACTCCTGAGGTAATTGGGAGGGGAGAGGAGGTAGAATCTCCTATTCTAACAGATTGGGATCAGCCTACCAGGTACAGTAGGAGTGGAACCAACTGTTGGCCTTAGTAGAGAGCCCAGCGTTGGAGAGCTTGTCTAGTAGGAGGGCATGGGAGATGGTGTCAAAAGCCTTGGCTAGGTCAATAAAAATAGCAGAGGTGATATGACCCTTATCCATGCCATTAAGGATGGAGTTGGTGAGCCGTAGTAGTGAGGTGGCTGTTGAGTGGGACTTCCTGAAGCCAGACTGGTAAGGTGAGAAGAAGGAGGAGTTGAGGAAGGAGGAGAGAGAGAGAGAGAGAGAGAGAGAGAGAGAGGGCGAGGTATTCCTGAATCTTTGCCAGAATGGGGAGGAGGGAAATAGGATGGTTGTTACCGGGAACAGAGGGGTCACCTCCTTTTGTCCCTGCCTTCCTTCCCCACTCCTCCCATCCTCCCTACCCATGATCCTCACCTTCCAGTATGCCTATCCCAGCCTCTCCTAAAGCTGCCCACCATCTTCAATGAGATGACGACTTCTCCAGCAGCACATTTCAAGTGTCCATCACCTTCTCTGTGAAGAAGTGCTTCCTGACCTCTCTCCTAAACCTCCCACCCTCCAGCTTAAGACTATGCCCCTCGTGTTATGGTTGCCACTCAGCTTAAAGAGACTCTCCTCATCAACTTTATTTATCCCTTTCAAGTACTTGAAGGTCCCAATCATGTCCCCTCTCTCTCTCTCTCCCCTGTTTTCCAGGAGGTACATGTTCAGTGGCCTCAACCTCTCCTCATTTTCCCTACCCTGCTGACCTGCTATCATCTTTGTAGCCCTCCTCTGGACCTATTCCAGCAGGTTAATGTCCTTTTTGAGGTGTGGGCACCAGTACTGAACTCCATACTCTAGTTGTGGCCTTACCACTGACATGTACAAGGGCAGTGTAACCTCTTCTGTCCTACTACTGATCCCGTTAGATATGCATCCCAGCATCTTGTTTGCCTTTGCTGCTGCTTTCTTGTACAGCGTGGAGTGCTTCAGGTCGCTAGTGATCATCACTCCCAGGTCCTTCTCCTCCTCTGATGCAGATGAGGTAAAGACCAAGGTAGAAAGGTCAGTAGGGAGCAGGACAGGGGTAAATGGAGAAAGCAAAGTCAATGAGGACAGGGATGGTGCTACAAGAGGTAAAGCCATCAAAAAATAGAGAGCAATGAGTACCAATGCCTGTAGTCTGGGTAACAAGCTTCCTGAATTAGTGGCTTTGATGGAGGAGGAACATCTGGATATTGTGGCAGTCATAGAAACATGGTACACACAGAACCATGACTGGGATCAAACATACCAGGATGCACTATCTACAGGAGGGACAGGGAGGGTAAAAGAGGAGGAGGAGGAATAGCTCTCCACATAAGGGAAGGAATCAAATCAACAGAACAAAGGGGTAAACAGGGAGGAGAGGAAGCACTGTGGGTCAATTTGGAGACAGGCAATGGCACCACAATCCGCACAGGGGTTGTATATAGACCCCCATCTCAGGGGGAGGAAATGGACAAGGAAATGATAGAAAGTATCCTTAGAATGGCAGAAAAAGGAAAGATATTGTTAATGGGGGATTTGAATATGCCAGATGTTAATCAGAGTGCATTTGCAGCAGCCACTTGTAAGAGCGGGGTCACTCCAGATGCCCTACAGGGGGCATGTCTTAGACAACTAGTATCGGAACTCATTCGAGAGGAAGCAACCTTAGACCTGGTACTCTGAAATGGAGATGGCGAGAATATCACAGATTTAGAAGTGGGTAGCTATCTGGGAACTAGTGACCATCGAACAGTATGGTTCATGATAAACACAGCAGTAGAGTCAAGCCATAAAAAGGCAAAGGTACTGGACATCAGGACGACTGACTTTGCTAAAATGTGTGAGTGCCTAAGGAATGCACTAGCAAATGGGCAGGAAGGAGGGGTGGAGAAACAATGGAGAATAATCAAAACTGCCATCACAAAGGCAACAAGCCTTTGTGTGAAGCAAATAAAACAAAACGATGTAAGAAACCACTATGGTTCTCAAAGGAGATGGCAGGGAAAGTTAGGGAGAAAAAGAGAGCATTCAGGAAGTACAAGGAATCACAGAAGGAGCAGGACAGAGAACTGTATCAGTTAAAGCAAAAGGAAGCAGGAAAGGCAGTCAGAACAGCAAAGGCCCAAACCGAGGAAAAGATTGCCAACTCAGTTAAGAAGGGGGATAACACTTTTTATAGGTACATCAGGGAGCGAAGGAAGGCCAAGGGAGGGATAGTGAGGCTTAAAAAAGGGGAGGGAGTGGGCAGAAGGTGACTGTGAAAAGGCAGAGATACTAAACAAATATTTTTGCTCAGTATTCTCAAATGAAGAGGGGGAGGTACCTAAACCAAACAATGGAAACATGCTGGATACAGGGGTTGATACCAGCCCTTTCACAGAAAAAAGGTTTCTGAAGGAACTCTTAAAACTGAAGGTGGACAAAGCAATGGGGCCTGATGGGATTCATCCCAGAATTCTAAAAGAACTAAGGGTAGAACTAGTGACACCACTGACTACCCTTTTTAATAAATCATGGGAGGATGGGGTAGTACCTGAGGACTGGAGATGGGCAGATGTTATTCCACTTCACAAAAGTGGGAGCAGGGCAGAAGCAAGAAACTACAGACCTGTTAGTTTAACCTAGTTAGTTTAGTTTTCCAATCCTGTCAAAGATGCTGGAGAAAATAGTGAACTCCAAGCTTCGGAAGTACCTGGAATCAGAAAAATTGCTCAACCCGTTACAATCCGGTTTTAGAGCACAGCACAGTACAATCTTTGCTGTATCCAAGGTGACAAATGACTGGCAGTTTGAATTAGATAAAAAAAACTTTGCACAGTTTTCTTGGACCTAAGCAAGGCGTTCGCTACCGTTGATCACAGACTGCTTCTGTCGTCCCTCCGGAACACTGATTTGGATTCCCTATCCCTTAAATGGTTCTCCAACTACCTCTCGGGACAACTTCAACAAGTAAAGGCAGAAGGGGAAGTTTCTCCACCAAAACCTCTACTGAGGGGTGTACCACAAGGTTCCATTCTTGGTCCCTTGCTCTTCACCATTTATATTAACAACGTAGATGCCCCCATCAAAGAAGCACAAATACACCTATTTGTGGATAATACGGTACTCTATGCTAGTAGCCCCACCCCAAATGCGGCCTGTAAAGCCCTTCAAAATGAATTTAATCTGCTGCATCATCAGCTTATAAACCAGAAACTGCTCTTAAATGCAAAAAAAAACAAAGCAATATTCCTCTCGCCCCTTCACAATGCAATAAATCCTGCAATTGCTGGGACACTCCCGCAGATCACTACCATTCTAGGTGAGTGGTTGGACTACATACCAAAGTTTAAGTACCTGGGGGTCTGGTTAGACCATAGACTTACTTTCACAGATCACTTAGAAGAACTGTCAAAGAAACTTAGACAAAGACTTCGACTGTTCTTTAGGATTAATAATCTCCTCACAAGAGACGCTAAACTGAAACTGGTTCGAACTACCTTTCTTTCCCTATTGGATTACGCAGATTTTCTATATAGTCAGGGACCTGCAGGTACCCTAGCCAAACTCGATACGCTTTGTCACAGAGCCATAAGATTTATCATGGGTCTTCCTTACTCAACCCACCATTGTGCATTGTACACGGCAGTGGGATGGTCATCCCTTGCTTACAGACGGCAAAGAAAATGCTGCAGTTTGGAAACACAAAGCTATCTCAGATAAACTGCCCCAGTATATCTCCGTCTGTTTACCTTTTTGCACTCTGGGGAAGTATGCCCTGAGAAGCACCTCATATATCTACCTTTGTGTTTACAAAGCAAAATCTTGCATTGGCAGTGCAGCCATCAGCTTTGTGCTCCCTCAACTGTGGAACAAGCTGCAAAAAACTTTGAAATTAACTCACCCCATCAGCCTAGCAGCTTTTAAATCTCTATATCTACATCATAATAAGGAGTCCTGTGCCTGTCTTCCCTAAATAGTGACTCCTATAAGTCCAAGTACACTCTAATTACTACTGTTAAAAGACTGATCACATCTATAATCGACTCTTCCCTCTCCCCTTTTTCTGCCCCCCATATCTGTCTGTAACCCCCTTGTTACCAGGGGTTACTAGAATCCCAGTAAGACCTAGTGGTAGGCAGGGAAGGCAGCTTGTGAAACTCCAGTTAAATGGGTTTCACACTGTCTCACTCTGTTCTCAGTCTCAGCTGAGACTGAGGGATGACTTTCACCAATAGAACTATCACAGCTGCATGAGCCATATTGGAATCTGCAGCAAGGGAGTTGGTATAGAACGTTGGGAGGTTTTGAAGTCAGTCAGTCAGAGTCAGTCAGTTCAGTTGGAGTTGGTGGTGGGAGCTTGCTGAGAAAGCAGCTCAGCAGCTCAGTAAGGCTCTAGGAGCCTCAGACCTGACAGAGGGCTACTTTTAAGTAAAAGGGTGTGTGTCTCCACCTTAAAGAGAGACACAGAAGATAACTGAAGTGGTGGAGACTGCTGTTTTCAGGTCTCAGTGTCCCCTCCCTTCGGGGATGGGGGCAGGAAAGGGTTCCCTGCAGATTCCTGGGGCAACCCCCCTAGCTCTGCTTGTAAAGGAAAAGCTGCCTATGTGTTCCAGAGTTTATTTGGGAGAATAATAAGATTTGTGAATCGCCCGTGGGGCACCTGCAACATGAGGGTGAGTGTCTGCTCTTGCTAAAAGGGCCTATGTTTTTCACCCTGGGACTTGTGGCGGCTAATGTAGGATTGAACTACTAAAATAGTGGAAGCCTAGAGTAATGGGCTAAGCAAATTAAAAGTAGGTTCAAGTCCAGAGCTTGTTGGGATGCAAATGATACGTAGAGGAGATGTGACAGACGTCTACCCAGAATCTACATTTGAAAGTTTTCAGTAAAGGATTTGTTCAGTTTCCAGAGAAATGGCCGAGTATGGGCTTTGGGAGCTGGAGGTGGGTGGCCCCCCATCTTTAGTGACCAGGTCCACCTCTATGGATTTCTTCTGTGGATTTCTACTTTACCTCAGGCACTTGGCCAGTAATAAGGAAGTACCCAGGCGTGGGATTGCAAGGAAAATTCTCTCTAGGGTGAAGGCTCTAGTGTGGTTTGGGGGAGCTACAACAGGATAATTGGTTCATTCCTCAAATGGACTGCTGATCATGGGTCGTGGCAGGGGGAGCCGCCAGTGGGGAAAACCTAAGTAGTGTACAAATTGGGCTGTGTACCCAAAGCTGCATGCAAGTCTGGGCTGTGTGCCTGGTGGGTTTAGAGCCTGAGGGCTGGAAATAGTGATAAAGTGTTCTGTTGTCTCTAATCTGCATTACCAGGAAATGTAGCCCCATGGGGGTCCAGCTATGCTTTGTTTGGTCAGCTTGTATGTGAATAAAAGCCACACTGGAGAATCCCATTCCTGGTTCTGGACATTACAGTTATTGCTTCTTGTGTTTGGATTTACTTGGGTGCCCCTGTGCAGAGTAGCCAAACCTAGACCCCCCTGTGCCGAGTAACCTCATCCTCCCTGAACCCAGTCCCCACCAGGTACTGCTGTCAGCTTCAACAGCATGCCACCTGTCATTTTGCTAAAAGGCAGGGGTGAGGGGTTACACAGAGATGCCCCTTCCACATTCCTTTGATCCTGGTTCCAGCTCTAAATTCTCCATACCGTACCACTATATATCTTTTATATTAGGTTTTATTTGTGTTCTGTGCACCTGATATGTATATTTCTTTACTTATATGAAAAATTGTGTCCTACCCAAAACTAGCTGTATCTTCTGTTCCAAACATATACTACTGTCAATGCTACCTGTTGATACTTTATGTACTGTATTATTGTATCTCACTTTATTTTTATTATTTTCTTGTGTGTTGCATCCCATGTATATTGTCCCTTGTTCCTTGTTGACAAACCCAGGTCGACCTCGAAAATGAGCTTGCTCAACGGTGATCGCCTGGTTAAATAAAGACTTTGATTGATTGATTGAACCTCAGTGGTTGGGAAAATGATGGAATCACTTCTGAAAGAAAGAATTGTTGAGTACCTAGAGGCCAGAGGAGCACAGGACCCAAGGCAGCATGGATTCACAGCAGGAAGGTCATGTCAGACGAATCTAAGAGATTTCTTTGACTGAGTGACCAAAGTAGTAGATCAGGGAGTGGCTGTGGACATGGCCTACCTAGACTTTAGCAAGGCACTTGACACAGTCCCACACAAAAGATTAATATACAAGTTGGCCAGCCTGGGAGTGGGTCCCAAGATGGTAGTCTGGGTAAAGAATTGACTGGAGAACAGGACTCGGAGGGTAATAATAAACGGAGTCCACGCTGAAGAAAGGGGGGTTACTAGTGGAGTACCGCAGGGTTCAGTACTAGGACCGGTCCTCTTTAATGTCTTTAAAAGTGACATTGCAGAGGGACTGGAAGGAAAAGTATGTTTCTTTGCAGGCGACACAAAGATCTGCAACAGAGTTGATACACAAGGTGGGGTGGAAAGAATGAGAAGGAACTTGGCAAGGTTGGAAGAATGGCCAAATGCATGGCAGCTTAGATTCAATGCTAAGAAGTGCAAAGTAATGCACCTGGGAAACAAAAACCCAGGGGAAGAGTACACAATGGGGGGTGAGATACTAACAACAAAAATGGAAAGGGACCTGGGAGTAGTCATATCAGATGACCTAAAGGTGGGCAAGCAATGTGAGAGGGCATTAAGGAGGGCTGGGGGATACTGGGATGCATAGGGAGAGGCATCACCAGTAGAAAACAGGAAGTTGTTATCCCTCTGTACAGACAGCTGGTGAGACCCCATCTGGAGTACTGCATGCAGTTCTGGAGACCCAGTCTCCAAAAGACATAGACAGGATGGAGGCAGTCCAGAGGGGGGCAACTAAAATGGTGCAGGGTCTTCACCAGAAGACATATCAAGAGAGACTTAAGGAGCTTAATATGTATAGCCTCGAAGAGAGGAGGGAGAGGGGGGACATGATAGAAACTTTCAAGTACCTCAAGGGAATCAACAAAGTCCAAGAGGGTAGCATCTTTCAGAAAAAGAGGTGTGCAAGAACAAGGGGGCACAATTTGAAGCTAGAGGGGGGACGGCTCAGAGGTAATGTGGGAAAGTATTTTTTCACAGAGAGGGTTGTGGATGCATGGAACAGCCTTCCTGAGGAGGTTGCGGAGTCAAAAACAGTGGTGGAATTCAAGAATGTGTGGGACAGGCATAAGACAATTCTAGAGGGTGGAGGTAGGAAGAAGTAGGCTGTTGGTTAGCTAGGATATGTAGCTTATCCATTAGGTAGGGAAATTGGAAGACTGGGTGGGCCAAGTGGTCCTTATCTGCCGTCAAATTCTATGTTTCTATGTTAGATATTCATACTCCACCCAGGTAGTACTCTGTCCTGGGATTCTTGGCTCCAATATACATAACATTGCATTTCTTGGCATTGAAGCCAAGCTGCCAGATCCTGGACCACCTCTCCAGCTTTTCCAGATCTTCCTGTAGGTCCTGTATCCCTTCAGCTGTGTCCACTCTCCTGCAGAGCTTGGTATGAATGGCAGTTCAGCCGTTGAGCAGCTGATATGGAGCAGTGGGTGTAGTGTACAAGTCATGCAGTGCTGTTTCTGTCAGTGGCCCCCTGAACCCTCTGGATCGGCGGTTTTGGCACATTCTGCAGTACTGCTTGAGTCAGGAATGTGGTTGTCTGTAGTGCCGGCCTCTAGGCTGGTAATGTGGGTGGCATCACTGACATCTGCCCCACTTGTGGTGATCCCTTCATGGGACTGGGGCAACCATTGTACCACCGCTGGTCACATTAGTGCTGGCTGGGTCATTGATGCTGTCTCAGATCTCTTGGGACCTACTTTGGTACCACTTGTGGCACTGTATACAACATCTTATGAGCCTGCAGTGTCGGGAGCTGGCATTGTAACCTAGACCTTTGGGCTGAGTCCATTTATACCAGTGTTGGCACGGCCAAGCACTGTGATGTTGACTGTTCGACCCCCTCCTCTCTACTACTCTTCAAGTGAGTATAGAGGGAGACGAGTCAGACCTGATCCCATCATTTCTGACTGTTGGGAAGATGATTCATATTATGGTCCCGAGAGCTGTGATACAGTTGCTGTGCCTGTACCTCAGGAGAAAGGACCTCTCCCTTCCCGGCTCTGCTTAGAAATATACATTCCATGCTGCATTTCGAGCGAGCAACCATAGATCAGGCTAGGTGCCTCCAACTGGAGCTTTTAAGTGTGCCTAATATCCTGGTCTATTTAATTCCTCCTGTCCCGCCAGCCCTAGAGACACTCACAGAGGTGCCTTGAAGGGTACCTGCTACTGTGGCAGCTGTCCCCAAACAGGTGGACAAGAAATATGTGATGCCTATAACTAAGCCTGTGTATTTCACTCAGCCTACAACTGATGCCGTTGTTATTCTGGATGAGAATGACAAAGCCATAGCGCTCAAATAAGTACAGTGTAGTGCAAAGTACACGCCATGGGCAAGCAGGACTATGCCTCAGCTACCCTTGGCATGATGAGAGCTCACTCCCAGTGCCACTTCCCTAAGTATGAGTATACTCTCTAGAGCAAGCTTAAGTCTCTAGCAGAGGCTCTGCTAGATATAGAGGCAAAACAGAGATGCTGCTAGCTGTTAAACAAGGTATTGAATCGAACAGCCAACAGCTCAAAGCCTCTATGGATGCCTTTGATGCGGCAGCTCACTCTGCAGCTGCAGGTATCTGTACCAGGAGGCACTCCTGACTGCGGACTGCTGCTTTCACCCCTGGTGTCCAAAAACAGATCATGAATCTGCCCTTTGATGGTACTTATCTGTTAGGACACCAGGTAGATCAGTCTCGTTAATCTAATGAGACCAGAACTACTTTTAAAACCTCCAGGCCAGCTCACTATAACCGATAGAGGGGTAGAGGATGTGGCTGTTTTCTCAACAAGCAGTCCTTTTTTGTCAGGGACAGAGGAGCCCAAAACAATAAAGCTTAGTCTCCCCTGCCCCAGAGAAAGATGCAGCTGAAGACGTAGGCGCCAAAAGTGCTCAGTGCTACCATCTGAACCATTGGCCCCGGTCTTGCTTCAGCTAACTGAGGCAGACTTTTTCTTAGTAGGGGGGCACCCGACCCATTTTTACCATCAGTGGGAATCCATCTTGACAGACAAGTGGGTCCTCAGGATTATTCAAGAGGGGTACTCCCTGGAATTGCCAGCAACCTCTCCGGACTATTCTCCCTGAAGCCAACTCCCCCCTTATCGGCTCAATTGTCAGAGCTTCTGGCACAGGAGATTGCAGGGCTTCTGAGAAAGAGGGCAGTGGAAATAGTGTCAAAGTCAGAACAGACAACAGGTTTCTACTTCCTGGCACCAAAAACGTCCCAAGTTGTGCCGGAAAATAGTCATTTCTATGGATAGCGCACCTACCCGGTAAACAGCAACGAAATAAATAAAATGTGTCCCTTTCTGAACAGCAGAAATCTGAATAAATATATGGATTGAGAAAAACTCAAGATGATTTCTCTGGGTTCTCCACTACCCTACCTGAAACAACAGGACTGACTAGCATCTCTGGATATTCAAGATGCACACCAGCATATACTGGTGCATTCCAGCCACCTTAAATACCTCAGGTTTTGTGTGCAGGGGCAACACTACCAGTTCAGAGTTCTACCCTATGGGTTTTCCTCGGTGCTGTGAGTCTTCATAAAGTGCTTTGCACTACTTGTGGTGCACTTTGGAAAGCTAGGACTCCAAGTCTTCCTGTGTCTGGATGACTGGCTAATCTGAAGCCCATCCAAACAGGAGACAGAGTAGACAATAGCCACTGCCTCTCAGTTCCTAACATCCATTGGAGTCTAGAAGAACTTCTCGAAGTCTCAACTGGAGGACTCCCAAGAGTTACTGCTCATAGCAGCTGTTCTGGACATGACCCTAGCTATGAATAATCCTGCAGATGGCATGTTACGTTATGGAATGCAAGACTATGCAAGTCCACTCATGTAGCACATTCAGGGCTTAAGAGCCTTTTCAGTGTTCACAGTTCCTCGTGCATGGCTGCACATGAAGACAACCAAGTGGATAATCAGTGCACAATGGTCACAGGCATAACCCCCCCCTCAAAACTATCCCATCTAGGTGACCAAACCCCTCTTGAGGTCCCTGATATGGAGGTCAGTGGAGGACAGCCTCCTCCAGGGTTTCCCCTTCTCCCTGCATCGACTCACCTTCAGAAATTAAGGACAGGGCATTTTCTGTTAGGATGCATTCAGACTACCATGGCAAAATCTGTTTCTGTATGCATTCCTCCAACCCTCCAATCCCTCTAATCCAGAAAGTGTTCAAACTGGAGGCACATGGGGGCAGGATGACCCTAGTGGCCGTAAAGGTTCAGTGCATGAAATAAAAGAAACTCGCAATGTTGGTAGTTAGTAAATACAAGTTAATAATTTTACTTTGTTTCTTATCATGCCAAAACACAAGTGAGAGGATCAGCAAGTATGTCTGTGCATGCCCCTAGTGCCTCGACTCTCACTCGTGAGAGTGGAGGTGCTACTGGCATGCACAAACGTACTTGCTGATTCTCTCGCTTATGTTTTAGCATAATAAGAAACAAAGTAAAATTATTCACTTGGATTTACTAACTTCCGACATTGTGAGTTTCTTTTATTTCATGCTCTGAACCTTTACAACCTTGATGTGTGCACTACTCTTTTGGAAGTGTGTTTTGTGGAGGTAAGCCACCTCTGAGGGTGCAGCACAGACTGAAAGCTGCTGTTCGCAGTGTTCCTTTTTGAACTGACCCTAGTGGTCCCCCTGCTGACCTTGGCAGACATGGGTCCCTTTATTGACCTGTCAGCAAATGAGGATTCTACCACTCAGGATGGACTTATTGACCCAGGGCCAGCTGGTCCATCCCAACCTGTTCTCCATTCATATACAGGCCTGGCTCCTGAAGAGGTAGAAATGAACAGGTACAAGGTATCTCAGAGGGTCTCTGAAATACTTTTGACTGCCTGTAAACCTTCCACCAGGAAGACATACACAGCCAAGTGGAAAAGATTTCCCATATGATGCTCCAAAACCTCTATGGACCCCTTTAGGTGCCCACCTGCTGAGGTTCTGGAGCACTTAACTGGACCTTTCTGATGCTAGAGTGCAGTATGCCATGGCTAAGGTCCATCTATGTGCTATTTCAGCATACCACAAACCTATGAGTACCCTCTATCTAGAACAGCTGTCACTGTTTAAGACGTTTCTCTAGGGTATCATGCACACAAGGCCTCCCCTCAGGAAACCAATGTCTTCCTGGGGCACCAGTCTTGTGCTTGATATGCCCACTTGCAAGTCTTTTGAGCCCACTGTGACTTAGAAACATAGAAACTGTCAGCAGATACGGACCGCTAGGCCCATCCAGTTGGCCCATAAGCCTATCTTTTTTTGCATGTGTGACCTTTGACCCTACTTGATCAATGGCTCTCTTCTTTTCTCCCCCCCCCCCGGGTTCCTTTATGCCTGTCCCATGCATGTTTGAACCCTCCCACTATGTTTGCTCCCACCACCTCCTGTAGCAGACTGTTCCATGTGTCCACCACCCTTTCCGTGAAGAAAAACATCCTCACATTCCCCCACAGACTACCCTCTTCCAATCTCATATCGTGACCCCTCGTTCTTGTACTTCTATATTGAAAGATGTCACTCCTCTGCACCTTATTTATGCCTTTAAGGTACCTGAAGGTCTCTATCATGTCTCCCCACCCCCTCCTCTCCTCCATTGAGTACATACCAAGGTCCTTCAATCTCTCCTCGTATGATTTCTGGTGCAAGCCATGTACCATCTTTGTCACCCTTCTCTGGACTGCCTCCACCCTGTCTATGTCCTTTTGAAGATGTGGCCTCCAGAACTGTACATAGTATTTTAGATGAGGCCTCCCTAGTGTTTTATACAGCGGCATCACCACCTCCCTTCTTTTGCTGGTGATACCTCTGCCTATGCACCCGAGTATGCCACTGGTCTTTGCTGCAGTCTTTGTACACTGCTTAGGCAGATTTAGGTTGTCAGAAATGATAATCCCCAGATCCCTTTCTTCCTTGGTGACTGTCAGCAAGTACTTGTGACTTCAAGTTTCTAACCTGGAAAGCAGCATTTCTGGTTGGTATCACCTCTGCATGCAGAGTATTTGACATCCATGCTTCGGCCACAGATCCTTCATATACTGTTTTTCATACAGATAGGGTAGCGCTTCACCACCCCCCAAAGTTTCTACCAAAGGTGATGCCAGAGTTCCATCTTAATCAAGCTATAATCCTGCCTACCTACTTTGCCAACTTCCAGAATGAGGGTGACTCTCCACTCATCTGATGTTAATAGTACTGTTAGGTTTTACGTGGACAGGACAAAGGACTTCAGGCAGTCTAAACAGCTCTTTGCCTCTTTTGACCCTAATTATAAGGGACAGCCTGTTACAACTGCTTGCATTTCTGCCTGGATTGTAAATTGCCTTTGCCACTGCTATGTTATGGCTTAGGTTAAATGGGAGGGCAGTATATGTGCCCACTCCACCAAAGCAGTTGCCACATCCTTATCAGAAATCCACTCTGTGCCTACTGCTGAAATTTGCAGAGCTGAAATTTGGAGCACACTGCACACCTTTACAAAGCATTATGCCCTACAGCCTATGCCAGGCACTATGCTACTTTTGGCAAGATAATTCTGAATAGATTACTATCTTGAATGAGCCACATGAGATCCAGCCTCCCTAGTCCAGGAGACTTTCTCTGAGCTGGGAACTGTGACCCACAAGTGGGAATTAATGGTGAAGACTGATTCTTGAAAGATACTAAAATGACATACTTACTGTAATTCTTGATCTTCCAGAATATCTTCATCATTGATTTGCACACCTGCCCACTTTTCCCTAGACTCACTTCAGTATTGCTATGCTGTGGTCTTCACCCCTTTGTACTTGGCATGGGATGTAAAGACACTGTGTTACTGGGTTTTGTCGCCCTTCTTACACTAGCCACCAGGGTTAGGTTTAGTGCATAGGTTACTCATTAGGTTCATGCTGCTCACCTCTTTAGTGAAAAAGGTACTGAGGCAGATGGGGGCTGCTGCTGCTGCTATATACCCACAGGCATGTGAGTCGACATGTAATAATGTTCGCACGGTTCCTAACATGTTAATGGCCCCCAAAAAAGTTCTGGTTTCAGTAGAGTCCTAGCCCCTCCACCACAGACCCACAAGCAGTAACCACTGGTGAAGATATTCTGGAAGATCAAGAATTATGATAAATACATAATTTAAATTTTTTGCCAGAAATCCTTTAGTTAAAAAAGGACATGCTAACAAATACTGCTGTTTTAAGTATTCTTAGGATCTATGCACTCAGCACCTCCACACATATTGGCCTCCAGACTCCTACCAGGACAGATCTGCTTGGCACCTCAGAGTTGCCCCATGGCTTACCACCATCCCCTCATGGTGGGCCCTGATGGCAGACCTACATACTGCCAGCCAACAAGGAACAGCCTTGGCTGGAGATGTTAGAACAGAGAGGAACTGAAGGTGTTCGGTGGTATCGGGGTGAGTGGCACTGACTCCATTCTCATGTTGATGCACCTTTTTCTCCCTGGTTTCTGGCCTACCCACCTCCCCAGCATGCAGCCTATAGGCACCTGCAGTGCCAGCCTACATGTGGGGAACCACTGATGCTGCAGGTGGCACACATGGAGGGGGATCCTCCTGCCCCTTCCCCTGGAATTTTTTTATTTATTAATATCTTGGATTAACACCTTTGAGGTAAAAGCTCTTTACATAGGTTCCACATCAGAGGATTAATATACACGGAGAACAAAACATTCATTAAATACCTCTGCCTGTTCATCCCCCTTATCTACCCATTCCTCATCTAATTCCAGAGATCTGCTCCCTGCACTTCCTTTTCTCTCTGATGTACTTAAGAACCCCTTTTCACCCTGCCTAATCCCTTGAGCAAGCCTTATTTCCTTCTCAGCCTTGGCAGCCCTTACTACCCTTGTCACCTTCCTGGAATTCCTAATATAATCCTCATCTGCTTCCTTACCAGTCCTCTTATAGTTTTTAAAAGCCTCCCTTTTCCCCCCTCACTCTCACCTGTACTTCCCTGGTCCACCAGCTTGGTTTATTAGACCTTGCCTTCTTACTTCTCCAAACAGTACAAGAGTTAGTCCTCCAGTCCAAACCACATGATGTCCCATTTTTTGGTGGTATCCATGTCAGGTTTTATACTAGCCACATGCTTCCCTAGTAATTCTGCCATCCTACTGTAATCAGCCCTCCTAAAAAGCAATAACCTTTGTGACTGTATCTGCCTCTTGACTGTCTAACTCAAGTGCAAACTATACAGTACTATGAACACTCCCCGCTATGGGAGAATCCACCATCACTTCCCTTACTTGATCACCATTTGACAATACAAGGTCCAATATATTGCCCCCTCTCATGGGATCCCTTACCAGCTGAGACAGGAACACATCCTGAAACACATCCAGAATAACCTCTTCCCTGCTGCTGTTAGATGACATGGTGGCCCAATCTGCCCCTGGTAGGTTGAAGTTTCAAATCACCACTGTGCTGCCCCTTCTACAATTCCGCTGTATAACACAAACTTCTTGTCCTTCTCCTCCATCTGGGATGGTGGTCTATACACAACCCCTAGCATAACCCTCTCGGTTTTTGACGTACATAAAGTAATCCACAAGGATTCTGTATCCCCTTCACCCCTTCCTCCCTATGACAATCTATTCCTTCCCTTACATAGACAGCCACCCCTCCTCTCCTACCAGTTTCCTTATTCTTCCTAAACAACCTAAAGCCTGGTATTATTAAGTCCTATTCTCTATCCTGACTCGCCCACGTTTTAGTGATGGCGGCAATATCTACCTCCCCTGTAGCGCTTGTACCTCTGGCATCTTTTTATCTAGGCTCCTCGCATTCATGGGGACAACCACCCATCCTTTCCCATGACTCTCATCCCCTCTAATTCTTTCCTCACACCCCCACCAGTACCATGCCTATGCCCTACACCCCCCCCCCAGCGGGGTAGGCAATGGCCCACCACTGGCCCTAGACTCCAAATGCTTGACATGTATTCCCCCTCACTTGTTTAAACCAAAATAAGATGTCAGAAACTCCTCAAATTTATTTTTTTAAGAACTGCTGTACCCTCTTTACTGAGATGCAACCTGTATGGGGCATACAAACTACTATTTACCCATTTCTCTCCCCCACCAATTCCCTACCAACCCAAATGCCATAGATTTACACCATCCCCTCAACCATTCATTAAAATCACTGATTTTCTGCTTAACATATAAACTAGCCCTAGGCACAGGCAGTACCTCTGAAAAGGCAATAGACCTTGCTTCATTACCATACAGCCTTGCCAATTCCTTAAACCTTGCTATGCCCTTCATAATACTGTTATTTGCTACGTCATTTGTGGGAGCACGACAATTCGCTCCCGTGATTTCATACCGCGTCATTTCACTCCCGACTATACACTCCTGAGTCAATTCACCCCTATGACCCTATCCACCTACGACAATTCGCTCCCGCTCCCGCATTTGTGTTTGTGAGTTGTCTATGTAGATTAGTGCTATTCAGCATCTGGTTCAGTGCTGCATTAAGGTAATCTCTATATTGTGAGAATTTGTCCCTAGATGTACTACAAAATGAGGTTTTCACTCCTGTCTTCTATCCCCTGCAGGGTTGATATGCCTTGCTCTATGCGCCATCATCCCTGGAAAGCAATGCACCCATACTGAGCTCTTCCTGTCCCCCCCCCATCTGATACCCTTAATAATATAATCACTAAAAATTATGCCCTCATAATCCCCTTTTTGTTCTCTGAACTTTACTACCCTATTAATGTCGTTGTTCATTTCTCCTTGTGTCACTGATTTTACCCCTCTGATAGTTCCCTTATCACCCACTGCATGTAATACCTCCCCCTTAGTACATTATTACCCCCTCTCTCATAGCTACTGCATTCCCCTCCTCATTCACCAAAATCCCCCAACAGCTGCCAATTCTAGAAGTTTTTATACCTCCAAGTCCCCATCCTTGTCATTATTCATGTCTCCTTGCCCCACTGATTGTACCTCTCTGATAGTTACCTCGTCACTCACTGCACGTATCGCCTCCTCCCTAAGAATATTACCCCTCTCCCATAGAAACTGCAGTTCCTACCGCATCCTCTGAAATCTCCCCAATAGATACCAATTTCAGAAGATTACCTACCTC
This sequence comes from Neoceratodus forsteri, assembly GCA_016271365.2. Taxonomy (NCBI): domain Eukaryota; kingdom Metazoa; phylum Chordata; order Ceratodontiformes; family Ceratodontidae; genus Neoceratodus; species Neoceratodus forsteri. Next base: position 1,002,215,270 of record CM028131.1, on the reverse strand, counting down.
CAAGCACCCATTCCCTTCCATCTTCCTATCCTTGTTACTCTCAACTGACTTTCCCCTATGAAACCTCCTTGTATCACTCTATCATTCATTCTGACATTCTGAATTCCAGTAAAAACACCCTCTAATACTGAACACCTAACCATCCCTTCCTTGCTATTCCATTCCTGTCTTCATATCTCTCAGTTACCAACAACTCCCCTTTCACCACCCTTACCCCCATCCCATCCCTTGCTTCATTACTTCCCCACCACTTATTCAAATTATTCCCCACTTGTAAGCCAATGGGCATAAATGCCCACTTTCATTAGTGACAAGTTTGACATATAACAATAAAACACAATTAATTGCAAAACAAGTACAGGCAAAAACAATACAATCAATGACTATCAAAACATTGGCAAGTAGTTTTTATGCATGAATGCTCATTAAATAATTCTTTAAGCCAGCCTGGTGGTGCTGAGGGTTGAGGCGCTGGATGCCACACCTTGCACCACACAGATGACCGGGTTGGGAGCGAGCCTGGTCACGGGGCTAGCAGGAGGAGATGATCGGCATCCTGACTGCTCTCTCTCCTTCTGGGGAGGGGGGGGTGCACTGCCATTGGTGCACTGGTGGCCTCAAGTGATGTCTGGAGGTGATGCAGTGCACAGGCACTCTGTGGGGGACGTGTTTGGGCCGACGCCTGGAAGGAGTGCGTGCAGTGGTGTTTGCGCTCCTGTCCATTGGCATCATTGCATGCCTCACATGTCAAGGGAATCCAAAACAGGAAAAAAGGGCACCAGCCGCAGTGGCATGAAGGCCATCTCCATGGGGGAACCGCTCGGCACCAAGGGTATGCAGCAGCACTGGATCCAGTCCTGGAGGCAGAGTGTAGGGGGACTCTCCACCTTCCCGCCGCGGGGGGCAAGCCGCAGGGATAAGCTGTGGGGCCTGAAATGGGAGCAGAAAGGAATCCTCGGGATAGTGGCTAGAGACCTAGGACGATGCTAGGACATGTAGAAGATAGGCAGACTGGTTGCCTGGGGGAAGAAAGTATTAACAACAACAGAAATTAATTCTTTAAAAATTGAAATGGTATTAGCATTCCTAAACTCATCTGGGAGGGAGTTATAATATAATGGAGCCTTATATAAAAATGATTTCTGACTGGATGATTTTTTAAAACAGGGAACTATATATTGCCTGATTGGAGCTAATCTGGTGTCACGTGAATTTGCAGTAATCTTAAATGAATATAAAATCATTGAAGGGAGTAGACCCAGAAAATGTTTATACATTAGTATAATCTCGCTAGACTTAAATCTATCATCCAGTGACAAACAGCCAGCAGCAGGATATAAATCACAGTGGTGGGTATGTTTTGGTAAATTGGTTATGAACCTGCATATACTGTTACACGCCACACTCAACTTAGAAATTACAGTTTCATTAGCTGCATAATAAACAATAAGTCCATAGTCCACCAAAGAGAATAGGAAACTACTTGCTAACAGTCTTTTAGTATCTGGGGTCAGACAGTTCTTAATTCTAAAGAGAGAACCCAACCTCTGATGGACCTTTTAAATCACTGTTTCTATATGGTATTCAAAAGTCAGAGCCTCATCAATATTTACGCTGAGGTACTTGAAATTTTCCACTCGTCTGAGTGGCTCACCATTAAGATCACAAATCACTTCTCCTGGATGCCTAGCCACCCTTGGCCCTGAAAAAATCATGTATTTGTTGTTTTTTTTTGGATTGAGAAACATATTATTTATTAACCATGTCTGAAATTCGTTAAAATCTGTTTGGCCTGATCTATGGCTTTGTTTACATCCACATTAGTGTTGATTATTACCGCATCATCTGGGTACAAGAATACCTCTGAATGCTTGCAGGAGGTTGGTATGTAATTTAAGAATAATGTAAATAAAAGTGCACCCAAAATGGATCCCTGCAGTACTCCACATCAAATAGGTAAGGGATCAGAGGTACATCCAGAAATGGACGTAACTTGAAATCTTTCAGTAAGGTAATTTGAAAACCATTTAATAGCATCTGTTGAGAAATGGCAATCTATGAGTGTATCAACCAGCAGGGGAATGATCTACCAAACTGAAAGCCCTGGTGAGGTCAACAAAAATTACAGCAGCAAAGTGACCTTTATCTATGGCACACTGTATACTGCTCGTTAACCTCACCAAGACTATCACGGTACTGTGTTGGACCCTAAACCCACGCTGGGCCTCTGATATTATTTTGTTCTCCTCCCCCAAAAAAATTGTGACCTTGTCGAAAATTATTCATTCAAGTATTTTAGACAGGGGAGTCAATAAAGAAATAGGTCGCTAGTTAGCTACGTCATCCCTGTTGCCACTTTTATAGATGGATCCAATTGTGGCTATTTTCCATTTTGTGGGAAAGTTGCTGAACCTCATGGAGTAGTTGAAAAGTAACACAATTGGTTTAGCTAACTTTGAAATAGTTAATTTAAGAATGTTATAATCAAGCCCATCTAAACCAACATTGGGCCTTGGATTATACTTGTTAACAAATATTTCTGAACAGTACCAGGGTTGAATGTATGAAAATAAAATTTGGGGTTATTAGTCTCAACTGAACTCTTGCTTCCAGGACATGGTATATCAGAAGATGGTTCAGGCCTAAACTTGTCCAAATTTCCAAAGAAATCTTTAAACATCTCAGAGATTTGCTTAGGATCATTTATAACTTTTTGTTCTTTTTTAATATAGGGGCTTCTGTTTTACTCTCCTTTCCAAGAAAGGAATTAAGAGTGGACCATATTTTTTTTAGTTACCCAGGTCATTATGTTGTTAATCTCTGAAATGATTAAGTTTTGCTTTTTTAATTTCTGATTTACACATATTATGCCAGTATTAAAATCCACCAGCGAACGAGGCTCTCTATTCACCCTATAGTTTTTCCAGGCCCTATCTCTCCTCTTTATTAAGTTTAAAAAGTCAGCGGTAACCCATTCCTTTTTTGAGATCTAATTCTCATTTTTTCTTAGGACTATATCTATCACAAATACTGACTAATAGGATGCAGAACCTTTCCAGGGAAACATCTAGGTCAGTGATCGACTCAAGAAAGGACCAATCGGTTTCTCTAAGAACTAATTTCAGTCAGTCAATATTAGAAGTATCCAACTTTCTGATGTAGATGTAAACTGGGGGCCTACCATCCCTTTTGACTGTCAAATTACAAAACACTGGGGAGTGGTCACTCAATACATCAGGGAGCACCCCCAGAATGGGTGATCCTGGATGGAGGAGTAATGCTGACCCAGTCCAGAATGGTATCTTGACATGCCTTGTAGTTGGGCCTCATAATTTCATTTGTAAGTTGTTGTACTCCTATCTCCTGAAATAGATCCTGTGCCATAATATGTTTATTATCTCCTATTTAATATGGTGTTACTGGATTCCAATTGTGTATGTTTTAAATAACATTACCATATTTATGTATTGGTAATTGTAAACTCAAATCACGTCTGTTTAATATGATGTTATTGGATTCCAGTTGTGTATGTTTTAATAATGTTACTGTATCTATGTACTGGTTGTTGTGAAAAATGACATTTTTTGTTAATCTACTTACCAGTTTAAATAAAAATGAAATGAAAAAAATGAAATCTCCCCAGTTAATATTAAAATCTCTGATTAATATCCACTCACAACCGGCCGGCAGGGATTTCTTAAAAACAGAACATTTCTAAACTAATTTCACCCATACCTGGGGGTTGGTATGCAGTACTAATTGTCAGACATTTCCCTCTCCTAAATGCAATGTCAACTGAGAGAAAATTAATCCCACTAGTAATTAACCGAGAAAGGTGCTCCTTAAACTGTAATGTAGAAGTAACATAAATAATACCGACACCTCATCTTTTCCCAGCCCTGTTCTGCCTAAAAGAAGAGTAACCATTAAGTTTTACTTCGTCAGAACAGATCTTGCTGCTCAACCAAGTCTCGGATAGTGCGATAACATCAAAGTTATTAGCTTCAACCCAGGCCTCAAACTGATCCCATTTGACAAGGAGACGTTGGATGTTAATATGAACTATTTTTAAATAGTTTGTGTTTGCACTAGGTGAGTGCTCTCTTGCTAAACTTTTTCCATTAATGGGGCCTGGGTGAGGATGTACAGAGCCAGAGATGAGCAGCAACATAAGAACTAGACATTTTTGTAAGTATTCTATTATGAAATCCTTTTACTTTTCTGTTTCTAACAACCCTATAAGACCCCCTATTAGTTGTTAAAAAGTCAAATATGGAGTGGTTTATTATGGGGTCTGCCAAATTATTTACTAGAGAATAAATACTGTTATAGCATACGTGATTATTATTCAGAATGGTAGCTGTACCTCCCTTGGAAAAATTAACCTGATGTTTATTTATATCCTGTGCTGGAATGATTGATGGCCTTTGTGGATTAGATAAAATATTAACACCAAAAGCAAAGCCAATGTTAAGTGGCCCAACCTGGTTTGACTGAATCTGATTAATTTATCCATGATTAATGACAGATTCACTATATACAATAATTATATGGCTATATTTGACATTACCCACCCAATGTTCAATATAGGCAATAAGATATACTAACTAATCTTATTAAAGCAGCAGTACTATGTAAAAAAAGTCTGTGCTTTTTCAAGTTTATTCCCTGTGCTCTGCTGAGCATTTCCCTGGTACTCCTTCCCGCTGGCACTGTACTATTACTGAGTAATTTGCTCAGTTTTCCTTTGCTTTTGTTTACATTTCTGCCACCAAGGATGCTGCACTGAAGCTCCCTCTGCTGCCAACTGCAGATGTGTATGCCTGGCAGTACCAAACAGCAACATTGGGACAGTTCAGCACAGGGTCCCAGTGCAGTAACCAAAAGACAGGATGTGACCTGAAGGGGAAGCGCAGCTAAAAACTAGTCAGCCACCATATTTATTGTGGTGCCACAACAATTCAAATAAATTACAAATATCAAACACTAAAGATGACCGAAAACAAATATTTACAGATATGGAAACTGGAACTACGGCCGCATGCTTCCAGCCAAAAAACAGAATTTCAATAAATCACTTCCTGATTTGGTAGTACTGCTGCTTTAAAAGAACAAATGTATAAAACAGAATTAGAATAATTAATAATGGTTAATGTGAATCTATAAACACAGGTACTGTATCATGGGTCCTGGGCTGCCACCACCAGGAAACTACCATAGCACACCCCTAGGTATATCAGTGTGTTTTCCTTACTTGGCCAGCTAAGCTGCCACCATTAGCTGCCAATCTGGATGTGCACACAGAATACTAAATTAAAAAAATATATACAGTATCTGTGTCCCTCAGAATCAGCTGGGCTGCAACCACCTACTGAACACTGGGGCACAAAATAAATATACATCAAATCTCAAATTATACTTATATAAACTAAGCTAAAGTCCTTATTCACCTACTGGACTACCACTACCCACGGTGGAGTGGGTCAATAAAAGTAATATAACTAAATCAACTCTGTGGGGTTATACCTATATTGAATGGATATAATATTCCTGAGTATCCAGTTGGCCTGCCACTACAAACACAGGATCAATCAGGGCTGATAACTTAACACAGTATAGTTTGAAATCTAAATTAGCAATGACTAACAGCTTAACACAATCAGTAATGTGGGCTTGTAGCAAATTTGAATGAATAAAATATTCCAAAATATCTAGTTGGGCTGCCACCACCAACAGATAATCAGGGCAAATGCTGCAACACAGTATAATTTGAAATATAGTTTAACAACAGCTGGCAAACCCCAGTAGATGTTAGAATACTTAATTTATATCAATAATAAATCAGATTATTAGATTTAATTATGTCAAAGTGATAGTATTATTAAGACTAGCCCTGGATTTAATTTGACCAAAGCAGTATTTGTGATTGCTACAGTTTTATCCCTGATTCCACCTCATCGAGTAGAATTAATTTATAATAGCCCCATATAATTATACATCAGTAATTTAGTGTCAGAAAATAACACCCCTTCCCCCAAAAAATAATTTCCTATCCTTGTTATCTTCCTGACCATATAATGTTGTACTAACCATTAAGAAACCCTGTGGCTAAATATTTCCAATTTACATACAAATGGTTTAATGGGTCAAAAAGAGACCAAGACTGTGTTATACTGTATTAAACTCTAAGATAATAAATAAGGTAGTCAATGTTAAAACACAGTAGAAAAAGCTGCAATTAAAAATGAAATACACAGTATAAACTTTGAAGTTGGAAATACTACATAGCTATAATAGAGATAGTGTGGATTTAACTACAATTTCTATAGAACATATGGTACCAACAGTAATCCAAGATAATTATTAATGGCAGTTAATGTTCTGAATCAGTTCACATGTTAGTAAACCACATACCGGGATTTGTAAGTCTTACCAGACATCTGTTCTTGGTAATGATTCTTCTGGTCCTCAAAGGGATCTTCGATACCTATGTCTACAAAATTTCACTCGCACTCATGCCCAGCGCTGTTGCTGAGGGGTGGCATGAGTCTTTATAGTGCAAAATCTCATCCACTGTAACCAACATGCTATCAGTATGGGTTCCTCTCTGAACCCCCCTCAACAGCTGTTGGTATGTGCACAACTCAGTTCAGTGCAGTTTATAGTTGTTAGAAAATGCAGACTGGAGGTGCAGCAGATGATGTAACAGTAGCTGAAGAGCTGACTGGAGTGCAGGCTGATCTTGTTTTGTTTCAAATCCTTGTTCTTACTGCATATTTACGGAATATTAGAAACACCCCAGAACAGTGCAGCCACTCATGATGAGATAGTCACCTCTCCACTCATTGCATCACGAGGGGTATGACTGTGTTGGGGTGTTCCGAAGTCCAGGAAAGATGCAGTGGAAGTTGAACAAGGAATGTAAACAAACATTTTTGTGTGGTAAGTTATCACACAAAAACACTTGTTTACATTCCTTAATCAACTTCCACTGCCTCTTTCCTGAACTTTGGAACCCCCACACACAGTCTAGCCCCTTGTGATGCAACACCAGTATGGTTGGCAGTTTTTCACTTTTAAAAATGATGAAAAAGAATCAGAATTAAATAACTTACTACATCAACAGTCTCTACAGAATGTAATAAATCATAAAATGTGTTTTTCAAACTAGGAATAATGTGAGGCCTAAGGGACTTGATAGTGTTCCTTTAATTGTGATTCAATAAATGCGAAACAAAAATTATGTTGCAGCATTGGAAAGTTCCAAATGTTCCAGCCACCACAAACTGGCTGAATTTGATGACTAACTGTGCAAATCTGGAAAGGATCCATTACAGTATGAAAGAGAACGATCAAACATTCTATCCTATATGGGGTCCTTTTTACAATATTTAAAGCAGCAGTGCAATGAAAAAAGTTACTTCAAAAAGCAAATTTTCTGCTATGGTTATGAAAAATATGGGCATAACTGTTGATTTGGATTTTCTGGATGCTTCCTATGCTGCGTACTGAACATTTGCATTTTTGTCTGTATTTTTACACCCCTCCCGGGTCCTTGTTATTTCTGTGCAAAAATGAGGCGCCCATCTTTTTTTCTTGAGCAATAATTATTGTAAAACTTTCAGAAAATGTTACCAACAAAATAAACTGGAAGACATATGGCATCAATTAGGAAGGAAAAAAGGTGGGGTCAAATTTTAGCCCATTTTCGTTACACTGCTGCTTTAAGCCAAATTCAACAGTCAAATAGATAATTTTGCTCCTGCATTCTTCTCCATGACTGCATTTACTTTGTGAAATTTTGTCATTTTGAATCCTTTGTAGAAAAGATATATTTCAAGCCAGAGAATCCACCTGATTAGTAGTTAGTAGGGAGTAGGGAATATGATAACTGGCTCTTAACCCTTAAAACTTAATTCAGGGAAATAAGCTTATGTCTGATTCAAAAAAAAAATGGATAACAAAAACATAATGATCTTCTAAGAATCAAGCTTCACCATTGATTCCCACTTATTTGTCTGGGCCAGAGGTACCAGGACCCCGTGGGAGCATAGCTTTTGTCAGGGGGGCCAGCCACAACTACTGTGCACCTCTGGTTCTGTGGAAGTTCGGCGTTCTCCTCAACCTCACCATGCCAACTTGTTGGAGACTGCATGGTTGGTTCTGCTGGACAGTCAACTCCTGGGCAGTCAGCTGTGAACCCTCCGAACCAAAGACTGCCTCCCCGGAGCAGCATATGTCTCTGGTGGTGAAGCCACAGCTATACACCTGGTTTACACCAGTGGGCACCTCCATGTTGTCCTTTGGCATCATTCTTGCGGTTGTCACCGTTCACAGTGATGATTCAACATGGTACTGGGGAGGATGCAAGGCCCCCTTCTAACACTGTACACAGTGCCAGGAGAGGGACTGACATCAGGGCTGTTGTTCACACTGTTGCCAGTTCAGAGGTTGTTACTACCCTTGGTGCCACTAGTGACACCAAGGAGGAGGATGGAGGCGGTGACGGCTATACTGTAAGTCCTCAGCCCACCTCCAGGTGATTCACTGATGATGATGTTGTCCCTGGCTCTGGGGTCATTGATGACACCAAGAAAGGTGATGGCTCTGGCAACGACATCAAAGTTGGCACTGAGCATGGTGTCAAGGGTGGTGCTGGCCACGGTGACAGGGATACCCTATCTCTGAGGCTGTTGCTGATCCTGAGCTTGCTGCCATAGGCAGTGTTAACTCAGGGTTGGATGGTGGCTCAGAGGTGGAGTTTTCCCTGGAGCTTCTGGACATCACTGCCACTGGTGAAGACTGGGGTTACCCTGTGGGATCTTTATGGCTTTGATCTCCTGACCTGAAGTTTTACCCCCGGGGTAGAGATTGGGTCTCTATTCCAAAGTAGGAGCACACCCATCAGGCAAATCTGCTAGGCCCTTTCCTCGGGTGAGGCCCCCTACACAGTTCAGCAGTCAAGGCTGAGGCCCTTCAGACCAGGAGTCTTGACCTCCCTCTAACAGGGTCTCACTATTTTCTAGAGAGGTTGCCCTTGTTCACGGGCCCTGAGAGGTCACTAGCATGGGGTCAACACAAGGATTTCGTTTGTGCCTTAGAGAGTTGGCACATGGAGTCTGACAGGGCTCAATACAGGTCCTTCTCTCTGACACCAACGTCCCTAGAGTTGGTGCCTTGTCTCCATCAATGTCCTCCTAACAGGACAATGAATTATCTATCCATATGCATTCAACTGCTGAGTACACTTTGTGCCAGCGATTCTTGGTGGAGATTCTCCTAGCGCTCGACTTAAATGCAAGTCACGACATGGCAGCCCTGCCACTGCAACTCCTTGGGGTTCCCAGTCTTGATACAATTGTTATTTTTCCATGGCCTACAGCCTTTGAGGAAGCATCCAGGGCAGGGTGGAGTCATCTCTTCACCAATCCAGCCATCCCCTGGGGGCTCCTCATGCAGTATCATGCACCCACAGGGTCCACAGCTGAGGTACTTCACCCATCCTTGGGGATTGAAGTACCGCAGATTCTGTCAGGGCCATGGCACCTTGCACATGACCGATCTTCAGAGGCAGATTCTGCTCAGATGGATGCCCCTGGCAGGAAGGCTTTTTTCTCGGCATGTACTCTAATATGCATCTCTGCACACCGGGCACATATGGCAACCTATAACCATCACCTATGGTTGCTGCTAAGCACACTCTTAGCTACATTGCCACACAGTGAGATAATCAGGCAGGCCACTGACTTTCTGCTTGGTGCCTGTGGACAGCTCAGTAACAGATGAGAGCATCTTACAATGCCAACAAGGTGGCCTCCAGGTTAGCAGGAATGCAGTCTGCATTAGGCAGATGGCATGGCTTCACCTCTCCAGATTGGCACTTTTGGCCTGGTGTATGGTGCTTAACTCACAATTCCAGGGGCTCATTTCTTCTCCCCTAGGGACAGGCAGGAACTGTCGAGGAACCCTTCTGGTCCTGTGCCACAGGAGCCCCCACCTGTCCTTGACCAATCTCTGGTCTCTCCAGACTTGTAAGGAGCCCCTGTCCACAGGTGTTCTCCCCCATGCAGAGGGCTGAGGGTATCTGCTCTCATAATGTGAGCCAGCTCCTCCCTCAGAAAAGAAGGGAAAGCTTGGTACTTGGACCCAAATGTGGAAATCAATGGTGAAGATTGATTCTTGCAAGATATAAAAGTTAGTTATTAATGATCTCTATATTAGAGGTCATTAATAGACGTGCACCTATTATTTATAAAAGGGTAAAGAAAAAAAATACTCCATGGAACACAAACGGTCTCAAACAATTACTTAAGAAAAAAGTCAGTTATGGAATACAGCTATAAAAACAGCAAATGCTTCAAACAGACTAGCATTCAAAATAATTACAAATAAATGTACGAGGTAAGATGAGCCAAGTAAAATTACTATTTTAATAAATTTTCTGACCCAACTTGTAACCCTAAATCAGTATGGAAGGGAATAGACTCACTGAAGGGGAAACGACTTTTGCTTACATTACCTTTAGTATTGAATTTTGAAGGAAGATCATTATGTAAAGTAAAAGACCAGGTGGAAGCACTAAATAAGCATTTTACAGAAGTTGAAAAGATGTTTGATAAGGAATAGCCAGGGCAAGTCCCACCACAGCCAGAATTAAAATTCAATAATTCTTTAAACAGACCCATTTTCTCTTTTAGAGCAATGAAAGAGGGAGAAGTATTGAAACAGTTGCAGCAACTTGATACAAGGGGGAGGGTTGCGATGGTATTTTACCCATTTTTTTATAAAGTGGCATCAAACATTTTGGCACAACATATAGCATATCTGTATAATTTCTCTTTATTAAACTCTGAGCTACCGAAAGATTGGAAAACTGCATTTATCATTCCCATTTTTAAGGGGGAGGGGGATAGCATAGAGCCAAATTCTTACAGACCTATTTCAATATTAACAACTTGTGTTTAAGTATTTGAAAAGATATATAAACAGATGATTCAATATTTCATGAAATTTAATGTTATTTTGCATTTACAGTCTGGGTTTGTGAAGGGTCATAATACAACTTATGCAGTCTCTAGTGTGGTGGATGATGTGTTAACATCCTTCGATAGGGGTAGCAGTGTACCATCCTTATTTCTAGACCTATCGAAGGCATTTGACACCGTCCACCACACAATCTTGATAAATCATTCAAAATTCAGTGGGTCCTGGGTTCTTTGCTTTTACATGGTTTGGTTCATACTTGACTAATAGACATCAGTGTGTGAGGATTGGAAGTGCATGTTCGGGTCTAGCTTTAGTTAATACAGAGGTACCACAGGGATCAGTATTAGGTACATTATCGTTCCTGCTGTACATAAATTATCTCCCAAAATTCTGTTCTACTGACACAAAAATGTTCCTCTATGCGGATGATACGGTACTGTATACTGAAAAACAAGATATAGTATTAGCAATAAATACACTGCAAAAAGGATTTCCTTGCTGTACAGGGTGCATTGATGGACCTAAGACTTCTCTTAAATGAAAAGAAGACTCAGTGGTTACTGTTCAAAAAAAGAAATAACAAGGTTGCAATAAAACAGGATATAAAAACTGCCTCAGGTGCTGTAATTAGTAGGGTTTATCACTATAAATATCTAGGGTTGATATTAGACAGTAATTTAACTTCTTAGTTACATATTAATCAATTATCAAAAAAACTTTTTTTTTTTTTTTCCCTATAGGAATCGAGCTCTGTTTACATTACAATTAAGGAAATTGCTGGTAACTACTTTGTTTTTACCAGTCCTTGATTATGGAGATTTTATTTATAACAAACTTTCAAATGCACTTCTGGGTACTTTAGATTCATTGTATAACAGTGCAATAAGTTTGTTCTTAACCTGCCTTATAGGACCCATAGATGCACCCTGTACAATGAGGTAGGATGGACTTCCTTAGCAGACCACAGGGATTCACGTTGGTTTGTGTTTGTGTACAAGTTTAATTTAAGGGTTTGACCCTCATTTTTATTAAGCAAATTATAGACTACAAATATCACAAAATATACTTTACGATCAGATTCTTGTCATTTATCATTCCAAACTCCTAGGAGTAGATCGAGACATGGAGATAATACGTTGGCTACTGCTGTTCCACGAAGTTCAAAGTTCCGAACGTAGATTTCCTCCCTGCGCTCACAAGTTAACAAAGGGGTGCAACAATAGCAGGTGGCAACCTGTGAATTCAGTATTCCAAAAATGTTTTTTTGCACTCCAGCCCTTGTCCAAGAAACTAGAACCACCAGCCAATTTGAAAGCTCCACTTAGTCTTTTTATTTTCAAAAGATATAACACTTAAATAGTAGCCAGCGCAACAGCAATTTACAGCACTTGGTATGTCTAAAACCCCAGCGCTTCAGCGTTAACCTTCCTCAAGGGGTGTGACTTATTCAAGGCTCTCATTTGGTATTTATAAGGCACAATTAATGACATCATTCATTTTATTGCACATACCAATCTTAACATTTAAAGTGATAGTGTCTAAATAAAGTACATACTACTGAACATACATACATTCTATCTCCCACTATCCATTTCTAAAGCAATTATTAAAGTAACAAAAGAAGTATTTTATATCCCTAGACAGCAATTACCTGGACAGATTTATTCTATCTATAAACATTACAAAGTATTTAAATCTTTCTTTGCCATGGTTCTCAGTTATTTAAGCTAATAACAATGGTCTCTCTTAATATCTTTTTTAGTCAGGATAGCCTCACTTTGTGTTTGTCGATCTCCCACACAATGTGGGGATCAGACAACAACCATTTTATATGTAAAATACAATTCTTTACGATATACAAAGTGCCATCTCTTAAGCAAAACAGATATTAACATTAGCCAGTCAATAAAGCAAACAAGATGGGGCAGCTTTGTTCAATACATTCTCTTTTTCTATTGAAGGGCTGGACACTGTATACAAGTTTAGGATCCTGTGAAGGAAGAATAATTGTATAAAAACAATTGATTAATGTCCTTTTTTCTCTCTCTTTTTTTACTTTTAAGGTGAAAGAAAAAAGAAAAAACCCACATGGGAAGCTTTTTTTTTACTTCAATAGAAAAAGAGAATGTAAATATGTTCAGTAGTATGTACATTATTTAGACACTATCACTTTAAATGTTAAGATTGGTATGTGTAATGAAATGAGTGATGTCATTAATTGTGCCTTATAAATACTGAATGTGAGCCTTGAATAAGTCACACCCCTTGAGGAAGATTAACGACGAAGCGCTGGGGTTTTAGACACACCAAGTGTTGTAAATTGCTGTTGCACTAGTTACTATTTAAGTGTTATATCTTTTGAAAATAAAAAGACTAAGTGAAACTTTCAACTTGGCTGGTGGTTCTGCTTTCTTGGACAAGGGCTGGAGTGCAAAAAAATGTTTTGGGAATACTGAATTCACAGGTTGCCACCTGTTATTGTTGCACCCCTTTGTTAACTTGTGAGCGTATGGAGAAAATCTACATTCAGAACTTTGAACTTGGCGCCTGATTGAGAAATCCTGCGAACTAAGAAGGAACAAATCAATTTACAAAGTAAGTCCCTGTACTTGAATCTTCACTTGGTGTGGTTAGAATTTGGCTGGAGGCTATTAAATTTGGTTCCCTGTGTAATTCTCTTTGGGATTAGGAGCTTCTGATTAAGGAATTAAGCAACATAGTAGAAGCAGTATCCTATCCCATTTATTGCAGACTGAAATATCCTGATGTGTTATAAACAGAGGTGTCAGCCGGCCCATCAGCACAGTGGTTGGATTTCCGCTTGCGATGCCGGTGACCTGGGTTCGGGAACAGACTCGGGCTGCTGGAGGGCTGGCCGGGGGAGAAGGAAGAAGCATCCACAGACAGCTCACCTTCTCTGGGGGGAGGTTGGGGACACAAACCTGGCACCTGCTGGCCTCTGGTGGAGGCCGGGAGCACAACAGGACATCAGGGTTCTGATCGCTGGGGGAGTGATGGACATTGGCATTCACCTTGATGTCAGTGGCACATCACTCTCTGGGAGAAATCCAGGAGATAGCTCCCTGGCCAAAGCCAGATGACGGTCTTCGAACCCCCGCTGCTGTCAGCCCTTACAACCGACCCGCATCAGCGACACTCGGAGCTGACTGCCTAGTGCATTGGATGGCCCCAACAGTGCCTTACCTCTTGGAGGAGGGGGACCCACCCGGCAAAGGGATATGTCAGGCTACCTCCAGGGGGTCGCAATGTGAGGTAAGAGTGGGCATCGGGGGAGACAGGCAGACGTAAGGACCATGGGAGGCTTGAAGGAGAGACTGGCTAGGGGGAGCAGAGAAGCAAAAAAAATAAAATAAAAAATAAATAAATAGAGGTGTAGGGACTTGGCGAATAACCATTTTGCATTGACTACACTTAACAATTAAGAATGAAGGGGGACCGAGCTTCAGTTTAGAGGGGACAGCAACCTTGGAATAGAGGAGAGAATATTTTAAAGCTAAATTGAGTGAAGAGGGAGTGCAGTTTGAAATGACATCAGGTGGGACTAACATCAGGAATGTGTTCGATAAATCAGAGAGACTATTGATCTAAGACATGAATCTGAGCTATAACATCTCATCCCTAGAAACGTATTTGGACAGGCAACATGTCCCAAAGAGATTGAGAGTAATTAAACAGCCCTCAGTCGGTATAGAAATTTTTAAAAGGAAAACTGAATGGCTCCAAATTTCTGAAACAGCTTCAGCTGCATATACACAGCTTATTATAGAAGAAGATACCAAAAAATATTTGGAGTTGCAACAAGAATTGAAACAAATTAAGACTGAGATTACAACTTACAAAAATTACTCAGAATTCTCTCAACTAGATAAAAATCTTAAAAATAAGATACAGAAACACGAGAAAGAGATAATTATTAGAAAATAGAATAAGCTTCAAAGGGACAATCGGGAGTACGAAGAAGGGATGGCTTTTATTTCGGTTAAAAAAGAAATTAAGAGATCATGAAGTCGTGGACAATCAAAAAATAAAGCTCCCAGGAAAAATGTCAGCACTCCCTCAAGACCTAATAAAACTGTGACCATAGATTTGACTAAGAATCAAAGCCAGAGACGTTCTTTAGTGCAGACAGAAGGGAGAGGAGAAAGAGAAAAAAGCGGACCAGATGAGGAAAGAGAGGAGGCACAAAGCACCTTGAAAAAAGCACTTTGGGCCCCGAAAAATCCGACCTACAAATAATCAACCTCTCAGAAGTGACCTTAACCCCAATTCAGAAGAAAGTATTAAAGAGAGGTCTAAACTTTGTTCCTATTCCCAGGATAGATGAATTTGCGATCTACACAGACCTTTATAAGCTATTTAGAAAGATAAAACTGCGGTACTTTTCTTCAAAAGAACAAGAACAAGTAGGAGAAAGTGAAGCTGAAATAATGGGGGTTAATGCGATACAAACATGTACGGGAGAAGAGGAAGATTTTGATTTTTTAATTACAGCTATGGGAGAACCTTTAAACACTAATGCAAGTGAGATGGTGGATGCAAGTGACCTCAGGAATTTAATGGAATTGTTTGAAAGTAACCAGGTGGAGGGGACTGAAATGATGAGAACTGAGGATTTTGATAATATGAGAAAACGAATGTTTCGATGCAAGTCAGACTTTTGTCCGATAGTTTTAAATAATTCTATTTCTGCTTTTGAGAGGACAGTATTGATGCAGGTGAAAGAACGATTGGAGAAATCAGTGAAAAACACTAAAAGAAACTTGACAAGATGGGAGAAGAAGGCAATAGGAGACTTGTGAAGGAATGAAGGACTGGTAATCAAAGCCTCAGACAAACGTGGGAATATAGTTATTATGGAAAAAGCCAATTACCAATGAATGGTGGAGACATACATTTTTGATATTAATAACCATATACGAGTACATGCAAATCCCACTTTTGTATACAGAAAGGAGTTATTTTCCTTATTAAATAGCACTCTGAGCTCCAGGGACATTAATGAGAAAGAGTACGAGTATTTGTATTGTGAAAATCCAATTGTAACTACCTTCTATGCTCTTCCAAAAACACACAAGGATTTAAAAAAAAAAAAAAAACGCGGAGACCTATTGTCTCCGGAATAGGGTCTCTGACAGAACGTTTGGGTGAATTTATTGATTTATTTTACAGTATAGTGTGACAAAGTTGCCATCATTTCTTAAAGATACAGGTGATACTATATCAAAGTTTATTAATATGGAGTGGCAAACTGAACATAAATGGATCAGCATAGATGTTGAAGCACTGTATACATCAATTAGACATGTGGATGGGCTCAGAGCTGCTAGATATTTTTTGGAAAGGGATAAGGGGAACACCAATGTACCTGCTGAATTCTTGATAAAAGGTCTTGATTTTGTGCTCTCACACAACTATTTAGAGTTTAATGGTGAATTTTTCTTGCAGCAGTGTGGAACAGCGATGGAAGCCTCTATGGCCCCAGCATATGCAAATCTTTTTATGGGTTTATGGGAAGAGGAGGTATTGGGTAACTCTGTGACTAACCCTCACCACACTAAAATAGTGAGGTGGGGGGGTTTATAGGTGATTCCTTGTGTGTCTGGGAGGGTTCATTGGAGAGTGATAAAAGCTTTGTAAAATGGCTGAATGTGAACAATAGAAATTTGAGGTTCACCTCCAAGATTGATGATACTCAAATAGATTTTTTTAGATATTACACTGATCGGAGACAAAATAATAAAAAAGGTAGTTACAGAGGGGTATAGGAAAAGAACTTCAATGAATTCACTTTTGAAAAGTGATAGTTCACATCCATCAAAGCTGAAGCAATCTATACCCTATAGCCAACTTATAAGGATCAGGAGAAATTGTACAAGGGATGAAGATTTTCAAGAACAGGCAGAAGAGCTAATATTATGGTTCAAGGAAAGAGGGTATCAAGAACAAATTTTGTATGATGCATTGGAGACAGTGGAAGGGACTGCACAAGGAGAGCTACTAAGAGTAGATAATGAGGAAGTGGGGGAGGGAGGGTGGGATCCTAGTGGTGAGATAGTAACCTTCAACAGAATTCAATCACATTTCTGGTCAGATAGGGAACATTGTCTGGAGAAATTGGCATATTCTTAGGAGTGATGACATTTAAAAAAAATCCATAAATACTGTCCCAAGGATAACATTCAGGAAAAGTATGAGTTTGAAAGACAAACTAGTTCACTATCATTTTAAACAAGAAAAAACACCAGGAACCTGGTTGCCAGTTAAACCGTAGGGGTCCTATAAGTGTCTGAGGTGTAACATATGTAAATATATGGTACCAAAAAAGGATTTTATATCACCAAGTAATGGTGAAAAGCTAGTAATAAAATAATTTATTTCATGCAATATGTCCTTTGTGGTATATATCCTTTGGTGTGAATGCAATCTTTGTTACATCGGTAAAACAATAAGATCACTTAAGGAACATATACAGGAACTTGAACGTTCAATAGTAAATCAACGAATAGATACCCCTGTAGGCAGACATTACCTGAATGTACATAACTCGGATCCCAGGACACCAAGATTTACTGGTCTAGAATGGGTGAAAACCCCACAAAGGGGAGGTAAAAGGGAGGAACTATTACTTCAGAGAAAGAGCTATTGGATTTTCAGATTAAAGACAGTTAAACCTTAAGGATTAAATGATAATTGGGACTTGAAACCCTTCCTAAGAGAAGGAAAATAGAATACTAACGTATGAAATTATATAATTCTTGAGAGGAGAGCTATTCCCCCCTTCCCCCACATCCATCTTGTCCCTTCCTTCTACATTTCCATTTCCTTTTTTTTTTAGGACTTATGCAATGTTCTTTACCTAATAATAATAAAAATATGTTTTTCTTCTCTACATTTAAATTCTCTCTTTCCTTGTATCTGTTATATTTAGGTTTTCTTCTTTCCCTTATTTTTGGATTGGGGCTGGACACTGTATGCAAGTTTAGGATCCTGTGAAAGAAGAACAATTGTATAACACAATTGATAAATGTCTCTTTTTATCTCTCTTTTTTACTTTTAAGGTGAAAGAAAAAGAAAAAACCCACATGGGAAGCTTTTTTTGACTTCAATAGAAAAAGAGAATTTACTGAACAAAGCTGCCCCATCCTGTTTGCTTTATTGTCTGGCTAATGTTAATATCTGTTTTGCTTAAGAGATGGCACTTTGTATACAGTAAATAATTGTATTTTACATAAAAAATGGTTGTCTGATCCCCACATTGTGTGGGAGATTGACAAACACAAAGTGAGACTATCCTGACTAAAAAAGATATTAAGAGGGACAGTTGTTATTAGCTTAAATAACTGAGAACCATGGCAAAGAAAGATTTAAATACTTTGTAATGTTTATAGATGGAATAAATCTGTCCAGGTAATTGCTGTCTAGGGATATAAAATACTTCTTTTGTTACTGTAATAATTGTTTTAGAAATGGACAGTGGGAGATAGAATGTATATACGTTCAGTAGTATGTACTTAATTTAGACACTATGTAAGGGGTGCTAGCTGCACATTTGAGCAGACTTGATAGACCTCTAGGCCTTTATCTGCTGGCAAATTTCGTATGTTCATACACTATCACTTTAAATGTTAAGATTGGTATGTGTAATAAATGAGTGGTGTCATTAACTGTGCCTTATAAATACTGAATGAGAGCCTTGAATAAGTCACACCCTTTGAGGAAGTCTAATGCCTAAGCGCTGGGGTTTTAGACACACCAAGTGTTGTAAATTGCTGTTGCACTGGCTACTATTTAAGTATTACATCTTTTGAAAATAAAAAGACTAAGTGGAACTTTCAAATTGGCTGATGGTTCTGCTTTCTTGGACAAGGGCTGGCGTGCAAAAAAACATTTTTGGAATGCTATTCCACGAACTTGGGTAACTTTACAGAAAAGAATGGGATTGAAAGTCTTGCCTACATTGACATGTTTCAGAGCCTCTTTAAGAAATGTGTTTGAGAGACACTGTAACTGCTTTGGATAAATAAGTTTGGCCTAACACTTTAATGATTTCATAACATTTTAACTGAATGTATTTTGTAATTTTGTACTATTGTATCTGTGCATGTTGTAAATTGTTTTATGTTTCATGTTTGGATGCAATTATAAATGAGAACATTTCTAAATTTTACTAACCAATAAATGAAAGATTCTGATTCATAACTGATGATCTTCCAGAATATCTTCACCATTGATTACCACACCCACCTTCCATCTCACACTCCAGCAATGCAAGGGCCTCTGGGTAGCTTACCATGACAGTGCTGGCCAGCACCACATAGTGCCAGGGCACCTCCCAAATTGAACTACCAAAAAAGTAATTTTTTTTCTTCAAACAAAAAAGGTCAAATTGGGGTGGCAGTCCGGCCCTCATACCAAGCAAAAAAAGATGGTTCATTCGTTCCTTCCTTCCTCCCTCGGGGTATATCTCCTCTTAGGGTATATCCCTGTTAGTTGCTAAATATAATCTGTGCTCTGGGAACTATTCAATTTAACTCCCTGTGGCAGCTGCACTGTCTGTGGAAGAGTGCTATGCATTGGGATTGGATCAAGTACACTTTAGCTTTCACACAGGGTACAGCCCTGTCAGTGCAGGAGAAGCAGGTCATTTTCTCTGATGGTTTCTCTTCTGACTGTACCGGACTACTTTTTGGCTGGTATGCCCTTCTTCTTCCGTTATGCCAGCTGGGCTGTTAGCCCACTACCCCTAGGGGTGCCTGAGGAGATAACACATCTCAGCTCCTTTGGGCTGCTCAGTCCTACAACTCCACATACACCTGAGATTATCATTTCTTTCCCTGATGAGAGAAAATGGGCATAGTTTACTGACTATCCAGTCAGTCCTCTAGCTGGTGGCATGGGGTTTATTTTTCTAGGAATCTGTGTGATTCATTCCTTTTTTAGCACATTATGCCATCTCAATTAAAAGAGGGTCACAATCCTGGGCCTCCCCTTCTTGCCTTCCTTGCCAGGGCCATATACTTCAGGGCTACGATTTTAAGATCACTATCTCCTGGCTGGCTAGTGGTGTGAGGCTCTGATTCCATACCCAACTACCCCTTGTGTCACCTAGTATATTCTGTCTCTTTATCTAAAGGTTGGTAGTAGAGTTTTATTTTGTTTATATATATATTCCTATGTCCTTTCCCTATCCATATGGACTAGAAAAATTCTTAGCTCTCTCTTAGCTTTTCCCACTTTGTTTCTCTCCTGGGGAACAGAACTGAGCTTAGTGAGGGAGCTGGCTATGGTTACTGGCTGGTCCATGACACTATGGGGGGGTGTACAGGCACCATGCTCAGTAGCCGTGACCAACCCCCTGGAAAAAGCCTTGCTCCCATGGGGTCCTGGTGCTGCCAGCCCAGACCCGTAAGCCGAAATCAATGTTGAGAATATTCTGGAAGGTCAGCAGTTACTATAAGTATGTAACTTTAATTTTCAGACCCCAGTGGCCCAGGGGTAGGAAGCTGGGCTTGGATCACAAACCTTGGACTCCTACATGGTAGTGCAGTGCAGTGCCACCAGGTCAGGCTGCTATTAGTCACATTTTCCTTTCTGTTTGATTCAAACATTTTGCCTGGTTTTCTATTGGTTTGATCACATTACTATATTTTCTGGTAGTTTTCTTTTACATTTTTCCATACTGATTTGAGTAAAAAGGACATTTTGTCCCCAAACAAGATGGAAAAATGTAAGAATGTGGACACAAACAAAAGGTAACATGATCAAACTGATAGGGAATAAAGAAGTGTTTTTTTTACATCAAACAATATGAAGAAAGTGACCTGCTCATTGCATTCCAATACTACATTTGCTCTCTTGACTGGGGCAGCACACTGATTGCCTGACTTCAGTTTATTGTCCACAATTACCCCCCCACCATACTTTTACCTTGCACTTCTTCACATTAAATCTAAGCATCTATTTCTCATCCCCCTGCCCCCTAATGTGTGCTGATCCCTCTGCAGTGCCCCCCCCCCACCGGAATGAATTGATTTTTTGGCCAATTTAATATCAGCAGCAAACTTAAGCAGCCTGCTATGGGCTCTCTCTTTCAGGTCATTAATTCATTTTTTAAGGAGCAACAGAATCAGTACTAACCCCTGGGGTACTCCACTCATTACAGTACATCATTCCACAAAATTGATATTCAGGAAATAAGACTGAATCATTTGTTGGATAGAAGAAAATGCATCTCTGTGACTGGTACCTGCAGAATACGACTTTGTTTTTTTCACTATAAAATCTGTTTTCAAATATATGTACAATAAGCCATAAATAGTACAAAATCCTTTGTAAATGGAAATGTATGGAATTTGGAATAAAACATTTCTCAGAGAGCTACTGATTCCCCAGGGAGACAGAAAATATTTAGAAGCAAATCAGATTATATTTCATATGTTCCTCTTTCCTGCATTCTTTATTGGTAGCAATTTTGTTACCTTTGAGAAAACCAACATACCATTTAAGTGATAATATGACAACAGTAGTACTATTCGAGGCGATACGACTGTGGCGTGGATAAAGTGTGAGGCCAAAGGTTGCGTGCTTTATACCCAGGAAGTAACCTATTGCCAAGCACAGTACTGCAACAATATTATCACTATTATGCTTCATGTATTAGTACCCTTCCTTCTCTACTGCCCATACCCCCAAAATATGTATGTTCAGGTGTAATATTCACACTGTTGCTCTTTACTGCTCATACAAAACAAAAAAGGGAACTGCCAACAGGGTAGTATACATTACAGAACCTTTTCCCTTCTGTATATACAGCTTTAATATGTTTAACCCTCCTTCCAGCTGTCAATGCCCTCCCCTCCATGTGTGAAACCTTTCAGTGATTACAAAGACTTGTCATTCTTAGCATAATGTTTGCAATTGATAGCATGTTCTATAGGTATGGATGGAGAAAGCTTCTGGTCTGTAAATGAACATGATGGCAGTTCCCAGTTTCCTTTTCAAGGGCAGTGAAGGTAAGTAGCATCATGAACATCACACTTATACTGTGACTATTTTTGGGGGTGGATGGGGGATTCAGAGAGTACCTGAGGGATGGTACTTGGCAGCTGAGTAGGAGTTGATGCCTTCAATTTTTCTTTGTTTATTTGAGGCTGATGAAGACAGAGACTGTGACCTCCATTTTGTCTCCAGTTGCTGCGAGACCCGCAAATACCAATCAGTATGCAAGTTAAGATGATGATAAAGTCACAACTGTCATTTTTTGGTTAATAAAATCACAGTTATACATTTGCAGCAGGAAAACCGGTTTGCAGCTCTGGCTTCTAACTGTACGAGATTGTCCACATGTCATATAATACAACACAATTCAGCTGACACTTTTATTTATACACCCTTGGAGAGACAGTAAAATGTAAAGACAACACATATTATCTTTGTGTATACAATGTATGTAGGGATTCCACTGCTTAAATAAATGCATTATTTTCCCAAGACTCTGACCCAAGTGAAAGATAAACAATGTTATTCACCCAATGGGTAAATATCACAGTTTATTTTTCACTGGCCTACATCGCAGTCAACTTGATTGACAACCCATTCTGCGAATCCCACAATGAATCTGTTCTTAATTGTCACACAGAACACAGTCATTGTATACACAGAACATACAACAGACTGCGTTCAAATATGCCATTAATTTCCATTTGTGAGGTGGCGGGGCTTTCATAACTCACTCATGGGCGGGATATGGCCCTGCCCTCTCACTCATGGAAATAAATGGGATATTTGAACATAGGCCATTGTATATCCGCTATATCCAACTTCAAGATAACATGTTATCTTGTTGTTAGTATTGTTATAAATGATATGTTAATGGTTAGATACATCACAATACAATAATGAGCTTACAAAGGAACAGCTTTCATTGACTGATGATATCACAATAGCGCTGTACAGCAGTGAAGCAAGAAAAGAAAATCAAAGTGAAGCAGTTAAATTTTCAAGCAAACAGCAGGCTGTAACTAGAAAATGTATGCTGTATAAATTGAATATACAATAATCTGACTCAAAATATGCAGTTTAACATCACGAGTGATGGAGCAGGACTTTCTCAGCTCATGTGTAGGCTCTGCCACTCATCTTGCCCCCTCACACTTGAAGATAAATAGCAAATTCTGAGTTAGGCCATTGCATATATAGTATGTGCAAAAAAAAGGACCGGCACCAGTTACTGTTACTTTTACTGTGCCAAAAAGTAGCACAAAGTGCTTAATTAAAAATGAGGGGGGAATTTGGATAGCCTCACCCTCAAACTGGAAGTCACATGGATTGTACAGTTGGGGGCATTGCACACTCCAGGACTGAATAAAAGAATTGAGCATGCCCCCTTGTTTAAAGCTAGCTGAGTGTAATTATTGCTATGCCTCCTCTTCTGTATTAATGATCTGTTTTTTCTGCTTTTCTCTTTAAGCCATTGATTACTGGCGAATTCATCAAGTTCGTCTGGGAACAGCCTGAATGCGGAACATCCATTATTTATTTACAGCATGTGAATCTTAGCAATTTAATTAAATGGATTACTTTCTTTCTGCATAGTGGCTTTGTACCAAATTTCATTTTACTGCTTTTAACACTGTTTGCTACTACTGTTGTATTTATCACTAAGCACCACTGTTACTTTAAACACTGACTGTTAATTGGGATATAGCAGCAGTGTCCACCCCCCCAACTATGCCATGGAGGGGAACTGGTCAGGGGTTCCGTAGATAGGCGTCCCGACCTTATTGCCACTATTAGTGTGAGTGTGCTTGCAATGTTTCTCATTAAGCACTTTTGAGTAAACAATTTTGCAACCACTTTATATTTAACTGTAACTGCTACCAGTCCTTTTTTGCTTTTCCTCAATGCTTTTTTGACTAAGCACGGTTACACTGTGGGGTGACCAGTTGTTTGTCATATACAGCATATGTCTGCATTGCTCTATCCATTGTTCCTTACTATTAGGTTAATTTGCATGGAAACTAGTGTTGCTCAGATAGTATCCTAGAAATTAGGATACCAACAGATACCTCCCATTTGGCCAGACAGTTGCTGTGGTAGGATGATAGTAGTACTATCTGACCATGGATCTTACCCTCTAGGATCCAGCTCGGATTCTATCTGACCTAGGATCCCTGGGTCTGACCTAGGATCCATCACTGTCTGACCTCGGATCGTATCTGATCTACGATCCCTGAATCCTAACTAGGGTCCATTGCTATCTGACCCTGGATCCTACCTATCTAACCTAGGATCCCTGGATCCTAACTAGGATCCATCGATGTCTGACCCTGGATCCTAACTATCTAACCTAGGATCCCTGGATCCTAACTAGGATCCATCGATGTCTGACCCTGGATCCTATTTAACCTATGATCCCTGGATTCTATCTAGGATGCATCACTATCTGACCCTGGATCCTACACCTGTCTTTGGTAGGATTTCTAGTAGGATCCAATGTAGGATATCAGCACTATCTGACAGATAGTGGTAGGATCCACAAAAGGACTATCTGAGCAGCACTAAAGGAAACATGATCTTTGACTCCCAGAGTTCATCTGCTTTTGTTACTTCATCCTTTGCTGAAGTCATAATCCTCCATGACATCAAAGCTTCTTGCTGTAAAAATGATGATGATGACACAAACACAATCTTGTGACTTTAGCAATGGATTAAACAGCAGGAGCAGATAAATACTTTGGGACAAGGATCCACATTCCTTGTAAATTAACACAGTAATAAATAAGAACATTTATAAAATCTGAATTATGTTTATATAAACAGGTTGCTCACCTGTAACAGTAGTTCTAGGAGTGGTATATGTTGTTCATCCACACTTATTGGCATGTCCCCTATCACTTTAAATCTTGCCGGAAGTCTTCAAGTTGGCTCCTCCCACCCACCCGGGTGGTATAACCCTCTGCTCCGCCCCATGATGCCAGATCTTAGCCTGCTGGAAGCCAGGTGTTGTGCGTCTGCAGCCGGGGAGGTTGGGTGGGTCCGAGAGGATGAACAACATATACCACTCCTAGAACTACTGTTACAGGTGAGAAACCTGTTTTTCTAGGATCGGGATATGTTGTTCATCCACACTCTAGAGACTCTAGCAGTTCTCCAGGAGGAGGAGGGAGGCAAAGTGCACACCCCCTACTTAGGGAACAGAGATTGGAGAACTGAGGCCCCAAAACCAGCATCCCGGTGTGACTCAAGGTCGATGTGGTAATGGATAATGAAGGTGTTTGCTGACTTCCAGGTAGCAGCCCGGCAGATTTCCTGGATAGGGATGTCCCTGGAAGCAGCCACCAAAGCAGAGGTATGGCGGGTAGGATGAGCTCTTATCCCTTTGGGAGGCTCCACGCCAACCAGCTCATAACACAGACTTATGCAAGATGTAATCCACCTTGCAATAGTCCATTTTGCTGCAGGTCTGCCAGAAGCAGCTTCAGCGTAGGTGACAAATAGCTGGTGAACCTCTCCCCGAATTTCTGCCATCTTCTTCTTGTACAGTAATAGAAGAGAGCTCGTCTCAGGTCCAAAGTATGGAGCCTGTACTTGGCCTCCAAGGTGTAATTAGGGTAGTAAACCGGCAGAGTTAGCATCTGGTTAAGGTGAAACTCTGACACCACCTTCGGCTGACTGGCCTGTGCCTGGTAAGCAGAGACGGCTGCCAGGTGCACCCTAAGGATCGATGAGAGACACCAAAGGTAGTCGAGAATGTTAGCCACTGGACAGGACAGAGGGTCCAGGCCCTTGCCCTGACACAAAATAGAAAACCTTTTCCATTTGAAGGCATAACATATTCTGGTTGATTCTTTTCTGGATGCCTCCACCATGGTGAGGACATCCTCAGAAAGACCCAAAGCCTGGAACTCTAGCCGCTCAGGTACCAGGCTGTGAGGTGCAGGGATTGAAGGTCCGGATGGTATACCTTCCCCTGGTGGAGAGAGATCAGGACCGGGCATGCTGGAAGCAGCCCTGGGGGCCTGCAGCTGAGGCTGAGGAGATCTGGATACTAGAACTGGTGCGGCCAGTCTGGGGCTACCAGAATCACCTTCGCCTTGTCTGTCCTCACCTTGAGGAGCACCTTGTGGATCAAGGGAAATGGAGGGAAGGCATAGAGGAGGCCTGAGGTCCACGGCCTCGAGAAGGAATCCTCCCTGCAGTGAGCCCTGCTGAGGGGAGGCGGGCATGAAACAGTCTCAGCTTGGTGTTTTCCCTGGAGGCAAACAGGTCCACCATCAGCTTGCCCCAGTGGGAGAACAGGCTGTAAGCTACCTCTGGATGGAGAGACCACTTGTGGGATGTCTCACCCAAGTGGCTGAGAGCATCCGCCAGATGATTTGAGGCTCCTGCCACATGGATGGCTAGGAGATCCACCTCCAAACATCTGACGAGAGTCCAGGTGTGGACTGCCTCTCTGCAAAGCAGATGGGAGTGCATGCCACCCTGTTTGTTGAGATAGTACATGGTTGTGGTATTATCCATCTGGACTTGAACCACTTGACCCCAGAGCTGAGGAGAGAAAGCTGACAGCACCAGTCTGACTGCTCTGAGCTCCAACAGGTTGCTGTGGTATCGGAACTCCTCAGGGGTCCAGAACCCATGGGCCCTTTGGTCCCCATGTAGGCTCCCCAGCCCATGAGAGAGGCATCGGTCATAAAGACGGCCATTGGCTTGAGGCGGACAAATGGGATCTCTTCCTGCAACCAGTCTGGGGCGGTCCACCAATGGAGAGCATCCCACATCTTCTGGGTTACAGTGATCAGCTGGTCGAAATGACCATGGCGCTGAGTCCACTGGGTGGCCAGCTGCCACTGGAGGGGGCGCATGTGCAACTGGGCCCAACGGACCACTGAGGTGCACGCCACCTTGTAACCCAGAAGGCGCAGAAAGTCCTGGGCAGGGCGCAATTGCCCAACCAGAAATGATTGGGCAAAGGAAGAGAGAACCTCTGCCCTGTCCACCGGGAGCTGAGCTCTGACTTGACGAGAGTTGAGCTCTGCCCAGATGAAGCACATTACCTGGGAAAGTATGAGTTCCGACTTGGCCTCATTGATCAGGAGGCCTAGTTGGGAGCAGGTCTGAAGGGCCAGGTCCCTGGACCTCTCCACCTCCTGTTGGGTGGGACTTGCTAGGAGACAATCGTCGAGGCAGGGATAAATCCTGACCCCTCCCCAATGTCCGAGATGGGCTGCCACCACTGCAATGCATTTGGTGAAGACCCGTGGGGCTGATGACAGGCTGAACGGCATGGCTCAGACCTCGTACAGGGTCCTTTCTACTCTGAAGCAGAGGAACTGCCAATGAGACGGACAGATTGGGACATGAAAGAATGCATCCTGCAGATCCAGTGAACAGAACCACAAGTTTCACTCCAAGGATGGTATGATATGGGACAGACTGACCATCCAAAAGGTGCGTGACCTGAGATATTGATTCAGGTCATGCAGATCTAGAATGGGACAGCAGCCCCCCATCCGCTCAGGCACCAGGAAGTACCTGGAGACAAAGCCTGGGTCCGCTGGAGGATCTGCCACTGGAACTACTGCCTCCTTGTGGAGGAGCTGAGCAATGTTGTCTCGAGAGCCGACTAAGTCTGGGCGGATACTCTTTCCTCCCAAGGGGCGCGGGCTCGGCTTGGAGGGTACTGCTCGAATTCCAGAGGCAGTCCCTGACCGACTACTTCCAGAATCCACCTGTATGAAGTGACAGCAGACCAAGCGGAAAGGATGTGGCGGAGCCGGCCCCCCACGGGAGGACCCAGAGCTGACGTGAAGGGACAGGGGGAGGCAGCCCCACCCTGTCACTGAGCAGGCATGGAGGAGGAGAATCCAGGACCTGAACCTCAGCCTCCTTTAGGGGCCTGGGAGGGCCCGGGCTTGGGTTGGGGGTGCCAAGCTTGAGCCTGCAGCTGCTGTTGCTGCTGTCCTCCTTGAAAGGAGGGCTGCTGTGCCGCAGGGGAAGAGTGCCGAAAAGGCTTCTTCTGCTGCTGGTTCTTGCCCGAAGAACCCTTGGCCGAAGTAGCGTCCAAGGTGGCACTGGACTGCTCAATACACTGGAGATGACCAGCCACACCCGGGCCAAAAAGATCCGTGCCCAGGAAAGGCACATCAGCCAGTTTGTGCTGAGTGTCCGCTGGGATGGAGGAGAGTCTCAGCCAAGCCCTGCGATGAGAGACAACTGCGGCTGCCATCGAACGGGCACAAGAATCCCCAATGTCCAGGGCTGTCTGAAGCTGCTGTTTGGCAACAGCTCGGCCCTGATCCCAGACCTGCTTGGACGTGGTCTGCATGTTCGGGGAGGTGTGGGAGGACTTCATCCAAAGACACCAAGAGGGCATGGAAGAAGTGTGCCATGATGACGGCCGAACTTGCCTGACAAAGGCCCAAGGAAGAAGCCGCATAGACCTTCCTGGCTGAACGGTCCACGAATTTGGACTCTTTCTCGGGAGGTCGGTCAGTGTCGGCAGAACTGCCAGTATGTCTGAACACAGAAGCTGTCACCAAGCTCTCGGCCAAAGAGTGCTCTGTGAACCCCGCAAGGGACCCCATGGGCACTGCATACTTGCGGGCCCTACGGGCAGATGGTGCTGGACAAGAGACAGGGTGCTACAGAGAACTAAGGCCGGGCCAACAATGGCCTCAGCCACAGGAAAAGCCTCTGAGGGGTATCCCCTCTCTTGAGGATGTCCACGAGAGGGTACTCCGTCTTTTTCTGGACTGGCTCCAGGGGCATGAGATGAGGCAAAGAATGCCCTGAAAGGATGAAGGACCTTCATCCGTCTCTAACCCACCAGCTGATTCAACATCCCTGGGATGAGAATGCAGGACGGTCACATCCGAATCTGAGGAATCCGGATACAACGGCCGACCACCCAGGTCACTCTCAAACCCCCGAGGGCGGTCTGGGGTGACAGTGACCGAAAGACGTCGGGGAAGCCCAGTGTCTGGCCTATCTTCTTTAGAAGGAGCCCCTCCCACAGGCAGCTTGGTCGGTGGTTTCACCACTATTGGTGGAGAGGCCGGTTTAGGCCGAACTGGAGGTTTCCGACTTGATCGGCTCTGAAGGAGTTGGCTTCAGCCTAGGAGGCGAAAAGCCAAGTCATGGCTGGGGTGGAAGAGGGGTTGGCTTGTGCCCAGTCAAAATCAGCTGTTGCCACATGAGGTCCTCGTGGCGCCGCCGGAATTTCCACCAGAGCCTCTCTTCATCTGAGGATGACAGATGGCATCGCCTCTTTTTAAAGCACTTGTGGCTCTTCCTCAGCCTTTCAATTAAGGAGGTCCTGGACCTTGATTGAGATTGGACAGGTTGATTCAGTTGCTTGGGAGACACTGGCAGGACTGGTGATTTCCCGGGGTTGGGGACCACTTCCTCGATGGGATTCCAGGCAGGCTGGGTCTCCTCATCGGGGAAAGTAAGGATCGGAGTTTGATTGACAGAATCGTCGACTGGAGTCGGCGACAATGGGTCGATCAGGTCGATGACTATCTCCACGTCATCGATCGACACTTTGGTCGACTGGCCAGATGGCAAAGCCGAGAAGCCAGTGGCCAAAGTGGCAATTTTGACCGAAGTCGAGACTGCCGATTCCTGGGACCACCTCTCCCAATCCAAACGTCTCCGTCAAGACGAAGATGATCCCAGGTCCTTTTCCTGCTTACAGGACCGAGAGAAGTGCGTGCCCGCAGGATCCTCTCCCTTAGTCAGGGGAGACTGGCACAACTCTTGGAAGGAACCCGAGAAAGGTGGAGCCCAGGTTGAGCGGAACAAAGAAGCTCTGGGACGAAGCTTCTGCAGCCCGAGCTGCTTACTCCTCGAAGACTTGCATGCATTCCAATTGCTCGGTGGATCCCATAGCCATGGAAACTGCCCACTGAGCCTCCTTAGATTTCACTGGAGGGTTCTGTTTTTCTGGCCTCCCCAACTTCAGATGTGTGAGATGGTCATCGTGGACATTAGGATGAATTGCGAGACAAAGACTGCACTTCGAGATGTCATGGTCGACACTGAGGCAACAGATGCACACGGTGTGGGGATTGGTGTGAGACATCTTCTGGACGCAGGAATACCAGTGAAATCCGGGGGAAGACTTGTCTTCCATAATCGAAGGTCAGTAGCTGCGATCGCTAATGCGAACTAGATGGATTTTCGGAATAACCAAAGGTTTTTTAGCCAGGGCCTAGAAAATGCAGGAGCATGAAGGAGGTAACCTGAATCTTCCAGTGGAAAGGAAGATCTGGCATCATGGGGCGGAGCTGAGGGTTATACCATCCAGGTGTGTGGGAGGAGCCAACCTGAAGTCTTCCGGAAAGATTTAAAGTGGAAGGGGATATGCCAAAGATTGTGGATGAACAACATATCCATGATCCTAGAAGTTATGTTTCTCAAAGTCTTCCCATAAAGTAAGTGACAAAATCATTAAGGATATTGGCATGAAGACACATTTGTAAATATCTACACTAGGACCCTCTTGACCAGTACCTTTTCCCCTTAAACAAATGCTACCTTGGCATGCAAACATTCAAATAAATAAATTTAGGCAGAATTCCATTTGTATCTTAGTTTTTTCAATATTTCTGTTTCTCTTTTTCTTAATTAAGGATACTTGCATGACAAGACGGGAATTAGTGTAATCCACAAACACTAAACAAGCCAAAGTGCAATATATTCAGTCTGCTGTTCCAACTTCACGTTTGAAATGTTAGTATATCCACTGCAATCACTAAAAAGCTCTACATTCAGGGCTTTCTGTTATCTCTTTTCATCTGCATAACTCTGCACCCTCAGTCTTAGTGCCCAATCTGATACCACTATGCTGAGTGCGGACCTGCGGTCCTCTTTTATCACACCCTTGCATCCCTGCAGATGCCCTTGTCCCCTTATAGCAGATCTTTCCATTCACTCAGGATCCAGCAGTAGGTGGGGGTGGGGGACTACTGGAGCTGGCAAGCCACTGTAGCACAAGTTGAAGACCGCCTTCATACAGCCACACTCGCATGAGTTTATCACTGTACAGTGAGGCATTATGTGCTGAATAATAATCACAGTATTATTATTTTTTTTTTTTACAATGATGAATTAATGTCACTAGAAAATATCATTATATGTAGCTGAGTTACTGTGACATCCCCTGCATCCCCCCTCTACATAAGACTATACCATATCTTGACCTAATGGGGGGGGGGAGAACTGACATTGTGTGGGCACCCACAACATTGATGCCACACCGCAGCCCATCAAAAGAGGCAGTTCAGTGGAAGAAGGAGCATCTCCCTTGTCCCGGAGTCTAAGGAGCTACCTCTGCAGTACTCTTTAGACCCCTTCAGCATGTTGTAGGAGTCCAACCTGGGACACCAACCTGGATTTCCACCAGGTAACACAGTATCTATCCCCAGTGCAGTCAGGCCATTCAGTGCCTTTTAGTAGTTTTCAGAAGAGGTAAAATAGGCTTCCTTCTCTAGGGGTGACCAGAATCTAGCCTGTGGTATGGACTACTCTAGGACAAAAATGAGAACAGCTTACCAAGTAAGCAATAAGATACAATGGGGTGTGCATTGTGCTGTCACAATGCACACCCAGGGGCATAGTTAGGCATGACATAGCAGGCAAAGTGTCTTCAGCCCCTGGGTGTGCACTGTGACAGCACAATGCTCAAACCCCAAAGTGTCTTACTACACTGATGAAATGGGCCCTAAACATTTTACATTAACAAGGAAAAACAAACCGTGAGAATTATTGTAAAGTAGTTCCTCTGCTGCTTGGTGCAACTAGGGTGTGCAGAGATGAAGTGTTTCCCAGGTGCACTACCATTCTGCCTCTTCCATGAAGTATGTAGAAGAGAGAAAGAAAAAGAAAATATCTTTCCATGTGGTACAGCAGTTTACTGAAGCAGGGAGTTATTTAATTAGTTTTAGTGAGAGCTGTGGTGGGATCGTGACTTGGGAGGTAGCAGGTGGGGTTGTGCCCAGTGCTGCAGGCCATCACAGGACAGAGATGTCTTGCCAGCAACATACTCCCATCTGCAGTACCAAGATTTATCAGTATAATGGAGGTCTGTGTTTAACTGGGTTGACTCTGCTGAAAGGTTATTGGGAACCAGAAGTGCAAGCTGAAGCACACAGATTTAGGTGACAACTGCTATAATCACAAGGAACATTTAAAAAAAACAAAGCCAAGTTGTAGTAAATATATGACAGAAACAAAAGGTTTTAGTGAGAGACTTGTAGGAAGAGTTTTGTGTAGATAACTGAAGGAAGTGACTGTTGAGCAGTGGGTGGCAGAGTGAGTGAGGGAGTGGGGGGACAAGCTGTCATGTAAGCAGATCTCGGAGATGTTAAAGAAAAAGACAATAAAGAAATAGGCACAAGATATGCTAGCATGTGAAACTGTGTCTGGAAACAGAAGTAACCATAGAGAGGATGGTTGATTTTGAGCCGGTGTGTGGAGTCAAAAAACGCAGCTCTTCTGGATAAAAAAAATGTCTGCTGTTTAATTTTGAAAATTCTAAACTCTGTCCAAGGAGTTGTTTTTTTATGCTGCACCCTGGTTACTGAGGCTTGTTATATATGTGTTTTGGGCTCTCACAACACACTAGTCCCAGCCAATCAGAATGCAGTATTTCCTTCCTCCATTCCACAAGTTTCATCACATTACTGCATATCTAGAGAATATAGAAACCCATTTCATAGAACTGCAAACCATATTGTTTATTGCTACATTACACAAATAGAACACCCCCTTTATAACCTACATAATTTATGTTTTTTTTTTTTTCATGATAATTTATCTGGTTTAATTTCTTGGCTGTGATGCAGTGTATCTTGACTTCATTTATCCCCAAAAATTTAACAGTCGTAACTCTACGCGAGATAGTTGCATATACTCTATTACCAGCATGCACTTATGTGCTCATTTGCTTGATTTTAAAGAAATGCACCATAGTCAATATCTAATTTTTTATCAATAAGTTATAAGACAATTCAACAGAACTAGTGTGTGCTAAGAAGAATGGCATCATCGTTTCTTGCTTCCACTGCTACCATTTGCAGATATGTTAACATTTCTGCTCATCTGAGGAAAGTGTACAGTTGGGGTCCTCTCAGTTGGCCCATACAGACCCAAGTTTCTGGCAGCAGCTGATTTCTTAAGAGGTTTAACACTGGGGAAAGGGCTGAAAACCAGTGGTTTTGAAGTGCTGGCTTTGGGAGTCTGGCAAAGTGTTCCACTTTCAGAACTAGATGAATCAGATGAATGCCTTTGGCACTGCTGATTCCTCATGGGCACAGTCTCTGTTTTTTCAGTGTGGTTTAACTCTAATGCCTCCAACTTGTGCTGGACCTCAGTCACGTTAGCATTGGCATCTCTGTAAACAGGCTCTGGGGACTGTCCATCTGCTTCCATAATAGTCCTGTCTTCTGAACCATCTTTATTTCCTTCTGGGTTGTGTGCAGGACTCTGCAATAATTCCTTGTTTGCCTTAGGGTTTCCATCTTTAACAATATCAGTTTGATCTTCGATTAGCCCTATAGTATCCCCATAGCCTAACTGGCCTTTTGCCCTCGCTATGTTCTTTCGATGTACTCTAATGTGCGGTGCGCCATGGAGAGTTCAGTTTTGATTTCAGGTCTTCGTGGGGAAAGGATGGTTTTGATCCTGTCACATGAACGATTGCATTTCTTGTAGCCTTGTTCGTTGATTTAATTCTCTTACCCAGGAGGAGGTGGTTAATCACTGGAGTCTGACTAACCTGAGAAGGCAGAAGACTGGTAACTGGTCCTTTGTCTGAAAGAGAAATAAATATTATTAGAGGTGATAATTAAATAAGTATAGCATTAGTACATCCACCACCGTATCTCCCTCTAAAAACTATTGTGGTAAAATACTACCAAGGATCAAAATGTCAGCACCTTGGAAAAATTCTACCGATTAGTAAACTTGCATATATTGTTTTCATTTTACGAAAGTTGAGAAGGGGTTACTTATTTGTAACTGCAGCTCTACAACTAGTATTCAGTACACATCAACATAGACAAAATGCACGGAGCATTCTCAGTCACTGGAAACCATCTTAAAGCTTGATTCCTCCTACCACCTGATTATGTGTCACTTTGTGTTCACCCCACCACATTCAGATCCAGACATGGGAAAGAGATCCAAAAAGAAAGCCTGGCCAACGTAGGTTGGGCAGGATGAGTGGATGTAAACTAAATACTAGTAGTAGAACTACAGTTACAAGTAACATGTTTTTCTAACTACCTAGATTCAGTTCACTATTCACATTTAGGCAGACTCTAAGCAGTCCTCCAGCAGGAGGGGGTTAGGCACACACTACAAGGTTTTTAGGTGAACAGAAACTAGAGGACTGACCTCCCAAAAGCAGCATCCTGGCAGATGATTAAGTCAGTGCAGTAGTGGGAAATGAAGGTGCGTGCACTAGACCAGGAAGCAGTCTTGTAGATCTCAGCAGTAGGGATGCTCCCGGCAGCACCAATGGAGGCAGCTTTGTTTCTGGCAGAATAAGAACACTGCCACAGCAACTACTGACCAACCAACTGACCGAACACAAAGCATAAGGTAATCTACCTGGCAATGGTCTGTGTGGCTGCTGGTCTGCCTTGAGTAGCTTCAGTGTACATTACAAGGTCGCGATGAAATTCTGTCATGTGCTCCTTTTATAGGAGTGGGGTCTATGACAGTCTAGAAAATAGGATCTACCCATTTGTTTGAAGAATGCTACTACAGAAAAACATGGATAGCAACAAGGGCTGGTTCAGATGGAATTCAGGTACCACCACGAGCAGAAATTTCACATGCAGGCGTAGAACAACAGCGTCCTCATTGAAAAATAGAAATGAGACTCCACAGAGTGGTTGTGATTGGGGTTCTTCAAACATCTAGATGATGTGATAGGGACCAGGAACATGGACTTCCATGACAGCTGGAAATTGTGCATCAACTAAAATGGCTTCTTCATGCACCACAATAGTATCACCATTCAGTCCCACAATAGTGGGGGAAATACCTAACCAGAGGGAATAGGTGGTCTAACCCTTTAAAAAATTTTGGGACTACTTTCTCCTGAGTCTCAGTCAGGATATAAGCCTTGGTGCTGTATGATGAAATGGTCACCAGGTGCACCAAGAGGGATTCAGCTTGTTCTCTGGAATAGAAAGAGGTCAGTGGTAGTCCAGGATGTACTTCGCAGAGCAGGAAAGTGTTAACAGCACACACATCTTGCATCAGCATCAGAACCCCTTCCAGTTTAACTCACATATTTTGCAAGTAAACTACTTCTAAGATGTTGACAGTACTCTGAGAACATCCTCAGAAAGTCTGGAACTCTTGCCTCTCAATAACCAAGCTATCAGGTGCATGGATTTCAGGTCTAGGTGCTGGACCATTCCCTCAGACCTTGTAAGGAGGCCTGGCCTGACTGAAAGCACCCATGGTGGCTTATTGTTGAGACTGAGAAGGCCCTTGTGCCAAAACTAGAGAGGCTAGTCAGGAGCAATCAGACTGAGGGTTGTGTGGGCCTTCCAGAGCTTGAGAAGCACCATATGGATTACAGCAAATAGAGAAAAGGCATACAGAAGACTTCATGTCTATGGACAGGTGAACGCATCCACTGGCAATGTGCCTTGTTACAGGGGATGGACACAGATTAGCCTCATCTTCCTGTTTCCCCAGTAGATATAGTGGAGTTCCACATGCAAAAAACACCTGGGACACTACCTGTGGGTGCAGACACCACTTGTAAGATACCGCTCCTACATGGCTGCTCAAGCCCACCACATGGTCTGCCAAATAGGTCCACTTTGAACAGGAGAGCCAGTAGCCATGTTATCAGGGCGTTCTGGTAGAGCTAGAAGGAGTGGGTACTGTTCTGCTTGTTCAGGTAGAACATAGCAGTCATTTCCATGTTGTCTTAGAAAACCTGGCCCAAAACAATTAGCGCAAACTTCAAGAGTATCAGGTAAACTGCCTGGAGCTCCAGTAGGTTGCTGTGCATCTTACTCATGGGGTGGCCAGATTTGTGCACCCTAAAGTTCTGCAAATGCATCTCCATTTAACAATGAAGGAGTCTGTTAAAGCCTCTGGCTGAGTACAAACAAAAAGAAAGGAAACGCACTCATACCCATGGATGGGGTCAGAAATAACACTCTGAACAATACAGCAAGGTGAATTGCATGTTATTAAAGTCAATCAAATTTCACTGCTTAATGTAGTAAAGTTCAGTCTACGTGCTATTCATATTAAACAGGCCTCTGACTCTCTCCTACTGTTCATCCCAGCACTTCAGTCTTCACCTTCGTGATGAAGGCAGAGGCTTATTTAATAGGAACAGCACTTAAACTGCACTAGGCTGTGACATTTGGATGACTTAAATAAAACACAAGTGCCCTAGCTCTAGTGTGCAGAGTGTTATTTGTGCGCCCTTCACCGGGTATAACTGTGTTTTCTTTCTGTGTGTTTTTTTGTACTCTATGGTGTGCAACGCAGAAATGCACTGTGGTCTATTCAAGAGCGTGACTGTCACAGGACTTGAAGGCTCTGCCTGGCCAAAAGGGATCTCTTCTAGAAAGTCTGACAGACACCTATGAGAGTGTTCAGCATTGGTTAGGTCATGCAAACCAGCTGGCCCAGATCTGAATGCATTTGGGATTACTGGCAGGCAAGTTCCTACTATCAAGGCTACATACACCAGTATGTCCTACATACAATGACTGTGGTAGATGCCAGGAGCTTAAGGAAATCCTGGGCTGGGTGTGACTGTCTAGTCTGAAATAATTTGGCAAAGGACAAAAGATCTTTGGCCATGTTCAATGGAAGGTGCACTTTGGCTGCAGCCAGTCTGGCCCTGATTAGCACAGCTACCTGCATAGGAATCATCTCAGATTTCCTAACTGAGATGGAGTCCCATCTGCTAAAACATGTGGATGGCCAAGTCTGTGGCCCATTCCATGTCCTGTGCAGAACTACCCACAATGAGTCAGTCATCAAAGAAGGCAAACACCTTGATACCCCTGCATGACAAGGAGGCCATTACCAGAGAAAGGCACTTGACTAACACCCATGAGGCAGATAAAAGTCCAGATGGCTTGACTTGAAACTGGTAAAAGGTTCCATCACCTGAAATCAGAGGAACTGTCGGTGATGGATAGAGATATGGAAGAACGCATCGTGGAGGTCCAGGGAGCAGAATCACATTCTCTGTTCTGTACATGGCATGCTTTTAATTATGTACACCTGAAAGGAGATCGACCACTGGCTCTGGTTGTGTAACGCTAAAATCAAACCACAGCACTGGAAAAGCCTCACAACTCACCCCCTAAATCACAAAAAATTATCTTATTTAGCATGACCATTCTCAACATGTTTATTTGCAAATGATGTTCTGTATTCCCATATCTAGGGTGGGGCAAAATCCCCTATCTTCCTTGACCTTGAAGCGCCAAGACACAAATCCCTACTGAGCTTGACTGTCTAGAGAAAGATATAGCGTGTACAGTCACAGGAGTTTTCAAACTTTCTCCAGAAGCACGTTATGAGATTCTTCTGAAAGTACCTACTTCAGAAGTACACAGAGACAGCCAGGGGACACCGTCTTGAATTGTAATGACAACCCTGGGCTAATCTCTTTCAGGACCCACTTGACCAAAATAACAGCAACCACCAGTGGGAGGAAGTGAACAGTTGGCTCAAGACCAGAAGCTGCAGCAGGATCTGTGGCAGGGAGTCTGAGTCCCCTATTCCATCATTGTTTTTTGGAAGCAGATATAGATGCTTGCTCTCTGGAGTCACCACTGCCACCTCTGTTAAGGTTCCCCTTTAATAAACCCCTGGAAGAAAAGGACTTGGCAAGGCAAAACTGATGCCTGTGTTGCTGAGTTAGGGAATGAAAAGAAACTCTGAAAGAATCCTGCACCCTGTGGACTTTGCTTGGGAGTCTCCTTAGTGGCTGAAAACAAGCAGTCCAAGGCAGGTTTGCATTTCTCAATCTTGGTCAAGTATCCCTTCATTTTTCAGAGCTGATCAGGGGTTTATGCAGACATGGGAAAACAGTTACTATCTGCTGGCTCTCCAGAAAAAAAGAGAGATGCAGTCACACATGGAAGCAGAAGGTCACTGAAGCTGCCACTGTCCTGAATGACAATACCAGTTGAGTCAAGGCTGACCTTGATCTGATGCTTTGCTATTAAGCATGTCATATCTGAAATGTCCACGAGGTCCTACTGGTGGTCCTTTGGCAGGAGAAGCAACACATCAGAAAGTCTCTTACACAGCTCATGACTGTACTGAGTCATATATGTAGCATAACAGGATATAAGGGTAGACTTTACAGCCAAAGTGGTCCAGTTTCTTGGATTCCTTGTTCTGAGGCTTAGGAGACTCTCCTTTCTTGATCTTGTAGAAAACCACATCCAGCACGAGATCTTCCAGAGAGGACATTTCCAGAAGCCTGTAAATCATTCTGGGGGCCACATATATATGGCCCACCCTCATGGGAGGAAGCGGGCATGAAGCCAGGCATTCCCAGATGCAGAGCATGTAGCCTATCAATGCAGGCGTAATGGAAAAGGCCATCTCAGAGATGATTTCTTTTCCAGGATTTCCACCAATGGGTTGGATGTCGGCTTCTGCACTTCCTCTAAATAGTGTTCAGAGTCAAGGACATCCTATTCAGGAGTGGAGCTGAGGATGACAGACTGCCCGTGGAGGCATCCCTATCAAAGTAGAGGCTATCCCTAGATCAGTTGCTAGACTCTTCTTTGAGGGGCTGAGGACTCATCATAATCTGAGACCTGATGAAGCAAATCTAGGTACTTCTTGGTGGCATGGACAACCCACTCAGTTGGGTGATCACTACCGACAACACCCTGCTTGAAAGTCCTGTGGACTTGCCAGGGCTTGCTGGTGGAACTGCCAAGGCTCACTGCAGAGGTTGAGCACCTATGCAGATAAACTGAAGTGATGGTACATGAGCTGTCTGAATGGGTGCCTGGACCTGTTGACTTGCTGATAGGGGATGGGGAGAGGTGGTCATAAGTATACCTGCACAGCTGTAAAGGAGACCATCTGGTGTCCCAGGATTCAGGAATGCTATTGATTTAGCATCTAGTTGTGCCAGTCTGGATTATCCAGATGCTGATGAGTGCTGAACCAATGGTGTGACCCACAGTGAAAAGGACTAGGATGAAGAATGCTTTAAACTTTTGTGACAATGATGTTGATGCCACAAGTGGGATTGAGAAGACCCCTACTAAAATCAGAGCCCCTTATGCAGTGGTTGACTTGGTGCTGGTGTGACCCCTACAAAGGTTGATTGTGCACATAAAATGTCTCAATGATTGAAAAATCACAGGCTGTTACCCCAACTAGTCAAGAGTCAACCCAACTATCAGTGCCTTTGCCAGTGTCTATATTAACTGGTTGAAGGGCAACCAGGGTGGATGCTTCTGCAGTGGTATTGACAGGAGCCTGTAGGTAAGGTTCTAGATGATCAGAACTAGAGTGATAATGAGGGGCATTAACCACACAGACCTTCCAACACTGTCAGTTCCAGAAGATACAACTGCAGATGATGGGGCAGGCTTATCAACTGGTTTTGAGTGGTCTGACTTCATTGGTGGAATCACGCTGGGCAGACCATGCATGTCTACTGTCAACATGACTTCCACACATGGCAACTGATGCAGAGGCAGGTCCTGGCGAGGTGATAAGGAGTGGCCCCTCGAACAGCACTGATTCCTTAAGTGATTCAGAGACTTACTGGAGCACCTACAATAGTGGGGAAGTGACTTTGGCAGCAGAAGATTGCATATTTTAATCGTGGTCAGGTGACTGAAGATGGCAATGGAGTCCCCATTTTAGAGTTCAGTGACAGCAAAAAGTGGTGGAACAGGTCCCTGGTCTTCTGAGGGTCCAACTGTTCAGCTTGAAAATCTAAATCCCCTTTTAGTAGATAGACAACAGCAATGTCATCAGTTGTGGCCTGCTGTATGGTCTCTGCCATTGGCTAAGCATGGTGCTGGATCCTGGACTCACCTTTAGCTCCTGAACCAGACTATTCCTGAAGGATTTCAGGTACATGAGGCAGCACCAGTGAATTACTCATGTCTTAAGGCCCACACAGTCATCATGCCTATCTGTAACCAACATGGTAAAACCACAAATAATGCACCTTTTAAAATGAGTTCCTCTTCTGCTTCATGAGTAGATGGCGTGGTGACTTTAGCTAAAGAAGACTCAGGATGCCCTTGTAGTATGTAAAGTCAGTATGGGTGGAGGATCCAGTGACAGTATCAAAATGTGATATGAAGAAAAAATGGATCAACACCTACATCTTAATATTATCTCTCTATTTGTAACACCCACCTAATGAACAGTTGACATTTTGTGGCTTCAAGCCACTTCTACAGAATAATTGTGGTTTGTGCTTCAAAGATGCTTGCCTAATTGCCTGTTAGAACACAAGTCTGTTACCTCCTTCTGGTGACATGGAGGATGGCTACTCCAGAGGAACATAGCAAATATTCCTGAAGGGAACTTAAACATAAAGAGAACTGAAGTGGCAAAGTAAGCAGATGAACAGATTCATAGATGCACAGATTCATAGAGGTTGACAGCAGAAAAGGACCGTCTGGCCCATCCAGTCTGCCCATTGTTTTCCCTGCCTATTTTAAACTGACGACCCTACATGATCACCAGCCTCTGCCCTCCTGCCCCCTTTCCCTACCAATGGTGTCTCCAGACCCTGTTTGGTCTCAGGTTTCCCTTCCCTGACAGTTTTTACGAAACCCATGTGTCTATCCCATGCTTTCTTAAATCCAGTAACCATTTTAGCCCCCACCACTTCCACTGGGAAGCTGTTCCACTGGTCTACCACCCTTTCTGTGAAGAAGTACTTTCTCCTGTTCCCTCTGATCATTCCCCCAACTTCATATTGTGACCCCATAGATGCTCTCTTCCTGTACCTTGTTTATTCCCTGTAGGTATTTGAATGTCTCAGTCATGTTTCCCCTCTCTCTCTCTCCTGATCTCCAGGGAGTGCAGATCAAGATAACCTAGTCTTTCCTCGTCTGACTTCTGATGCAGGCCCTGCACAATTCTGGTTGCCCTTTGTACCCTCTCCATTCTGTCTATATCCTTATGGAGATGAGGCCTCTAGAACTGTACCCCTTATTCAAGGTGGGATCTCGCCAGTGATTTATACGGGGGCAGTATCACCTCCCTCCGCCTACTGGTTATACCCCTTCCTATACAGCCCAACATACGATTTTCCTTTCCCACTGCCTCATCACATTGTTTCACCACCTTTAGGTCATCCGATATTATAACCCCCAGGTCCCTCTCCTGCCCTGTTACTGTGATTATTCACCCCCCCAGTTCATACTTGGCCTGCAGGTTTTGTTCCCTAAGTGCATTATTCTGCACTTCCTGGCGTTAAATCTCAGTTGCCAAGTTCTTGAACGTTCCTCTAATTTCCCAGGTCCTCCTTCATCCTTTCCACCCCCCGGTGTGTCTACCCTATTGCAGATTTCTGTATCATCCACAAATAGGCACACCTTCCCTTTCACTCCTACCACAATGTCCCCAATATAGATATTAAAGAGGACTGGGCCCAATACTGACCCCTGTGGCATCCCACTTGCCACTCTGAGTGAACCCCACTCTGGCTTCTGTCGTTGAGCCAACTTTCCACCAATTTTACTATTTTTGGACCCATACCAAGACTGCTCAGTTTGTTCACCAACCTTCTGTGAGGAACTACGTCAAAAGCCTTGCTGAAGTCCAGAAGGCCACATACACCACCCTTCCCTGGTCCACCACCCTTGTAAGCCAGTTGAAAACTTGATTAGGTTCGTCTGGAAGGACCTCCCCTCTTTGAATCTGTGTTGCATCTCTGGTCATGGAGACAGTTGGCTTTAAGGTATTCATCAATTCTATCTTTGAGGAGTGACTCCATTACATTTCCTGCCACTACGATCAGGCTGACCAGTCAGTAATTACCTGCCTCTTCCCTACTACCTTTCTTGTGGAGAGGTACCACGTCCGCCCTCCTCCAGTCCCCTACAACCTCCCCCATGTCCAATGACAGGCTGAACAGTGATGAGATGGTGCAGCCAGCACTTCCTTGAGCTCCCTTAACACCATAGGGTGAACTGCATCTGGACCCATTGCTTTGTCCACCCTTAACCTGGACAATTCTTTAAGGACACTTTCCTCTTTGAATGGACTAGTGTCCACTTCCCAACCCTTTGTGCCCTTGCTGGGTAACACTGGACCATTCCCTTCCCCACCTCTGCAAAAACTGAACAGAAGTAATTGTTCAGTAAGTCTGCCTTCTGGTGATCCCCCTCTACTGGAACCCCCCCTTCCCCTACCAGTCTCACTATCCCTTACTTGGACTTCCTTTTTTCACTGATGTATCTGAAGAATGTTTTACCCCCTTCTTTACTGACTTGGCTATCCGTTCCTCAGTATCCACCTTCGCTTTCTTAACTATCTACCCTGCCTCCCTCAGTTTCTCCTTATATTTCATTCTATCCTCTTCCTTCTGTGTACTTTTGTACTTCCTGAAGGCTATTATTTTGTCTCTTACTGCTCTCACTACCTCTCTGGAGAACCAAAGCGGCTTCCTTCTTTTCTTACCTTTGCTGACCTGTCTTACGCATATTTCTGTAGCTCTTTCAATTCCCCCCTGATTACAGCCCACTGCTCCTCAACTCCTCTCAGCTTCTCTATTCCTGCCAGGGCATCTTTAAGGATTTCCCTCATTTTAATAAAATCTGCATGCCTGAAGTCCATGGCCCTCGTCCTTGTGTGACTCGACTCTGCCCCAGCACTTATTTTGAATCGCACTGTGTGATGGTCACTGGACCATAGATTGTCACCTACCATGACATCGGTGACACTGTCCTCGTTGGTTAGGACAAGGTCTAGTGTCACTCCCCCTCGAGTTAGTTCCCATACAAGTTGTTGGAGGAACACTCCTTGTAAGGAGTTCAGCATGTCCCTGCTCCTGGTTGTTGCTGCTGCTGGAAGACTCCTGTCCACATCAGGGAGACTGAAGTCCCCCACCAGCAACAATTCCCCCTTTTGGGCCATCCTTTGTACTGCTTGCATTAGCTCCCTATCTACTTCTTCCTTCTGCACTGGTGACCTATAAATCACTCCTGTGTGCCTAATGGTCCCTGACCACTTCTCCAAGTTGACTCACAGTATGTCTGATTCCTCTTACTCCTCCTACACCACTGAAGCCTGTATATTGTCTCTCGCATATAGGGCTACCCCCCCTCCTACCTGTCCTGTCCCTCCTAAATAGATTAAATCCCAGTATGACCATTTCCCAGTCCTGGTTTTCAAAACCCCAGGTCTCTGTAATGGCCACCAGGTCCAGTTCCTCCCCTGTCATTGTGGCCTCTAGGTTCGCTAGTTTGTTGCTCAGACTCCTGGCATTTGCACACATTCCCCTCCACCAGTTCCTCTCCTTCTTGCTGCTTCCCCCCCTCCTGAACCCGTACCCTCATTTGTGGGGGAGTGCCAGCTAGGTAACTTCAACCAGTTATGTCCTCCTTTCCTACCCTAGCCTCATACTCTCCCCTTCTTAGTTTAAATTCAGGGCCTTGGCTATGTATTCCTGTAGTTTTCCCTCAGTACCCTGGACCCTGCATCACTGAGATGCAGTCTATCTTTTGAATACAACCCCTTGTCCTTCCACTTGTCCCCCCATTCCCCAATACAGTCGAACCCTTCCCCTGCACACTATTCCCTTAGCCAACTGTTTTTTTCCTATCAGTACTGGTACAAGGGACCAGTAAGACTTCCGAGAAGGTCAGTGAGCTCACTCCCCTCTCTGCAGCCCCTTACTAAACTCTTAAACCTTTGCTGTATGTCATCCAGCTCAT
Organism: Neoceratodus forsteri; assembly: GCA_016271365.2. NCBI lineage: Eukaryota > Metazoa > Chordata > Ceratodontiformes > Ceratodontidae > Neoceratodus > Neoceratodus forsteri. The sequence goes on along the minus strand of CM028131.1, from coordinate 1,002,171,318 downwards.
TTGCTGCCAAAACATTTGTTCCCAAGTGAACGACCAGGTGTGGTTCCCCCCATCCTCCTTATTTCCTCCTTTATCATTGGTCCTGCTCTCCTGGCCTCCATTCCTGGTATGCAGACAATCACCTTTCTCCTGATCCAGTACACTCCCTTTATCATGGAATCCCCAAAGACCACCAATCTCTCTTTTCCCTCCATCCTGTTTATTGACCACCTTCCAGTGTCTGATGAACCTGCCATCTTCTTCATTCTTACCTCGTCCCCCGTGCCCGTGAGCCCGTCTGTTTTATCTCTTTCTTCCTCTTTTGTCCCCTTCCCTCTGTATTCACTCTTTCTCCTCCTGCTCACCAGTTCTGTGCTCCTCTCATCTTGGAGCCCCACTCACCCCCTTCCCCATCCTGTCTCTTGACTCCTTCCAGATTGTCTTGGATCACCTTCTCCCCTCCTTTCACTCTCCCCTCCTGCCTGATTAACTCTGACCTTAATCCTCCTATTTGTTAGAGCCTTAAGCTTCTCATGTGCCCCCTGTTCCCCTACATCTGCTAGTGGCAGGAACCTGTTTGATGATCGCCCCTGGCTCCTGTACTTCACCTAGTATCCCCATCTGCCATACATTCATTATTTACTTGTGCCACTTTTCCCTTTCTTTTCACTACCTGCCAATCGTTTTTCCTAGTACTGGTTGGTCTATTTGGAGTTCTTACTTTCAGTCCCCTTGGCAGCCCCCTGCATCCCACCTAATGTTGCCTCCTCCCCAGCCTCCAGCAGTGCTATTCTGTTCATTTCTCCATTGCTCCTTACCCCATCCTCACTTCCCTCTCTCCACTTCCCACCTCAGCCAATTTATCCCCGCTTTAGGTTGCCCAGGTCATTGCATACTGGGCAGCCCCCAGCCTCCACATCGTATTCATGAACACTGCTGCCCCACATCCATTGCAGCCAAGTACTGTACTCTCCCCTTTGTCTTGCCCCAGAATCTTCCAGTCTAGCCCCCTTGCCATCTCTCCCTTCTCCCCCACTGTCTGTATTTGCTGCTAGGATCCCACATCCCTCTACCTAAAGTTCCTTCATTGTCTCCAGGCCCCCCGCTTTAAAGTTACTATATAGTCTCCAGGCTCCTCCGAGACTTTAACCCTCCCAGATTACCTAGTTCCTTAACTACTAAGAAATGATAGTGAGAAAATGCAAATTTATGTTATTCTTTTGGGGTAAGGCCCACTAGGCACAGGTGCCTGTTTTCAGGGGTGACCTGGGAGCACTGGGGAGGTTAAGTGACCTGCTCAGAGTCGCACAGTATGCAAATCGAGGTTGTGGGAATCAAACCCAGGTCTGCTGGGGGCACAATATGAACTTGAGGGGGTAGATTAAGAGGCAATGTGAGGATGTTTTTCTACACAGAGAGGGTGGTGAATGCTTGGAACAGTCTGCCACAAGAGATGGTATGGGCAAGCAGAGTGGAGGGATTTAAACATACCTGGAACAAGCACTGGGGAATCTTGGGTGGGAAGGGAGTGATGAAAAGCCATTGACCACGTCAGGTGAGTGGACGCATACATGTAAAATGCCTATGGGCAGACTGGATGGGCCTAGTGGTCCTTATCTGCCGACAGTTTCTATGCTGGATGTACCAAGCTCATACTTGGCTCGTTACTCTAACCACTAGGCTAAACTGACAGCCTAATTAACTGAGAGATGTAGGTAACTCAGTAATAAGTCTCTAAAACTCAGCTAATGATAAAAAATGCAAGTATACTGAGTAATGCAAATGAATCAGTAAGTCTCTAAAGCTTAAAAAATGCAAGTATATAGAGCAATGTAAGTCACTCAGTAAAGCCTTTCTACCCTCTGTCTAAAATTCTGAGCAATCCTATCAACCACCCAGTAACCAAGGTGACTCAATAAAATCAGTACATCAGTGACTCGCTGTTCTAGTAGTTTAGTAAATCACTAAACCTTTCAGTAATTCACTAAATCTTTGCAGTAAATCCATAAAGTTTTGCTACTTTTAAAATGCCAGCACATTTAGAAATGCAATTAAAACAGTAAAGCCCTGTTAAAATAACTTTGGCTAGCATAGCCTTGCTACTGCTAAGATAATTCACTACTGACTAGCAGCAGTTAGTAAATGCCTTAATAAACAAATATTTGCTTTGCTACTGATCAAAATGCAAGCACTTCAAGAACTGCAAGTAAACCAGTACAGCCCTGCTAGAATAACTCTGCTAGTGTAGCCTTACTAGACGTAGAAGTTGACCTACTTATTCTTCGTATCACATAAAGGGAGTAGAGAGTCTGAGACGTGGGAGACAGAAGGAGTCAACAGAAACAACTGGATTAAAAAAACTTGTGAATTATCCTGAAAACTGCAACAATTTATATTACATGCAGATGCAATAAAGGAGCTGACCTGATTCTTCCAAAAGAAAAAAAAAAAAAGAACAGACTGACACATGACTGGGTGGTAGGAGTCAAGCTTAAAGACTTGTTTTTGGTGAGCTGGGCATACTCGGTGGTTCCTGCGTAGGAATGGACAGTGAACTGAATCTAGGCAGGCAGAAATTTCACGACAAGTTTTTGGTAAAGTGCAAGATATTAGCCATCAGAACTTAATGAACACAAATCAGCAAAGTAGGCTGCAATTTGGAATTTGATTTAAAAGCACATGGCATTATTTGTATGTGAAGTTACTACAAAAAAATAGAATATTCCAAGGCTGATGCAGATATTAACCCCTGAATTCAGTGATTAGTATCCCAGATACCCAAACAAAAAAAAAATACACTAACTTCCTTCAACACCATTATTCGCTTTGTCCCTGGGATCTTTCGGGATCCCTGGGGTTACTTCTTCTTCAGACCCTAATAAAAGAAAGAGCAACTTTATTTAAAGCTGTATCATGCACCCATTGCGCTTTCATCTCTGTCGTTTCTTCTCCAACTTCATCAGGTTGATGGTATGGTGGTACGGTATACTTTTGTAAAATGGTTTGGTGAGCACTCTTATTTGAAAGTTGCCAAATGCAAATCCCAAGCTTCTCCATCTAGTCGAGGCACTTAAATATCATACTGTATTTGTGCTCTCCCTGAAGAACATCATCATTTACATTAGAAAACAGAGCAATTAATACATTAACATGGCAATTAATGTGCATGTCTAGTTCTGATGCAGCCACATCTCATTTTAAAAATCAGTAACTGGACAAGATTGAATAAACGCATGGATAGTGTTTTTTTAGTTTCATCATTTCAAAATACCAAAAGGATATTACTAGCTAGCAGCAATTTTTCAAGCAAGTAAATAGCATCCACTACTCTTGTCTCTACAAACTGTTGCTTTCTGCAATGCTCCGTTATCAGCTCAGTTGAAAACCTAATAGAGAAACAGCATGGGCACTTTCCATGCTAAGAAAACAGCAGTGCTGTACTGGGCACTTATAACACATGTAAGAAAAATCAAATGCTCGGATTGTTCAGAATACCAGTACAGCTATGTAATTTTGTGTCCATAATTACATGCCTGCACATCTTTCAAGTTGGCAGCCTTTCTACTGAAGGTGTCAGTATGACCTTGTCTCCACGCCAGCACATCTGTACAATTTTATTAACACTTTGAGGTAAGTGCTGAATTGCTCCCCCACCTTTCTCTGTTTTACATGGATGCCACCTGTCAGGTCACATAGTTTTATACCTTGAAAAAGCCTGGAGCAGGCAGTCGGTGCCGGGGGGGTTGCCCATGGTAGCCACCCTGATCATAGCGGGGTGAAAGTGCCGTTACTTTGCAATGTAACATTCACCCAGTGTAGTTGTTACAACAGAGAGGCTTGGAGGCAGAGAATATTACCAGCAAGTTCCCATAAATTCTACGTATATATAAAAGACCATGGTCCTGACATTCAAAGGTTAGCGCCCACGCTAACATGGTTAGAATGGGTGCTAATCCAGGTTTGCGCAAGTTCTCCTGGCCAGGCCATATTCTAAGGCCCAAGAAGCACCCTTCAAACCTGGCAGCGCCACAGTGCTAAAATATCACTCCACCTATGCAAATGAGTGGGTCCCCTAATGCATACCAGCGCAGTGGTACATTCAAAGGTTTGTAGCACCAAACCAAAAGGCAAAACTCAGCACTCTGTGGTGGGCGTGAAAAAAAGCATACGTTTAATGGTAAATGCGAACGCTGAACATAAAGCCTCACATGTATCAGGAAGCACAACAAAAGTACCCGACCGGTTTCGTGCACTCAGCACGTCATCAGGGGATAATTACTTAATGATATGTCACATATATTTATAGGGAGACTCTTAAAGAGATAGCTCACAAAGAATACTTTCAAGTATATAATACATTGAACACATATATATCAAAAATGTGCTATGTTACACCAAAAAATGTTAACACAGCCATATATTCTTCAATGTCTACTACCAATTCCTAGAAAGCTGTGCATATAAATATATATCCATGTATAAAAAATATATGATAAACTCCCTACAACTAAAACTAAAATATGTAATCTAAAAAACAAAAAAGGGAATAGCAGACCAAAAATCAGAAACAGCAATAATATGTGGATATAAAGTGTGGATATTAAAAGGTAGATAGTGCATACTAAAGTCACTACTAAATGAATAAGAGCAATAAACATATTAAATTATACAATACTAGACAGGAAATCAGCTCCCAGCCATCGGGACACACCGGAAGTTCCATGTCCAGATAGTTTGTAAACTGCAACATGTATCTGAAAAAAATCAAAAAATATGTTGATTATACAAACATTTCTTATCTCAATTTTAGACAGCTCAACAATTCCATCTTGTCATTCAATCCTGGGGCAGCTAGAGCCCCTAATGTATAAATCCAGAAGGACTCTCTATACTTCAACTTGGGTATCCAAATCTCCTCCCCGGGGTCCTAACTTAACTATCTCAATTCCACAAAATCTAAACACATGTGCCAAATTATCATTCATATTCTGGTCACAATGTATTGCAAGAGCACTTCTAGTGTCTTTATTAAGAACAGATCTCAAATGTTCACCCATCCGTACCTTTAGTGGGCGTGTAGTTTTTCCTACATAAAATGCTCCACATTGACAAGTAGCCAAATATACTACATTCATAGTGCTACATGTAATGAGATCTCTAATTTCATAACTCTTAGCACAATTACAACTAGTAAAGGTCTTACACTTTAGTACGGACTTGCAAAATTTACAGTTGCCACAATTATACATACCCCATGGGACACAGGTAGGAACCATATCACCACTCATATGTGGAGATGCAGAATGACTATGCACTAACCTGTCTCCTAGATTTCAGCCCCTCCTATACACCATCCTAGGGTTATGTCGGGTAACCTGCGCCAACCGTGGGTCACCCAACAAAACATTCGAACTATTCTGTATGATCTGTTCTATAGCTTTGGAATGTCTTGTATAAGTGGTAACAAAATTTGCCCTCTGTTCTTTAGATGTTGGTTTTTTCAGTTGAATGAGATCACTCCTTTCTACACCTGCAGCTTCTTGGAAGGCCTCCTGCACTGTACTATGAGCATAGCCTCTTTCCACAAATCTATCACATAAATCAGATCCCTGAGTAATGAAATCCACATCTTTACTGCAGTTTCGTCTTACTCGTAATATCTGGGCTTTCGGTATATTGGACACTAGATGGCGTGGGTGGCAACTGGAAGCATGTAGAAGGGAATTCCTATCTGTTTCTTTTCGAAACAAATTTGTACTAAAAGTACCATCTGTTTCCTTAGTTACACTCACATCTAGGAAAGAAACACATGTAGGGTCTGTTTGTAAACTGAATCTAAGATTTTCGTTACTTTTTTCTAAAAATTCTACAAACAACGAGAGTTCCTCCAAAGTGCCACGCCACACCATAAAGATGTCATCAATATAACGACGCCAAATATCGATGTAATCATAGAAAGGATTTGTATCCCTATCAGTAAACAGTATTCCTCCTATAAGCCCAAATACAAAGTGGCATAATTTGGAGCAAACGTGCACCCATAGCAGTACCCCTAGTTTGTAGAAAAACTTATCCTGAAACAGAAAAAAGGTTTTTGTCAATACATGTTCTGCACATTCCAATAGAAAGTTCTTCTTACCATGAGAGACCTGTGAATCCTGTGCTAAATAAAAATCTAATGCACAAAGACCACCCTCATGTGGTATATTGGTGTTTTTTTCGCTGTCTGTATGTGTTGTTTTAAACGCGCTATCCGTGAGCTGGCATTGTAGCGCCGTTACGGTGTAATGCTTTCTAAGCCTTTTTTGGATGCCCGTATTGTAATTGCACTGGTACCGGGTATTTCGTGATGAAAATTTGGTTCCAGGACCCTTTACAGCAACGTGAGTGGTTTAAAACATATAATGCTTTACTCATCACTACATGAGGAGTGTTTTTGACCAATCCCTCAACTGCCCATTTACTTTGATGCTATTTGACTTGATCCGCTTCCTTCCTCAGTTGTAATTCTAAGTTCCAACAAGCTTCAAATAAGTATTTTCCGTCTGTTCAAAGTAGTTGAAGAGTCGGTAAGGAAGTTATCTTGGAGAAAGGAATCATACAATGTTAGTATTGAACAGCAACGGTGCCTTTTTGTAAATAGCGAGGCTTCATCAGACACTCGTTTGATTTGGGACAATATACATAAATATGCTGTGATGAGCTTTTGAAGCTGTGTGTACGATCTTTCTCTGGCATTTATTTTCATTAAGACCAGCAAATTATTTGGCACCTTTTGAGACTTTTACATAGCACTGTTTGCCCCTTCTAAGGATACTGTAGCTGGAGAACTGCTGATTGTTTAACAAGGTCTTAAAGGGATAGCGCCTTGTCTGCTGAGCAAATAGACAATACATCTTACGGGATAGTCTATGTAATAGCATCTATATAAGTGTGCATTGCGAAGTTTTTTGATAGTGGTTGTGAGTGTTATTTGAACCTGGGACCATACTTATTTATATAATTACGATTTGGAGAATTTTTGAGTCACGATTATTACCGGTACCTATATTCCCTTATTAAAGCCTGAAAGTTGGTTGGTGTAGTAATTTCACGTATAACATGACTACAGGAGCTTTTGGGGACAAATTATTGGGTAGTACCACAGGAGCATATGCCAATTTCGTTTTTTTAGCAGCAGGTGAAGCAGTCCTGTTCCAGGATTCGGCTGGTACTATCAACAATGTGGATCTTATAGTGGATGATGAAAATACTACAACTATTGATATTAAAAAAGCTTTCATAGATCTGGAAAGAGCAATAGTCAGAGGACGTCGTCATTATTGGGGCAAGACCACCTTGGAGGCCTATTTAAAGGTGGGACGCTCTCCCCAAGGGCTACGTGTCCTTAACAAGCCAGGATATGGTTGGGATAGGGCGTCTTTTATTTCTGACTGGCAGAATTCTTTACAGCTTGGTACTAATGCTCTTATGAATTCAGTTATTCGAGACTATGATGCACAAAGAGAGGAAGTAACTGCGGATATTAAGAATAAGGAGGATGTTGTTGCTGGTTTTAAGGAACATCCGGATTACAATTCATTAGATACTAAGTTTAAAGAAAATACACAGAAAGAAGAAAATAAAATCAGACATATAAAAGGGATCGACTTGATTATCTGAACAATCGAGTTTGGGACTGGAATCAGCGTAAAACCTCACAACAGACTGCCAAACAGGCCCCTGTTTTCCGTAGAAGGGATAAGGGTGCTTCTTCACATCAGCCCAAATCCATCTTGCGTAACAGGGGTAATTCCCCTTATTATACTTCAGCCAGCGAATCTGAACAGGAGGATTTTTTCGAGGAGAACTTGACCCCTTTGGACAAACGACGGTTGGTCCAGTTTCGGGAACCAGCATTAGAAGTAAGGAATCCAAAGAATACGAGGACAAGGAAATCGACGTCAGGGAGTCATCTGGATGCAGAAAACCTATTAGAAGAGGAGGGAGGAAACACAAGAATCATGACGAGAGGCAGAAGGGGCAGATAATCCCACAGAATATTGTTTTCAACATTTCCAGTGTTATTTGGAATCAGGATCAAATTGCAGTTCTGCAGAAAGGACTTTCATTTGTGCCTACTCAAGATTCAAAACAGTTTCAAATATATCTGGATTTACATCGTCTTACCAGGAATTTGAATTTGAAAGCCTTTTACTATAATAGCACCTTGTGTTCTGAACAGAACCCTGAAGTAGTGGAAGTTCAAGATAGACCGTCCATTACAGTGGAGGTAAGTCAATTTAAACCTTAATCCACATTTATGCCTCCATATAGTGAGGCAGTTTTGGTATTTGAGAAAATCTGTGAAAAACAGTTTAGAACATTACTTGAACAGAACTCTCCCCCTACCTATGTTAATATATCTAAAGTGGAACTTAAGGCACTTAGGAGTTTGGAGAGCAATAGTGAACTGACAATCAAGCCTGCAGACAAGGGTGGGTCGGTAGTGATAATGAATACTTCCAGTTATATACAGGAAGCATGGAGACAACTGAAAGATGTAACTTATTATAAACCTTTAAGCACTGATCCCACTAAGGTCTATAAGGCACAAATTGACAGTTTTCTTTTTTCTGCTGAATGTGAAGGACTTATTGGACATAGTGAACTGTTATTTTTGGAAGTTGAAAATCCAGTTGTGGCATGTTTCTACATGTTACCTAAAGTGCATAAAGACTTGTGGAATCCACCTGGGCGCCCTATAGTGGCAGGGATTGGGTCACTTTTAGAGCCCCTGTCTCAGTGTGTGGACTCTTATATTAAGAAACATGTTAATATATTACCATCTTTTATTAGGGATACGGGACATTTTTTTGGAGATTCTGGATGACATGCAGGTGGAACCCGGGTGGTTGTTGGTGTCTATGGACATTGCATCCTTGTACACCAATATACCACATGAGGGTGGTCTTTGTGCATTAGATTTTTATTTAGCACAGGATTCACAGGTCTCTCATGGTAAGAAGAACTTTCTATTGGAATGTGCAGAACATGTATTGACAAAAAACTTTTTTTCTGTTTCAGGATAAGTTTTTTCTACAAACTAGGGGTACTGCTATGGGGTGCCACGTTTGCTCCAAATTATGCCAATTTGTATTTGGGCTTATGGGAGAGGAATACTGTTTACGATAGGGATACAAATCCTTTCTATGATTACATCAATATTTGGCGTCGTTATATTGATGACATCTTTATGGTGTGGCATGGCACTTTGGATGAACTCCCGTTGTTTGTAGAATTTTTAGAAAAAAGTAACGAAAATCTTAGATTCAGTTTACAAACAGACCCTACATGTGTTTCTTTCCTAGATGTGAGTGTAACTAAGTAAACAGATGGTACTTTTAGTACAAATTTGTTTCGAAAAGAAACAGATAGGAATTCCCTTCTACATGCTTCCAGTTGCCACCCACGCCATCTAGTGTCCAATATACCGAAAGCCCAGATGTTACGAGTAAGAAGAAACTGCAGTAAAGATGTGGATTTCATTACTCAGGGATCTGATTTATGTGATAGATTTGTGGAAAGAGGCTATGCTCATAGTACAGTGCAGGAGGCCTTCCAAGAAGCTGCAGGTGTAGAAAGGAGTGATCTCATTCAACTGAAAAAACCAACATCTAAAGAACAGAGGGCAAATTTTATTACCACTTATACAAGACATTCCAAAGCTATAGAACAGATCATACAGAATAATTGGAATGTTTTGTTGGGTGACCCACGGTTGGCGCAGGTTACCCGACATAACCCTAGGATGGTGTATAGGAGGGTCCGAAATCTAGGAGACAGGTTAGTGCATAGTCATTCTGCATCTCCACATATGAGTGGTGATATGGTTCCTACCTGTGTCCCATGGGGTATGTATAATTGTGGCAACTGTAAATTTTGCAAGTCCATACTAAAGTGTAAGACCTTTACTAGCTGTAATTGTGCTAAGAGTTATGAAATTAGAGATCTCATTACATGTAGCACTATGAATGTAGTATATTTGGCTACTTGTCAATGTGGAGCATTTTATGTAGGAAAAACTACACGCCCACTAAAGGTACGGATGGGTGAACATTTGAGATCTATTCTTAATAAAGACACTAGAAGTGCTCTTGCAATACACTGTGACCAGAATATGAATGATAATTTGGCACATGTGTTTAGATTTTGTGGAACTGAGATAGTTAAGTTAGGACCCTGGGGAGGAGATTTGGATACCAAGTTGAAGTATAGAGAGTCCTTCTGGATTTATACATTAGGGGCTCTAGCTGCCCCAGGATTGAATGACAAGATGGAATTGCTGAGCTGTCTAAAATTGAGATAAGAAATGTTTGTATAATCAACATATTTTTTGATTTTTTTCAGATACATGTTGCAGTTTACAAACTATCTGGACATGGAACTTTCGGTGTGTCCCGATGGCTGGGAGCTGATTTCCTGTCTAGTATTGTATAATTTAATATGTTTATTGCTCTTATTCATTTAGTAGTGACTTTAGCATGCACTATCTACCTTTTTATATCCACACTTTATAGCCACATATTATTGCTGTTTCTGATTTTTGGTCTGCTATTCCCTTTTTTGTTTTTTAGATTACATATTTTAGTTTTAGTTGTAGGGAGTTTATCATATATATTTTTATACATGGATATATATATATTTATATGCACAGCTTTCTAGGAATTGGTAGTAGACATTGAAGAATATATGGCTGTGTTAACATTTTTGGTGTAACATAGCACATTTTTGATATATATGTGTTCAATGTATTATATACTTGAAAGTATTCTTTGTGAGCTATCTCTTTAAGAGTCTCCCTATAAATATATGTGACATATCATTAAGTAATTATCCCCTGATGACGTGCTGAGTGCACGAAACCGGTCGGGTACTTTTGTTGTGCTTCCTGATACATGTGAGGCTTTATGTTCAGCGTTCGCATTTACCATTAAACGTATGCTTTTTTTCACGCCCACCACAGAGTGCTGAGTTTTGCCTTTTGGATTTACGCTTTGTTACTCGAGCACCTGTACTAATGGAGGAGCTGTTTTTTTTGCTGTCTGTAAAGGTTTGTAGCAGCAGTAAACAGACCCCATGTGGTGCTATTTACCACCGTGAAAACTACTTCTTAATGGGGCACTAAGCCCATGGCCCCCGAAGGTAGAGTGGCTGTACTGCCGCTGCCCACCCCCATCTCCTGTTCATACTGATACTATCAATCCCTGTTGTCCAGTGCCCCCCATTACAGTCCAGAGGAGGGCAACTAAAATGGTGCAGGGTCTGCACCATAAGCCATATGAGGAGAGACTAAAGGAGCTTAATATGTATACCCTAGAGAAAAGGAGGGGGAGACATGATCGAGACCTTCAAGTACCTCAAGGGAATCAACAACATCCAAGAGTGTAGTATATTTCAGAAAAAGAGATGTGCAAGAACAAGGGGGCACAATTTGAAGATAGAGGGGGGAAGGCTCAGGGGCAATGTGAAGAAATATTTTTTCACAGAGGGTGGTGGACGCATGGAACAGCCTTCCTGAGGAACTTGTGGGGTCAAAAACAATGGGGGAATTCAAGAATGCATGGGACAGACATAAGGCAATTCCGGCAGGCAGGAGAAAGTAGGCTGTTGGTTAACTAGGATCTGCAACTTATCCAGTAGGCAGGGAAATGGGCAGACTGGGTGGGCCAGGTGGTCCTTATCTGCCATCAAAGTTTAACACACTGAAATGCCAGCAGAATAGGCCTAATGGTCTCTCGAGTCTGTTCGATTTTCAGCACCCGCACTGAGGGCTGATTTTGGTGTCCCCCCTCCCCCTTGGGTTATACTGTCCCCAGTCTCAGATGTTCCACCTGTATTGGGCCTAGTCATATTTACCCTCATCCTGTACCAGTCCCATCCTGTCTTAAACCTGTCCACAGTCTCCACCTCTACCAGCTCCCTGGGCAGTGCATTCCATGGCTCCACCACCCTTTCAGTGAAATAACATCTCCTCCTATCCCCTCTGAGCCTGCCCCCTTCCAGCTTACACCTGTGACCTCTTGTTGCCCCACCCTCCTTCCTTTGGAACACCCTGACTGGGCCTCCTTTATTGATCCCTTTCATGTTCTTAAAGACCTCTATCATGTCCCCACTGTCCCTCCTCTCCTCCAGAGTGTACATGCCAAGCTCCTTGAGCCTCTCCTCATAGGTCCTCTCCCCCAGGCACCAGATCATTTTGGTTGTCCTCCTTTGGACCCTCTCTAGGAGTGTAATGTCCCTCTTTAAAGAGACTCACCACGAGCATTGCCTCAGTACTATAGCCTATCGGTAAAGGTTCTTAGACCCCAATGTGTTAAGTATATTCAATAGCTCAGGCCCTTAAAGATTTGTCTCTTTAAAATATAGAACAGGTCCCAAGGACTTCCTGATTTTTTCTGCTGCCCCAGCTCCGCTCCCGCCACTGGCGTGATGACGCAGATGCCAGTGAGAGAGTATGTTTCCATTATATATACGGTGTCAGTTTTACTGATTTCAAATTATATAGTGGATATTTGCAGAACGGCACGGTCAACCAACAAGGGCCTTGTTAGCTGACCGTGCCCACGCCTCATTGTCAAGTGGTCACTATATAATTTAAAATCAATAGAAAAGCTGCCGCCCATTATATATAATGGAGACGCCCCAGACTCTGACTGGCATCTCGCTATCATGCCAGTGAGCGCGGGATGGAGTTGGGGCAGAAAAATCGTGAAGTCCTTGGGACCCGATTTTTATATTTTTACAAGGACAGATCTTTGTATTGGAACACTTTTGGACATGCTAACTCATTGGGGTCCTTGGGGTGTAAGGCACCAAGGGTATGGTACAGGGGCTGACTCAGTTACACTGGTGAATCTTTTTAAATGTGGTCTCCAAAACTGTGCGCAATACTCGAGGTATGGCCTAACCAAGCAGTTGTACAGTGGAAGGATCACTTCCGTCTTTCTGGAGGTAATCCCCCTGGTGATGCATCCAAGCACCCTATTTGCCCTTGTCGCTGCCCTCCTACATTTCTATGTCTATATTTCTATGTTTTTATGTTTCTATCATGCATTCATGTTTGCCTCATACAACTATTACAGTTTCAAAACAACCAATATATGTAAGCAATAAGACACGGCAGGGTGTGCACAAGACACTACTAGTGCACGGCCAGGGGCATAGTGAGGCACAAGGCCGTAGGTCTAATGCCTTCAGCCCCTGGCCATAAGCTAGAAGTGTCTAGCGCACACCCGTGGAATGTCTTACTGCGCTTATAAAATGGGCAGCTTGGCTGTTTATGTATGTCAAAATTTAAATTCATAGGATTAGGTACCAAAAAAGTTAAATCTTTGAGTTATTTTGGAATAAAATAGTTCCTCCACCTGTATCACAGTACTGCTTTTTTTTGTTGAGTTAAGGACATTTGTCTTGCTGTGGCCACCGCAGTTTCAAGTTTACTGCAGTGGCTGTCATTGTACTATCCCACCCCACCTCCACACACACTCCTGTTATGGTATGCCTCTGTTTGGAGAAGGCACTAAATATGCCTTTTTTTTTATTTTTTTTAAATACTGTTGTACTGTTCTAGTGGCAGTGCTGGTGATGAGATTCAGATGAAATCTGCAGCACGCGTGGAGGAGACGCGCTACTAGAGGAGCACTCTCAGGCTCAGCACCACAGCTCAATGTTGGAAGCTGCCAACAAACTGCTGAAGGTTCATGATTGTGCATAGGTGGTGAGCAGCTAAGGGAGGGAACCAGGGAGTGGCCGGCAGATTGATGAGAGGGAGAGTGGCTGAGTAGGCGATTGGGCGGGGAAGTGAGCGAGCAGGTGGGCGGTCAGGTGGGCAGGGGAGATATCATACTAGAGAGAGCATGAAAAGAAATTAGTTTATTTTGAAGAAAGACTTATAAGTGCTCTTCAGTCAGGGAAACGTTAAAAGAAACAGTCTATTCAGATGTGGCAAATGACGTGGTATTTTATAAGATATGTGCTTTCACTTGTTTTCCATTTTTTTGCGAATATGGCGGTGGTTGGCAGCATGAACATTTGAGGTGAGCAGTGATATCTCATGATAGTGTGCCGGGGGCTTGCCAGCACTAGTTGCTAACCATGTGCTAGACACTTTCTGTGCATGGTTAGTAACCAATTAGCTTGCTGGAAAATCGGGGCCCATTTCATAAAAATAAATAATGGAAACCTCAATTAACATCAGACATGATTGAAACCTACTAAGAATGCATTCATATATAACCAGTTCATAGCACAAAGTTCTATATAGAACTGCATATCATTTCAACATATTTTCCCTTGTATGAGCTCTGACCTGAATGTTTCACTATAGTACAAGTGCCTTTCAAATGCTGAAGGATGGCAATAATTCAGCTATGAATAACAACAGCCTGATTGCAATGGTTATTTTGTCAACCAAAGCAAAGCATTAGACCGCGTTTCTGGTCACCTTCTATTAAACAAACATTCTCAGATAATATTCTAAAATGGGTCAATCATTCTCTACCCAACAGAAGGCATATACAGTAGATTCCACTTAAGTGCACATCGGATAAGTAAGTGCACATTCCTTATAAGTGCACATTTTTCTGTTTCCCGATTTTTTTGCTATTCACATAGTACAAAAAAATCTGTTAAGTGCACACTGGATAAGTGTGCATTTTGGCTAAATGCAGTTTCATAGTTCACCAACACATCTCTCCCTAGGTAATTAGCACCTCTTAAGTGCACAGGTGATTCTAAGCAGTTGTGAATCAGCATTTAACACCCTATATCACTCGGCTGGCACTGAAAAGCTGCAAACAGACTAAGGTCATTTCATTTTTCTGGTCCACAAGCAATACAGATAATAAGGTCAGCTGATCAGCTTTAATGTTTTTTATAGCATTGTGCTTCATTAAGTTATTTGTCAATGCTGCACAGTAGCATATTTTAACATGTTTTGTATATTGCTATGATAAATAAATGTGGAATACCATTACAGCATCAGGTCTCAAGTTATTTTCTTTATGTTGCATTGTAAACATAGGAGTTCGGATAAATGCACATCCCACTTAAATGCACATTTTCTTGCTGCAAAACAGGTGTGCATTTAAGCAGATTCCACTGTAGTAAATGTTATGCGCCCCCTCACTTGACTCTATATGTTGACTACAGCTGTTTACACTTTTTAAGAATATTTCCACCTTTAAGTGAGCAACACAGTAATTTATAGATATTCTCACAACAGAAGCGCAACAGTTTGTAATCAACAGCATAATAAAGCAAAATTATTTATCAGCACTGACAAAACAATGTGTGTTTTCTTTTACTATCCACTTCATAAAGCATTTTTTGATACAGTACATTATGGGAAATAAAATAAAATGGGCTTCAGACGCTAAACACTTTATGTATCTAAACACATCACCTGACCATTCATTAAATATAGAATAATGTATGAATATCATTGTGTTACAAGACTTTTTTTTTTTTACACCATGAGATGTTTGACACTACATAAACCATGAGAGTGAAGCTTGAGTGGTTTATAAAAGTATCACACACTGAAGGGGTGTAAAAAACCATTGAGAACAACACTGATGCCCATTACTTCATTTTTTACAATTGCTGGTTTGACAAAAGAGATATTTTTTGTACCTAACCAAACATGATTTACTGTACCCAACAAAACCAAAATAAAACCTTTTCCCATTAAAATAAAACACAACCCTCAACATGGCATATGTGTCTTCAAACCTGATGGACTTCTCAGGTGCATTCGTAGGCCTTCAGCCTTCATTAGCAAACCCACATATTCTATCTAGTTACAGTCTAACTACATAGCAAAAAACATTTTCCAATTAAAGGAAACCCTTTTCCCATTTTAAATGTGTAATAACCCACTCCAGGAAATGTATTTTTTTTTTTTTTTTTTTTTACAGTTAATGAATGTCACAGGTGTCTTCAATTCACCCGGGGTGTGCATGAATTATCTAGAAATGCATGCCAAGTTGTGGGGAATTGCGTAAGATGCCCCGTTGTATTCTACTGTGGCAGAGCTTCTCTTTTCCCCTACATGACCGATGGACTTTTTATTCGTGTAAGAGCAGCTTGTATGACGTTTGCCTACTTTTTCACACAAAACAGTAAAAACTGAAGTTTTCAATAATTAGTAGATTATTGTTTGTGTAAACCTCCCCAAAACAGGTAGACCACACAATCTGAAGAAAAAAAGCACCAATATAAACATAATATCAATAAGGTAAAACAGTTCAGCAAATTTTTTCTGTCTAGATTTTCAAATATTTCATCATCAAAATTATGTTCCCCTCCCCATACTGATTTTTAATGTTTTTGTCAATAAAAGGTTAAAACATAAAAAACAACAACTAACATTTCTATTCCTGTTGAAATCTAACCACTAAAAAAAAGACCAAAACTCTTACTGTACCAGAGTAAAACTGTGAATGGCAAAAACAATGTTAGACTCAGACTCAATACATATGGAAATGCCAAAGCAATTGCTAATCCTAAACCTTGGAAATAACTGGCGACTACAGTGACAGTGACCATACCTGCTCGGATGTACACCTGGTGAACTTGCTGCTGCTGCCTTCTCTTAATTCTGGAATACTGGCGCTTTAATGCATTGATATCTGTTGTCATACGCTCCATCATCATGCTGTTAAACACAGCATGGCATTCACTACGACTGGAATCAATAGCCCCCGGACTCAGTTCAGCAATGTTACTAGATCCCAGACTCTGCTCTTCACTTTCATCTGCAAAAGTGTGGAATGAAAAAGAATACATGTAGGAAGAGATCCAACTAAGGCAGTGACTATTTTGCTGTTGTAACTGAATGCAACCAGTGAGTTTCAAATAAGGCCAGTGAGCTGACTTCTTCTAAAAGGTCATTTTTAACTAATGCTTTTGATGTATCTGAGGTACAGTAGCTAGAAAGATTCATTAGAGTTACCAATAATGGGATGAGAGGATTACTGCAATACAGTCTTCCAAGAAAAGAAAAATCAACAGCAAACAGAAACCTAAAGGTTAGATAGTGCGTGTTAGTTACCATGGTATTTTAAAACATTTTGTTAGCGTCATTTCACTTAAGGTAGAAAAGGAAAAAAAATTACTTACCTGTAACATTACACCGGATAATGTCTTTCTTTCATGCAGCAACACTGTTATCAATATCTGACGTGTTTTTGCAGGCCTCAGTATATTTACTAGCAGTGACTACCATGTGCAACAAACCCTTAGGCTACATGTCAATTTGCCCTGGTCAATTCACTCCCAGGCCAGGCACTTCATGCTGGACAATTCGCTCCTGGGTCAAGTCGCTCCCCCGACAGTTTGTTCCCAAGGCAACTGGTTCCCTGGCAAATTCACTGCCTGACAATTGGTTCCCATGATATACAGAGAATAAATAATGCATTAGGGTGATATACAAGGATGTATACCCATCAGTGGGTATAATTAGGGCTATAAGGACACAAGCCTGAAGGGCAAGTGGTTTTATTGCCCTAATTAGCCCCATAAGATGGATGTACTCCTGAGTGTTCTACCCTTACCCATCATTTATTGAATATAATACATTAGGATGGTTATTGTTACAGAGATTTCATTCGCAATCACGTAAGGCCACCTGAAGGTCTCTTTAAGCAAGGAGAGAATGGTGTGCTGTGAGTGCAAGTAGGAGTTTGGGAAGATTTCTGGGTTTGGGAGGGTTTTGTGTAACTGTCTTTTTTCCAGGTTTTTTTATAGCTTGTTAATCAGTTTGGATAGCTCTATCGTTGTTAAAGGAAAATCAGATTTTCCCACCACTGTTAGCTCACTTCTAATTAGTTTTCAGATCGCTTTTTCTGTGGCCACTATTTGATGAGCTGCCCAGAGTGTGGCATGATGTTTTCTGTACTCATTTCATGATTGGGCAAGCGGCGCTATTGACCGCCACCTCCCATACACTTGTATGGTTTCAGCAGTGCAGCGTCACACTTTGTCATCATGAAATGGAGCCACAGAGCATGTGCCATTTTGCCGAACCCTGGACTTTTCGAAAATAAAGTAAGTGAAAATACACAGAAAAGGGCGATCTATTTGTGAAACCCCTAATCGGGGGTAAGGCTTGAGGGGTGGGTAATTTGGGAAAAGACAGTTTTCCTTTAATTGTATTATTAGTGGTATCTTAAGATTTAATGTAGTGCAGCTGTGTACTTTCTATTAATGCAGGTATGTACTTTTAATTGTTTGATTAGTGTAGGTATATAGCTTTAATTAGTGCAGGTATATAGCTGTAATTGATTGATTAGTGCAGGTATACAGTTTTAATTAAAATATTAGTCACAGGTATACAGGGAAATAAATGCTGGCCTTTTCTATGGGGACACGTTCCCATGCATGTATTATAGAAAAAAAAAAAAAAACACATTTCAACTTCTCACCATAATTTAATGAAAAATGTTTCGATTCATAGCAGGAAATGCATTCTGATTTACTCGCACTGCAAGCCAGATATAACAAATTTGTCAGGGAAACAATTGTCGCCAGAATGAATCTGCCAGGAACCAACTGCCACGGAAATGAACCGTCAGAGGAGCGGCTTGACCCAGGAGCGAACTTACCGGAGCAAATTGTCTGGGAGTGAACAGATGTGTCCCCTGACCCTTATAGCCTTGAGTCCACTGACCTTCAGATCCAAGTCACTGAAACGGGAAGAGGGGTGGGGGTGGGGGTTAAAGCACAATCTTCAGAAACTGCCCTAACACAGGGAAAATGGGAAAGATTGTGTTGATGCTTGGTGAAAGCTAGTAGCAGATGCAAGTAAGTAACTACTTTCTTGTTCAATGTAGACTGATCCTCAGATCCACATTATAGCAGATGGTAAGCTCAGAGACAATAAGGTCATGAAGACTGAGACATCCCAGTGTGACACCAGGTCAGTGCAGTAATGGAAGCAGCATACAGTGTAGAAGACAATGTGATAGCCCTACAGATCACAAAAAAAAATGATGCTCCTCATCACAACAGCAGAGGCTACATATGTTTAATGATATTGCACTCGCAAGTTCACAACCTATCAGGGAGTAGGTGCAAGATGCCAAATGGGGTCCACACTTTGAAGAAGGAGAACTATCACACTGTGGTTGAGCAGATTCAGGTATGAGTACTGTCTGGGTCTATGTGAGACTCTGAATCATGCCAGATCACTCACCGCAAATTCTCACTAGGACCTTGTGTACCAGAAAGAAAGGTATGCAAGAAATGACTATGCCTAAAGAGGGGCACGATCTCTGAGAAAACTGTCCTTTTTCTGTAGGCAAGCATAGAAAAGGGGAAGCTTCCTAATCTCCCAGCATATACACAGGAACATGTCATACTGTATATGAGGAGTGCCCTTCAATGAATGATGTCATCAAGACCTCCCAATGAAAAGACAATTTCCCCTAGTTACTGACAGATGACTACCCAGTGGACGAGCATTCAGGTAGAACACTAGCTCCCAAGTAACTAGATCCCTTTTGAAGGTCTTTGACAATTTGGAATCATGTTATCTGAACCACACAAATGTCAAAATAAGGGCAAAAGCCCTCCGAGTTGGGTGACTTGCACAACACACTAATGAGCAGCTTGGATTTCCAAGGTATCCATGGGCCATGCACACCTTCTCCTCCAGATTAGCCTGCATCCGATCATGGAGGTGTTTGTCTTCATATGCATTGAGAGGGGGACTGAAAGAAATAAACTTCCGAGCAGAGAGGTTTATGTCACCTGTGTGGTAACTGAAACTATCTGCGACAAATCTACTGAGACACTTGCCTTTGAGCTCCCACTGAATAGCCACACCTCATACGCAGATGTTCAATCTTATTACAAACATGGTGGTGATGGAAGCAAGTACTCTGCTCCTCAGGCATACTAATTCTGCTTTGGCAAAGGTGACAAGGCACAGATAAGTGACATAATTATGGCATAATTATTATTTTTTTTTTATTTCTGGTGGTGGAGTGGCAACTGGGGTTTAATGCAAAGAAGCGCAAAATCATGCACATAGGGAAGAGAAACCCTGAAGCCACCTATAGGCTGGGAGGGGAGTTGCTGGCAGTCACAAGGGAAGAAAGAGACTTGGGCATCATCATCACCAATGACCTGAAATCATCCAAGCAGACCACTAAAGCAGTAGGTAAGGCTAGGGGGATGTTAGGTGTATTAGTAGGGTATCACAAGTCAGAAGAGGGAGGTAATAATCCTCTTTAGAAGACACTGGTTAGGCTCCCATCTGAAGTACGCGCAGTACTGGAGGCCACAACTTCACAAGGACATTAACCAAATTGAGGCAGTCCAGAGAAGGGCAACCAAAATGGTGCAGGGACTGCATCAGAAAACATATGAGGAAAGATTAATGGAGCTCAATATGTATACCCTAAAGCAAAGGAGGGGGGAGAGGTGATATGATCGAAACATTCAAACACCTTAAGGGCATTAACAAGGTGAAAGAGTCTAACATGTTTCAATATAAGAAAAATAGCAGGACAAGAGGACACAGCATGAAATTAGAGGGAGGCAGATTAAGGGGTAATGTGAGGAAGTTCCTTTTCACAGAAAGGGTGGTGGATGCATGGAAGGGCCTACCTCAGGAAGTGGTGGATATGAATACAGTGCAGGGCTTCAAACAGGCATGAGATAGGAATAAGGGAGCAATACAGATGAGTAGGAATAGATAGGCCATTGACAGAGCAAAGGCCGATGGCACATTTATAAGGTAGAAAAAGAAATGGGCAGACTGGATGGGCCTTGCAGTTCTTATCTGCCGTCAACTTCTATGTTTCATTGAAACAAAATACCTTCCTTTCTGGTCATTGAAGAGGAGCAGCACATTGTAAGGGCTGCAGTCCAGAGTGTTGCAGCGCCCATTAACAGTAGCAAGGTATTGTGGGTAATGTAGTTTAACTGTACAAGAAGCTAGGCAAAGTTACATTTTGTTTTTGTCTCAGATGGGTATTCTGATCAGCAGCAAAAAAAATTGGAGGGGGGTCAGTAAGGAGCAGAATTTGGAAAAGGCAGGGTTATTAAATAGAATAGAATATACTTAAAACAAACAGACCTCTAGGGTTTTTGGTGTCTGGGGGTGGGCAGAGCAACTGCTGATGTGACTTTGTCGTGATCTTGGAAGGTCAGTGCAAGCAACATTACAGTACCATATTCAGATATAATAATTGAATAGAGGGCAAAACTGGGAAATAACTGTTTTTGAGGGGAAAACCAATGAAAACAAAAGAATTAAGAGGAATTTTGGCACAGTCTGCTGCTGATGTAACTTTCAGTTTTTGGAGCCTGTTAAAAACAGAAGTGAATCAGGGACTAGTATAAAAAGGGGGCCCGTGAGAGAGACGGTGGACTTTGGTGAAGGCAACAATGCAAAGTGAGCCTACATCAGAATCGGCTGAAAGAGAAGGCCAGCCACACTGCTAGTTAACGGAACTGACCTAGAATATAAGGTAAGTTGGTGGGCAGTTAGATACAGTACTATAATGGGGTAACTGTATTAACAAACATATGGGAGAGAGCCAGGTGGTGCTGTGAGTAGGTAGCACAGGCATTAGGTGTGGGAGTGTGTGATATGTATGAACTAGCTGAGGAAGGCAGGGATGGAGAGGTCTCTGTTTGTGCAAGAAGTAGCTTTGTTGGTACATTGCTGAAGGAGATTAGGAAGCTAAAGGGCAGGTTCGCTAGAATATACAACAGCTGGGCACTGAAGGCTGAGTATGCATGGAGAGGGGGGAGCAAGTGAAGGATTATCCCAAAGGTGTGTCTGTTAGGGACACATTGAGGGGGGGGGAAGAACAGACAGTGGAAGGACCAAGAGGAGGATCACCTTAGGCAGAGGGCAAGGGTGCAGGGCAAAAGACAGAAGAAGAGGTGTACAAAGGAATGCTCAGTAAGTAGTCTTAATAACAGTTTTGGGGGCCTGACAGAGATAGGTGAGCAGGAGAAGGGAGTAAGTGGAGCTATTCACATAATACAAACTAGTGCTTGAAGAATTGAGGAAGAGTATAGAGGGAGAGAAAAGGGATCATCACGCAGGATTCCACAGTTAGGTTCCCTGACCACACAATGATAGAGAGGATAAGGAGAACTCATGGTAAGCTGTTTCCCAGGTGCAATGGCAGTTCATCTACAGAGGTTAGCATGCAGCATTCTTACAGGTACGGGAGGATCCAGTAGTGCTGGTTTACTTAGGAGCAAAAGATACAGCTAGAAGAACACATGCAGCTATTAGGCAGGATTTTAGAGAACTAGCAGGGGGTGGGGAGCGTAACAACAGGGGGTGCAAAGTAATCATTTCAGAGATCCTACCTGTGCCAAAAGTTTAACCAGGAAGGAAAAGATCAATAAAACTGACAACTGCCTGGTTATATAATTGGGCTATGAATGAGGGTTCACCCCTCTAAGGAACTGGGACAAATCTGGCACAGAGATGGCCTTTATAGGAGTGATGGGTTGTATCAAAACAGGTAGGAAGCCAAGGTTCTGGGAGAAAAGATGACAAGGATTGTGAGGGTGCATTTAAACAACTGGGGAGGGAGATAAGATGACATTAACAGTAACACCCTGGGGCCATCCAGGATACAAGCAGATAATGCCCAATACACAGGAAGAATTGGACAGCATGAGAACGAACAGAAAGAACAGACTTAAAAAAGGGAGAACGTGTAACATAAATTGCAAACATGTATTAATCAATGCTAGGGGAGTTTACACAATAAAATGGGGCATTAAGAGAAATTAGTACCAAGAAAGCAGCTACATATAGTAGCAGTTACTGAGGCATGGCAGGCAGAAGAAGATACCTGGGGAGAAAATCTACAGGGATGTAAGCTCTTTAGAAGAGATAGAAAAGGAAAACTCAAGAGAAGGGTTATGTAAATGAATTGATTAAAACTGGAGATTAATTAAATCTAAAAGAAGAAAACTCAAATTCAAAATTAATATGGTTTAGGACAGAAGACAATAGGAGGAATGCAATACTGATTGTGGTATTCTATAGGACTCCTGACAGTAACCAAGCGATAGACAGGGAGCTACATTGTGAAACTGAAAAAGCAAGGATGGAGAAAGATGTTAGTTTAATGGGAAATTTCAATCTTGGAGACTGTAACAATAATTTTGTACCATTTTTTTTTTCAGTTTTTTTAACTCTGTCTGCTGAGGGGACAGACAAAGGCTGGAGAAATTAGGTTAAAATAGTTGTCAGAGGCAGAACAAGCTGCCCCTGAGAGGTAATTACAATCCCTTCGTCCTGTAATGACAGGATCCCCTGCTCAGTTAACTAGGGAGTTTCAAATTGCCCAAGGTCTTTCATGTCAGGAAACTGTCCTGGTCATGCAGCCACCACCTGCACAGGCAGACATGACTCAGAACAAAAGAAGGGATTTGTGATTCCATAAAACCCAAGGTTCTGGTTCAGGGCAGCTTTCTAGAGAGGTGGTAACCCCAGGAGACAAAGAAATTGTCAAATCCATGATGTCAGAGTGACATATTTGATGATGCAGCATGGGGGCTGGCAGATGACAGCTTCTGAAGTTTTGCCAGGCCCTAGCAAGTCAGTCAGTGTTGAGGCTTCATACCTGTGCCATCTAAGAGAAATCTTCAACAGCTTTCGGCTTTCGGATGAGACATTAAACCGAGGTTCCATCTGCCTGGATTGGAGGTAGTTCAGGTGGATGTTAAAGATCCCATGGCACTTCTCGAAAAGAGTAGGGGAATTTCCCCGGTGTCCTGGCCAAATTTCCCTCATTCACTAAAAAAATACCACCAACAGCTTAATCTGGTTCAAGGTCAGTTGGCATTCATCTGTATCCCCCTCCCCCGGGTCGTGCCTGAAAATAGGCAGGATTTGTCTAGTGTACTTATCCGGTCAACAAAAACTAAATAAATAAATAAACAGCTAACTAAGGATCCTGTGTGGTAAGAGGATTTCTACTCTGTCAGATTTAAAACACTGTAGGAAGGTTTTTCTATTTGTTTCTTCTGCTTTGTGCAAACCCTTACTTTTCATTTTCTTTACTAACCCTGCAATTTCCATAGCCTTTGTGTAATTGTGATGTCTTGTATATTGTGTAAATATTGTGAAGTGGTAAATATTTATTTTTATATACTTCATAACTCTGAGACCGAATCTTTTAAGGGAATGTTGGTATTGCTGAATCCATGATATGTCTCTTAAGAGGGAGAAGATGGCTACAGTTACCATATTCTAAGAAGTGAAGTGTTTTCTCAGGAGTGAGTGTCAGAGGAAGGCAGTTTGTCCCTAGCCAAAGGAGCACTGTACTATGTGGGCAGTGGCTCTGGTAGGATTCAGACCAAGAAAGACCCCAGGTAAAAGAATCACTTCTGAGTGGGGGCAGCTACCGAGGTACCCTTACAGGTGTTGAGGGTTGAGAAACTTGTGTTGCAGATTGCATCCTGAGTGTGGACAGGTTGTGACAAACTGCTGCCAGCCATGTGTATTTGAAAAGGATTGTCAATAACCTAGTTAACTATCCAGTCACAGAACAGGGTATTACATAATGGGGATACTACATAAGGGAACACAGTGTACACTACTACTGTTATTTTTGGTTTTAGCAAGAGTAGTTAGAAGACATGTCTGGGCCGTATAAAAAGTGTACTTTGCTAAACTTACAAGAGTTGTGCAAAAGGAGAGGGGTGGAGTATGAGGAAAGCCAATCAAGGGCAGAACTCATAAACATCCTTGATGAAAGTGACCAGAGAAGTGCTGTAAAAGTGGTCACTACTGCTAGCCAGAGTCACAAGGCAGAGGCTAGTGAGCATGAAAGTAAGCCAGAGCCGGGAACTGGGGCAGCTTTGCAGGTACAGAGGTTGAAGCTAGAGCTTGCTTTGGTTTAGGCAAAGGCTGAGTCAGAGCTGTGGAAGATGCAGCTGGAAGCAGAGGAGCGAAGGTGCAAGAGAAGCAGAAGGCTGAGGAATGAGAGAAGGAGCACCAGCATGAGATCCTGCTAAAAAAGCATGATCACAAGACAGAGATGGAAATGCTGTGACAGATGACAACACCACAAACTGTGAGTAGTGGCATGAATGGTTTGACGCAGGAAGCCAAAATTAATTCTATAACGTTTCTCAGATATCAGGAGGGGGATGTTCTTGATTTAGTTTTAAGATCCTTTGAGATAATCTGTGGACAGACTGAATTAGGCAGGTCTTCTTGGGCAAACCACCGACTGCCACTACTTAAGAACATACGAAACTGCCAGCAGATAGAGGACATTCAGTCTATCTAGTCTGCTCAAGTGTGCAGCACGCTGTTTGGTTAAACTGCAGCTGCACGCCCCCTTTCTCTTCTTTCTAATTTAGAGACCCCCACTTTCGACAGCTCTTCCCCGACCCTCCCTTTGGCCCTGTACCACCCTTTAAGCTGCCCACTGTCCGCAGTGCTACTAATTCTTCTGGCAGCATATTCCAACCAGCCACCACCCTCTCTGTGAAATAATGCCTCCTCATCTCTCTCTCTCTGGAACCTTCCTCCCTCCAATTTCAGGCTGTGTCCCCTGGTGCCCCTTCCCCCTTTTAACTTAACAAGCCATCTGAACTAACTCTGTTAATGCCCTTCAGGTACTTGAACATCTCAACCATATCCCCTCTGTCCCTTCTATCTTCCAGGTGTACATTTTGAGCTCCCTCAGTCTCTCCTCATATGTCTTGTTTCCCATCTCCTGGATCATCTTCAGCACCCTACGCTAGACCCCCTCCAATAGTTTGATGTCCCTTTTTCAGATAGGGGCACCAAAACTGCACACTGTATTCCTAGTGCGGCCTCACCAGGGACCTATACAGGGGCCAAACGACTTCTTCTCTCCAAGAGGTTATTCCCTTGCCAATGCATCCCTGCATTCTGTTTGCCTTTGCAGCTGCCTTTCTGCACTGTGTCAAATGTTTCATGTTCCCTTTCAGCAGCACTCCCAGAACTTTCTCCTCCTCTGAAGTGGCCAACTGCACTCCCCCAACCAGTAGCTGTTCTTTGGGTTTTTAGCCCCCAAGTGCGAGACCCTGCATTTTTTGACATTGAACCCCAGCTGCCATGTGGCTGACCAGCACTCAAGTGTTGCCAAATCCTCTTGCAGTAACTTATCCCCTTCCTCACTATCCACCTCCGCACAGATCTTCGTGTCATCTGCAAAGAGGTTGATCTTGCTCCTTATCACTTTTGATATGTCTGCTATAAATATATTAAAGGAGTTCTACATGCTAAAGTGAAGCCCCGACCGCTTCACAGATTGGTGCTTCACTGTACAAATTCCCCCTGCAGTCAACCTGTAAAATTTATATTTTAATTACCTGACCGCTCATAAAATTCAGGGAAGCCCCCGGTGCAGCTGTCATTTTCAATCATAGCACCCCCATCCGCTCCTGTTCTTGCTAGTAATAACGTGAGATGATGACACACCATTGCCTCTGCCTTTTAGGTAGCCCTATGTACAGAAATATTATCAATAGTATATATTACATGCCGATTGTTATTTTTACGCAGTTTGCCTAAATGCCATATGTATCCCAGCCATACATATGGCATTTAGGCAGATTGTGTAAAAATAATGATCGGCATGTAAAAACAGGTTATTCACCTGTAACAGTAGTTCTAGGAGTGGTATATGTTGTTCATCCACACTTGTTGGCATGTCCTTTCCCTTTAAGAATCTTGCCAGAAGGTCTAAAAGCTGGCTCCTCCCACCCACCTGGGTGGTATATCCCTCGACTCTGCCCCATGAAGTCAGATCTTTGTCTGGAAGCAGAGGGTTGTGCGTCAAGCCGGGTAGTGTCGGAAACTGTGGATAAACAACATATACCATTCAGAACTACTGTTACAGGTGAGTAACCTGTTTTTCTAGGCTCGTGGATACGTTGTTCTATCCACACTTGTTGGCAGACTCCTAGCAGTTCTCTGGGAGGAGGGAGGCAAGGCACACACTCCCTCAATACTTACTTGGGAAACAGAGATTGGAGAACTGAGGCTCCAAAACCAGCATCCTAGCGTGACTCTAGGTTGATGTGGTAGTGGGAAATGAAGATGTTTTCTGACTTCCAGGTAGCAGCCCTGCAGATTTCCTGGATAGGGATGTCCCTGGAAGCAGCCACCAATGCAGCAGTATGGTGGGTGGAGTGAGCTCTCACCCCTACGGGAGGCTCTTTGCCTTCCAACCCATAGCAGAGATCAATGCATGATGTAATCCATCTGCCAATTGTCTGCTTGGCTGCAGGTCTGCCAGGTGCAGCTTCAGCATAGGTGACAAACAGCTGGCAAACCTCTCCCTGAACTTCAGCCGTCCGCTCCTTATAATAAGAGAGCGCTCGTCTCAGGTCCAAGGTATGGAGCCTGTACTTGGTCTCCGAGGTGTAACTGGGGTAGTACACTGGCAGACTCAACACCTGGTTAAGATGAAACTCCGACACCACCTTCGGAAGGAATTTCGGGTGAGGGCGCAGGACAACCTTGTCCCTGTGGAAGACCAGGTAAGGAGACTTGACAGAGAGCACCTGTAGCTCCCCAGTCCTTCTGGCTGACGTGATAGCCACCAAGAAGGCGGTCTTCCATGACAGACATGACATCTCACATCTGTGCATCAGTTCGAATGGCTTGCCCATGAGCTTTGCCAGTACCAGCAGAAGATCCCACAGTGGTGGTGGTTTACGCACCGGAGGGGAAATATGGTCAAGGCCTTTAACCCTTGCTGTGCTGTCGGCATGTATACACATCCTAAAAACCTATACGTTCTAAATCTTCTGGCAGCCTAAGGGTTAAAGAAGCACCAGACCACCTTCTCCTGTGCCACTGTCTGTTGACCGGCCCATGCCTGGTAAGCAGAGATGGCTGCCAGGTGCATCTTAAGGGTCGTACACCGAAGACCCCCTTTGGACAGGGACCAAGGGTAGTCGAGGATGCTAGCTACCAAACAGGACAAAGGGTCCAGGCCCTCGCCCTGGCACCACATGGAAAAACTTTTCCATTTGAAGGCATAGCACCTCCTGGTCGACTCCTTCCTAGATGCCTCCACAACGGTGAGTACATCCTTGGAGAGACCCAAAGCCTGGAACTCTAGCTGCTCAGGAACCAGGCTGTCAGGTGCAGGGATTGAAGGTCTGGATGGCATACCTTCCCATGATTGACTGATGTCAGGTCCGGGCATATCGGAAGATGCCTCAGAGGCCTGGAGCTGAGGCTGAGGAGATCTGGATACCAGAACTGGCAAGGCCAGTCTGGGACTACCAGGATCACCTCTGCCTTGTCCCTCCTGACCTTGAGGATCACCTTGTGAACTAAGGGAAGTGGACAGAAGGCACAGAAGAGGCCTGGATCCATGGCCTCGAGAAGGCATCTCCCTGCAGCAAGTCCTGCTGAGGGGGGTGGGTATGAAACACCCTCAGCTTTGCATTCTCCCTGGAGGTGAACAGATCCACTTGAGGTTTGTCCCAGTGGGAGAACAGGCTGTGTACTACCTCGGATGGCGAGACCACTCGTGGGACTCCTTGCCCACACAGCTGAGCATGTCCGCCAGTTGATTCAAGGCTCCTGCCACATGAATGGCTAGGAGGTCTGCCTCCAGTTGGCGTACGAGAGTCCAGGTGTGGAGTGCTTCCCTGCACAGAGGCTAGGAGTGCATGCCACCCTGCTTGTTGAGATAGTACACAGTCATGGTATTGTCCATCTGGACTTGCACCACCTGACCCCAAAGGAGTGCAGCAAATGCTGACAGTGCCAGCCGGACTGCTCTGAGCTCCAGCAGGATGATATGACATCAGGATTCCTTGGGGGTCCAGAGCCCATGGACTCTGTGATTCCCCATGTGGGCACCCCAGCCTGTGAGAGAGGCATCGGTCGTAAGAATGACTATTGGCTCGGGACAGACAAACAGGATCCCTTCCTGCAAGTGTGCTAGGAAGATCCACCATTGAACAGCGTCCCACATCTTCTGAGTCACAGTGACCAGCTGGTCAAAGTGACCATGTCGCTGAGTCCACTGGCTGGCCATCTCCCATTCAAGGGGGTGCATATGCCACCAGGACCATCGGACCACGGTGGTGCAGGCTGCCATGTACCCCAGAAGGTGCAGGAAGTCCTGGGCAGGGTGCAAGTGGTCAACCAGAAATGACTGGGCAAAGGAGGAGAGAACCTCCACCCTGTCCATCAGGAGCCTGGCTCTGGCTCGGCAAGACTCGAGCTCTGTCCCAATGAAGCAGATCATCTGTGAAGGTACGAGTTCCGAGTTGGTCCCATTGACCAGGAGACCAAGTTCGATGCAGGTCTGGAGGGCCAGATCCCTGGACTTTTCCACCTCTTGTCTGGAGGAATCCGCTATGAGCCAATTGTTGAAATAGGGGTACACTCTGACCCCTCAACGCCGAAGATGGGCTGCCACCACTGCAATGCATTTGGTGAAGACCCGGGGGCCAATGACAGGCCAAACGGCATGGCTTGGAACTCAAAGAGGGCTCCCTCCACTCGAAAACGGAGGAAACTGCGGTGAGAGAGATGGATCGGGATGTGAAAGAATGTGTCCTGGAGATCCAAAAAGCAAAACCACATGTTCTACTTGAGAGATGTATGATCTGAGAGAGTTACCATCCTGAATGTGCGGGACCTGAGAAATTGGTTCAGGTCATGCAGATCTAGAATGGAGCGCCAGCCCCCCATCCATTTCAGGACCAGGAAATACCTGGAAAAGAACTCTGGTTTGACAGGGGGATCTGCAACTCTGGCCACTACCTCCTTGTGGAGGAGTTGGGCAATGTTGTCTCGGAGGGCCGACTGAGTGTGCACGGACACTATATCCTCCCATGAGGTGCGGGCTTGGCTTGGTGGGTACTGCTCGAATTCCAGAGGCAGCTCCTGGCTGACCACTTCCAGAACCCACCTGACTGTTGTAACAGCGGACCAGGAGGAAAGGAAGTGGCAGAGCAGACCCAGAGCTGGTGAGACAGGTATGGGATTGGCCACCCCCATCCCATCACTGTGCAGGCTTGGAGGAGGAGGATCCGGTTTGGGAACCACCGGGACCCTTTCCTCCAGGTTTACGGCCATCACGGGCCCTGACTTGGGCTGAGGGCGCTAAGGTTGAGCCTGCTGCTGTTGCTGCCTCGACTGGAAATGGGGCTGCTTGGCCACAGGAGCAGAAGGCCGAAAGGGTTCTCTTTTCTGCTTTTTGGAACCCTGGGGAACCTTCTGAGCAGAAGTTACAGAGTCCAAGGTGGCACTGGACTTCTCTATGCACTGGAGGTGACCATCCACTCCTGGACTGAAGAGGTCAGTACTCAGGAAAGGGATGTCTATCAACTTGTGCTGAGTGTCTGCCATGAAGGTGGAAACCCTCAGCCAGGCCCTGTGATGCATGGCAATCGCGGCCTCCATGGAGCAGGCGCAAGAGTCCCTGAGGTCCAGAGCTGTCTGGAGTTGCTGCTTCGCAACCGCCCAGCCCTAGTCGCGGACCTGTTTGACCATGGTCTGGAGGTCAGCGGGGAGGTGAGGAAGAACCTCATCAATAGAGCCCAAAAGGGCATGAGAAAAATGTGCCATGATGCCGGCTGAGCTTGCCTGACGAAGGCCCAGTGAAGAGTTGGCATACACTTTCCGGGCCAAATGGTCCAATTTTTTGGACTCTCTGTCTGGGAGTCTATCGGTGTCTCCCGAATTACCCGAGTGCCTGAACACAGATTCAGTCACCAATCCCTCAGCTGAGGGGTGCTCTGTGAATCCCAAAAGGGAACCAATGGGTACCGCATACTTGCGGGCCATTCAGGCTGATGGCGCAGGGCAGGAGGCAGGGCGCTGCCACAGCTCCAAAGTCGGACCAGCAATGGCTTCTGCCACTGGGAAGGCCTCCCTCGGTGAATCCCCTCATCTAAGGATATCAGTGAGGGGGTATTCGGCCCATTTCTGAATGGGTTCTAAGGGCATCCCCATGGATTCGGAGATGAGATGGAGGATGCCCATAAAGGAATAGGGCCTTCCTCCATTAAAAGACTCCCGACGGATTCCTCATCCAGGGGGCAAGAATGTAGGTTAGAGTCTTTGGACTCCGAGGAGTCCGGATAAAGTGGCCAGCCACCAGGGTCGCCCTCCACCCGCCTAGGATAGTCGGGAGTGAGGGTGATGGATAGCCTAAGCGGGAGGCCTGGAACAGGCTGAGACTCCTTAGAAGGAGCCCCCAAAGGAGGCTGCTTAGGTGGCGGTTCCACCACAATTGGTGGAGAGGCTGGTTTCCGCCAAGCCGGAATGGTCTTGATTGACTCCGCAGGTGGAGGAATGATACGAACTGGCTCCTGAGGAGCCAACGTCAGCGTAGAGGGCGAAAGCCAAGTAATGGCCAGGATGGAAGCCAAAGCAGACTTCTGGCTGAACATAATCAGCTGCTACCACATCAACTCCTCATAGTGTTGACGCAGTTTTCGTCGAAGCCTCTCTTCATCTTAGGAGGATGAGGAAGAGTGGCGGTGGCACAGCTTTTTGGAGTGCTTATGCGCCTTCTTCGGCCTGTTGGTCTAAGGGGTCCAAGACCTCAACTTGGACTGTTGGGGGGACCGACTGGGTCATTTGGAAGGAGCTGGGGAGAACCATGGCTCTTCCTGGTCAGGAACCTGGACCACGAGGGGTTTCCCAGTGGGCTGGGACTCCTCCTTGGTGGGAGCAGACAGGACCGGGGTCCTGAATAAGGAATTGTCAGCTTCATCAAGTGACAATGGGTCGATGGGGTCGAGAATAATCTCAACTGGGTTGCCATCCCATGTCTTAGCCGGCTGGCCTGATGGGGGTACCGAGAAGCCAGCAGCCAAGGCCGCAACCTCGACCAAAGTCGAGATAGAAGATTCCTAGGACCGAGATCTCTCATGGTCTCAAGAACGTCATCGGCGAGACGATCCTTCTTTGTGCTCCTTGTCTTTCTTAAGGGACCGAGAGATGTGCGTGCCCGAAGGGCCATCTCTCTTGGTAGGGAGGGAGTGACACATCTCTGAAAAGAAGCCTGAGAAGGTGGAGCCCAGACTGAGTGGGATGAAGATCAACATAGAAGAGGACTGATGAGCGGCCTGAGCCGCCTCCTCTTCCAAGGCATTCGTCTGTTCCAACTGCTCAGCAGACCCAGCAGTTGCGGAGACCGCTCAATGGGCTTCCTTGGATTTGACTGGTGGATCAGTATTTCCAGTCTGCCCAATTGCAGTCATGCAAGACGATCGTCTAAAACATTTGGATGAAATGTGCAACACATTTCGCACGACTGGGTGTCATGATCGTGACCGAGGCAATAAACGGACGAGGCAAGTGGGTTGGTCCGAGACATCTTTTGCCCACACAGGCAGCGGCCGAAACCGGGCGAGGTCTTGTCCTTCATCACGGTCGAGATCGCAAAGCGATTAGGAGAAACTAATGAGTCTAAGTTTGGGCAAATCTGTAGATTTATGTGCCAGGGCCTACAGTAACACGTGAGCGATAAGGATGGAATCTGAATCTTCCAGCGGAAAGGAAGATCTGGTGTCATGGGGTGGAGCCGAGGCAAATACCACCTGGGTGGGTGGGAGAAGCCAGCTTTTAGACCTTCCGGAAGGTTCTTAAAGGGAAAGGACATGCCAACAAGTGTGGATAGAACAACATATCCACGATCTTAGAATATATACTATTGATAATATTTCCATATAGAGTGCTACCTATAAGGCAGAGGCAATGGCATGTCATCATCTTGCATTATTACTAGCAAGAACATGAGCGGATGGGGGCGCCATGACTGAAAATAAGGCTGCACCGGGGTCTTCCCCAAATTTTACGAGTGGTCAGGTAATTAACAAACATTTTACAGGGTGACTGCAGGGGGAATTTGCACAGTGAAGCCCCAATCTGTGAAGCGGTCGGGGCTTCACTTTAGCTAGTAGTTCTATTTTAAATAGTACCAGTCCCTGCACCGACACCTGCGGGACCGCGCTGGTCACCACCCTGGGTGCCGAGAGCTCTCCCCCAACCACCATCCCCTGCTGCCTTCCGTGCAGCCAGCTCTTGATCAATCTGACCAGCTTCCTCCCTGCTCCCAGACTATTTAACCTGCATTACTGAAGTCCAGGTAGAGGACATCCACTGTATGGCCCCTATCCAATGACCTCGTCACCCAGTCAAAAAAGTCAATAAGACTGGTCTGACATGATCTTCCAGACACAAACCCATGTTGCATTACAGGCAAGACATTAGAAGCGTTTGCCAGAATGGACAATGAGGACTGCATGGACTACAATAAAGTGAAAAGTGTCTTTGCTAAAGCATTCTGAGTTAACTCCTGAGGCCTGTAGACAAAAATGTTGAGCGTTAAGAAAGGCAACATGAGATAGCTATGCTAAGATGTGTGTGCAGTTGTTAGAATGCTGGGTAAAGGATGCAAAAACTTGCTCTATAGAGGAAATAAAACATTTATATCTTCTGGAACAGTTCCTAAAAATGGTACCTGAGGAACTGAGAATACAGTTGGTGGACAGAACTCAGCTCTATGAGGGAGGCAGCTGAGAAGGCTGATCAGTTCATATCCAGCCGACCAGCTTTTCATCATAAAGGTAATGGGGGAGGGACATCAGGTGGTTTTACGAAAACCCCGGGAGGAGGGGGCAACCTAACATAAGCCAGCTTGTGCCCAACACAAAAGGAAAAACAAGTGGGTTCAGAGGTAAAGAGTCAGGGGAACGCAGATGTTATATCCAAGGTCCCTACTTTTCTACGGCACTTAGGGACAAAGTTCTGTGGCAAGATTACCATTTGCCGCAGAACTTCTGCAGCAGTAGTTTGCAATTTCTGTGGAAGTTCTGCAGCACCAAAGAACTGCCACATCACAGTGTCAGTTTGTCATCATGACTTTATGTCCATGGCAATGGCTATAGTAATAGGGATGGGGAACGCACAATAACACTAGGAAAAAAAAATAAAAAATAGACTTTTAGAAATAATTTTATTTTTAAAAAAGCTAAAAAAAAAATCTATCACTTAAGGTCCTATCCTATTGCATAAATGAAATATGCAGAGGGGACCTTATGTGATAAATTATTATACTTATGTTGTTTACACCACTCATGAGGTCCCCACTGTGTATCACTTATATGTGTATATGCAACCTGTGTAAGTTTTGTTTTTTTTTTGAATAAATTTCCCTTTTTGTGACTGTAAAATTCTATCCCCATTCAAACAGGTCCCTTTGGAATCTTGTAATATCTCCTCTATTCTGATTATTCTAAACAGAATAGTGGAGATATTGCAAGATTCCTTTTTCATGCCAACCCACTTCTCCTGGCACACTATGTAACCCCATCAGGCCATGACATGCACATCAACCCCTTGTGAGAAAAGGCTCCCCAGCCCATCCCAAGGTGTCACCCATGTGACAGGACACTGTGTCATACCTTCCCAGGCTCAGAGCAGCGGTATGCGACAGGGCTGCCCCTCTCCCATCCTTGTTCTACCCAGTCAGCTCCCAGAGCTTGTCCCCGAACCAGAGTCGCTGGCACGGAACACCACATGCTATCTGCTGGCCCAATGGCTACCCTAGCACACACCATTTTTCAATAACTTTTAGGTAATTCTGTCAACCCATGCTAACATGCAATGAATAACCCTGGCAAAAATGTGTACAGCACAATTATTCATTTAGTAGATCTGTTCTTTCAACTGGTCCACACATTATTATATTCCACCTTTCTAGGCATAATTACTTTTTCTTAAAAACGACACCTTAATTCATTTGACCAATTATTCATTTCAGACAGTATCCCTATTATATACCTTAAAGGCACAAATAAATCTGTACAAAGTAAGGTATGGAGTTAACTGGACTATGCTACTGTCAAGTATTTGTTTAAGTTGGCCCTAGAGTTATAACTTAAGACTGAAAATTTTATTAGGCTGTAGAACAGGTTGAGCAAATATCAGAGTATCTGATGTGCTGTGCCACTTGAAATTAAGCTGTAGTAGATAAGTGACTATTCATTTTGTGGTAGAATGCAGCCCTGTCATTAGCTAATGTATGATGTGATAGCACTGATAACATCACATTCTGAGCATAGAGGGGTTTTGGATATAAAAGGAGGGGAAGAGAAACAGGTGCTACGGATAAACTGGAAATATTAATAAAGAATCACCAAGAACAGTGAATTCTGTGGCATTGCAGATATTCTGCGGTAGGTTGCCAGTTCTGCGTAAAATTCTGTGGCTGTGGAATTCTAGGAGCCTTGGTTACATCAGCCCGAAACTGAGGCATTTGTCATATGATTGCCTGAAAAATATCACAAAAGGGGTTAGTGCAGCATGAGTGGATAGCTTGAGGAGCTCCCAGCAGATAGTAGCCTGTACACAAAGTGCAATGCCCTCTAACTCCACTGCACATATGCACCCAGTGGTGGTGAATGGATTGGTAACTCGGATTGAGGGACACTGAGGTCTCCGCTTCTATGGTGAAGCAGGATTTGTTTCATGAAGAACAGATCCTGCCTGTCCAGTCTTCTTGGATTGGAGGGGTGACGGGTCCAGTGGTCTGAGTGTCAATGACCCAGATCTTCCTAAGCTGGGAAGGTGGCCAGGGCATTTGGGAGGTGAGTGTTATACCAGATGTGCCCATGGATGTGATTATAGGGAATGACTTTGACAGCAGGGCCAGTACTGTGTGCATCACTACCTGCAACAAGGAACAGGTTCCTGAGGATGCAGAGGGTGCAGTGCAAGAGGACTGCACCCCTACCTCGGTAGCAGGGGAACCTGTAGCTGAAGGATGTGCTGGGAGCAGCAGTTCTAAGCCACAGTTCATACTGAGAAGAGTCCAGCCATGGGTGACTCTCCCACAGGAGTGTGTGTTTTGGGGAAGGTCAGGTGTGCAGAGGTGGGGACAGCTCAGCAAGCTGATCTATCCCTCCAGAGATTAAGGGAGTTAGCCACCAGTGTGGAAGGTGACTCTCCGAGTTCTGTAAAAAGGGAGGTGTACTGGGAGAAATGGACTCCCGGTACCATGAGTGGGTTCCTAAGGGAGGACTGGAAGAAGGGGTACTCCATAAGATGGTAGCTCCTAGGGTGTACTGGAAGCAGCTTCTGGCCTTAGCCCATGACATACCCTTTTCTGGACAATTAGGGGTCAGCCGTACAAAAAGGTGGATGATTAAATATTTTTACTGGCCCAATATTTTTAAAGACATGGCAAACTACTGCCAGACTTTTCTACAGTGCCAGAGGGTGGGAAAGGTTGGTGACAAAGCTAAGGTGGGTTTGATTCCCTTGCTATTACTGATGAGCCATTTTGGAGAGTTGCCATGGACATTGTGGGGCCACTTATCACCTCAAGTCATACCAGCAAGTGGTACATCTTAGTGGCTGAAGATTACACCACAAGGTACCCAGAGGCAGCGCCTTGTCCTCCACTGAGGCTGAGAAAGTGGTTGATGAACTGCTGGGAATATTTAGCCAGGTGGGTTCCACAGGAGATTCTGTCAGATTAGGGCACCAACTTCATGTCGAATTTGATGACTATTCTTTGGGAGAAGTATGGAGTTAGGC
Source organism: Neoceratodus forsteri (assembly GCA_016271365.2). Taxonomy (NCBI): domain Eukaryota; kingdom Metazoa; phylum Chordata; order Ceratodontiformes; family Ceratodontidae; genus Neoceratodus; species Neoceratodus forsteri. Next base: position 1,002,134,744 of record CM028131.1, on the reverse strand, counting down.
AGCTGAGGGCCTCACCATACCATACTCAGACTAAACGTCTGGTCAAGTGATTTAATAAGTCTCTTAAGACTATGTTGACAGCATTTGTCAAACAGCATGTACAAGAGTGGGACAAGTACTTACCCCATCTCTTATTTGCATATGAAGTCCCCCTGGAGTTCACAAGGATCTAGCCCTTCAAACTCCTATTTGGCCATAGGATGAGAGGCCCCCTTGATTTGGTAAGGGATGAATGGGAGAGTTAATTTGCTCCCCAATGGGGTATCTGTTGTGGAGTATGTCCTGAATTTCAGGCCTAGGCTCTAGCAGCTCATGGGGCTTGCCTAGGAGCACCTAGTCTCTGTGCAAGAGAGACAGAAAACATGGGTACGACTGTGGGACCAGAACCCAGTAGCACAAAGTTGGGTAACAGGTGAAGGTGCTCATCCTGTCCAACAGAATAAACTGTAGGTAACTTAGGAGGGTCCATACTCTGTGGTTAAGAGGGTGAACAATGTTAACTATGTGGAGGAACAGTCCAACAGTAGGGTGTGAGCAGCTGATCTACCAGGTGAACATACTGAAGCCCTACCATGATTGAGACGAGGTGGTCCTGGCTGTGTGCAGCTACCCAGAGGAGGAGAGAGTAGACCTGCTGATGGCTCTCTTGGGAGAGGTTAAAGAGAAAGTCCCCTCAACCTTTTTTCTGTTTTCCTGTGTAATTTGTAGACATGAGCAACTATTCCCTCTCTTGCATCCATCAATTTCTTTTTTGTTTTTAACCTTGTGTTTGTGCTCCTTGTCTGCCTCCTCCCTCCACTCTCTCCGACAACCTCCTTTGGACCCCCCGGACTCCTGTCATGATCTGCCCCTAGAGTGCCTCTTCCACACTCCCCTGAAGACCCCCAGTATACCCCCCAGGTAGGGGTGGAGAGGGCAACCCCCAATACTTACCACTCTCCAAATCAACACTCTGTGTGGATCTGGCACAGCGGGGTCTGTCCGACGGGCCCCGGAGAAGTTCCACTGAGGCGTCATTGCCTAGGAGGGAGCGAGGTGTTTTTCCCTTGTCCCCCCCGATATCGGCGTGCAATGAGGGGTTATGAGCTAGGAGGCATGCTGAGACGTACCTCCTGCTCTACCCCTCTGCCGATCGTCACCCAATCTGCTGGCTGCTGCTCCACCTACCGCGCCATCCACCCGGCTTCCCTAGGTGGCAGCATTGCAGCGAGGAGCCTACAGCGGAGAAGGGCTGCCGTCATGCCTCTATCTTTCTCCGCCTGGCGACCCCTGATGACTTGTGCTCGTTCCCGAACCCGGGTCGCCGGCATGGTGCGAGGTGTGGCGTCTAGCGCCTCAACCCTCAGCGCCACCAGGCCAGCCCCTCGCATCCACCAATTTCAACCTAATCTTCTTTTTTTTTTTTTTTACTTTATTTCTTTACAGTTCCTCGGCTGGGGGAAGGTTGTGCCTTTGGTTCCTCCCCCCAGATCAAGCCAGCTAGGCCGTCCGCCGTCATGGGCCAGGCAGAGCTCTGACCTCCCCGCCTCTACCCCTCTCTGGTCACATCGCGGTGGGTACATACCCCACCACCGTGGAGACCAGTGGGGGGACCCAGGAGGGAGCTGACTTACGGGGACCACGGCGGCGCTGGCGAGCAGCCTTCATGCTGCCGGGGAATTTTTTTTAATGAGGTGGTTCCCCTGCTGGAGGAGGCGTGCAATGATGCCACGGGATGGAGCGGCCCATACCAGCGCCTGCCTCCTCCTGTCCCTTACTACTGCAGCGTTGGTGGTGTCCCCCCCCCAGCTTCCACCAGGGGGCAGCCTCACACTGACTATTGATGACCGCCCCTCCCCAGGGAAGGAGAGCAGTCCTCCGGATGCTCGATCCTTCCCCAACCCTGCCAACCCCTGGCGACCTGTGCTCATTCCCGAACATGGGTCGCCGGTGTAGCACGAGGTGTGGCGTCCAGCGCCTCAACCCTCAGCACCACCGGGCCGGCCAACCTAATTTAATTTAAATGAAGTTGCTTCACTCTGTTCTGCCCTGGTGTAAGAACCTGTTTCACTCCATTTCAAAGGTCATGACCCCACTCGTAAAAGGAAACATGGAAGCCGATAGCATGTATTTGCACATCTAAGGAACTGGGAATAAGTAAAGAGCTCCTAGCATACAGGAATTAATCAGCAGAATAACAAAACATCACAAGCTCCAGCATTCTTCCAACTGTATCTTTTCCAACTCAGACACACTTTAAACAGAAAGCATTAGGGAACTTACATTGAAAAGTTTGATGGCCAGCACAAGACAAGAATACAAGGACTTCAGAAGTCATACAACAGAACTGACTGATTGTGGCACTTCTGCTGGCTTGTGAATGTATACACCAACTCTTATGATGCCTTGTCTGAGTGGGGTCATGATCTTTGCAATGGCATAAAACAGGTTTTCACACCAGGGCAGAACAGAGTGAAGCAATGTCATTTAAATTTGAATTAGGATAAAATTAGGAGGGTGTATGAGAAGGAATCATTATTCATGCCTAGAAACTACACAGGTAAACAGAAAATAAGTTGAGGGGACTTTCCCTTTAAAGGAGAATCTCAGTACATACTGTCACCCTTTCTGAGAGGCTCAAGCTATGGAAATGTGTAGGATGCTATGAAAATTTGAGGTGATGTTCACAGGGAAGCTGGGGTATACCACACTGGCAGTGTACCACGTGGATACAGAGTTCCAGGCCCCCATGAAGCAGCCACCCTACCAAGTCCCTGAGGGTGTAAAACATGCCACTGATGGGGAAATCAAGGAGATGATGGCTCTTCAGGGGATTCAAGAGTCCTGTAGTCCCTGGGCCTCCCCAGTGGTACTGATTCCCATAAAGGATGGGACCACAAGGTTTTGTGTTGACCACTACAAGCTCAGTAGCTGTACGAAGTCAGACGCATACCCCATGCCTAGGACAGATGAGATCTTAGACAGGCTGGGTGGGCGATGTACCTGACCATCACAGACCTGACGAAGGGCGACTGCCTGGTGCCCCTGACCCCTGAAGCCAGAGATCAGCCTTCGTCATCCCGATTGGTTATTTGAGTTCAGCGTAATGCCATTTGGGATGAAGAATGCACCAGTCACCTTTCCATGGCTTGTGGACTGTAATCTGAATGAGGCAGGAGCTTTTGCACTGGCATACATGGATGACATCACCACCTACAGCTGGACATGGGAAGATCACATCAAGCACATGATCGAGGTGTTCCGCTGACTGCAGGCTGCTGGGCTGACAACCAAGGAGGAGAAGTGCCAGTCAGGAATGGCGAAAGTGTCATACCTTGGGCACAGGGTGGGGAGAAGGTACATCTGGCTTGAGCCAGTGAAATTTAAGGCCATCCAGGGATGGGCCACACCAACAACTAAGACTTGTTCTACTCTGCTACTGTACTTCAAGCATGGAAAATGGCTAGTATTAGCCCCCCACATTAAGGTGGTGACCCCCTATAACTAGAAATTACCATCCAATCTCCCTCCTCCCAGCCCTTGCCAAAGTACAGGAGTCCCTAGTCCAATCCAGACTAAGAGAATTCCTTACTGCATCTGGTTTCCTCTCCCCTTTCCAGTCCGGCCTCCGGAAGTACCATTCTACAATCTCCTCTCTATTACGAGTCACTGAAAACATTCACTCTCCCATGGACAAAGACCACCTAACTGCAGCAGTTTTTGTAGACCTTACGAAGGCCTCCAATTCAGTCTCCCATCCCCAACTTATTACTAAGCTCAAGGCAGCTGGCTTAGTCCCCCTCACTATTTGATGATTCAACTCGTACCTTAGCACCAGACTCCAATCTGTCCAGGTAGCCAACTTCTCCTCACCCCCACTCACCATACTCGCAGGAGTAGCACAAGGATCAATCCTTGGCCCTATATTGTTCTCTCTATTCATAAACAACCTCCCCTCTGCATGTTCCAGCTCCCACATACACATGTATGTGAACGACACTATCCTCTTTGCCTCAGGACTTGTCCTGACTGTTGTCCACACTCTTCTCCAACGTGACTTCCATAAGATGCAGTCCTGGTTCCAAGCAAACCAGCTGAAAATCGATACCACCAAAACAGTTTCAATGATCTTTGGATCTGCACAAAAACTGGCTACATCATCCCTCCCCCCAGCTGTCACCTCCATGGATGGGACTCCACTGGAAAATGTGTCATCCTACAAATACCTAGGCACGTGGCTCGATCCCCATCAAAACTTCTCTACCCACATAGACGACATCACCTTGAAGCTCTGTCCCAAGCTTGGTATGCTATTCTGAAACAGGGATTCCCTCCCTCTTTCAGTCAGACGTGAAACAGTAATGAAAATGATCATACCTGTCATCGACTATGCAGATGTAATATACTGCACTGCCCCTGCCTCTTCTCTATCCAGACTTGACATCCTCCTAAATGCCTTCTGCCGTTTTGCTACAAACTTCCCCTTCAGAATACACCACTGTTCTCTTTACGCCTCCCTCGGCATCTTAACCCTATCCCACCGCCGGCACATCCACTTGATCTCTCTAGTATCCAAATTCTGGTTCAGACAACTTCCCTCCTACTTCTCAGATATGCTATCCCCAGCTAGTCCATCGCCCTACTTGCTTCACACCAGGGACACCAGCTCTTTCTCCCTTCCCAAACCATCTACGTCAGCTGGCAAATCCACTTTCTCCTACAGAATACCTTATATATGGAACCAACAAACCCCTCAACTAAAGAACTCATCTTTGTATTCCTCTACCAAACAACAACTATGGCTACTCCTCTACCCCATTTGCTCCTGCTGCACCCAACTACCTTGTCCTCCCTATCACCCCTTAATGGAATAAACATTATCAAATGTGAATCAGGTCTAATCTTGTACTCCATCAATGTCTAACACTCTGCCTTAAATTTTGTTTTCCATCAATGTCTACCACTCTGTAAAATATAATATGTCACTCCTTCTTGCTCAAGGAAACCGACTGTAATCTGTTTTATACTGCTCTTGGCACTTGTATTTTCACTATATGTATCTTCTTTTTATATTTTGCTCCCCTGTCCCTGGGTCGCACCTGGAAATGAGCCTCAGCTCAGTGTGCTTTTCCTGGTTACCAAAATTTTAAATAAATAAAAAGAGAAAGGTATGGGCCTTCCTAGGGATGGCTAGTTAAGACCATAAGTTTGTGCAAAATTTCAGCAGCATGGACAAACCCCTGCCCGATCTCACCAAGATGAAAATGCCGGCCAAGGTTCAGTGGAGAGAAACCTGCGATACCATGTTCGGCCAACTGAAGGAAGCACTGTGTTGGGCACCTGTGCTCACTAGCCTGGACTATTCTGTAAGGTTCATTGTGCATGCAGAAGCATCTGATCATGGGTTATGCGTGGTTCTGAGTCAGGTTACACACTCGGTGGAGGAATACCCAGTCATGTACCCGAGCAGGAAGCTGCTGCCCAGACAGGGGGTCTATGCCACAATCGGAAAGCAGTGTCTAGACACTGTTTGAGCTTTGCAGAAGCTGCAACCTTATCTGTATGAGAGGGAGTTCATCCTGGTCATTGGCCACAACCCCCTTATATGACTCCATTGGACTGATCAAAACCCCAAATTGCTAAGGTGGTACCTAGTGCTGCACTCCAATAATTTGGACATTGGGCGTCACAGTGGGTCACAACATGGAAATGCTGAAGGATTGTTCAGACAAAAGCTAGGACCCAGGGGAAAAAAACAAAAAGAGGGGAAATGTGCTATAAAGAACTAGTGTGGGGTTCACAGAGGGAGTGAACTAAGGGCATAGCAAGTGTAGCCAGCTGACTCACAAGAAAAAAAAACACAACACCCAGTAGTAGGGGTGCTAAGGAATGTGTTTTTCATTTCTTAGGGGGAAGGAGCTGTAACAATAATTTTGACCTTTTTTTTTTTTTAACTCTGTCTGCTGAGGGGACAGAGATAGGGTGAGGAAATTAGATTAAAACTGTTACCAGAGGCAAAAGCAGCTGCCCCTGAGAGGTGACAACAATCCCTTTGTCCTGTAATGACAGGACCCTCTGGGCAGCTAATGATGGAACTTCAAAGGGCCCAGCGTCATTCGTGTCAGGAAAGTGTGCTGATGGCTATGTAGCCACCAACTGTAGACATGGCTCAGAACAAAAGAAGTGGTTTGTAATTCCACAAAACCCAAGGTTCCAGTTTAGACCAGCTTTCCAGAGAGGTGGTAATCCCAGGAGACAAAAAAAGTGTCAAATTCATGATGCCAGAGTGACATATTCAATGATGTGACATGGGGTGCTGGCAGATGAAGGCTTCTGAGGTCTTTCCAGACTCTAGCAAGTCAATCAGTGTTGGGGCTTCATGCTTGCACCATCCAAGAACTGAAGTCTACCACAGTTAACTAATCGTCCTGTCTGGTAAGAGCCTTTCTACTCTGTTAGATTTAAGAAGTTGTAGGAAGATTTTTCTATTTGTTTCTTCTGCTGTATGCAAACTATTTATTTTCAATTTCTGTAGTAACCCTGTAATTCCCATAGTCTTTGTGTAATTGTGATATCCTGTAGATTGTGTAAATATTATTTTATATACTTCAGGCCTCTGTGACAATCTTTTGGGGGAGTAGTTAATTGTTGTTATTGACAAATCCATAATCTATCTCTGAAGAGGAAGAAGACTACAGTTACCATACTCTAAGAAGTGAAATGTTTTCTCAGGAGTGAGTGTCAGGAGGCTGTTTGCTCATAGCCAAAGGAGCACTGTACTGTGTGGGCAGTGGCTCTGGTGGGATTCAGACAAAGTTCCCAGGTAAAATAATCAGTTCTGAGTGGTGGCAGCTACCGAGGTACCCTTACAGGTACTGAGGGCTGAGAAACTTGGCAACCTGTTGCATACTGTGTCCTGAGTGTGAATAGGTTTTGACAGAGAAATAGACTTGTGACTAGAAAACAGGGATAGCAGGAAGTAGAGCAGGGAGGCAACTAGTAGAAACTGCAAATGAGTGTAATCTAAATAAAGCTGCTGCAAGCATGACAGATTCCTTTGTTTTCTCAAATATTGGCTATTGTAGCTCAGTCCAAGGAGGCCTCCCGGCTAAAAGTATCCAGCGACTTCAATACATCCAGATTGCTGCAAGGAGGCTGCTCTGTGGCATATAAAAGTCTGATCACATCAACCCAGTTCTTGCTGTTCTAGTTGGCTTCCTGTACAATACAGAATAGAGTACAACATTTTACTCACGGTCTGTAAACTCAGGAATGGTTCTGCTTCCTCCTATCGAAGTGATCTGCTGTCTGCACACCTCCCCCAGACCCAGTGTTTGTGATTCATTAATGTTCATATTACTCTATCTACTAGACTTTTTACTTATGGCGCATAGACCTGACCTTGTCCATCTGTGGACCCTGGCTCTGGAATCAACTACCTCTGGACTTGCATTCACCTTCAGATATTCCAATATTTAAAACACAAACTGTAAACATTTTCATTTTGGTTAGCATTTTGTTGTGTTTGACTGTTATAACTGTTTTTCTTGCAATTGTTGTATAGCACTTTTTTTATAAAGTGCCCAATAAATTTCAATTATTATTATTATTCATAAATCGGTATGTAAGTCTATTCAAGTATTTTGATAAACAGGTGCACCTTGTAAAAAGGGTATTAATAGCCCTCATGGTGATATCTCTGTATAAATAACATTTTACTACTATGAACCAGAGAAGGGCAAATTTGGACTTGGTTTTAAGTAACGTGGGGTATGGCTTGGTTTTAAGTAATGTGGGGTATGACTTGGTTTTAAGAAACATAGGTTATGACTTGGTTTTAAAGATCAAATGCATATATTTCATAAAAAAGCTTGAATTCACGTCTCTGTGTCATGACTAATGTTTCCTGAAAATATCATGCTGTTTGATTTTGTGGTTATCTTTAAATCAGCATCCGTTAATGTGCTCTGCAGTGACTGAATACAGTGAAGAAACAGTGAAGATTTTTCTGTTCCTATCAGTGAGTGATGACATCATTTTTGTCTAGCCTGCTGCTTCAGCAATGAAGTCCCTGACTGACTAAGGAAGCTGTTACAGTCCCCAGTCAGAGCAGTCTGTAGAGCTAATTGTTTTCACTCAAAGTTTGTTACTAACCCATCTGGTTTGTGTTTAGATTAGCTTAAAAGCTATCGTTCTGTTCTCATAAAAAGTTGATCATCTGGGGTTCAGTGCTGAACTGAAGTGGTATGAATGAATATCTGTAAGAAATTCAGTTACTGCAGAGCACATTAACAGATGCTGATTTAAAGAAAACCACAAAACCAAACAGCATGATATTTTAAGGAAACACTAATCATGACACAGGAACTTGAATTCAAGTGAATTTAAGCTTTTTATGAAATATGTGCATTTGGTCTTTAAGTAACGTGGGGTATGACTTGGTTTTAAGTAACATGGGAGTAATGACTTGGTTTTAAAGCAGCAGTGCTACAAAAATGGGCTAAAATTTCACCCCACCTTTTTTCATCCTAATTGATGCCATATGTCTTCCACTTTATTTTGGTGGTAACATTTTCAGTTTCCAATATCATTTAAGAATTCTATGATGAAAGTTTTTAAATAATTATTTCTCAAGAAAAAAAAGATGGCTGCCTCATTTTTGCATACAAATAATATTGAGGACCTGGGGAGGGTAAGAATCCAGACAAAAATGCAAATGTGCAGTGCACAACATAGGAAGCATCCAGAAACCTCAAATCAACAGTTCTGCCAATATTTTTTGTAACCACAGCAGAAAATTAACTTTTTGGAATACCATTTCTCATTGCACTGCTGCTTTAAGTAACATGGGGTATAATATAGTAGATTTTATACCATGGCAGTGATGAATAACAGTGCAGTATATAGAGGATAATGGATGGGGAAACTGACAATAAACACGTTGTAATCACATCGGGTGGTTTCTATGACAACTAGTTAAACCTCGAGAGCGCAGCTCGAGAGGTTTATAGTTGTCATTGAAACCGCAAGATGCGATTTCAACGCAGTCATTGTCGGTTTCTCATCCATTAGCTTTTATAGTGTATGGGGCTCAAAACACTATAAAAGCTAATGGAGGAACCGCTGTGGCCACTGATCAGAAGCCCCATAATAGGGGCTGAACAATCTTACCTTTTTTCGTTGCTCCAGGCTCCCTCGATCGTAGCGCTCACTACCATGACCATTAATCTGAACATGTGTACTAAGGATCGAGTTGTTATGGTATCGATGTGATGTAGTCAAGAGGGGTTAACAACCTCTTGACGTCACATCGATACCATAACAACATGGTAAACTGTCTGAATTCAGACAGTAATAAGGGCTCCCCATACATTATGAAAGTGTTATTTTTGCTTGCTATTCAGCTGTGGTGGAAATATAAAGAATACTGGATGGGCAACTGTGCACAACCAGTGTGTTCTGCCACACAGGGGTTCTGACTCCCGTTCATCTCAAGAGTGAAGCCCAAGAGGTCTGTAGGAATCAGATCCCCAAGGTGGCAGAAAACACTTGTTGTGCATAAAGTTGCTCATCCTGCAATTTTTTATAGTGTATGGTACTATGTGAAATGTGCGCACGGCAGTTATTTTGCTTTCAATATGAAACTGATTTGCACATTCTCTAGAGGTTTCAGAATGCTTCTTTGTAAGAAGATGCGACTGTCAGTGTCTTTTCCTGTTTAAGGACAGATATTTATAAAAATAGATACATGGTGTTATATAGAACAAGACACTCAATCTGTACCCAGTTTTCTGCCTATTAGTTCAAAAAGTTATGGCTCTTTATTTTGTTGATCCATCCATCTTTAAACAGTTGCAAATTGAGGTTCACATCTATAAACCTCTGACAACAGTGGCCTGTAAAACAGGAGGCGGAGAGAAGCCAGTGCAGAAAAATGCCCCCAGAAGCCAAATCAATTTTTTTTTTTTTTATCTAGGTGTTTATGCTCCTTGGCCACAGCAGCAGGAAGGCTCCCTATCTGCTGGCTTCACTGTTCCCCTCCACCATTCTTAGTCTCCCTGGAGACTGATCTTGTGGTTCGAGCCCCCAGGAATTGCCCCCCCCCCCGATGTCGGAATCCAGTCTGTCGCTGCAGGCTGTCCCAGTGACCAGAAGGGTAGGGGTTCGCCGAGTAGGCGTCATGCATCCCCCGCTGTGCCATTCATTTCCCTCTTGTTTATTTTCTCCCCTCTGCCTTATTCAAGGAGCACATGTGCATGGATGCGTGCATGCTTCCTGAGACCACTACTCCCTCCTCCCTCCATCTGACTTACGTCTGCTGGCAGACGCTTTTAAGGGCTTACCACCGGGCCTCCACCTGAAGGCAGCCAAGAGCTGATACAATCAACCTCCCCAATCCGGGAGAGGAGAGATGCCTGGCAGCTGCTCGATCCTCTTTCAGCCCCCCACCCCAGCTGACCCCCAGCAGCTCCCGGCCGTTTGAGCTCTGGTCGCTGGCATGGCAGGAGGCAAGGCACACAGCACCTCAGCTCTCCATGACACTGAGCCAGCTAGCCAAGTTGAATTTTAAAGGGATTAGATAAGTGCCAATAGCTTAGTATGTCTTGTGCACTAGATGTCACATACAGAATATCAGGGCCCTGCAGCCTACCAGAAATCTTGTTTCTGGACTTGACAGACACTGATTAGTTTGAAAAGTGTGCAGCTGCTTTATGACCTTTCGCAAGTCACTTGACACCCCCCGCCGTGTTCCAGTCTAACCAGCTGTAAAACCTGGTAGGAGGGGGACCATGATAAAAATTAGATGTTGTAGTTTAGTGGGGCTGAATGATAAAAAGAACAAGAAAACACTTATCGTGTTAGTAATATACAAACAAAAAATGAAAATTACGTACCTACCGTAATTATGATCTTTCTGTGTATCTTCACCATTCATCACATATGGGTACTGGCTGAGATCAGGACCCTGGGAGCTTTTTTTTTTTTTTTTAAAAGGATAGGCGCCGACACAGACATGCGCGCCCGAGGCCAATGTACTGGCGTGGCGCGAGGGTTGGCCGTTAGGTTGTGTCAACCCGCCTGCCTACCAGTTCTGAGTCGCCGGAGAGGTAAGAGGAAGGGATGGAGGGTGGGACAAGAGAGTCCAAGGGACAGAAAAAGGAAAGGAAAAACTGAACTAAAAGGAGAAATAATGACTGAGAGGACAGCAGAGAAGAGATGAGACTAAGGGGATTGGGTAGGGGCCCCAATCTCTGGAAGTGGAAGAAGGGAGGGGAGAAATTTAGGAGAGAGAGTGAGAGGTAACAAGGTGTCCGACACCCTTGTCCATCACCAGATTTGTATAGGAAATGCAAGGAGTAGCAAAGCTCTCTGCCAGAATTCAAGGCACAGAATAACTGGCAAATACCCCAGAAGCAGAGTTGGCTATTCTGGAGAAGAACAGGGTAGAGGGACTTAATACTCTCTCAGGAAAGATGTTTGGTGAAAAAAAGGGTTGTTTTTTTTAAATAGTTGGATGGAAACCAGAAGAAGAACAGGAGGAGGGCAACTACCAACTCCCACCCCATAGGGGTGGAGACATGCAGTAGAGAAGGAGTGCCGCTCGAGCTGTACTCCTTAAAGGAGAATACCCCCCTGTGTGTCCGTGCTTTACCCTGCTCCAAAAAGGAGAGGGGGAGTCACAGAGGGAGGGGGACCCAGAGACTGAGGCCCCAGGGGGATGGTGGGCAGGGTTGTGATGAATGGTGAAGATACACAGAAAGATCATAATTACGGTAGGTACGTAATTTTCATATCTTATCTGTGTCAGTCTTCACCATTCATCACATATGGGTGAGTACCAAGCCCCCCGAAGGGGGTTGATCTATTACACCCTAAGGGACAGAGTCCCTTAGCCCTCAGTGGGTGACACACTATGGGAACCTTCCGGCCCGAGGAGGCCCGAGAGTGGGAGAGCGAGGCGGGTCCCCGGGAGGGGAAGGAAGTTGCCCCGACAAACGCCGTCTCGCCCTATGGGAGAAGAGGTAGGTTCCCTGGTGGGCGGAGCAAATCACCCTACGCCGGGCCAAGGGTGACAACCGGGAAAGACAAAGCCATGCTGATCTCCTAGTGCAGATCGCTGTCCCTACGATCCTGGTAGCTACCTCGTTGGCATCATAAGATGCCCTCGCTTGGTGCCTTGCTAGCTCCAGGCCACGTGCAGAGAGCGCGATGGCTTGTCTGGTTGTTCCGAGTCAGGCAAAGCAGCTAGATCTGACCTAGCACGGACCACAAGAACCTGTTGTAGGCTGCATAGTGGGCCTGGTGAGCAGAAATGGAGAGGAGCAACCGTGCCGAGTAGAAGGTCCTACTCCCCCAGAAATCAAAATCCGAGGAGTCTTGATCTGGGGGCTGGTCACGGTGGAGGGCGCGCAGCCCATCAGGGGTGTCCAGGTGCGTCAAGCCGGACTGAGGGTGAGGCATAGAACCTGGAGACTCCGGGAGCGCAATACTCTGGCTGAGGTCCCTAGGGCAGGAACTCCGGAGAAGGGCCTCTGCCAGAACGCAAGGGACGCCTCCCGGGGTAGCAGGCTGTGCTGCACCACAAGGGTGGCCCTGGCAACCGCCAGAAAGGCGCATGCGATGCTCAGGATTGCTAACAGACAGGGGTGAAAGGTGAAGGTCCTCCATCATCCTCACGAGGAAGCGCTGGTACTCTAAGAGATCAGCGGCCGGAGAGATATGGACAGAGGGTTCCTCTCCTCCAGAAGAGGGGGATGAGGAGCTGGAGGTCACCATACGTTCCGAGGGTGGCTGCACGGGGGGAGATTGAAAAACCTGGCTGTCCACAGCCCTAACGTAGGCAGGGAACCGAGCAGCCACTGCTCTGAACTGCTCCCAGGTGAGAGGGCCGCTAGGACCAAGAATGCCCGGGAGCGCTGGAGAATGCGGCAGAGGGATAGGGGCAGAGCCGAGAAAAGAAGTCAGCTGACCTCCTCCAGGGCTAGGGAGTGGACCATGAGCACCCGAGGAGGGTGCCCCGGAAGACTCCACAGCCGGCAGCTGTACAACCACGTTGGTACTGCCTAGGCTGCGCCCAGAAGAATCCCCCCAGTGAGGCGCCCGGGGCCGTAAAAGTCCAGAAGGACGGTCCCCTGCCTCAAAAGAATGGGACCCCCTCAAGGAACCGGAAGGGGAAGGGTGGAAATCCGCACTTAAGCTTCACCCAGGGCCCGGGTGGACCCCAGAGAAAGGCCGACGCACTGACCCCACACCCTCAACCTCAGAGTCCGAGAGAGTCCTCCTCCTCGAGAGGGCCAGCCTAGGTAGCTGGCAGCTCTGGGCTGCCCCCGAAGGGGAGACCCAGGGAACAGCACCCTTCCCTCCTGCAGGCTTCTAGATGGGCCCCAAAGTTGGGCGATCAAGACACACTACTGGAGGGGGTACCACCACCGAGGGGTCGAAGAAACCCCCAAGGCCAGGTTGCAGAGCAATGGTGGCACGCACCACTGCCTGCTGGTCAGCACCACTGACCCAACCTCGGGACTACCTGGCGCCTCCTCAGAAGGGGCTGGCTCGACCTGTCGGCGAGACCACTGGATCGCTCTCCTCCGCAGACAACCCGAAGGTGTGACTGCCCGTCTGACTCGAGCCCGACTCCGACTCCGAAGGGTAGAGTCTGAGGCTCTGGAGCCAAACAGTAGGGAGGGCGAGAAAACCACTTGCCAGAGGGCCCGGCAGCTGTGAGCAGTGCCCAGGCAGCACCTCGCGTTCTCCGCAACCCCGGGCGGGCTCACAGAAGGCGCTTAGGGCGGTTTCGGCCGAACATCTAGAGCTCAGGGTTAGCCGCGGCGCCGCCAAGTCCACAGCACCGGGCAGTGCCAGGACAGAGACGCGCCGACGGCAGCCCAGCAACAACCTCGGCACCAACGACACCACCAGGCCCCTCGGACGACCAAAGCGGCACTGACGGCCCTGAGGGCGGACTTGGCGCCGAACGCGACACCGCCAGGCCCCTCGGTGCAGCGAGCAGCACCGAGAGCACTGACGGCGCCGAGGACGGCACCGGCTGCCGACGCCGAAGGCCCTATGACGCCGAACCGCGCAGGCACAGCACCGTGCTCAACCTCGGTGCTGAGGACAGCGCCGAGGCGAGACATGGTGAAAGGCAACGCCGGATCCAGGCCCACGATGCTGCAAGCAGCGTTGGCGCCAGGGCCCACGGCGCCGAGCGACGAGTTGGCGCTGACAGGGCCCACGGTGCCGTGAACGGCGCCGAAAGCTCCAACGGCACCGACCGACGGCGTCGAGAACGGCGTCGACCCGGGCCTTCTGAGCTGCAGCAGCGACACCGGGAGCCTTCACCCCGAAGGGCGATTGCCGTGGCGGCACCTCCCGCCTGCTCCCGGGGAGGAAGCGGACGGGCTTCCTGTGCCGCGGAGGAGCTCTCAGCAATGGCCAGGCTACAAGTAGCGAGGCTCCCCCTCCTCAGTCCATATAGAACTGGGAGGGACCCGGAGGAAAGGCGAGAGGCGGCTTGGCCCGGCAGTCGCGAACCCTACCCGGGGTCAGCGGAGCTCGCCCACTTTAAACGCGGCTGTTCGAGGATCGCGGGCGGTCCATGGAGAAGCAGGCGTCCGCATTTAATCCATGTCGTGAAGTGCTGGCACACGCCGAGAGACATCGGTCATGCTGGTCGGTAACGGAATATTACGGCCGCACGGGCACCGATGCATAGGGGGCCAACCCGCCTTAGAAAACTTCTTGCCCCCCGACCGAGACATGACCTACGGAAAAAAACACCAAAACAGACTCGACGTCGCAATACTTCAAATAAAAAGGAAAGATCTTACCAGCGACGTCAAGTGGAGGCAAAACCCAGAACTAGTAAGTTACCGACGGACTGAAACGTCGAACGAAAGGCTAAAAGGCCTAAAATTCTTCTGTGACAGCTTCCCACGAGGTGACCTCGACGGCGGGAGATGAAGAACTGGTAGGCAGGCGGAGTCGACGCAGCCTAATGGCCAACCCTCGAGCGCCATGCAGTACGTTGGCCTAGAGGGCGGCTCCGATGCTGTGTCGGCTCCGCCTATCCTTTTAAAAAAAAAAGCTCCCGCAGGGTCCTGATCTCCGCCAGTACCCATATGTGATGAATGGTGAAGATTGACACAGATAAGATCATAAAATTTGTCAGTAGAAGAGGACCACTTGTCCCATCCAGTCTGCCCAGATGGTCCCTGCCTAGTCTGTCTCCGAAGACCCTAAATGGTCTCTGATGACCATCCCTCCTCCCTGCCTATTTACTAATATTCCACTATGTCTATCCCACTGTTTTAGCCTCAGCCACTTCTGATGACAGTCTATTCCAGGTGTCTACCACTCTTTCAGTGAAGCAGTACTTCCTCACATCCCTCTTAAACTTCCCCCTCCAGATCTGTTGAATGCCCTCTGGTCCTGGTGCTCTTCCTCATTTGAAAGAGATACTCCTCCTGTACCTTGTTCACCCCTGTGAGGTAACTGTAGATCTCTAGCATGTCCCCTCTCGCTCTCCTCTCTTACAGGGTGTGTACATTGAGATACCTGAGTCTCTCCTTGTAGGGCATTTGGTGTAACCCCTGCACCATTTTAGTTGCCCTCCTCTGAACTGCCTCTACCCTATGTCCTTTCTGAGTTGTGGCCTCCAGAACTGGATGCAACATGCCAAGTAAGGTCTCACCAGTGAGCAATACAGTTGCAACACCACCTCCCACATCCTCTTGGAGGTATCACTTCCTATGCATCCCAGAATCCCAGCATCCCACTGGCCCACCCACTGCTTTATCACACTGGTCTACCACTTTGAGGTCATCAGATACGATAACCCCAAGGTCTTTTCCTGCTTAATGACTGCTAGTACCTCCACCCATGCTATACTCAGCTCCTGGGTTCCCATACTCTAGAGGCACGATTTTGCACTTTTTGGCATTGATCTTCAAATGCCATGCTCTTGACCACTTGTTGGGTTTTCCCCAAGATTCCTACACATTCTTTCTAACCCCTCCTGATTGTCCACTCTATTACAGATTTTAGTGTCATCGCAAAAAGGCATACATTCCCTTCCAGTTCTTCTGCAAAGTCGCTTATGAAGACACTGAAAAGGATCGGTCCCAGTATTGAGTCCTGCAGCACCCCACTGGTCACCTTCTCATCATAGTGTGAGTGCCATTAACCACCCCCCTCTGTTGCCTGTCTGTTAACCAGTTTCTAACTCAATTCACCACTTAGGATCCCACCCCTAGGCTGCTCAATTTCTTTATCAGTCTCTTGTGCAGCACAGTGTTGAAGGACTACCTAAAGTCCACACAGACCATGTCCACTGCCCTCCCCTGATCTATTTCCCTGGTTAACCAGTCAAAGAAATCAATCAGATTTGCCTGGCATCACCTTCCCCTCCTCTTGAATCCATGCTGCCTTTGGTCTTGCAGCCCACTGGATTCAACATACTCAACCACCCTTTCCTTTAACAGTGTTTTCATTAGTTTCCCCACCACTGAAGTGAGACTGACAAGTTATAGTTGTAGCCTCTTCCCAGCTACCGATCTTATGTAGAGGGCCATGTCTGCTCTCCACCAGTCCTCCAGAACCATGCCTGATTCCAGTGAGCTGTTGAATAAGGCTATCACAGCAGGGCAGCTAGTACTTTCCTGAGCTTCTTTAGTACCCTTGGGTGTACTCCGTCCAATCATACAGCCTTTTTCCCTTTCAGGGCTGCAAGTCCCTTCAGGACTCCTTCCTCTGAAAATGGACTTTAGCCCACCTCCCCACCCCTTTGTTCCTGCTGCCCCCTGGTTGTCTGTCCCCCCATTCCCTCCACTGTGAAGGCTGAGCAGAAATATCAGTTCAGGATGTTTGCTTTTTCTTGGTCCTCTTCTGTGCAGACGCCCTGCCAACTTCCTTATCCTCACTATCCCTCTCCTTGCTTTCCTCTTTCCACTTATGTACCTGAAAAAAGTCTGCTCCCCCATTAGCTACCCCTTTGACTATCCTTCCCTTTGTCAGTTCCTTTGCTCCCCTCACTTCCTTTCCTGCTTCCCTGTTTCTGGCACTTGTAAAACTGCAACTGGCACTTGTTCGTAAATGGGTATGCTTCCTCTGTTCATAATTCTGTTTGTAATCTTGTTATCCATGTCCCCGGGTCACATCTGGAAATCACCCTCGGCTCAGTGTGCTTTTCCTGGTTAAAAAATTTTAAATAAAATAAATTAAAAAAAAAATATTTGGCACACCTTCCTGTCTTCCTCCATCTGTGATTCCTTATATCTCCTGAATGCCATCCTTTTTTCCTTCACCACCGTGGCCACTTCCTTAGAGTATCATAACAAACTTTTCCCTTCTGCTTTTAGTCAGGTCATTCCTGCAAAGCCTGACTGCCTTACCCAGCTAAACAAATTATGATTTTAAAATGATGTATCATAAATGATCATTATCAATAATGTTCACAAATTATGTTCCAACTTCAGAAACCAGTGTGATCATGACTCACAATTAAACATGAATGTTAAATGGCGGTCAATCAAAAACTGTGATGTTATGGAAACGATGACTGTGATTAATGATGATCTCACATCATCATGATTTTTCATGACTGCCCATGGTCAAGATTACTGCAATAAATTAAACAAAAATCAATAAAACTTTGTTCTCTACTTTTAGAATTTGTCTTCTATTTAGACTTCTTTACTGGAATAATCAGTTATGATACATCTTCTATACAAACTCCCTACATTCAGTTTTACTTACTCTGACACCTCATTTCTCATTAGTGTTATTAAGGCTTAAATTGGTTTATATAGCTCCATCCAGTGGTTCCTTTTAGAGCTGTGGTAGGTTCTTACAAGTACCTGGTTTGTGCTCAAAACTTTTCGTAACAGTCTGCAATCTAATACAGTCAAGGCAAAATAAATAAAAAAATTAAAACAGAAATTACCATTGTTTTGGTCCATAAACTGTGCTTTTGAAATATGCAAATTAGTTATGCAGATGTGTATATTATAGCTAACATTGCATGTACTTTTCCTAAAAGGATTTAAACTTGCCTCACATGATTTATATTATAATTAGGATATTCGACATTCATATTTTCATATCAGTAAAAATAAAACTTTTAGTATCACTCATGTGACTTCTTACAATACAGAACTTACATAATCATCAACAATCATCACTTGATTATCCTCAGATCAAAGACAATCATGCTAATTTAAACGTACAAAAACTTACAAATAATCATCAGGTGGTGATTTAAAAGTTACATGTTTGATGACTGAATCATGGTCTAGATGATGATCTTGGATTATGATCTCCCTTGATGATCATATGGTTAGATTTGATGATTAACAATGATCAGTCATGACTGACCTTCAAAAACCATGATTGATGATTTACTGATTCACTCAGGGAATTATGCCCTTCCTTATCTTTCCCCCACTGTTCCTCCACCCTCCCTGGCAATCCCACCCCCAAAACAACTAGGCAGTTACTGAGGCAGTCTCCTATTTCTTTAAAATCCACTCTCCTAAAGTCCAGGACCCTCATCCTCATGTGGTGTGCCTTTGCTCCCATCTTAATGTTAAATCGTATTGTACGGTGATCACTGGTACCAAGGGGACCACCCACTGTGATGTTCAAAATTCCATCCCAGTTTGTAAGCACAGGTCCAGCACTGCCCTGTCCCTAGCAGGTTCACTGACAAGCTGCCTGAGAAAAGTCCCTGGTAGGATGGCCCTTCTCCTTACTGAAGCTACAACTGGAAGGCTCCAGTTCACATCTGGCAGACTGAAGTTCCCAACTAGCAGTGCCTCCCTCTTACTTGCTATCCTGATAATGGCTTCCTCGAGTGCCTTTTCCAACTCCTCTCCCTGTGCTGTAGGCCTGTGTACCACCTCTGTATGGACAGCTGCCCCAGTACCTGTTTACCCTTTTATGAAAATCTAAAAGTCATCTAAAAAGTATTAGGTATGTTTACATCAGTAAAATGTTTTATTTTCAGTAGGGATTCCAAAGGACTGTGATCCACCTCACCACATGAAGTGCATAGTACTCTAAAAATGCTGCGGAATGTAATGTGCTGAAATATTTCCCTCTTTACAAAGGAATGTAATGGTATATTCCGGGACTTGCATCATCTCAGATTAAGGAAGAAAACTGTTGTGTAATAGCACTTACACCAGCAAAATACTTTCAGCTCCCTGGACAGCTAGAGGAGTCAAAACGGCAGCCTGAACAGTTAGTTTACACTTAAAATTACTAAACGTATAAAATTGATTAAAGGGACACTGTCAACTCCCTTCGGACTTAAAGTGTACCTAGTTTGAAAAACACAATTTATGATTATTTACATTCTATAGACACTGTTAATGCAACTGGTAGTTTGATTCTGATCCCTTTTTTCTTTTAAAAAGTGAAAAACTGACTGCCCACCATACTGGTGTTAGCACACCAAAACATGTATGTTCACATTTCTTGACCAACTTCCACTGCATCTTTCCTGGGCTCAGGATCATCCCCAACACAATCTAGCCACAATTATGTAGTGGGAGTAGAGGAGACTACTGTATCATGAGTGGCCACACTGTTTGATGGTGTTTCTAATGTTCAGGAAGTTTTCACTAAGAGTAGTTCAGTGATTCAAAGCAAAACAAAGCTGGGCACAGCTATACATTACCATGCATTTCTGTTCTAATAAACAAGGAGTCAGATAAAACAACCAGCAGCATCAATGAATTTTAGAGAAAGTAAGCAATCATAAAATGTGGGTTTTCGTCTAGAAATAATATGATGCAAAAAAGACTGACAGTGTCACTTTAAAGAGCAGCTCTGCACTTCAGCATGTGCTTTCATAAATAAGACACGTCAGATGTTACAATTTACTGGAGATTACATTTTTTAATTTTCAATGTTCCTTTCCTAGATTTACAGCCCCATCTTGATTCCATCTAAAAAGTCTGTACAGAAAACATTTGAAAAAACTGGCCTCGCCCCTGTTAACCTCACAGTGACTTTATTTATTACATCATAGTGCTCACCATGACAGCAGACTGTGATGTCACAAAGATTAATTGTGTGGTTAGCAGGAGAGAGTCAGACACATTTTGAAAGGCTCAGTGAAAAAAGTACTGCTTTATCTACAATATCTAGCATACTAACAACAGAGGAAAATTAAAAAAAAGAAAGAACTAGAAAACAAAGTTAAAACACAATTGGTGTAAATCTAGTATTTTAAGCCTTTTAATATAATAGAGAGTTGCTCTTTAAGCCTCTAATGTTCCCCAAGTGGCTCAGAAATTTTGAGTGAGAAGTGGGTCTTTTAGATTCAAATCCATGGCCATTATGGTCAGATAATTACATGCCTGTACTCGTCTTTATCCAGTTAGATGGCTTGATTTTTCTTATCAATTTTATAAGTGTGTTTACTCTCCATTATCTACATCCCTGGGATCTCTAGGCAGGCAGTTTGGTCATACTGATCAAGACATGGTCCAGCATGGAACAGGTTCCAACGGAATACTCCATCAGGCCCTCTAGTATCCTGGCAAATGAGAGGACCACTGCAGTTACAGACACTGGATTTGGGCTGATAAGTATACATCCTACCTTTGGGGTGTGCTACCTGACATATATCACTCAAATAATGGTCTTCTAATGTAAAACCTAAACATGGCAAGTGACTATTTGGTGCCTATTCACATTAATATCCATAAACAGTTTTGAGGTTTTCAGTTCTGTTTTTTTTAATCAACTGTTGTGAATTAAAATAAGTAGTTTTACTGAAGTCTTAGAATGCCTCTTAATACAAAGCTGACACCATCACTAGCAAATTAAAGTGCAGATTTCAGAAGTATAGTTTGGTACTGTGCACTTACATACAATTCAAATATTATTCCCTTGCTTTAATAAAGGGTCGATTAGAAGGGGGCAGCGGAGCCTGAGTTGAGTGGCAGCAGATTTCAACAGCTCCTGCAGCTACAATGTAAATCTCTTAACAGCCTTTTTTTCACCTTGTAATGGGATTTAAGCAAGAGCATTTGAAAGCATGACTAAAATTTTACTAGAAATGGGTTACCTTAACTGAGACAAAGGGACAGTTAGTGCTGAAAAGGTAAAGGGACTTGTGCAGCACAGGCCTCGCAGTCTGTAATAGATGCACAGGCCACACCTGAACACAGTTTAGAAGAAATAATGACATCTTTGGGCTTGAAGCCTCAACAGCTTATTGCCTCTGTCTCAGATTTAAGCCCCAAAGAGTCGAGGGATTTAACAGCCAAGTGCTCATCTTGGAAACAACAGTAGATGGACTTAAAAATGAAATGGGTGATGTCTGCAAGAAGGCAAACATGCCCACCAATGCCACTGCAGTGATGGTTAGAAAAAATCTGCACTTGCATGCAAGGCTGAAACCCCTGGAGAATTAGGTGTGGCTCACTAATGTGCAGATAACTGGATTACCAGAGTGGAGCAGGGGAGACCATCCAGTATTGTTTGTTAAAGAATGACTCATGGAGAAACTGATGCCAGATGGAGCAGAGAGTACTATGGACATTTAAAAGGCATACCGTATTAATCCATGGGGCAGACAGCAGACCTCGGAAGAACCTAGAATTCTAACGGTGGTGTGACAGTCCGAGTTGGGATAATAGACCAGATTTTGCAATTCACAAGGAAAGCCAGCCCTATTATCCAGGACAATCAGCAATGTATCTCCAGGTATCAGCTATGGCATGAGGCAACACCAAAAGAGATTTGATGGGGTTTGGCAGACCCTCCGAGAGGCAGGAGTAACACACGCAATGATTTATCTGGCATGCATCAGGATACTGCATCAGGAAAAGAGATTTGCTTTTTTTGACCCTGTAGAAGCAGGTAAGTGGGGTTCTAAGACATTGGCGGAGGTTAAAATCAGATCTAAGGTGGGAGGAAAGGATGTGGACACAGGGTACACTTGAATTTTGGTTTCCATCTACCAGTCTGTAACTCTGTGCTGTCAGACTGCTTATATTACTTAACTGTTCCTGCTGTAAATCTTGTTATTCAGAGCTCTTAGAGCCAATCAGGTCACCACATGGTGTTTATGCCAACCAAATGACTTTCTCAGTTTAAAGACTTAAAAGTTGTTTTTCCTGGTGGAAACAGACTGATCCAAACACTGTTAAGGGCTGGGACACTGCAGTCCATTAGGGGCCGCAAATCACAAATAAAGCCTTGTTTATACCTGTTTTTTTTTTTTTTATGAGTGTAGGGGAGTAGGTTCTCTCTCCTACTAAATGGTTATAATCTGATGAGGTGGACCTGTATTATTAATAACTGTTAATGTTTGTATGTTAGTTTTCCTTCAGGAGAGGAGGTGGGGGATGAGCAACATCTTTAAAATGTAGTCTCACTGACGTTGCCAAAATCTATTTAGTAGCTGTTTATCTTCAGGGATATCACATGGTGCCATTAGTCCCATATAGGATGTGTTTAATCAGACTTTGATTGCTGGACAGTTACTATTATTTTTTTAATAGCCATGTTGCTCTTGGACTTATAACTACAGCACAACTGAATATTTATTTTAAACAGTATTTCTGTGAGGTATCCTTCCAATGATGCATCTCAGCATAAGGCCTTCATTATTAAAGGGCAGATGCCCTCAAAACTATGTACACTTGTGGTCTGTTTGCTATATGGTGTGACAATTGTTACGCAACTGGAAAACAATAAAAAAGTAAAAAAAAAAATAAAGGGTCAATTAAATAACATCAGGTGGTCAACTTCTAAGAAATACAATAAATATGCAATGAGACATACCAGGGTGTATGATTACGGATCCATAATCACACCCCTCCAGTGTGTTATTTGGCACAAGGCACTTGCACAGAGTGCCTTTAAACATACATTAGGGAAGTGAGATTACTGGCCATAATTATAAATGTTCTCAATGTATGTAATCAAGGTCAGATGACTGCGGCACTTATTTTTTAAAACTTTGTGATGTACATTTACTTGTGTTTTTTGTACAAGTGTGGAGTTACTGGAGAGTTTGATGTCTTTCATGGGACCAACATATGTCTTATACAAAGATGGTATACAACACAGGTGTTTGGGGCCCCACAGGCCCCTTCTTCAAGTGCAAATAGCAAATTAAGCAAAAGAAGCTAAAGTTATATATACACTGCAAAGCATTGTTTCTAAATAATTCATGACAGGATAGTGAGAAGACTTACAGTAGAAGAACTTAAAGAGCTGCTGACACCTTTGGGGGCAGGCAACTAATGTCTAGTAGGTGCCTGCCCCAGGGCTCAAAGTAGCCATAGTTTTAATTTTTTTGTTCAAGCATTAATTATATTTTTAACGTAACAGAAGCGGGAAATGCACTTCCTGGTTCCTCCGAAGCCACCGAGCACCTGCTGCAGTCCTGCCCACAAATCGGCATTTTGATGATGCAAAGTAGGAAGGGGCTGCAGGGCTATTAATAGCATTATAATGCTATCGGAAGCAGTGTCAGCATTTCGGTGTAACATTTGCAAGACAGGCACTTGTACATGTTAAGGGTGTGGTGAATCACATGTACTACCCCCCTTAACTTGTACAAGTGTCCGTCTTAAGCACAAGTTACACCTAAAGACCGCCCACTGCCCCAACAGCATTACAATGCTATCTATAGCCCTGCAGCCCCTTTCCTACTTTGTGTCATCAAAACGCTGTTTTCTGGGTGGGGCTGCAGCAGGTGCTTGGTTGCTTCGGAGAAACCAGGAAGTGTGATTGCACTTCTATTAAGGTAAAAACATAATTAATGCTTACACATAAAAAAAAAAAAATAATAATAATAAAAAACTATGGCTACTTTGGGTCCTGAAGCAGGCAGTTACTGGACATGGGTTACTGCCCCGCACAACAGAACATTTCAGTAGTTCTTTTAAGTGATTTATGGAAGGTTGCCATAGTAAATAGGCATAGTAACCTGTAGGAGTTGCAAATCAGTCTCCTACCATTCAAACTCCCAAAAAGTACTATTTGCCATGAAAAAAATTATTTTGTTTTTGTGCTCTGTTCCATTTGCATAGCCCTGCTGTCCCTTTTTTCTCAGTGCTGTAACCCCAATCTTTATATCATGCAAGGGAAACAAAGTTATATTAAAGGGGCACTATCAATTTTTAGTTGACTCTTTACATTGTTTGCAAGTAGCTGTATCTAGTATTACAACATGCGTAGAAAAATTCTAGTAATTTGATTGGCTAAAAGCAGCTCAGAGCTGTGTAATTACTGACTTATAATTATACTCCTGAACTGATTACAGCCATAGGCGTAGCCGGGAGGGGGGGCGTTCCTGGGTGCACGGAACCCCCCCCCCACTTGCCAAAACTGTTTTGCCTTGTAAAATCCTTATCCCCCCACTTGCCAAAACTGTCTTGCCTTGTACAATCTGATGCCCTGCCAGTTACTCACAGCCTCCTGGATGAGAAGCCACACCAGGTCCACCCCCCGACAGCTTAAGCAGCCACACTGGGTCCATATACTGTATTTTTTAAGTGCTGCAACACTAGTGAGATGGGAGGCGGGCACTGACTTATGAATATTCAAGTCAGCCGTACTCTCCTGCCGTACACAGACGAGGAGCCTCGGATGGATCAGATGGATCGATGAGTCTGGCAGTCAGATGACTGTACAGGGGTGGTCATGGGTTGTCTGCAGCCAGAGCGTGCAGACTCGCGATGACAGAGGCAGTTTCCCGCATCAGTGTGGGAGAGAGATGATCTAGGTAGTGGAGGTGTCTGATCAGTGCGTCTGCTCTTTTTCGCGGACTAGGTCTCTGGTTGCTAAAAATTAATCCGACGTGCTACTGACCCTGTGACTGTCACTGGTCTGTGCCATAGCTAGGGTCTTGGTGGTCATCACGGCTGGAGCAGACTGAACAGCTCACCAGTTGTCCCTGAGCTTTCTGCAGTGCTAGAAACTGTGCCCGAATCAATCTGTCCCCATCATAGCCTGAGGTGGGACGCAGCAGTGTTATTCCAGGCAGTGCTTAGGTCTGAGGGGCAGAAAAGCCAAGGTAGAGAGCCTGGAATGAAGAACTGGATCGGGGAAAAAAGAAAACCCTGTAATGGCTGATTATAAGGACCAAGTTTGATACTTGCTCAGTCCAACAGTTAAAACTAATAGAAAAAGTCATCTGACAAACATTTTGGTCAGTGAGGGAGACGAGGCCCTGTGGGAATTAATGGAAAGAAAGGAATCTGGCTGATAAATTAAAAGGACCTATACTATGCCAGTAATTGCTTCCAGTTCTTTGCCTTGTGACTACTTCCTCTCCCATCGGGACCTAAAGTCTTGCACATCATCATTTCCTGAATGTGCTCCTTGAATTTTGATGCATTTTGTAACTCAACAGTTATTGCCTAAAAATGCATGAAACTGCACCATTTAACTTCTAAATTTCCAAAATTTTCCAGGGCAACATGCCCCTGGACCCCCCTACAAATGTTTGGAACCCCCTTCCCACTAAATCATGGCTACACCCCTGCTTACAGCCATTCAAGCCCTATAACATAAACATAGAAAAGTGTCATTACACTCCCACATTCTGACAGGAGCCGTCACTTCAGACCTGTCACTTCACCAGCAGGCAGTAAAACTGAAATAACCACTACACAGAATGGTAAATGATCTTTTTGGCCTACCTGCACCACAAAACATTTGTCCAGAGGCTTTTCTACAGACTGTACTGCTGTAAACACTACCAAAATAGGAGACTGCACTTTGATTAGGGAGCCAGAAAACTCAGTTATTTACTGTACACACAATGCCTCATTATGTAAATTAGTATACAGGCTATTATGTTTCTGTAATCACCACAAACATAGGAGACTACATCTCTCAGTAAATAAATCTTATCAGCTAGATACTGTATATGTACAATGCCTCGTTTTGAAAATAAATATCTGAAAGTTTATATTGTTGTAGCCACTACAGAACTAGAAGACTGTATTTCACAGTAATGAAAATGGAAAACAACTTCCTATTGTACCCACAATGCCTTGCTATCTACATATTAGGTGCTATACTGCAGTCACCACTACTAAAATAGGAGACTGCACCTCTGAGTAAGGAACATTTACGCCAACTGTATAATCTACCCAGGATTCCTTGTTGCTTTATGTAAATCAGTGTACTAACTGTTATAATGCTGTAACCATTACCAAAATTTCTCTCTTCAATAGACCATGAAGCTAGTGAAAGTGACTGATGGCTCCCTTGCATTACATCATTCTGGGGGTGTGGCCGCAAGCTAGTACTCAGCGAAAACTGGAGGGCAGCCAGAAACAAAGTGCTGATAAAACATCATAGAAAAAGACTATGACAGTTTTTTTACAAAACAAAATGCAGCTTCAACATCTGAAGCATAGCTGGCATGGCATACTATGTGAAAAAGGCATTTGGGGAACTTCCATAAATCACTTTAAAAGGAAGGGTGGATGGGTAATGAAATAGCTGTGAGAGGATTTTCAGCAGGAAGTGCGAAGATATTTGTAAAAAAAGGCTGAATAGGTGCCTTGAAGTGGTCATTTTAAAGGTACCATGACTGAAACACAGTATAATAATTACCTGAGATATACAAAGTCGGGGAGGAGGGCACAGAAAGGAAAAATAGCATCTTGTTTGTATAAGGTAACATACAGTATTAGAGGTCTCCCTAGTGTGTCAGACAACAGCAGGATGAAGTGAAAATAATAAATTATGTTTCTATAGCATACGGTACTGTACCATGGCTGCTCCTGTAGCACCCTCTGTCTGTATGACTTTTGCCTTACTTTAGATGTTAGGATTTTTGTTAAATTTATGCTCCGAATACTGTATTGCTGGCTATCTTTTACTATGTTGTGGTATGCTTTGTGATCTGTAATGTCTTAATTTTTATTGCTGTTTTTTATTCTTCTGAAATCCTCTCTACCTGGAATCTGCATGCCTCAACAGAACTGTTAGAAAATGCACTATAAGGTCACATAGCAGACCGTGCCTTATGACATTATGGTTCCAACTGAGTGGGAGGGTCCATGCGGTGTAGTGGGTGTGGACTGTCTGTGGAAAAAGGTGACAGAGATGGACGTCACTGTGCGGGTTACGCTGCAGTGCTTATTGATTGGACCCTGCCCCCCCCCAACAACCCTCTGGACCAGCAGCACAGACCTCTCAGAGGAATTAAAAGAGAAACATCGGTTGCATCCTCTTCTATAAAATTAATGGCATGGGGCTGGAGAGGAGCAGCAGATCTTGGTGTTGTTATTTTTCCCCTCTATGGGGGAAGGAGGCTGCTGCCAATGTGACTTTGGTGTGTTTATACCCTGTACTGAGAGGGGTGGGAGGAGCTACTACTGATCGCGGTCTCGGTGTGTTTACCCCTCAACTGAGGGGTATTGATTGTGGCTTGGAGGGCCAATTGACTGCAGCTTGGAGGAGGCACTGGAGGCAGTAGAGGATCTGCTGCCCATGGAGGCTGGGGAGCAACTGGAGGAGGATGATGATGGAATGTGGGGGGGGGGGCTGGAGGATGAGGACAGAACTTTGAAAACAGTGATGATGGATGCTACCTACACGTTACTACCACATGTACTGTGAGGACGCTTGAAAGTAGTCCTCACACAATAACTGTGGTAGTAACATGAGTACTGGGGGAAGCTGATGCCGATTGCAGCATTAGCGTCTTTGCACCTGTACTGAGAGGACAGCAGCTTGGAGGAGGCACTGGAGGAACTGCTGCCTGGAGCAGATACCACCTATTAAGGCTGGGGAGATGCTAGAGGATGAGGATGAGGATGAAACTCTGAAAACAATGAGGATGGAATGCTACTTACAGGTTAACATCACATGTACTGTGATTACGCTTGAAAGTAGTCATCACTCAGGACTTCTGTTGATGTCATGTTCCTGGGAACAGCAAGCCAGGAATGCTTCATGGATTACCAGTGCTTGAACCTCTTAAAACTGCTCAAATTCTCTACAAAAACCCTTCCACCCTACCAACAGGGGTTCTCCAGGAAGATGAGCTCTAAAGTAGGGCTTCCTCCCCAGTGGAGTCAGTGGATGGTGACCAATTTGGCAGAGGCAGCTCGGACAGTGAAAGCTCCCTGCTGCCACACACTACCAATCACGGGAGCAAAGAGGCCATGGCCCCCTCCAGTAGCACACCGCAGAGAAAAATGGACTTGATGATGGCAGAAATCAGAAGCTGCAGGCATGAAATGAAGTCAACGACACCGAATTAAGAACAGACACTGGGAAAATCGAAAAGCAGCTCACTGGAATGAACGTTCAACTGACTCAACAGGATGGCTGCCTAGACGCAACAGAGTGTACCATCCTGCAGCTTCTTGACTCAATTCAGAATCTACATGACAGGGCAGAAGAAGCTGAATGTAGGGCTCAACACAATAACTTCTGTATTTACAATGTACTGGAGGCAGCAGAGGGCACAGATACAGTATGCTCACTGTTCTCCCCACCTGTTGTGCTTGGCTCTGCAACTCCCACCAGATCTGACTTTAGAGGTGGAACAGGCTCACCCAGCTCTGAGTCCCAAGCTGTCCTCATATGCTCAGCCCCCCTCCATAGTGCTAAGATTCCTACGATACCAAGTAAAAGAGAAGGTCCTGCACTTAGCGTGGCAACAGAAAACTGTCCTCTTTCAAAACAAGCAAATCTATATTGACAATGACTATTCCATGGCTGTCACAGCCAAACAGAGAAAGTACATCCCAGTCATGAGGGCACTGCAACAGAATGGGGAAAAAATTTAGAACCCCATACCCAGCATGGCTGATAGCCTTTTTGGACACTGGCACTCAATCGTATGACTTGGCTAAAGCAGCAATAGCAGGTTTTACTAAGCAAAGCAAGGCATTAAAATTGATCTGCAGCAACAACTGACGGGCGTGGTGGATGTGGCCCACCTAGATTTCAGTAAGGCTTTTGACACAGTTCCACACAGGAGACTAGTAATTAAGTTGGTTAGCTTAGGAGTGGGTCCAAAATGGTAAACTGGATAAGAAATTGGTTAGGGGATAGGTTTCAGAGGGTGGTGGCAAATGGAGTTCACTCCAAGGAAGGGAGGATGACCAGCAGGGTGCCTCAGTGATCAGTGCTGGGACCGGTCCTCTTTGATGTCCTTATAAGTGACATTGCAGAGGAGCTGGAAGGGAGAGCCTGCTTCTTTGTGGATGATGCCAAAGTCTGCAATAGGGTGGACACTCCAGTGGGGGTGGAAATGATGAGCAGAAACCTGAGAAAACTAGAGGAGTGGTCAAAGGTATAGCAGCTGGGTTTTCTTATTTTTTTGTTTCATGTGTTTATTAATAGACAGTTATCCATATACAATTCATAGCCAACAGCTATAAAAAAAATCCATATGGTACAGTCATATACATTTGCCACAACACTTAGATAATAGCATTTCAGACTTCATTCCACATTACCGTCCTTTTTTCATTTATTTTTAAATATCCCCCCCTCTAACCCCTAACAATTAACTATTAACTCGGTCTGTGTCCCTTCTTTCTATCTCATCCCCCGTCTTACCCAGAGGTCCGTTCTCTCAATTAAATAACCCACTACCCTCCAGCAGCATTCTTTCCCCCACGCTCAGAGCACCCAAATATTCTGCCCAGGTTCTCTCAAATCTGTCTTCCGTCCCTTTTAAGCTGTATGTCAGCTTATCCACAGCTAAAACTTTCACTGTGAGTTCTTTCCATTAACCCACTGTAGGCCCCAAAGCCGTGGTACATACATTTTGTATTTCTATCCTAGCCACTATAAGTAACACCCTTATCCATCTAGGATAAAGAACGCATTCCCCATTTTCTTCTCCTTCTACCCCCAACAACAGTGATTTTTGGGAGATCTAAATGGGCTTTCCTCTCATGAATGTAATTTCTTTGGATATGTCTTGCCAGTAGGACTTTATCACTAGGCAACCCAATAATAATGTTGGTATGTGCCCCTATTTATTTTGCACTTATTGCAAAATGGCGAGACCACCGGACAGAAGCTGTGCACCATAGCTGGTGGATAATATAGCCTCTGAATGTATCTGAATTGGGCTTCTTTATACTTGTTACACACTAGCAGTCCCTGACGGGATTCTAACATTAGCTGCCAGTTAGCTTCACTGATTTCTTCCCCAATATCCCACTCCCACCATACCTTCGCCTTCTGGGGAGGGTCCTGAAAAAAACTTTTCCTATCCAACCTCACAGCCCTCCCTATTAACCCCTTCTCACATCTATTGGCCCCCATTATTTCTCTTTCCACATCCTCCATCAGTCTCCTTGTTTCCCTAAATCCGGTGAGCCGCTTATAATAATCCCTTACTTGGAAGTATCTATACATGTGCAAAGTGGGCACATTCACCCTCTCTTTAACATCCTGGAATGTACATATGCTCCCCCCTGATGTCAAGGTCGCCATGCATTTTATTCCCTTAGCCTGCCATAGTTTGAATCCATCATCCTCCAGCCCTGGCAAGAAATCCGGGTTCCCCACCACTGGGACCAATAAAGTCTGACATACCTCAATGCCTTGTCTCTTTTTAATTTTCCCCCATGCACATAAACCCACCACCACCACCATCGGGTTAGGTGCATCCAGCT
Source organism: Neoceratodus forsteri (assembly GCA_016271365.2). Taxonomy (NCBI): domain Eukaryota; kingdom Metazoa; phylum Chordata; order Ceratodontiformes; family Ceratodontidae; genus Neoceratodus; species Neoceratodus forsteri. Next base: position 1,002,104,130 of record CM028131.1, on the reverse strand, counting down.
TTCTGTACCGCCTAAGGCCTTCTTCACATAGGTAACTCGAAATTCTCCCTGGGGCCCCATCCTCTTCTAGCTCGACCCACCCGGCCACCTCCTGTCTGTGAACCCAATTTTGTATGTACCTATATTGCGTTGCCAGGAAGTACCCCATCATGTCCGGGAAATTTAACCCCCCCTTATGCTACTGGTGCTTTTAACCATTTCAGACTAATTCTGGGGTGCTTGCCCCTCCAGACAAAGGTTGTAAATGCACCTTCTAGTTTCTTTATATCCTGGGCTGTCAGGCTGAAAGGGATCATCTGCATTTTATATAAGATTCTGGGCAAAACGTTCATTTTAAGGAGGTTGATCCGTCCCATCCAAGAAATAGTCAGCTCTTTCCACCTACTCAAGTCTTGTAAAACTTCCCTTATCAATGGTATATAATTCGCCTCATATAGGCTCCCCACTTGCTTTCCCACCTCAATTCCCAGATATGTGAATGTATGTTGTACTCTTTTTAACCCCCAGGCCTCCTTCCTGTTACTCCCTCCCAGAAACATGATTTCGGACTTGTGCACATTAATTCTATATCCGAAGAAAACTGCGAATTGTTCTATTACTGACAGCACCTTAGGGACTGACACATTTGGTTCTGTCAAAAACAGCAAGACATCATCCGCATAAAGAGATATGACATGTCTCCCGCTCTTCCCTGATACTCTTTATAGCAGGCTCATCTCTAATTTTGATTGCCATGGCCCTATTGCCAAAGCAAATAGCAAGGGTGACAGGGGGCATCCCTGTCTTGTTCCTCTATATAGTCTGAATTCCGGGGTTGCTGCTCCATTAATTAAAATCTGTGCCCCCGGATGTACATAGAAAGCCCCTACCATCTTTACAAACTCTTCCCCCAGCCCAAATCTCTGCAAAATATGCAGCATATATTCCCACTCAATTCTAATCGAAGGTTATTTCGGCGTCCATTGAAAGGACGCAAGCCTCACCTGGATGCCTCTCCCCCACCAGATGACATTCAGCAGCCTCCTTAGGCTATGGTAGGAGTGCCTTCCTTTAACGAACCCAGTCTGATCCGGGTTGACCAATAGAGGGAGTACCTCTTCCAGTCGGTTTGCTAAAACTTTGTCATGATTTTGCAATCATGATTCAGAAGCGTAGATTGGTCTAAAGGACCCATTCCTCCAAGTTCCTTTCCTACTTTGGGCAACAGTGATCAAAGCCTGGCAGCACGCAAGGTATCCCTCCCTCTTCCCTGGTCTATTGTAGGATGTTACACAGTGAGCCCGCCACTTCTTCTTTCAACAGCTTGTAAAACTCCCGCCCCCAGCCCGTCAGGTCCCACGGCCTTCCCATTTTTCAGCTGGCTGATCGCATTTTTGACTTCCATCACCGTTATTTTTCCTCCCAGCTTTTTCCTTTGTGCCTCATTTAGACTGGGTATTTCCATCTCCTTAAGGAAGTCGTCTCTTTCTCCACCTTTCCCTTGACCCTCGGCCCTGTATAACTCCTCGTAAAAATCCTTAAATCTATTATGAATTTCCCCTTCCTCCTTAAGTATTTTCCCCTCCCTATTTTTAATTTGCACTATCCTATGACTACTTTTTCCTCCCTTCATAAGCCGGACCAATAGGGGGCCTGCTTTATTGCCCCACTCATGCATCCTTTGTTTTGCAAAGAAAATGTTAGTGTTCACTTCCTTGCCCAGATTTATATTAAGAATCTCCCTCGCCAACCTAAGCTCTCTGTTTTTCCTCTCCTCCTCCCCTAAGGACTTCATTCTCCAGGTCACCTATTTTAACTTCCAAATCCCTTTGCTTCTGCCTTTTATCTCTTTTTTGCTTAGCTGTGTATCCAATTATAACCCCACTTATATATGCTTTACCAGCTTCCCAGTATATACCCTCACTTTCCACCGTACCCTTATTTTTCTCCTCATAAACTTTCCATTGCCCTTTTACAAAATCCCAACTCCTCCCTCACCAACATGTATGTGGGAAATTTCCAACGACCCCTCTGCACCTCCTTCTGACCCAGGGCGATCTCCATTTCCACCATGGCATGGTCAGATAGAAATATTCGGCTATGCCCCATTGCTCTGGTATACTGATACAAGTCTCTATGGATATATACATAGTCCAGCCGTGACCAGTAATGATATGGGTTGGAGAAAAATTTATATTCCTTCACCCCCAGATTAGCTGTTCTCCATCCATCAATCAGGCCTAATTCTGCTAATCCAAGTAGCTAGTGTTGTATGTCCCCGTCCGTCCTATCCCTATTCCCTTAGTAATCCATTTTAGGGTCTGCCACGTAATTAAAACCTCAAATATCAAATTCGAAAATTATTCCTTAATCAGGACATCCAACACCTGATAAAAGCTCCGATCCCCATCAGCTGGTGCATATAGATTTCCAAGAGTGATTATTTTACCCTCAAGCTCCCCCTCTACAAAAACATACCTCCCTTCTATAGTGTCTCTCACCACCCTCAATGTTTTAAAGGGCAGGTGCTTGTGAATTAGAATTGCTGCCCCCCTCTTAGCAGCTGGGTTTTCAATGCAAAAAAAATGGTAAAATAACGTACTTAGAGCACAGAAACCTGAGGCAGAGTCAGGGCGTTGCTAGACCTGGGCCTCAGGGGCTTGAGCCCCTGATGTTTCCATATGGACCCAGAACCTCTTCTCAATAGAACTGCTAAAATTAATCTTTTTATGCAGATATTTATGGCTTACCTCCAGCCTTTGAGGGCTTGGGTGAGTGATCTTTTGTTACCCTAACAACACCTCTGGGCAGAGTACAACATTGGTGGAGTGGTATTGATGACTACCGAGCAAGAAAGAGACCTGGAGGCAATCATATTGGATGACCTAACCATGGCCAGGCAGTGTGAGAAGGCATTTGGGAGGGTTAGTGGGATCCTGGGGTGCATGGCAAGGGGTATCACCAGCAAAAAGAGGGAGGTGGTGTTGCCTCCATACAGAGCACTGATAAGACTCCACATAGAGTACTGTGTCTGGTTCTGGATACCACATCTCTGCAAGGACATAGACAGAGTGAAGGCTGTCCAGAGGAGGGCAACTAAAATGGTACAGGGTCTGCATCAAAAGCCCTACAAGGAGAGATTAGAAAACCTCAACATTGTACACCTTGGAACAGAGGAAGGGGATATGATAGAGAACATTAAATACTACACAGGGGTAAATAAGGTACAGGAGGGAAGTATTTTTCAGAAGAAAAGGTACTCTAGAACAAGGGAACATGCTATGAAACTGGAGGGGTGTAGGTTCAGAAGAGATGTGAGAAAGTACTTATTCACAGAAAGAGTGGAGGATTCCTGGAGCAGCCTTCCAGTGGAGATGGTGGGGTGAAAAAAAACAGTGGTGGGGTTCAAGAATGCATAGATGAAAGAAAGGGGGAGAGAAAGAGCTGTAGATCAAGTATGGTCTGCAGTAATAATGTAGGTAGGAAAAAATGGGCTGACTGGGTGGGCCAAGTGGTTCTTATCGGCCATCAAATTCTATGTTTCTGTATTATGTTTCTATTTATATCAATTATGGCTAAGCGGCTAGACATACTAACATACTAGATGCCAGCAGAGTAGGCCTATTGGTCTAGCAAGTCTGCTCGTGCTTCAGCACCCTAATTGGGTACCGTAGCCCTCTATCTGTCTTCTTCCACTGTTACTCCATCCCTCAGTCCTGCCCCCGGCAAACCAGCCTCTGCTTCACTTCTTGCCTATACCTGTCCCACCCTCTCTTGAATCCCTCCACCATAGCTGCCTGTACCAACTCCCCAGGCAGCGTATTCCACGGTTCCACCACTATCTCGGTGAAGTACCTCCTCCTCCTTTCCCCCCTAATTCTACCACCCTCAATCTTCCAACTGTGTCCTCTGGTGAGTCCACCCTCCTTCAGTTGAAAGATCCTATCTCAGCTTACCTTATTTACTCCCTTGAGATACTTGAAGACCTCAATCATGTGCCCCTGGTCCCTCTTCTCCTCCTGCGAGACTAGGTTGAGCTCCCCTAGTCGTTCCTCATATGTCACATCCCCCAGGCCCCAGATCATTCTGGTTGCTCTCCTCTGAACCCTCTCCAGGAGTTGGATGTCCCTCCTTAGGTGCGGCCTCCAGAACTGCACACAGTACTCAAGATGTGGTCTAACCAGGCTGTTGTACAGTGGCAAAATCACCTTCCTGTTCCTTGAGGTAATCCTCCTAGCAATGCATCCCAGCATCCTATTTGCCCTGACCGCAGCCCTCCTGCACTGCTCTGAATTATTCAATGTTAACATCCACCAAGACTCCTAGATCTCTTTCCCCCCAGGGTGTACACATAGTTGGAGTTTTCCCACCCTAGGTGTAGCACCTTGCACTTGGAGGAGTTAAACTTCAATTTCCAGGTGCAGGACCACCTATCCAGAGTATCCAGGTCCTCCTGCAGGGACATTCTCCCCTCCTCCCCCTCCACCACCACCCCCAGCTTAGAGTCGCCTGCAAAGAGACTCATTTCACACCCGATACCTTCCCTGATATCGGAGATGTAGGCGTTAAACAGGAGTGGCCCCACCAGGACAGATCCCTGTGGGACCCCACTTATGACCTCCCTAGCAAAGGAGACCTCCCCTCCGACCACTACCCACTGAGTGTGACCTGAAAGCCAATTTCCAATCCACCTAACCATCAATGGACCTACCCCATCCCCCCCAGCTTCTCCCTTAGGCCAATGTGAGGGACCAAATCAAATGCCTTGCTGAAGTCCAGGAACAGTACATCCACTGGTCTCCCCATGTCGAGTGCTGATGTCACCCACTCATAGAACTCTACAAGGTTTATCTGACACGATCTACCTGGCACAAACCCATGCTGCCAGTCCTCCAGGTAACCCATCTCCTCCAAGAAACCTCCTAGCCTTTCCTTAAGTATGTTCTCCATTACCTTCCCCACCACTGATGTCAAACTGACAGGTCTATAGTTTCCTGGCTCTTCTCTCGATCCAACTTTCTGGATGGGCACAACATGCACCTGCTTCCAATCCCTTGGCACCCTCCCTGTCTGGAGAGATAAGTTAAAGAGATCCGCCAATGGCACAGCCAAAACATCCGCCAACTCCCTCAGTACTCTGGGATGAATAGCATCAGGACCCTATCTTGACACAGAGACCGGATGGGGTATCTGAACCCTGCACATTGTGCATCACATGCAGCAAACACTGGCCCCGTTGTTGTTATTAAGCCTAGATGCCAAGAAGGCCTTTGACTGGGTCTCCTAGCAGTTCCTATACTCTGCGTTGGGATGGCTGGGTTTCCCAGTCACACTTATACTCTTCTGCAAAGACTCTATCACTCTCCTATGGCATGTGCGAAGGTGAGCGGACATCACTTTCCTGACTTTTCACGCCGGAGGGGGACCTGGCAAGGTTGTTTGATGTCCCCTCTCATCTTCATGGTATACATAAAGCCAATGCCTCAGGCTGTCTGTACAGCTGAGACCTTTCAAGAAATTCTAGTCACAGGGGCAGAACATCATGTAGCCCTCTATGCAGATGATGTGCTACAATACAGTACCTTCAGAACCCAGAAAAGCCTCTTCTGAAGGTCTTTGATCTACTACAACAGTTTAGCCAGGCTTCAGGCTACCACCCTGGACGGGTCTGCTACAGAATCCCAACATGCAAGATCCCTACACCATTTTCTCGACAGGCAAGTGCCCGACAAGTGTACAATCCCGACATGGGACTGCCAGACAATGGAAGTAAGAGCACCGTGGAGGTGATTATATTTTAGTTGTGGCCCCCACCCCCCATTGAAGGGGGCTTCACCTCACGCATCCCCATAACTAAAATATAATCACCTCCACGGCGCTCATACTTCCATTGTCAGGCAGTCCTGTGACAGGATTTTACTCTTGCTGAGCACTTGACTGTCGGGAAAATGGTGTTGGGATCCTGCATGTTGGAATCTTGCATGTTGGGATTCTGTAGGGATACCACCTGACCACATCTAAGATGAAGACTCTGAGCTTTAATTACACTCCCTCACAGACCACCTGTGATGCCTACCTTCTCTAGCTAGACAGATACAGGTAATATGAATGGTCACCCCACCCAGAGCACTGCTCTTGTTCCAAAATGTTCCTCTATCACTGCCTGCTAACTGTTGCAGAACATGGAACAAAGAGATTTCTAGCTTTATTTGGGCAGGCCATAGGCCATGTATTAAACTGTTGCAGCTTTTCTTAGCTAAAGAGGGAGGCAGCTTGGCCTTCCCAAACTTAAAAGTTACTGCTAGGCTGCAGACTTGTGCTTTCTTCTGTCCCATCATCTGGGCAGGAGATATGCTACATGGCTAGATATGGAGTGAGTCCTGTTCCCTAGCCACCAATTTGTACAAGTTGTGTACCACCGACAGGTGGTTCCTGAAAGGCTAAGTGGACTGAACCCCTAGTTACAACAGGCGAAGGTCTGGCACTCTTTCAGGAAGGTGCTGCATCTCATCCCATTTCTCCCTCTGCTATGTCCTATAATATATCTGGAAAACTTTGCCCCCCCCCCTCAAACTGGACCACAAGCAGAGAAACAGAGAGATACTCTTTACAATATATCTGTAACGACCAGTTGGTGTGCCGTTTGAATCTGACAGCAATACCAGGTGGGTTAGGTTCGAGGAGGAACAGGTCACTTGGCACAAAGGCTAGGTTTGGCTACTCTGCACAGGGGCACCAAAGTAATTCCGAACACAGGAATCAATAACTGTAATGTCCAATACCAGAAGTGGGGTTCTAAAGTGTGGCTTTATTCACATTCAAACAGAACAAACAAAGCATAGATGGACCCCCACGGGGCTACACTCCTGGTAATGCAGATTAAAAGAATCAAGAACACTTCCTCAACACTTTAGCCCTCAGGCTCTGAACCCACCGGGCACATAGCCCAGACTTGCACGCTGCTTTGGGTACACAGCCCGAACTTGTACACTGTTCTGGGATTTCCCAGGCTCGGCTCCCTTGCCAGCCACTCGGACACCTTCCATACTTCATGGAAACATTTTCTGGTGGCTCCCTAAACCACCTAAGAACACCTTAGCTCTATCAGGGAATTCTCCTTTTAATCCCACGTCTGGGTACTTTCCTCAGGCACTGGCCAAATACCTGAGAAAGAAAGTAAAAGATGCCTCAGAACAAATCCGTAGAGGTGAATTTGGTTACTACTGATGGGGGGTCTCCCACCTCTCACTCCCACAATTCATACCCGCGGCCATTTCTCTGGACAGTAAACACCTCATACTGTAAAGCTTGGCAATGTAGATTATTGCTAAATGTATGTCACATTTCCTCTACTTGTCTTGCTTTCCCTTTGTGCTGGACTTGAACATACTTTTAATTGGCATAGCCCATTGCTCTAGGCCCCCACTGATTAAGCAGTCCAATCCCCACTTTACAACTGTACTTGGCTGTCTTTTCCTGACCCCACAGTAACAGTCCCTTTAGTTTCCTCCTGTTAAGGTGAAAAACACTTGGCCCTTTTTCAGAGCGAACTCACCCTTTGGTTACAGGTGCCCCACAGGTGAGTCCGCCACAGGAATTTCTCTCTCAGAGCTTCTGGTGCCGCAGCACAACTTGAATAGGCAGCTTCTTCCCTTAGTCGGAACCAGGAGGGTTGCCCCTGAAAAACAGGCAAACCTCCCCCCCCCATCCCCTCAGGGATGGGGCACTTGGACCAGTAACAGCGGTCTCCACCACTTCAACTACCAGTTTCTGTGTTCCTCTTACGGTGGAAACACACACCTTCCTAATCAGTAGCTCTAAGACAGAGCTTAAAGCTCTGAGAGCCTGCACACAGACAGTTGTACTACTGTCTCTCACCAAGACTGCACACAGACTGAATTCAAAATCCCCAACGTTCTATGCTAACCTCCAACTGCAACATTCCAGTGTGGCTTATGTAGCTGCGAAAGTTCTATGGTGATGTCATTCCTCAGTCTCAGCTGAGACTGAGAACAGAGTGAGAAAGTGTGAAATCCATTTAACTGGAGTTTCACAAGCTGCCTTCCCTGCCTACCACTAGGTCCTACTGGGATTCTAGTAACCCCGGATAACAGGGGGGTTACATATCAGTTCTTTCACGATACAGACATTCATTCCTTTGAAGATCTGCAGACCCAATATGAGCTATATGGAACAGAGTTCTACTGAAATCTGCAACTGTGACATTACATATTTACCCTCCTACTGGGGGGACAGTACCCCGGATATGTAACATGGAAACATAGAATTTGACGGCAGATAAGGACCACTTGGCCCACCCAGTCTGCCCATTTCCCTACCTAATGGATAAGCTGCAGATCCTAGTTAACCAGCAGCCTACTTTTTCCTACCCCCAACCCCTAGAATTGCCTTATGACTGTCCCATGCATGCTTGAATTCCACCACTGTTTTTGACTCCCAACCTCCTCCTCTGGAAGGCCGCCCATGCATCCACAACCTCTCTGTGAAAAATACTTCTTACATTACCTCTGAGCTGCCCCCATCTTCAAATTGTGCCCCCTTGTTCTTGCACACCTCTTTTCTGAAAGATGCTACCCTCTTGGACTTTGTTGATTCCTTGAGGTACTTGAAAGTTTCTATCATGTCCCCTCTCCTCCTTTCCTCGAGGCTATACATATTAAGCCTTAAGCCTCTCTTCATATGTCTTCCGTGCAGACCCTGCACCATTTTAGCTGCCCTCCTCTGGACAGCTTCCATCCTGTCTATGTCTTTTGGAGATTGGGTCTCCAGAACTGCACAGTACTCAGATGGGGTCTCACCAGCTGTCTGTACAGAGGGATAACAACTTCCTGTTTTCTGCTGGTGATGCCTCTCCTTATGCATCCCAGTATCCCCAGCCCTCCTTACTGCCCTCTCACATTGCTTGCCCACCTTAGGTCATCTGATATGACTACCCCAGGTCCCTTTCCATTTTTGTTGTTGTTAGTATCTCACCCCCCATTGTGTACTCTTCCCCTTGGTTTTTGTTTCCCAGGTGCATTACCTTGCACTTCTTAGCATTGAATCTAAGCTGCCATACATTTGACCATTCCTCTAACCTTGCCAAGTCCCTTCTCATCCTTTCCACCCCATCTTGTGCATCAACTCTGTTGCAGATCTGTGTGTCATCTGCAAAGAGACATACTTTTCCTTCCTGTCCCTCTGCAATGTCGCTTATAAAGACATTGAAGAGGACTGGTCCTAATACTGAACCCTGCGGTACCCCACTAGTAACCCCCCTTTCTTCAGAGTGGACTCCATTTACTATTACCCTCTGTGTCCTGTTCTCCAGCCAATTCTTTACCCAGGCTATCATCTTGGGACCCACTCCCAGGCTGGCTAACTTGTATATTAATCTTTTGTGTGGGACTGTGTCAAATGCCTTGCTAAAGTCTAGGTAGTCATGTCCACACCCCTCCTTGATCTACTACTTTGGTCACCCAGTCAAAGAAACCTATTAGATTCGTCTGGCATGACCTTCCCGCTGTGAATCCATGCTGCCTTGGGTACTGTGCCCCTCTGGCTTCTAGGTACTCGACAATTCTTTCCTTCAGAAGTGATTCCACCATTTTCCCTATCACTGAGGTTAAACTAACAGCTCTGTAGTTTCCCGCTTCTGCCCTGCTCCCACTTTTGTGAAGTGGAATCACATCTGACCTCCTCTAGTCCTCAGGTACCACCCCATCCTCCCATGATTTATTAAAGAGGGTAGTCAGTGGTGTCACTAGTTCTACCCTTAGTTCTTTTAGAATTCTGGGATGAATCCCATCAGGCCCCATTGCTTTGTCCACCTTCAGTTTTAAGAGTTCTTTCAGAACTCTTCTGTAAATGGGCTGGTATCAACTTCTGTATCCAGAGTGTTTCTATTGTTTGGTTTAGGTACTCCCTCTTCATTTGTAAATACTGAGCAAAATATTTGTTTAGTATCTCTGCCTTTTCACCGTCACCTCTGCCCACCCCCACTCCCCTTTATTAAGCCTCACTATCCCTCCCTTGGTCTTCCTATGCTCCCTGATGTACCTATAAAAGGTTTTATCCCCCTTCTTCACTGAGTTGGCTATCTTTTCCTTGGTTTGGGCCTTTGCTGTTCTGACTGCCTTCCCACCTTCCTTTTGCTTTAACTGATACAATTCTCTGTCCTGCTCCTTCTGTGATTCCTTGTACTTCCTGAATGGCACTCATTACATATAGTATTACTTTTTTTTCAAAAATGGTTCTGGCTCACATATGATCTCACAACTTTACCAGGCCTTGCAGGCTAACACAAAAGAAAACTCCACAGAGGTAGCCTACAAATGGGTGGAGGAACTTGAAATACCCACTGACAAAAAGGCCTGGATGAAGGCTTGTCAGGCCTAAGCTAAAGTCACAAGTTCACATCAATGGAGGGAATATGCCTGGAAGCAACTCACCAGATTTTTTTGTACACCAGCTATTACGGCACACTACCTTCTCACATGAGACTCAGGCTACTGGAGAGGTTTTGGTGAGGCTAGAGCCATACATACTCACATCATGTGGTCATGTGCTTGAATACAGCCCTTTTCCCATTCCCTCGAAACAGAGTTTCAGGAGTTGTTTGGCAGGCAGATCCCCCAACATCATCTTTGTACATTCTTCTACAATACCCCAGAGGTCTGAGAGACCCCAGCTCTCATTACCAATGAGGCATTTTACTCACGGTGGCCAAAAAGGCCATAATGAACTGTTGGCTAGCCCCCATTACCCCAGATGTGACTACCTAGAGGAATATGGTTAATCAGATATACTGACGGGAGAAAAAAACCCACTTTTTAAACAACAGAACGGAAGTTTGTACTTCCCGGTGGAACAGCGGACTGATTTATGCCATGAGCAAACTCCTTACTCTAGTCTCCTAATCACATTGCTTGGAACCCACCAACCCCCAAGTATCCTTCCCAAACAGTGACAGTAGAATGACTGCCACAATATTTCAGTCTTGGGGAGTCATACCACACTTAGTCATCTGGCACCCTCCCTTCTTCTCCTCCTGGTGGAGGCTGCTCTCTTCTCCTCCCAGCCACACACGGGTTATTTGGCAGATGTGTTTGATGATACATAGAGTAGAGGCATTTCTGCAAAGCAAGGAAGAGGCATACTTGATGTCCATATGCAGCCCCCCATGCTGTTCCAAGGGGGGGGCAGGACTGATAACTGAATGTAGTTAAACTTGCAATGTGGAGATGTATGTAATCAAATGGCCCACACAGAATGTACTTTATTGATACTACACAGCACTGTAATAACCTTGAAACATTTTAATAAAATTATATTAACAAAAATAGAAAGTCGTCCTCACTCAGTAACTGTGGTAGTAACATGGGTAAAATGCCTCTTTCACTTTCAGTAGACTCATTTCTAGTAATCGCAAGAAGTCTACACTGATTATGTTAGGCAGCCTTAAGAATAACTGCTGGCTACTGTTAAATACTAACAAAATGTTCTGTCTGCTGTTTGTAACAGTACTAGCTCTTATTTAATACTGTATGAAGTAATACAGCGCTCCATGAGAAACTGTTCTAACTTCAGTTTTCTGCGTCAATTTCTATCTGATGCAAAACCTTGTTGTACCACAGTGCAAAGGTCATGGA